>JANXHW010000003.1:29425000-30682500 GCA_026170595.1 Plestiodon gilberti rubricaudatus | reverse complement strand
ACTCACATGCTCCAGTCAACACAATACATAGCATGGCACAAAGAGAAAAACAACAAAATCAAAGCATTCTTTTTGCTGAGATAACCTAATATTCCTTAAGATTTTGTTTCCTCCATCCCTATTTTCCTTCTCTTCCTCCTCTTCTCTCTTGCAATAAACATGGTTTTCTTTATGTTTTTTGATTTCCTTTCAGCTGTTTTAAAGTGTGGATGCAACTTGAACTCCCTTCAGTTCGGTCTGTTGCTTCCAGTTCATAAACAGCGGTTGCTTTACAACAGTTTGCCCAGAAATATCAGTAATGAATTCCATCCCTTGAGAAGCTTCTAAGATAAGGCAAGAACCTCAGATGGTCAGGCCACAGGAAGTCTGTGGATTCTTTCCAGATGGCTTGTAGGCCAACAACCATTACCACCACCCATCTGTAGTCACTAATGCATGATGAATAGACTTCTTTAGGCTCCCCCCTCCTTTTGCATGGCTAAAAAGAGTAAAAAAGGAAATCTTGCATTCTTTGTGGCATTCTGTCCAATATAGGTGTATTTTGTTGTTGTTCAGTCGTTAAGTCGTGTCCGACCCTTCGTGATCCCATGAACCACATCCCGCCAGGCCTTCCTGTCCTCCACTATCTTCCTGAGTTCGCTCATTTTCATGTTCGTTGCATCATCGGTGATGCTGTCTAACCATCTCATCCTTTGCCTTCCCCTTCTTCTTTTGCCTTCAGTCTTTCCCAGCATCAGAGTCTTCTCCAGAGAGTCCTCTCTTCGCATTAGGTGGCCAAAATATTTGAGTTTCAGCCTCAGTATCTGTCCTTCCAGGGAACAGTCAGGGTTGATTTCATTTAGGATTGACTGATTTGATCTCCTAGCAGTCCAAGGGACTCTCAGGAGTCTTCTCCAGCAGCACAGTTCATAGGCGTATTACAAACCTGTTTGAAACAAGAACTGCTTCATGGCTTGTGCAAAACTGCCTTTATTTTCAATTTCTTGTGGAAATGTACGTCACGCAATACATCAGGGGTCCCCAACATGATGCGCATAGATGAGCATGTCTGGTCATGATGCACCTGCTGCTGCTGCTGCTGCTATCACTGTCCAGCCTCTGCCCTGCCTGCTCCATGGGCTTGCATTGTGAAAGACAAACTATGGAGAGCAGAGGACAGAATGTCTCCATCTCCTTTTGCCCACACTTCCTCTTCTGCTCCCTCTTCCTTGAAATACAAGCGCACACACTAAGCCAAGCAGAGCTTCAAAGAGCAGTGCACCAGGCAGTAGTGACTATTACATGAACCGAAACTGGTGGCACACATGACAACAAGATTCTAATCTGCAGAATCCCATTCAGCACTGGCTGAAAGGTACAAACATTTGCTCAGACTTACACAGGTGCTGAACTTACTCAGGAATACAGAGCTAAAGAACTAGATCAGGCCTGATGGGAAGATAATGAGTTGTGCAGGGTCCCTGTGTTGGGGTTTCTCCTTCAACATAAATAAGGCTGGAAAGTGTATTCTGCAAATGTGGAGGCCTGTAGGATGGCAGCTGCCAAGAATGCTTTTATTCAGTAATGTCTTGCCAAGAAACAATGACCTTTCTCCAGATCAAGACTTGAAAGAGTAATTCATGCTTTAGTCACCTCCAGCTTGGCTTGCTTTATTAAGCTGCCCTTTAAGACTCCTAGAAATCTCAGCTGCTGCTGAAAGTCACTGTTCATTTACCTAGCAGTACTCTCTCATTTCTATGGAACCTAAATTGCCTGAAAGGACTATTTAATCCAGAGCGTCTGGCATAGAAAGAATTGATCTTAGCATGAGATCCAACAGAGGCAAAGACCATTTATTGGTTGAGAAGGGGAATTGTGAGCCATTTTAATAAAGTAAGATAAAACACCCTTCCAGCTGCAGTATTTTCTTGGTTTACTAATATATTCAGCAAATGTTCAGGAGTTGAAACTAAAGCATGCTAAGAACAAATCTAGACTATTATTAATAAGAATATGTATAGACCACTTTTCAGCAAAAACAGTAGAAGAAATACCAGCAAAGAGCAACCAGAAAAGATGCTGTCCTGGGATGAATTGGGACAGTTGCTCTTTCTGCTAAATATAAGAGAAGCACCACTTTAAAAAGTGCTTTTTTTGCCCAGTTTCATTGTCATTTCCTTTTCCCCCCTGAGAACTAAGGAGGCTGGTGTCGCCTAGTGGCTAAGGCTGCAGTCCTATACACACCTTCCTAGGAGTAGGTCTCATTGAATTCAAAGAGGCTTACTTCTAAGTATACATGCATTGGATTGCACTGTTAGAGACTGAGCTGTGAATCAGGACTTCAAATCTTGCCTGTGTTATGAAGCCACTAATAACGAGCTCCTGCTTTTAGAAGCTACAGTTCTCAAGCAGAAGTTGCCACTCTTGAATTCTCCTCTCCAGCTGCCACGCTAGAACTCAGCTTTATGACGAGTAAATCTGCAATCACATTTTGATGAGGGTTTCTTTGTGATTTTATGATTGGGTTTGATTTTGGCAAGCAAGGTTAACCTTCAGCTGCTTTTTATTTGCCATTATGAATGGAGAAGGCTCATGCTCCTGTAATTAAAAAATACCACTTATAATATACTTACATGTTTTATAAATGGTACTAATTTTTTAATGGGCTTTTTAATCCAGGCACATTGCCTGTCCGTAAAACATAATATCGACCAAGGGATTCCTAGTAAAACTGAGGATGTGATGAAGCAGAAGAAATATCCATTTTTTTGATGAATGGGAAACCTTTTAATATTTACTTTCCTCCCCCCCCCCCCCGCAAAAAGGTACTTTTCTCTTTACCACACCATTTTGTTTTTAAAAGTTGGGTTTGAATTAATCAATGCACAGTACACTCAAGGTGACTTAGCTCTTGAAAACACATTGGAATTCAACTCACAAAGATGAGCAACCCCACAGTGACACACTCTTTGACGGAGTAGGCTTCACCACCATGAATCTGCCATGTGAATGGATGCAGCACAGCTGTATGCCCAGGGGCCTGTCCATTCCAGGGCCTATCCTCTAGAACAGGGGTTCTCAACCTGTGGTATGGTTACCCCTAGGGGTACGTGGACCTCTTGCTGGGGGTACACCAAGCCCTGCCCCTTATCTGCCCCATCAGCAGCTAATTAAGTGTTAATTAACATGGATTTTAAATTGTAATTATTTTCGGAGCCCTTCTGTCTCTCTGATTTTGGTTTTGGGCTCATTTTTGTACTTTGGAAAATGTACTTTGGTGGGGTGGGGGAGGGAGGAGCTGATTTTGGGAAGTGTGACTTTGAGAAAAAAAAAGGATCCTTGCATGTGTGTCTCTCTCTTCCTAACACACACACACACACACACGCACACGCACACGCACACGCACACACACAAACAAGACATTTTTTCACATTTGAAATTGTTTTAGTACTTTTTATGTAATGATTAATTACCTAATTAATTAATTAATTGATCCAATTAATTAGCAGTTAATTAGCAGGGGGTACTTCAGAAAATTGGACCGTGATAGGGGGTACCCGGGCCTCCAAAGGTTGAGAACCCCTGCTCTAGAAGAGCCCCGGTGAGATCACAAGTTGCTTGTGCCACATTAGAGATGGCAGCCACCTGCCCTTTATCTAGCGGCACTGGCATCCTGAAGATGGAGTGCCCACTGCCCTTGTTCTCCTGGCTCCCCTGCCTGCCATTTCAAAAGGCAGAGAGGGAAGAGGAGGAGGAAGGAAGTGGAGAGAGGGTCACTTTCCACTTTCTCCCACCCTTTCCCACTCTCTCTGCTTTTCGAAATGGCAGAAAAAAGAAGTGCAGTGGCAGCAGAAAGCAGATGACGATTAGGTTGGCAGGACTGACAGTGGATGATCTGGGGGCGGGTTGGTAGGTCTGATGAGAGGACAGCAGGAAAAAAATCTGCAGTGTGTAAGGTGAGCTGCTGGGGGTGCTGGGGTCCAAACACGGTCACAAGTGAAGGGGGGCTTGGGCCCAGCCTACTTCATACATACCTTTGGTGTCTTTATGGCTTCAGTGGATGCTGAACATAGTCATAAGTGATAAGTCACTGGGAACACATTTCCTGTGTTCTATAGTTGGCACCGCCATCACTGTATCTCCAGGATTCCTTTCAAGGCACTGGTTACAATGACCAATGAGGCTGTAAATGGTTTGGACCCCATATAACAAAAGCTGCATCCCCGTGCGTTTTTAGGTTCCACTGAAAGCAGTGATGCCCAGAAGCGTAACAAGGGTGGAGCGAAGGCAAGTAGTTCTGCAAGACTCCGTTACACTGGAGTCAGCGGCCCCTCCCCCTTGCTGTTGGAGCCATTCTGGCAGCAACAGGGGAGTGTCCTGCATGTTGCCTTTGCTGCCAGAATGGCTCCAACAGCAAGGGGGAGGGGCCGCTGACTCCAGTGTAACGGAGTCTTGCAGAACTACTTGCCTCCGCTCCTTGTTTCACCACTGGTGATGCCTACTTTCAAACAATGAATCAGGACTGAAAGTCTTCCTCTTTGGTATGGACTAGTGCTGCACTAGACAAAATGAAAAACCTCCTATTCTTTTGGGTGGCAAGGATTTCTGCCAAAGCCAATTCTGGGCAAGATTAGAATGTTTCGTTACCACCTGCAAGAATAGTTGCTTTATTAGTCATATTACGGAGCCACTGCTTTAATAAGTACTACAATTATCTATAAAAATGACAGAGATCAACAATTAATTATAAGAATATAAATAATGAATTAGAGTTTGTTCAGGAATGAGAAGTAATATTTTTTCATGTCTGCCTTTTGAGTGATTCGTCTCATGCTTAATAGATTGTACATATTCTGAAACCAGCAGATCAGTACAAATGGTAATAAGAGATGTCAATAATAATCGGTATTGTTTCCAGGTCTCCAAGCAGGGAAGGACTCCAGCTGTTCATCCTGAGAGCCCATTCCTGACCTCAACATACTTGTCTACTGTCACAAAATTATTGTAGCCTGATTAAATTTTAACAACATTGTTACTGTCGTAATGAGCAGAAGGCATTAGAAGTCCTCAGGGGTTATCAATTACTGACAAATCCAGCTAACTGCAGGACAGTTTAACTGCTCTAGAAACACAGATCAGCCCATTACATTAATGTTGTAATGCTTCCTCCACAAACCTTAAATGTCACTAAATTTAGATCAACTTATACAATATTCAGCTTGGAGATCTTACCTAAAGCAAATTGAGGTTTTCATCACTCGGACTGGATTCATGTTTCAAGACCAAATATATTTAATATTTTCTCATCTATAATTTTCTTATCTCTTTTAAGGTTATCTGTACATTTCTATACACACTAAGTGACATAGCCACACCCCCGAGAGGTGGGGCCACAGCACGTGGCGACACCCCCGACGCTGATGCCGCTCTAAATGAACCCAAGACTCTGGGCGGGCGGGCCAAACTGCGCACCTGTTTTTCTCGCCGCCACCTGCCCATTCGCGCTTTTTCCAATGCAGACGCAGCGCGATTGTCACACACACACCCGTGTGCCTCCCGTGGGCCCCGCCCCCTGCCCCAGGCAGCCCAACGCTACTGTACACACCAATTTATTGACAAAAAAATAGTCTTAATTTTCAATAGACATTTGAATAGACAACTACATGGCAGATGGGGTCTGTCAGTGGCTATTAACCATGTGGAAAATCCATCTTCAGAGGCAATTTACCAGTGAGCTGCACTTGCTGGGGATGGGGCAAAAGAGAAGGCTATTTCCTTGTGGGCTTCTTGAAGGCTGGCTCTTGAGGATGCTACCCTGAACAAGAGAGACCTTCATTCTGACCTAGCAAGCTTCTTGTGTTCTTATACGGCTGTTTTCCATCTCCTCCACTCTTTGATGTCTCCACAATGGTCAAAATTTAGATGTTTTGCACTCTTATCAAATTACAAAATGTGTAAGCTCAACATGATAAAGATTGCCATTTTAGTATTTAACCAAAATATCATTACAATGTCAAATACAAAACAACAATAAAAAATCATACTAATTATTCATTCTTACTCTGTAGGGTACCATTCATACTGATGTCACTACATAAACATGAATAGTATATTGAAATTTGGCCTGCCTTAGCATAGCTTTACAATGTCCCTTGGTTCTTTTTGAGAGACCTTACTCCTCTCCTTACCCTAATACTTCAGGGAGTCAAAGAGTTACTGAGTTAAAGAGCAGTAGGACTCCTCTGTATTCAAGTGAACAGATCTAACTGGGGTACTAAGTTACAAGTCTACCAGCTTTCAATATCTAATCACCCATCAATCAGTTTGTGTACACTTTCTTAGTAACTAGGCAAAGAGGACAGGCATTAATGTGAAGAGAGATATGATTAGTTTGAATTGTCTCAGATTAGAACATATTAGCTTATTTAACCAGAAAGTAAACCTAATTAATTAAAATATATAATTGCAGTCCTGGAAATAAAGAGGAGAAAATGGTTCTAGCTTTGTATACTTGCCCTAGCTAATACAATAAGTAGATAGGTTATATATTTTGTGGCTACAGAGGTTTCATAGTGAAAGGCAGTTCTGAGTCAGGAATCAAAAGTCTCTCCTTGGCCTACCGGTGTATGATGCCTTGTGGAATCCAGGGAGCATAGCTTCTGCTAAGACACCTAATGAAAGACTTGCACTGTATATTTATAGGTTACTTGGCTGTGAAATGGATGCAGTGGTACAATCTACTTTAGGAATGGTTCCCTGGTTGGCCAGGCAAATCAGGAGGTGTCCTATCAAATACTGTTCAGCATCTGGGATGAAACAGTGATCAACCAATGGTAGGTATGTGTAACCTTGCCTCTTGGAACTGAGGACAGGTTGGCCCAATCATATACAGACTAACAGAATATAATATTTCACTTCTACAATTTGACATGTTGCATTTCTCAGTCTCCGTGACAAATATATACTATCCAAATATACTTATAAACTATAGACAACAACTACTTATGGATAGAAGTGCTGTAAATGTTTCCTGCACCATCAAGATAGAAAAGATAAATGGGATTATCCAGGGTACCTTTTACCTAGCTCTATATCCCTAAAGGCATAGGACCGTCCAGTCCTAATCCCTGCCTAGGATCACATAAGAACATAAGAACATAAGAAGAGCCCTGCTGGATCAGGCCAAAAGCCCATCTAGTCCAGCTTCCTGTGTCACACAGTGGCCCCACCAGATGCCTCAGGGAGCACACGAGACAACAAGATACCTGTGTCCAGTCGCCACTCCCTTGCACCTGGCACAGAGAAAACCCACTTCTAAAACCAGGAGGTTGCTTATGGCTTGTAACCTGTGATGGTCTTTTCCTCCATGAATTTGTCCAAACCCCTTTTAAAGGCATCTAGGCCAGGTGCCATCACCACATCCTGTGGCAAGGAGTTCCACAGATGAATCACACGCTGGGTAAAGAAATATTTTCTTTTGTCTGTTCTAACTCTCTATCACCCATAGCTCAGTAGCAAAGCATACACATTGAGTGCACAAGACCTCAGATTCAGTACATGTTAAAAGTATCCCAGAGAGCAGATCTGGAAAATGTCTCTACTTCTTGCTAGTTGGACTAGACTAGTCCATCTCTTATCGCTTGGAGTCTGAGCCTCGGGAAGCCTGGAAACACCAGGACCCAGACTGTTTAGGGCTGCAAAGGTAAGAACCAGCACATTTCATGCAACCTGAAAATGATTAAGTAATCCATTCCAATAAAGTAAACGTGGAATGATATGGTCCATTCAGCCACGAGTCCCAGTCAGCATTCTGATGACAGCATATAGCAGAGGTAGCCAAACTTGCTTAACGTAAGAGCCACAGACGATAAACTTCAGATGTTTGAGAGCTGCAATATTTAAGAAGCATTTAAATTCTTAAATATAATTAATTACTCACTATGAACATTAAAAATTATGTTTTAATCCAGTGGACTCTCAGTTTATACCTGGTAAATAATTATAAAGCTTGAAAATTTCTTATTTGCCTTTTATATTAAGTGTGATGCAAAAAGGAGCTCAGCCAACGTATTTCCGAGAGCTGTACATTATATGTCAAAGAGCCACATGTGGCTCAGGAGCCACAGTTTGGCCACCCCTGGCATATAGCATGCAACATGGGAAATGATTGTTTTTAATATGAATAATAACCCCAAGGCATGTGACTACTTAATTAACTGTGTCAGATTAGTATGATATTGTATAAATGCAGGAAACGGACAAATGGATGGCAGAATCCCTTATTAAGGCAGTCTAAAGTGTGGCTGGGATTTGCTTCCTTCTGTTTATTGCATGTTAACTAAATTACTACCTTATTAAACAACAGACACACATGAAACATTTTGGAATTCAAAAAAATCAAGTCAGAAGAACAGTTTGGCTAAAGAAAAATGTGTTCTCTAAAGCCTGCCATATCAAAGTACTGTCAGCTGTTTAAATGGCTTAATTAAGCCAGATAAAATTAGATCCCACTTAATCCCATCTTTCCATTTCAGTACAGGCTTGTCTGTGGCTTTAAGAACCTTAACAGGAGGTCAGGGTAAGAGCCAAGCTACAGGTCATGTTAAATGTGTAATGTTGGGGGTTTTTGGAGTGAAGCAGCACTTGGGGAAGAGGGTGCGTATCAGTTTTTGGACTGTGGTGCACAGGAAGGGGTGTTAAACCCTTTCCTGCGATGCTGTACCAGAGGCGTTTCTACGGTGGGGGTGGTACTGTAAGTTGCGGCCTGTCCTAGTTCCTGTTTACAATCATGAACAAGGAGGCCCCACCCCCTCACCGTCGGAGCCATCCTGTGTGGTGAAGGCAATGGGCAGGGAGTGTCCTGCCCAGTAGCGTCACTAGGACGCGCGTCACCTTGGGGCAGGGGGCGCGCGTCACCCTGGGGCAGGAGGCGCGCGTCACCCTAGTGACGTTACGATATCGGCACGGGGGGGCGACCCAGTTTTGCCCTCAAAACTGGTCTGCGCATGCGCGAAAATCCAGGAAATACCCGGATGGACGTGCTGCCTGGGCCTTCTTTCAGAAGGCCCTGGAGCGCCGATGGGGTCGGACGCTCCGAGGCCGGCTCCCGGGCCGGCCTCGGAGCGTCTGAAGGGTGTTGCGCGTCACGGAGGTGGCGCGCGCGGGGTGGTGGAGGTGGCGTGCCACCTCCGGAGGTGGCGCGCGCGGGGCGTTGCGCGTCACAGAGGTGGCGCGCGCCCCGCCCCCCGCCACGCTCCAGCGACGACCCTGGTCCTACCCATTGCCTTCGCCGCACGGAATGGCTCTGATGGCGAGGGGGCGGGGCCTCCTCATTCCTACTCAATGATTGTAAATGGGACTAGGACGGGGCGCAACTTACAGTACCGCCCCCACCGTAGAAATGCCTCTGAGCTGTACCTTCAGAGTCAGCCCAAGACCTCCTGACATCTCTCAGCCATATACTTCTTCTTCCGCTCTGTCCCTTTGCAAAGCCAGGAAGTGGGAGGTTGGCTAACACGCAGCCAAGCGGGGGGGGGGGGGGGGATCAAAGTGCTGCATGGGACAGCAGCATTTCTTGAGCCAGCTCTGCTTATACTGAGTCAGACCATCATTCAGTTCTGTCCCCTTGCTCTTGGTCAGAGGACTTTTCCAGTCCTGCTATCTGAGGCCACCTTAAGAGCAGGCGCGTTGCGACGACGCGCGTCACCCCAGAGCGGGGGCACGCGTCACCCTTAAGGGGAGGCTCCGCCCCTGCGCGTGACGTCACGCGCAGGAGCAGAGCGCCCTCCCCGCTCCGTTTTCGGCTCATTTTGGAGCCAAACGGACACAGGGGAGGGCGGGCAGGCCCACCCTCCGCTCCAAACTGTAAGTGGGGGGGTGATCGCGCGTCACCCCTAGACGCGCGACACCCCCCGGCGGCCCGTCCCCCCGCCTCCCCCTGTCGACGCCAGTGCTTAAGAGGAAATGCCAGGGATTGACCTAGACAAACAAATCAGTGTTTTTCCCCCCTGTTCACTGTCAACAGTTTGCAACCAATAGCTGGAAGCATTCAACAGGGTTGGTCACAAGTTGTGCAGGCCTAAACCAGAGGTTCTCAACCTGTGGTACGGGTACCCCTAGGGGTACGCGCAGTAGCGTCACTAGGACGCGCGTTACCCTGGGGCAGGGGGCGTGCGTCACCCTAGTGACGCTCTGACATGGCGACGCGGGGAGGGGACGACCCGGCTCCCCCCCCGCGTCGCCCTCCGGACGCTCCGAGGTCGGCCCGGGAGCCGGCCTCCGAGCGTCCGACCCTGTCGGCGCTCCACGCAGCACGTTCATCCGGGTATTTTCCGGATTTTCGCGCATGCACAGAGACCGTTTTGAGGGCTTTTTGCGGATTTTTGCGCATGCGCAGAGACCATTTTGAGGGCTTTTTGCCCTCAAAATGGTCTCTGCGCATGCGCAAAAATCCGGAAAATACCCGGATGAACGCGCTGCGTGGGCCTTCTTTCAGAAGGCCCTGGAGCGCCGACGGGGTCGGACGCTCCGAGGTCAGCTCCCGGGCCGGCCTCGGAGTGTCCAAAGGGTGGCGCGCGTCACGGAGGTGACGCGTGCGGGGGTGCGTGCGTCACCCCATGGTGTGCGTCACTCCCTGGCGGCCCGCCCCCCGCCACGCTCCAGTGACGCCAGTGGGTACGCGGACCTCTTGCTGGGGGTACGCCAAGCCCTGCCCCTTATCTGCCCCATCAGCAGCTAATTAAGTGTTAATTAACATGAATTTTAAATTGTAATTATTTTTGGAGCCCCTGTCTTTCTGATTTTGGTTTTGGGCTTATTTTTGTACTTTGGAAAATGTACTTTGGTGAGGTGGGGGAGAGAGGAGTTGATTTTGGGAAGTGTGACTTGGAGAAAAAAGAGATCCTTGCATGTGTGTCTCTCCCCCCCCCCCCACACACACACAGTTATATAAGACTTTTTCATATATAAAATTGTTTTAGTACTTTAATTTAACGATTAATTACCTAATTAATTAATTGATTGATTGATCCAATTAATTAGCAAATTAATTATCAGGGGGGTACTTCAGAAAATTGGACCATGATAGGGGGTACCCGGGCCTCCAAAGGTTGAGAACCCCTGGCCTAAACAATTGTTTTAAAAGTACAGACTTGTCCACAGTGCACATGAGTTCAATACTTCGGCAGCTATTATATTGTATCAACTGATGCATTCATTTTGGAATCATTACATTGCATAGTAAAGTACCTATGAGGTTTTGGTGTTTTTTTTTTTGCCATATTTAGAAATGAAATGACCCACATTTTCACATGGCTTGGAATGAAATGACTCTCTGAATAGTGCTCAAATTACAAGGGGGGGGGGACAGGACAAAATGGGCTGCCCCCCTGAAGGTTTGTGATGGCCTCCTTTGCTAATGTTTTTAGAAGAATTCTGTGGACTATGAATTGGCTAAAATTTGGGGAGGAGGTAGGGACAAGGCTCCTGGTTTCATCATGTGCCTCTAACCTTTTCTTCTGCAATTTGAACACTGACTTTCCACAGACTCCAACAGTTGAAACAAGTTCCCTTGAAACTCCTTTGACATGTCGATGGAATTGAGCCCAACTTTGAGTTTGCAACAAAGGTTCAAGTCATTGGAGGTTAGCGGGGTTTGTACTTCCCACGCTACTTTCATCTTGTCACCCCATCCAAATCCCACACACAGCAAAGTGCACAAACATCAAAGACTAACAATCAAACAGAATGGGGGTGAAGCCAACTATTAAACTGTGCTTCAATAGACAAATCTTGTTATTTGAGTTGGGATATCAAGGGCTTAACTACAATCCATTTTATAGTAATGAATTTTCCTCCCACTGGAGAAAACCTCCCTGCACCCAGGTGTTATCAAGGTTGTTGTTCATTCAAAAACATTTAAGAAGCTCAATCTTCATCATCAACAGCAGCAAAGTTATACTTTGCATTTCTACAACCTAAGGAGGTGTAATTTACATTATGAAGCCAAACGTCACTCAGACATTCATGCTTCCTGGTAACAACTTGGGAAAGTATTGGACTTTCCGTCTTGTTATATTGTACGCATTCATTTTTCATGGATCCGTTGGTTTTGTTTGTTTCTTTGAGCTCACATCTGATAGCCAGCCTGATTTGTCATGTGCTGTTTTTTTTATTATTAAAGTATAATTTAAAAAAAAATTGTTGTAGCAAAGTTTCTTTTACATAACTATACCGTAGAGAATATCTCTTCCCTGGATGAATGTGGGGAGAACTGGCTTTAAGCCACCCGTTGGTCAAATAAATGTAGCATGTCTGAAGCCCTCAAAGCAGCTTATGCAGGCTGGTTTGCAGCAGAGGAGATATGTTCTCTGACTATATACCATATTGGTCTGAGTATAAGACTCACTTTTTTCTCCTAATTTAAGTTTTTAAACTAGGGGGGGCTTCTTATAATCAGGCTGTTGCAATTTAATGCCAGTGACTTAATTACATTTTTTAAATAGCACCAAACTTTAAGGGTGTGTCTTATAATCAGGTGCGTTTTATACTCGGGACAATACGGTATGTTTTCATGCTGCTTCCCTTGTTTTAGTTCGGTCACAATGGGCAGGCATAGTGTGGGTAGGGGAGCCACCTTTCCCTCTTCCTGCATGTCTTCCATCTTCCTTCAAAGATGTCTTTGTTGATTCCAATGGCTTACCAGCTTGAGGCTGCACTCCTATTCACACTTACTGGGGAGTAAGCCCCATTGCCTATAATGGAGCTTACATCTGAGTAGACATGCATAGGCTTGGGCTCTGGGGTTGACAATGTTGCTAGGAACCTTCTTAAAGGGAGCTGACAATGAAGAGCATAAATCTGCCTCAGAGCTGAGTAGAGACTTGAGGGTCGCCTGAGCAACACAGACTACAGGAGATTTCACCATCAAGCTCTCTCTTGGGAAAAGTGGCACTCACACTGTAGACAGAGAATACCTTGTCGGGCCCAATCCTGTCCAGGGCTGGCCTGAGTGATGATGCAGGGACACTGACACAGCCTCCACTGGATCCCGCAGACCAACCAGAGACTGGACCAGGCAGGAAAGGTAAGCAAAGAACAATTTTACTTGCCTCCTCTGCCACTCCCAGGTCCCCTATGGGTCTACTCAGATCTATGTCAGCTATTTTGCTGGTGTAGATCTGAACCGCCACAGGCGGTGTATCAGGCCTGGGATAAGGGCTCCAGATCTCACCGACAATGCTGCCGCCAAGTTCCGTCCCCAGTTTGGCTTGATCCATGCCCCGATCCGCCCCCGATGCCACCTTTCCTGCACCAATGACTGCTCTGCTGCAGGCCTTATTTCTCATACCCATTTCCTCAGTGGTGGTCCTACACCCCCCCCCCGTGGGGGGCCGCCAACGCAACACCCCCTATGTGACACCACAAGCCCCGCCCCTGGGGGGCGTGATGTAATTGTCAATTCGGCGGCAGGGCGGCGCAAACACCCCCCCCATGCTTCCTGACTGCATTTCAGAAAGTGGCAGAGGGGGCTATGGATCCGAAGGCAAGTACACCCCCCTGCCGCTTGATGTCCCATCGCCTTGGGGTCCACCGCCCCCCACGAATTACGCCTCTGCATTTCCTGAACATCCATTAGTGGGAGAACCTGATCAGCACCTCAGATGTTACAACCCAATCCTGCCTAGACCGCCGCAGCATGCAAAAGCACGCTGCACTGGATTCTAAGCAGGATCGGGCCAGCACCGGTGGGGCTGAAGCACACCTCTCTATAGGCTTCCTCGGATGTACACTGGCAAAATGCCACTGCAAAATAGATCTGCGCTGGCCAGACCCTGGATGGGGGATAGGATTTGGAGGAGCACACCGCCAATAATCCCTCCCCTGTCCCTGGCCCAGTGGGCCAATCACCCCCTCCCCTGCCGTCCCAGTCTGCCCTCCCCCCTGCCCCTCCGCCAACCAGTGGAGACTTACCTGCTCGGCGTGGCAGATGGGTTGGATGCTGGGCAGCTAGACCGGTGCCACCCTCGGCACTGGCAGTGCCTACTCGCCTGGTGTCAAAAATGTGCCTTATGGCACATTTATGACACCCAGCGCTGGCAGAGCTCTTGCTTTGCCGGTGGATCTTTAGTGAGGATTGTGCCGTTAGGCTGTATCTGACGGCATGTGTGCGAGAAGGAATCCAGATTCAAAGCAATTTGAAGCTTTAAAGCAGGGGTGGGGAACCTATTTACGGTGGAGGGCCATTTCCCCATAGGGGAAATGGGTCGCGGGCCGTGTCCCCTCCACCGTAAACAGCCCCCCCCAGCGCGCTCACGCGCGCGCACCCCACCCCCAAGCTCTCCTCCTCCCACCCCCCCAGCTCTCCTCCTTACCTTCTCTTCAGCCGCCACCACCATTGGCCCCGCGCGCGCTCACATCGCCGGACTTACTCTCAACCCGGCTGTAACAGACATGCGCAGAAACAGCCGGGTTGAGAAGAGGTCGCGCGATCTCGTGTGACCCTCTTCTCAACCCGGCTGTTTCTGCGCATGTCTATAACAGCTGGGTTGAGAGTAAGTCCGGCGATGTGAGTGTGCGCGGGGCCTCCCGAGGCTCCGGAGGCTCCGCTCCAAGCGTGCGCGGGCCGGACCCGATAGAATCGGGTCCAGGCTTGCGTGGGCCGGACCGGATCTCTCCAGGGTCCGGATCCGGCCTGCGGGCCGCCGGTTCCCCATCCCTGCTTTAAAGGTAAGAACCAGCACTATTAATTCAGCCTGGAAATGAATAGGTAATCCATGAAGATCGAATAGGACCAGGTTTATATGTTCTGTCCATTCTATCCCAGACACTAGTTTGACAGCAGTGTTTTGGAACAACTGACATTTACAGAAATATTTCAAGTCATTAACCTTATTTCAATCCATGATTGATGTATTTTACTCCATTTGAAGGGGTGGGGGCAACAAATCTAGAAACCTCGTTTACGTTTCATGTCTCACCGTCCTAGAATGTTTCAACTTGCAATTTGTAAAATATTTTATCTTGAGACAGAAGGGAGAAGAAAATGCTTTCTTACCCAACTTTTCTACCATCTTCTAATCTATAAATTGGCTTTCCTTATCATTTTGATAGTCAGAATATTATTTCCTAAATAGTTATATTTTATTGTAGAAGCATTCCTCCTGTTTGTATGCTCTGGAGGCCTGAAAAAATATTTTGTTATCATCCATGGCATTCAGGCAACTATTTTCATTGCAATATCAGCTGTGATATAATAATCTTGTGGGGAAACATTTCAGCTATCTAATTGAAAATAAAAAACCTAGGCAGAAATTCAGTTGTATATCACAATGCCCATTATATGGAAAGTACTTCTGTGCACATAACTCCTTTGCTATCAGAGACAGTGTGGAACACATAAATATTGGTTGGCTCAAGGCCCAAGTGTGTACCTTGTTCGCTAGTTGCCTGCAGTCCAGATGAAATTCTGCGTTTCAGCTGTATCTTAGATGAACACACAAAAGCTGCTTTTCCTGGATGATCTCAGTGCAAAACTGAGTAAACAACTTCACAGCTTAGCCAGAGCATTTCTCCTGATTTGAACCCCTGCTATGTAGCTTTCTCTCTTGAGTGAAAATAATGAGGCCAAATCATTATGCTGCTCTTTCTCCCCTAATTCTGCTGTGGTGAATGAGCAAGATAAGTAAGTTTGCCAAGAACAGGAAACAGTTGCCATTGCCCCCCACAGCCCCCCCCCACAAATCTAATCTTCCATAAATAGGATATTCATATGCACCAGCCCACAGTAGATCTTAGTAGTCCTAGGACAATTAAAATATGCTATTGACAGCCCAATCCTACCGTAGGATCCGCCGGACAGCCGAGGCCACCCGTCGGATCCCATGCTCCATCACGGGCAGCCTCCCCTGCGGCGGAAAGTCTCCATGGGGAAGGGGACGTTCATCCCCTTCCACGAGTGTAAACGGCGCTGGGGCCGATCGGCCTCCTCAGAATTCCGCCAGCTATTTTGCAGGAGGAAGTCGGAGGAGGCCGTGTAACGGCTCAGCCGCGCGTTGGGGGACAGGATTCGGCCGAGGCCGATCCTGATCCCCGCCCCCTCCCGTAGCGGCTGGGTCTATCGGCCCCCGCCGTTTGCTCCTGAACTGCCCCCCTCCGCTGGATCCTTACCTGGGTCTGGTGGTGGGCAGGAGACGGTCTGGGTGGCGGAGCAGGGAAGGTCAGCCTTCCCTGCTCGGAAGTATACGCAAACCTGCCTTACGGCACGTTTGTGACGTCTTTAGCCGGTGGAACGCTCGTTCCGCCGGCCAAATTTAGAACAGGATTGCGTTGTGAATGTCTTAACACTCAAAGCACTCAACCCTACAGATTCTTTAACAAGGCCCTTCCAGAAGCTTTGTGCTAAACCAAAACTCATTCACTCTGTAGATGGGCTCAAATCCACTACAGATATTCTTCCAAAGAAGCAGTGAGACCAGAAGCATAAATAACAAGCGCTTCCTTTCTCTTGTCTCTAGTTCTTGTTTGGAAAGGGAGATGTATGTTTTGTTCCTGCATCAGGAGGGTAATGTTGGGGGAAAGGGGGGAAAGCAAAGCAGTTAGTGAAAGCAAAGCACCCATTCCTTATGGTAGATTATACCACCTGGCTACTTGCTATCAATAAAACATACAGTACACAGAGGCGGAGGCTGGTTAAAATTTCATATGAAATACTTTACTCACAGTTCATAGTTGCTTACATACATCTTCCGAAGTATCAGAGGCTCCTACTACTTTGGAACAGAGAACCCAAGAGCTGTTCACTTTATGTGGAAATGTGGGGAGGGGAGATGTGGTCTGCCATTGTGGAGACAGAGCACACATCCTTCTCTTTTGATGGTCTGGGATGAAGAGAGAGTGTGCGGAGAAAGGGAGGAAGGAAATAGAAACTAAGGACCACACCTTCTGCAAAGGACCATAGAGGGGCAGGTAAAGAGATCTCAGGTGCTGGGTTCACTGCCCTCTAGAGCAGGGGTTCTCAACCTTTGGGCCTCCCAGGTACCCCCTATCAAGGTCCAATTTTCTGAAGTACCCCCTGCTAATTAACTGCTAATTAATTGGATCAATTAATTAGGTAATTAATCATTAAATAAAAAGTACTATAGCAATTTTAAATGTGAAAAATTTCTTATTTAAATCTCTCTCTCTCTCTCTCTCTCTCTCTCTCTCTCTCTCTCTCTGTGTGTGTGTGTGTGTGTGTGTGTGTGTGTGTGTGTGTGTGTGTGTGTGAGGGAGAGACACACATGCAAGGATCTCTTTTTTCCTCCAAGTCATAGTTTCCAAAATCAGCTTCTCCCTCCCCCACCCCACCAAAGTACATTTTCCAAAGTACAAAAATAAGCCCAAAACCAAAATCAGAGAGGGAGAAGGGCTCCGAAAGTAATTACAATTTAAAATCCATGTTAATTAACACTTAATTAGCTGCTGATGGGGCAGATAAGAGGCAAGGCTTGGCGTACCCCCAACAAGAGGTCCGTGTACCCCTAGGGGTACCCGTACCACAGGTTGAGAACCTCTGCTCTAGAGTCCTGCAGGCAGTATTACATCCAAATTCCAACAGATAAGGGGAAAATGCTCAGCTCCCCTGAATGTAACCCAAAAGCATGAGGAGAAAAAGAAACACATGTCACTGAAGCTTCTCCTCTTACAACTTTTTTGAAAGATCCAAAGTGGCACTTATTCTTAAATCATTGGCTGAAATAACTATGTGGAAAGAGTCTCAAAACTATGTGGAAAGAACCTCAAAGGTTCTCTCCCTCCCAACTCTACTTATCAACATTAACAAGTTTTATTTCTAGGAAGGTTTTTTTTCCCCCGTATCCCTTATAGATGGTGGCCTCATGCACCAATAGGAAGACTGCTTGGCTGCAAAGGAGTTTGGGAGATGTAGTGTGAGGGACGAGGAGCAACAGCAGCCATTCTGATTTTCAGTCATTTCCATTCATTTTGGGAGCCCCAGTAGCAGCGATATTCAAGCATGCTAGGAACATCACTTCCTGCTATTTCCGAGTTGAAAAACAAATGCAGCCAATATTGTTCTATATAGAACCCTTCAACTCCAGATGGTTTCCTCCCACGGTGTAGTCATCTTCACTTAGCTGCAGAACACAAGCCTTGAGCTTTCTTCAGGCAGCCACGAATCATGCCAAATGGGATCTTCCAGTTGTCATTGCTCTGTCACTGACTTTCTCAGCATTCCAGTTTGTTCATTCAGAGACATTACTATGGTAGGGGCGGTACTGTAAGTTGTGCCCCATCCTAGTCCCCGTTTGCAACCAGGAATGAGGAGACCCCGCCCCCTCACCATCAGAGCCATTCCGTGCAGTGAAGGCAATGGGCAGGGAGTTCCATGCGGTGAAGGCAATGGGCACGGAATGGCTCCGACGGCGAGGGGGCAGGGGCCTTCTCGTTCCTGGTTGTAAACGGGGACTAGGACAGGGCACAACTTACAGTATGGCCCCTACCGTAGAAACGCCCCTGCGTTTAGTGATTCCTCTCTGCCACCGGAGGTCATGACAGCTTATCAGTGACTTCATGATCTCCCTTCCAGAATGAAAACGAGCTGCTCTTGCTTAGCTTCCGGCAGTCTTCAGGCAGTTCAACCTCAGGACTACAGCTCATGCCCATATAACCTATATAAGGTTGTGTATATTTTTGTACAACTGAATTTACTCCAGTAGCAGCTGAGATTCTGGACTGATGTTCATTGGCTGGACTGAGATTCTGGACTGATTGTCAGTATGGCACTTTAGCTTTTCTTCCAGTTTTTGCTTTTTTAGGAAAAGCTAAAGTGCCATACTATACACAGAGTGTAAAATTCCATCCCTAAAGGAAGTGTATACAATGCAGATATCAGAGCATTATTAACTGAGTGTGCAGTACACAAGATCATCTGACTTCAGAAGTGTTAGCCAGACAGCCTTGTGGCTTAGTGACCTCAGTAATTTGGAACAAACAAGAGGCTTCTGCAAGAGCAGCTGCAGCTTAACATTAACCTGAAGAAAAGGTTAACCTGCGAGGTGAAGATAGAATGCGTGCACTTCCAGGGATGATATTTAGTGTGGGCAGTGGATTGGAACTTAGGACCAATTTACACTGTATATGGAATATGTGTACATTACCGCCCAATCCTATCTGTGCCTTCCGCTGATGGGACTCACATTCCGTCAGTGGAAGGCCTGGGCTGCTGGCGCAGCAGTTGCAGAGACAGCATGCAGAATGGGGCTGGAGCGTGAATGGCTGGCAACTACAGATGCCAGTAAGCTAGTTACAGGGTTGGGCTGTGGGCAGGGAGGGGAGGGACCCCACTGGCACCCATTAACCTAAGCTTTAGCAAAGGAACCAAGGGGATACTAAAGGGGCTAGGAAGAAACAAGGGGGGGGACAAGGGAGCAAGGTTAGCAAGAGTGTCAGTAAAGGTGAAGAGGAGATGTATCAAGTCAGAGGATACAAAAAGAAATCAAAAGGAGCTACGAAATGAGAGGGGCAGAAAAGAAGGAGAGGGTAAAATGGGGGCAGAAAAAGGAAGGCAGAAGGTCAAGATTGAGGTTAGAAAAGCAGCAGACGAACCCCAAAAGTACTCTGCGTGAGATTGGCCTGCTTTTCCTGGCCACTTGTCACTGTGCCGCCACTGCTAACCAAGTGCCATCCATTCCATGCCCAGGTGTGAACCAGGTGTGAATAGAAGATTTGTATGTGAATATGAAATAAGCATTCTTGTTGCACCAATGAGTGGGCCCTACTGTCACTCAACTGTGTACGTGACTGAAATCGCTTACGTAAAAGAACCAAAAAACAGAAACCAACCAACCTTCTCTTCAACCGTCTACTCTCTAAAGCGTTGTAAAACAGCAAATACTATTACTGGCTGGCTTTGCTTATGGCACCGAAAAAGATAGCTCAGTCACACTAATCAGCCTTTAAAAA
The DNA here is from genome assembly GCA_026170595.1 of Plestiodon gilberti rubricaudatus. Classification (NCBI taxonomy): domain Eukaryota; kingdom Metazoa; phylum Chordata; class Lepidosauria; order Squamata; family Scincidae; genus Plestiodon; species Plestiodon gilberti. The sequence continues at coordinate 30,662,559 of JANXHW010000003.1, read as the reverse complement.
AAAATGCATTACCATTTCATTGAATGAAGATGACCTGGAACATTCAGCTGCCCAAAAGCTCTCCAGAAGAGGAAAGAGCAAAGATATTGGAGACTTCATGCTTACTAGATTCCACCGCACATGTTCAATGACATTTTCAATTCACTGCTCCTTCATATAAATATCAGACTAATGGGTACAGCTTTGACGTTGCTATGTTTGTTCACATATGCTTTGCTGAAAAGCTTGATTAAGCTGGTCACGCTTGGTTCAAAAAGGGCTAACTTAGTATTCCACTTGCAAGAGATTAATGAGAAAGCTGAAATGTCTTTTGTTGATCCCTGAAGGGCTGCTGTGTTTTAACTCATTCATGCCGACTCTCTAGAAAGCAAGCTATCCTACCTCAGACAAACTGTGTGTGGCTCGATTCATTTTTCCTCTCTGCCTGAACTACATGAGGACAAACACACTGATCTGGGATGCCACTGCTTAATAGGATCTTGCTTTTAGGTGAAAATGGTGGTGGTGGGCATAAACAAGAAGGCCTTTGAGCTTTCCAGTGTTCTGCTGCAGTGAGGAACAAAGCGATACGCAACAGAATAGCTTCTACAAGTGTTTGACAGTGGGAGAACTTCTAGGTAAAGGTAAAGGTGACCCCTGACAATTAAGTCCATTCGTGTCCGACTCTAGGGTGTGGTGCTCATCCCCATTTCAAAGCCGAAGAGCCAGCGTTGTCCGAAGACGCCTCCATGGTCATGTGGCCGGCATGCCTCTCCTTGCCGCAGCGCGTAGCATGCAGCTGGAACACGGTGCGCTGTTTACCTTCCCGCAAGCGGTACCTATTTATCTACTCGCATTAACAAGCTTTGGAACTGCTAGGTTGGTAGGAGCTGGCCAAGCAACGAGAGCTCACCCCATCGCAGATTCGAACTGCCGACCTTTCGATCCACAGCTCATGGTTCAGCAGTTTAACCCACTGTGCCACCCGCTGGCTCGGGGGAACTTCTACCCACTGTCAAAACACTTGGGAACAGTCCAACCGCCTGGACTATGTGCCTCTTGGACACTCATTCTAAACCTGCCTACCATGTATTAGATACATGGGTTTTTAGTGCACCAACGTTTGGCTGGAAATATTTTAGTATGATGTACAAATGAGTCATCATTAGTCTTGCTCCATTGCTCACTTGTTCTTCCAATGATTATAATCACTTCGCTCAAATCTTTGTCTTTCTACCAGGGTCTACTCAGTAGGGACCAGTACGGAAGTAGACTCAGAGGCAACTAAGAAAAAATATTTATATTTATATTTATAATATCTTAATCTCAAAGTGCCTTCCAGATAGATATAAGACAAATACAAAACATAATCCCCTTACAGCACAATCCGATCATCATCAAAATTACGTAACTCATAAATAGGTATGTTCCATTATAGTCAATGGGCCTTCCTTCCTAGTAAGTGTGTCTAGGATTGCAGCCTTAAAACCCCAAAGTCTCAGTCCTGTAATACTTATTTGAATGCTGTGCAACAACACAGATATCCTTGCAGTTAGTGTCTATTCCCGTGATGGCGAACCTATGACACGTGTGTCACAGGTGAAACGCGAGGTCATTTTGGGTGACACACCAGCGTTTGCCCCAGGGCCCTGACACACCTTACATTTTTGCAGGTTTTACAGGCTTGTCTTGAACATTTAGGACAGGGATTTTGGCAGACCTCTTTCAAATTATCATCTAGTAAAACTCAGCAACAAAAACATCACTAATTGACGTTAAATAAAATGCAATGCGTTCTATAGTTGTTTTTAGTTCAGTTCAATTCAAAATTACTATTAAAAATAACAATAGTCAAAGTACTATTAAAAGTTATGGGGGAGGAGGCACGATACACCAGCAGAGTCACGTTAGGCATTTCAAAATGTTTGACAAACCAAGCCCAAATGGTTCGCTATCACTGGTCTATTCACTGTCCACAGATTCTGTCCAGGAATTGTAACATAGTTTTTTGTTCTCTTCAAGAAAATGGGTACACAAAGTGTCATGTGGAAGAAAAACTCTCAATCAAATTGTTTGGAGTCTATAAACAAAACACCACTTAAACAACCTCTCCAAACTAGGCTTTTATGTTACAGCAACTACTGCAAAAGTGAAAGGAAATCAGAAAACTCCCCAAACAATGACAGCCTTACCGAGCATGCATAGGTAGTTCTAAGTGTTCTTTTCTTTCTATGCTTACAGGGACCTTACACCGAGGAGTGCCATTCGCACAGGGACTTCTGTAAGTGTGAACTAGTCCTTGCTAGTAAAGTTAAAAGAAATTGGAAACATCATGCCCTGAAATGAGCAGCACAAGCCTGGCAGACAATATCTTTGGATATAAAATGACCTATAATATACAATATGCCCATTTCACATTTATTTTCTTCAAGCCTAGACTCCCTATTATAGCAGATGACTCCCTTGTGTTGAATATACAGTAACTTGAATAATTCACCTTCGGGGCTATGTGGCGATCCCCCAGCAGGAGTTCTTGAAAATGACCATTTTAATTGAAGTTTCCCTTAAAATGTATTTAGGTTTGCAGATAGCAAGAACCAGCTCAGCATGTATCCTATTGAAGTGTTGTTCTGAGCGCTGTCTGCAGTACACTTAAGGGACACGTCTTTGCTAATGGGACAAAGTTATGTATTTTTAAACAATATGTTCTTAATGGGCACAACAAAACAGCTGGTGGCTTTCTCTTCCCACTCTGATTGTTGCTTATGCTCCCAGCCACCACCTTCCAAATGCTGTGTTGCACAGGAGAAATGCTCAGAGAAGGGGTATAGGCAAAGGCAAGAAACACAATCTTTTGACTCTTGTGAGGTCTCCCTGTTGCTAAAGGCTTCTGTCCCTGGCCTAATTCGGGAGTGAGTCTACATTTCAACCGGCCTCAGAGCCTTAGAAGAAGGGAGGAGGGAGGTTTCTGCATCATGCCCTCACGAGATTTGGGTGCCGACATCTTGGATCACGCGAGATTTCATGATCCAAGATGCTGCCGGCGCCCGGGTAAGTTTTTAAAAAAGAAGATGGCGGCAGCGGCCATCCCTTCTGGAAACCGGGCCGGAACAAAACCGGGAATCGTGGCCGATTCCTGGGACTGTCCCGGTTTTTCCGGTACGGATGGTAAGCCTAATTATGCCTACCCTCAGAGCTGCATACCAACAGGCAGACTCTCAAAATTCCAATAAATATTGGGCCATTTTGTAACATGAATGAATCATCTTCATGGGATTAAAGATCATAAGTAAAAGTGTATTTAATTTAAAAAACACAGCATGATGTTTCATTCATTTATCCATGAATATCATCAGACGCAATAAGCCTGTAAAAATGGCCACAAGATGGTAAAGTCGAATATTCTGTGGCCGGTATTTAAAGGGAAACCCGGCACGTCTACTACAATAGAAGCAATTAACCCCCGGAAATGCAAAACAGAGGCAATTAACCGCTAGTGACCTGTCACAGCCACCCTGACCTTTCCAGCCTCTATTGGTTACTCAAGGTTATTGGGCCATTTTGACCAGTCAGGTGTGTTCTACTTGATGCAAAGGTTCATTTTGTGAACTGGTCTGTCATGTCAGAGTCTCCACAAGCTGGCAACCTCTCAACCCCTGGAAGTCTCTCCAATCCTGTTGGATACAAGCAGCTATACAGCCTATGCATGTGTTTTAAACTCTTTCATTCTTTATCCACAACATCCCATCCCGATCCCTCTATCTCACCCCTTCTCCCTAGGGTCCAGGGTAAAAGAGTAGGGTTTCCTCCAGCTTCTTTCCCTTGTTGTTATTCCTTTTTCATCTTTTCTTCGGTACACCTAATACACTGTACAGTTGAACCCCTGTATCCACTGTCCCCATAACCACAATTTCAGTTTTCCGTGGTTCCCCCTGCACCCCTTACTTTTCTTTCTCTGTATTCTAGTTGTGGCCCCAAGCAATCATGTATCTTGCTTTCACAAAACGCTATAAGCAACATACTGTTTATAGTATGTAGTAGACAAGCAGCCTGCATGCTAGAATGCTCAGCCCAGACATTAACTTCCTGCTTCCTGTCAACGTTTGGCTGAGCCTTTCTAGCTTGCAGTGCAGGCTGCTTCTCTGCTATAAGCAGTTTGCTGCTTATAGTGTATTGTGAAAGCAAGACACACGATTACTTGGGGCCACTGCTAGAACATAGAGAAAGGTGTGCAGGGGCCGTGGAGATAGGGTTCTCTTCCACGGTTTCAGTTTTCCATGGGGGGCGGGGAACCTATCCCCTGCAGATACGGGGGGTGGGGGCCCTACTGTAATTGCAGTTAAGGTAGGTGTTGATTCACTCACAAGAAGGTTGGGGGAGAGCCAGGAGCACCTGTTCCTCAGGCTCAGGCTGCCTCCCATTTTGTTAACCATGAATAACACCAGGAGCTCACGCTCTCTCTCATACAAAGATACACAATGTGAAATGTAGTGATTTGTTTTACATTCACCTGTAAGGCTTGCTAACAATTTCAATCAAGGCCTGGAATGAATTCCACAACATCTCTAATAGGTCTCAAATGTGTTTTTCATGTGTGGGAGTGAAGCACTTTGTTCTGGAACGAAAAGCTTTCATAAATAACAATCACCCCTCATAATTACAAAGCAAAAGTCAGCCTTTGTTACTCCCCCCCCTTGTAAATAGCCCAAAGCAAAACTGATGTGTAATGTGCCATTGTAAAGAGAGGTGTGTGGGTGGTCTAAGACAATCATCTATTTTTCAAGGGAAGATAGGTTAAAATTAATTTGAAAAAGCTAGTACATTAAGGCAGGCATCAGTGATCAATATATATTTGCTTTCCTTTACTATTACTTGAAAAAAGATGCATTCTGCTAATGTTGCCTTCTGGAAAATAAAGTCATGATAGGAAGCTACTTTGTTAGCTCTGTGTAAGCTGCTTCAAGCACTGTGATAGAAGAAGAGCAAGATAAAAATGTAATAAAAACGTGGTCCAAATAATACTTGGGTGATGTCTTGAGTGTTTTGGCAACACCGCTAAGGTATCAAGTCAACAAATTACATATGACAGTAGCAAAACCATTTTTGAAAACCTGGGTCTGCCCTAAATCATGTATGAAGTGTTAGTTTGGGTGGGGAGGATATTATTTTTAGGTCAATGGTGTGTGTGTGTGTGTGGGGGTAAACGTTCCCCCTCATCCGTGGTTTATCTCCCAGTAGCCCGTCTTCCAACACCACATTTCTCCAAACTTAGCTGATACTGGAAGTGAACCCAGTTAGGAGAAAAGCACCTGATGGAAGAAGGTAAGGAGGGTGAGCAGCGAGTAGGCACGAGGAAGGTTCAGCTCGTCTTGCCCCTTTTACCATGCCCCCTCCATGGATTGGAACAAGCCTCCATGGATTGGAACAAGCCTAACATCACATGTAGCTTGAGCCAAAGGAGCAAACTAAACGCAAGATGTATAATCAGATCACCCAGGGTCAGCCCATGCCAATCCACTGCCAGAAACAGTAGCAAATACTGCCATGCACCCCTGCCCCAAATGCCACCACACCCCCTGCCAGTGCACGCACCAGTACCTCCACCTGATCAGTCCTCCATGCATCAGTCCTCCACACCAGTGGGAACAATCCCATGTCAGCACACACTGCTGTGCGCACACCATCCTTGTTGTTTTCCTCCATCATCTCCTCAGCTACCACAAGTTCTTGAAAGGTACCTGATCAGGAAGATCCTGAGAGCAGAATGTCTCTGTTCCCAGCACCTGTCCCACTTTACAAGAAGTGGCAGCGGTGGAAAGAAAGTGCCACCTTTCCTGAGCACTCAGAAGAGCGCATGGGGAAAGGATCACAGCCGCAGAGGAGCTGGAGGAGAAGGTACTCTCGGCTCTCACATCCTCTTTTCACACACTTTCTAAGGACAGCATATGAAAAGAGGATCGAGAAGTTGTAGGGCATCTCTGCCAGTTTGCTACCTCCCCCAAGTTGTTGCTTGAAGCTGCTGTTTCAGTTGGCCCAAAAGTCAGGCTGCTCTTAAGTTCACCCAATATTTTTTTCTTCTTACAGCTGGGGGAGCTGATGATTCAATTGGGGGAGTGATGTGGGAGGGGGAGAGGGTTTAATCCTTCCCCTCATGTTTCCCCAATCAAAACCACCTCCCAGAGGGAAAAATGATAACTCAGTAGGGTGCCCGATTGGGAAAATGCTACAGGGGAAAAGATTAATCCCCTGCTCCAGTGCCATGGCCCTTACTGGATTCATCCCCCCCCCTTCCCCACAACTGCCAGTTTGTTTAAAAAGAAGATCCTTTCATAGATTTTCCATAGTCTCACCTAGTTTGGTCCCAAGTATCCTAAAAGTTTTTGGAATGTAACTTTCTTATATGAACATATTGTACAAGTTGGTGTCTCTAAGAACATAAGAAGAGCCCTGCTGGATCAGGCCAAACAGCGCCGTAACTACGGCGGAGTGGCTGGAGCTCCTGCTCCAGGCGCTCGATCGCGGGAGGGCGGGGAACTTACCAAGTGATGAACAGAAGCAGCGTCGTTGCTTGGGCCCGCCAGCCCTCCCTCCCTGGAGCCGTTTGGCTCCGAAATGGGAGCAAAACAGGCGGGGGGGGCGCGTCTATGTGACGCAAGGGCGCGTTGCGATGCTGGCCCCGCCCCCTGGCTCCAGGGCACCCTCCCGGCGCGTTGCACCTCTGAGGCCAAAGGCCCATCTAGTCCAGCTTCCTGTATCTCAAAGTGGCCCACCAGATACCTCAGGGAGCACACATGACAACATGTTACCTACCTGTATCCTGTTGCCTCTCCCTTGCATCTGGCATTCAGAGACAGACTACTTCTAAAACCAGGAGGTTGTGTGTACCCGTCATGGCTTGTAAGCTGTGATGGACTTTTCACCCATTAATAAACACCAAGGTTTCCATGGCCACAATAATCAGTAGAATAAAAGCTTCCGAGGTCTAAAGCCTTGTTTTATTAAAATATAACTATAAAACTTCCAACTTTTCGGCAGTTGTTTTTAACTGCCTTCCTCAGAGATCAAAGAGCCTAGAGAGAGTGTCTGACATGTGTCAGAGTCACCTTTATTGGCACACATAGCATAACAACAACAAGCAGCCGTTAAATATCAGTTGATATTTTCCTCCATTCTCTCTTTGAGCCTTTTTTCCTGTGCCTTCTTGCTTATGCAAAACTTCATAGCCAGTGGTGTAAAAACCAGTTAACAGCAGTCCTCCATTTTTTTCCCAGTACAGCACCGTTGCTCTTGCCTACGTTCTTGCTTGGACTCTTATCACTAAAGCCAACACATTTGTAATAACAGCACCATCTGCTGACTGTCTTCTCTAGAGAACTTAATTCTACATGGACTGACTCTGCATAAACTGGCTTAATTAAAGAGAAATGAAAACTTGGCACGATGGAGTGAACCTGTGAAGACTACATTCATTACCTTATAATCTGATACGTATTAACCTGGATTTATTACTAAAAATGAGAGATAGAAAAAAATTAAGGGATAAATTCTGCCATGGGGTTGGTATCTTATTCTGCAAGTACTGTAATGCTCTTTATATAATCACAGAAGTGCAAGGGATATCACCAACAGCGCAATCCTGTGTAACCTTGCACCGGTGTAACAGTAGATGCACCCATCGGTGTTAAGATCACTTATGCCAGTGTAATTGCACTTACACCGGTGCATCTGCTGTTTCACCGGTGCAACTACTGTTACACAGGATTGCGCTGCAAGACTTTTATCTTCTTGCCTGAGGCAGGATCCATCTCTCTCTACTTGTGGACATCCTGCTGAATATTTGAAAACTCTTTCTTAGTCTTCTCAAGTCTAAGCACACTGGACTCATTTTTATCATAGCGTTTGCTTCTGGGATTTTCATCACTTGCCTCTAAAACCTCCCACATGTGTCAGAGTCACCTTTATTGGCACACATAGCATAACAACAACAACAACAACAACAACAACAACAACAACAACAACAACAACGACCCTGCAGAAACTTCCACATGTTACTCGAACAGTGGTGCCAAAAACTGGCCACTACTTCCCAAATGTGTAGAGCACTGTTGTGGCATATCAAGACCACCATTCATAGAGCCCTTTCACAGGCCTGGCTCACAGGGCTTTGGGGCTCCCTATAAGCCAAGAGAGTCACGCACCACTGAATAAAGGCTATATAAATACAGAAATGGCCTCAGGAATGGATAACAGCTGCTCCACGGTGTCGATCCCTGATACTAGCCTTGCCCCTTTGGCATGCAGAAATGCTTCCCAAAAACACTGGGAATTCTGCTTTTTCCTATGATCATTGATCTGCACATTGTGTCAAAAGATGCTGCTTCAAAAGAGTCATATATTTCAGGAGTGGCTTTTCAGGAGGTGTGCAGGAGGCCCCAAAAAGTCCTTGTTGTGCATGTGCAGGAGCTCCCCATCCATCTTGCACTTTGAATCCAGGCCAGAGTCTTGGAAGCACTGCTTCTTTTAACATGGTCTGGGGACATTTGCCTTTTCTGCCAAAGGGTTGTGTCATTCACTCAGGCTCAGTTTTGGCTTCCACTGTTAACTCCTAATCATTCCAAGCATCTTCTGATTTCCCACTCCTTTCGCATTATAAACTGTAACACAACTCAGCAGTGGGCATGTGCCCTGCCTGAAGAAGCTAAGCATGATCGACCTCGGTTCTCGTTTGGATGGGAGACGGAAGCTGCTGATAGACCTCGCAGAGCACAAGCCAGAAGGAGGGCTGCACTCGGAAGGGAAACATCTTGTGTATGGAAGGTTCTATATATGAATAGAACAATATTGTAAAGACCCTTATCGGGTCTAGGATAGCCTGCCTATGTAAACCGCCTTGAATAAATCTGATGATGAGAAAGGCGGTATATAAATATAGTAAATAAATATTGTATACCAATTGACTTCAGCATAAAAATATGAGGCATTTCTGTTTTCCATACCACACAAACTGCACAAGGGTATTTGTATGTAAACTGCATTGTAGGTTGAAATCCTAAGCACACGGGCAGCCCAATCCTCTGTAACCTTCCGGTGCCGGAACGAGTGTTCTGGCGCCGGAAGGAGTCGCAAACATGCCGTAAGGCACGTTTGCACCTCCTCGGGAGTAAGGGAGGCCAGCACAAAGTCGGCCTCCCTCACTCTAACGACGGACCTGGTCACGGTCGGTAAGTCTCCAGCCGCCAGCCGCATTGGCCAACACTCCGCCGCATTGGCCCTGGCAGCCCGGGAGGGGGTGGGGGATGGCTGTCGGCCATATCCTGACCCCACCAGGCACTGAAGATTTACATTCAGAAGAATTTTATCAGGGGGTACAAAGTTTCTTTTGGGCCCCTTCCCGACATATGGATTTGGCTCCTGGGCCCCCTTTTTTGCTCCAGGGCCCCCTTTTTGACCCATTTTTTGCCCTGGGCCTGGGCCTGTCACCCAAATTCGTTGATAACCCTAATTTTAACTGTGTGCTTAAAACTCACTGAAATATGGTAATTTTTAGCTGAATGATACCCATTGTTTTAAAGTGATTAGCTAAGGCACATTTTCCAGAGATGTACTTAGTTTCCAGCCCTGTTTTGGGCTGGTGCAACAAGTGCTGGAACTAGTGAGTGCTCTGAACAGGCTTACCAGATCGTCACCGGGACGGGAGCGGTCTACCCTTAAGGGGGCGGGGCATGGGGGGCCAGAATGCGATGCGCTGTAGACCGCTCCCATCCCAGTGACGATCTGGTAAGCCTGGCTCTGAACCTTTGCCTCTGACAATTCTTTGTTGAGCAGATTTACTGTAGATATTTGGATCATAGACCCAAATATTCAGAATTGGCAGTTTTCCTGAAGCCACATGCCCATTGAAATTTGAAATATATTTGAAATAGTTCTCATCCTGTGAATGAGACTAAAAAGAGCACTTCCAGCTGCTAACTGCCTGATGACTGAGTTTGACACCTGTAGTGAATTTTTATTTTTCCAGCTTCTTTTGTAACAGGTAACTGAAAGCACAGAAAATACAGTTATACAGAAATTAACCAAAATAGCAGGTTAACCAAAATAGCAGGCTTCATGTTTAATCTCTCCCTTTTTATCTATATTTCACCACCACTGAATTGTATCTGGTCACTACATAGAACATGTACAATTTGGCAAACTACTCTCTCTCTCTCTCTCATGGAAGAAACAGAATGAATTGAGCTTGCAGGAACTCCACATAATTGGCTTTTGGATAATAGGCATTCTACCTGATCTGCATGATGGAACTGTTGCTACATTGTTGTCTGACAAACTAATGGGTGGTTAGAGACTTGAATATGACACCCTGAAGAATTTGGAGGAAGAACTGAGAGGCAACTGGAAGGAGTTTTTGCAGTTTCAATCTGCAGACAGACCTAGAAAGTGTCAGAGATAGACCCAAGAATATTGCACTGGAGTTGCTAAAACAGTTTTTCTCAAGGAATCTGATGCAGGATCAGCAGTTTTGCTGCTGGCTGCAGAGGAATACTTAAGAACATAAGAACATAAGAAGAGCCCTGCTGGATCAGGCCAAAGGCCCATCTAGTCCAGCTTCCTGTATCACACAGTGGCCCCACCAGATGCCTCAGGGAGCACACAAGACAACAAGATAACCTGTGTCCAGTCGCCACTCCCTTGCACCTGGCACAAAGAAAACCTACTCCTACAACCAGGAGGTTGCTCATCCCCATCATGGCTTGTAAGCTGTGATGGACGTTTCCTCCACAATCTGTCCAATCCCCCTTTAAAGGCATCTAGGCCAGGTGCCATCACCACATCCTGTGACAAGGAGTTCCACAGATGAATTACATGCTGGGTAAAGAAATATTTTCTTTTGTCTGTTTTAATCCTCCCTCCACTCAATTTGAGTGGATGTCTCCTAGTTCTAGTGTTGCATGACAGGGAAAAGAACTTCTCTCTATCCACTCTCTCCATCCCTCTCTATCCACTCTCTCCATCCCATGCATAATTTTATAAGTCTCAATCATGTCCCCCCTCAACCGCCTTTTTTCTAGACTGAAGAGCCCCAAACGCTGTAGCCTTTCCTCGTAAGGGAGATGCCCCAGCCCACTAATCATTTTGGTCGCTCTCCTCTGCACCTTTTCCAGTTCCACTATATCCTTTTTGAGAACTGGATGCAATACTCCAGATGTGGCCTTACCATCGATTTGTACAAAGGCATAATGATATTGGCCGTTTTATTCTCAATCCTTTTTTAAATGATCCCGAGCATTGAATTGGCCTTCTTCACAGCTGCCGCACACTGGGTCAATACTTTCATCGACCAGTCCACCAGCACCCCAAATCTCTCTCCTGATCTGTCACAGACAGAACCCATTAGCGTGTACATGAAGTTTTGATTTCTTGCCCCAATGTGCATCACTTTACACTTACTTACATTGAAGCGCATCTGCCATTTTGCTGCCCATTCTCCCAGCTTGGAGAGATCCTTCTGGAACTCTTCACAATCCCTGCTGGTCTTCACCACCCAGAAAAGTTTAGTGTCATCCGCAAACTTGGCCACCTCGCTGCTTATCCCCAACTCCAGGTCATTTATGAATAAGTTGAAAAGCACCGGTCCCAAGACCGATCCTTCGGGCACACCGCTTTTCACCTCTCGCCATTGTGAAAATTGCCCATTGACTCCCAATCGCTGTTTCCTAGTCTTCAACCAGTTCCTAATCCATAGGAGGACCTTCCCCCTTATTCCCCGACTACGGAGTTTTTTCAGGAGCCTTTCATGAGGGACCGTGTCAAACGCCTTCTGAAAATCCAGATATACAATATCCACGGGTTCTCCCACATCCACATGCCTGTTGACCTTTTCAAACAATTTTAAAAGGTTTGTGAGGCAAGACTTCCCCTCACTGGCGTCACTGCAGGGGGGGGCGGAGCTCTAAGTTCCTCTGTGATCCGAGCCTCCGTTACACGGAGGAACGAAGCGCCCCGCCCCCGCGCCTTCCAAACCAGTCAAAGCGGTGAAAACAACACGCAGGGAGTCTCCTGCACGTTGTTTTCACTGCTTTGACTGGTTCGGAAGGCGCGGGGGCAGGGCGCTTTGTTCCTCCGTGTAACGGAGGCTCAGATCACGGAGGAACATAGAGCTCCGCCCCCCCGCAGTGACGCCAGTGCTTCCCCTTGCAGAAGCCATGCTGAGTCTCCCTCAGCAAAGCTTGTTCTTCTATATGTTTTAAGATTTTATCCTTGATGAGGCTTTCCACCATCTTACCTGGAACACATGTTAGGCTGATCGGCCTGTAGTTTCCCGAGTCCCCTCTCTTTCCTTTTTTAAAGATTGGCATGACATTAGCTATCCTCCAATCCTCTGGCACAGTGGCCGTTTTAAGGGACAAGTTGCATATTTTTGTCAAGATATCAGCAACTTCATTCTTGAGTTTATTTATTTATTTATTTATTTTTCACATTTTTATACCGCCCTTCCTCCAAGGAGCTCAGAGTGGTGTACATATTTCCTCCCCTCCTTTTGTCCTAACAACAACCCTGTGAGGTAGGTGGGGCTGATAGTGACTGGCCCAAGGTCACCCAGGAAGCTTCATGGCTGAGCGGGGATTTGAACCTGGATCTTCCAGGTCTAAGTTCCTTCAGAACTCTTGGGTGAATGCCATCTGGGCCCGGTGACTTATTGATCTTTAATTTGTCAATTAAGTCTAAGATATCTTCCCTTTTAACCTCTATTTCACTTAATTCTTTAGTCAGAAGTGGCCGTTCGGGCAGCGGTATCTACCCGAGGTCTTGTGCCATGAAGACAAATGCAAAGAACTCATTTAATTTCTCTGCAATCTCCAAGTCCTCTTTTATCACCCCTTTCCCTCCCTCACCATCCAGCGGGCCAACCACTTCTCTGGCAGGTTTCCTGCTTCTAACATATTTGAAGAAGCTCTTATTCCCTTTAATGTTTCTGGTCATACACTCCTCGAAATCTTTCTTGGCCTCCCGTATCATCTTTTTACATTTCTTTTGCCACAGTTTGTGCTCCTGCTTATTTTCCTCATTAGGGCAAGACTTCCATTTGCGAAAAGAAGCTTCCTTGCCCTTTATAGCCTCTTTAACTGTGCTTGTCAGCCATGCCGGTACCCTCCTGGACTTAGTTGAGCCCTTCTTCCTTTGTGGGATACACTCCAGCTGTTACTATTGTTTTAAACAGCCTCCATGCACTTTAGAGAGATGGGACTCTTTTTACCTTCCCTTTCAGCTTCTTTCTAACTAATCTCCTCATTTTAGGGAAATTTGCCCTTTGGAAGTCAATGGTTTTCATATCGGATTTGCTTGGCACCGACATGCATGGCGAAACAGATTGCAGCATGGTCACTGTTCCCCAGTGGCTCGGTAACATTTACCTCCCTGACCAGGTCCTGAGTACCACACAATATCAAATCCAGAGTCGTCTGTCCTCTGGTCGGCTCCGTGACTAGCTGCTCTAAGGCACAGTCATTTAGCATATCCAGAAATCCAGTCTCTTCTTCACGACCAGAGCTTGAATTGACCCAGTCAATATGAGGATAATTGAAATCCCCCATGATCACTACCCTGTCTCTCACTGACATCTCTCTGATTTGTTTCAAGAATGTTTGCAGTGCACACCCTCTTTCACACTGAGCCTGCTTTGATAAGGGTGATTAGAATTATTATTGGATTTCCAGAGATCATTTCCAGAGATCAAACAACCTTCACTAGCAAACATAGACGGAGGTAGCGATGGGGCGGGGTGCGGGGTGGGGGTGCACAAGCTGCCTCATCGGCGGCCGAAAAATGGCCACGCGGTTTGCGGCGGCTGGAAGGATTGGCCCACCCACCTGGGCCATCAGTAGTCTTTTGCCGCTGTCTTTCCTGCGAGGGGCGTGGTTGCAGCTGCCGGGGTGACATCACTAGCGGAACGGGGCTGGGCTAGCGATGTCACAGGTGAGGTGAAGCAGAGGCTAGCTACACCTCTGCTAGCAAAGGAGCACATCCATGAGAGCCCGAGCAAGAGAGGAAACTGCTTGCCTCTGGAATAACCAAAAGGGCTAACAATGGAGCAATAGTTCATCAAATACAGTATACCCATTGGGAAGTATAACCTTTAAAATAATAGGCATTTTAGATCAATTCTTCAGAAGATACAGTCTAGGATTCCTTCCCCCTTCCTTCTTTTGTCACAAAACATTTTGCTAGCCAAATATAGACCAATGTAATGTATGTTCTCTCCACTAATGTAACGAGTCTTTAAACTATTACATACAGTCCTTGCTGGCAATTAAATGGAGAAGTCTCATCATTCTGCTGAAGGAAGCTATTTTAGGATCAGTTTCTATCTTTCCACCAGGCCCTTCAGAATTCCACAGCCTTGCTTGACTTCAGTGGCACGTGCAGCCATTTTTGAATTGCTTGTGCTTTCCTCTGGATATAATTGGTGAGAAACTGGTTTATATTATGCATAATCATGACAGATTTAACCAAGACATTCTGAATATTGCAAGGGCCCAATGCTATGACCTCTACATTTGTTCCCACAGCTATATATCTTCCTTCCTTTCTAATACCACAGAGATGGGGGATAAGGAACAGTGAGAGGATTATTTTCTCATTTGAAGAAAGAGAAAAATCTAATGACTTATGGAGACTATGGTAGAGAGGCAATATATCCGTAATACCATCAATCTATAATAACAACATCACCTGCTGATTCTTGAGAATGTCAAGTTGATGACTACCAGTCTGAGTTTGCAGAACCTTTTCCTTGAACAAAAGAGTACAGGCTGACCCTTTTTTATGCGGAATAGCCATCCACAGAATTGTCTCAATACGGATGGCTAACCCGGGAAAGGGGCCAGGCGAGGCATCACATTATTTTAGCAACATGCTGGCCCGCCACCCACTCCTGGACACCTGCGCCGGATTCCAAATACGTGAAATGGCTGTAAAGAATAAAAAGAACCTGATTCACAGCAACTTCTGGTTTCATGTTGCAACCAGAAGTCGCTGTGAATTGGTTTTTCTTTTACTCTTTACAGCCGTTTCAAGTACTTGGAATCCGGCACAGGTGTCCAGAAGTGGGTGGTGGGCCAGTGCACTGCTAAAATAAGGTACTGTGATGCTGCCTGGCCTCCACCTCACCCTTTCCTGCAGTTGATTTTGTTTAAGGTGGTTTTTTGTATCCACTGGGGGGTTGGGAACCGAACCCCCATGGATACAAAGGGCTGACTGTATCTTGTTTCCCATATCAGTATAACTCAACTGTATGAATACAGGTGCCTTTTGATTAATGGGGGTTACGTTCTTGGAAATCAGTGTGTTTATTAAAAATGCATAAATTAAAACTATGTTTCTCATAGAAACCAATGTAAATGACATAGGTTAGGGGAAAATTCATCGAACACTCAAACTGACAACTGGTGACTTCTGCTTCTCCAAGATGGTGTAGGCACAGCAACACAAAGCAGGGAGGCAACAAGAGGCAAAACACACAGCAAAGACCATGATGCAAACTCACCACCTAACTCACCACCACTCCACTAAGTTCATTGCAAGCGGTGCGCCAAATCACATGCAAACCAACCAGAAAGTGTGGCAGAAAACATCACAAGGCAGAACTACAGAAGAAGAAAGCAATGGAGGCCACTCAGATGGACCAGATAGAAACTTGTAAGGGGGGGGGCTTTTGCAGTTCGATTGGTGAATGGGAATTTCTAGGACAAGTTGAGGAGGGAGGCTACTGGAAGTGGGAGTTGAGAGCCACCACTGAGAAGGCCTTCTCATGGGTCGACATTTGCCCAATATCTGACAGCAACAACACCTGCAAGAGAGCCTCCCTTAAAAAATCCTACAAGATGGGCAGATTCAAATGGGAGAAGGCAGTCCTTCAGATATTTCAGTCCTAAGCCATTTAGGGCTTTAAAGGCAACAACCAACACTTTGTACTGTGACGGGAAACAGATTGGTAGCTAATACAGCTGGAATAACAGACATGTAGCAGATTGTGATACCTCACCCCTGTCAAACTTTTTACCACTGCATTCTGTACCAGTTGAAGCTTCTGAAAAGTCTTCAGAAGCAGCCCCACATAGAGCATGCAATAATAATGTAACTGAGAGGAAACTTTTTTACTTATGTACTTCTGAGTAAACAAGTGTAGGAATAGATTGAGTGTTACAGCCCGGTCCAGCCTAAGGCAACTGCGGTACAATTCAGGCACAATTGCAGCCCAAGTGCTTTAGGCCCGAGTTGTGCCTGAATTGTACCCGAATTGTACTGCAACTGTGCCGAACTTGGGACGAACCTACGACGGACGCCGTGCGCATGCGCAGGACGGGCGCGGTACAGTTGCGGTACAACTGCGGACTAAAAGTGGGCGTTCCATGGGCGTCACGGGGGCGGGAACGAAATTTGGTCCGGTTCCAGACATTGGCAACCCCCTGACACGCCCCCTCGAGCCCAACTCAGGCCCAAAATTTGGGCCAGCAAAAAGGGTGGACCCAAATGTGAGGAGACCCATAGGAGCCATTTTACCTTACCTACACCAGCCCTCTCCTGAAAAGTTCTAACACCCTGGGCCCGAGTTGGGACTGAGTTGGGACCGAACAGGTGTGGCCGAACTCTGGACATGGACCCAAATAGTTACCCTATCAGCACCCAGCCCCACCCAGCCTCTCTCCCACAAAAGCCCAGCCCCAGCCCTCCACTCACTCTCTCTCTCTCTCTCTCTCTCTGAGCACGTGGCGTGGGGTTCTGTCCCCCAGCAGCCACAAAGTGGGACTTTGAAAATTTTTCTAACACCTCTCTTCTCTCTTCTCCTCTCTGCCCCCCTCTAGGGCAGAGAGGGCTGTTCTGCCTGTGGCCAAACTGTTTACTCCTGTGCCTGGGCAGCTCTCTCCATGCAAGTGTTTGCTAACCCATGTCTTTCTCCCAGCCCCTCTCCCCCCCCCACAGGCAACAACACCAGCAGGTAAGTGCAGGTAAGTGCAGGGGTTGTGCTGACATGTGGTCTGACTTCTGCCTCTTTGCATAGAGAAATATAGGTAGGATACATGCCTCTTTACCAATGTGTTGTCTCATAGCTGCCTGCAATGCCTGCCATGATATGCCTCTTTACCAATGTCTTGTCTCATAGCTGCCTGCAATGCCTGCCATGATATGCCTCTATACCAATGTCTTGTCTCATAGCTGCCTGCAATGCCTGCCATGATATGCCTCTATACCAATGTCATGTCTCATAGCTGCCTGCAATGCCTGCCATGATATGCCTCTATACCAATGTCGTGTCTCATAGCTGCCTGTATTAATGTGAGCACACAATGCCATGAGTGTTGAACTGTAACCCTTATGTAGACACCAGCTGTTCCCCCCCCTCTTTTCTCCACAGGGTCTACTGACAGGTCAGTATTGCTAGGATTGCCATGGTTGTGACCCCCAAGTTGTGTTGTTGTCTCTCTCTGTGACCCCTTTCCGTTACAGGATCATGCTCACCTTACACCCAGGGAAGGAGCGCAGACCAGGCGATGTGTCTCACACCACTCAGCTGTGTTTGATTTCTCTCCCTGCAGGCCTTTGCAACAGGCACACTGGCATTCCTTCAATGGGGAGTGCTACCACACACCAGCTGCCATGGAACACCCCCCAAGGTGGTCATCCCCCCAGGAATGCCCACTACCACTGACCGTCTGGGGAGCACCCCTCGGCCCGCAGTCTGGTTGCCCTATGGTCGTCTGCCTCGATGCTGCCAGAGGTCTGGGAGCCTGCCCTGCAACCCTCCTCAGCTGCTGCTGCTGCTCCACCTCCCTGGCTGCCTACTTGCTGTCCCTCCCCTTTCTATGGAGCAGGCTGTGGTTCCACAGGGGAAGAGCCTGCGTCTCCAGGCACGCCTGCTGCTGCTGCTGCTGCTACGTTCTGAGTGGCTGCTGTGCCTACCCCTGGCAGACTCGCCTGGCCATCTCTACCAATGTTCCAGAACAATAAAGATGCCCCTTGGGCAAAGGCCCCTTGAACAACATGACCCCAATGTTGCATAAGCACTGCCCCACGCACACAGAGACACAGCGCCCAGCACACAAGGCCCTGCATGAATCCCAGCCAGGGCCTGCCACAGCCAGCCCAGGGAGAACACAGCAGGGGGGCTGCCAGACCCTCAGGGCTCAGAGGGGAGGGGGGAGTTGGGGGGCCTCTCAGGCAGGCAACCACTGACAGGCGACGTGGCGCACGTCCGCCACGTCCGTGAAGAGCCCTTTCATCAACCGGGGCTCTCACCCACTCTCGGTCCACCCGTCAACGGCGTCTGTTTCCGCCCGTCAACGGCGTCCATTTCTGCCCTCGGTCCGCCCGTCAACGGCGTCCGTTTCCGCCCGTCAACGGCGTCCATTTCTGCCCTCGGTCCGCCCGTCAACGGCGTCCGTTTCCACCTGTCAACGGCGTCCGTTACCGCCGTCGGTCCGTCTGCATGAGAGGCGCCCGTTCCTGCATTGCCTCCATCTGCGAAGTGACCCCTGTGTCCCTATTGGTCTCTGCAGACCCCTCTCCCTGTATCCCTCTCCCACCAGCCTTGTTGTCTGTCTGTTTCTGACCCACCCGTGCCCCTCCCCAGCACCCCCTGTCTGTGTGCCTGCCTCCCCTCCCACTCCCTGATGATGGACGCTGGCATCCCCCACCCCGCCAGAGCGCCTGCCGCGAGGCGCCGACGTTGCCCCATCTGGGGGTGTGATGAGCTGCGTGAGCCCTTCCCGCTCGCAGCAGACAAGCCCAAGGCATCTCTCGGTCTTGGCCGGGGCACGGAGCAGAAGGCATGCCGGGATGCCTTCTTTGTGGGCATAGCCACGGCCCTGGAGGCCCAGGGCTTCAGGCAGTGCACGGGCATGTCCTGGCAGAGGCGGTTCCAGACTTCATGAGACCCCCCTTGTGTGTGACGTTCCCCCCTCCCCCCCATGACTCCCACGTGCAGCCTCAACATGGCTTGGGGGTGGCATCGCCTTCTGCAGGAGGGAGGGCAGTGGCACTCCCCCCTGCGGCAGGTGGCTAATGCCCAGGGTGCCCTGGGGCAGCTGGCACTGGCACAACCTCTGCCCTTCCGCTGACTGTCGCACGCCCAGTGCCTGCAGGCCCACCTGTGGCTGCCCCTCTGCTGCGAACGCTGCAGCAGCTGTGGTAGGTGCACACAGACGAGCTGAGGAGGGGGCTCTTCGCTTCCACAAGACTGACAGCTCCCCACAGGGGCCTGCCTGCCTCTGTGGTAAGTTTTGCCTCGATCCTGGCCCACTGCTCTTGCCTCCAGCCTAACTCAGGAACAGTTGCAGCCTAACTCGGTCCTAGTTTGGGCCCCAATTGGGCCACACTTGGGCCTCAGTTGTGCCTGAGTTAGGCTGGACTGAGGCCTTAGAGACTTAGTAAAAATGCAAGGAAGAAGTAAGGTCATCCATTGCCTGGAGTAGGCAGCAGGGCCTTACTCACTGTGTCCGATGGAGCAGTTCCTTGCGGTGGGTTCTTAGCTACTGGTCTTGCTCCCTAGGCTTGGCCAGGGCAGGGGTGAGAGTGCCTTCAGGTAGTCTCAGAAGATGACATGGGATGGGAAGGGGGTAGTTGCTCCACCTGTCATCCTTCACATCGCCCAGCATGGCTCTTTCAACAGACTGGGCTGGGGCAGAACCTCATCAGGCAGAGGTAGCCTCCGAGCCTGACCCTCTGGTAGCCATTCCCCTAGGCTGGTTTACATAGTCTTCCTGGGTCCCTGCCTCGTCCTTGGAGAGCCCCCCTGGCCCCATCCCCAGCAGCCCATGAGGACAAGCCTGCTCCTTCCTCCCTAGGCTGCCTGCCACTCCTGCTTTCCTACTAAGCTGTGCACTTGGCTGGGCCTCTGGGTTGGCCCTTTCTTGTCTGCTTGGTTGTGCTGGATTCCAGAAGTTCGGCGGTCATGAGCCATGCAGACTTGGTCCCGCTCCCACAAAGGCAGAGGATGTGCCTGCCACCAAGCAAGATGGGTGTGGCACCAAGGGGAACCCCACCCAACCAGCTGGTGAATCCGAGTCCAGACAGAAGATATTACACTGACACACCCATGAAGAATATTCCAAGAATGTCACAATTCCAACAAGTTCATAATTTAACATTTAATTGTGGGTCTGAACTACTCTGGTTCATATGTTTGTACTTCTTTAAACAAACACACACACAGTAATCAATTAAGCTAAACCTGATAAATAGTAAATGACTTTCAGGTGTGTCATAATTTATTCTTTATTGTAATTTAATAATGGGAGATCATCTTTGAGGAAAGGCTGAAAATACTTGCAGTGAACAAATCACAAATGTTGGATAGATGAACGAAACAGACATTTAAGACCTGAGCATTTCTCAAAGATAGTTTTTTCCCCCTAATCTCCTAACTAGTTTAAATCTGCAACCTACAAAACGCAGCAGAGTTTGTTGTCAAGGAAATAATTTGGGTGTTGAAAGGTCTATATCTGAATAAAATGCAAGTGCATGTCATTACCTTTAAAGTTGGGTACCTTCTTCTTTTGCCAGTAAATAAATAAAAACTGGTAGATGAAATTACATTGAAACTCCTAGATTAATATGACATTTCAGACATACAATACTTCGCTTTCCCATGCTTTGTTGGGAGAGCACGGAGTGTACCTACTATTTATTTTATTCTAAACACGACAATAAATTACTTTGAAGTTCCATTTGGCCACCCACATATTGTTGTTGTTGTTCAGTCGTTAAGTCGTGTCCGACCCTTCGTGATCCCATGAACCACATCCCGCCAGGCCTTCCTGTCCTCCACTATCTTCCTGAGTTGGCTCATTTGCATGTTCGTCGCATCGGTGATGCTGTCTAACAATCTCATCCTTTGCCTTCCCCTTCTCCTTTTGCCTTCAATTTTTCCCAGCATCAGAGTCTTCTCCAGAGAGTCCTCTCTTCGCATTAGGTGGCCAAAATATTTGAGTTTCAGCCTTAGTATCTGTCCTTCCAGGGAACAGTCAGGGTTGATTTCATTTAGGATTGACTGATTTGATCTCCTAGCAGTCCAAGGGACTCTCAGGAGTCTTCTCCAGCACCACAGTTCAAAAGCATCTATTCTTCGGCGCTCAGCCTTCCTTATGGTCCAACTCTCGCAACCATACATTGCTACTGGGAACACCATCGCCCTGACTATATGAACTTTTGTTGGCATGGTGATATCTCTGCTTTTTATTATGCTGTCTAAGTTTCCATAGCTTTCCTTCCAAGGAGTAAGCGTCTTTTAATTTCATGGCTGCTGTCTCCGTCTACAGTGATCTTGGAGCCCAGAAAAGTAAAATCTGTTACTGCTTCCATTTCTGCCCCTTCTATTTGCCAGGAATTGATGGGCCCAGATGTCATGATCTTAGTTTTATTAATGTTGAGTTTCAAGCCAACTTTTGCACTCTCCTCTTTCACCCTCATCAAGAGGCTCTTTAGTTCTTCTTCACTTTCTGCCATTAGGGTGGTATCGTCTGCATATCTGAGGTTGTTGATATTTCTCCCGGCAATCTTGATTCCGGCTTGCGATTCATTCAGCCCTGCATTTCTCATAATGTACTCTGCATATAAGTTAAATAGGCAGGGTGACAATATACAGCCTTGCCGTACTCCCTTCCCAATTTTGAACCAGTCGGTTGTTCCATGGCCGGTCCGAACTGTTGCTTCTTGACCCGCATACAGGTTTCTCAGGAGACAGGTAAGGTGGTCTGGTACCCCCATCTCTTTAAGAATTTGCCACAGTTTGTTGTGATCCACACAATCAAATGCTTTTGCGTAGTCAATGAAGCAGAAGTAGGTGGTTTTTTGGAACTCTCGTGCTTTCTCCATGATCCAGCGCATGTTGGCAATTTGATCTCTAGTTCCTCTGCCTCTTCGAAACCCAGCTTGTACGTCCGGTAGTTCTCGGTCCACGTACTGCTGAAGCCTAGCTTGTAGGATTTTGAGCATAACCTTGCTAGCATGTGAAATGAGTGCAATTGTGCGATAGTTTGAGCACTCTTTGGCACTGCCCTTCTTTGGAATTGGAACGTAAACTGGCCTTTTCCAATCCTTTGGCCACTGCTGAGTTTTCCAAATTTGTTGGCATATTGAGTGCAGCACTTTCACAGCATCATCATTTAGGATTTTAAGTAGCTCAGCTGGGATCATCTCCACTAGCTTTGTTGTTAGTGATGCTACCTAAGGCCCACTTGACTTCACTCTCTAGGATGTCCGGCTCTGGGTCAGTGACCACACCAGCGTGGTCATCAGGAACATTCAGATCTTTCTTGTATAGTTCTTCTGTGTATTCTTGCCATCTCTTCTTAATCTCTTCTGCTTCTGTTAGGTCTCTGCCTTTTTTGTCCTTTATCATGCCCATCTTTGCACAAAACGTTCCCTTGATATCTCCAATTTTCTTGAAGAGGTCTCTAGTCCTCCCCATTCTGTTGTTTTCCTCGCACATGTTGTTTTCCACCCACATATATGGGGGAGCTATTCGGGTCTTAAATCCCTTTAAGGTTCAGGTCTTAAATCCCTTTAAGAGGAGGAGGAGGAGGAGCGGTGGCAGCTGGGAGATCTTGGGTCAGTCCTTGTCTAGCCATATTGCCTGGAGCGTTCAAAATCAGGACGTGACTGAAAGTCTGGGTAGACATATAGCCCAGAAATGCATAAAATAAGGCAGAAGGGAAAGGCTTCTGGCCTCTTTCTGCAAACCAGATATGGCATGTGCCAGATCCTATCCCCTTTTTTAGCAGCCTTCCCATTCTTTTCCTCTCCTCAGACTTGCACCAGCTACAGAGCTGGTGCAGTTCCGAGGAAACCCATTGCGGAGCAGGAGGTTACAGGCCATTCAGAGGAATTTTATCAGGGGATATAAAGTTTCTTTTGGGCCCCTTCTACACATATGAATTTGGCTCCTGGGCCCCCTTTTTTGCTCCAGGGCCCCCTTTTTGACCCATTTTTCACCCTGGGCCCGGGTACAAATTACCCCCTTAACCCTCCTCTCAGAGGCCCTGGAGGTTTATGTATGTGTAAGGGGAAATAATTCCCCTTTCCCTTCTGAAGACTGCTGATCTCCCCCCCCTTGCTGGATACAGCTGCGTTTCTGGCACAGCTGCATTGGCTGGGGGCGGGCGGGGGGAAGGATAGGATTGTTGTTGTTCAGTCGTTAAGTCGTGTCCGACCCTTCGTGATCCCATGAACCATATCCCGCCAGGCCTTCCTGTCCTCCACTATCTTCCTGAGTTCGCTCATTTTCATGTTTGTTGCATCGGTGATGCTGTCTAACCATCTCATCCTTGGCCTTCCCCTTCTCCTTTTGCCTTCAATTTTTCCCAGCATCAGAGTCTTCTCCAGAGAGTCCTCTCTTCGCATTAGGTGGCCAAAATATTTGAGTTTCAGCCTTAATACCTGTCCTTCCAGGGAACAGTCAGGCTTGATTTCATTTAGAATTGACTGATTTGATCTCCTAGCAGTCCAAGGGACTCTCAGGAGTCTTCTCCAGCACCACAGTTCAAAAGCATCTATTCTTTGGCGCTCAGCCTTCCTTATGGTCCAACTCTCGCAACCATACATTGCTACTGGGAACACCATCGCCCTGACTATACGAACTTTTGTTGGCATGGTGATATCTCTGCTTTTTATTATGCTGTCTAAGTTTGCCATAGCTTTCCTTCCAAGGAGTAAGCGTCTTTTAATTTCATGGCTACTGTCTCCGTCTGCAGTGATCTTGGAACCCAGAAAAGTAAAATCTGTTACTGCTTCCATTTCTGCCCCTTCTATTTGCCAGGAATTGATGGGACCAGATGCCATGATCTTAGTTTTATTAATGTTGAGTTTCAAGCCAACTTTTGCACTCTCCTCTTTCACTCTCATCAAGAGGCTCTTTAGTTCTTCTTCACTTTCTGCCATTAGGGTGGTATCGTCTGCATATCTGAGGTTGTTGATATTTCTCCCGGCAATCTTGATTCCGGCTTGTGATTCATTCAGCCCTGCATTTCTCATAATGTACTCTGCATATAAGTTAAATAAGCAGGGTGACAATATACAGCCTTGCCGTACTCCCTTCCCAATTTTGAACCAATCAGTTGTTCCATGACCGGTTCGAACTGTTGCTTCTTGACCCGCATACAGGTTTCTCAGGAGACAGGTAAGGTGGTCTGGTACCCCCATCTCTTTAAGAATTTGCCACAGTTTGTTGTGATCCACACAATCAAAGGCTTTTGCGTAGTCAATGAAGCAGAAGTAGGTGTTTTTTTGGAACTCTCGTGCTTTCTCCATGATCCACCGCATGTTGGCAATTTGATCTCTAGTTCCTCTGCCTCTTCGAAACCCAGCTTGTACATCCGGTAGTTCTCGGTCCACGTACTGCTGAAGCCTAGCTTGTAGGATTTTGAGCATAACCTTGCTAGCATGTGAAATGAGTGCAATTGTACGGTAGTTTGAACACTCTTTGGCACTGCCCTTCTTTGGAATTGGAACGTAAACTGACCTTTTCCAATCCTTTGGCCACTGCTGAGTTTTCCAAATTTGTTGGCATATTGAATGCAGCACTTTCACAGCATCATCATTTAGGATTTTAAGTAGCTCAGCTGGGATATTATCATCTCCGCTAGCTTTGTTGTTAGTAATGCTACCTAAGGCCCACTTGACTTCACTCTCTAGGATGTCCGGCTCTGGGTCAGTGACCACACCAGCGTGGTCATCAGGAACATTCAGATCTTTCTTGTATAGTTCTTCTGTGTATTCTTGCCATCTCTTCTTAATCTCTTCTGCTTCTGTTAGGTCCTTGCCTTTTTTGTCCTTTATCATGCCCATCTTTGCACAAAACATTCCCTTGATATCTCCAATTTTCTTGAAGAGATCTCTAGTCCTCCCCATTCTGTTGTTTTCCTCGATTTCCTTGCATTGTTCATTTAAGAAGGCCTTCCTATCTCTCCTTGCTATTCTCTGGAACTCTGCATTCAGTTGTTTATATCTTTCCCTTTCACCCTTGCTTTTTGCATCCCTTCTTTCCACAGCTATTTGTAAAGCCTCATCTGACAGCCACTTTGCTTTCCTGCATTTCTTTTTCTTTGGGATGGTTTTAGTTGCTGCCTCCTGTACAATGTTACGAACTTCCGTCCATAGTTCTTCAGGCACTCTGTCTACCAGGTCTAATGCCCTAAATCTATTCTTCACCTCCACTGTATACTCATAAGGGATATGGTTTAGGTCATATCTGACTGGTCTAGTGGTGTTCCCTACATTCTTCAGTTTAAGCCTGAATTTTGCAATAAGAAGCTCATGATCTGAGCCACAGTCAGCTCCAGGTCTTGTTTTTACTGATTGTATAGAGCTTCTCCATCTTTGGTTGCAAAGCACATAATCTATCTGGTTTCGGTATTGACCATCTGGTGATGTCCATGTGTAGAGTCGCCTCTTGTGTTGTTGGAAAAGAGTGTTTGCTATGACCAGCGTGTTCTCTTGACAGAACTCCGTTAGCCTTTGCCCTGCTTCATTTTGCGCTCCAAGGCCAAACTTGCCTGTTGTTCCGTTTATTTCTTGATTTCCTACTTTAGCATTCCAGTCTCCTATAATGTAAAGGACATCTTTTTTGGGTGCTAGTTCTAGAAGGTGTTGTAGGTCTTCATAGAACCGGTCAACTTCATCTTCCTCGGCATCAGTGGTTGGGGCATACACTTGGATTACTGTAATGTTGAATGGTTTGCCTTGGATTCGAACTGAAATAATTCTGTCGTTTTTGAGGTTGCACCCCAGTACTGCCTTTCCCACTCTTTTATTGACTATGAGGGCTACTCCATTTCTTCTAAGGGATTCATGCCCACAGTAGTAGATATGATGGTCACCTGACTTAAATTCGCCCATGCCCGTCCATTTTAGTTCGCTGATTCCCAAGATGTCAATGTTCAATCTTATCATCTCATTTTTGACCACATCCAGCTTGCCTTGATTCATAGACCTCACATTCCATGTTCCTAAGCAGTATTGCTCCTTGCAGCATTGGATTTTCCTTTCAACCTCAGACACATCCACAGCTGGACGTCCTATTGGCTTTGGCCCAGCCGCTTCACTCTTTCTGGGTCTACTTGGAATAGTCCTCCGCTCTTCCTCAGTAGCATATTGGACACCTTCCGACCTGAGGGGCTCATCTTCCGGCGTCATATCTTTTAGCCTTTTGGTACTGTTCATGGGATTTTCTTGGCAAGGTTACTGGAGTGGGTTGCCATTTCCTTCTCCAGTGGATCACTTTTAGTCAGAACTCTCTGCTACAACCTGTCCGTCTTGGGTGTCCCTGCACGGCATAGCTCATGGCTTCATTGAGTTACGCAAGCCCCTTCGCCACGACAAGGCAATGATCCATGAAGGAGAAGGATAGGATTAGGCTCTATGTATTGGTTGCCTTTACTAGGTCTTTGTGCAGTTTTACTTGGCCAGTTTTAAAATATTAGAACCCCTGATCTATAGTGTCTTGGACGTGGGTTTCTACTTATGCATGCATGTTACAGCATGGCTTATAGGGTATAGTCTGCCCTTGAGCCCCCATTTTGCATCTCCCCGCCCCCCACACTTCCAACCACAATTTTGCACCTGGCTCAGGTTGATAGATCGTGGTAAAAAAATTAGATTAGTTGATTCCACAGGCCACCTACCAGATATACCAGAGTCAGGAAATTTGGCCCTTTGTCTCCAGTTTGTCTCCAGTTTGGTTTGAAATTACTTGATCTTGTTTTATAGGTACATCTGTGATGATTTTGTTTATTCCTGAGTATAGCAGAAATATTTCATAAACTGCAAAATTCTCCTGCAGTTCTTAACTGCGATTCATGCTTGAAAGAACAAATATCCAGGAGGGAGGCTGTATCTCATGTTGCTGTGCAGAGTTACAAGCCTGCCAGAAACTAGAAAATCATCCAGGCTAACACTTTTCCCAAAGGTGGATTTTTCACTCCTCAGCCCACACAATTCAAACGATGAAGTGCAACAAGGGGAAGGCTGCAAAGAATGATATGTCTTCCTGGGGACAATATTCTCCAGAAGAATCACTTCTGTTACAAGTTATATACGTCATTCTTCTTTATCTTGGAGAAGCATTACATCCAGTCGCAAAGAATGAAATGTACGTACATTTTTTGTACGTACCTTTCATTCATATTATTTTTAAGGTGTACTCATAAAATGTTCTTTGCAGACCTGTAAAAGATACGGGCCAGGATATGAAGATCTGCAAACTAGTTCTTTGAGCCCAAGTAGGGCTGACCCAAAACTTCCTGATATTTGAGACAGTATGCTAAATGGTGATGTACCAGCTTCCGTTCCTCCCAGTTCCTGGATGGGAAAAGGAAGAATGGAGTGGAAGACGAAATGTGTTTGAGAGGACATCTCCATCACTCAAGCCCACTACTGTCCTTTCCTCCATACTTCCCATTCCATGCCGTAACTTGAGAGGAGCAGAGGCTGTGGGGGAGATTGGGTAGACAGGGATGGATGCCCCCACCACCAATCTGTTGCCTGAGGTGTCTGACTCAGTTGGCCTCATGATGGGCTGGTTCTGGCTCAAGGAGGCATTTGGTTTGTTTTTCTCAAACAAGAAGTCCAACAGCACAATCCGACTTAACTTTTTTGCCTGTGTAACCAGCGGCCCAACGAGAACGGGAGGCCCCAGAACGGAAAAGGGATTCAAATCCCCTCCAAAAGAGGAATTCAAAGGGGATTTGAATCCCTTTTCCGTTCTGGGGCCTCCCGTTTTCACTGGGCCGATGGTTACAACAGCAAAAAAGTTAAGTCGGATTGTGCTGCAAATGTCACATACAGAACTGCTGTAGGGACCTAAGTTTGTGACATAATGTCACCAAGAGAAGAAGAGAGCGTGTGGGTGAGGGAGACTGTTTAAAGTACAAAATGCTGCTGAGCTAGTGCAAAGAGAACTGCCAAAAATTAGAGAAGGGCAAAAAGGTGAAAATAACCTGCCATAGTTTCACTCAAAGCAGTTGCCAGAGTAATGGATTCCACTGTTACCACCATGTGGTGGAAGAGGGGGTTCATGGGAGGGACAGAAGGCCAAGCTGGGCACAATGTCTAGTGGTTAGTGAAAACCCTTACATCCTTACTCCCCAATTCCCCTTCCCTCTTACTAGTCGTGCTACCGTGCCGCCATTGGCGGAAGTGAAGGGGATGGCGGCGCGGAGTAGGGCCTTCTCGGCGGTGGCGCCCCAATTGTGGAATTCCCTCCCCTTGGAATTAAGAACAACTCCCTCTTTAGAGGCCTTTCGGCGGGGCCTTAAGACGTTTTTATTCAGGACTGCTTTTAATGTCTGACATGGTGGGCTGACCTTTTAACAAATGGTTTTAATATATGTAAATGCTGGTGACCCACTGGGGTTGTTTATTTTTAATCTTAAGTATTTTACAGCCCATTCCAACCCAAGTGCTAAGCAGCCCAAGTCAGACCTAAAGTCAGCCTAACAGCCCATTCCAACCCAAGGGCCAAGCAGCCCAAGTCAGATCTAAAGTCAGCCTAAGTGGTTTAGGGAGACTTTAGGTCTGGAACGCAACCATTTAGGGCGAAGTTAGGTCAAAGTTAGGTCAAAGTTACGACCGACGGACTAAGAACAGCACATTCCAACCCAAGGGCTAAGCAGCACAAGTCAGACCTAAAGTTGACCTAAAAGTGGGCGGACTGTGGGTGTAACGGGGGCGGCAACCAATTAACGTTGGATTCCAGACCCTGGCAAGCACAGACACACCCCCTCCAACACAAATGCTGACACAAATTTTAGGTCGACCAAAAAGGTGGACCCAAATTCGAGGAGACCCATAGGAGCCATTTTACCTTACCCAAGCCAGCCCTCTCCTGAAAATTTCTAACACCCTACTCCTGAGTTAGGTCAGAGTTAGGACGGAGTTGGGCCTGCTAGGTCTGGAAACCGTCAGAGTTATGCCTAAGATAGGGAGCCTATCAGCACCCAGCCCCACCCAGCCTCTTTCCCACAAAAGCCCAGCCCCAGGCCCCCAGTCTCTCTCTCTCTCTCTCTCTCTGAGCACGTGGCGTGGGGTTCTGTCCCCCACAGCCACAAAGTAGGACTTTGTTGGTGGAGGGCAAAATTCACAAACACCCCACTTCTCTCTTCTCTTCTCCTCTCTCCTCTCTGGCCCCCTCAAGGGCAGAGAGGGCTGTTCTGGCTTTGGCCAAACTGTTTACAGCTGTGCCTGGGCAGCTGTCTCCATGCTACCATTTGCTAACCCATGTCTTTCTCCCAGCCTCTCCCCCCCCCCCACACAGGCAACAATACCAGCAGGTAAGTGCAGGTAAGAGCAGGGGTTGTGCTGACATGTGTTCTGACATCTGCCTCTTTGCACATAGAAATATAGGTAGGATACATGCCTCTATACCAATGTCTTGTCTCATAGCTGCCTGCATAGCCTGCCATGATATGCCTCTTTACCAATGTCTTGTCTCATAGCTGCCTGCATAGCCTGCCATGATATGCCTCTTTACCAATGAGTAGTCAGATGCCTGCCTGCAATGCCTGCTATGATATATAGGATACATGTCGCTTTACCACTATTGTGTTGGATTGCCGCCTGTTGTCATGTGAGCATACAACACCACGGGTGTGGTGGTGGTGCTGTTAACCGTCTGTAGACACCAGCTGTTTTCCCCCCCCCCTTTTTCTCCACAGGGTCAACTGACAGGTCAGTATTGCTAGGATTGCCATGGTTGTGACCCAATATATGTATTGTCTTCTCTCTCTTTGACCCTTTTCCCTTACAGGATCATGCTTGCCTTACACCTGGGTAAGCAGCTCAGACCATGCTATGTGTGTCACACCTATCAGCTGTGTTATTTCTCTCCCTGCAGGCTTTTGCAACAGACACACTGATTTGTCTTCACTGGCGATTGCTACCACACACCAGCTGCCATGTAACACCCCCTTGTTTTTTGTCTCCCCAGGAACATCCACTACCACCTACCTTCCTGGGAGCACCCCTGGGCCTGCAGTCTGGTTGCCCCCATGGTCCTCTGCCTCGCTGCTGCTCCAGGTCCATGGGGCATGTGTGCTGCTGCTGCTGCTTTCAGATTGGCTGCTGTGACTACCCCTGGCAGCCTGGCCTGGCCTGGCCATCTCTGCTAACGTTCCAGAACAATAAAGATGCCCCTCGGGCAGAGCCTCCTTGAAACATATGTGCCCAATGTTACACAAGCATTGCCCTCCACACACAGACAGCCCCCAGCACTGAAGCCCCTGCATGAATCCCTTCCAGGGACTGCCACTACCTTCCCAGGGAGAACACAGCAGGGAGGCTGCCAGACCCCCATGGGACAGAGGGGAGGGGGAGTTGGGGGGGCCTCTCAGGCAGGCAAACAGTGACAGGCGCCACGGAGCCCATAGCGGAGCCGCTTGTGGCCGCTGCATCTGTGTAGTGGCTGCTCAGAAACCGGGGATCTCGGCAGCCAGGGCGTCCACCCGTAATGCAGCCACTTCCATCGAAGGTCTGCCCGTAATGCAGCCGCTTCTGCCCACAGTCCGTCTGCATAAGAGGCGCCTGTTTCTGCATTGCCTTCATCTGCGGAGCAACCCCTGTGTCCTTATTGGTCTCTGCAGACCCCTCTCTCGGAATCTCTCTCCCACCAGCCTTGTTGTCTTTCTGTCTGTCTGTCTCTGACCCACCCGTGCCCCTCCCCAGCACCCACTGTCTGCCTGCCTGTGTGTCTGCCTCCCCTCCCACTCCCTGATGATGGCTGCTGGCCACCCCCCACCCTGCCAGAGCGCCTGCCGCAACGTGCTGACGTTGCCCCATCTGGGGGCGTGATGAGCTGCGTGAGCCCTTCCCGCTCGCAGCAGACAAGCCCAAGGCATCTCTCGGTCTTGGCCGGGGCACAGAGCAGGCCGGGATGCCTTCTTTGTGGGCATTGCCCTGGCCCTGGAGGTCCAGGGCTTCAGGCAGCGCACGGGCAAGTCATGTCAGAGGCAGTTCCAGACATCATGAGCCCCCCCCTTGTGTGTGACATTCCCACCCCACTCCTTCCCTTCCCTCCCCCGCTCCCCCCATGACTCCCACGTGCAGCCTCAACGTGGCATGGGGGTGGCATCGCCTTCTGCAGGAGGGGGGACGGCCACTCTCCACTGCAGCAGGTGGCTGATGCACAGGGTGCCCTGTGGCAGCTGGCTCGGGCACCTCGCTCACCTGTCACCTGCCCTGCGTCCACCACATGACTGGTGCAACCCCCCTGCCTGCGGTCAGCCCCTTTGCGACCGGGCTGAGACAGACACTGCAGCAGCTGCCATGGATGGACGCTGACACGTGCTGACACACAGGCCTGCACATGCCCGAGCCTGGAGAGCCTGCCTGCCTGGGAGGTAAGTGTTGCCTGGATCCTGGGGTGGTGCTGGGCCACAGAAACTGCAGCCTGCCTAACTCAGGCATACCTCTGACCTAACTCAGACATAACTTCTGCCTAACTTAGGCTGCACTTAGGCCACACTTATGCCTGACTTGGAGAGGAGTTGGGTTGGAATGGGCTGTAAGTCGTTTAGGTCAAAGTTAGGTCTGGAATGCAACCATTTAGGGCAAAGTTAGGTCAAAGTTAGGGCGAAGTTACGACCAACGGACTAAGAACAGCCCATTCCAACCCAAGGGCTAAGCAGCACAAGTCAGACCTAAAGTTGACCTAAAAGTGGGCAGAACATGGGCGGACCGTGGGTGTAACGGGGGCGGCAACCAATTAACGTTGGATTCCAGACCCTGGCAAGCACAGACACGCCCCCTCCAACACAAATGCTGACACAAAATTTAGGTTGACCAAAAAGGTGGACCCAAATTCGAGGAGACCCATAGGAGCCATTTTACCTTACCTAAGCCAGCCCTCTCCTGAAAATTTCTAACACCCTACTCCTGAGTTAGGTCAGAGTTAGGACGGAGTTGGGCCTGCTAGGTCTGGAAACCGACAGAGTTATGCCTAAGATAGGGAGCATATCAGCACCCAGCCCCACCCAGCCTCATTCCCACAAAAGCCCAGCCCCAGGCCCTCAGTCTCTCTCTCTCTGAGCACGTGGCGTGGGGTTCTGTCCCTCACAGCCACAAAGTGGGACTTTGTCGGTGGAGGGCAAAATTCACAAACACCCCACTTCTCTCTTCTCCTCTCTGCCTCCCTCTAGGGCAGAGAGGGCTGTTCTGGCTGTGGCCAAACTGTTTACAGCTGTGCCTGGGCAGCTGCCTCCATGCAAGTGTTTGCTAACCCATGTCTTTCTCCCAGCCCCTCTTCCCCCCCCCCACAGGCAACAACACCAGCAGGTAAGAGCAGGGTTTGTGCTGACATGTGGTCTGACTGCTGCCTCTTTGCATTTAGAAATATAGGAAGGATACATGCCTCTTTACCAATGTGTTGTCTCATAGCTATCTGCATAGCCTGCCATGACATGCCTCTCTACCAATGTGTTGTCTCATAGCTGCCTGCTTTGCCTGCTATGATATATAGGATACATGCCTCTTTACCACTGTTGTGTCTGATTGCTGCCTGTAGTCATGTGAGCAGACAATGCCACAAGTGTGGAACTGTTAGCCTTATGTAGACACCAGCTGTTCCCCCCCCTTTCTCCACAGAGTCTACTGACAGGTCAGTATTGCTAGGTTTGCCATGGTTGTGACCCCCAAGTTGTGTTGTTGTCTCTCTCTTTGACCCTTTCCCCTTACAGGATCATGCTCTCCTTACACCCAGGTAAGCAGCTCAGACCATGCTATGTGTGTCACACCTATCAGCTGTGTTTTATTTCTCTCCCTGCAGGCTTTTGCAACAGGCACACTGGCTTGTTGTCAATGGTGACTGCTTCCACATACCAGCTGACATGTAACTCCCCCTTGTTTTTTGTCTCCCCAGGAACGTCCACTATCACCTACCTTCCTGGGAGCACCCCTGGGCCTGCAGTCTGGTTGCCCCACTGTCGTCTGCCTCGATGCTGCCAGAGGTCAGGGAGCCAGCCCTGCAGCCCTCCTCAGCTGCCGGCGCTGCTGCTCCACCTCCCTGCCTGTCGTTCTTGCTGCCCCTCCCCTTTCTATGGAGCAGGCTGTGGTTCCACAGGGGGAGAGCCTGCATGTCCAGGTCCATGGGGCAGGTGTGCTGCTGCTGCTTTCTGATTGGCTGCTGTGACTACCCCTGGCAGCCGCTGTGACTACCCCTGGCAGCCTCGCCTGGCCATCTCTGCTAATGTTCCAGAACAATAAAGATGCCCCTCGGGCAGAGCCCCAGTGAAACATATGTGCCCAGTGTTTACACAAGCATTGCCCCACACACACACAGACAGCCCCCAGCACTAAAGCCCCTACATGAGTCCCATCCAGGGACTGCCATGGCCTTCCCTGGGAGAACCCAGCAGGGGCGCTGCGAGACCCCCATGGCACAGAGGGGAGGGGGGAGTCAGGGGGGCCTCTCAGGCACGCAAACAGTGACAGCCAGGGCGTCCGCCTGTAATGCAGGCGCCTCCGTCGAAGGTCCGCCTGTAATGAAGGCGCTTCCGTCGAAGGTCTGCCCGTAATGCCGGCGCCTCCGTCGAAGGTCCGCCCGTAATGCAGCCACTTCCGCCCAAAGTCTGTCTGCATAAGAGGTGCCTGTTTATGCATCACCTTCATCTGCGGAGCGCCCCCTGTGTCCCTATCGGTCTCTGCAGACCCCTCTCTCGGAATCTGTCTCCCACCAGCCTTGTTTGTCTGTCTGTCTCTGACCCACCCATGCCCCTCCCCAGCACCCCCTGTCTGCCTGCCTGTGTGTCTGCCTCTCCTCCCACTCCCTGATGATGGCTGCTGGCCACCCCCCACCCTGCTAGAGCGCCTGCCGTGAGGCGCCGTCGTCGCCCCATCTGGGGGTGTGATGAGCTGTGTGAGCCCTTCACGCTCGCAGCAGACAAGCCCAAGGCATCTCTTGGTCTTGGCCGGGGCACAGAGCAGCAGGCACGCCGGGATGCCTTCTTTGTGGGCATTGCCCCGGCCTTGGAGGCCCAGGGCTTCAGGCAGCGCACGGGCGAGTCATGTCAGAGGCAGTTCCAGTCCTCATGAGACCCCCCTTGTGTGTGACGTTCCCACCCCCCTCCCCTTCCCTTCCCTCCCCCGCTCACCCCCCAGTGCAGCCTCAACGTGGCTTGGGGGTGGCATCGCCTTCTGCAGGAGGGAGGGGACGGCCACTCTCCACTGCAGCAGGTGGCTGATGCACAGGGTGCCCTGTGGCGGCTGGGCTCAGGCACCTCGCTCACCTGTCACCTGCCCTGCGCCCACCACATGACTGGCGCAACCCCCCTGCCTGCGGTCAGCCCCTTTGCGACCGGGCTGCAACAGACCCTGCGGCAGCTGCCATGGATGGACGCTGACACATGCAGACAGAGGCCTGCACATGCCTGAGCCAGACACGGAGCCTGGAGAAGAGCCTGCCTGCCTGGGAGGTAAGTGTTGCCTGGATCCTGGGGTGGTGCTGGGCCACAGAAACTGCAGCCTGCCTAACTCAGGCATAACTCTGACCTACCTCAGGCATAACTTCTGCCTAACTTAGGCTGCACTTAGGCCACACTTATGCCTGACTTGGAGAGGAGTTGGGTTGGAATGGGCTGTTCATTAATTATTTTAATGTGTTTAATTGACTGTTTAATGTATTTTATGTACTTGTTTATATGTATTTTAATATGTTGTGAGCCGCCTTGAGTGCCCTCGGGAGAAAGGCGGGCTACAAATTCCTTAACTAAATAAATAAATAAAATAAATAGTCAAATTGAAGTTGATGGGGACTGAGTAGTATTCTACTGCTACCACCCAAGGCTAGGAAACCAGACAGGAAGAGGCCACCTTGGAAAAGCCTCTTCCCCAGGTTACCAAGGAGCTCCTTAAAATCTGAGGACTCTCACTTAAAGCAAAACAGGAGCAGAAGATTGGTCTTTTTGGTAAGCATGGTGTCTCTCTCTCTTGCCAATGAACTGAGAATAAACAGGTAAATTAAGGAGTAAAAAATAAACAGAGTTTATTAAAAGGGCTAGAAGAAGAACATAGCAATGGATAGGGAGAAACTGGCATGGTTCAAACAGTAACCAGAGGATGCAAAACAGGGAAGGAGCATTGCTGGCAAAACAAGGGGGCACAGAGGTTAAAAAGCAAGTAAAATAAAACACAGAGCCCTGATGTGTAGAGCCGAGTACTTTTGCCTTACTTTTCCTTCTTCATGCTGTTCCAGGAGTCCACTCTTTTCACTCATCCAGGGAATGGGAGTGCCTTTTGCAAAACAGTAGCTGCCTTCAGCAATGGATTGAGGCTCATGGCCTTATGATAAAACGTAGGGTTGATGATGTCATGGTGGGATATCTCAGGAGCTTTTGGGATGCTGAGAGGTCACAGAAGCCTCTGGGGTTAGAAGTGTCTAAAAATAAGGAAAAATGGGGGGGGGGAATCAGAGTTCTCACCACAGAGGGTGCAACATGTTTGCAAATATATGTATTATATAGGTACACTCACCAGGAAGCTGGAATTCGTTGCAGTTCCTTAAGAATTGTACACTCTATAGCAAAAATATATAATGTGTGCAGCACATTCAGCATTTAATAACATACAGGTATTGTGTTGATTTCAATAGGATCTAGGCTCAGCATTCACTGGATTCTGCTCAATCGCTTTACAGTGCAGTAAATCTGCAACTACGCATGGAAAGAAAAAATTGACAGAAGTGAGTACTTTTAAACTATTCACCAAGTAGGCGTCAGAATTGAAATGCATTTAGTAAATGGCTTGTAACAAGTATATTTTTATTAAGGACAATGTCTAATGAGATGTTGTAAGTTTCCTTGGGTGTGCGCTAAATAAAACCAGTGACAGTACATTTATTTGAAACTGACTATATCTCGTTAAAAGTGCCTGTAAAATAGAGAAAGATTTTATATTGGACATCAGCTCTTTTGTTTCCAGGTACCAGACAACCTTACCTGTCTCCTGAGAAACCTGTATGCGGGTCAAGAAGCAACAGTTCGAACCGGCCATGGAACAACATATTGGTTCAAAATTGGGAAGGGAGTATGGCAAGGCTGTATATTGTCACCCTGCTTATTTAACTTATATGCAGAGTACATTATGAGAAATGCAGGGCTGAATGAATCACAAGCCGGAATCAAGATTGCCGGGAGAAATATCAACAACCTCAGATATGCAGACCAGACGATACCATCCTAATGGCAGAAAGTGAAGAAGAACTAAAGAGCCTCTTGATGAGAGTGAAAGAGGAGAGTGCAAAAGTTGGCTTGAAACTCAACATTAATAAAACTAAGATCATGGCATCTGGTCCCATCAATTCCTGGCAAATAGAAGGGGCAGAAATGGAAGCAGTAACAGATTTAACTTTTTTGGGTTCCAAGATCACTGCAGACGGAGATAGCAGCCATGAAATTAAAAGATGCTTACTCCTTGGAAGGAAAGCTATGGCAAATTTAGATAGCATAATAAAAAGCAGAGATATCACCATGCCAACAAAAGTTCGTATAGTCAGGGCGATGGTGTTCCCAGTAGCAATGTATGGTTGGAGAGTTGGACCATAAGGAAGGCTGAGCGCCGAAGAATAGATGCTTTCGAACTGTGGTGCTGGAGAAGACTCCTGAGAGTCCCTTGGACTGCTAGGAGATCAAATCAGTCAATCCTAAATGAAATCAACCCTGACTGTTCCCTGGAAGGACAGGTACTGAAGCTGAAGCTCAAATATCTTGGCCACCTAATGCGAAGAGAGGACTCTCTAGAGAAGACTCTGATGCTGGGAAAGACTGAAGGCAAAAGGAGAAGGGGAAGGCAAAGGATGAGATGGTTAGACAGCATCACTGATGCAACGAACATGAAAATGAGCCAACTCAGGAAGATAGTGGAGGACAGGAAGGCCTGGCGGGATGTGGTCCATGGGATCACGAAGGGTTGGACACGACTTAACGACTGAACAACAACAACTAGTGTCTTTAGCAAATTCTGTTTTGGAGCAGTATTGGTAATACTGCTTCTGTTTAAGTGCAATGCTGAGGATAGAATAGAAATTAGAGAGTAATTTCAGTTTCCACTAGATGCCAATCTGGGAGAATTGGGAAAATGCAAAATATGCTAAATGAGACCGAAACATTCACCTATGGAGTCTATCATTTCAAGCCTTTGATGTAAAGAGGGAAATCATATTTCTTCTTTTCCAGATTGCAAATGACTCCTTGTTGAAACAGATTGGTCTCTCTGCTCCTCTTGATAACTGATTCTGTGTTTTATTACTTTGTCAACTTGCTGACACATGAGCTTAATGCTATAATGTTGAGACCAGTTCAAAACCAGCTCTTCTGTAGCCTTGCCATAATATCATATAAGGCCAAATTAGATGCATGGACCTTTCCCCTCTCTTCTTTGTAAAATGTCACACAAAGAATGTGTGATGTGATGTCATCATGCTGTGCATCTCCCCACCCATGTCAGCAACTGGTGTCAAGCGGGGTGGGAAGATGCACTGTTGTTTAATACACCTGTATGTGATGCAAGACAAGCATGCAAGACAAATATGACCCAGGCCAGTCATCTGGCATTATGAATTGGGCTGATGGTGTCTCAAGTCACACAAGCCTTATAGAAAACGTGAACCTTTGGTTCTTCAGAGCACCCCCACCCCCTCGCCCCTCCCTCTAGCTGGCTGGCTTAGGAGAAGTCTTGCCCTACTTTCCTTTTTGGAAAATTCCAAGACTGGCTGCACCTTGCATGGTCAGCAGATCTGAACCTGTAGACAAAGCCATATCCTAGGGAGCTTAGAGTAGAGTAAACATGTAGAGTAAACAAATCCATTAGCAACAACCTTGGCAGGTTGTAAAACAATTGTTGCCTGAACAGTCTTTTATTTCTTTTTTGTTTTGAAGTGTGCAGGAATGTGTGTCTGCACATTTGTGTCTGCTAGCAAAGCATAGCCCAGGGTCAGTAACATGATTATGTTGGCTGGTGGCAAAAGGCCTCAGATGCATTCACCAGGAGGAAGGCCACACTTTTGATCAGCGCAATCAACCCCCTCCCCCCCCAAAAAAATCAGGCTGGCTCAGATGGAGCTTTGCCTGTTCCAAAGTTCATGAGTAACTACTCTTTGCTGGTGTAGCAAGTTCAACCTTGTTACCAAAGCCACCTCGTAAGAGCTTCCTGACTTAGGGAGCAATCCAGCGTAGGTATCAGCTGGCGGAGCACACGCTCTGCCGGCCTTAGGTGTCGTGAAAGTGCCTTATGGCACTTTCGCAACACCGGGAGAGTAAGCGGTGGAGGCCGGCACCACTCAATTCGCCATCCGCCAGACTCCGCACTGCCGGACACCAGTAAGCCCTGAGTCGGCCAGTGGGAGGGCATGGGGAGGGTGGGCTGGGGTGGGATGGCAGGGAGGGGACCATTGGCCGGCCAGGCCTGGGAGGGGGCGAGGATATCAGCTCCAGGTTGCGCCAATATCCCCGTCCCCTTCCAAGGGCAGGCCAGCCTTACACAGCCTCCCTGGACATGTGCCAGCTAAAGAGCTAGCGCGCATCTGAGGAGGCCCATTGGGGCCTCAGGGCTTACACTGGGGGAAGAGGACAAATGTCCCCTTCCCTTGAGTTGAGCCCTGGCTGCGCCAGCGTGAGCCACATCCTGCCTAGGATGCAGTGGCCAGCCATTTCAGCCAGTCACCGCCTCTTAGGTAGGATTGGGCTGCTCGTATCCTAAGTCTTTTTTTCCTTAGTATCCTTAGTATCCTTTTTCTTTTTAAAAGGTTTTACGGGTATCAGCGCTAAAGCAATTTCACTTTACACGGATTTCAGTATCCACAGGGGGTCTGGAATGGAACCCCCGCGGATACCGAGGTCCAGCTGTATGCTCCTGAGGCCTACTAAAACATCAGCAAATAGAAATATGATTTTGGAAGTTTCTGATTCGCATTTTTGAAACTATCTTGTAAACTAACTTTGAGAATACTGTACATACTATTATCAAACTTCACCGGTTTTATTTTAACAGGTTTAAAAGCCATATCAGAAAACTTGTTGAGTTAAAAAATATATATGCTCAACAAGTTTTTTGACATGGCTTTTAAACCTGTAAAAATGAAACTGATGACGATTATAGCCAGCCATGAGAGCTTTCGATCATTATTATTATTATCAAACTGTTCTGTTGACTCCTATTGGATACTCCACCGTACCAAAGAATTCTTGGGTACCTTCATCCTTCAGAAAAGGAGGAGCCTACATTTTGTCCAGAAATACAAAACTAAAGTTGATGCTTCCAAATACTAACACAGTGGAGAGTTATGCAGTAAATACATAACTCTCTGTGCACTCTGGCAGATTGTTCAGGATTTGAAATTCAGTCTTCAAACCGAATCCTTAAACATGTCACGTATCCTCAAGTGTTCTTCCTCCTGTTTTTGGAGAATTCCATAGCAGCCCTTTCCTTTTTTTTTTCTCTCACCAGTTCTTGATTAGAGATTTTAGTGGAGTGACCCAGCAGCATATGGTTCAAAATGGGAAAATTCATTTCTCATTAGCATGTGTGATGCTGCTGCAGATAACTGTCTTCCTTTGAACCAGGTTGAGAGGTGGCTCATTCTTTCTGCAATGGCTTGTCACAACCATTATGTCTGGAGTTTCTTATGAAGTGTAAACAGAAGTGACAAATGCAGATACTTGCTCCCAACAAAGGCCTTTTGGTCACTGTTTTTTTCTCTCTCAGTGCTGTCTGTTTGCATCAATTGAATGTTTTGCAATCAGGCTCTATGTATATTCCTAGTCTTGAGGGTTCAATGTTGCCCAAAGAAAGAGAACATGACATTTTCTGGCATAGAGCAAAGGTCTGAGATAAGTCTAGTTCTCATGGTTTAAAAATAAATGATTGAATTGCCACATTCCCTAGCTTCGCATCCCTATCTCCTAACAGCCCACTATTTTTTTTAAAAAACGTGTTATTAGTGAATGATAGAAAGCTAGAGATGCAGTTAGAAAAAACCGTCCTGTGGAATATTGAATAGTGTCACATAGCTCTACTTGGAGTAGCCTCAGTTATATCATAGACTCGGATACTGCCAGTATTGGGAAATGTTCCATACAGAGCTGCCTAATTTCCATGACAATAACCTGAAATGGCAGATGACACTGATGTCAGAATATAGATAGTTCCAGAAGCATGAAAAGATGGCATCTTGAGACTGAAATCCATTCTTGTGGCTCTTGAAACTTCAGAGAAATTTGATTCAGTGTTACAGAGTTGTGAATCAGTTGGTGGAGGCAGGCATGATCAAAGTATTTGAGGGTCCTTTGGCAAGATGCCCTCAATGGCTCCCTCCTCCTCATCCATTCATTC
The DNA here is from genome assembly GCA_026170595.1 of Plestiodon gilberti rubricaudatus. Classification (NCBI taxonomy): domain Eukaryota; kingdom Metazoa; phylum Chordata; class Lepidosauria; order Squamata; family Scincidae; genus Plestiodon; species Plestiodon gilberti. The sequence goes on along the minus strand of JANXHW010000003.1, from coordinate 30,622,215 downwards.
ACCCACATGCTCTTTCTCTGGGTCCAGTCCAGGCCCAATGCTGCCCATTGAGGGAGCAGTCAGTAGTGGGCACTGCTCTTCCTTCTCACTCTTATTGCTTTCTGTAAACAAGTGGTAATGGCTAGAGGAGCAACAGCAGAATCAGGGACTTTGGTGCTCAGTAGTGGGTCCTCTGCTGAGATGTGGGGCGTATAGGTGCCCAGTAACACACACACACACACACACACACACACACACACACACACACACACACACACACACTTCTGATCCTGGGACCATGCTATTCAACTAGACACTTTTTGTTCCCGTCAGGAAGCAAAGGGTCTATTATAGCTCTAACAGCTGAATCCTATCCAGGACTGAGTGGGCGGGGGAGGGGGAGCGCTTTACAACAGTGGAAGAGTCTTCTGCTGTCATAAAATAGCCACCAATGGCATGCGCAGCACTCCATCAGTGACCATTCTGTGCGTGCTGCCTCAAGATGATGGCAGCGCCACAGCTTTGCTGCTGGACCCAGCCATGCCTGCCAGCCCCAGTAAGTCAGTGGTGGGAGTGGGCAGCGGCGTTTCTGAGGTAGAGGCGGAGCTGTAAGTCGCGCCACGTCCTAGTACCATGTGTACGAACGGGAACGAGGAGGTGCCACCTCCTTGTTCCCGTTCCTGCGCGGAATGGTTCCGACGGCGAGGGGGCAGCGCCTCCTCGTTCCTGTTTGTACACATGGTACTAGGACGCGGCGCGACTTACAGCTCCGCCCCTACCTCAGAAACGCCGCTGGGAGTGGGAGGTGGGTGGGGAGTGCGAGGGAGTGGGATGACTTGGGGAGTAACTAGGCGCAGAGGGGGAGGAACTGGGGTTGAGGAGGCGGTGGGCAGGATTGATGAGATAAGAGAGATAATCTCTCTCTCTCTCTCTCTGTATTGTGCTGGCTTGTAACCAGTTAAAAGATTCCTTATCAGGCAGCTGTCTCATTGTACCTTAATTAACTATCCCCCTCCCCCCCCAGGGCAGGATTGATCACCCTGTATCCTTTTCCAGTGAAACCTTATTCAACTAATTTCCCACACAGCTCCAGCCTTGGTAACAGTCTGACCAGATATCACATGGAAGAAGCTCTGGACCATGTTTGTCAGCCTGCAGTTAAACCTTAGCATACACCCAGCATAGAACCATATCATCATAGGTAAGCATAGACATCACACTAAGCATTTCATTCTTTCTAAAATTCCTAGGTATGTTTCAGCTGCTCTTCTGGGTTTGTTCAACAGAATTGTGGACCCTTAGTCAGCACTGAATGAAGAAGCCGCCTTTTAAACCAATGCTTTTAACAATGCGATACATGCCATAAATTCCCTCCCTTTTCACAGGTTCAGTATCACATGTTTTTTGTTCCTTTTTGCAATCTGTGAGATGTACTGTAACATTGCCAATCAAAACTGTTGAGAAACCATACAACACTGAGATAATTATGATGGATAATTTTTGCTTCCAGTTTCATCCATAGCTGGTGTTTAGCGGATCTGTTTAAGGCGGCAGAAATACAATTCTTCTGTAGTAGCATTTGAAGATTTGCTACAGGCAAATATGAGAGAATCCTCTGTAATGGGCAGGGAGTGGGGTAGTTCAAGAATAAACTCAATAAACTGCTGGGGAAATCCACTATACCAAGGGTTCTCAACCTTTGGAGGCCCGGGTACCCCCTATCATGGTCCAATTTTCTGAAGTACCCCCTGCTAATTAACTGCTAATTAATTGGATTAATTAATTATGTAATTAATCATTAAATAAAAAAGTACTAAAACTTTTAGGAGCCAGGATGGTGTAGTGGTTTGGGAGTCGGACTTAGACCTGGAAGATCCAGGTTCAAATCCCCGCTCAGCCACAAAGCTTCCTGGGTGACCTTGGGCCAGTCACTATCTCTCAGCCCCACCTACCTCACAGGGTTGTTGTGAGGACAAAAAGGAGGGGAGGAAATATGTACACCACTCAGAGCTCCTTGGAGGAAGGGCGGTATAAAAACGTGAAATATAAAAAAAATAAAAAAATAAAACAATTTTAAATGTGAAAAATGTCTTATTCAACTCTCTCTCACACTCTGTGTGTGTGTGTGTGTGTGTGTGTGTGTGTGTGTGTGTGTGTGTGTGAGAGAGAGAGAGAGAGAGAGAGACACAGACAGACAGACAGACATGCATCTTTTTTTCCTCCGTCACACTTCCCAAAATCAGCTCCTCCCTCCCCCACTCCACCAAAGTACATTTTCCAAAGTACAAAAATAAGCCCAAAATCAGAGAGACAGAAGGGCTCCGAAAATAATTACAATTAAAAATCCATGTTAATTAACACTTAATTAGCTGCTGATGGGGCAGATAAGGGGCAGGGCTTGGCGTACCCCCAGCAAGAGGCCCGCGTGCCCCTAGGGGTACCCGTACCACAGGTTGAGAACCCCTGCACTATACCATGCTATCAGCATAGGTGACTGTAGCTTTGTCTCCATGTTCTATATCACTTTATGAAAGAAATACGAGGAATAAAATATTGTATCTCTGTACTTAGTAAAGGCCCTATTCACACATTGCCACTGCAGCGTGAGAGCCTTTTCTGCATGACCAGAGAAGATGCCAGTGTTTGCCTGACCCACATGGTTCCATGATGGGTGCAGGCATCAGACAGAAAAAAAGACTTCAGTGCTGCAATACTGTCACCCTTTCTCCTCGAAATCACTCAGGTTTCGGTAACTACAGCAAATGATAAAAGCCAATGGGTTCCTGGAACATTAGCTCACATTGTGCCGCCACCACCTTAGGGGACCTTTTGTGTTATGGAGCATTATCGGGAATAGGGTAAAAGTGGCCTTGCCATGTTGAAGTGCATCCACACAGGCACTTATCTACATGAAGCCTGTGGAGAAAAGCCACCTTACCTCAACTTTTCCATTTCAAAACAAGATTGTCCAAATTAAGCTTAAGTGTTGATTGTAAGAACTGGTGAGAAGCAAGCGGAAGGCCTGCTGCCTTTGAGCCTCTGGATCTTACTGAAAACCACTTTTTACTGAATTAAGGAGTTCTTTTGGCAGACTGATCTAGTAAAAATGCACTTATCTTTCAAGCCGAGCTGAACTAATATGCTCCCAGACTTGCCACCTGTTCCTCTTTCTTGTCAATCCTTTCGCAAGCTGTCTGACATTTTGTTCCTAAACGGGTAGCAAATGTCCAGTTCTTCAGATTCATCTTCTATTATCTAGCTAGCTAACTCTCAAGACAAATAATCTCTCTCTCTCAGCAGGTATTTTATCTCTCAAGGTTCTCTAATTCCCAAGCTGTGCCAAAGGAGCTTCTGCTGAAAACACCAAATCCCTCTTAGTTACGGTAATTAATGAAATTGCTCCCCCCACCCACACCCTTTGATGCATATAGAGCATAATAGTACGAGTCAGAGAAAAAGCATTAGCACTGGGATAACATAGTGTAGTAGAGTTTAGAACAGACAGAACAGGGCTAATAATGAAGTGGGAAATATGAAATAGGTGCTCATCCTACCTGACCAGGCTGGTTTAAAATGAACTTTTTTTTTTTTTTACATATTTACATATCCCTTAGGAGTATCCTAGAAGCCACTTGCAATCTGGATTAGTCAATTTCCATTCTCCTGGGTGGTGCTCCCTGAAACTGCCGCAATTAAGAATGACAATGCTTCAGTCCCATTGAAGTTAATGGAATTTGTTGCTGTTGTTGTTCAGTCGTTAAGTCGTGTCCGACCCTTCGTGATCCCATGAACCACATCCCGCCAGGCCTTCCTGTCCTCCACTATCTTCCTCAGTTCGCTCATTTTCATGTTCGTTGCATCGGTGATGCTGTCTAACCATCTCATCCTTTGCCTTCCCCTTCTCCTTTTGCCTTCAGTCTTTCCCAGCATCAGAGTCTTCTCCAGAGAGTCCTCTCTTCGCATTAGGTGGCCAAAATATTTGAGTTTCAGCCTCAGTACCTGTCCTTCCAGGGAACAGTCAGGGTTGATTTCATTTAGAATTGTCATTCCTAGAATTGACTTCTAGGATTTAGAAGATTGACTTCTAAATTGAATTGACTGATTTGATCTCCTAGCAGTCCAAGGGACTCTCAGGAGTCTTCTCCAGCACCACAGTTCGAAAGCATCTATTCTTTGGCGCTCAGCCTTCCTTATGGTCCAACTCTCGCGACCATACATTGCTACTGGGAACACCATCGCCCTGACTATGCGAACTTTTGTTGGCATGGTGATATCTCTGCTTTTTATTATGCTGTCTAAGTTTGCCATAGCTTTCCTTCCAAGGAGTAAGCGTCTTTTAATTTCATGGCTGCTGTCTCCATCTGCAGTGATCTTGGAACCCAAAAAAGTAAAATCTGTTACTGGATTTAGATAACCACAAATATCTTGTTGCATGTAGACTTTCTCAAGGCAAACACAGTAAACACTGTTAGATGAAAAACAGTGTTTACTGTGTTTGCCTTGAGAAAGCTCCAAGTGGAGAGTGAAACGTTGGCATGAGAAATAAGGATCTTGTTTGCCTTGGTTGAAATCTTTTCCTCTGTATATGTCATCTGATATGTGCTTTTAAAGAAACCTCCAAACTGCAAACGCAAGTTTCAAAGTATTTTTTATTTCTTCGTCTATATTGAATACATGGCTATTGAACCTATATTTCTTTCTTCCTTGACACAAATATCTTGTCCAACTGATTTCAATGTGAGCCAAGCATGAGCAATTTTCTCTGGACTGCGCCAGTCATTTACCTATCTCTCAACTGTGCATGTCAATCCATGCAGACAATCTACCCTTACGTTGTCCTAGCAATGATTTGAACTCATTCAACATTTTAAAAATACTAATTTTATAGTCAGTGCTCCTGTAAATCAACCCAGACATCTTTTGCACTGATATTAGATATAAATACTGATATATAGATATAAATACTGTCATGAGAATATTAACAGCGGCAAGATATGGCACTGATCTCTTGTGCTTTTGTTCATTTTGTTCATTTTCTGAAGGAACTCAAGAATGAAGTTGCTGACCTCTTGACCCAAATATGCATCTTGTCCCTTTAAACAGCCACTGTGCCAGAGGATTGGAAGATAGCTAATGTCACGCCAATCTTTAAAAAAGGAAGGAGGGGGGACCCGGGAAACTACAGGCCGGTCAGCCTAACATCTGTTCCAGGGAAGATGGTGGAAAGTCTCATTAAGGATAAAATCTTAAAATACATAGAAGAACAAGCTCTGCTGAGGGAGAGTCGGCATGGCTTCTGCAAGGGGAAGTCTTGCCTCACAAACCTGTTAGAATTTTTTGAAAAGGTCAACAGGCATGTGGATGCGAGCGAACCCGTGGATATTATATACCTGGATTTTCAGAAGACGTTTGACACAGTCCCTCATGAAAGGCTCCTGAGAACTCCACAGTCAGGGAATAAGAGGGCAGGTCCTCTTGTGGATTAGGAACTGGTTGAAGACCAGGAAACAGCGAGTGGGAGTCAATGGGCAATTTTCACAATGGCGAGAGGTGAAAAGCGGTGTGCCCCAAGGATCGGTCTTGGGACCGGTGCTTTTCAACTTATTCATAAATGACCTGGAGTTGGGGATAGGCAGTGAGGTGGCCAAGTTTGCAGATGACACTAAACTTTTCCGGGTGGTGAAGACCAGCAGGGATTGTGAAGAGTTCCAGAAGGATCTCTCCAAACTGGGAGAATGGGCAGCGAAATGGCAGATGCGCTTCAATGTAAGTAAGTGCAAAGTGATGCACATTGGGGCAAGAAACCAAAATTTCACATATACGCTAATGGGTTCTGAGTTGTCTGTGACGGATGAAGAGAGAGATCTTGGGGTGCTGGTGGACAGGTGGATGAAAGTGTCGACCCAGTGTGCGGCGGCTGTGAAGAAGGCCAATTCCATGCTCGGGATCATTAAAAAAAGGGATTGAGAATAAAACGGCCAATATCATTCTGCCTTTGTACAAATCGATGGTAAGGCCACATCTGGAGTATTGTGTCCAGTTCTGGTCACCACACCTCAAAAAGGATATAGTTGAATTGGAAAAGGTGCAGAAAAGAGCGACCAGATTGGTTCATGGGCTGGAGCACCTCCCTTTTGAGGAAAGGCTACAGTGTTTGGGGCTTTTCAGTCTAGAAAAAAGGCGCCTGAGGGGGGACATGATTGAGACGTATAAAATTATGCATGGGATGGAGAGAGTGGATAGAGGGAAATTCTTCTCCCTCTCGCACAACACCAGAACCAGGGGACATGCACTAAAATTGAGCGGCGGGAGAGTTAGAACAGACAAAAGAAAATATTTCTTTACCCAGCGTGTAATTCATCTGTGGAACTCCTTGCCACAGGATGTGGTGATGGCACCTGGCCTGGATGCCTTTAAAAGGGGTGTGGACAGATTCATGGAGGAAAAGACCATCACAGGTTACAAGCCATAAGCAACCTCCTGGTTTTAGAGGTGTTAGAAGTGGGTTTTCTCTGTGCCAGATGCAAGGAAGTGACAACGGAAACAGGTTATCTTGTTGTCTTGTGCTCCCTGAGGCATCTGGTGGGGCCACTGTGTGATACAGGAAGCTGGACTAGATTGGGTTTTGGCCTGATCCAGCAGGGCTCTTCTTATGTTCTTATTATTTTTTGTCAAGATGTTGGTTGTAACCTTTAAAGCCTGCTCTGAAAACCTGCAGAGCAGTTGTCATCCATAGTAGACACTACTGATCTAGATTGACCAAAGGTCTGAAATCACTACAGGCATAATCTGTGTGGGTGGGTGTGTTTGCTGTCTTTTCTGAATACTGTATACCAGTTCCCAACCTGTGGTACTAGTAGTACCACCAGTGGTAGTTTGGCCGACTGCTGGTGGTACTCGGCCCGCACTGGAACCGCACTCCAACACGGCGCTTATGGTGGCACGTTTTTGATCCCAAGAAGCTCCTGCCTTTGGTTGAGCCTCTCAGGAATGCCAAGAAGGACCCTCCCACCTGCCCAGAGCCTCCTCCCTGCATTTTCTGGCCTCTGAAAACCTGTTGTAATCGCCAGTCACTTCCGGTGGTACTCAAAAGGAGAGTGGTGCCGGAGGTGGTACTTGGCCAGGAAGGGGTTGGAAACCCCTGCTGTATACTGTTCATATTTAACCAGAGAGCTGAACACAGGACAGATTCCAAAGCCATCCAGCTGAGAACTAGATGCTGCAATGGAAGTGGGGTCCCTTCCAAGCTCATCATGATAAACATGGAAGAAATAGCTGATAAAATCTGTCACACTGTAATCACAGTTTGTGTGTTTACTTGAAAGGCTTGAAAGACTGTCAGTTTTGAGTCAAATGTTTTGCACCTCAGCAATGATCATGATTTGAAATCACTCAGCCAACGTTTTAGAAAAAATTGAGGCTTATTCAGATCCTTCAGCACTGTTATCTCTAAACAGAAATACAGGGATAAAGATGAAATGGACAGCTTGTGAATATAAAGCTTTACTGTTCTCTCGGTATTTGCAGGGTTTTTTAAAAAAAATTCTTCCCAAAATCTAGGCTTATGAAAATAGTTCAAACCTCATTTTCTTTCTCCATAGACCAGGGCTTCTCAAAGTGGTGGGTCGCAACCCACCACGCCAGGCAGGAGCTGACACTGCCCCTTTAAGGGGCGTTGTGATTCCCGATGGCAGCGGCAGCAATCCTGGAATTGTGTCCCTGCCAGGGACAAAAGGGGTATTTTTAGACTTACCAAGGATTGTGCTGCCCTCCAGCGGGTGCAGGGGGCCATGGCCCCCCAGCAGACCTCCCCAAGTCTCCAAATGGCTCTTGGAGATGAGTAAAGCCCACTTCCAGTTTTCGGGGAAACCAGGAACTAAAATGGATGTGAGCTTTAATCACCTCCAGGAACCATTTGGAGGCTTGGGGAGGCCCGCTGGGAGGGGCCTTGCCCCTCCGCACTCTCCTGGGGCGGTGCAACCCCAGTAAGTCTAAAAATACCCCTTTGTCCCTGGCGGTGGCAAGATCCCGGGATCGCTGCCACCGCCATCACCCCACCCCTGCAAGCACTCAAGGTCCTTCCCAACTCATGGGGAGAACTTTGAGAAACGCTGCCATATACAGTTGAATTGTATTTGTTCTTTATTGTTGCTTGGGCTGGTAAGCAACATTTTATTTTTATCCTTTTTCTTATCATTAGCAGCAACGATTACAAGTTAGTGGTATCCAGTTTCAAACCTTTGAGCTTTTAAAGGCCAAATCAAATGTTTCTTTTCTTTTAAGCATGTTTCCCCAGCTTGCTATTAAGCAGACTTGTTTTAGAAAGCAGATGAAAGTGCTTTTAGCTATTTTCAGAATAATTAGTCAACACAGATTACATTGGCACAAGCTAGCTGATTGTTGCTTTAAAAAGTACAAAGAAATGCATGTTTGAGAACAGTTGGGTCCTCATATGCACTTGTTAGGAATTTGTGAGCGCAATCCTGTGTAACCTTGCACTGGTGTAACAGCAGATGCACCGGTGTAAGTGCACTTACTGTACACTGGCATAAGTGAATTTAACACTGGTGGGTGCATCTACTGTTACACCGGTGCAAGGTTACACAGGATTGTGCTGTCAATCATTCACATTTGCTCCATGCTTATTAAGGCTTATATCTATAATGCTCCCTCAGTAAGGATATCATGACAAAACAGAGTAATTGTCATGACTTGGCCAAGTACACTCTTGCAGGGGAATGAATCTTAGGACCTGTGTATTTGCCTGGCACACACTGACAATATTCCCAAATGAGAACTGGAATTGGAAGGAAGGCTCTGGCTCTACGTACATACGGGTCCCAGATTTGATTTTCAGAAAGAGTCCCCAAACTCTCCTCCCCAGTCATTTCATGGGTGATTGATGTTTATGTCAGTGCTGAGTTAAGCAAAATGGCTTTCTTTAGATCCAGTTAAAATGAGATTCCGAGGCAGGGGGCTCACAATACAAGGTTGACATTTCGGATTTTAAAGCTAAGTAGCACCCATACGGGAGCCTAATCTGGACTGCGATTGTGGTGCATGGGGAAGATTCCACCCATTCCCATCATGCCATGCCCCGGTGAAAATCACCCGCTCCCAAGCTGCTATTAACCCCAGAAAGAAAGCTTCTATTGGCATCAGGAACGTGATCATTGGAATAAATGGTATGTTGGGAAAGGGTGAAATGCCTCCTCCCTCCATGCCATGATATTAATCCTGATCACCTCACTATGACTGCTATTTAACTTCAACAAGCAAACAGAACTGCATTTGCATAATGTGTTGTTTGACCCTCAGGCTTCCCTGCACTCAGCAACTGTAATGCTCCATGTTAAAAGTCTCAGAGGGGCTTGTTTTAAAATGACAGAGTCTTCTTTTCTGTATATGAAATGACAGTTCTTATTGTGAAGAAACAGAGCTCCAGAAGGAGAGATCTCCCCAGTGAAGCTACGGAGCTCTTGCCTAGAGCTTGTGAATGTCTGAAGAGCATAGCGAGATGATCTCATATTGTTATGGGAATGCTGTTGTATTACATCAAGTGAAGAGATTACTCTCTTGGCGAGGAGGTTATAAGGTTGAATGCTTCCTCTATTTCAAGGGGTGACTCAAAGTGACTGGAAATGGTTGGTTACACTTTGCAGGATGAGGTGGAGGGTGGGTGGGTTAAAACTAATGTTCTGTGTTTGTATAGCTGGGGGGGGGGAGAAATAAATTTGACAAGTTTGAATGTAGCCATGAAAGAGAGACAAATCAGACCTACTACAACAAGGAATGGAGCTGTTCTGTCTCCTCCTGAGTATACAAGAGCTGCATTAAAATCCTTGCCAAATATTGAAACGCTGATCCATCTTTTCATAGTCCCAAACAATGCCGGCCTGTCCATGCAGCCACTGGCGTCACTAGGGCACGCGCCGCCCTAATGATTGCAAATTCAACCGCCGGCTAGGGAGGATGTCGTCCGAGCCGGCAGCAGCGGGGTCCGGGGGTAAGACTTCCGCCACGGTAAGACTTTCGCCATTGTGCTTGATCAAGGATTTGCATATGGTTCTCCCCCAATTTAAATCTAACACTTTAACCACTACACCGCGTTGGCTTTCTGCATGTAGAAAGTATATGTCCTACCTCTGAGATACAGCCTTCTGTTGATGCTTACCAGTCCAACCTCATAAAACCGCACTTGTCAATGACACAGAAAAACATAGGCTTATGCTTGTGTATGTTCCAAAGTATTTCCAAGGAGAAGTAAGGTTATAGCAATTAAGTGCCACTATAAAACCCGGGAGGGCTGATGGTTATCTTTGAACATGGCATCTGCTCCATATAATTTCAGGAATTCATATTTTTTTCAAAGTTCTGACAGCTGACACAGTCAAGTAGTTGAACCAGTCTAATAGCTTTTACAAAATGAAAGTGATAATTTACCAAAATGATTTCTTCACCCATCTTCCCTTAGAGAAATATCACATATACACACAATAACAGTTATTTTCCCCTTCTCAAGTTACTAGTAAGAGTTCTAAAACACTGTAGAAAAAAGCAATTTTTCCCTCGTCCATAACACCTAGGATAAAATTGTATATCTTGTACCTATCACATTCCAGAATGTGTTGCCTTACAACAGTGATGTAGGATTTGGTACCCAAACCCCAGTGATCAACTGGAAATGCATGAGGATTGCCTACACAGGAATTCTGACTCCTGGATTGGCCAAGCCAAGCATTTTCCAGAAAGCTTTTACAAGTTTGTGGTCCAAGTGTGGCTCCCTTACTACAATGAAAATCAATGGGTGCGTGCGTGTGCGTGTGCGTGTGCGTGTGCGTGTGCGTGTGCGTGTGCGTGTGCGTGTGCGTAGCAGTCTCTTCTAGACCCTATCACTTGACAAAGTCCAAACTCTTCCTTCCAGAGCAAGGGGGAAGAAGGAGCTATGGATACATTTAGGGTCTGGCTGGCAATAAATGCCAACCCAATGAAGCAGCTCTTCTGACAGACTTGTTTGGTTCCTGGCACAACGTTGGTCATTGTGTTTTTCTCATAGCTAAATCAATAGAAAGCAATGTTGATAGAGGCAAGCAGGCATGATAATGTATATCTGTCTTAGGATTGCTAAGTCCAATAAACAGCATATTATATGGATTTAAAATTGGTCTTCTTTCTTCGACAGGCATTTCTTGCATTCAGATGAAACCTTTGCTTATTAGTAATGGATTCAAAACTTCCGGTCCCTGCTGCATACACATCCAGACTCTATTTTGGATCATCAGTTGCTTTATGTTTTCAAGAGTCGTTTCAACAAAAAAATTATAGACCGATCTGTCATAAAATTGCTTTTGGACTTTTTAGTGTGTATGTCACATTTTTATCACTTCCAGGAGGTGCTGGCAATAAGGTTTTAATGAACAAAACTGATGTACTGAAACATAGGACCATAATATGCTGGGAAAATACAGCTGAAGAGGGACTTTGTCCTGTAACTTGCAGGCCAGATATTGCGTTAAAATTCTTATGACTAAAGTTCTATAATTCATGCTGTCATAATGAAGATAATTCAGACAGACTTGTATGGGTCTAATAGCCCAATCATATCCTCTGCCAGCCCAATTCGCGGAGCATCGTTGACACAGCATCACCTTCATCCTGCCAAAAAAGAAAAAAATTACTTACCTCTCCAGGCAGCTGCCTGGTCCTCTATGGGTCTCTTCAGATCTACACCAGCAATTTTGCTGGGGTAGCTCTGAGGAGCCTCTGGGGGTGGGTCCAGTTTGGGCCAGTTAAGAACTGGTGTGTGCTAGTGCTGCCAAGATCCTCCCCATCCCACCCCTGAACTGCCCCGCTCCCTGCCCCATTCACCACTGCTGGCTGTGTGGGTCTGCAGAGCACCGCTGACAGCATGAGGCCTGGAAGACCTTACGTCTGCGGTAGCTAGGCTTACCAGATCTCCAACCAGGACAGAGTGCTGGACCTTTAGGAGAAGGAATGTGGGCAGGTGTAGCTTGTTAAACCTGAGAGCACACTCCTAGGCATGTCTACTCAGAAGCGAGCCCCATTGTGTTCAGTGGGGCTGCTTCTGAGTAGACATGCCTAGGATTGTGCTCTACGGTGTAACAAGCTACACCTGCCCACATTCCTTCTCCTAAAGGTCCAGCACTCTGTCCCGGTTGGAGATCTGGTAAGCCTAGTGGTAGCAGTCTGCAGAATGGCAGAGAGGCTGTTGCAATGGTGGCCTGTAGGATACACTGATGGACTGAGCGGTCCGCCAGCATAGGATAGGATAGGGCCATCAGTTACCTTTTTACTACTGTAAAACGTTTCACATTGTTCAGTATGTTCCTCAGACTTGTTTCCCCTGTCTCATAACTATGGAAATGACACTCTCTTTTATAACAGTGGTGTTATTATATAATTTTCTAGCTGAATGTTTAAAATGTACATCTGCAGAGTAATGCTCATCACTTTAAGAACAAAGTCAGGGATGTGCGGGCCTGAATATTACTCTTTAGTTATAAGCTGAGGCTTGCCATTGGTAGCTTTGGTGCTCCCTTATTTTGTGTGTGTTTGTGCTCTTCTGGTTGAGAGCGGGCTTAGAAATCCTACTGTAGTTGTTATTCTAGGACCATTAAACTAGAAAAACAGTGATTTCCAAAACAACAGCTTTTTAAACTAAACTGTGCAATACACCTGCTTCTTCACAGTGCAAACCCCCACCTACTCAAGTTAGGTTCAGGCCATAATTACAAGCGTAATTTTCCACAAGTAAGGGAAAAAGCCTTTTAAAAAAAAAGGTTTAAAATTGGCTCATAACATTTTGCTGCATGCATGTTCTTGAGAGCTGTAGTGGGGGGGGGGGCATACTGCCAGTCGTATGTTTCTGAAGCAATCACAAGATGTTCCTATACTGTACATCATGCGTTCTAGTGTCTTTGTCCCTGACTGGCTGCCGTAACATGCAGAATAGAACATCAATGATCTGACAGCACTGCTGGTGGCAGTCTTCAATAAAAAAACATTGGCTGGTTGCCACCCCAGTGCAGCCACCGGTTCCAGTAGCACACATGGCAGACATCTGCCACTTCCCCACCCCTCTCCCACTTTCATGTGGAAGTGAAGTTCCACATGAGTTCCCAGTAGAAATGGATTTCTTTGGGAACGGGGACTTGGGTTGTGATTGAGAAACCACATACCACCTTTGCCTCCTGCAATGAGAAAAATATAGCTGTCCCAAAGGAAGGATGGTTTCTCACTAAGATCAAGGAAAGGGTCAAGTCATTAAGCCAGTAAAGAAAGCACATTCTGTACATGCACAGACAGCAGACTGGCTCGCTTGGCCTGGTTTAATCAATGCCAGTCATGCAGGCACCAAAGCAGGGCATCAGTTCAAAATACATCCAGTTATTAACTACAAATAGAGGAAGTGTTTCAGGGCAAGAGTCCTAATAAAAATGAGTATTACAAGCACTGGTGATTCACCAGATTACGAGCCTGCTATTTGCGAACTTTGTCAGCATCGCTGCGGCTTTGTGCTTTCAGAGTTGCTCCTTCTTGTATGTTGCCTCAGTTAACAGCTCAGTCTGTAGTACTTTGTACAATACAAAGGTGGGTAACATGACTGGAGGAGGCTTTGATTTTCTCTCTGTTCGGAGACCCCGTTGATGGAAATGTTCTCCAGGTTCAAGAGAAGAGTTAGCCTTTGTGCAAAGAAACATTTCTGAAAGGTTAATACCTCTTTGAAGAGGATTTTTTTTCCTTGTGAAAAAAAACAAGACTACAGGTCATGGGAAGACTCCAAGACTCCAACAGTCTATCTTGACAAGGAATGCACTAGGACTATATCATTAAAAACCAGCTTCTGTGGACAGTAGCGTCACTAGGACGCGCGCCACCCTGGGGCAGGGGGCGCGCGTCACCCTAGTGATGCTCTGACATCGCGGCGCAGGGGGGCGACCTGGCTCCCCCCCCGCGTCGCCCTCCGGACGCTCCGAGGCCGGCCCGGGGGCCGGCCTCAGAGCGTCTGACCCTGCCGGCGCTCCAGGGCCTTCTGAAATAAGGCCCATGCAGCGCGTTCATCCGGGTATTTTTTGAATTTTCGCGCATGCGCAGACCGTTTTGAGGGCAAAAGGCCCTCAAAACGGTCTCTGCGCATGCGCGAAAATTCGAAAAATACCCGGATGAACGCACTGCATGGGCCTTTCAGAAGGCCCTGGAGTGCCGACGGGGTCGGACGCTTCGAGGCCGGCTCCCGTGCTGGCCTCAGAGCGTCCGAAGGGTGGCGCTCATCACTGAGGTGACGCGCACCCCCGTGCGCGTCACCCCCTGGCAGCCCGCCCCCCCGCCACGCTCCAGCGACACCTCTGTCTGTGGATAGGTTGTAAGAAAAGGAGAAAGCAAAACAAGGAACCTTAGCAGTGAGTGGCAAACTAGAGAATGGATGGACATGAGTGTGACATGAACAGCATCCTGCTAAAGCTCCATAGGTCAAAGCAACAAAGGGCTGTGTAAGGGTGGATACCAGGCTCAGGGCGAACTTAGATGCATTCATAGGAGGGTGGACGTATCAATACATTGTACAGAGATGCCAAAGTGCCCCACAAGTGCCTTATCAGTCAGTGTTGCTGTTGAATCCAATGTGTCTCAGCTGTGTTCTGGTGGTCCATGTTCAGGAAAGTGCATTTGTATGCAGAAGGTGATATTTTGATAAGTGCATGATATCCCAAAAGTTCTTAAATTCGTTGGTTGTCATTTCTTGGAAAGTGGAGTCTGGAATGAGATCTAACGGGAACCTCTGAGTTTAAGCCAAGAGTCTTCATTGTTGGAGAAGCTCCTTTACCCAATTTCTCTATACAGTGTATCTTACTTATATTGTCAGGCCTGAGGTCCAAAGTGAGCAATGCAATCACACAAGTCACTATGCCTGATAACTTCTCTTTCCTTTTTCCTGGCTACATGTGCTGTTTTAGAAGACTACAGGGATGTTCCAGAGATAAGACTTTCAGCACAGTCTGACTGCCAGTTTTTAGAGGTTACTGCTAGTGCTAAAAAGAGGAAAATTTAACAAGACAGATACAGGTGGGGCCCCATATCCGCTGGGGATATGTTCCAGGCCCCTCCGTGGATACTTGAAACCATGGATAAGAGCAAACACCCCCTCCATGGTTTCCTGAGGGGCCCCCACCCTGCCTCCCCTGCAGGCAGGCATGCTTGCCACCCCCCGCTCTTATTTTTCTTTCAGCAAGCTTTGTTTCTTTCTTAAAACAAACAGAGAAGCAGCCTCCATTGCAGGCAAGTAGAACGAGACTAAGTCCTAGAGAGGCTCTGCAAGGTTTCTGTTAACCTTGCAGAGCCTCTCTAGTACTTAGTCTCGTTCTACTTGCCTGTAATAAGCAGCCAGAGACTGCTTCTCCTGTTTGGTTAAGGAAGAAAGGAAGCTTACTGGGAAAAAAGTAAAAGCCTGGGGGTAAAGCCCCACGATCCGTGGATAACTGAAACCGTGTATAGCGAATCAGTGGATATGGGGGCCCACTTGTATTTGCTTTGTTTGTTTAAATATTTCCTATATTTATTAGCCCTATCCTATTACTTGAAGCTAAAGTACTAAATTACTAAAGTACTATTACTAAAGCTAAAGTACTAAATTACTGTACTGAAGTATTTCTTGGCCATTCACAGAAGACTCTTCTTGAGAATAGCCTGCCATTGCTCCTATTTTATAAATGGGTAATTGACACTCAGATATAATGGCTTTCCCAAGGCTAGCCAAAGAAACTAAAGTTTTGATGAAATATATAGGAGGGAAGAGGAATTGTGGGGAAAGTAACCCTTACGCATAAAAGGAAGAGATAACCCAGATAGATGAAGATATACCAAGGGTCTGACTCAGAAAAAGGCAGCTTCATCTGAAAAATATTTATTTTGAAATGAAACCATAAATTGCAGATAAGAACATTTACCAGTTTAGATGCTCTTTTCAGCCAGCCAACCTGTGCCTACTTATATAAACAAGGACACTTCAGTGGCACATCTAGTGAACTGCTCACACAGGAAGAACTGATACTCACCCCAGGCAAGTATTGGGCAAGCCCATGTTACAGTTTTGGCAAGAAGCATCTTCATGTCTTTCTGTAAAAACAAAACAAAAAACAACAAAAACAAAACCCTATCGCTTGATTTGACAAAGAAGGAAACAAACATAAAAAAAAATGGTAGGATCCCTCCAAAGCATTTAGGGCACCTTGATTTCAGTGGGAGGATCACACATATGGAAAAAGGGACTGTCAGTGCAATCCTGTGTAACCTTGCACCAGTGTAACAGTAGATGCACCAGTGTAAGTGCACTTATGCCAGTGTAATTGCACTTACACCGGTGCAAGGTTACACAGGATTGTGCTGTGTGATTGGGGAGCAGGTATGGTGGTCTGGCCTAAAGGGCTAGCTGTGTTCTTATTTTCCAGCTGTTTTGCTGTCCCAAATAAAAATTAAAGCTGAATCTTTCCTTGACAACATTTGTAGATCAGTCTGCATGTTTTCCCAAGAAAGCAAGGCCCAAATTAGACGTGATGGGGCATTGGGGAAGCATCCACTTGTCTTCCCCTTCACATATAATTTGGAGGTGGGGAGTTGACTCTATACACACATAAAGAAGTACGCAAGGGATGGGGGAACATTCACCTCCTCTCCTGCCTTATCTTAGTGGGCTCTGCTCTTTTTAAGCAGTTTCCCAGCTTGGCTCTGTTTCTGGAAGTGAGCCAGGTTGAAAATTGCTTGAAGCAATGGAGTGCAGTAAAAGTAAGGGGGAGAGGGGGCAGGTTTTACTCACTTTTCCTTTCCATAAAGAAGAGATCTCCTAACTTCCAGGGAAGATCCAAAATACAAATGGCTACCACATCCCATCTTCTTTGGCCCCGAGTCTCCGCAGTTCAATAGGGCTTGCTTCCAAACAAGTGGGCATAGGAATGTAGCAATGCAGCCCATTGAAATCAATGACCATAGGGCGAAACTACGCATGAATGCATTGGTATGCAGTTGCCATTTTATGTTTACTTATATCATGTAGCAGCTGCACAGGGCCACAATTTGGATTGAGAGCACAGTGCAGAAGTGCTATACAGAGCTTTTAATGCTATACTGGCATTTGATCCTCATCTCTGTGCTGTTTTCCTGCAGAAAAATTGCTGCTATGATGAGACAATTTCACCCTAATGTGCCATGTACTATAATTTCCAAAGGAAAAGCAGCACGGAAGTAACAAGTTAAATACCCTCTACCTACACACTGATGCACACTGTAACGACACACTGATGCATTTAGCACCACATGTAGTTTGGCCCTGAGGTGCACCGACCACCTCTGCATAGAATTGGACTGTTCATTGCAACTGTCAGTCATGATCATTCTCAGTCTACCCTACCTGTGCAATCAACCACTCACTCAAAATCAATACGACTTTTATTTCTACGACAGCATGCTTTTGAATACACCCAGGGGAGCAATGGTGGAAGAGAGATGTGCTTCATCTTTTGTTTTGGGGGTTTCCCAGAGGCATCTAATCACCATGAGAAACAGAATGCTGGTCTAGATGGGCCCCCATCTAGCAAGGTTCTTCTTATGTCTTTTTGTTGTTCAGTCGTTAAATCATGTCCGACCCTTCGTGATCCCATGAACCATATCCCGCCAGGCCTTCCTGTCCTCCACTATCTTCCTGAGTTCGCTCATTTTCATGTTCGTTGCATCATCGGTGATGCTGTCTAACCATCTCATCCTTTGCCTTCCCCTTCTCCTTTTGCCTTCAATCTTTCCCAGCATCAGAGTCTTCTCCAGAGAGTCCTCTCTTCGCATTAGGTGGCCAAAATATTTGAGCTTCAGCCTCAGTACCTGTCCTTCCAGGGAACAGTCAGGGTTGATTTCATTTAGGATTGACTGATTTGATCTCCTAGCAGTCCAAGGGACTCTCAGGAGTCTTCTCCAGCACCACAGTTCGAAAGCATCTATTCTTCGGCGCTCAGCCTTCCTTATGGTCCAACTCTCGCAACCATACATTGCTACTGGGAAGCAATGTTATGCAATCTGTTTTGCCATACTTAGTATTGTCTGCTGTCACAAGATAAAGATGAAAACCAAATCAAAAGAAAAAGGGTGCTGTTTTCAAGTTCCATCTACACATTGTACTTATCCCTTGTCTAGAAAAAAAAACTATTGAAAGTTTTGAAATATTTAGTAGTAGCTTTAATGCAATATTCTTCTCTCCACTGGAGCCTGTCTCTTTAAATGAAAGGGACCGTATGTTCTATGTCACTGTGACCGACCTCATTGAAACTTCCTTTTGCTTAATTGGTTTTTTAGCCAGCTAATCCGTAGGTGAACTGAAGATAAAAATCTGGTATCATCTCAATATCTCTCACATATGGTTTGAAAAGAGAATCTGCTTTCCTACTCTGCTAAAAACATCTGATATTTTTGTATGAGAGATTTTTTGTATGATTAAGATTCCTTCTCTCTGTTCTGGCAATTTCCACAGGAACTCTGGTGATTCACAGTGTTGCTGTGACCAATGCGCCTCCATCCTCCCCCACCAGCCCCCTGAATGAGAGGAAATGTTTATCCCTGGCATGAATGGCTGTGCAAGCAGTCATTGCTTGATTCAGTTTTGCTAGCCAGTCCAAATATGTAGTCATAATAATGCTGAAGGAATTGGATCAGGATGGAATGCTTGCCTGAAGCCAGTGGGGAGAGTTCTATTTTTAAACCGGACCAGGGTAAATTTAGAAAAATCGCTGGAAGGCTTATGACTGGAAATGTCTTCCGTGAACTTTTGTTTTAAAAAATCTTCAGCTGCTTGGAAGCACACTCTACAATTGAGTTAAGCTAACTAACTGTGGTTCTAATCCATGCGCAGTTGCATGCATATGCAATGAGTAACAGTTCCACCCTAATTAAGCTTTACGACAGTGGAACAGACGTTCCGCTGTTGTAAATGGCTGTACAGTGGTGCAAACAATGACAGCGTCAGCAGACTGCTGCCTCCAGTCAGCTACACATGGGACCACAGGTAAGCTGGCACAGGGGTCGTGTGGTGGGAGGAATGGGAGAGTATCTGGGTGGCGAGGGGGCGGGTAAGAGTCAGAATGGGGGAGGGAGGTGTGGATACCTGAGGCAGCGACTTGCTCTGGTATCATAGCCCATTCCTTTCCCCATTACCTCTCATTTACTCTCCTCGGACCTATGCCAGCAAAATGGCTGGTGCAGATCCGAGAAAACTAATTGGGGCAGCGGGAGATTGTCCCAGGGTAAGGGAACAATGTTCTCTTACCTCAAAGAGACCAATTGGTAGCCAATGCAGCTGAAACAACAAAGGCAAGACATTAGCTTATCCCCTCATGCAAAGCACATTGCAGTAATCCATTCATGAGATGACGAAGGTGTAGGATTGCCACAGACTTAAGAACATAAGAAGAGCCCTGCTGGATCAGGCCAAAGGCCCATCTAGTCCAGCGTCCTGTATCAAACAGTGGCCCCACCAGATGCCTCAGGGAGCACACAAGACAACAAGATACCTGTATCATGTCGCCACTCCCTTGCACCTGGCACAGAGAAAACCTACTCCTACAACCAGGAGGTTGCTTATCCCCATCATGGCTTGTAAGCTGTGATGGACTTTTCCTCCATAAATCTGTCCAATCCCCTTTTAAAGGAATCCAGGCCAGGTGCCATCACCACATCCTGTGGCAAGGACACATCCACTTGATGACAGATCCACTTGAGACAGAAATGGATACAGTTGGTGCATCAGGGCCTCTGAGAGGGGTTAAGGGGGTACAATCATACCTGGGCCCAGGGCCAAAAATGAGTCAAAATGGGGGGCGAAGCAAAAAAGGGGGCCCAGGAGCCAAATTCACATGAAAGGAAAGGGCCCAAAATAAACTTTGTACCCCCTGATAATATTCCTTTGAGTGGCCCTGGCACCAGCCAAAGCTGAACAAAAGCGCTCTGGGCAACAGCTGGCACTTGGGCATCCAAGCACACAGCCAGGTTCAGGAGTACTTCCAAACTGTGAACTTGGTCCTTCAAGGGGTAGAACTCTGTCCAGAACAGGCTGGTACCTCCTATGCCTTGTTCAGGTTTAATTTCAGTCTGTTCACCCACGTTCAGCCCTTCACCGACTCCAGACCAGTTCAGAACCTCTACAGCCTCCTCCACTGAATGTAATCAGCATGCTGATGCGACATAATGCCATATACCCCCATATGAAATCCCCCAACACTTCCACATAGATGTTAAGCAGTATGAGGGACAAGATAGAATGTTTCGGGACACTGTAAGTCAATGGCTACCTACGGCCTAGAGCAGGAGTCCTCCAACACTACCTTCTGAAACCTACTCTGAACTGTAACTTCTGTCTCTCGGCCCTATCCCAGCCAGTGATCCAGAAGGATACTTTGGTTGATGGTATTAAAAGCCACTGAGAGGTTCAGCAGAACTAACAGAGATGCACTCTTTCTGTTTAGTTCCCAGGGCATTATGGCAGCCAAAACTGTTTTAATCCCAAATCCAAGTTAAAAGGATTTCTGATCCCGGAAATTGAAAGGATCAAGACGATCTATTTCCTCCAGGAATCCCTGGAACTGAGTTGCCATTACATGCTTGAGCACCTTCCTCAAGAATGAAAGGTTGGATACTGGCCAGCAGAGGCGCAACGCGTTGGGAGGGCGCCCTGGAGCGAGGGGGCGGGGCCAGCGTCATGACGCGCCCTCGTGTCACGTAGACGCGCCCCCCCCGCCCGGTTTGGTCTCATTTCCGAGCCAAACGGGCTCAGGGCGGGCGGGAGGGCCCAGCCCCGACGCTCCTCGGCAAGGTAGGATCCCCACCCACCCACCCCCGCGGTGGAGCGCCTGGAGCGCCTGCTCCACTCGCTCCGCCGTAGTTACGGCGCTGCTGGCCAGTGATTGTCCAATACGGTAGGATAGAGGGATGGCTTCTTCTGTAGAAAGCACACAACGACCAATTTTAGGACGGATACCTGCCCTCTATCACTGAAGTATCAACCGTACCTGCTGGCTCAGCCAGCCCAACTCAGGCAGTTTTTATTAGCCAGGCTAGGTAAAAGTCAAGCATCTACAACTACAGGCTCATGCTTTGAACAATCCATCCACATTCTCAAGCCAAACAAGTATTCCAAAACCACAGGGCACACAGATGCCCAAGGCACAGCATCTGGAATTGCCAATGTTGAGGCCCAGTTGTGATGGATGTGAACAATTTCATCCACAAAGTAATTCACAAACTAGTCCCAGCAGGCAGTGTTATTAGAAGACATCTCCCCTACCTTGTATTGTAGGCCAAAATGTAACAGGCCCCACATTACCCAGAATAGTTCCACTGGATGGCTCCTTGTTTATGCAATAGTGGCAGAGAAGTAAACCACCTTTGCTCCCATTGTTGGTATTGAGTAGGTCCAAAGATGAGCTCTCACCAACATTCAGTCAGATTCAGCAGACGTTTTCCTCCACTATCAGTCCAGTTATTTCCTCAGCCTCTTTATTTCTCAGATTCTTTGGGTTATGGTTTTATTTTTGCTTTTCTCTTCAGCTGGCTGTTCAATAAGGCATTTTTTAAAAAACATTTGCTAAGTAATAAAGACAGGATTGATTGACTGACTTTACTGCAAATGATCCCTGCATCTCCTGGGTATAAGCTATTAGCTCTGAGATTAGTGAGCAGTTAAAAAAAAAATCTTTGGGAATTGTTACAGTCAGAGTCATTGCAAGACGTGATTCTCATAACTTCAGTAGCTATGAAGGTAAAATGATGAAAGCCCTTACTGATATAACAATGCTATTTTCCACTTAACAGACAGCAATGGAGGGATAAAGAGAAGTAGAGAGGTAAAGCTGTTTGTGTGTCTTAGAATCAGAGTTGGAAGGGGACTTGGAGGTAAACTAGTCCAACCCCCAGGTCAGTGCAAGAGCTAAAACATCCCTGATAGCTGACCATCTCGACTCTGCTTAAAACATTCACGGCACAATCCAGTCGAACTATTGAAAGGCGGAGCGAGTGCTCCGCCATCGCAAGCCATCACAAACATGCCATAAAGCACGTTTGTGGCATCTTTTGAGTAAGGGCGGCCGGCGTGGAGGCCAGCCGCTTTCACTCTACTGCCGAATCATCCCTGCAGCTGCTGGAGAAGGTAAGGGATCCCCCAACAGGTGCAGTTCGGCCAGCGAAGGAGGGGGGCCATTGGCTGAGCCGGCCTGGGGTGGGTGGGGACAGCGGCTGCCATATCCTTGTCCCGTTCCCAGGCCGGCATGGGCATTATATGGCCTCCTTAGACTTGTGTTAGCTAAATAGCAGATGGAAATCAGAGGATACCCATTGGGACCTCCCCACATTACACCGGGGGAAAGGGATGAACGTCCCCTCTGCCCCCGAGTAGACCTCTGGGTTGATCCCGGAATGCGTAGGTTTACTCTGTGCCAGGTGCAAGGGAGTGGCAACAGGATACAGGTATCTTGTCATCTTGTGTGCTCCCTGAGGCATCTGATGGGGCCACTGTGAGATACAGGAAACTGGACTAGATGGGCCTTTGGCCTGATCCAGCAGGGCTCTTCTTATATTCTTAAGGTTAAAAGTACGGCTTTGGGGAGGCTCTCTCACTATTGGCAAGCTACACATTTCAGAATGCTTTCCTGCAAAATTAGCCTCCTCTTAATGAGAATGTTTACTGTTTAGAAAACAGTCAGGTGTTAACATTTTTTCCCCTGTGACATAATACATTGTCCTGGATGAAAGAAAGTTTCCCAAGGGAAGACTTCAATGCAGGCAAATAAGGGGAAACTTCACCATCTGGTGACTATTTCACATAAAAAACCAAAGGTCTGGCCTCAGAATTTGCCCTGTAATTCATTTGCCAGACACTCAATACAAACGTCTGGGTGACATCATTGTTCCTCTTTTCTTTTTCCTCTTAGCCTCTTGAGATAATTCCAAGATAATTTCTTATTAAAAGGGAAATGTTATAATTTATTTCTGCAAAATCTGACTATTCTCATCAATCAATGTGAAGTGAAAATTCTTTGTGTATGTTTTTGGGGGGGAAGGTCTAAAATGGATTATAGGAGTATATTTTCATACCAGGCTCTTGGGCAGCCAGTTTGTGAGAAAGGAAGGTAATTAAAGACCTAGTTTTTGATCTTTTTTTAATCTCTCTTTGCTAGCTTGTTTTTGAAGTTTTGAGTTTAATTTCCCATAACAAAAGGTCCTTGCACTAATCGATACTGGAAATGCACAAAAAATAAGTTTCATGATTTATTAATCCACATTGACATTTAAGATTACAAAACTGCTTACATTAAGTAGACTTAATGCAAGTCTGGCATGCTGATAGTGGGTATTTGGCTATTTTTTTACCAGTTTTCCAGCTGCTAGGCTGTAAGTAAACCGTTTTCATTTCTGGAAAAGTAATGTAATCCTATCTCAAATGCCCCATTGACACATGACAATGTTCATAGTAATAACCAGTTTTCATGTATGAACTATATACTTAACAGAGATACTTTAGAAGCCTGAATATGACTCCCTAGGTACAAATGTTACCTGCATTAATATTTTAATTAAACACGTTTCCTAGAGTTGCTAGAGCTAAGATGGTTGACGAGAGTAGCATAACTGATAGCTATAGCATATTTCAATTTAATGTTCAATTGATCTTGAGATCAACAGTTTAGAAAACAACTTCAAAGGTAGCTGAAGATTTTTTATTATATTAAGCTAGAAGACATATTGCTCATGAAATAATCATAGTACATTTATCCCATTCTCATAAAGTCAGTAGAATCTTCCTTGGCACAACATTCAGGATGACCAAGGCTTACACATTGACCTGAGACACTGTAGGACGTACTTCTGACTAAATATGCAAGAACTGTGCTGCAAGGTTTTTTGGCCTTAAAGGTAAAGGTGACCCCTGACAATTAAGTCCAGTCGTGTCCGACTCTAGGGTGTGGTGCTCATCCCCATTTCAAAGCCGAAGAGCCAGCGTTGTCCGAAGATGCCTCCATGGTCATGTGGCCGGCATGACTCTCCTTGCTGCAGCGCGTAGCATGCGGCTGGAACACGGAGCGCTGCTTACCTTCCCGCAAGCGGTACCTATTTATCTACTCGCATTAACATGCTTTGGAACTGCTAGGTTGGCAGGAGCTGGCCAAGCAACGAGAGCTCACCCCGTCACGGATTCGAACTGCCGACCTTTTGATTGACAGCTCATGGTTCAGCGGTTTAACCCACTGCACCACCTGCTGGCCTTACCATATGCTTAATAGTAGAAGAAGAAGAATAAAAAGGAGGAACTGTCTCATTTCCCAATGGCCTCTTTGTGTTTGGCAGGAATGGTTGGAATGTATCTTCCGACTTGCTGAGAGCCTCCTTGCTGAATGGATCTCCCAGTGGAATGGAAGTCTGGAGAGGGTGGTGGTGGATAGATGGGCCGGGGGATTGTCCATTTGCCGCCCCTCCGAGGGTGCCACTCCACATGACCATTTCAGGATGCTTCATGGCAAAGTCAGCCTGTCTGAATCACACCCTAATCTAATACTTTTCCATGTCCAGTATAGGTGGAAGATTACAAAGCATCGAAGACTGAATTCCAAACCCTGAAGTCTTCAGGCAGACACAAGCACAATGCTCCTTTTATCTGGAGAAATCTAACGGCCCAATCCTATCCCTCCTCCCTACTGCCAGAACTAGTGTTCCGGCGGTGGAATTTTCTTTACGGCCGTTGTAAACGGCCTTACAGAAGCACACGGAGCCACAAACATATTGTTTCCCACAGAGCCATGGTACTTATCACTTACATTTATGGAGGTGTGTCTCTCGGGTCTTAAAGTGCGAATGCAGTACTGGTATCAGCAGACAATGGGAAGGCTAGAAGGAGCCCTTCTGTCCTTGATGTCTATTGTAAACCAGGGGTGGCATCTGGGGTCATTGCCATTGGTCAAGGATCCATGTGCCCATCAGAGGGCCCACCTGGCTAGGCCAGCCCCTGATTTCTCAGTACCAGTGTCAGTAGTCAGTCCCAATGTTTCATTAGGGGGGGTGGGCAGGGGCCCCGTGCAGGGGTTTGCCCAGAGGCCCCAGCAACTTGGCAGAGGCACTGATGTTTACCACTGCAAAACTGTTTACCACTTGTCTCACTGATGGTTTTTTTTTGGGGGGGGGACTTAGCCATGATTAACTTTCTTTGGATGCAGTCCAATGTGCTAATGCTTCCCACCCCCCTGCCCAATTTATAATCTCAGGTTTTGAGATGATCAGTTGATCTAGCCTCTAACAGTTTCACTGCTTTGTTTTGAAGAAGACAACTGTTTTACTTGTGTCAAGGTGGCTCAAATTATCAGTGAACAATGTGACATAAAAGCCTGACTATGATTAACAACAATGGTGTATCCTCAGGAATATCTCTCTCTCTCTCTCTCTCTCTCTCTCTCTCTCTCTCTCTCTCTCTCTCTCTCTCTCTAAGTCATAAATGTGTTTTGTATTGTGGAAATTAAACCTACTGGAAACTGTTCATATTTCTCTCCTGTACATTATTTGATTTTAAATTGTATTTATTTTAAAACATTTATACTCCATCTTTCTCACTAAAGGTAACCCATGGTCTTACAATGTTTGTTCTTCTAATATTCTGTTTTGCCTGATTTATCAATAATAGACTGTGAACAAATAATCAACTGCATATACTTTAGTAAGTTGCTAGCCCTATTAAAAAACCGACCTTTTGAAAACAATAACTTTTTCAGTGATTAACAGCCGAATTCTCTCTACCCTGTAGACTGGCGGACCAGCACTCCACTGGTTTAGTGTGTTGCAAACGTGCCGTAAGGCATGTTTGTGTCACCTGGTAAGGAGGTGGCACTGGCGCAGAGGCTGGCACCGCTCTCCCCACCCTATAATCGGAGGAGCACCCGCTGGGGAAAGTAAGTTCCCTGCCAGGTGGTGGAGAGGCGAAGGAGGGCATTCTGGATCCGTTTCTGGGCAAGGGGTAGACGGATCGGGCCCAGTAGGGGGGTGGGACCGGCAGAGCAGGCCTCCGATCTATCCTATCCTCCCTCCCAGGCCCGTTTCTCCTGACATGGGCCTCCCGGACTTACACCATCTAAATTATAGCTGCCGTGGATCCGAGGAGACCAATTTGGGAGGCTAGGGCTTTACCTTGGGTAAGGAAATAAAGTTCCCTTCCCCCGAGGTGACCCTCCGGTCACCTACTTTGTGCCCTGGACGTGGCGCAGGCTACACAGGCCTCGCCTGGGCACAAAGTTAGATAGGATTGGGCTTTAAGTCACTGTAATGAACCAGAGCACATCAAGAAACATCCAAATCCCTTTGCTCATAGTCAGTCTAAGTTTCAAGTTAAATATACAAACCCAATTAAGTTTTTTTAATGTTAACCCCAATTTCCCCTATGACATACATCATATGTCCAGAGGAGGCAATTTTTCTAACATAATGAAAACTAGGCACCCTGTCTTAAAAATCCTTCTAATATTAATGATAATTAGAAAATTCAAGTCTGTTCACCACTTCAATAGTAAGGCCACTATTCTGCAGTCTTCAAAGCAAGAAAAGATCAGCCTCACATTGCCACCAGTCTAGCACTAAGGAGTCTTTACCTCAGTGGAGCAGCTGCCGGAACATGACATTAATTGAATTAGAAACAATTAACTGCACATTTCACAATGTTCTTAATTGTCTGGCGCAGTCAGACAAACTGAAACA
This sequence comes from Plestiodon gilberti rubricaudatus, assembly GCA_026170595.1. NCBI lineage: Eukaryota > Metazoa > Chordata > Lepidosauria > Squamata > Scincidae > Plestiodon > Plestiodon gilberti. The sequence goes on along the minus strand of JANXHW010000003.1, from coordinate 30,595,461 downwards.
GAGTTGTCAGTTGTTCAACAAATGATATAATTACTCAGATATGGGAAAAGCTGATTATTTCCAAAATGGATGAGTCTGGATCCATGCGAACAATTACACTTCTTAACTTCCGGTAATTATTATATGGCGTGCTATATCATGTTGTGTCAGAAAGCAGGTAGGGCCCGTATTGCTGTAATGACTTTGTTCCTGAGCAAAATGAAATTATTGGCAGTCTGCATAATGCACTGATAGAATTGTCAGGAGCTAAAATGACTGTATGGAACAACACCATTTCTTTGAAGGATCCTAGTTCTGGACTTCATACTTACATGGTTCACAGTACAGCTGAAAATGAAGCTATTAAATAGAAACAATTAAATAGAAATATTCATGGTTTCTATTTAATTAAATGAATAATCCCTCCTCTGCCATGACTGAAACCCATGCCTGACAGAAGGTTTACCCAGCTTTTCCACCATCTCCAGAGGGAAAAAAAAGCCACGACTTCCCTAGCAACTTTGTTTTGTTGTTCATCTGCTCTTACTGCTGGGACTTCTTGTTCTTCATGTAATTTTATGCCATTGCAACATAAATGCATTGTCTCTCACATGAATTGGACGTTGCCCCAATCTGCCTTCTAGCTGCTAGAATATAGCACATGTCATTGGTTATAGTTCTATACAGAATGAGACTGAAATTCAACCATACATTGTTGTATTCGAATTACCGGTAGATATGTTTGCCAATGATTTATGTTCTTGCCTTTGAGTTTTGTACCTCTAGCATTGACTACGTTTTAACAAGTACACACAACCATTCCTAGGAGCAGGGCAAAAATAGTCCTGAACAGACAAAAGATACTTTACAGCATGCAAGTAATTGTTGAAGTCTTCAGCACAGGCTGAATTGAAATAATTTGTCTGACAATATTTTAAATATCTCTTTCTGCATATGTTAAGAACTGGGATCTGGGTTGCAACTTGGTTGGAGCAGGGGGAAGGGGCTGCGGTTTCCACATTAGCTAATTAAATATTTTTCTGCAGGGGGTACTTCAGAAATGTTGACTGTGCCAGTGGGTATGTTGCTGAAAACAGCTTTGGATGGCTGTGAGTTAGCTCAGAGGCCCCGAAAGGAATTACAAAACATAGTCTTAAGAGAGAAGAGAGAACTGCATAGAATCTTTTATTCCATTTTAAATATTAGCATGGCCATGGGTCCCAGCAATACGCAGATTGGAATCAAAGCTGGAACGACGTACAGAATGTTAGAAGCCTTCTTATACCTTCATTCAATGCATATGCAAAAAGACAGGATACAAGTCAAATTTCAGCAGGAATTACATCACAAGCTTGCCTACGTGCTTTCAGAAACAAAGAGAGAATGAAAGGAAGTCAAGCCTTTCTCCCCTTCAGTGGGAAAAAGGGGGCCTCTTTACAACTTGCATGTAGGTCTATGTGATGTTCCTGAAGCAGCTTTTCCCATAGCAAAGCTGATTCCTTATCTCCATAGCCCACTCCTTCCTGGGCTCTTTGTCCCCCAAATAACAGGAAAAGGGGAGTCAAGAAGGTGCTGATGTAGCTAGAAAGGATGAGAGTGGGAACTTACAAAATCCCATAGCCCATATAGTTCAGGGTTCAGGCTTTGTGTCAAGATGGTGAACGGCCTAGCTTTTTGAACCGAAGCCTGTGAAAAGAAAAGGGGAAAAGTATCCACTTTAAATTTGGACGGGAACAACTTCCCTCCTTTGGAGACTTTTTCCAACTTTTCTTTCCAGCATGGATGTCTACCTAAACTAGCCAGACTACTTTTAGCAAGGAAGCTCACTTCCAATACTTACATAAAACAATACAATTAAACCTGCAGTAAATACAACCTTGACCTGAATTACAACACAACTTGTCCAATACAACTTTTATAGACAACTTCCCATTCCATTTCCTATTTCTACATTCTGAAACCACTTTGACACATACATACTAAGCCAAAAGAATTTGAATATTGTAACCAATCAAATTCATTGATCCCACAACTGGAATTAGACTCATTCCTTCTTAACTGTGCACTAGACCAGTGTCCCTATTAAAAGTGCAACTTTTCTTGTATCCTATGTACTTCCTATAAAGAAATTCAGTGTAACACCTTTCAAGTGATTAGAGACAGAACCTAACAAGCACTTACAGACAAACTGGAGTATCAGCTAACAGAGTATAACTCAGGGTATAAGGCATCTAGCAGAAAATCAGAGTTAGCTCAAAACTCTCACTCAAACTATAAGAAAAACAACCTGTACTACTCTGTATTCTTACACTCAAAGACATTTCTACAATTAGCACAGGTATCACTTCAAAACAGAATTAGAACCCACTGTCCAATTCCTGATATTCATGATAAACAAAACAGGTTCCAGACAGCACCTGTTCTTGGGCTGTACTGAACTTGAATCTTGAACACAAGACACTATCCTTCCAGCTAAACAGATACACACAAGGAAGTCATGAATCACATGACTTGGTGAGGCTCCTACAAAGACAGTGTATGAATTACAGAATAACTGTCTCTTTAATAACAACTTCCAATTGTCCCTCCTTTTGTATATTAGGAACAAGCCATTGTTCTCCAAAGTATGTTGAGAAAGGTGCTTTGAGATTAAACACAATATATTAGAACCCTCCTTATCGAGAGAGCTAGAATTGTACTTCCCTTGGATATCCTCTCTGTTGGAAGGAAATGTTTCTTCCTTACTCACCATCTAGAATTAAACATCTGAAAAACACTATCTCTAGTTTACAAAAACCATTTTTCCTAAAACAATATAACATTGCAAATATACAACTACAAACCTCCCAAGGTAAACCATTTATAAACTGCTCACAACTTTTTCAAGATCAACTCCCAAAGCTTCTTGACCGTCACTACTACTGTTTTGCTCAGACTGTCTCTGTAATAAAAGGTCTGTAATGCAGGCACTCAGTGGTCTTGCTCAGAACCCAATCTCTTAGGTGTTCATACAAGAAGTCTCTATGTCCTTAAAGAAATGTCTGAACAATAGTTCAGGCTTTGATCCAACTTGGACCACTGTTGTGCTGTTCTTAGTTGAACTGACTTGGGACTGTCAAAGTTTAGCTGTGACAATCTCTTAAAACAACACAAAGTGTACAACTCCAAAAGACACATGTCCACTTGGCATGAGAGCCTAGAATCCAAACAGGCTAAGCAACATCTGGGGTGCACAGGTACAAAACACTAATCTGTGCTGCTCTTCCATTGTTTAATATGGATTGCCATCCTGACACCAAGGCAATATCATTGAATCCTGGGCTGGCTTAATCTCTTATCCATATTGGTTCTCCAACAACAAACAACACACGATCCTCTTTCACAAATCTGGGGGTTCCTTCCCTAGTGACCCCATTGGATCCATCCCTGGTGGTGCCTACAGTGAAAAATTCTTAGAAACACAACTAATTAGTTTAATTTCAGCCATTATGTGTTTTGGCTTTTGAAAGATAACCATATACTTCTCGCTTCCAGTTGCAGGGCTGGAATAGACCTGTCAAAATGATCAAAAAGTTAAATCTATGTTGCCAGTAATACCTTAGCTCTTCTGTCCTCTCATTTCTGTAACAGACCACTTAAAATGTGATGGCAAACACAAGCCTATAAAGATTTAACTGAACATAAAAGGAAAACACATGATAACATTTTGTTTTTACACAGAACTAGGCAAAACCAGTTAAAATGCAGACTTGGATTGGTCCAGAGCTGAACGATGAGGCGTTTCCTTTCAGGCCTTGTGAATACAGGAACCAAACCTATAAAACAATAAAATAACAGAACATCCAAAACAACAACAAAAAGCAACAATTTTTCTGTGTTCAGGAGTTGAACCTCTGAAAACCCTGTAGTCACTGGATCTCTGTTATCTAGACCATTATTTCTTCTCCCATTTGCCAAAGGGTCCATTCCAGTCTCTATGCATTCAGGCCTACCCTCCCATCTCTGGATTCCAGAGTCTATAAACAAAAGTCTCTTCAGTTTTGTTCAGGAGTGTGTGGTGTGTTTTGTGTACTGTACTTTACCACTTTTCCTGACAAACAGTTTAAGTCAATAGGTTGATGTCTTCTGATGCAAGATGCACAGTTGGTTGCATGCAGATGCACAGGAACTATTCTTTGGAGCTCTTCTTTTAGCCAGGTGTAGCCTTGATTTCTTCCAAATCATGGACAGCCATGTGGGTATTTACTTCTCAGAAGGATGAGATGCAGACTTTCCTCTTTCCTCTAGGCGTAGTCTCCAGGGGTGTCTGTGAATTAGAAAACCAGAACAGCAGAAACACCAACCAAAAAAACATATCCATATTTTTCTAATTCCTGCCCTGCCCCTTTTCTGGGAGACCCTGCTGGTCAATAATATGCAAATTTCGTGTAAGCTTAGGGTAGGTTCCTGTGTTCCTTTCCCTCTGTAGTTCCTCAAAACAGAAAAACAATTTCCAAATTCCAAAAAAAACCAACATGAGAAAAATAGTCTTCATCTGTACAACCTTGTCAGGCTGGCATTAGAGGCCTGAACTTTGTGCCTATGCTAGCAGTCCAGCTGCTTGCACTCTCTCTTTTAAAACATTGTCCATTATGAGCAAGAAAAACAACACTGCATAAAAATTAGCCCTTTCTTTCAAAGTCCAGTGAGGCATTATTCCTGCAAGAAAGTAAAGCCAAACCAAAACAACACAAAACAATAGCCCAATGGGAGGGAGGAAATTCTTCTCCCTCGCACACAACACCAAAACCAGAGGGCATGCACTAAAATTGAGTGAAAGGAGAGCTAGAACCAACAAAAAAACACAAACAAAAAAACATTTCTTCATCCTGGGTATAATTCATTAGTGGAACTCCTTGCCACAAGATGTGGTGTTGTCACCTAGCCTGGATGCCTTTAAAAGAAGTTTGAATGGAGAAAAAGGTCCATCACACATTACAAGCCATAAGCAATCTCCTGGCTTTAAAAGCAAGTTCTCTCTGTTCCAGATACAAGTGAATAGCAACAGGGAACAGGTTATCTTGTTGGCTGTGTGCTCTCGGAGGCATCTGGTGAGGGCCACTGTGAGATACAGGAAGCTGGACTAGATGGGACTTTGGCCTGATCCAGCAATGCTCTCTCTTCTTATGTTCTTAAGTTATCCAGAAATGCAGTTAATTCAACCAACTGAAGCTGAAATTTCAGTGGGGGTGTGGCACTTTCTTTTCCATTCTCTCATACTGGTTTCCCCACTAGCTCAGGGCGAGCTGAGGTGGCAACCTGCTGCAAATCTGCTTGCTGAGGGAACTATCTCAGTTGGGCACATGGGGAGGGGCTCTCTTCTGGCTCCCACACTAGGGTTTTGCTACCCTCCTTTTTCCATCCTTCAGGTCTGGGCGGCATGCATGTAATCTTAATGATGCTTCGTCCCCTCCCCCAACACTTGACTGTTGCAGAGGTGGCAAAATTTTGACAGTGGTGCAAATCTGTGGCCTCTGGGTTTTACTTGAAGCTAATTTTGTAAGGTAGGCTGGCAGCAGATTGTGAGTCTGTCCTTTCTTTTCTCCAACATAGTCTACCTTGCAAGGCTGGTGTACCTCTTTAGAGTGACTTCCTCCAACACACATCAATCCCAAAAGACAGCAGGAAAAAAAACATCTCTAGCCAGAGATGTTTACAGAAGAGGGGAGGGGCAAGTTCCCAGAGCTTAGAAGCCAACAAAGTCAATTCAACATTGCGTTTTGTGCTCCTCCCTTCTCTGCTCTTCCCAGAGCTATCCATTAAAATGCACATAAGAACAGAACCTGAATGGCTTCTGCAACTTCCTGTCTTTATTCTCACAGCTACAGCAATCTTCTTATCTCTAGCTGGCCACCTCCAACAAGCAAACGTTTTTGCTAGTGACAACTTTCTTCCTTCAATGTGAGCAAGAGAGCAATCTGATTCAAATCTCAAACTGGAGAGAGAAAAAAACTTTGCTGTGGGGTTTTTTCTTCTCCTCTCTCAGGCAGGCAGAGAGAGAAAAAAAACTTTTCTACTTTAAGATCTTCAGACAACAACAATAAAAACACAAACACTCAAAATAGTATTTCTTTGCAAAAAGGCAACTTCCAAGTGGGAAATATAAAACAGCCACATTAAAAACCCATATTTGTGTTAGTTTGAGCAGGGGGTCCCAAAAATTGGGCTTACACACTAAACAATGACCAAAAAAACACACATTCCTGCCTACAACAAATTGGCAAAACAAAAAAAGCAGCTGCAATTTTAAATTGATGGTATTTTCTAGAGTACTCTATGCAAGGGAGGGGCTGGCCCTCCTTTTCTAGCTGGTACTTATGCCATTCAAAACTACAAACACATACCTAAGCGCTTCATTGAATTTCCTTTTAAAAAGAAGGATCCCTTCTTTGGATGTTTTTACCTCACACCTTATTGAAATCCCTGTGGAGCAGACTCAGTCACGACATCCCCATCTCTAGATTTCTCCCTTTTGGTTAACCCTTTCCTTCCAACCAACCAAGTCCTGGGTTTCCTTCCCCAGCCAAAACGTCTTTTGGACCTCAAAATAATTTAAGGTGACTCACCGGTGCAGATTCTCCGTCTTCCATCCTTGGAGGCCTCCATCATTGTTCTCTCTCTCTCTTCTCTTCTCCTCTTTGTTAGTTCTTTTTGGTGTTCACCATCGCTATTCGAAGCAGCGTGTAAACAAGCAAGTTCCTCTCAAACAGGAGAGTGCCGGCTGAACTTTACTTTATTCACACGCTGGATCCGGTTAGTTCCAGTAAAGAGGAGTTTAGACAACAAAAGGGCAAAAACATAAGCCACTCAAAGCCCACCCAGGGACGCCATAAAACTGTTGCTGAAAACAGCTTTGGATGGCTGTGAGTTAGCTCAGAGGCCCCGAAAGGAATTACAAAACATAGTCTTAAGAGAGAAGAGAGAACTGCATAGAATCTTTTATTCCATTTTGAAATATTAGCATGGCCATGGGTCCCAGCAATACGCAGATTGGAATCAAAGCTGGAACGACGTACAGAATGTTAGAAGCCTTCTTATACCTTCATTCAATGCATATGCAAAAAGACAGGATACAAGTCAAATTTCAGCAGGAATTACATCACAAGCTTGCCTACGTGCTTTCAGAAACAAAGAGAGAATGAAAGGAAGTCAAGCCTTTCTCCCCTTCAGTGGGAAAAAGGGGGCCTCTTTACAACTTGCATGTAGGTCTATGTGATGTTCCTGAAGCAGCTTTTCCCATAGCAAAGCTGATTCCTTATCTCCATAGCCCACTCCTTCCTGGGCTCTTTGTCCCCCAAATAACAGGAAAAGGGGAGTCAAGAAGGTGCTGATGTAGCTAGAAAGGATGAGAGTGGGAACTTACAAAATCCCATAGCCCATATAGTTCAGGGTTCAGGCTTTGTGTCAAGATGGTGAACGGCCTAGCTTTTTGAACCGAAGCCTGTGAAAAGAAAAGGGGAAAAGTATCCACATTAAATTTGGACGGGAACAGGTACAGCTGGCGACAAAAGTTGGGAATCCCTGCTCTAGAGTGGTCGCAAACGTGCTTTATGGCATGTTTTTGACACTCTCGAACGGCGAAGCGCGTGCTCCACTGTTCGAGAGTTACACAGCTGTGGAACTGTGTTCCGCTGTGGTAAACGTTACTAACACCTTCATTGGGCTGTTAGTCTTTAGTGCCACACGACTCTTCCTTGTTTTGCTGCAACATACTAACATGGCTTAAGTGGCTCTTAAAAACAACCATTTTGAGGAATGATTACTCCAGCAACACATATATAGAGTTGTGTGGAGACTTAAACTGTGTAAAATTGACTTTGCAACACATGGCATAATTCAAAAGTCCCATGAAAAACCTGTTTTGAAAACAAGTCTTGAAAAATCTTTTTCTCTCCTGGTTTCATTTGTTCAAATGATACATTGTCCAGGAAAACTCCTTTACAAAAGCAAGGGTTTTTGCTGGAACTACAGCAGCTGCAGTAATTGTGTCCCTAAGTGCATTTTGTTTTTAGCCCCTAGGAAACACACTTTTAATAATTAGTTTGTGAGTAATACTAGCAGTCTTTTTATTTCTAAAATCTTAATAGCAAATTGCATGTTCACTGTTATTTCCTGTTGGATTAATCTCTGATCATACTATTTTCACAATGCTATTTCTTCTCAGAATATTTTATAAACAGATTGTAATCTTCAGAAATGGAGGTTGGAAATTTCCCTAGGGCTAATAGTAGCTTGAGGAGGTATGTATGAGATTTTAATGGCATACTAGAAAATGGTAAAGTATTGTATTGCCTTTGCTGGACTGGCTCCAACAGCAAATGGGAGGGGCCACTTTGCACCTCCATGTAACGCCATGCAGCACTTACCGCACCACCACCCCTATGGCTATGCTACTGGCTGCCAGAAGAGCCCCTGTAAGTCCCTCGTAGTTTGACTTAAAAAAAATAGGATCTTATTCATCACCTACAGGTGCAAATTGTGGCAGAAGCCAGAGAGTGTGCAGATAGGCAGAGTTATAATACACTGCTCAAAAAAATAAAGGGAACACTGAAATAAGACATCCTAGATCTGAATGAATTAAATATTCGTATTAATTACTTTGTTCATTACATAGTTGAATGTGCTGACAACAAAATCACACAAAAATTAGCAATGGAAATCAAATGTAGCAACCCCTGGAGGTCTGGATTTGGAGTTACACTCAAAATTAAAGTGGAAAAAACACTACAGGTTGATCCAACGTTGATGTAATGTCCTTAAAACAAGTCAAAATGAGGCTCAGTAATGCGTGTGTGGCTTCCACATGCCTGTATGACCTCCCTACAATGCTTGGGCATGCTCCTGATGAGGTGGCGGATGGTCTCCTGAGGGATCTCCTCCCACACCTGGACTAAAGCATCCCCCAACTCCTGGACAGTCTGTGGTGCAACGTGGCGTTGGTGGATGGAGCGAGACGTGATGTCCCAGATGTGCTCAATTGGATTCAGGTCTGGGGAACAGGCGGGCCAGTCCATAGCATCAATGCCTTCATCTTGCAGGAACTGCTGACACACTCCAGCCACATGAGGTCTAGCATTGTCTTGCATTAGGAGGAACCCAGGGCCGACCGCACCAGCATATGGTCTCACAAGGGGTCTGAGGATCTCATCTCGGTACCTAATGGCAGTCAGGCTACCTCTGGCGAGCACATGGAGGGCTGTGCGGCCCCCTAAAGAAATGCCACCCCACACCATTACTGACCCACTGCCAAACCGGTCATGCTGGAGGATGTTGCAGGCAGCAGAACGTTCTCCACGGCATCTCCAGACCCTGTCATGTCTGTCACATGTGCTCAGTTTGAACCTGCTTTCATCTGTGAAGAGCACAGGGCGCCAGTGGCGAAGTTGCCAATTTTGGTGTTCTCTGGCAAATGCTAAACGTCCTGCACGGTGTTGGGCTGTAAGCACAACCCCCACCTGTGGACGTCGGGCCCTCATACCACCCTCATGGAGTCTGTTTCTGACTGTTTGAGCAGACACACGCACATTTGTGGCCCGCTGGAGGTCATTTTGCAGGGCTCTGGCAGTGCTCCTCCTGTCCCTCCTTGCACAAAGGCGGAGGTAGCGGTCCTGATGCTGGGTAGTTGCCCTCCTACGGCCTCCTCCACATCTCCTGATGTACTGACCTGTCTCCTGGTAGCGCCTCCATGCTCTGGACACTACGCTGACAGACACAGCAAGCATTCTTGCCACAGCTCGCATTGATGTGCCATCCTGGATGAGCTGCACTACCTGAGCCACTTGTGTGGGTTGTAGACTCCGTCTCATGCTACCACTAGAGTGGAAGCACCACCAGCATTCAAAAGTGACCAAACCATCAGCCAGAAAGCATAGGAACTGAGAAGTGGTCTGTGGTCACCACCTGCAGATCCACTCCTTTATTGGGGATGTCTTGCTAACTGCCTATGCTTTCCGCCTGTTGTCTATTCCATGTGCACAACAGCTTGTGAAATTGATTGTCAATCAGTGTTGCTACCTAAGTGGACAGTTTGATTTCACAGAAGTGTGATTGACTTGGACTTCCATTGTGTTGTTTCAGTGTTCCCTTTATTTTTTTGAGCAGTGTATAACGACCATGACTACTTATAACAGTTAAAAAATCAGATAGCACAGATACAGTATCCAATCTAATCAAATTAAATGGTATCTGCATTCTGCAACATAGTCTACAATAGAAATATGTAGGCAGGAAACATGGCACTAGTTCAAGGGCAAGAAATTAAAACTATAATCAGATCAATTTGGGGGCCAGTAGATTGTAATTTATTTGAATAAGACTGAAGATTGATATCAGTAAACATCACCACAGCTGAGAAGTCACATGGTAATCAGATCTACTTTGAAGTTATGAAGTCAAGTTATCTTATACATTCTCATTGTTCTGTTCTGTGTCACCACTTGTGGAGAGTCCAGTTAATTAAATAGTATTTATGCCCCAATCCTACCCCCCCCCCACCTTCAGCACGCTCATATTCGGATAGCAAAATAAGTAAATAGAGTTTTAATTTTAAGGATAAAAGCTTTTCCTAGACAGAAGTAGCAGGATGCATTCCTCTGGCAGGTTGACTCAATATCATACTAGATTTTCTAATTTTGGATACTTTTTATCAAGAAAACTGGGACATCCAACTAAGCAAACTGATGAGGATGTGGTTGTTTTTTTTTTTGGGTTTTTGGTTTTTCGGTAAGACTAGGAGATGTCACTCTTACACTTGCTCATGCATTTGTGTTTTTCATTGAGGGTTGTATTTTGAAACTGGTAGACATTGAAAACCTGAGAGAACAAGATAGATTCTACCTATAAATAACTTAAGCATTTGGTCTGTCAAAAATAAAAATGGTTTCTAAAAACATGACAGTAGAAAAAGTGATAGGTCTCTAAATGTTGACACATTTTATGAGACTTTCATTTCTAGAAAACCAAACCAGCATTTCCTAGGATACCATTTTGGGCGTTTTAAAGGTTTTATTTAACAGTTTACTAATATTAGAGAAACTGACATAATATCACGGGCAAAAATGAGCCTGGCAGACTTCTGCACCATCTCCACAACCAGCTCAGCAAACACGACTAGGGAGTCTGTCAGCACAAAAGAACACACAAGCCTTGCTCACACCTTCCAAATGCATGAGAGTTACTACCCAATCCTATTCCCCACCATTGGTGCCGATGCAGCTGTGCAGGCAGAGTGTGTGCTGCATCCAATGATGGGGGGGCAATTGGGGGGGCAAGCAGGAGGTAAGTAAAAAAATTTTTTTTACTTACTACCCTGGTAGGCTGTCCAGTCACCTATGGGCCTCCTTGGACATACATCAGCCATTTTTCTGGCATATGACCAGGAGAGAAAAGGGGTGGCGCAGCCTGGAAAAGAGGGATCTGGTGCACACCAATGCCACCAAGATCCATTCCACCCCACCTCTCCCCTTACCCGCCCCCTGCCCTTCTCCTCCCCCATCCACAACAAGCCTCCAATGCCAACTTCCTGGTGCGAATAGAGGCATCTGAAGTCACTGCTGCATGCACCATGCCTCCGCCCATTTGCCACAGTGGCCCACGATGGTGACCCAGCTTTCACTCCACCATAAAGGGCTTTGCTCTGTCAGAACACTAGTTCCGGTAGCGCCAGGCTGCAATAGGATTGGGGCCTTAACCATGCCGGAGCCAGGTTACTGGAGGTCCTGGGCCAAGTTCCTGCTTTAGGCTCCCAGTGATGTTCCCTTCCTGCCCCCTGATGGCATATGGGGTGCCTGCAGTATGAGGATAATAGTGCTTAGGCTGCAGTCCTATACATCAATAGTGGGACTTACTTCCGAGTACACATGTATTGAATTATGCTGTTACTAACCTTACAAGGTTGTTGTAAGGATTACAGCCAGTAGCATAGCTGGTGGGGGGCAGAGGGGCCACTGCCCCCTCATGGCAGCGGGGCCACTGCCCCCTTGTGGCAGCGGAGGGGCCATTTTCCAGCGTCTCTACTGGTGAGGGGGGCGTTTGGCGAGGCGGAGAACTGTGAGTTGGGCCCTCCCGCCTGTCCTCGCTTCTGTATGGCTCCAAAGTCCAAATAGAGCCATTCCTGAAGTGAAAGCGATGCACAGGTGCAAAGGAGTATCATGTGGGGGCGTCATGAGGCATCATGATGTCGCCCCGGTCCTGGGCAGCAGCGGGCTGGCAATGCCGCTGATTACAGCACAATGTGAAACCCTTTGAACATTCAAGAGCACTTTGCAAATCCTAAACATTTTTGTTCATTCACTGAGCATATGCATACCTTCATGGGCAGCTTAGTTTAGGAGGCAGTCTGACAACCTGGGCTGAGTTCAGACTCTTGAAGCCTGTTCTTACATTGCTCCTGAAGTAGGTTGTACCATGTTTGTTTACTTACTTACTTACTTACTTACTTACTTACTTACTTACTTACTTACTTACTTACTTAGCCAATTCATACCCCAACTTTCTTCCCAATAAGGGGAATTCCAGGCAGCTTACGATAAATGTAAATCCAAAAAAAAAATATATCAGTTACAAATAATAAACCATAAAAACCATCACACACAACACATGATCAAATAAAAGTCAGCAATGCATACAACTCAGTTTCAAAAATGTTGTCAATCTTGCACACATGAAAAGTCTTGGTGGGAGTAGTTTTTGAAGTCAACTCAAATGAGTAATATCAGAGCCCCCGCCGGAAAGTGACCTTTAAAAAGACTGACATAGCATTCCCTCCATGGATTCAGCAGGATATGAAAGTATTTCTTTTAAAAGCAGATGTCTTCTCCCTCTACATCCCTCCGTGTCCCCCCCTTCAGCCATGCTATAGGCTTTGAAGTCTGACTTGAGAAGTTTCTTTCAATAGCATATAGTTCCGTCAGAACCATGATAAGTGCCATGCTGCATTTCCAAGCTAACCTGTCAACAGAATGTTCATGACTAAATATAGCATTTCTATTAATATTTTAGTACAGAGCTCATTGTTGCTGGTCTAAAAGGAGGACCAATATTATTTAGTGCTCATGGACAAAACTCATTTTTAGGGGAAATAATACTGAAAAATCAGGCCAGGGAGAATAATTCCTGGCCAACTCTTTTTTTGCTATACAGTATAAAGGTAAGTTTGAACAGTATCTTTGAAGGTTGCTTAAAATATTGATTGGCTCCCATCAAAGAGATTCTACTTAAAAAAAAAACGCACAACCTCTGATATTTCAGTTTAAAAAAAATTAAAACTTCTGTAGAGACTGCAATCTTCAGAATAAAGATCTTGATATAATTGCAGAAGAACAGAAATGTTGATTTGCTTAGGAAGTTATATTTGGTTGTTTTTGCTTTTGCTAGAACATGTTGATGAGTTTTAGGCAGGACGTTTTGGCTGCTTGGATATAAGTGTTCTTGCAAAGAGATAGACGCGGATGATTATCTTCACATTTAGGCTTGTAGCACCCAGCAATGAGCGCATGCAGACAATTGTCATTCATTATGTTAGAATTGTTTGTTTCATTGTGTGACTTTGGGTCTATAATGTTTTCCTCTTTCTTGTACATTACGAAGCTCAATTCACTGAATGTCTAATTGGTCCCTGAACTGAGCTGCTCAAATGTTATGCAGAAGCAAATGAAAGCTAATTTGTTCATGATATTTTTTAAGATGCTTTACTGCAATAGTATTTGTTGCTACTAAAATTCTTAGCCCCCAACATAAACTATCCCTTGAGATAGTCTGAGACAGTTGAGAAATAAAACCTAATTTTCACCAAGAGGATAAACATGTTTCTCAGCTGCAACATCTTAGATTGCAGGTATGGGTTACATGACTCAGAGCTCAATCATGACTAAAGATCCGGTCCGCCCGCTGGATCCTATCCCCATTCTGGGCTGATCATGATTGGCCCAGAGGTCTCCTCAGTGGAAGGGGGCATTCGTCCCCTTCCCCCAGTGTAGCGTGGGGAGGCCGCAATGGGCCTCCTTCAATTTCCGTCAGCTATCGAGCTGGTGTAAGTCTGAGGAGGTTGTGTAATGGCCGTGCTGGCCCGGGAACGGGACGGGGATATAGTGGTCACCCTCTCCGCTCAGGGCTGGCTCAGCCAATGGCCACTCTCCCTTGCAGCCTGGACCGCCCCGCTGGTGCACCCCTTTCCTGTCTCCAGCGGCTGCAGGGATGATCCGGTGCTGGAGTGAGGGCTGCAGGCCTCTGCGCCACCGGCCCTTACTCTAAAGTAGTCGCAAACTTGCTTTACGGCACGTTTACGACACTTTCGAACGGCAGAGCACACGCTCTGCCGTTCGAAAGTTGCAGTGGATTGCGCTGTTAATGTTCCTCCATATATACAATCCCAGTCATATATCCTCCTCTCTCTCTCCTTTGTTCTCCCTATTCAACCCATTGCTAACTCATGGCACTTTTTCCTCTGCAAAATTGCAAACAGTCAACCTTTCCTCTCTATTCCATCAGTGAAAACTTTAGTACACCATGGTGATCTCTTGACTTGATTACTATAACTTTCTTTCTTTCTGGTCTCCCATTGTTTTACCCCAGATCTGTTTCCACCATCCAGAACTCAGTTATAGAAATCATCCACTTCTCTCATTGCTCTGACTACACCACACTTCTCCTTAAATCCCTACACTGGTTTCCTGTCTATGACCAGGTCCTGTGTAAGCTTATTTATTTATTTATTTATTTATTTATAGAATTTTTACCCCGCCTTTCTCCCACCAGGGCAACCAAGGCGGCTTACAACAAAAATATTAAAATACATGAATTCATTTAAAATCAAGAATTAAAATAATTTAAAACAGTTAAAACAATTAAAACAAACAACCCCAGTGGGTCATCCACATTTAAATTTGTTAAAAGCGATGTGTTAAAAAGCCAGCCCACCATGTCAGACATCAAATGCTGATCTAAATAAAAATGTCTTGAGGCCCCGTCGAAAGGTCTCTAAGGAGGGAGCCGTTCTTAATTCCAGGGGGAGGGAATTCCTTAATTGGGGCACCACTGCCGAGAAGGCCCTATTCCGCGCCGCCATCCCCCTCACCTCCGTCAGTGGCGGCACGGTCAACAAGGCCCCCCCTGATGACCTCAGAGTACGGGTCGGATTATAAGGAAGGAGGCGGTCCCTCAAATACCCTGGACCCGAGCCGTTAAGGGCTTTAAAAGTCAAAACTAGCACTTTGAATTGTGCCCGGAAACGAACCGGCAGCCAGTGTAGCCGCTGAAGCAACGGTCCAACTGAGTCGAACCGACAGGCTCCGGCAACCACCCGGGCCGCCGCATTCTGCACTAGTTGCAGTTTCCGAACAGTCTTCAAAGGCAGCCCCACGTAGAGCGCATTGCAGTAATCTAGTCTAGATGTCACTAGGGCATGGGTCACCGTGGCCAGGTCTGCATGATCCAGGTACGGTCGCAGCTGGCGCACCAGCCGAAGCTGGGCAAAAGCCCCCCTGGCCACAGCCGCCACCTGGGAATCCAGGAGCAGCTGCGCATCCAGGAGAACCCCCAAGCTGCGGACCTGCTCCTTCAGAGGGAGTACAACCCCATTCAGAGCAGGACGATGATCCAGTACCTGAGTCGTAGACTTCTGGACCAGAAGAACCTCTGTCTTATCAGGATTTAATTTCAGCTTGTTAGCCCCCATCCAGCTCCCAACTGCCTCCAGACAACGATTCAGGACATTGACCGCCCCCTTGGAGTCAGGTGGAAAGGAGAGAAAGAGCTGGGTGTCATCCACATACTGATGACTCCCTACTCCAAATCCCCGGATGACCTCTCCCAGCGGCTTCATATAGATGTTAAACAGCATGGGGGATAGAATTGACCCTTGCGGCACCCCACACCTCAAGGGCAAGGGTGCTGAACAAGCATCCCCCAGCACCACCTTCTGGGATCTATCAGCCAGGAAGGAGCGGAACCACCTCAGAACGGTGCCTCCAAGCCCCAACCCAGCCAACCGACCCAGAAGGACACCATGGTCAATGGTGTCAAAAGCCGCCGAGAGGTCCAGCAGGACCAACAGGGACGCACTCCCCCTGTCCAGTCCCCGGCGCAGGTCATCCACCAAGGCGACCAAGGCTGTCTCTGTCCCGAACCCCGGCCTGAAGCCAGACTGGAATGGATCCAGATAATCAGCTTCCTCCAAGACCCTCTGAAGCTGAGACGCCACTACCCGCTCGATCACCTTGCCCAGAAACGGGATATTTGAGACTGGCTGGAAGTTGTTCAAAATCGTGGGATCCAAGGAGGGTTTCTTCAGGAGGGGGCGCACCACCGCCTGTTTCAAAGACAGCGGCACCACCCCCTCCCTCAGAGATGAATTTACCACCCTCCCCGTCCACTCAGCCAGCCCCACCTGGGCAGCTCTAATCAGCCATGCCGGACAAGGGTCAAGCGGGCAAGCAGATGGTCTCACGCTCCAAAGAATCTTGTCCACATCCTCAGGTTCTACAAGCTGAAAAGAATCCCAGGAAGAACAACAGACAGGTGCCTCAGGGACATCATTAGATACTGCTAACGCAGCATCCAAGTCATGCCGAATCCGATCGACTTTGTCCACGAAGTGCTTTGCAAACTCATCATAGCGAGCCACCGTGTGTTCCGCCCCATCTACTGGAGGGGCCAGATGGAGCAGGCCCCGGACCACACGGAAAAGCTCAGCTGGACGGTTCTCCGCGGACGCGATGCCGGCAGAAAAGAAAGCCCTCTTAGCTGCCGCCACCGCCACGGAATAGGCTCTGAAGTGAGCTCTAGCCCGTGCCCGGTCGGAGTCAGCACAAGTTTTCCGCCACTGTCGCTCTAGGCCTCTGCCCTGCCGCTTCATCGTCCGCAGCTCCTCAGTAAACCAAGGGGCCGCTCTGACTCTGCGGCTAGGTCGAGGACGCTCAGGAGCGATCAGATCCAGGGCCCTGGTCATTTCCCCATTCCAGAGGTCAACCAGGGCGCTGGGTGAGTCGCCGACTCTGTCAACAGGAAAATCCCCCAGAGCCCTCAGGAATCCATCTGGATCCATCATCCTCCGGGGGCGGACCATAGAATGAGGTCCCCCACCACTGCGGAGGCGACAAGCCCCGATAAGCCTAAATCCCACCAGGAAGTGATCTGTCCATGACAAAGGAGTGATGTTAATTTCCTCCACATCCAGCTTCTCATCCTTACCTTCAGAACTCCCCATAACCTTACCCCCACTTATCTACTCTCTGCTCTTATATCCCAACACCCCGTCTATGACCTTTGCTCACACAGTTTCACACTCTCAGCCACTCAGAGGTGTCCTCTTCCCCAGGGCCATTCAGAGGAATTTTATCAGGGGGTACAAAGTTTCTTTTGGGCCCCTTCCCTACATATGAATTTGGCTCCTGGCCCCCCTTTTTGCTTCAGGGCCCCCTTTTGGACCCATTTTTCACCCTGGGCCGGGTACAAATTACCCCCTTAACCCCCTTCTCAGAGGCCCTGCTGTTCCCTCACACATCTTGGCCTTAAGCCCTTAAGCCTGACCCACACTACGCGAGCTCAGGCGCAGAGGCCTCTGCTTCTGCTTCCGTGCGCAGAGCTGGTCGGAAGGAGTGTCTTCCCGCCTGTTGTTCCTCCTGTTGTCCCGCCTTCTTAGAAAGCACAGCTTACGGATTGGAAGTAGTTCTGATTGGTATGCAACCACTCTCCTCCCCCTCTCATCCGATTGGTGGCTGCAGTAGCTCCGCAAACCCGCCCCGTCAAAAGATGGGTTTTCAGCTTTAATGTACGCGCTGGAAATCAGGAGATCGCAGCTGCTCCGCTTGCTTCCGCAATGGTGACAGAGAGCTCTGCACATCTCCGTAACACGCCGAGATGCGTGTAGTGTGGGTCGGGCTTTACTGCCCCTTAAGCTTGGACCACCTTCCACAATACCACAATGTCTTATACTGTATAAGTTATACATAAGTTCAATAATGTTGGTACAGGACTGTCAATAAGCAAAGCTTTGAGAAGGAGAGGGAGAGGAGCAATCCAGCAATCAACAAGGAAGGACGTGAAATGCATTATAATGAAATGCATTATACAATTATCTGTGTATCAATAGTTTCTTTTATCAGGGGTTGCCCAAAGTCTTTGGGTACCTGAAGTGGAGCTCCAAGTGCTGCTCACCTGCCCTGCGATCACCTGGCAGCATGAGAGGAGGAGCTGCTCCACCACCTACCCAGTACCCACCACTATGGCCTTACTCACATTTGGAAATGAGGAGGGGACAGAGCAGAAGAAGTGGTAGAAGAGAGGAGTGGAACATCTGCCCACTGTTCTTTTTCTCCTCCATTTCTTCTTCTGCTCCATCCCCCCTCCTCCTCTTTTAATCTCAGTAAGGCAGTGGTGGGGAGGTGGGGTGGGCATTGTCATGCCACCCCCACCCCTGATAATCTATTGCTTGAGGCTTGAATCTATTGCCTTGGTTCAACGCATTATGAGGTCACTCTGTCCTTTATAAATAGATCAGAGAATCCTTGGGGACTACCATCTCTGCTAGCATCTAGTCTCTTGACTGGATCTTATTTTGTTCAATGTTTCTACAATTCTTTTCTTGTTTTTCTTAAATAAAGCTTCTGTTCCAAATGTAAGGGCATGAGTCTTGGGCTTGGGAATTTTTCATCCAACACATTCCCCACAAGGTTTCTAAAAAAGTATACTATAATTTATAGTACTAAAATATGACCTTTGTTTCTGCTTGTATATATGCATCGCTTTTCCTTCTCCTGTCTAGAACCTGTGGAATTCTGGGAAATATGAGACGATGTGCTCAGTTTGACCAGATACAGACCCAGCCAAAACAATTGTGAAAGAAGTGAGCATACAGAGGAATGGAAGCCGTGTTCAGAATACTTACACCTATCGGCTATAGAGAGCAGAAAAACGAAATGCATGGAGGCCTCTTAAAGACAGCATTGCAAGACACCTACTTTTTCTTTTGTGAAACTAGGTCACATCACCACTAATGGACATGACATATATACAAGCCACTTTTTATTTTTAGTCACATTTGTCTTTTGCTGAGTACGCGGATACATTGATGGTGTTGAAAAGTGCCCTAAAGGTGTTTATGTTTGAACAGCTCAGAAGCCTTCAAATCTTCTTCCTTGCTGAAGGAAATTCAAGTCATATTGAGAAGTCATTGCTCATGTTCAGACAATTCTCTCTTGGGCTAGTTACGAATAATCCCAGCAATTAATTTTCTACACAGTTTGAATATTTATGGGATTTCCAGCCATTTTTTTTATTTTTTTGAGAGAAGAAATAAAGTTGTATCTTACAATTGACTGAAGACACTTCCTTTCCTGTTTCAATTGCGTTGATGAGATTGGATGCACAGGAACGGACTATCCAGGGCAGTCAGAGATGAAAGCTTTAAATCTTCAATTTGCTTTTACGTTTCTTCCCACTCCAGGGATTTCTTCAGAAAGCAGATAGAGATTTCAGCAAAGGCATGCTGAACAGATGTCAGATTTTCTTTACCTATGAAAGTGATGAACTGTGTCAATTCAACAGACTGGATAAATAATCAGTTTTCATTCTATATAGGTATGATAAGGGGGTACTTGGTTCTTAACTCTTATGCTGCAATCTAGAGAGTTCCTAATGCATAGGCTAGCAGCTGTGTGCCCACATCAATTGATCCACATTTTGCTCTGCCCCATTGAGGTCAGAGTAGAGCTATAATGTGGTTTGTGAGTCCACCATATAAGGGATTTACTGGTACACATATGTTACTGGGTTTAAATCTAGGTGGAAACCTGAAATCTGATTGAGCAGGAAAGGTATACTATTACTATACAGCACTATCAATGTCCATTACATATATGCAAACAGACAGGAACCTTGTCCCAAGAAGCTTCCAATGTAAATATGACACTGGGGAAGACCAGAGACAGAGGAGATGAATGTGAGAAAATGTACAGTAGTTCCATGTACTTAAACATGGTTATAGATTGGGAATGAGGATGTCAAGCCAAAGGCCTTGCAAAAAAAGGTGGATCTGCAGGCAAAATTTGAAAGAAGAGAACCATATATATGTTTATGCAAGGAATTTCAGGCAAAGGGGGCAGCAAGGGAAAATGGGTAGATACAGTATATTAAGAGATGAGTTTTAGACAGCGAGGGTTGATTGAGTTGCAGAGTTGGAGCAACAAAGGTCACAGGCAGGGGAAAAGTGGAAATTAAGGACAAGCCTGTGTTGATCTTTAAGTTGTTTTATGGACCACGATATTTTGCAGACCCAGCCTCTAAAACACGTGGACAATCAATCTGTTTTAAAGAATTGGCAAAAAGGCCTTCTCAGCGTGAAGGGGACATTCTCTCCAAGCAATCATTCAAGGCACATTTGTTCCTGTACACAGATGGCTTTGATGTGTTACGCTATAGTTTGTCAAGATAGGTGTATGTGATCTTGTGTTAAAAAAAAAGTTATCTGTTGAATACATGTGTTTCAGAAACCACATTGAACAATGTATACAACAGGACCTGCAAATGAATCATTCAGCCCAGACTTCCTTATTGTTCCTGACCAATAAGATCTGTACACAGTATCTTATTCATCAATGCATCTTTTATGCAGGAGGGCAGGAGGTCTGGCTTAGTTGGTAGAGCGGCCATCCAATATGCCTGAAGATCTGAAGGACGGCAGTTTGAGACACCCTGCCCAGAAGTATCTATGTGCTGTCGAAGATCTGTCGGCATGTCGCTCCTAAGCTGCAGAGCCTCTGTGGGGGAGAGAAGCTGCAGCTGCACTTGAGTGGGAGTCAAGGTTGCCTGTCAGTCGAAGCGTGGTGAGGTGAACGCCAGAGAGAAGCTAGACTGTGAAGGAAACTACCTAGAATGAAGGGTTCTATGCGAGACTAGAACATGTTGTTGTTGTTCAGTCGTTAAGTCGTGTCCGACCCTTCGTGATCCCATGAACCATATCCCACCAGGCCTTCCTGTCCTCCACTATTTTCCTGAGTTCGCTCATTTTCATGTTCGTTGTATCATCGGTGATGCTGTCTAACCATCTCATCCTTTGCCTTCCCCTTCTCCTTTTGCCTTCAATCTTTCCCAGCATCAGAGTCTTCTCCAGAGAGTCCTCTCTTTGCATTAGGTGGCCAAAATATTTGAGCTTCAGCCTCAGTACCTGTCCTTCCAGGGAACAGTCAGGGTTGATTTCATTTAGGACTGACTGATTTGATCTCCTAGCAATCCAAGGGACTCTCAGGAGTCTTCTCCAGCACCACAGTTCGAAAGCATCTATTCTTTGGCGCTCAGCCTTCCTTATGGTCCAACTCTCGCAACCATACATTGCTACTGGGAACACCATCGCCCTGACTATACGAACTTTTGTTGGCATGGTTGAACATATTGTATTGTAAAAGCTCCGTGGGGTTTAGAAAGCCTGCCTATGTAAACCGCCTTTGAATTAAAGTCAGAGGAGAATCCAATGACTAAAGAAAAGGTGGTATATAAATACTAGTTGTTATTATTAATATTATTATTATTTTATGAAACAAAGGTCCAGGTAAGGTATGAAGCAAGTTCACCATAATGACTCATTTATCTGTTTATTTAACTTGTTCTTCACTGACTGACTGAAAATCCCTTCTGTAAATAGAAGAGAGCCGAGTTCTGCCTCTGCTTAGAGCCAGACTAGACACTAATTTAAATGTACAATTGCCACCAAAAGCAGCACTCACACATCTAGTTCTCTCTTCTTTCATTGTAACATCTAGTTAGAGGAACATGATGCAACTTCCCCCATCCCCTCTTCTAGCCAATAATGTGGAATAAGGATAATGGTAGACATGGCAGTGACATCATGTCCCACATTTTCCTAACTTTCCACATTTCCTCTGTCTGTCTGTCTGTCTGTCTGTCTGTCTGTCTGTCTGTCTGTCTGTCTGTCTGTCTCTCTCTCTCTCTCTCTCTCTCTCTCTCTCACACACACACACACACACACACACACACACACACGGATCTGCCCAAGGTGCCTCTCTGGCTAGCATGGTCTCCCAGGCTAGTGTCAGCAGATTCATTCTATCAATGCTTTTCCCCATTCAGCTGCATGTCCAAACAGTCGTTGCACTGGCATCAGTGCACCACTGGCATGGTGGTAACACCATGCCAGTGGTGCACTGATGCCAGTATGCTGTCATGTCATGATAGGCTGTCATGATGTCATGTAGGCTGTCATGTCATGATAGGCTGTCATGATGTCATGTAGGCTGTCATGATGTCATGTAGGCTGTCATGTCATGTCACTGTCATGTCATGATAGGCTTAGGATATGACAGACTCATGCCTGCATCCATCTGCCATTGGTGCAGCATCCAAATAGGATTGGACTTCAATGGTTCTAACTCAAGAACATGGAAGAGCCCTGCTGGAATACACCCAAGGCCTACCTCCTTCACCACTCTGTTTCCTACAGTGGCTACCCAGATGCCTCTGAGAAGTCCAGATGATGAAGGCAATAACTCTCTCCTGCTGCTGCTTCCCAGCAACTGGTATTCAGAAGCATTCACAGAGTTGGGGCTCATAGTTAGAATAATTTAAATGCAAGGAATAAGGAAATGAAAACAACAACAAACAATTCCTACCTCCAGTGGACAGTAAACTAGTCTTAAAGCTGTGCTGTATTCTCGTTAGGTAAAAGGTAAAGGTGACCCCTGAGAATTAAGTCCAGTCGTGTCCGACTCTAGGGTGTGGTGCTCATCCTCATTTCAAAGCCGAAGAGCCAGCGTTGTCCAAAGACGCCTCCGTGGTTATGTGGCCGGCATGACTCTCCTTGCTGCAGCGCGTAGCATGCGGCTGGAACACAGAGCGCTGTTTACCTTCCTGCAAGCGGTACCTATTTATCTACTCGCATTAACATGCTTTGGAACTGCTAGGTTGGCAGGAGCTGGCCAAGCAACGAGCGCTCACCCCATCGCGGAATCGAACTGCCGACCTTTCAATCAACAGCTCATGGTTCAGCGGTTTAACCCACTGCGCCACCCGCTGGCCTGTTACATAAGAACTTAAGAACATAAGAAGAGCCCTGCTGGATCAGGCCAAAAGCCCATCTAGTCCAGCTTCCTGTGTCACACAGTGGCCCCACCAGATGCCTCAGGGAGCACACAAGACAACAAGATACCTGTGTCCAGTCGCCACTGTTACTTATCCATTTATTTTTTCATTCATATATTCTTACTTATCCATTTATTTATTCATTCATATATTCTCTCCCTTTAAAATCCTGAGTTACAAGAATACAATTTCTTTCCTATCCCTCCCTACAACTTATTAGTTGCATGGATATTATCTGAAGGAAGCAACATATGTTTACATGTCTCAATACCTTTTGCTCTTGTGGTTGAACCATAACCGAAACGTACATTCAGAGGAACCATTCATCCATCTAGGTCAGTATGGTCAACACATCTAGCAGGTGTTCTCCAGGGTTCACACAGGACTTTTTCTCTGTCCTACCTGGATATGCTAGGGATTGAACATTAGACGTTCTGCATGCAAAGCAAATACTCTACCACTGAGCCATACATTCATATAAATAACAAATAAGCATGCAAAGTGATTGTTGGAAGAACCTCCATCTAGGTTTTGATTCCATTTTACTTAAGAAAATGTAGCATACTTTGGATTCATTTCTTTGTTACTTATTTTACAGCCCCATCTTATTCCCCACCAGGACATAGCATGCAGCACTTCTGACAGAGCACATACTGCATGCTATGGTGATGGGGTGACCATACAGCCTAGGAGAGGTACCGGTAAGTAAAAATATTTTTTTTTACCTGGCCTCCAATGGGTCTCCTTGGACCTATGCCAGCTATTTAGCTGACGTAAGTCTGTGGAGAGTCAGGGGGTTGTGCCTCCTCCGCCAAGATCCTCCCCCTCCCTGAACCACCCACAATCCTCCCCCAACCTGACCCTGTTGCCAACGTACCTGCTCCAATGTGGGTTTGGTGGCCTGCCGCTGCCAGGGCAAGGTATCCCTGCTCCTGCACCATCATTAGCAAGCTGCTCGCTGTCAGAGTGGCTTGTGCAACAGTGGCTGAGGTCTGACACTGATGGATGTCGAGATCTGTCCGTGTAAGGCCACCATAGGATTGGGCTGTTAGATTAATTCAGAAGGAACGCCACTAATGGACCATGCAGAAGAAACAATTCAGCTTTTAAAAGGCATACCGATATTTTGCCCAGTTTCTTTTTCATTTTGGAAAGTAAATGGTTTGAATCTAAACACACTGTTTTTTGTTTTTGAAATGTGCTACTTGCATGTGTGATGGTGCATAAGCTGTTACTTATCAGTAGAGATAAATTAGTGGTAAATTGTATTATTTGGGGGAAAAAATTGCTTCAGCAGGAGATCTAGTAAGAGTCGCTGAAGCCTTTCTTAAAGATTTATTGATTTGTCTGTGTGAGACATCCATCTGTGCTCGATTAACTTAAAACTATCCATTTCACTCCAGTACTTTATCAAGTAGCTGTAGAGAGATTGTGCTGATGTATAGGATGAGGGTCTCCTCTCTCTCTCTCTCTCTCTCTCTCTCTCTCTCTCTCTCTCTCTCTCTCTCTCTCACACACACACACACACACACACACACACACACACACACACACACACACACACACACACACACACACACACACACTTAATTGTAATATATTAACCACAACACCTTTCACTGTTAGAAGATTGAGCAATGAGATGTCTTAATATCTCTCAAACTATCCTTGCTACCTGCTCAAAATTGCAAACTAACAAGGAGCTGTAGGAAAAAAACATCATTTCACAGCAATAAAGCAGTTGCAATTTTAGCACATTGGATGTTCAGTATATTTATTTCCTTAATTAGATCTTTTAGGCTGTTCAAACTGAGCATCTCCTTTCACAGTCTCCGGAGAGGGTCAAAATACACTCAAATGTACAGTATATGAAATATTAGATAAAATCTCTAAGGCAGTGGTTCCCAATGTGCACCGTGGCTTCTAAGGGCGCCATGGCAAACTCACAGGGGCATTGCAGGATGTTCCACGGTGGCTTCTTCCCAGCATTCCTGGGCGCCACCATCTTGGTCTGCACAATTCTTGTGAGAACTCATGCAATTCTTGCAAGATCTCACAAGATCACATGCGATCCAAGATGGTGGCACTCAGGAAGGCCAGGAAGAAGAGGCCGCCAGGGACATCCCAGCAGGGCACCATAGAATTATGACCACGGAAAGTTTGGAAACCACTGCTCTAAGGGGATGTGATGGGATCCAATTTAACTCAGACTGGCTCTGAATAAGTTGAGCTATTTTCCATTTGGTGCGGGAAGAGTTTGAATGAAGCCAAGAGTTGCCTGTCACTAGTTTTCAACCCAGAAAAACCATTCTCATAAATGGAACAATGGGAAAACAATCTATGGCTACATAGCCTTGTGGTCGTGCTCTCTGCTTTGCAGAACCTTGCAGAGCTTTGGAATTACCCTTGTACACCTTTGTCCAGTCTATGGTGCTTTCTCCCTCCCAGCAGAAAACAGGAAAAAGCAACTTGACTTGCACAAGAGTTCTGAAGAACATAGCAACCACCAGACCTCCTAGAGGACAGGTGCTTCTTTGAATTTCAGTCTGTTTCAGGTGCCAGTTCCTTGTAGCCTTGTTATGATCATAGCCAGAGTTCTGAACATGAACATCTAATGTGTTAACACAAGTAGCCTAACATTTTCGTGTGCCAGGAAAAAAAAGAAGATTATGTGAATCCATCCTTGCAAGTCATCTCATTACAGTCAAAGAAACTACACAGAGAAATATTAAACACCCCAGAGAATCAGATTTTATTTTGCAGTGATCCTTAATTTTTAATCTTCCTGGAAAAAGTCAAACATGCACCATCAGGTTTTTAAGCTAATAGAGAGCAAGATTTCCAACAGGATTTGCCGATAATATTTTTGTTTTCAAATTCAATACATTTGTCCCGAAGAATAAGTTCAGCCAGTTCTTAAATGGAAATGCCAAGGCAGAGCTCCTGTCAAAGTAAGAGTTGAGTCATTTGATTTCGGAAGAGAAGGCAGCCAGGAACTCAAAACCAATCTGTGTCTAGTTTAATCTTTGGGTCTTCCCATAAAACGGTTTAAAAATAGCCCAGGAATGAAGAATCTGAGACTCAGAAACACACTGCATTCACACAAATGAGGAGAAGATAGAGGCATTTTTAAGCATGTTGTCAGTGTGACTGCACATAATACACAGAAGATGGGGGGGGGTTATGGATCAATGGTCAGGGTTTCCAAAGACCAAGGTTATCGGTGATGTGAAGTGTTGCAGAGATCATGGGCAAGGGCACCAAGACACAGGCAATCTCCTGTTGCAAAGGTGGGCAAAAAGGCAGAAAAGGACTGGAAAAGCAAGTCCAGTAGCCTTAACTAGTTTCAAGGAGGAAAGCAAAGCAAGGGAGTCAAGGCTGCTTTCCTGGGGGAAGAAGGTTCTCTGAAAAGGAGTCGAGTGGATGCTGGAACAGTGGCTTCCAAAGGGGTTGGCCGCCAGTGGGTCACTGGAACAGCCGTTTTCCAGTTGTGCTCAAGAAACAGAAGTGGAGAAAAAAGGTTGGAAAGGAAGTGGGTGGTCTGATATTTGCCCTGGGTGCCAGCCAGTTGGTACAGTGGTTCTTGGGTAGAGGATGGAGGAGGGGTGCTTGATGCACCATCAGTGGATAGATGGACAAACGAGAGACCAACACATGGGGACCAATGAATGAAGACTCAAGGGTTCTATGACCTGACTTGTTACACCTTAAATTCACATAGTGAAGCAGAGAGGCTGTGGGGCAAATTCATGAAGGATCTTTCTTTTGTTCCTTGATGGCCTTGATTGCCCATTCCCAGCGCAAAGTGGGTGCCTCTGTTGTTTGGCACTCTGACGAGGGTCTGGCAATGAACTCTTGACATGCTTTGGAGGCCTGGGCCTCAATTAGCATGCAACTCTTGATTAGATTTGGTCATGGAGTTGGTGCGGAAAACTAGGGTGGAGGTCACTAGTGTCTGTGTCACTAACAATTTTGTTTGCTCCAAGTTGAGAAGCTCCTAGGATTTTATTTTATTTTACTTTATATTTTATTTACAGATTCAAATTTGCTATGCAAACAAGGTGGCATGAGACTGGCCTGAGTCATGCTCTCCTGGAATGCACTAGATTCACCACCTGATGCCACCACTGCCAGTGCCTCCATTCCCCCCCCCCAAAAAAAAAACACAGAGAAAGAAAACAAAGCTGCTGCATACCTTGCTCCTTCCCAAATTATTCTTTTTGACAGAACAGGAAGTGCAAGTCATGCTGGGAACTCCCAGCATGTCCCACACTTGATGTTTTATTTAAAGGGACAGAAAGGAAGGCATGAGGTAAGCAGCTGCTTCCCTATCCTCCTCATGCCTTCCTCACAAGTTTAAAGGGACTGTGCAAAGAAGGAGCAAGGTGAGTGGAGTGGATCTCCACTGCCCGCTTGTGGGTTTTGGGGTGTGGGCAGTGGTGATCTGTGTCCCTACCCACTCACCTCACTCCAGTCTTTCCTCATGTGGTCCCTTTACGTTTAAAGGGACCACATGAGGAAGGAGCGAGATGAACAGGTAGGGAAGCAGCTTGATGCAGCTCTAACTGTGGCCTGCTGGAGGGACATGGGGGCAAACTCCAGAATTCTCTGGGCCACCTGCTGTTCAAAGTGAATGGCATCATTCCCATCATGGATCAGCTGGCCCTGCGTGCACCCAGCGCTCTGTACACATGCAAACAAAAATCAATAAAAAGAAAGTGTCAGGCAATACTGCCTCCCCCCCCTTGCAAAAAAATTGACAATTCAGAGCACCGCAGATTACTTGAGCATTAGAGAGGCAGAGGAAATAGGAATTCCAGTTTTCAAGAGGAGAAAACATAATTATAAAAAAAATGAAGGAAGCCTTTGATTTGTACAGAGATCAAGAGATATACAGCTGCAAAGGCCAAGAGCGAGACAGTGTGTGTGTGGGGGATTGTGATTGCGGGCGCATTCCGGTCCTACTTAGGCCACCATTGTAACCAGCGGCGCAGCGAAAACGGGAGGCCCCAGAACGGAAAGGGGATTCAAATCTCCTTTGAATTCCCCTTTTGGAGGGGATTTCAATCCCCTTTCCGTTCTGGGGCCTCCCGTTTTCGCTGCGCCGCTGGTTACAACGGCAGCCTAAGTAGGATCGGATTGCGCCCTGAATGAAGCATTTTTCTAAGATACATAGTTCAACATTATCACTACTCTATTACCATGAAGTGATTTTGATTTAAATATTTTTAATTAACTGCATACTAGTAGACAGGGAAGACTCAAAATGGAAATATTTTGGATATCTGAATTGAGGAAGAAAATTGATATTAGAACTGGGCAAAAATAGCACCAGAAGAAAATGGAAATTGCACTCCAACGTCAAGTTGGGATGCTCACAGTGCAATCCTGTCTAACAGCTCGATCCTGCCTAAGATGCGGCGGCTGGCCTAAAGGTGAGCAAGCATTTCATGTCCTTTTTCTCACTCTAATTACAAGAACCCTGTGGGTAAAAATCATTATCCCACTATTGCAGATGGGGCTGAGAGGGATGACTAAAGCCATCTAGTGAGTTCATGGCAGAGGTGAGATTCAAACCAGAGAAGTCCTGATACATAGATCAATCTTCCAGCCTCTACACAATGCCAGCTCTCATTCTGTTTGCTGTAATCTGTTAGCTCAAAAACAACAATAGGAATTAACACAACTGAAAACTTTGTAACAGAAAGATCAAAAATAATCCGCAGTCCTGTGGGTGTAGCAGTGTAGGTAGCGAACCACCAGGCAATGGAATAGACCACCATGGGGAAACATGAAAACTACATATCTGCAGGAACTAAAGTTCAGGTTTGAAAAGAGGTCATTGAACGACTAGTGAGCTAGATCTTAACATTCCACATGGAATTGGCTTCCTGAAAATGAGTAATAGAGCTGTTGGTACGTGTAGTTCAAAAAATAAGAATAAATTATATCCCACCTTGTAGTCCAAGCATAGATTTTGCACAATTTGGGAACAATTTGGGATTTTTTTTTCCCATTTGCAATTTCATTTCTGCCATGTGTTTGGCTCTTTGGAAAGCTTTTTAAAATACTGCAGTTAATCAGATTCTGAGTTACTGTATTTATGAATTGTAGAACTTTACAAGTTTGCTATTTGTTAATTAGAAGTACAGTATACATCTGATACCTAACTCACATGAAATGGCTGGAATTCTAAAACAGGTAGATTTTAATCTTGCCCAGGTTATGCACAGGCAGTTGTAAAACAAAGGCAGTCCACACTCAAGTGTGGGTAAAATTACAGTCTTAGTACATGGTCCAGCCAAGTTAGGCACTGCCACATTTGTTGTACTGAGAAAGAACAGAAAGTCTAACAGCTGCTATTAACTGTGACCCCCTATATTCAGTTATTGAGCATCTCTGAATACCAGTCGCTGCAGAACAGGGGAGGTCTATGGTCACCATGTCTTGCTTGTGGGTCTCCTCAAAGCACCTGGCTGGCCACTGCTGAAAATAAGATTCTGAACTAAATGGGTCCATAGTCTCATCCAGCAAGGCTCTTAGGAACTTTTAAAACCTTCTACTAAAATCAATGGAATTTGAAAATGTTGACAGATTTGTGCCTTCAGTGATTAAAGAATCACAGTAGCAACTCCGTGTAGAAATGGACAGATTCTTTGTAAACAGTGACCATACTAGATTTCCACTATTGTAAAACAGAGTAAGTGAACTTGTAATTTGCTGGACAAAAGAAGGGAGAAGGATATTGTTGTTTCTGGAGGGGTTTTTTTTGGCTAGGGAGAGGGTGTGTTTTGGTTTTAGAAATGCAGCATGCTTGAAGGATCACGAGCAAAAGGCTTCCTGGTGTTCTTCACTCAATGCCTCATCATACAAGGGAGCACCTAATAAATTCAAGGACAGTGCCAAGCTCTTTGAGGAACACTTTCAAAGAGGAGGAACAGATGGCCCCAGCAAAATCATCTCTCTAAACACGGTAGCAGGTTGAGAGAGGGAGTGGAGTCACATCAGCCCAGGGATACACTTCAGCATTTGGAAAGGTTGTTAAACAAATTATCACAAGCTGAGAATGCAACTAAGAAACAGATGCCGTCACTGATTGCTCATTTGATCTTTGCCAATAGAACTATTCCTGTAGGAACAATTTTTTCCCCTGTAAATTACACTGATGTTGCGGTCTCAGCAAGTCAGCAGAGAACATCAATGGCAATTACGTCTGATGCTACCGATGCTGTATACTGGGGTAGCAAATGCACAACCTTTACATATGGACTGCTTTTAATTTGGAAGAGAAATAAAATTAAATTGCTGTCTTATTTTTAAGATTAAAGATTAGGTTCCTAAAGATTAAATTAGAGATGAAAAGCCTTGGAAAATCAACTTGGTGTCAACCGTGAAAAAAAAATGTTGCCTGAAGGCATCCCAAGATTTATCTCCCTAAGAAACACCAACCGAGGATGAGGAGAGGAGGAGGCCAGTAAGACAGGAATCATCATCACCTCTTCTACCTGCTCTGCTTTTTAAAGCTGAACTCTATTAGAAAGTTCCAAGACTGCCCAAACCTTGCTGGGTCAGAAGATTTACAGCTGTAAACAAGCCACATTTTGGGAGCTTCGTGGCATAAACAGGCAACCCAATCCTACCTAACTCCCTATGCGCCAATGCAGTTGTGCCAATGGGGCACACACTGAATCCTATGGGGGTTTCAAACCACAAAGTCCTCCTTGAGGTAAGGGAACATTTGTTCCCTTGCCTCAGGGGTAAGCCCTTGCTGCTCCACTGGGTCTACTTGGACCTGCACAAACTACTTCACTGGTGTAGGTCCAAGGAGAGTAAGGAACAGGGGGATGAACAGACTAGGATACTTGTGCACGTTGCTGTGACCAATATCCAATAGGGTATCAGTGGGCGGTGGCACTACTGCTGCCGATACCACCCCTTCCTGGCTTTGATTTGTCCTCCTCCCTGTCCTGACCTCTGCCCTGTTCTGCCTACACCCACCTCCCTCCCACCCCCTGTGCTGACTTACCAACACCAGGGCTCTTTCTCTGTCCACTGGTGCACAAACCCTGCATTTCCCTGGGAAGCCCTCCTAATTTCCCTATGTGTTGCTCTCCATTCTTTCCCCCCTCCTGTATTTGCATCATTATACTATGCACCCCTTTTTCCTTGTGTGGATTTCTTCTTTCCTTCTATCTACAAATGGCTGGCATTTAGGGCCTAGCTGAGTAAGTCATTGTTGGACACATTGCATTGTGTTATACAGTATTATTTTCATTCCTCTTCTCATTCATTGTATTCATATCCTCCTAAAATCTATTGTTGCACTTTAACCTTGTCTCCCCACTCTTTTCATTCCATTCCATTGAGCTGTGCCACAAACCACTGCACTTGGTCCCTGCACACGCAACAGATTTCTCCTATGGGCACTCATTACATGCGTCTTAAAGGCATGCCCAGTAACACTGATCCAGCAGAGCTTTTTATATATTCCTGTGTAAGTCCTTGTATGTCTATGTGCTATCTCTTTGTTGCCTTTGTCTGTCTATGAATATGAGCATAGAGACTGATGGTGGCTGACATGCCTGACTCATAATGGCTCATAATTCCAAGCATCTCTATAGATTAATCAAAATAAGGAATTGTATTTAGCAGGAAGAATTAAGGGTAGGCAAACTCTGTCAGTTCTTATATGAAAATCATCTGGATCTACAGGATGATTTTTTTTTTGCCAGATGTCAAATGGATATTCCAAAATAACCTGGTTGACTTGGATTATTCTAGATCAGCAATTCTCAAACTTTTTGGTCTCCTTTATGCTCCTAAAAGGAGTCTTGGGGAGCACTGCCAGCTCATGTGTGGAACCTCCGGAAGTCCCAGAGAGCCAGCGCAAACTGGGCAGGGGACAGATGGATGGATGGTGGTCACTTATGGTGTGCTCATGGAGCCCCTGAAGGGGGTCTCAGGGAGCCCCAGGGTTACTAGGAGCACACTTTGGGAAACACTGCTCTTGATCAGGGAAAAGGCTCCACTCTAGACCCTCTCCGTACTGCCATTGTTGACACCAGACAGTGAGTTCACATGATTTTCTTTTCTCTGATAGGACCATATGATATAATGCATTGTGTATAAAGCTGAATTAAGCAAGCTCTTTTTCAAAAGTAAGGCAATGGGCAATTGCCCCAGGCCTTGCACATGCAGGGGGCCAAATCAACACTGACCAAAAACTACATACCGACTGGGAAGTGAAGTTCGGGATGGCTTCAAATGAACCTTCAGTCCCAGGCCCCTCATATTATTCTTATATGGTAATAAAGTATTAGTGTTTGCAAATAGATGATATATTAATTTTGGAACAACAACATACAACAATATCAATGCTGTTGCCAGGTAGCTTGCACCAGGCCCTCCATCGCATGCCCTGCCCATTTCCTGATGGTACATTGGGTGCTACCACCACCACCTGTACTGAGGGTTCAGGAGTCACCTTGGCCACCTGGGACCTCTGGTGGACATGGGCCCTTGGCCAGTGCCTGAATTGGCCTACTACTCCTGATGCCACCCCTGAAAAATGTAACGTAAGTATTGTAGGAAAGATACAATTTCAGAATAGTAACACAAAAGGAGTTCATTTAAAATTCAATCGTATAACACAAACAAAGGGTACTACTATGTATTGTAATTAAATGTGACCAAAATAACAAATGACTCTCAGGAAAACCTTTAACTAACAGCTCAGTATTTACCCCTACTGTCTGTCTGGTAAACTTAGACAGCATAATAAAAAGCAGAGATATCACCATGCCAACAAAAGTTCGTATAGTCAGGGCGATGGTGTTCCCAGTAGCAATGTATGGTTGCGAGAGTTGGACCATAAGGAAGGCTGAGTGCCGAAGAATAGATGCTTTTGAACTGTGGTGCTGGAGAAGACTCCTGAGAGTCCCTTGGACTGCTAGGAGATCAAATCAGTCAATTCTAAATGAAATCAAGCCTGACTGTTCCCTGGAAGGACAGGTACTAAGGCTGAAACTCAAATATTTTGGCCACCTAATGCGAAGAGAGGACTCTCTGGAGAAGACTCTGATGCTGGGAAAAATTGAAGGCAAAAGGAGAAGGGGAAGGCCAAGGATGAGATGGTTAGACAGCATCACCGATGCAACAAACATGAAAATGAGCGAACTGAGGAAGATAGTGGAGGACAGGAAGGCCTGGCGGGATATGGTTCATGGGATCATGAAGGGTCGGACACGACTTAACGACTGAACAACAACAACAACAACAGTATTTACAAATGAGATGAATGGATACTAATCATTCCTAAAAGAGTTTGAAATCATCTCACTTATTACAAGCATGAGGCTCCAGAAATGCACTGGCCTTGTGTGGCCTTTTGGAAAGACCTTCACATATTCTCTGGCGATCAGTTGTACCATAACATCAATTGTATCATAAAATTGTGGTGCCAAGACCAAACAGAGACAAGAGAGGATAAGGCAATAAGAGATAACACCAGTTTGGCAGGTTAATGGCATCCAAGAGGAGGAGAGAGTGACACAAGGAGTAAGAAATCAAGAGCCAGCAAAAAGGGCTCAAAAGGAACCCAAGATGCCTCAGTTCATCAGAGACAGCTGAACAAAAGAATGAGGTGACAACCACGTGTCAGAACTTCCGCCTTAAAGGCTGAACTACTCCAGGGCTGGCCACTCTGGCCACTCTGGTCACTGGCCACTCTTGAGCAAGTATGATTGGATAAAGATAACATTGGCAAATCAATTTAGGGACTAATTGGCAAAGCTAACCAAATTAACAGCCCAATCTTATCCTCAGCCACACTATAGCACCAATGGAGTATGCACTGCATGCTGTGTGTGTGTGTGTGTGTGTGTGTGTGTGTGTGTGTGTGTGTGTGTGTGTG
Source organism: Plestiodon gilberti rubricaudatus (assembly GCA_026170595.1). Lineage (NCBI taxonomy): Eukaryota > Metazoa > Chordata > Lepidosauria > Squamata > Scincidae > Plestiodon > Plestiodon gilberti. The sequence continues at coordinate 30,561,443 of JANXHW010000003.1, read as the reverse complement.
ACCAGAAGACCAATGAGGGGTAAATAAAAATTACCCCTCCATAGGACTTCTGACCACCTATGGGTCTCCTCAGACCCACATCAGCTTTTTTGCTGGCATATGTCAGAGTAGAGGAAGTGGGTGGGACGGGTTGAAAAGTTGGAGATAGGATCTGGTGTGCACCTTTGCTGCTGAGATCCACCCCCTCCAGAGCGCTCCCCGCCGCTTGCCTTTCCCCTTCCTGCCCTCATCCCCCAAACCTTCCCCTCCCTGCCCACGACCCGGCCCTGCCAGTGACTTATCTAACTTGGCACAGGTCAGGCTCTGCGGCAGTGGGCACATGGAATTGCCGACCCTTTGTGTCAGCGACTCCAAAGCTCCCGGCAGCAACAGGCCATTTGAAGTAGGCACCACACCATTTACAACAGCGGATTTCCACTGCCATAATTGAAGGATAGGATTGAGCTGTGCTACTATGACTTTTGTAATCACAATAAAGCTTCCATAATATTAGCATTTGTGTCTCGAGACTTATTCTGGGGCAGGAACCCCCTTAGAAAAGACCTCTGGGTTGGGCTGGGCCAGAGTTTGATCACTTCTGTACTAGCTACTGCAACCCTACTGGGATAATACCTGTTGAAGATACCACTACTCTAACATCTGGGTTGGGGATCCTGACTTTTCTACTTACCGTACATGCTGCTTCTAAACTTCAAACTGAACTTGTCTCTGCTAACTGGGAAAGGCACCTTTTAATTGGTGGTTCTCTTATTTTTAACAGGAGAAGAGGAAGTGTCTCTATTCATTGTAGCATAACACCTTTTCCAGTGGTTGTTTTGCTGGTGTCTTTTTGTGACTTTTTTTTTTTTTTAGATTGTGAACCCCTCTGGGACAGGGAACCATTTTGACATTTATTTTGCTATGTCATTGACTTTGTGAACTTTTTTGAAAAGCAGTTCATAAATATTTTATCATCATCATCATCATCATCATGCTACAATAGTTGTTTCTCAAAGGCCAAAGAATACAGGTTCATCCAGAAGGTATGTAAATTAATTAGAAACTTCCGGCTATTACCATGTTGCTCAGGTATGATGAATAAAAGACCCCAGAAGTAAGGTGGGAAAGGAGAAAACGTTTGGAAACATTGTGATTTTATTCCTTACTTTGTTATGATTGTATTTGACTTCTTCTTGAAATATGTTCTCAGGTTTCCACAGGATAGCCTCCAGCTCTCTCAGGTCCCATGACTCAGCAGGCACTCAGCAGGAAATGAGGAAAGGGGAAAATATCGCATATGGCTATAAACAATTGAAAGCTATATAATGCCAAATAAGAAATCAGGAGAGCTGTCCTACCAACTGTTTATGTGATGTCTGAACCAGTCTTTGTCAATATACGCAAATAAAACTCTTTCAGGTATTGTATCTGCTTCTTGAGATGTAGCTGTGGTAGTCTCCAGAAGGTCAGTTACATTAGAAAACAATGTAAAAAGTGGACATAGTTCCACTTTCAGGTTGATAAGATCCACAAATGACATGCTTCTGCTTTTCTTGTTTCCGAGTAACATAAGAAAAGAGAATTTGGACACTTTTTGGAGGGCAAGAAGAACATGTTCCTAATGTTATGAAACTCTCACATGAAGGAACACATGTGCCTTCATCAACCTGTTCAAACATGGTGGGTACCTTTTCCAGGTACCCCTACTGTCTGAAATGAGATGGATGGTGATTATGAAGAAGAGGGACTTCTCAGCTGTGGCATCCTGTCTTTGGAGTCTAGACTATGCCGTTTGTCTTTTCAGCTCCAGGTAAAAACCCTTTTTTTCTTTCTAGGCTAGAATGTGTTTAAATTGCTATTGTAACTGCTGTTTTAGTCCTTGTTTTGAATTGCTCTATTTTGCAGTATTCTAGATTTTATTTTAAGTAAACAAGTTCCTTGAGTTATCATCTTAGGGAAGAATATATATGTTGTCATCTTTGACAATATTTCTTCCAAAGGAAGATTTGTTTGTTTTGTTTTGTTTTTTAGTGTTTCTGACACCATAAAGCTAGGCCTCTGCCAGCCAGTGTGGCTTTCATCTAACTTGTAATGCTGCTTATTTATGCTCTCAGTCAAAGACATGCACATGATTACCTCATGTTTTATTTCAAAAGGAATGTAAATACTGAGGAAAAGCTTTTTTCCTCAGTAGCACAGCTGCCAAGTTCTAAGAGTCCAGTTAATGCCCTAAGGCAGCAGTTCTCAAACCTTTTGGTCTCCAGAGCCCTTTAAACTTCTAAATGGAGTCTTAGGCAACCCCACCAGTGCATTTCCAGAGTTTTGGGGAGCCCCAGAGCACCGGTGTTATCACAGAGTGGAGCAGCACTGAGCAAATGGCGGCTACTTATTATGTGTGCTCATGGAGCCCCTGAAGGAGTCTCAGGGAGCCCCAGGGCTCCCAGGTAGAAATTTTCACAGGGACAGGACCATCTGCCGGCTGCTGCTGGGTTAATGCTTTGACAAAGTCCCAAGCGAGGGAGGAAACGTAAGCAGAGGATTAAAGTCTCTTTCTTGTCTGCTCTGGATAATCCTTGGACGTTACTACCGTTGGCTGAAGTTGATGGTGTTACTGTTAATAAGGAATTTCTCCAGACAAGTTGGGTACAAGTTTGAAAAACTTTATTTCATTTTCTTCAATTAAAAAGTTACATGGCTGACAATCCCATACATCCTATTTCTCTACAGAAAGGGCACAATTCTTTAGAGAACCAGAGGACTTCAAAACGAGTCTGAATAGCAGTCCATTATTGATAAGCCTGCAAATTGATTGTTTCAGAACTCTGAAGTCTATAAAGAGGAGACATCTCAATACTATCCATTTGTCTAAAGCCTGCAGGAGAACTGTGAGACAATTTGTGGGACAATTTCTGAGGAAACAATCCCCAGATTAGGAGTGATCTCAAAAATTTAATTTTGCATTTGATTTTTTTTTTTACTGAATATTGTCACGGTGGAGTCATCTTCTAGAAAGAAAGTTATTAACTTGAAGTGTGGGTGGGGGGAGGGGGTCTGGCTATCACTATTGTCCTTATTTGCTGTTCTAATTGTGTAGGAAACCAAAACGTGGATCACACTGCCACTATCTTGAAATTATTTTTCCCATTTAAATGTGGTTATGGGAATCCTTATGTGACTCTAAACTGTGCCAGGGGTTGCACATATGCACATGGCAAAAGTAAATTTGTAGGCTTTTTGGACAAATTAGGCTGCATGTATGTAGATTAGGATTGGGGCCAGTGGGCATGACTTGTCTCTCCTCTGTGCATATCCACTGTACACACATGTAATGTATGTATTAACTTGCCACGCTTCTAAACCCGAGAACTTTCTGGCTTGTCTACTAGAAGACTGGGAAGCTAGGTATGAGTTAAGCCGGCTTCATACTGCAGGAGTCTTGCTTTGTCACATCCTGGAGTCAATTCTGATTGGCCCGAGGCATTGCTCCACGTCCCGCCCCCACAGCGCCAAACGCGGCCTCTCATTGGCCAAAGCTCGATTTATTCAACTTGGAACGCACCAGAACAACTTGAGAGGCCACGTTTGGTGTTGTGGGGGCAGGCCACGGAGCAATGCCTCAGGCCAATCAGAATCGACTCTGGCCCATTGCCTTACTTTTGAAAAAGAGCTTGCTTAATTCAGCTTTATACACAATGCATTATATGGTCCTACCAGGGAGAAGAGAATCGACTCTGAGACGCGACGAAGCGATACGCGTGTGGTCTGATACAGCTTTTATTTTCACATTTTTATACCACCCTTCTTCCATGGAGCTCAGGGTGGTGTACATGGTTCCTTCCCCCATATTGTCCCCATATTGGTGCGGGTTCAGGTAGGTGGCAGAATAAGCAGTGCCGGCCTCCACGCCAGTGCCACTTACTCTCCGGGTGTCAAAAACATGCTTTACAGCTCATTTACGACACCCTAGGCTGGCGGAGCGCTAGGGCCGCCGGCCTATAGTTAGGCACGATCAGGCTGTAACTCATGGAAAAGCAGGATATAAGAGTAATAAATAAGTAATTAATAGTACCTCACAATCTGTGGATAGATAGGTACAAGAAAAGGCCAGGAATAATCAGAAGAGGCAACTGAGTAGACCAGAAGCATAACAAGGGTGGAGCGAAGGCAAGTAGTTCTGCAAGACTCCGTTACACTGGAGTCAGCGGCCCCTCCCCCTTGCTGTTGGAGCCATTCTGGCAGTAAAGGCAACACACAGGACACTCCCCTGTTGCTGCTGGAATGGCTCCAACAGCAAAGGGGAGGGGCCGCTGACTCCAGTGTAACGGAGTCTTGCAGAACTACTTGCCTCCGCTCCACCCTTGTTTCACCTCTGGAGTAGACTCTGAAGGGCAACATCAATACCGAGAGCAGGTCGCCAAGGTAGCATTGAGAGGTCGCCAAGGTAGCATTATTGTGGTCGGCAGTTTCAGACAGTGCTTCGTGCAGATTCAGGATTCATAGAATATCAAGCATTTTAAGTTAGTGAATGTCAGGTGTGAGCTGAGGTGATAATAATAAAGGATTAGCCAGCCCATGTGAGTTTGCATTTCTGCAAGTTGTTGGGTGTCTTATCTGGGCATGCTCTCGCATGTATTTCTATCTCAGTAGAATGTTCAGATCGACTGTGACATTAATCTACATTGTGTTGCCTGACAAGCAGATTTATTTCTTCTTATTTAATGCCTGAAGTGTGACACGTATGCATACCTGTGTATGTGGTGCTGGGTGCCTCCGAGGAGAGCGTGACCCAAGCTAGTACTGTGATTCAAAACAGAGGTGATGGCAAGAGGCCTCAGATTCACCAGTCAAGAGGAAGGCCACACTTTTAATCAGAGCAATCACCCCACCACCATCACCACCACTCTAGCAAGCTGGCTTGGAAGAAAAGGACAGGAATAAACCCCTGATCCTTGGGGCAGCAACTCCATGAGCATCGACACCTTGTTTGCACAGCACATTTGACTCTGTGAACAAAAGCCACATCCTGGAAATTTCCTGACTTGCAGTAAACAAAGTCCATAATGGAACAAAAGGAGGGTCACTAAGCTTAGTTTCCCTCACCAACTCCATGGCCAAATTCACTGAAGGAGCCATGCAAATGCAGAAACTGGCCTCCTGCCCTAGCTACCCCACCCTTGGCAAAGTGCACAACAATGCCTGCACCCATTTAGGGTCAGAGATAAGCCATCAAGGCACAAAGAAAGCCTTGATAACCTCACCCCACAAAAGAGCCCATCGATTTCTATGGGAGAAAAGGGTATAAAAAGCCGAGTCACTAGACCCTTGTGTTTTTGTCCTTTGCTCATCTGTATGCCTTGCTGCCACTATGCTTGTTCAGTCGGCCAGTTGGTGCTGTGTTCAGCCGCAATCCAAGGACCACCATGCAAAGCCGGCACCCAGGTGTTTCTTCTCAGACGTCCCTTATCAATTTTGTATGCCCACTTTAGACTAATTAGCCCTCCTTTCCCAGGAAACAGTCATAATTGTGTGCAAAAAGTTACTGAACTCTGGTGTGAAAGTAACTAACAAGTGTTATTGCTATACAAGCAATTTCTAATGTTCAAAAGTCCTCTCCAGGGCAGCACTTATCTGGACAAGGTCTCTGTCCTTGGAATTTCAGCACGTTCCTTTCACAGCTGCAGAATTCCTCTGGCTCCTTTCTACAAACCACAGTTCCTTGTCCCTCTGGTTACTCAGCACAGCAGCTGCAGTTCCTCCCTGCAAGTCCAACAGAGGTTCCTTACAGCAGCAGCAAGTCCGGCAGACACTCCTCCCAGCAGTTCATCAGCCTGGCAATTCCATCCAGTGTGTCCACATGCTCTAGCTGGTGCTGCTTTTATCCTCAAAGGTCCTCATTAGTGATTATTGAGTGCATCTGTGGACCACACCCACTGCACTCCAAGTCCTGGCTGTTAACCCCATCCTTCCCTGACCTGTCAAAACAGGGTACCACTGCTAACACCACTATCACCTCGCCAGATCTTGCATGACGTCCACTCCACCAGGATTGGTAACTCCCACTCCCTTGTCCTTTCCAACCACCTTTCCGGCTTCTCTGCCCTAAGTGCAACTGAAATTCTGATTTGTGACACGTTGACTCAAATTATACCTCAGTTTCACCACAATCTCTGCTCAAGGGTTGTACAATAGTTCAGGAATTTTCACTCAGAACAAAAACCCTCCTTTGCATTTCCTTTGGTTAAAGGAGGATTTTGTTCTCAATATGAATTTAAAACGCTGATAATTAAAACTCATAGGCCACCATTGCTTGCATAATTCAGCTCCCAACTCCAAAATATTACAAAACTCAATGCAAACAGAGCTAAAGGCTGCAGCATTCTTATGGTTTTCTCAACATTTTGCAGATATGGGTGGAAGAAAAATAAGTAATTTTTTCCCTCTATAATTGCTAAAGTCAGAAATTCACTGAAGGAATGTATTTCTAATTTAAATGTAATGTTAAGGGTCTGTAAAAAGACCATTGCAAATAGGTGTCTGCCTGTGGTAATTGTCTTCACTCATCTTTCTGTTTGAAAGTAATGAAAAATGCATAAGATGACAATCTTCACCAAGATGAAATTCCTTTTATTAGTTTTGATTGGACTTGATAGGTTAGAATTAAGGAATGCAGAAGATTTTAATAAAAGGACTACTGCTTTGATAAATGATGGCAAACTTTATTTGAATTCCAGTAGCTGGGGAAGATCTATAATTTCATGTGACAAAATACTGCATTTCCCAGTAGGCCTTATGGAACTGGTGTATCAAAGAACTGTCAAGATGAGTCATTCATAAATCCTGGATGATTAACTATTATTAGCTCGTTGTAATTCCATGCTGAGCAAAGTGTGATATATAGTCTTCTATCGTATAGATTCCAAATGTACCACAACTGTTCCACTGGCCAGTTCCACTGGCTTATAAACTTTGATGTTATGTGTTTAGTTAGAGTAGTAGCCAGAGTTCAGTGTACAGTGAATATGTGAAGGTGGGGAGCGATCACAGAAGCATTTAGTCAAACATCTACATACATCAAGACCCCAATCTTGAGCTGCAGCCAGGACAGAAAACATAGGAAAGGACCTATCATGGCCAGAATGGAAGCACACCCACTGTGTAAGTGCTGTACCCAGGCCTGACACTATGCCTGAGCCTGTATGTGAGAAGCCCTTTGAATCCCCAGCAGCAGCACCCCCTGAGCCTGATTTCTCTGAGGGACTGGTCCCAGCCACGCCCCAGGATATGCCTGCCACTGCATGCCACATACTAAGTGGGAATTAACCGGCCAGAGATCTAACCATTTAAGGCTCTCGTCAGGAAGGGTATGAAGTCTGGGATAAACAGTCAGATGCAGAGGGGATATAGAAGGGCTCAGCTGAGGACCATACCAGATGTGCAGTTATTCTGCAAGAAATTGCATCCATGAGCACATCCGTGAGTTTCAACACACATGGGATTTGCAACCATACATTCACTCCAATCCATAGGTTTGTCGGTAGGAAAACTGTGCTAGTCCCTCCAGCACTGAGCATTTAGTTAGGATTGGACTGTTAGTTAATTGCTTTGATCAAGACACAGGAAAGCATGTGTGGAAGTCTGCTTCTGCACACATGTATTTCTTGGTGGCTGAAGAACTGAACTTAGAAATGGGTGGGGTGCACACGATTTCTTAGCCTGATCTAGCTGCTGAGGCTGTGCACACACATCCCCCATCAGATACCCAGTGTTAGTGCTGGCCAGTTGATCAGGAAAAGGAATTTAGCACCTCCCATTCCACACATGCTATCAAATAGCTCACTGGTGCTACCGCCAAGTATCGGGCTGGGGCTGCTGCATGCATGCACAATAGCATTGGGACCAATACCTTTTACAAGCCAGGAGGTCAAATAAAAGTACCTGCCTAGTTTTTACAACTAAGGCTGAGTTCACAAAAAGGTCTGTCATACTGAATCAGTCACCATCTACATTTACCACTCTACCTAGCATTCAAGAAAGAGGAAATGCAAAAAGAGGAACAGAACATTTCAGTACTCAGTAATTCAGTATTAAAATATTCCCTGAACTAATGGAGCTGCACAGCAAGCAAACATTGCAAGCTGTAATTTAAGTTTTTTGAGTCACCTATTTGTTGTGTTTAATGGATTTTGAAATTTCTGGCAATTTGTTGTGGGAAATGAAGAATAATAGATAACCAGCTCATAAAATACCTGGTACAGACAGTCAGATATTAAAAGCCTACATTCACAAATGGTTTTCTTAAAACAAAAAGTCACTTCATTCCTGTTGTTTATTTTAAGCAACAAAAATTAGCCCAGGTGCAATGGAAAAGGTTATGTCGCATAAGCAAAAAATAAGGCAGAATCTGAAAGACTTTACAATAATGGGGCTGATCACAAGGGCTCAACATGGTATTTTGCCCCATTCCTTCAGTCAGACATTTGTGGACCAAGTCAGATACAGGTCATCCCTTGTTATTCGCAGTTTCGGCATCTGCGGATTTCACCATCCGCGGATGCCGAGCTGCCCCTCTTGCATCACGCCGGGCACAACCCACAAATAACACGGTGCTGGAGTCCAGCACTCGATGTCACAAGTACTCACTGGGGGGACCTCCGGAGGCCCCTTTCTTGTCGCACTGGGTCTGTAACTCCCTCCACAGGCCTCCGCAGACCTCAGAAAGCCTCTCTGAAGTGACCGGAAATGACTTCCGGTTTAGCGTCAACCACTTCTGGTTGCTTCAGAGAGGCTTTCTGAGGCCCACAGAGGCCTATGGAGATGGTTGCAGGGCCGGCGTGATGTGGAAGGGGCCTCCGGAGGTCCGCCAGTGAGTACAATTTCAGCACGCGGTGCTGGATTCCAGCTCCTGTGGATTCAAAGTATCCGGGGGGGGGGCAGAACCAATCCCCTGCAAATACTGAGGGACAACTGTACTTGGGAAATAGGTAAAATGCAATCTGCAGGACACTAGGGGGCAGTGTAATGTCCAGAGGACTAAGAGGTTACCTGTTCCAGACCTTTATTTTTTCCTCATTGACCCGTGGGAGTGTGTCTCTACCTAGCTTCTCAACCCCTTTTTTAATTATCCTGAGCATGGAATTAGCCTTCTTCACACACTGAGTCAACACTTTCATTGAACTGTCCACCATCACCCCAAGATCTTGCTCAGAACCCATCAATGTATATGTGAAGTTTTGATTTCTTGCCCCAATGTGCAATCACTTTACACTTACTTACACTGAAGCGCATCTTCCATTTTGCTGCCCATTCCCCCAGTTTAGAGAGATCCTTTCAGAGCTCAGTGCAGGCAAATATATCATTCAAGTCAATTGTCCTTCTGTACCAGCCAAGAGTATCCAGTGCTCTCCAACCAGCCTGCGTTGAGAACTTCTTTAATTGCCAGTGCTAAATTTCCCTTTATAAAGGTATGCTGCAATTCATCTATTTGATCACATCTTCTAAACTGGAAGCCCTTCTGACTAATTCCTGGTGCATGTGGATTATCTGTAGTTACTCTGCAATGAAGGAAATGCACTCTGCACTTCGTAAGGGCCACCTCCTTTTCTTACTTCATCTATTCCAAGGTGGAGCCCTAACATTGAAAATAGATGCCAGGGAGGGAGCTGAACCTTTGCACAAATTAAGTACCCTTAATTGTACTGCTAAAGTGCTAATTAATTAGTACTGCTAATTGTACCCTTCTTTCTATTTGCACCAATGTCAATGAGGGGAGAAGGCAACAAGAGCAATCTTGTTGCCTTCACAGGGCTGCTGTGTTTATTTTGAATGTCCTGAAGATGCTGGCAGGCTTATTCTCAAGGGTGGCAACATGAGTTTGATTATGGACTGTGCCTCGGAAAACTGATATTAAACCAAGCATTTCAAATACTGCTGTACATTTTGAGAATGTGGGGATTTGACTGCAGAAAGCAGACGCCATTGTGGTTCAAGAGCATGTCCCATATTTAGGCTGACCATATCCAAAAAGGGACAGGGTGCCTATACCTTTAACCATTGGAATTTGGGCAGGTGCAGCTCATCATGGAAGGGTGCAACAATCTACACCTGCCCAAATTCCCTCTTCTTACAATTGTTAAAGGTATAGGTATCCTGTCCCTTTTTGGATATGGTCAGTCTACCCATATGTCAAAAGTGCCCCAAGCCTATTGCCAATGTTTACACTGGATCTTCTGCTGCCTTCCTGAAAACCTTCATTGTTAACAAGTAAAGGAATGGCACACAGGGGGAATGCCATTCAAACTTTGTGTAACTGACTGAGAAACAGTGTCTAATGAGAGTATAATTGGTGAAAGCAGAGAATGGGTACATAAACCAGCTAGTCATTTCTTCTTTCCTACAGTTAAGGGAGCTTGAAGCTATGTTCAATAGAATAATGAGTCTGTACATCCTGTGTTGGCTTCATAGAACAGCACTATGTTTTATTTAGATTATAGCTGGATTCTCGTTCTTCAACTGTCTCCCAGGAGACAATTTGTAAGGAAGTTGAAAGCTTCTGAAATAATTCAAGAGTGCCAGTAGGAAGTGAATTTCTCTGGCTCTTATTTTAGATTACTCCCTTGATTCTAACCAGAATCTGTCTCTTTACAGATTCTTTGCAGACTTTACACAGAGTGCAGCTACAAGGCGATTTCAATTAAAACTATATTGAAGAATAGGTTGGGGAATTTCTGTTTGCAAATGATTCCTGCTTGGTGCTTAATTGTACCGGTCTCTCCTTTTAAAAAAAGAGTATATATTGATGTTTTTATTTGTTTTAAAAATTGAATTTGTTTGCAAGCTGCCTAGAAAGACTTTAAAATCAAAAGGCAGGTTATAACTTAATTTTTTTAATGGTACCATCTCTCTTTAATTACAATTACTCAGACGATTCTCACAATAATAAAAATATCAGTAGAGGATGTTGTTTTAAGTTGCAGAAAGTCAAACTTGGTTAAAATCTGTAGTAAATGTATATTGAATATCAGAGCTAGAGCATTGGGTTCATTTTACTGAAATGAGTTAGCCCCCTAATGATTTGCTGAGATGCTATGATGCCAATGGAATATTCACCACCATTTCAATTTTATCAGGAGGTCAAACTATCAGCACAAAGCCTTCAGGTAAACCTCCATTCTCTTTTGCTAAGAGGGATCAGAGAGGGAAGAAATGTTTCATGTTCTCATCTTGCTCAAGGCAGAAGACGGGGAGAGTTAAGCCTTTCCTCCCTATCACCTTTCACTACAGGAGGAAAGAAGTAAAGTGGGCACCGAACAAGGGAGCTTAGCCTCTTTCCATGATTTTATCAGGGACTTCCACTTTTTATTACAATCAGCTGTTTCTGCCTGGTGTCCTAGGGCAAAGTGCCCTATTCTGCAGCCCATTATGTAGTTCTTCATTCATCTTTACAGTATTGAATTGTTGGAGATTAAAACCATGCATCAAAGGAAGGCAGCTTCCCAAATACATTATTGGAGAACAATAGCCAGTATGATGAAGGGCTACATTTTCCCTATATAATATCTTGAAGCTATTGTCTGAATGTCTATTTTTTTTCTTTTTGTTCCCCAAGCAATCATCATGAGCCTAATATATTCTACATGGGTGTTGTTGCCATATAAGTGCTTGCCTCAGCGATACTGTTTGGGCTCAAATAATTTAAGTGAGATGGGATTCTGAGTCAGCCTGTAAGTTCTTTATTTTTCGATTTACCTGTCAGCAGGGATCCTTTAAGATCCTGTCCACCAAGCCCTTCCTTGCAGGTGCAAAGGAAGGTGCAATCGTACCTGGCAAGGAAAATGAGTCCGAAACAGGCGGGGGGGCGCAAATTGGGCAGGGTGGGGCACGTCGACGTGACGCGACACAGGCCCCGCCCCCACACGCCAGGTGCCAGAAGGGTTTCCGGCGTTTCTGCATCCATGGTTCCAATGTAGACTGGGGCCCCTGCAGTTGTTATTTGCTAAGAAAAAAACGCTCCTATCAGCACCAATTAGAGTTTTTCTCATTGGCAAACAGCAGCCATGGGGTAGGGAAATTCAGATCAGTACTGCAGTAAGGTGGTATAAAGCCCCACCCCCCACTTTGTCCATCTGCAGAGGCCCCATCAAGATGTTACTTGACATAAAAGGCACCCTTTTGCTGAGCATGTGCAAGTATAACATATACTTTGACTCAACATACAACATCATTTGTAAAAAGCACATACCGGTACATGAACACACTACTGTATTGAAGTTGTCAAACTTTGGTAGTGCTTCTGAACATGCAGTCCACAGTAGACATTGTCTACATGGCTGTTGAACCCATATTCCTTGCTTCGTTGTCAATCGTACCTGGCCATGAAAATCTCCATACAACATTCAAGGGCTTCTAAGCCCCTTGGGATTTTTGACATTTTGTTTTTTTGGCTTTCTCCTCTGCTCTATGCAATGTCAGTTTTGAAAGTCCCCTCATTTTCAAAGGGGATTTGCTATCAACTATTGAAGGTTCCCCTTCATGGATCATTGCCTTGTTGTGGCGAAGGGGCTTGCGTATCTCAATGAAGCCATGAGCTATGCCGTGCAGGGACACCCAAGATGGACAGGTCATAGCAGAGAGTTCTGACTAAAAGTGATCCACTGGAGAAGGAAATGGCAACCCACTCCAGTAACCTTGCCAAGAAAATCCCATGAACAGTACAAAAAGGCTAAAAGATATGACGCCGGAAGATGAGACCCTCAGGTCAGAAGGCGTCCAATATGCTACTGAGGAAGAGCGGAGGACTATTCCAAGTAGACCCAGAAAGGATGAAGCGGTTGGGCCAAAGCCAATAGGACGTTCAGCTGTGGATGTGTCTGAGGTTGAAAGGAAAATCCAATGCTGCAAGGAGCAATACTGCTTAGGAACATGGAATGTGAGGTCTATGAATCAAGGCAAGCTGGATGTGGTCAAAAATGAGATGATAAGATTGAACATTGACATCTTGGGAATCAGCGAACTAAAATGGACGGGCATGGGCGAATTTAAGTCAGGTGACCATCATATCTACTACTGTGGGCATGAATCCCTTAGAAGAAATGGAGTAGCCCTCATAGTCAATAAAAGAGTGGGAAAGGCAGTACTGGGGTGCAACCTCAAAAACGACAGAATGATTTCAGTTCGAATCCAAGGCAAACCATTCAACATTACAGTAATCCAAGTGTATGCCCCAACCACTGATGCCGAGGAAGATGAAGTTGACCGGTTCTATGAAGACCTACAACACCTTCTAGAACTAGCACCCAAAAAAGATGTCCTTTACATCATAGGAGACTGGAATGCTAAAGTAGGAAATCAAGAAATAAACGGAACAGGCAAGTTTGGCCTTGGAGCGCAAAATGAAGCAGGGCAAAGGCTAACGGAGTTCTGTCAAGAGAACACGCTGGTCATAGCAAACACTCTTTTCCAACAACACAAGAGGCGACTCTACACATGGACATCACCAGATGGTCAATACCGAAACCAGATAGATTATGTGCTTTGCAGCCAAAGATGGAGAAGCTCTATTCAGTCAGTAAAAACAAGACCTGGAGCTGACTGTGGCTCAGAGCATGAGCTTTTTATTGCAAAATTCAGGCTTAAATTGAAGAATGTAGGGAACATCACTAGACCAGTCAGATATGACCTAAATCATATCCCTTATGAGTATACAGTGGAGGTGAAGAATAGATTTAGGGCATTAGACCTGGTAGACAGAGTGCCTGAAGAACTATGGACGGAAGTTCGTAACATTGTACAGGAGGCAGCAACTAAAACCATCCCAAAGAAAAAGAAATGCAAGAAAGCAAAGTGGCTGTCAAATGAGGCTTTACAAATAGCTGTGGAAAGAAGGAATGCGAAAAGCAAGGGTGAAAGGGAAAGATATAAACAACTGAATGCAGATTTCCAGAGAACAGCAAGGAGAGATAAGAAGGCCTTCTTAAATGAACAATGCAAGGAAATCGAGGAAAACAGAATGGGGAGGACTAGAGATTTCTTCAAGAAAATTGGAGATAGCAAGGGAACGTTTTGTGCAAAGATGGGCATGATAAAGGACAAAAAAGGCAGAGACCTAACAGAAGCAGAAGAGATTAAGAAGAGATGGCAAGAATACACAGAAGAACTATACAAGAAAGATCTTAATGTTCCTGATGACCACGCTGGTGTGGTCACTGACCCAGAGCCGGACATCCTAGAGAGTGAAGTCAAGTGGGCTTTAGGTAGCATTACTAACAACAAAGCTAGTGGAGATGATAATATCCCAGCTGAGCTACTTAAAATCCTAAATGATGATGCTGTGAAAGTGCTGCACTCAATATGCCAACAAATTTGGAAAATTCAGCAGTGGCCAAAGGATTGGAAAAGGTCAGTTTACGTTCCAATTCCAAAGAAGGGCAGTGCCAAAGAGTGCTCAAACTATCGCACAATTGCACTCATTTCACATGCTAGCAAGGTTATGCTCAAAATCCTACAAGCTAGGCTTCAGCAGTACGTGGACCGAGAACTACCGGATGTACAAGCTGGGTTTCGAAGAGGCAGAGGAACTAGAGATCAAATTGCCAACATGCGCTGGATCATGGAGAAAGCCCGAGAGTTCCAAAAAACCACCTACTTCTGCTTCATTGACTACGCAAAAGCTTTTGATTGTGTGGATCACAACAAACTGTGGCAAATTCTTAAAGAGATGGGGGTACCAGACCACCTTACCTGTCTCCTGAGAAACCTGTATGCGGGTCAAGAAGCAACAGTTCGGACCGGCCATGGAACAACCGACTGGTTCAAAATTGGGAAGGGAGTACGGCAAGGCTGTATATTGTCACCCTGCCTATTTAACTTATATGCAGAGTACATTATGAGAAATGCAGGGCTGAATGAATCGCAAGCCGGAATGAATGATCGAAAACTTTCATGACCAGCGATTACTTGTAGCGATTTCGGAATTACGGGTAAAATAGCCATGTTTACGGGTAAAATAGCCATGTCCTGTTAGCTACTACATGGCTATTTTACCCGTAATTCCGAAATTGCTACAAGTAAAAGCCGGAATCAAGATTGCCGGGAGAAATATCAACAACCTCAGATATGCAGACGATATCACCCTAATGGCAGAAAGTGAAGAAGAAGTAAAGAGCCTTTTGATGAGGGTGAAAGAGGAGAGTGCAAAAGTTGGCTTGAAACTCAACATTAATAAAACTAAGATCATGGCATCTGGTCTCATCAATTCCTGGCAAATAGAAGGGGCAGAAATGGAAGCAGTAACAGATTTTACTTTTCTGGGCTCCAAGATCACTACAGACGGAGACAGCAGCCATGAAATTAAAAGACGCTTACTCCTTGGAAGGAAAGCTATGGCAAACTTAAAGAGCATAATAAAAAGCAGAGATATCACCATGCCAACAAAAGTTCGCATAGTCAGGGCGATGGTGTTCCCAGTAGCAATGTATGGTTGTGAGAGTTGGACCATAAGGAAGGCTGAGCGCCGAAGAATAGATGCTTTCGAACTGTGGTGCTGGAGAAGACTCATGAGCGTCCCTTGGACTGCTAGAAGATCAAATCAGTCAATCCTAAATGAAATCAACCCTGACTGTTCCCTGGAAGGACAGGTACTGAGGCTAAAGCTCAAATATTTTGGCCACCTAATGCGAAGAGAGGACTCTCTGGAGAAGACTCTGATGCTGGGAAAGATTGAAGGGAAAAGGAGAAGGGGAAGGCAAAGGATGAGATGGTTAGACAGCATCACTGATGCAACGAACATGAAAATGAGCGAACTCAGGAAGATAGTGGAGGACAGGAAGGCCTGGCGGGATATGGTTCATGGGATCACGAAGGGTCGGACACGACTTAATGACTGAACAACAACAATTGAAGGTTATCTGCTCCTGCAGAAACTTAAGCCCAAATCCCCTTTGGGTTTGTTGCACTAATTGCATGTTTCTTTGGATCTCAAACTAATAATAGTTTCTATACACAAATATCTTGAAATTCTCAGAGGTCGCTAATAGGAAATCTGCTGGTCACATATGATTGCATGGCTGATATCTTTTTAAAAAAACAGCATTCGAATGCATTGACACAAATCTGCCCCTCCACCCCTCCTTTCCCTTGTGCATTTCCCAGGGAATCAACAATAGACTGACATGCAGCCTTTTTAATCAGACACTGTCACTGATCAATGGCACAAATGATCAAGGGACAAATGACATAGCTACTAAACAATTTGCTTGTGTCTTCTGCTAAATCAATGTTGACTCTCTTTCCTAATGCAGATTGATTGCTGCACTGATTAGAACATGTTAAAGTCATATCCTTGTTTTTTTTAACTGTTTAAATAAGCTTGCATTGATTTTGTGACTATTCTACAAAACGTTAAAAGATCATTTAAGTGGGTGCCAATAGTTTTAGATAATATCTCCTCCAATAAGGAAAACAAAAATGTATTTACTACTTTACTAATCAACAAAGAGACCAATGATTTAAAAGGGAGATTAAGGGGGCTGCAATCCTATCCATCTGGATATGCATCTGGGAGTAAGGGTGCAGTCATATACAATTAGCCACCTGTGTAGTGCATGTGCTGCAGGCACCGGATGTCGTAAAAATGCACTGTAAAGCGCATTTCTGACACCTGGAGAGTAAGGGCCACTGGCGCAGAAGCTGGCAGCCCTTACTCTACCTCTCTCTGGACCCGGCACCCACCGGTGCAGGTAAGTCCTGCACCAGTCGATGCAGGGGTGGGGGGAAGGCGGGCTGGACGGCGAGGGTGGGCGGCCGATGGCCAGCCCAGGCCAGGAGGGAACGGGGATATTGGTGGCAAGCTCCACCAATATCCCATGCCCATTCCCGGCCTGGGCTGCCCTTACCCCACCGCCCTGGATGTACATCGGCTCCAGAGCTAACATACATCCGAGGAGGCCCATTGGGCAGCCCTACACACGGGAAGGGAACAAGCGTCCCCTTCTCCCGAGGTGTTCCAGGCCGCGTCTGTGCAGCCCAGGAAGGTTGTTGGATACTGCGGCCGGCCCTTTAGACTGGCCGAAGAATTTTACACAGGATCAGGATGTAAGGCCCATTAACCACAGTGGGACTTACTTCTGAGTAAACATGCATAGGATCATACTGCTAACATTCTCTAGCTTCACTGAATTTCAGAGGAATGGAGATTCTTATGATCAGATTTCATGTTACCTTAAACACTTTTACAAGTCCGTACTTTTTTCTTTTAATCTGCCAGATTGGGACCCCATGAATTGGGACTGTGGTGATGGAAGGAGGCTTTTACTCTCTATCCCATCTGTGGTTCCAATGTAAACTGGGGCCCCTACAGCTGTTACTTGCTAAGAAAAAAATGCTCCTATCAGCACCAATTAGAGTTTCTCTCCTTGGCAAACAGCAGCCATGGGGTAGGGAAATTCAGATCAGTACTGCAGTAAGGTGGTGTAAAGCCCCCCCCCCGCCACTTTGTTCATCTGCAGAGGCCCAATCAAGATGTTACTTGACATAAAAAGCACCCTTTTTCTGAGCATGTGCTTAAAATAACGTATACTATACATACCGGTACATGAACTCACTACTGTATTGAAGTTGTCAAACTTTGGTAGTGCTTCTGAACATGCAGTCCATAGTTCAGCATGGCTATGGTGACACAATGAGCTCTCGCATCGGGTGACGCAAACCCTAGTGACGCCTCTGCTGTGCATTCAGAAACCTGTTTGGACACCTTCATTGCCCTTGCCGGATTGGAGTGACACTGGTGAAATCATCAAGAGTCCATAAATGGGCTCTCCCTATGGGGGGAGAAAGCGGGATAGAAATCTAATAAATAAATAAGTAAATAGATAAATAAATAAAATAAATAAATGTATTTTCTGACTCTGTGATTCAAATTTCCTCCATAAAATGGGTTGCTTAACTTTCCCTGTTACCACATTTCCGGTAAGTATAAAATGTGCTTTACCTTTTTGCATGCAAAATTCCTCTGTTGTAAGGACATTTTAGAAGATTAAGACCTTTACTAAAGAGTGAAAATTAGCACTTTTAGGTAATTGCACAAATTACGGTTGCCCTTTTATATGATTAATTACCATAAGTAGAATTGCATAGAATCCATCCATCCCCTCACATCTAGGTACAGAACTGAGCTTGCAGAAGGATGCCCCATATAGATTCAAATATAGTGTCTATGAAACTGTTGTTCCTCTCTTCATTGTCATCCCTCTAATGGATGCACATCATTCCTTTATTATATTTATAGACCATGTTTCAGTCAAGATTGTCTCCCAGAGTGACTTGCAACTGAAATGTACAACAACCCAACCCTATCCAGGGCTTATGCTGACGGATCTTGTGATCCACCACCAGTATATGGAGAAATAGGGCAGCGGCACAGACCTTATGGAATTCCCTCCTTCTAAACATACGAATTGCTCCCTCCGTGGAGGCCTTCCAGCGGAGTATGAAAACATTTCTTTTTACACAAGCCCTCTGAGTTAACCACCCAGCCTAACTATTTTAGCCCCTTTTTACTCCTGTTTTTATATTTTGTTATACGTTGTGCTGTGTTTTTTTAGATTATATTAATGTTTTAAAAGTTTTATATTATATTTATATGCATTTTATTGTTGTAAGCTGCTTTGAGTCCCCCCTATTGGGGGGGGAGAAAGTGGGATAGAAATCAAATACATAAATAAATATAAGTCCTGGAACGATGGCACAAAAATCATTCCATCATTCTGCAGGCCATGGCCACCAGGGCAAACGGCCAGAGGCTGCATGTGCGTGACAATGGTCCACTGAACCTCCTCCTCTGTCCTGTGCTGCCGGCAATATATCAATGGAGGTGGAATGGGGGAGAATTGTGGATAGTTCAGGGTGGGGAGTGGGCTGAGCTGGGGGTAGGAGGGGGCAGGAGGGGGAGTATCTCAGCAGCAGTAATGCTCTCCAAGAACCGATCCCCCTTTTCCCAGCCTGACATGCCCCCTGATTCTCTTTGGACTAAATAGCTGGCATAGGTCCAAGGAGACCTATTGGAGACCTGGTGGCCTACAAGGAGGTAAGTAAGAAAGGTTTTTACTGTACGTACCTCTCCCAGGACATCTGGTAGCCCCCCACCACCATAGAATGCAGTGCGCACTCTGTCATTGGGGCTGCATGCTATGAGCTGGTGGGAGATAGGATTGGGCCGTAACACAGATACCTGGAGCTGCATGTTGCAGAATCTTCTGGCTCCTGGCAGTGGATGATGTTCCAGTCCAAGTTTCAACTCTCCCCTCCAGAAAGAAGCAGCAGTAGGAGTTATGGATGATCTTGGAGCTGACTGATAGTTAAGGTGCCACACCACAGAAGCCACAATACACCAAGCAATGACCTTGAATGAATGGAAAACTCTGTCTCCTCTGCACCTAAGTTCATTTTTGTTTCCAGCAGTACTATTTCACAAGTGTGCTAGAACTGCATCAACAAAGAAAAAACAAAATCTGCCACTTTGATTACGAGACAGTTCCTTTCATTGATATTGAAACCTGGTGACTGTATGGAGGCAGCAAGACAAGTGTATATGTAGTCTCCCAGATGCAGCCCCATAGGGCTGTTCTAAAGATCAGAGATGTGGTATTCTGGCATTTAAGCCTTTCCAATGATGTCCTCTCCTCCATGATACTTCGCGCCCATAAGCTCCTATTAGCTCCATGGGGGGAGGGGGAAGAGAGTAATAGCATTTGAACCTCTCCTCCCCCACCTCCATGGAACTAATGCAACTTGGGAGAGGGTGATGTTTATCACAGAAACCAGGTAGGAAGACAGGGTTAAACAGCATCCCCCTGTCTACCATATCTGACAACATGTTCGCAAGTTGTCACGACATGACCAAATTTCCGAGTTGAAAATAGACATATTGCCGGGCAACTCTGTCGTTTTAAAAACTTTTATTCAAGTTAGCAAGATGTTCTAGCAGCTTTACGTTTTGCCCCAAACATATATGGCATCCTCAGAAGTATAAGTAGTTCTGAGGATGCCACATATGTCTGGGACGAAACCGCGTAAAGCTGCTAGAACATCTTGCTAACTTTGAATAAAAGTTTTTAAAACGACGGAGTTGCTCGGCAATATGTCGATTTTCAACTCGGAGATATCTGACAACATTCTCGCTTTTGTGCTTAGATGCGTGTTTTTTCCCCCTCTTAAATTATCTTAAATTTACCAATTCACCAATTTGTAGTGGTTCTGGATGTTTGCTGTGCACTCCCAGAACGTCCCATTCACTTACATGGGGGGGACGGACTTCATCCATTTATCTCCTGACATGTGAATATATGATTACATATGACTATATCGAGTGTTGAATGAGTGAACTCAGGAAGATAGTGGAGGACAGGAAGGCCTGGCGGGATATGGTTCATGGGATCACGAAAGGTCGGACACGACTTAACGACTGAACAACAACAACAACAACAACATCGAGTGTTCCTATCCTGTCAAACTGTTGGTCCATCTAACCCAGTGTTGTTTGCTCTCAAAGGTCTTAGGCAGAAGTCATGCCGAGCTGGCCCATCTGTCGAAGTGAATGGAGACAAAGTGCACCTCCAGGAACTCCACGCATGCATTCGAACTCTAGATATTATTTTTTTTGTACAGTATTTAAAAGATGCAGGGAAAAAGTAGCCAAATATCTTATTTCCTGATGTTATTTTATCATAGCTTCTACCATGACAGATGACAAATGCCCACGATGAGAAAACTGTCATTTAAAAGAATGGATCAGTCAGGTTCAGAATGTCTTGCATGCGCTATCGCTAAAACATTGCACATGTTATTCGTTCAATAAAAAAGATGCACATTGTGTTATAGTAAGAGATTTACAAAGTACTTTGTCATTTTCAAATCTTATTGTCTGCCTCAGCTGAGACCTTGATATCATGTCAGAGCAGCAATAGAAAATGTTATATTGCTGTCCAGAGATGAGCCTATTTTGTATCTCCAGTTGCTTCCATCTGAGCACCATCCCTAGACTGACATAAATATTTAACTGCAATATCAGGGTAAAATTAAAGAGATGTTGTTTCTTACTTGCAAGATGAATTCAGCAAACAAAACAGAATGTGTCAGGGTAATAAGGCACTTCAGCTTTAATTCATCTGTTTGCAAAAAAAAAAAAAAAAAAAAAGTACTTTTCCTGCTGTAATTTTCCACAGCGAACACAGCACAAGCATGATACCTGGTGACCCGACCAAGCAAAAAGCATTCTGCCAGTGCAGGCTATACCTGCTTTTCTCTTCTAGCTTTATCTGGCTAATACTTCCTCCTGCAAGTGACACTCTCTTAAATGTTGAGAAGCAAAGACAGAGCGACTACTTTTATCTCCCCTACAGCAGTCACATCCCACTGTCACTCTTGGTGACAGGGTTGTGAAGTTGAATGCATCCATTTCTGAGGAAGAGCAGGTGATGTCCGTCCTCAGAAGGTGGGGACTTTGTTATGCCTCAAGACTGCCAATCCTTGAAAAACTGAGGAAAAAACAGCCAGGTAAAGAAGTGAAGCCCAGAGTTACCCCCAAAATGACCCTTGTTGCCAAAAGTCTTGTCGCCTATCCATCTGGGGGAAAAACAAGCAAAAGGCTGGAGAAACAGGGTCACTTTTGGCCCTGGCAACTCTAGTTGGTGATACTGTCATCCTGATCTCGCTCACCTTTTTGATGTACAATAACAAGGCACCGTTTTTGAGTGCTTTTTGTCCTTCCCATTCTGTGTCCTGGAGGTGCATATTACTCCTGCTGTGTGCCTTGAATACATTTCTTTTATCTACATAGTATCTGAAGGAGACCTGGACTGCTCATGTAGGTAAGAAATGTGTTGTGTGTAACTCTTTCTTTTGTTGCACCAATATAGAAAGAGCCGTGTCAACTCTAAAATAAATTGGTTAGAGAAAGGGAGTGAAACATACTGTCACTCTACCCCAGACATCAAGAATGCACTCTGCCATGGCTTGAATTCAGAATTCCACTCATGCAACAGGCTATTTAATCTCCATTCCGTTGTAGCCTCTCTTGCCTCCCCAAAGTCAGTGCTGAAGATTATGGAACCCTTTAGAACGTGGTCTCCTTCAGCATGGGGACTGCGGGCCCAATCCTAACCAACTTTACAGCACTGATGCAGCCGCAATGCAGCCCCGAGGTAATGGAACAAATGGTCCCTTATCTTGAGAAGGCCTCCATGACTGCCCCACCACCACAGGATGCAGCACACACCCCTTTGGCACAGCTGTATCAGTGCTGGAAAGTTGGATAGGATTGGGACCTGCAGCTGGAAGAGAGGATTCAGTGAAAATCAGGGACCCTACATTGCACAAGTGGAAAGTTCTTTTGATCCCAGTCTATGACCCACTGGCGTCACTGCAGGGGGGTCGGAGCTCTAAGTTCCGCCACGATCCGACCCTCCGTTACATGGGAGAACGAAGCGGCCCCGCCCCCTTGCCTTCGGAGCCTTTCAGGGCAGTGAAAGCAACGCGCAGGGAGTCTCCTGTGCGTTGTTTTCACCGCCTTGAATGGTTCCGAAGGCGAGGGGGCGGGGCCACTTCGTTCTCCAGTGTAACGGAGGGTCGGATCGTGGCGGAACTTAGAGCTCCGCCCCCCCTGCAGTGACACCAGTGCCCAGGATATTTAACATTCTCTGAGTCAAATTTCATATGTTTAAATTAGGACAATTAATATGCAACGGAGGGGAAGCTTCGCTGTGACAGATGTATTTGTCACTGGAGTGGCTCAGAGCGAGCACACAAAACAAGGAGTTACACTGATAGTCTCATGGTGGTCTTTCATCAATAATCATGACAGCAATGCAACTTTTAAAAAATAGACTCAATTACCGTCAGTTCTGGGGGAAAAAAAAGGAAAGCTATGTATAGAAAGTTCTCATTCTCTCTCCCCCCCCCCCAACCACCCAGATTTTACATTGTTTGAATGTTTTCTTGGCAGGGTCAATGTTATGAAATCAAGATTAATGTGCTTAGTAGGAGAACCACTTTGTTTTTGCTGAAGAATGTACATGCTACTGGAATGAGATACAGATGCACACAAAAGAATTACATTAACGGCCCAATCCTACCTAAATCTCTGTGCAGCGGTGCAGACTATGCTGCATCCTGCAGGGGATTTTTGGCTGCTGGTGGTCTCCTCGGGGTAAGGGGTCATTTGTCCACTTGCCCTTGAGTAAGCCCCAGCAGCTGCAATGGATCAACTTGGACCTGCGATATCGCTGGTACAAGTCAGCTGTAATCCATGCAGATAGACCAGGCCAGGAAAGGGGGTTTGGATACAATGCACATACTGGTGCCAGCGATCCCACCCCCTCCTGGGCTCGATCCGCCTACCAGTCCACCCCAATCCACCCTCCCCTGCCCTGTTCTACCCCCTCTCCACCCTCCCCCGCCCCTGCACTGGACATACCTGGTCCGGCAGGCCTCTTGATGACCATTGGCACCAGCGGGAAGGCTCTGGTCTTCCCGCTGGTGCGCCTGGGCCTTGCGCTATCTCAAAGCGCTTTTTGGTGCTTCTGTAAATACGGTGGCTCAGAAATCCTACACATACAGATAGGTATTTGAACAAGACTTCAAATCATCATCCTAAGAAAAAAAAGGGGGGGGTCTTATATCAATACACTTATGACCAGGGCAAAACGGATTTCTGAGCTGCAGTATTTACTGGAGGAAAACAAGCATTTATTTGACATGGACATTATGCAGAAATGGCTATTCAAAGGCGATATAGAGAAGGCACTGAGATCAGGGAGGCAGAATTATTCTCAGACTGAAGAACAATCAGACCAGAGGACAAGAGTGTTCTTACCATACATCAAAGTTGTAACAGGCCTGGGAGGGGTGGGATTGGCAGAGGAGGAGGCCTCCACTGTATCCTCCCTCACAGGCCTGGATGCCCTAAATAGCTGGTGCAGATCCGAGAAGCTCCATTGGGCAGGCTGGGTAACCCAGCGTAAGGAGACAAACAGTGCACTCCTATGCATGTCTACTTAGAAGTAATTCTCATTTAATTCAATGGGACATACTCCCAGGTAAGTATGTATAGGATTGCAGCAAATGTTCCCTTATCCCGAGTAGACCTCCAGCCTCCTCCTGACTAGCATAGGATACAGCATTGGGTCGCTTGGCCTCGCTGTGCCAGCACTGGTTAGGATTGGGTTGTTAAGTCCTGTTGAGTTCATGGAACTAGTTTCATGGTTCTTCGGATCCTGTTGAAATACTTTCCAAATTGCTCACTAAAACGTAAAGCATTCATTTAATTTTGAGATAGCTAATGATGTAAGAATCTCTATTTTAATTCACTCCAATTATTTTATTATTCAGATCACTGGATATTCACAATAGCATTAACTATAATGCAGATTTTTCAAATATTTTAGAATATTTAAGCAATACTCTAAATCCTCTTTAAATGGTAAGTTTAGTGTCAGATTTACTGAATAGCTTTATACCTGTAATAGCACAATCCTATGCATGTCTGCTCAGATGTAAGGCCCATTTTGTTCAATGGGAAAGTATGCATAGGATGGCAGACTAATGCCCCAATCCTATCAATTACATGATGCAGCAGCACCAATGGAGCATGTGCTGCATCCTATGGTGGTGGGGGGGGCAACCAGGTGACCCAGGAGAGGTAAGTAAAAATCATTTTTACTTATCTCCCTATCAGGCCACCTGGCAGCCAATGGGTCTCCTTGGAACTATGCCAGCTATTTAGCTGGCATAGGTTCGAGGAGCCACAGGGGGCACATTGGGCCAGGAAAAGGGGATAGAATCCTGGTGTGCACTACTGCTCTCAAACCGTCCTCTGCCCACCCCACTCACCACCCTAAACCTCCCCGAACCATCCACAACCTGCCCCTGCAGCCACCTTATGTGCTCCGGTGTGGCCTGGGTGAGCTGTTAGCATGTGCGTGACAAAAGAAAATATTTCTTTACCCAGCGTGTAATTGGTTTGTGGAACTCCTTGCCACAGGATGTGGTGATGGCACCTGGCCCGGATTCCTTTAAAAAGGGATTGGACAGATTTATGGAGGAAAAGTCCATCACAGCTTACAAGCCATGATGGGGATAAGCAACCTCCTGGTTGTAGGAGTAGGTGTTCTCTGTGCCAGGTGCAAGGGAGTGGTGACAGAATACAGGTATCTTGTTGTCTTGTGTGCTCCCTGAGGCATCTGGTGGGGCCACTGTGTGATACAGGAAGCTGGACTAGATGGGCCTTTGGCCTGATCCAGCAGGACTCTTATGTTCTTATGCCTCCAGCCATTTGCACCGGCAGTCCTGCAGTGCATGACAGCAACATTGGATGGGGACTTATGGCAGCGGATCGCAATATCTGCCACTGTAAGCTCTCAGTAGGATTGGGCTGTTAGAAATACAAGAGTTCTCCCCCTCCTTTGTGATGCAGAAACAATGTTTGGTTGCATTTTCTCCTATCCGTTTGCCTTCGATAAGTAAGATGTCTATATTTTTAATTAAGCAGCAATATCAATGAAAAGTGTATTTCATTTCTGCATAATAGTGTCCTACGGAAAAGTAGATAGTGATATGTTAGTGAAGACACTTATTAAGATTAATTGTTGAGAGCGCCAAAGCAATTAGGATTATTTCAAACACATTTATTTCTGAATAAATGATCTCACATCACAGGGAGAGAGTTATAGCAACGCTTCAGCTTTTTCCTCTTGAGAAATGTAAGAACAGATTAATTTGCATACATATTACATGGAAATTAATATTTTGGTGGCATTGGCATTTTTTTCTTGAGACCATCATTGATAAAATGTAACTGTATTTTCATGTTGTATAATGGCACAATCCTGTTGTGCCCTTGTGCAGGCAGACTGCGCGCTCCACTACATCAGTGTAGGTTAGGAAGGTTTGGTAGGATTAGGCTGCCCGTAGATTGTATACTACCCTACACTACAGGAGCAGGAAAAAAAGCAGAGTGGAATATCAAATTATTTCGCTTAGGTGTGATAGATCCATTCCTTTGGTAGAATACCAATAAGGGATATAGTTTTAGTACATTATTACTTCTCAGGTCGTACAAAATTCTCATATAAGAGAGAATTAGGAAGCCCCCTGACATGTAGATTATGTTTTTTGTCACTTTCATCCACACAGCAATCCTTGAAACAACCTATCATTATTCCCAAGAACTGATGCTAATGAGAAAGCAAATTGGCCAATGTCATCCTTTCTTAACTTGTGTTTTCAAAGAGTGATATGGAAAGTGGTTTTCTTCTTTCATCATTACAATCTTGCTATTTAATCATGCTTCTACCTTACTCCACATCCAAAGAACTCTGTGAGGTTTTTCAAACGAACGCTTTCATGGCCAGCCACAATTTTTAATGGACAAGGGGAATACGGGTACAGAAGCCATGTAAAACACACACAAAGTCCAACTGAAATAAAAACAAAAATCGATCCTGCTTACATTCTTCAAGTTTCCTTGACAGCGCAGGCAGGCAGAAAGTCATTAAAAATCCACAGCACAACCTTAGAAATCCGACGTTTCGTTTCTTTCACTCCAGAAACATTCTCGAGGAGCAGTCTGAAGACTGTTAGATGGTGAAGCAAGTCAGCGCAACAGCTGGTTAATTATAGAGCAAAAGCATGGGACCAGTTCAATTATCAGCGGAGCACACATGGAAGTCATTAACGGAGCAGCCAGTCCTGCAAGTAGCCCTGACGAGGCAATAGTCACTGTCTGTTGTATTACGAGTAGACCCCTAGGGGCGTCGCCTGATGTGGGGCCCTGGGGTGGTGGGCCCCAGGGCGCAAGGGCGGAGGGCCTCTGGAGGGGCAGGAGAGGGCCTCTGGAGGGGCGGGAGACATCTTAGGTTTCGGGTTTTTTTTGGCTTTTTTCCATTTTTTTCTGGCTTTTTTAAAAGGTTTTTTAGGGGTAACGGGGCTTCTACGTGTATATGTCTGCTTTGCGCCACTTGTCTTGTTTATAGGGGCCTCCAGCGACGATCTCCTCCACCGACGATCTCTTCCAGGGGCGCAGATCGCTCCTCTGCCGCCCCTAGCGCGAACTCTGTAAGCTCCGCAGGGTTACAGAGTTCACGCATGCGCATAGCAAACAGCCATCACGCATGCGTGAACTCTGTGATGGCTGTTTGCTATGCGCATGCGTGAACTCTGTAACCCTGCGGAGCTTACAGAGTTCGCGCCAGGGGCGGCAGAGGAGCGATCTGCGCCCCTGGAAGAGATCGTCGGTGGAGGAGATTGTCGCTGGAGGCCCCTATAAACAAGATAAGTGGCGCAAAGCAGACATATACATGTAGAAGCCCTGTTACCCCTAAAAAACCTTTTAAAAAAGCCAGAAAAAACGGAAAAAAGCAAAAAAAAACCGAAAGTAATTATGCTAATTAGTAATTATGCTAATTACTTTGGGGCGTCGAGGGGTGGGCCCCACCCTGTTCTGGGGCTAGCTACGCCACTTACCATTATCTTTAACACTAACGCACAAGCTGTCAGAGTACCATTGCTGACTTCAATTGCCCTCTATACAGCTGCCAAGTGCGTTCCGTTGTCCTGAGATGACCTCTGTGAGAATCCAATGGTTCCTGGTTCAGGCTTGCGTATTATGGGGAACCAGATCTTATTAATAAAACTTAAATCCTGTTGCCTATTAATTATTTTATGGACAGGTCTTTTACTGATTTCAATCGCCTCCAGGTTCCGAAGAATACCCAATCTGCCCTCAGTCCTCAGGCTGCTGGTCTCTTCAAACCGGATGACGTGTCCAGTGGCCAGTGTCCAGTTCCTATACCTTTATAAATAAGGGATTCGCCACTGAATGACCAGACTGATGGCCTGATCCTATTGGCGCCTAACGCCACAAGAACAAGAGTTCTGGTGGCCTAAGGCAGTTTCTGGCTGTTGCAAAAGGTAACACACAGGTGCATGCAGCCTGGCCACCACCGCAAGAAGCGAGTGTTCGGCTCTGCATGAAGCAGACAACAGATGCCCGCTGGCATCAGTACATTCACACAGGAGGTGGGAGGGATGCATGGTGGGTGGAATGGGGCAGTGATGGGGCATGGAGGTGGGTTGGGATCAGGAAGAGGACAGTTTTAGGGGCAGCAGCACACACCAAAACCTAACCCTCTTCCTGGTCTCGATCCCCAGACCTGTGTTCATACTGACTTGCGCCAGCAATATCACTGGTGCAGGTCTGAGTAGGCCTGGTGGGCTGGCTTACCCTGAGGCATGGGAACAAATGTTTCCTTCCCACAAGGAGGCCTCCAGAGGCCAAAACTCCCTTGTGGGATGCAGTAGGTGCCATGTTGGCACAGCTGCATCACCACGCACGGAGTTACTGCGGATTGGGCTGTGATGTATCCAAATGAATTCATCTTGGAAATCAGGGATGGGGCTACACAGCCATGCCAAGGCACATATAGAGGCAGATTCACTACTGGGAGCATAGACTTAGCTATTTATTTATTTATTTTTCACATTTTTATACCACCCTTCCTCCAAGGAGCTCAGAGTGGTGTACATATTTCCTCCCCTCCTTTTTGTCCTCACAACAACCCTGTGAGGTAAGTGGGGCTGAGAGATAGTGACTGGCCCAAGGTCACCCAGGAAGCTTCGTGGCTGAGCGGGGATTTGAATCTGGATCTTCCAGGTCTAAGTCCGACTCCCAAACCACTACGGAAATATTGTGTTGCATGGTGACTATATCTCTATGTGTGGAGACTTGAAGTCATATCATTTATGAAGTCTTGTTGATCAACTAAAATCTATTTTTTGAATTTGTCCCAGTCTTTTCAGTTTCTCTTCTTGAATAAAAGTATTTGTAAAATAAAGTTGCATTCAATTTTACAAAAAATATGTCCTTATTTGGAAATTATTTCCAAATGGATTTGGAAATCTGGGTTGCACCAAGGTCATGACCCCCTCCCTTGGCCCTGGCGCGCTGAAGAAGGCAACGCAGAAGCATTTCATCACTTTCATATTGCGTTCTTCAACGCGCCAGGGCCATGGGAGAGGGTCACTTGCCTCGGCACAGCCTGAAAATAGCCATTCTAATAACTGGAGACTGCCTGCCTGCTGCTCTGCCACCCTACAATGGTAAGAAAAACGGTTTCTAAACCGTGATTTAAAGGGACGTTATTTTTACCGGATTTGAGTATCCACAGTTTTTGGCATCTGCAGGGGGTGCCATCATCACTGCCGAATCCATTCCCTCCCACAGCCTCCCCGCCCACTTTTGCCCCCTTCCCACCCTCGTTTTGCCTTCCCTATACTGGCTTACCTGCTCCAGTGATTGGCCAGCGCTCCAACAACGCACGTAGAAAGGCTCTGGTCTTTCCGCCGTCTCTCTGGCAGTGCATACTGCCAGAGCTCACTTTATGGCTGCTTTTCAGCAGCCAGCACTGATAGAGCACTAGTTCTGCCAGCGGGGAAGCCTAATAGGATTGGGCTGTTACCTGGGATTGAATCCCACTGAACTCCAAAGATTGTGGCATAAATGGACTTTTGGTATAGTCCAGTCTGGCTCTGCATATATATTTAGACTACTGTGAGAGAACAAATTTTAATTGAAGTACAATATGGAAATACATTTTAGTGAATTGCTTGTCAGCAAAAGCCCATATTGTTCATTGTCATCATCCTAATATCAAATACTGAGTGGACAAATACAGGATGGAATTCTTTAATCCCCTTTGATGTAGGAAAAACTGCATTGCAGGCCTTGAGAATAAAGCCTCTGAAGAGTTTGTGAAGGCACTGAAGGCCTTTAGAAGAGAAAATCATCTCTGCATCTCACTTGTACATCTTCTGATTAGCACAGAAATAACCACAATGAACAAAAACACTTTGACAGCCAATGTGCTTAAGTTTTATTAAAATCAGGGGAGTCATTAGAACTCCTCAAGATTAACCTCACTAGAGTGCCCATATATCTGATGCTTGTTACAGGCACCATATGAATTTTGCGTAATAAAAATATCATGAAGGGGCTGAAGAATAACTGCAATTTTTTGTTTAATATAAACATGGACACAACAAATCTACCATATAGAGTGATTACATACTACCAGCATAATAACTTTTCAAGAAGTTGCTAGGAATAATAAAAACTATTGTTTTCCACAGACACGGTACACATATGATGAAAATATTAATAAAAATGCCCAGGAAAATAAAAGAAAAAAACAGATAACATGCTTATACTGGCAAATAAAGCTTGGGTGAACGCTCTTCCCAGGATAGTATCACACCTGCTGCTTAATTTAATTTCTGTTGCCACAGAAACTAGTTTGACTATGCAGAAGTATGCAGCAGCCATAAAGTTTTACATAACACACATTTTTCAATTACAATGCTCTTTGGGAGCAGGCAGTGCAACTGAAATGTCATGTGAACGTATGTAGCTGCCGATGGGCGAAATCCTAACTAAGAATCCGGTGGGCAGCCCAGGCCACCCGCCGGATCCCATTCCCACTCTGGCCCGCCATGCGGGACATTTGTCCCCTTCCCCAGGTGTAAACCGGGGCAGCCCTATTGGCCTCCTCAGATTTCCGCCAGCTAAATAGCTGGCAGAAGTAGGAGGAGGCCGTGTAATGACCAAGCCGGCCTGGCAGGGATGGGGATATGGCCGACGCCATCCCCACCCCCTCCCTGGCCAGCTCGCCCAATGGCCCCCCTCCCTCACCGCCCATGAGGCCGCTGGTGGGAGCCTTACCTGCCTCCACCATCCGCATGCTCATCCCGGCAGTGGAGGGAGGGAGGCCGGCCTTGCGCCAGCCTCCCTTACTCCAAAGTAGGCGCAAAGTTACGCCAGAGCACTCGCTCCGGCGCCGGCAGCTTACACAGGATCTCACAGTTATACTCAGAAGTGACGTGAAATCTTTGGGCTCCTTAGGTGGGTCACCAAATGAAATGTGGCCTCTGCCTCCTTGTCTGTTACCACTGCTTCACCTGCCCCCCTCCATTGCTGTCTGATTCAGCAGCATGAAAAGAGCACCACTCAGTTCTCCTCCCATGTTCACTGTATTTGAAAAGGATGTGGACCAAACCAGAAGAGGAAGTGTAGATAAGGGAGAGGGGAATGGGCTAGAGTAGTGTTGTCCAATTGGTTTCATACTGCAGTCCGAATAGCAATCATGGCGCCTGCTGAGGGCCAGAACTGTCATTTTTTCTTACAAGCAATTTTTTCTTACTTAGGAACTCATTAGCTGCAAATGACAGAAGAAAAAATATGCAAATCTTGATCATATTTTCAAGATATAGGAGAGCCCAATTATCACACGGGCCGCCCTTTCATCAGCGCTGCTTCTGCTAAGGCATCACTTCACAGTTCAGCAGTTGAGAGGTGCTCCGTAAAGTGACACCTCGGCTCAGCAGGTGGCACTGCCAAAAGGGTAGCCTATGTGATAACTGTGCTCTCCCGGTGCCTCAACAGCTTCTCCCTTCTCCCTTTCTCATCCCTGTTGGCCTGCCTCTTCCCCCATTCCATTCCTAACTCACCTTCGGAATCTTCCTTCTGTCTCTTTCTCTCCCAGTACCCTCAGCAGAAGCGGCGCTACTGAAAGGGTGGCCTGCATGATAGTTAGGCTCTCCTTTTCTCCTTTCTCCAAAGCTGCCCTTTTTGCAGTGCCATTTCTGCCGATGCAACACTTCACAGCACAGCAGCTGGGAGAGCCCAGTTATTATGGGGGGCAGGATAAAGAGCTTTCACAGGCCTTATGTTTGACACCCCTGGGCTGGAGCATCTCTAGAAGCATGCTCTAGAGGCCACCACTCTCCTCTCCAGTGAGGTTTAAACATCACAATGAAGCTCCTGTTCCAGGCTGATTTACACCCTGAACAGGAGGGTTCCCCAGGGCTTGGAGACACACTGCAACATCCTGTTACAGATTCCATTTGTCCTATACACTAATCATCATACTTATATCATAGAACACCAAAGAGATGAACATTCATGAGCATACTGTATGTAGAATCCATTTTGCCATTATAAAGTTATGCAAACCGGACTTTTTGCATCACGGTGAGTCTGATGAACTGCAAGTTGCGTCAGAAGCCTGTTTTCTAAAAGCTGCAGATTCCAGCTATCAGGACTAAGGTGAAGGTGACATGCTCATAACATGAAGGTTATTCAGAGCTCTTGGCTGCTGTACATTCCATTCTGCAGAATCAGCAACTGCCCTTGACAATTCTTAGTTCTTCAATTTATATACCAATGTAGAACACAGAAAGAACATTATGCAAACATATGGGGCAGCAGATATCAACAAGAGCTTGATTTTAATTTATTTATTTTTGGTAAAGTCATAAAATTAATTTATCTTATGTAAAGTCATCAGCTCTGATATGTTTTAGGTTTCAAAATGGAGCACATCACAGGATTTAACATTTACATCATTTATTTCACTAGCTGAACTTAATAAGTTGAGTCAGAAGAAAATACCCACATTTTAACATTGAGAACAAACAGTCTCTTAAAGGTCCCTGTGTATCTGTCAAAATGTCAGCAAACGAAACATTATATTTTATTGACCTTAACTGAGTTTTTAAATGTAAGTTGTACATGCACTGTTACTCACGCACTGCTTTCAGATTGAATTGGCTAAAATCTAGACACAAACCACCAGGACGTTGTCCTGTGTTCGTTGCTTGTCTTCAATCACTTCATGATGTAAATGACAGGAGATGATATGTTTAAATGCTTTACCTGGTTTGGCGGGTGCATTGGGAACCAGCGACATACTGGGAACGTTACAACCTCGCACTCCCAAAATGGTCGCCGATGGAGCACTGTGCGCTCCATCGGTAGCCATTTTACAATAGTGGAAGACTCTTCCACTGTCGTAAATCCCTGCACCCAACAGCCCAATCCTGGATTCATTCTGCTTAATGGTAGAGCTGACTTTGACATAAAGGGTTCTAGCCTAGCCATCTCCCTAAGATACTAGATTTCTACTTGCAGGGCATTTTCAGATCACTCCTGCAGCATTGTTTCCAGCAACGTCTGTTTTCAATCTGACAGTTTGCCTCAAATGTCTGTAGTGACCTATTAATGCACTGTTTTCCAGACTCCTGATCCTTTCCTGTTCTGATCTTTCATTCTCAATCCACATATTTTATGGCCGTGCAATACATGGTTTATGCTTGGGAAGTGATGAATTGTATTTTATTATATCCAGTTCAATCATTACTATAATCTTGGTTCTGGAAAAAAAAGTGTCATGAAAAAGGCTGGTGGGTGGGTACTGAATATATATGCCAGATCAGACAACATGAAATGCAATCTTCTTTATGGATTTCATAGAATCGTTCTACTTTTCTATTAAAGTGTGGATAAAAACACACAGAGGCCAGCACAGAGGAGAGACTGCTTTGTCACTGGGAGTCATATATAAGGAAACTGACAGCACAAGCCTATGCACATCTACTCAGAAGTAAGTCCCGTTGTGTTCAATGGGGCTTACTCCCAGGAGAGTGTGCTCAAGTTAAGGCTTATGTTTAAAATTGAAGGCTTTCCTCCATTTGTGTGTGTGTGTGTGTGTGTGTGTGTGTGTGTGTGTGTGTGTGTGTGTGTGTGTGTGTGTGTGTGTGTGCAGCAGAATATATAGTCACCATAGTAACAGTCAGTTCATAAGGTACATATACATATATAAGCACTTTCTAAAGACTGCTATGTAGAAAAGAGACACATGCATCTGTTTTGAATAGAAGACAAAGCAAGATCCTAGGACTTTAAGGAGTCTGTTGTTCAAGACTATTGGATCCCCTCTATCTATATTTTTATTAACATTCAGCATTCTCAAAGAACTCAAAATGGTTAGTGAGAATGACTGGGTGGATAACTATTTCTCCCACCGGTGACTCTCTAAACTCTCTTTAACTAAATAAAAGAAGAACCTTCTCTAAAAGAATAAACTCTAATCAACTTAAAAGAAAAGCAACACTAAACTAAAAATACCCAGTCTAAACTAATCAAACTACGGTAATTACATTTTTTTAAATGAAAAGAATCAAGTGGCTGAATGCTGTAAGAATAAAAAATAATTGCACATTTTCATGATGGCTTCACAAGATGTTGTTGGGGGAGCAAGCTGTTAAACATGCTTGATAACATCTGGTGATATGTTATATGGGGGCTGGACACATGCTCTGGGGAGCCTGTTGTACCCCACATCAACAGCAGACACTCCCAAAGCTTGGGGAAATTTGGGAACAACTTGTAATGCAACATGAAACGCTTTGGTGGGAATTGAGACATCTATTCTATGTGCAGAAGGGCTTATATGTTCCCCAACCCAAATACATAGCAACATGCTCTTACTTTTATATGCATGCGTTTCTGTTGAAACATCTGAGGTTGCAGAGCTAGTGATGGTTGAAGACATAAGAGTCTGGAGAGATTCAATTTATGGTTGTTCCAATTCCTCCCACATGTATCTACAATGAATTGTATTCTGAGAAAGTTAGCTATGACTACGGACCGTTGAAATTAATGAAATGTTAGTCATAGCTGACTTGTCTCATTACTTTCAGTGGAACATAGGAATCCTAATTTTTGTAGGATACAATCCAACATTTTTATACTACTTTTCCTCCAAAAGGTTCAGGGTGGCATACAAGGTTGCCCCCCCCCCATCTTATATTCCCAACAACTCTGTGGGATACGTTAGACTGAGAGAGACAATGGCTGGCCCAATGTCATTCAATGAACTTTCTGGCTGCATGGGAATTTGAGCCTAGGCCTCCTCAGTCCTTGTCCAGTGCTCTTACCACTATACCATACTGTCTCTGACCTTCTTTAACAGTACAGAGCACTCTGTTCCTTATCTTTCCTCCTATGTTCAAGTGATTTAAGGCTTAGCTATGCTTAAAATAAACATCAGTCAGACTGGTTGTGAGTTCATTATGTTTGCTCCTTCATGGAACTCAGATAGAGAAACAGATAGAGCAGTATGTACTCCAAATATTGAAGTAATAGCTGTCCTCTCAATTTTCTTATTTGTCATCAGAAAGACGACTGTCTTCATGGAATTTGGAAATCCATGACAAACTTTAAAAAAATCTAGCTCTCCAGCAAAATCTGAATTTATGACAGAAGGTGTTAGTCCTCTAAACCAATGAGTGAGTTAAAATGAGGTATAAATAGTGTTTTTCATTTTCTCCTGTATCATTTTGTAAAGGAAATTTGCACTCCCTTTGCTGAGCCTTGCAATCTGCTGTAAATTCAAACGGTAAGAAATGCTTTTCAGTAGCAAGGGCCCAGTATAAAATGCAATTGGGAATAATGGGCTAAATTCCTCACTCTAATAAATCACTGGAAATAAAAGAGCTACACTAGGGGTAAATCTGGCCCAGTATATCTGAAGAAAATGGTTATTCACCTTCTTCTTAGACACTTTACAATTCACAGCAAGTGAACAGAGCTGCTTTCTTTTCTGACTCTTTGCTTTTTTCTTTTTGCATGTTTGAGAACATGGTATGCAAAACAATGTGTTCAAATAAAAAAAATGAAACAGAAGAGCTGTAGAATCTTGGGATATGGAGACGATAAGACAATGAATTGTTTTCGGTAGCTTTCATGGCCCGAGATCACTACACAATGTTGCCAAGGTATGGGATTAGACGCCATGAGGTAGAAATATAGACTTGTACCTTAATAATTTTCCAATACTGTGGACGGATCTCCGTGTAGGCAGCCGCCCCAGGCACAAAAATATACTAAAATCCAAGGTTGTTGTTGACCCAACGTTTCATTCCGACCTCGGAACCTCTTCTTGGGGTAAAATTCTGATGTAACTGTTCTTGGTTAGCCCCTTGTCCGAATAAATATCAAAAAAGAGCGGGAAGGAAGGAATCAATCCAAACAGAAGCAACTGTTCCGGTTCAGGCGTGTGCTGTCAGTTAGCGCTCGTTAACCTCACTAAAGGAGACACGCTGCAGCTGCTGTTGTTTTCTCTCGAGGAATACACTTTCACCTTCCTTCTCTCGAGGAATTCACTTTCTCCTTACTTCTCTCGAGGAATACACTTTCTCTCAAGGAGATACACGTTCTCCTTACTTGACCATTTGAGACCTTTCACTTGCTGCAGTTGTCAAACCTTTTTTCCTAGCATCTCCATTGTCCGTTGTTTCTGCAATCGCTCCCATTCCCATCATTTGCCTGCCCCGTATAATCGGCATCCAAATCCGGTTTGCAAAGGACAGGTCTTGTTGCCGGTTCACCAGCTCCCCTATTCCTTTCTTGCTTATCTCCAGAGCTTCTAGATGTCTCAAGATCTTATAGTTATTCTCTTTCTGCAGGCATCTGACCTCTTCAAACCGAACCGAATGTCCCTCTTTTAACACATGTTCCGCAATCGCGGACTGTTCCGGGTGATTTAACCTCAGTGAACGTTTGTGTTCAGCCACCCTCGTTTTTATGTGTCTACATGTCATGCCAATGTAGCATTTATTACATTCGCATGGGATCGGATAAATCCCAGCATTAGAAAGGGCCTGTCGTTTGTCTTTAGGATTTCCTATTATTTGTTGGACTTTTACTGTAGGCTTGAACACCGTTCTAACATCCCCTGTTGTAATATGCGTGCAATTTTGTCCGTTCCTTTAATGAATGGAAGACAAATCCATACTTTTTCATCTGTTCCAATTTCCTCCTTTTTTTCATCTTTCTGTACCGTCCCTTCTCTGTATGCTTTAATCTGGTTGTATTGCTTTGCCCAGCATTTATTAAACTGATTTTTAGAATACCCATTCGCCTGCAGCGTATCCCCTAACACTCTTTTTTCAGCCTCAAGGGAGTCCTTGTCGCACACTTTGATAGCCCTGTAGACTAATGAATTTATTAATGAATTTTTTGTGCGGGGTGATGGTTGGATTCACAATTTAAATATCTCCCCGTATGGGTGGGTTTTCTGTACACTGTATGCCCTATTGTTAGATCTTCCTTACGCGAAACTAAGACATCCAAAAAGGGCAAGGAGCCATTGCTCTCCAGTTCTACAGTAAATTGGATTTCCCTATATTGATTATTCAGATGTTCTACAAATCTATCCAATTCTTTGTCCCCATGTGTCCATACGCAAAAACATCGTCTACATAACGAACCCAAAAATCTGGTTTCAAATGTGCCGTATCCAACGCCTGTTTTTCAAATGCCTCCATAAATAAATTCGCAACTATCGGACTAAGGGGGTAGTCCGATAGTTGCGAATTTATTTATGGAGGCATTTGAAAAACAGGCGTTGGATACGGCACATTTGAAACCAGATTTTTGGGTTCGTTATGTAGACAATGTTTTTTGCGTATGGCGTCTAATCCCGTACCTTGGCAACATTGTGTAAGACAATGAATGTTACCTGAAAGCTGGAAGGGCCAAACTAGACAGGGCATGGTATGGCAGCTCCATGTTGTCAAAAAATAGCTGCAGGGTAGCTGATTTGAATTGGGTCACAGCAAGGGGATGGTGGCGCAGCGGGTTAAACCGCTGAACCATAAGCTGTCGATCGAAAGGTCAGCAGTTCGATTCCCGCGACGGGGTGAGCGCTCGTTGCTTGGCCAGTTCCTGCCAACCTAGCAGTTCCAAAGCATGTCAATGCGAGTAGATAAATAGGTACCGCTTGCGGGAAGGTAAACAGCTCTCCGTGTTCCAGCTGCATGCTACGCGCTGCGGCAAGGAGAGTCATGCTGACCACATGACCATGGAGACGTCTTCGGACAACGCTGGCTCTTCGGCTTTGAAATGGAGATGAGCACCACACCCTAGAGTCGGACACAACTGGACTTAATTGTCAGGGGATACCTTTACTTTTTAAGGGGAAGGGACATTAACTCTCTCCCCTAAGGTTGCCAACCCTCCAGGACTTCAGCATCAATCTCCAGGTGACTGCTGAAAGCAATCCTGGAGAGTTTAACACTTCATTACATCTATTTGATCATTACATCTATTTGAATCAAGGAATTTCTATCATTAAATCTTTTGGAGTCAAAATCTCCAGGAATGGTGGTAGAGATGCTGGAGTGAGCAAAACAGAACTCCTGGGCAGCTCAATCCTATCTAGCAGGACACAGAGGTGCACATAAGGCACCCGCCGCATCCTAACCAGAATTGGGCCTGCCACGGCGCAGCTGGAGTCCTCCTCGGGGTAAAGGAATGTTTGTCCCTTTACCCTGAGTAATGTGCCATGTATACCCTGAGTATTTTGCTGGTGCACATTCGAGAGCCCTATATAACACAGCCAGGCCCGGGAAAGGGGGATAGGATTTGGTGGAGGATTCCCTCCCCCTTCCTGAGCCCAGCCAACCAATCCCTCCTCCCAGAATACCCCGTTCCACCCTGCCCCTGCCCCTCCCTGGCAGGGACTCACTTCTCTGCTGTGGCGGCAATCTGTCCCATCGCGCCGGAGGAGCAGTGCAAGCCTCTCCGCTGGTGCTGCTTACTCATTGAGTGATGCAAACGTGCCTTACAGCTTACTGCCTTACTGCTCCACGCGCTCCACCGTAGTTCCGCCGCTGTCGGGACCCACCAAGTGGGTCCCGACCCACAGTTTGGGAAACACTGTGGTATTCTATTCCCCATCCAGAATCTCAATCTGGGAATTAAATTTGTGAATGTAGTCCATTTTGGAGCTGAATCTGCCTACATAACACATGCACAGAACTACAGCATATGCACAGAGGTAGATCACAGGTAACACTCTGTCCAGGTGAAAGTATAAACTATCATCACTGCTTTTAGACAGTGTAAAAAGAAAGTCTTACTAGAGCAACAGTATTCTGCATTTTCTGCCATTTCAATTCTGCTGGCTTCATGACACCAAGAATCCTACAGTTATGAAAAAAGCTCATGCATGAATGTCAACAGCAATGAAAACATGACTTTCAGCAATTGAATTGGCATTTCCCCGGCATAGAGCAAATACAGTATAAAGGCCTCCTCCCTCCCTTATATGTCTTGCTAGTTGTTTAGGACAAAAGCAGCAAAATACTGTGCAGCTGTGTTGTCAGAGCTCTCAGTCTCCTGATGGTGAGCAGCTTGTCACCAATGCCCCAGTCGAGATTTGACATTTGGCATCCCAAAAACAGACGTACCTAGTGCCCAGCACAAAAACAGCAGTGTGATCTATAATAAGGCAAACTCGTTGCCACATGCTGGAAATGTGAAGGTACTGGTACTTTGGAACATGAATCGACAGAGCACAGTTAAGAGTCAGTCTGACTAAAGCAAGAGTTCCCAAAAGATCCATGCACTACATTTATACAGTAGTTTAATTTAGCGGGACAAAGGAACAACTTTGCAGATTGCAGAATAGAATCTTGCAGAAAACAAGTTTGGTGTGAGAGGAGAGCAACTAAGTTTGAGAGCTCAACGAATTCACAAAGTACTTCTCTGAGACAGACCTTATGAATGTGTGTGAGTGCAAGTGTGTGTGTGTGTGTGTGTGTGTGTGTGTGTGTGTGTGTGTGTGTGTGTGTGTGTGTGTGTGTGTGTGTGTGTGTGTGTGTGTGTGTGTGTGTGTGTGTGTGTGTGTGTGTGTGTGTGTGTGTGTGTGTGTGTGTAAAAAAGTTCCCAAAATAGGGAAAACAGACAAAAATAAAGGAGAGCGCAAGGATTTTTCCACAGCACACAGGACTAGACTTAACATCCATCCCAGAAAAACCGGGATGCATACCAGTTTCCGGGGTCCATCCCATCCGACCCCGGAAACCAGCACTGTCCTGGCCTTTCCTGGCTGGCTGGCTGAATCGTCCGCAGCTGGCTGGAGTTGAATACTGGCTCGTGCACCTGCGTGAGGCTCATGCAGGTACACAACGCCTGGGAGCCCTTTGGAATCATCCGGGACTCCCTGGATGATTCCGAAGACGGAGCTCACAGGCGTTGTGTGCCTGCATGGGGCTCACACAGGCGCGTGAGCCAGTATCAGTCCCGACCAGCCATGGAGGATGCAGCTGGCCAGCCAGGATGGGGGGAAAGTGGCAGCGGCCGCGGCAACAAGCAGCAAGTAGCAAGAGGTGGTGGGCAAGCAGCGGGGACAGTCCCAGCTGAAAAGCAGCCAGCAAAAAATAAAGGCGCCAAAAAAATCTGGCCAGTCAGGTAAATAAATAAATAAATAAATAACACACACACACACACACACACACACACACACACACACACACACACACACACGGCAGCCGTGTATCTTTACGTAGGATTGGGCTGTTGATCAGATATCTGAGATCTCCTAGAAACAGCATGATCAAAGGTGTCATGAAAGGTCTTCACCTTGACTCAGACCCTCTTGAGATGACCATAGGCCAGGGGTTCTCAACCTGTGGTACGGGTACCCCTAGGGGTACGCAGACCTCTTGCTGGGGGTACGCCAAGCCCTGCCCCATCAGCAGCTAATTGTGTTAATTAACATGGATTTTAAATTGTAATTATTGTAATTATTTTCTAAGCCGTTCTGTCTCTCTGATTTTGGTTTTGGGCTTATTTTTGTACTTTGGAAAATGTACTTTGGTGGGGTGGGGGAGGGAGGAGCTGATTTTGGAAAGTGTGACTTGGAGAAAAAAGAGATCCTTGAATATCTGTCTGTCTGTCTGTCTCACACACACACACACACACACACACACACACACACACACACACACACACAGAGTTAAATAAGACATTTTTCCACATTTAAAATTGTTTTAGTACTTTTTATTTAACGATTAATTACCTAATTAATTAATTGATTAATCCAATTAATTAGCAGTTAATTAGCAGGGGGTACTTCAGAAAATTGGACCGTGATAGGGGGTACTCGGGCATCCAAAGGTTGAGAACCCCTGCCCTAGGCAGTCAAAGACAATCTCATTTTGGCTAGCCAGCCCTACCAGCATCACCTTTTGTTCCCTGGAGCAAGTATAGGTAGCTGCAACAGTCAGCTATGCAAAGTTAGGATTTCCAAGGCCATTGAGGAAAGAGATATATATGCAAGAGATATAATTTTTATTCAGTCAGTGTACAATACAGTTATAAGGTTACTTGTGGCTGATAACATGATTTTACTTAGTTGTCCATGAATTATATAATGGAGTGAATGCCTGTGAAAGCTAAAAAGATGTAATTTCAACTTGTAAGTATAATATCAATTATTTGTTTCAATCTAAAACACACTTAGGAGATGAGAAGAAATTACTTAATATATAATTCAGGCATAATGACAGGAAACATATGTTCTAGGCTTACTATTATGAGCCACCTCTAAATCAAGGCGACATTCTTTGAAATCTGGTATTTTTTTACTTCATTGCTCTTGCCGTTAGAGGTATACATATACACCATAATTAATAGTCTGTAGTAAATTATGAGTCCAAGACAGAAGTATGCTATAAATCATGAAAATGAAGTGATAAATGTATTGAGTCCTTTAAACAAAATCTTGTGTTGAATTTAGAACTTTAGTCCAAGTTTTTTCATGATATATTTTTTTCAATTGATAAGAGTAGACTGTAAATTAAAGGAGGAACATTTTGGCTCTCTCCTCTAATCAGCCACCCACACAGGTATTGATGTTCTCAACCCATTTCAACAGGCAGTTCTAAGGTAATGAAGACTAGAAATTTATGTGACTGAATATGATTTTTTTAAACTTGTTTTTGTCTGTAGATATAGGAAATGCTGTGTAGCCTCAGAATGACAGAATAATAACTAGCTTCAGAACGCTCAACTACTGTATATAAACCACATGAGGCTTGAATCTACCAGGGTCTATCACATGCTATGGAGGGGGGAGAAAGAAGGAAAACAGTGGGGGTGAGACAGGCACTCTCTTCAAGGCAAGGAGGACAGGGTGATGATCAGAAGGGAAGGGAAGTACGGGTGGAAGTGGGAAGGATCCTTGGAAAGGGCCACCATTTATTTATTTATTTATTTACTTACTTAATCGTTTTATACATTTGTCCCCTGCCATTTAAGATAAAATCTTCACAGGGTGACTTCCAACCTTTTTAAACCACAACAAAAACATACTAAAATATAATATTAATTAGAAAAGTACAATAGTACAACAGCAAAGCAGCACAATATCCTCATAACACAGTTGGGCACAGAGAGAGTTAAACATGTACATGTCAATTAACAAAACCTTGCAGCATGAGGGTCTTCAGCCACCACCTAAAGGCAGACAAAGAAGAGGTTTGATGGACATCCTTAGTTAGGACGAGAGTTCCA
The DNA here is from genome assembly GCA_026170595.1 of Plestiodon gilberti rubricaudatus. NCBI lineage: Eukaryota > Metazoa > Chordata > Lepidosauria > Squamata > Scincidae > Plestiodon > Plestiodon gilberti. The sequence continues at coordinate 30,519,220 of JANXHW010000003.1, read as the reverse complement.
CAGCTGTGGTGCTGCCACCAAGAAGGCCTTGTCCCTGGTACCCAGCTAATGCTGGGTCACAGAGCAGGGACTGTAAGGCCAAATGCAGAGCACTGGGAGGTTCTCTCCCAATGTCCTGATCTTCTTCAGGTTCATGACTGGAGTGTACATCTTGATACAAGGAAATACTTGTCTTGAAGCTTGACACTTAACAGGCAACTTGTCTTTAGGGATCTCTTCTGGGCTTCTCTCAGTCATCCTACTACAATTCTCAGGTTGGTGAGCCTTAGGGTCTTCAGTCAAGACCTTCTGACTGCCCTGGTTCAAAGGTTGTGTACGAAGTCAGAGGGAGGGGTGGCGCGGTATGTGCTGCATGCATGGCATCACACAGAGGTGCAAAGTGGTTCCTCTCACTCACCATTAGAGCCAGTCCGGCAGTGAAGGCTCTGATGGCGAGTGGGAGGGGCTACTTTGCACTTCCATGTAACACCATGCAGCACTTACCACGCGGCCGCCACCCCCTCTGGCTACACTACTGCCCATACCTTATACCACACAAATATCCTATCCCATAGATGGTCATGTCCTCACTCCCCTTACCTCTCAAAAAGGTGGGTCGGATTTATACAAACCAGGCATCTGTACAATACGGGTTTATGTGGAGCTCCTACATCATATATTATGTGTGTGGTGGAAGGGAAATCGCTGTACCTCTTTTTCATCATGTAGAATAGTGGTGCCATATTGAATAAGGGCTAAGTTTTTTTTCCTCCTAAGTATTCCTGTTTCTGTTTTGGTGAGTCGTAGCAGAAGAGCCCTGCTGGATCACACCAAAGGCTTGTCGACTTCAGCATCATATTTCCCCAGTAGTTATTCAGTTGTATCCAGAAGACCCACAAGAGAGCATGAAGGTGGCAGTCCTTGCCCACTATTGTCCCCCAACAACTGGTGTATAAAGGCAAATCATCTCTAATCATAGGAATTCCAATAAGTATCATGGCTAATAACCATTGCTAGACCAATCCTCCAGGAATATGCCCCATTTGCATTCTCCCAGATGTTGTCTCTTTATCCCAACTACCACCATCCCAGTCAGCATCCTACTTTCCTGCCCCTTATCACTTTCTCAGGTTTATATTAGAGGGGAACAAGAGCTTTAAGTACTTGCAGACAAGGCATGATCCCAAAGCGGTTACACTACCCATACCCTGGCACATCCTGTGTTAAACTGTGTCGTATGGTGCAGGAAATATCTGTTTTTAAACTGATTCCATCCCCAGGTTGCAGGAGCTTTCCAAGTTAGCAAATACCCAGTAATATTATGTGCTTGACCAGAATCAACGTAACCTAATAGGAAGGAAAGAAACATATTTCCTAATTCAGGCCAAACCTATCTTTTGCACTCAAATGCATGCTTAACATTTCAACACACAACAGAACACACATATCTTCTTACATGTTTCTGAGTGACTATGGCAGGAACAGAAGACATGCATCAGTGTAGAAACATTTGTGGTGCCTGCCTGCTGCACTGGCAAGAGAATTGCTCTGGTTTTTGTGGATCCTTGGAAAACAAGGTATTGGGGAGCAGTGGCGTAGCTGGACTGGAGTGGAGGCAAGTAGTTCTGCAAGACTCTGTTACACCGGAGTCAACGGCCCCTCCCCCTTGCTGTTGGAGCCATTCTGGCGGCAATGGCAACACGCAGGACACTCCCCTGTCGCTGCCGGAATGGCTCCAACAGCAAAGGGGAGGGGCCGTTGACTCCAATGTAACGGAGTCTTGCAGAACTACTTGCCTCCACTCCAGTCTAGTTTCACCTCTGTTGGGGAGCTCCTTGTGTCCTGCCCCAGAGCTGGGACAATCTTCCTTCTCCTGATGCCTCTTTTCCCACCTAAGTCTACAGGCTTCTAGTAATCAGCAGTTGGGCTTCTGAGAGATGAATGACAGCGTGAGCCAGTGATGCTGCAGCAATGGTCAAGATATCAAGGTTGTTGTCAGGGGGAAGGCAAGGCACCACCAACACAGAGAGGAAACTCACACTGTGCTTCTCCTCTCTTCCCCTTCCCAGGAAAGAATTCTGATGATTCTTTTCTATATGCTACCTGTTTGGCCTTTACCCTAAAAGGACAACATTCCATTTTATGACCTAAATTGTTTCTTTTGCTGTGGATTCTAAACCAGTGTCTCTTTTCCCACCCACACCTAAGCACATATTGTTTTACATCTTTTGGTGTTCTGTTTTGATTACCCTGCTGTCACTGTTATTTGACTGGCTTATTGGTTTTTAGATTTGAATTGTTTTTATTGTAAACCACCTTGGCAGCCCTTGAAGTTATGGCTGAAAGGTGGTCTATAAGCGCATGCGCATGCACACACACCAAACACACCCAAATGAAGGATGTCCAGCTTAACAACAGATATTTATTTGTGACATCATGCAGCATTTAAAAAAAAAAAATCAGTGCTGAAACTAGAATGTTTAATACAAAAATGTCATAATGGAAAAGACCACTGTTCCTAAATAGAGCCCCTCCCAATTAAAAAAAACATTAATTGTAGAATGAAAGGGCCAGTTCTTAAGGTCCTGTTGCTCACAATTTTTCCACCGTTCCAAAGGGAGCACAGATACAGTATATTATGTTTCAGGAGCTCAGAGGCGCACTCTGAGGCTCTTAGCAACACACTTTTTCAAACATGAATAAGTCCCTGTGGGCCTCTGATATAACCAATTGTTAGCTCAGCTGTTCAACAATTGGGAAAACACAGAGCTCTCGTAAACTTGCCTAGATCAATGGCTACAGGTGAGAAAAGAACATGGATCTCTCAAATCCCAGTTTTCTGCTTGTGCTACTGTATGGACTCACAGAGTGGTGAGACATGCAACATTAATATCTGAATGCATCCTAGGACAAAGTTGGGAGGGGGGAAGAGCCTTCGCACGACCTGGAAGTGGGTCAGTAAGCTTAGAGAAGCCCTCCAGAGGCTTGGAAATGGTGCAGTGCTAAAGGTTTTTTAAAAACCCACGTTTTTTGCCTTGTTTTCTTTTTTAAGTGATGTCAGCGCAGACCCCACGGATCTGGGACCCGTGATGTAACAAATCCGCGGGTCCCGAATCCGCTGATGGAAAGGGTCCACTATACAGTGGTTTGGAAGAAACATGGTCTGTATTTTCAGGAATAAATGAGTAACAGCCTGATTCTGTGTAAACAAACGCTGGTGGAGCATGCACTCTGCCGGCGTTGGGTGCCGTAAACATTCCGTAAAACACATTTACGGCACCCGGAGAGTAAGCGGCACTGGTGTGGAGGCCTGCACCACTCACTCCCCTAGCGGCCCGGACCTGAGCCAGATGGTGCAGAGGCGAAGACGGGCGGGAAGGGGGCCATTGACCAGCCCGGGTCGGGAGGGGGCGGGGATATTGGCAGCACACTCCACCAATATTCTAAGCCCCCAGCCCGGTTCAGCCTTAACCTCCCTGGATATACGTCAGCTTCAGAGCTGGCATACATCTGAGGAGGTTCATAGGCCCTGGGCTTGCCTACACCCAGGGAAGGGAACGAATGCCCCCTTCTCCCAAGATGCTCCCAGGCTGCCCTGGGACAGCCCGGGAACAATATAGGATACATCGGCCGGCATGTATCCTTACAAAGGATTGCGCTGTAAGTGAATGTTGTCAACAGTGAAGGAAAAAAGCGTCTGCAGAAGAACCTAGAGATTATTATAATCATACTTGTGGAAGCTGTTACTATGAAGAAACAAAAAAGCTCTCTTTATTTCATGCACTAATCAAATGTATACTTGTGGGAAGACAAAATGAAACAGTATTATTCCTGAAAATGCGTCTTTATTTCATTTTAGTTATATCTTTCATCAGTATATAAAAAAAGAACTTGCTGTGCTGCAGTTGCACATATTTTCAAAACAAATTAACAAGAAGATTAAAAAATCCAATCAACTACCACAGCAGCAGCAGAGCAAAATACAGCAAACATCAGTAAGGATCTTGCAGCTAGTTAAGGAATGGAAAATGCTGTAAAAGAGTCTTCGAGTTAATAAGGGGATATGTTGCACTGGTCAGCAGAAAGCATTGTTCCAGCTTCTTGCTCAAGAACACACAACTTATTTGCTATTTGCTCAACATTGTTCTTTAAGTCATTCGTTTCCTGCAAGCCCACGTACATAATTTCAATCTACAACCTTAAATGTATTTTAAACCACCATAGCAACTGCTGGCAGAAATGTGAACAAGTAATTTATTTGCCTTCCCTCCACAATGAATTTTCTCCTATATTTTTGTCAATGTTTTGCTATTTGGGGACATTTTTAACCTCCTAGGAGCCCAGTGAAGCTCTGCAGAAAAACTGCCTAAGCATCCTCTTGCAGGTAGCCTTTGAAAACATGCAATTCTCAGACAACCACATGCTGGATGCGGATTCAGGGTCCATCTTCTGTCTGGGGCAGCTATTCTGCTTACAGCCAAGCTACCTTGTCCATTGGTAGCAAACCTGTTTATCAATGTCCAAAGGGTAGGATGAAATAACCCAGGTGGGTTCCACTCCTCCCATCAGGCACCTTGATGCCAAGTTATAAATTTCCAAGCCCACAGGAAGTGGGCGTCGTTCTCTACCAGTCACCTGACTGATCCATTCATTGAGAGTTCAGAAAGTAGCACCCACTTGCTCATCCATGGGTAAAAGAATTAGGGATTCCTTGTGCAATGTAATTAGGTTAAACTATGGGCCGTCTAGTTAGGAACACAATCGATTTTTGGTTTTATTTCTTTGTTATCCCTTGCCACTACAAACTTCTCCTGTCTAACAGGCCAGGCCTGCGATTGAGTAGCATCCCAGCTCCATCTGCTGGGCATTAATGGTTATTACATCTTTTTGGTGAAACATTTCTTTATGCTTTCCAGCCAAGTTCAGGCATTTTCTGTCAGCCTTCTTGTACTTTTACTACCCCCTATCCTTTCCAATTTTATTTAATCCTTTTTGTGTAGATTTTTTAAATAAACTAGTTCCATTTTGACCCTCTGTCTGCCTGGTCCATGCTCACAGGTAATTCAGTGGATTTTCACATCTCTTTGCCCTGCAGACACTACTGAGGGATTGATTTTTAATAAGAACCCCTGGGGTTCAGTGCTCTCCTGGGGTGTCTGAGAAAGAAGCATCCAGAGATTGCTTCCTCTCCTTTCCCACTGAGATGGACAGGAAAGGAGAGCAGAGCAATTTTTAAATGTTCTGCCTGAGTGCCCCAGCAGCGCTGAAGTAGGTGCATCCAGAGAGTGCCTTTTCCAGACCTGTAGTGATGGAGGAGCATTTGGGAGCCTCCTGACCTCTTCAAGTGGACTCCCTCAGTGGCCCCTGTCATCACTTCCTCTGCTAGAGCCCAAGTGCAGACAGAGAAGGCAGGATAATGTAGTTATACAAGAAGTAATTCCTGGTGATGCCACCTGCTGCACAGAGGACTTCAGGGGTCAACTGGCTGGACCCTCAACCCTTATGCCAGATCTGTGCCCTAGTTTTTGTGGGAAGCACATTTCACATTGTGTGTCAAAGTCAGTAATGAAATTCGGTTATCCTGGGTGCTGAGAGATGAAAGTTATTTAAGTCAATAATGATAGGGATAGAGCACCACCTTAAGGATTCAATTTTTACTACTAGTGTTTGGAAAATTAGTTCATAAATGGAAACTAGGACTAGGGGTATCATAAAAGAAAAGTCATGTTGTTGCTACTTTGAAGAGCAGCATGGAAACTTTGACTCACCAATGTGGCACACGAAGCACGATGTGGCACACGAATGTGGCACACGAAGCAATCGTGATTGTACGAAGTGCATATGATAAAACTATTTGTCCGGTCGTGGACTTACTGCTGGCCAGCAGGGGTGCCCTGGCCATCCCAGATGTGGGAAACCCCTGTGTCAAGTATACGGAGGCCAGGGCTTTCCGAGCACAGAGACACCCTAGCCTGTGCCAGAACAGCCTGCATGCTCTCATAGAGAGCCCACAAGTGCGATACAGCTTGGAGCCTCAGTGCCTGCACACTAGGCTGATCAGATCAGCCAGCATGCTGCAAGGGAGAAGCCACCCCGGGAGAAGAGAGGGAGGCTATTGGCACTGACCTGGCAGGGAACATCAGGGAGAGGCATATCCACCAACACCTGACCCCCCAATGATATTTCGGGAGGTGGAGGGAAGGGGAGGAACTCCAGGGACCATAACACACCAGTGATGAGGTTGTACAGTGGAGAGACTGAGAGGAGGTATGTTGCGCGATTCTCACAAGATCTTGCACGATCTTGCGCCTGGAGAGCTGGGAAGCTGCTGCAGACATCCTGACAGGGTGCCGTGAAAGAAGGACACCATGACCACGGTAAGTTTGGGAACCACTGTCCTAAGGACCAGGACCTTATGAAATGCCATAACTTCTCTACATTCCATAAGGAGATGTCTAAAGCAGGGGTCTATGGCTAATGATTTTAGCTATAAAATATGTAGGACTCAAGTCACTTGTGACTTTTTCAGCCAAAAGGGTACCTCTATGGGTACCTTTGACAACAGAGTGAAAATGTGCCTCTGAAAGTGAATGAGTTTCTGCATATTGCAGCAGCTACCACTTCACAAGAAACTTCAAAGAAAGCCCTAAATAGAGTATATTAGAGTAGTCAAGGTAGCACAGAATAATGGTACTAAGGTATAAATCTCAGAGTAAAGAAAGGTTAACGCTTTTTCACAAGACAGACTTGTTCAAAAGTATTCCTAGCCAATGATGCAGTTTTGATTTTGCAGATCCAATGATAGGTTTGGGGTACTGTCACCTCTTTTTCTAATAGTGCTTTCAAGAATCAGAGATTGAGGCCTTGTAACAATGACGTGATTTTAATAGGCATGTTATAGGCCATACTTACAGAGTTACAGTTCTTACTCAGCTGTCTAACCTAATACCCAGTTTCCTAATGCATGAGCTATTACTGTACTTTGCTGAAATCTCATCAAGGCTTTGCTTCCACATTTTGAGAACCTGTCTATTTGTAACAAGTGCAAAACTGAAAAACTGAAAACTAGTGATCAAGGGTAGACGGATTCCATCATGGGAAATATCATCAGTCCTCCAATGATAGCAAAGCTGTGGGAAAAAAGCAACCAAGCTGAGTTACACAAAGCGTTTTATATACACTGAAAAAGGAAAGAAAGAAAAGCAACTGTTAAGGGCTGCATAGGCAGGGTGGCATAAAACAGGACAAGAAAAAGAAACTAATGAAAAGTCTAGTCTAGGTAGGAGAATGCAACCCACAAGCTTTTAAACTAGGAGTGGAATAAGGTAACAGCTCCCCCCTACGGGTGGGGATGAACACATATACCCATGCAGATCTAGCTTGTATGCTGTCACTTTTCCAACATCCAAGACCTGCCAAGCATCATTCTATCTTTGTCTTCTCGAAACTGGGTCACCAACATGCAACTCCATGTCCATGTACTATGAACATACAAATCTATGAATGGAAAATCACAGGAACCACTTGAGATAAAGGAAAGATATTTCATTGTAAACTCTTAAATATCTCAAAAATCCCAGTAATAGTTTTTTGGAATAAATAAGTCCTATTGATACAAATAGGACTCACTGCACATCATATATGTTTAGAACCAAAATGTTAAAACAGGAGTTGTGCCTCCACCCCCACCCCCAAAAAGACTGAAGTGACTGCGTAACACATGCTGACAATGACACGCAAACAATATTCTCTGTCTCATGCATTTTGATCAAAAGTACACTTTACTGTTTGACTGGAGAGTGATTTCTTAATTCACTCTGCCACTGTGTGGACAGAGGGCGAAAGCACAACTAAGCAAGAAAGGATTTTATTGGTACAGTATTCTGTGGCTGCAAAGCATAGGCACAAATGGATTGGGAATATGAAATAATCTATAAAACAGATGTTACATCAGTGTTACATCTTCTGTCAGACCATGCAAATAAGTATCATAGTGTTGTGGTACCAGATCTAACCAAGAATAGTACCAGGCGCATCAATGATTTAAAATCACAGCTGCTACAGCGCATTCGCATTGTTTCGAACGTGAAGGAGAGTTACCACAGTACTTGGTTTCTGCGATATAACACAGCACCGGAGAATGCTGTGCTTAGGAGAAAAAGAGCTGTAAAAACTTAAAACTAAAGCTGATACAACGCTTCTGCAATGGGTTTGAACAAAAAGGAGAAGTTACCATTGTACTTCGATCTAACGATACAAAATAGCAACACAGAACACTGGAAACCTTCAGTGTCTTTCGTTCCTGGACTGTAAAATTTGCAACAACACTTAGAGAATGTAATTGCTTGCAAGTAAAAGCACTGCAAAGACTTAAGATTGACAGGACTGCAGCACAATTGTCGGAGCCTCACCACCGGAAGGTTAATGGGTTATTTCCGCAGCCTGTCTGCTGCTAATTAACGAAGTTCCCGTGCTTTCTAGACATAAAAGAACTGTAGCGCGACTCATATGGCTACCACCTCTAATCTTTGGATTTATTCCTAGAAAATGTTTCTTGTTTTAGAAGCGAAACGTCGGAGTATTTTTAGCTTCAGGTTTTAATTGTTCTTGTCTGTACATGGGGAACTTGCAAAACCACAACAGTTTTGAATAAATTTTTACTTCAGCTGGAATTAGAAATCTATACATGGCTTGTTTACCCGTAAACCTTGGAAATCAAAAAATATTAAAATGTTATAAAATGGATAATCATGAATAAGCAGATAGTTATCCTTTATGAGAGTCTCCAGGCTGTGGAGGAATAATGATAAAGCTATAACACGTCAATATTTCCTTACATAAGCCATGCCAATGTATCTTACCTTCTATGCTGTTAAGATACCTTCCCCTCTTGTATAATCAATGCTGTAATCTTGTTCGAAAGCTTTCATGGCCCGTACTTAGCCAACAGTGTTTCAGAGTTACGGGAACAGATGCCATGTAAAAGCACAAAAAAACTTGAATTTTAATAAATTCACTCAACTGCCTGAGGGTTTCCCAATATGGGCAGCCTCCTGCAGACTGAAAAAAAACACTAAAATCCGAGAATGCAGTCCTGACATTTCGTTCCACCAGCTGGAACCTCTTCATAGGAATCAACCATGTAGGTTGCTGGTAAAATTGCAGCTGACATGTTTGTACTTGCTTAAAACCTCACAGGAGCAGGAAACCCCGTTAATCATCATAGGGAACAGCTGGTCAGTCTTACTCTAATGTTGTCCCATTGGATTGTATCCACTTTCTCTGTCTTTCTTTCCTTGGTCATATAGTTTGTGCAGGATCGGGAGCCAAATCCGGTTGGTAAAGGATAAATCCTGTTGACGGTTTAAAAGGCTTCCTACTTGTCTCTTGCTGATTTCTAATGACTCTAAGGGCTCAGTCCAGCCTAACTCAGGCACAGTTGAGGCCCAATTGTGGCCCAATTGTGGCCCAAACTAGGACCAAGTTAGGCTGCAACTGTGCCTGAGTTAGGCTGGAGGCAACAGCATTGGGCCAGGATCGCGGCAAAACTTACCGCAGAGGCAGGCAGGCTCCTGTGGGGAGCTGTCAGTCTTGTGGAAGCGAAGAGCCCCCTCCTCAGCCCGTCTGCGTGCATCTACCACAGCTGCTGCAGCGGTCGCAGCAGATGGGCAGCCACAGGCGGGCCTGCAGGCACTGCGCGTTTGACAGTCAGCTGAAGGGCAGAGGTTGTGCCAGTGCCAGCTGCCCCAGGGCACCCTGGGCATCAGCCACCTGCCGCAGGGGGGAGTGCGACTGCCCTCCCTCCTGCAGACTGCGATGCCACCCCCAAGCCACGGTGAGGCTGCACGTGGGATTCATGGGGGGGTGAGCGGGGGAGAGAAGGGAAGGAGGGGGTGGGAACGGCACGCACAAGGGGGGGGTCTCATGAGGTCTGGAACCGCCTCCGCCAGGACATGCCCGTGCGCTGCCTGAAGCCCTGGGCCTCAAGGGCCGTGGCAATGCCCACAAAGAAGGTATCCCAGCATGTCTTCTGCTCCGTGCCCCGGCCAAGACCGAGAGATGCCGTGGGCTTGTCTGCTGCGAGCGGGAAGGGCTCACGCAGCTCATCACACCCCCAGATGGGGCAACGTCGGCACCTTGCGGCAGGCGCTCTGGCGGCATGGGGGGGTGCCAGCGTCCATCATCAGGGAGTGGGAGGGGAGGCAGGCACACTGACAGGGGGTGCTGGGGAGGGGCACGGGTGGGTCAGAAACAGACAGACAACACGGCTGGTGGGAGAGGGATACAGGGAGAGGGGTCTGCAGAGACCGATAGGGGCACAGGGGGCACTTCGCAGATGGAGGCAATGCAGGAACGGGCGCCTCTCATGCAGACGGACCGAGGGCGGACACGGACGCCGTTGATGGGCGGACCGAGGGTGGGTGAGAGCCCCGGTTGCTGAAAGGGCTCTTCACGGACGTGGCGGACGTGCGCCACAGTGCCCGTCAGTGTTTGCCTGCCTGACAGGCCCCCCAACTCCCCCCTCCCCTCTGGTCCCAGAGGGTCCGGCAGCCCCCCTGCTGTGTTCTCCCAGGGATGGCTGTGGCGGACCCTGGCTGGGATTCATGCGGAGGCTTGTGTGCTGGGGCCTGCCTGTGTGGGTGTGTGGGGCAGTGCTTGTGCAACATTGGGGACATGTGTTTCCAGGGGCATCTTTATTGTTCTGGAACAGTGGCAGAGATGGCCGGGCGTGGCTGCCAGGGGTAGGCACAGCAGCCTCTAGGACCACAGCAGCAGCATCAGGCGAGCCCCATGGACCTGGAGATGCGGGCTCTTCCCCTGTGGAACCACGGCCTGCTCCATAGAAAGGGGAGGGACAGCAAGTAGGCAGCCAGGGAGGTGGAGCAGCAGCAGCAGCTGAGGAGGGTTGCAGGGCAGGCTCCCAGACCTCTCTGGCAGCATCAAGGCAGGTGACCGTGGGGCAACCAGACTGCAGGCCCAGGGGTGCTCCCCGGACGGTTTGTGGTAGTGGGCATTCCTGGGGGGACGAACAACATGGGGGTGTTCCATGGCAGCTGCTGCGTGGTAGCAATCGCCATTGAAGAGGAGCCAGTGTGCCAGTTGCAAAGGTCTGCAGGGAGAGAAATCAAACACAGCTGAGTGGTGTGAGACACATAGCCTGGTCTGCGCTCCTTCCCTGGGTGTACGGTGAGCATGATCCTGTAAGGGAAAGGGGTCAAAGAGAGAGACAACAACACAACTTGGGGGTCACAACCATGGCAATCCTAGCAATACTGACCTGTCGGTAGACCCTGTGGAGAAAAGAGGGGGGGGAACAGCTGGTGTCTACATATGGGTTACAGTTCCACACTCATGGCATTGTGTGCTCACATTAATACAGGCAGCTATGAGACAAGACATTGGTATAGAGGCATATCATGGCAGGCTATGCAGGCAGCTATGAGACAAGACATTGGTATAGAGGCATATCATGGCAGGCTATGCAGGCAGCTATGAGACAAGACATTGGTATAGAGGCATATCATGGCAGGCTATGCAGGCAGCTATGAGACAAGACATTGGTATAGAGGCATGTATCCTACCTATATTTCTCTATGCAAAGAGGCAGACGTCAGACCACATGTCAGCACAAACCCTGCACTTACCTGCTGGTGTTGTTGCCTGTATGGGGGGGGAGAGAGGGGCTGGGAGAAAGACATGGGTTAGCAAACACTTGCATGGAGACAGCTGCCCAGGCACAGCAGTAAACAGTTTGGCCACAGGCAGAACAGCCCTCTCTGCCCTAGAGGGGGGCAGAGAGGAGAGAGGAGAAGAGAGAAGTGGGGTGTTAGAAAAGTTTTCAAAGTCCCACTTTGTGGCTGCTGGGGGACAGAACCCCACGCCACATGCTCAGAGAGAGAGAGAGAGAGAGAGAGAGTGGAGGGCTGGGGCTGGGCTTTTGTGGGAAAGAGGCTGGGTGGGGCTGGGTGCTGATAGGGTAACTATTTGGGTCCATGTCCAGAGTTAGGCCACACCTGTTCGGTCCTAACTCAGGCCCAACTCGGGCCCAGGGTGTTAGAACTTTTCAGGAGAGGGCTGGTGTGGGTAAGGTAAAATGGCTCCTATGGGTCTCCTCACATTTGGGTCCACCCTTTTTGCTGGCCCAAATTTTGGGCCTGAGTTGGGCTCGAGGGGGCGTGTCAGTGGCTCTCCAGTGTCTGGAACCGGACCAAAATTCGTAACCGCCCCCGTCACACCCCCGACACGCCCCCAACACACCCACTTTTAGGCTGCAATTGTGCCTGAATTGTGCACTTGTGCCTGAATTGTACCGCAGTTGCCTTGGGCTGGACCGGGCTGCAATTCAGTCACAATTGCAGCCCAACTCAGGCACAATTCAGGCACAACTCGGGCCTAAAGCACTTGGGCTGCAATTGTGCCTGAATTGTACCGCAGTTGCCTTGGGCTGGACCGGGCTGTAAGTGGCGCAGGATTTTGAAATTATTTTCTTTCTGTAGGCATCTAGCGTCACTGAATCTAATGGAATGCCCTTCACTCAAGGCATGCTCTGCTATCGAGGATTGTTCCACATGACCAAGCCTCAATGATCTTTCATGTTCACTCAATCTGGTTTTAATAGATCTGGTTGTTATGCCAATGTAGCACTTAGAACACTCACATTCAACGCAATAGATGCCTGCTTCTGACAGCGCAGGTCTCTTGTCCTTTGGATTATTAAGCACCTGCTGTATTTTATGTGTGGGTTTAAAAACAGTCTTAACATTTCCTTGCTGTAAGATCCTGGCAATCCTATCAGTGATCCCTTTAATAAATGGAAGACTAATCCATAATTTTTCCTCTGTTGTTGTTTCTTTAGTGTCACTGTTAATAATCACCATTCCTTCTCTTTTTGCTTTAATTTTGCTGTATTGTTTAACCCAACATCTATTAATTTGGTCTGTGGGATATCCGTTAGCCTGTAATGAGTTATAAAGCACTGTTTTTTCAGCTTCTAGAGATTCCTTATCACAGGCCATAATTGCTCTATAGACCAAGGAATTGATTAATGAATTTTTTTGTGCTGGATGGTGATTGGAATTATAATTTAGATACCTACCGGTGTGCGTAGACTTTCTATAAACCTTATGCCCTATGGTTAAATCTTCCTTCCGTGTCACCATTACATCTAGGAAGGGAAGGGACTTGTTTTGTTCTTTCTCCACGGTGAACTGTATTTCCGCATATTGGTTATTTAGATGTTTCACAAATTTTTCCAATTCTACATCACCATGTGTCCAAACACAAAAAACATCATCAACATATCGGACCCAAAAATCCGGTTTCAACGTAGCTGAGTCCAGTGCCTGTTTCTCAAACATCTCCATAAACAAATTAGCTACTCCTGGACTCAGGGGGTTCCCCATGGCCACCCCCTCTTTCTGCTCCCTAATTTCCCCGTTCCAAATAAAATAAGTAGACATCAAACAGTGACGAAATAGGGGAATAAGTTCCCTTGGTATCGTAAGCTCTTCAGTCAATTCCATTGCTTTCACCAGTGGAACCTTCGTAAAGAGGGATACCACATCCAGGCTGACTAATCTTGACTCAGGTTTCAAATTAACAAGTTGTAACAATTCTATGAAATGGTATGTATTCTTAACATAGGTAAACGTGTAACCTATGTAAGGTTGCGGGATCTTACAGCAAGGAAATGTTAAGACTGTTTTTAAACCCACACATAAAATACAGCAGGTGCTTAATAATCCAAAGGACAAGAGACCTGCGCTGTCAGAAGCAGGCATCTATTGCGTTGAATGTGAGTGTTCTAAGTGCTACATTGGCACGACAACCAGATCTATTAAAACCAGATTGAGTGAACTTGAAAAATCATTGAGGCTTGGTCATGTGGAACAATCCTCGATAGCAGAGCATGCCTTGAGTGAAGGGCATTCCATTAGATTCAGTGACGCTAGATGCCTACAGAAAGAAAATAATTTCAAAATCCTGCGCCACTTAGAGTCATTAGAAATCAGCAAGAGACAAGTAGGAAGCCTTTTAAACCGTCAACAGGATTTATCCTTTACCAACAGGATTTGGCTCCTGATCCTGCACAAACTATATGACCAAGGAAAGAAAGACAGAGAAAGTGGATACAATCCAATGGGACAACGTTAGAGTAAGACTGACCAGCTGTTCCCTATGATGATTAACGGGGTTTCCTGCTCCTGTGAGGTTTTAAGCAAGTACGAACATGTCAGCTGCAATTTCACCAGCAACCTACATGGTTGATTCCTATGAGGAGGTTCCGGCTGGTGGAATGAAATGTCAGGACTGCATTCTCGGATTTTAGTGGTTTTTTTCAGTCTGCAGGAGGCTGCCCATATTGGGAAACCCTCAGGCAGTTGAGTGAATTTATTAAAATTCAAGTTTTTTTGTGCTTTTACATGGCATCTGTTCCCGTAACTCTGAAACACTGTTGGCTAAGTACGGGCCATGAAAGCTTTCGAACAAGATTACAGTATTGATTATACAAGAGGGGAAGATACTCCAAGGATTGAAGCTGGGAATGGGATCTTATCCTTATTAAACTTCCTTAAGATGCTTTGTCTTTCTGAGTGGTACTTTTTGATGTCCTTTCTTTCTGCTTCTCAGTCTAAACCATGTCTAATTGCATAGAGCCAGGATGGTGTAGTGGTTTGGGAGTCGGATTTAGACCTGGAAGATCCAGGTTCAAATCCCTGCTCAGTCATGAAGCTTCCTGTGTGACCTTGGGCCAGTCACTATCTCTCAGCCCCACCTACCTCACAGGGTTGTTGTGAGGACAAAAAGGAGGGGAGGAAATATGTACACCACTCTGAGCTCCTTGGACGAAGGGTGGTATAAAAATGTGAAAAATAAATAGAATAAAATAAATAGAAGAACTCTGTGAAGATTGAAAGCTTGTACTTCCTTTCATTTACAGACATTGGCCATAAGAAAGCCAGCATGTGGTTTGGTCACGTCTCACTCCTATGTAAGTAAGGGCAACAAGAATTCAGACTTAGAAGCAGATGCACAGTAACAGGATTTACTTGTGAAAGATCTGTCTTTATGAGCTACTTCCAGCCTCTGACAAATTATTAATGATAAATAATTCAACCAGCTCAATGTTACCACATTAGAGAATTGAAGGCCGGCTAAATTCAATTAGATTTTATTTTTTTAAAAAATATATATTTCTAAAACTCCCTGCTGTTAGGGATTTCACAGATCTCAAGACAGAATATTGCACCTTTCATTTTCTAACAGTCAACAGTATAATTTAGACTATCTGCCCAGTAATTAAATACATTACTTTAGCAGTCAAGATAAACCTGTAATTTTTCTGTGTCTGTTATGTCACTATTTCTTTGAATTAGAAGTACTGCTTGCAGTGTTTCCCAAGTCTTAACTGGGGAGATCTGCACATAAAAAGCACTCAGGCTCAGTAATCCAGCCAGTGAATGGCAGACTTTACAAAACAAGACACTTCACTAATTGTGCAAGTTGCACTACAACTGCAAGCCCAAATGACATTCATATTAGTTTACTAAGACTATTTTAATGAGAAAGAAACTTCTGCCCTCCCAGACAATGTTCATGGAACCAGCTTCATTGTGATAGATCAGGGGTGGCCAACTTTCCAACATTAGGGCCGTTGCGTTCTTAAGAGTTGTGTAGAAGACAGAATCTTGGCAGCTGCAGTTGCTGATGGTGCTGCTAAAGCAGCTGCACCTGCTGAAATGCCCTCACCTAGACAACCATTAAAGGGCCAGGAGCATTCATGTGTAAAGGTTGGCCACCCCTGTGATACCCAGGGCCAGTGCCAGGCTATTTCATGCCCTAGGCAAGACTAACTGCTTGCACTCCCCCCCCCCCAAAAAAAATGCCAACTTCAATTTTCAAAAACAGATGTCTTGTAGAAAAGCACAAAACTTGAAAATGCTAAATTTATTTTAAATTTGCAAGAATAAGAATAAAACTGTCCTTCAAAGATCAGTACTGCACCCCTCTGAGGTCTGCGCCCTAGGCAGCTGTCTAGCTGGCCTAATGATAGCACCGGTCCTGATCAGACCCTTCATCTATCACAATGATCTGATAGAGCTCTATTTGTAAAGATATTTGTGTGTGACTTATTGCAGCAGAATGTGGATGGTGATGCACATTCAAATGTACATCCAGTTGCAAGCAAATCCGTTGCAGGGAGAAGACCATCCACATTCAGAAGGGAAATCAGATGAACATTACATATATGTTCTATTTGTGACTATGTTTTCTGAAAAAGTAAGTGATATGCACTCAAAAACCTGTTTATTGCATGTATCTCCTTAACTGGACAAGAGTGTCATTCTCACACACACACACACACACACTTCATTTTACGAAAATAAGAAAGGATAGCTTCCTAGTGATTTCAGCATGTTGTGCTTTTTTGTATAACACGAGGGGTGCCATTTATTTCCCACTGGAATCAGTAACAAATCCCCTGTTGATTTTGATGGAGCTAGATTGCACCTTGAACACCAGGACCATGGAATTAGAAGAGATGATAGAAACATTTAGATCAACTTGCTTGTTTTGGATGAATTTGCTCCATGGGCAGCCCAATCTTAACTCCCTGTGTGGTAATGCAGCGGTGCCAATGCAACACCCACTATATCCTGTAGGCTTACCAGATCTCCAACCAGGACAGAGTGCTAGACCTTTAGGAGAAGGAATGTGGGCAGGTGTAGCTTGTTAAACCTTAGTGCATAATCCTAGGCATCTCTACTCAGAAGCAAGCCCCATTGTGTTCAGTGGGGCTTGCTTCTGAGTAGACATGCCTAGGATTGTGCTCTAAGCTTTAACAAGCTGCACCTGCCCACATTCCTTCTCCTAAAGGTCTAGCACTCTGTCCCAGTTGGAGATCTGGTAAGCCTACCCATGGGGGAGTTTGGGCCATTAGGGGACAGGAACAGGAAAACATTGTCCTCACAAGGAGGCCAGGATTGCCTCTCATGAGGAGGCAAGGATCACCCACTGGCTCCTGCTATGACTCTCATAGCATCCCTTTGGACATCTGGAGTCAGTGGCTGCTGCATTGGGGACACATTCAGAATATGGTCATAGGGCAGTACTGTTCCACCCCAAGACCGTTGACTTGTTGGGTGCTGCAGAGGTCCATTCCTCATGTTGTTTAACATCTACATGCTACATGTCTCCTGTACAAGCCTACACAGTTGCTTCATTCAACATCATTCTAAAACATTGTTTACCAGACACCGACATCTTAAGCCTGGAGGGTAGGAAGATAAGACAAGGCTTTTTTGACTGTAAGGCCTAGATTTCAGATTGCCCTGCCCAAGGACTCGTTTGGCTCCCTCGTTGTCAGTAAACAGCAAAAACCTGGTTCTATGAAGACTTCTGATTTGATTGCTCTGCAACTGAGATGTGAGTCAGAACAGAAGGGAATTCTTGATGTTTCCCAAAAGGCCATCTCACGCTGATCACAGCCCTGGAAAGATCCACAATAGTTGGAATTCCAAGGCAAATCGTTCCGAGATCTACCAATAGATCCCAAGCTACCTTTTCCCACCCCAATGTATAGTGCTATCTATTTTAGCAACTGCTAAGTCATGGTATTCAGCTACAGAAAGAATCTATAATTTCTCCTCAGAGGTCCCTTACTCTTTAGAATTTGGGTTTTCTAAAAGGCAGTGTGACTCTCAAGACAATATTTAGAGGCAGAAAGTGAAAATGTGGTCCTGCTTTGTCTTCCTTTTCTTTTTGCATAAATTATACCACAAATTTTGCAAGTTGAAAGGGGAGAATAAAACGCTCTAAATTTGCTGCCATGAGATTTTATGCCAAATGAAAATTGGTGCTCCCAGCTGAAATTGTTTCAGCGCTGTATATTATAAAACCCTTTTAGAAAACTCTTTGCTCCCATGCTTGCTGATGCATTTAACAAATGCTAGGACATTAATACACCTCCAAGTTCCTGGTATGAAGCTAAGGTAATCCATAAAGAAGGTAAAAATCCAGCTTCTGGGGGGGGGGGATGAAAACCTATATTGCTACTTAATGTAGCATATAAAATATTGCAAAGGCATTAGCTCTAAGCTTTAAGCAACATATCAAATATTTTTTAAATATTGTGTTTTTGCAGTCATCCCATCCTGAAGAACATGGATGGGTTCTCCCCCTCCCACCACCTATGAAAGATCTTGCACTGGCACACGGATGCCACTAGACGTCAGTGGAGTGTAGTAGATCAAAGCAATCCTAGCCTGGAGATCTATATGTACATCTTCATTACTCCAGTGAATACTATTAAAGTTCCCTTCTGGCAAGTAATGGGAATTGCTAATTGCTTTCAAAAAATTCAGGATGGGTCACACCTCATTATGATCTAAATTATTTAATCAATAGGAGCTTCTAATGCCCTAACAGGCAGGAGGAAATTAGTATAAATGACTAATATAAAAATTGTGACAGACTACAAAGTCAGGGATTTTACAGCATAGTGAACTTTGGAAAGAGAGAGTGACATATTGGATGTTCAAGCTACCTATGTGAATTAAAAGGTGTCAAAACATGAAGAGGGCTCATAAGGAGATGTCACACATGTTCGTAATTCAAAGAAAGGAATTTAAGTACTAAAGGAAATGCTTTTTGACTGAAGTGTCCAGTATTAAGTGTTGAATGACTGGTGAATAAAGGAAGACAAAAGGGACCTCACTGTTGGAGTCGATCTTTTTTCAAAGCGGTGCCTGGACATCATTACCCAGAAGGCGAAACCGTGAAACAGAGTCCCCCTCCAAATCGATGCAATAATTGTCACAAGCATGCTGAAATGTTTTGTCGTCTCTACCCCTCACCCCACCCAAAGAAAGAAAGAAACTGAAATCTGAGTAATGGGAGAACTGACTGTTTCAGCCAGACCTAAATAAAATTTGCCTGAAGAACATTCTCCTCAAGACTCTCTTCTACAGATTTCAACAGCAAATATTCTCTAGATGTGCTAGCTTTCAGCGAATATTCACTATTCAACATCAACATCCAACCTCTAACGATATTTTATATCTGATTTCAGTATTTGATTTTGGACAGTTGACATGCAGTAGCAGTCAGTAGTTGTCAGTATCTGATGGCAGATTTGCATATGTTTTGCAAAGTTTATATGGTTATTTCTTTTTATTGTTATGATAGTGTAATGTTTCTTTGTACTGATTTATTATATGTTTGTAAGCCTCATTGAGCTTTCCATGAGGTTACAAAAAGTGAGATACTTAAAAAAAATGCATAGAGGGTACATTTTGTACTAATTTCATTCACTCATCATTCAGTGAAACAGTGGTTTGTCAGAATGTTAGTGATGCAATGATGCACATGCAGAAACTTTTAAGTCTCTATGGCAAGCATCTTCAAAAGTGTGGAAAGTCATTATTATCAGCATACAGGACATAAACCATTAGAACCTAACTTTTGATCTATAAATGATTTTCTGTGACACGTAAACACAGAAGATCTTGATGTCTCAATGTGAAGGATTCACTCTAGGGGTTGGTTGGGTTTGGTACATCTGTAAATCATGAGCAGATGCAATGTTGGGAATGCTGCTGCTGTTGCAAGGCATTTTTCAGATCTAAAGGAGCAGATAAAAGGGTGAATCTCCAGTTGGTGGAATTTCCTGCAGTCTGGCCATCTTCACGGTGGCCTAATCTTTAAAAAGCTTAAAGGCACATTTTTGTCCGTTTCAGTACTGTAGCCTCTCTTTTCCCTCTATGTATGGGACAACTACCATTTCTTTTGCTTTTTTCCCTCTTTTTTCTAAATGTTAAATTAATATTAAACACATTTAATAAGTGCATTTAATTTGTTTTAAAAAATTGCAAAATTTAGGAGCCCAGTTACAGGGAGAAAGGGATGGATGAAGGCCTGAGCATACATGTTCTTTGATGACATTCTGAACTGTTTTCCCCATCTCTCTCTTCCTTCAAGGCAGTGCTTGAGAAGTTTCAGAACAGAATACAGTAGACCCTTTCTATCTGCAGATCCGGGATCCGCGGATTTAACTTACCGCAGGACCCGGATCCATCGGGTCCACCTTTAAAAACTGTAAAAAGGAAGAAAAAAGCCCTCCAATCCCCATTTGTACCTTTGTGCAGTGAAATCGTGCTGTTTTCAAGCCTCCACAGGGCTTCTGCAAGCTTAATGACCTACTTCCAGGTCACGTGAAGGCTCTTCCTCCTCCCAACCTTGCCGCAGGATGCATTCTGGGGCAAGCCAGGGAAGAGATAAGAGTTTTTGCGCAACCCGAAAGTGGGTCATTAAGCTTGCAGAAGCCCTGCGGAGGTTTGGAAATGGCGTGATTTCACTACACAAAGGTACAAATGGGGATTGGAGGGCTTTTTTTCTTCCTTTTTACAGCATTTTGAAGGTGGACCACAGTATCCGCAGATCCTCGCTATCCATGGGGGGGTACAGAATGGGGGGTCCACTGTACCTGTAAATAATATCTGACATGGGAGTACTGACTCTTGGGAGTAGCTGTTGATTGTGATTACTGAGTGGTGAGGGGCAATGATTCTGTTTGTGCTCACAGTTACCCAGTACTACCACTAACAGATGCAAGGGAGTGGCAACAGAATACAGGTATCTTGTTGTCTTGTGTGCCACTGAGAGATACAGGAAGCTGGACTAGACGGGCCCTTGTCCTGATCCAGCAAGACTCTGCTTATGTTCTTAAGTTCATTTCTTACCTCCCAGAGCCGTGCTTCAATATTAATAGTTTTTCTGGGTGTAACCTGGAAACCCTGGCTCAGAAGAAGACCTGCTTCAAGAAATGGCCATTGGGGCAAAGGGGTGGATAGAAAAGGAGAAGAACAAGTCAAAATAGCTAAGAACAAGTGAAGAAAGGAATGGAGAATAAAATGTTGAATGGAAAGATAAAATAGACAAAGAGAGTAAGAGGATTGCCAAGGCCAAGACTTAGTGGGCTCCTTCACCTCTAGATGAACTGCCAATGAGGCTCCTCTTGTGACAGTGCAGTCTGCGGATGGCACTTCCTGGCTCTTGTGGCCTCCAACAGCTGGCGTGCCACTTCTGGGCATACCTGAGAGACTGCTGAGGTTTATTTATTTATTTAAGTATATATACCGCCTTTCTCTGTTTTTACACAGCATTAAAGGTGGGTTACACAGGCCCACCATTTTTCAATGGGGTTTTTACAATATTGTTCTGTGGAAAGAACTCACAGAACCCATTAGTTCACCAGATGTTTTCCTTCACAGTATGGTTCTCTCTTCTGGCTGCATGCCTTTGAGCTTCCACTAGCAACTGTAAATCAAGCCCAGACAGGTTCTCAAGCTTTTCTCCATTCTTTTGCCAGTTGACCCTTCTCACACACTCCCCTGCTCTCTCTTTGTGGCAGCTCATCAGCGACTCTGTCCTCTCACAATGGGTAATAGCAGCTCATCAGCTTGGCATTCCTTTTCCCGCCAGGCATGACAGAGATTGTTCCTGCTTAGCTCTTTGGGCAGTATGGCAGCTCAACCACAGGTTTGCAGTATGCTTGCCAGGGACGGCCATAGGGACCAGTTTGGCTGCCACCCAGGTGGCCTGTGAGCCCAATGCTGACAGAGCAGGGAACTCCCCACTTCACAGGAGAGGGGGTGAGACACCTAGGGTGGAGCATAAGGTAATGGGGCAGGAGGAAGTATAGTTGGATATGGGGGCAGGCCAAAGGAGCCCCAGAGCATAAGACAGGGTGAGCTCATGGTGAGAGACTGGCCAGTACAAAGAACACAAAGACTGAGAACTTGGGCAAGACTGATACCCCCCCCGGGGAGCTGGTGCCAGCCCTAGGAGGCCTAGCCCAGCCAGGTGTGGGGGATGGCCAGGGTACTTTTCTAACCCCTCCCCCACCTACCTCTGAGGTTCACCTGCCAGCCAAGTCTGGCCCTAGGTGCTGGGATTGCCCTGTAGTCAGGGCCACAGTTGGGAAGGAGAAGCGGCTCATGCCCTTCCTGAAAGCAGAGCCTACAAGGAGATAGCATCCAATTTCTACCAACCTCAGCCTCTACAAACAGGAGAATAAGAAACCTTTTCCGTGGCCTCTTGAATACTTCAGGTGCAAGTCAGCAGTTGCCAAGTGAAACAACATTTGGAAAAAAATCCAAAGTGTAAAATTCAAAGTGAAAGTTCAAATTTTCAGTTTGAATTTTCACATGAATATTTGATTCTTAGTTCACCAAAAATTGAAATTGGTTTCCTTGTGTGTGTGTGTGTGTGTGTGTGTGTGTGTGTGTGTGTGAGAGAGAGAGAGAGAGAGAGAGAGAGAGAGAGAGACCTATTCAGGGAGTTCTTTCTTTCAAATATTTATATCCTGTTTTTCTCACTCTCCATTCTCCATTGGTAGGTATCCGAGTTAGCTTACAGTGTTTATTTATTTATTTCTACATATGAGTAGAGTCCTGTCCCCAAGGGGTTCACAGTCTTTAAAAACTGAGTCTTCCAGCCTATACAGTATTTTTTAAATTTTAAATGGTGAGATACTTATGGTGCAATACCATATAAACATCCTTTGAACTAGCACCTAAAGAGTAACCAGGTCCTATAATATATATTATAGCCGATGTTCATGAGAAAACCTGAAACTCTCATCATTAATTGATGTACATAACCAGAGATTTAGAGAAACACCCAAATCCTGTGCCATCAACATTTTCTGCAAATGTTGTGTTGTGCAGAAAACAAATGCATTGTGCATAGTGTACACACTACATTTCAGACAGTTTGTATGCGGCTATGAGGCAATCTATTCTGGGATCATTTGTTGCTTATGACACCAGCAAAATACAGTAATAGGCACTCATCATTTCCATGGGTTTTAAAACAATTCAATATTTTAATTGCAAATGTGATATTGAACATTATAAAGACTATATGGTTCAGCTTTGCATGACTGTATGCAGAATTCCAATAGTTAATAAAAGGTCACCATTCATTAAAAATGTTTTGTTTGGTGTTTTTTTTTAAAAAAATAAATCCATGAGTTTGTCCATTTGAGCTGTTTCTATAGCTCTTGATAACCAGCTTTCTTTGGAAGGAGAAGTCTTCTGCTTCCAATGTCATGTCCAAATTATTTTTGCAACCATAAAGAAAGCATTAAAGGTTTAACAGGTTGGGAACTAATTCCAAAAAGTAGTTTAACAGAATAGTTATTGCTTCACCCCCGACTTTAACTCCAGAAATATCAAGGATTGATTCAGTAACCATTACCTGTATTACATGACCTTTTGCCATATCCACAAAACATGTAATAGATCTGCATCAGCCATTTCTATGGTTCTATTCTGTTAGGTGAAAGAACAGATTTTAAAGATAATGACGGAGCAATCCTCCGTAAGTATCCGCCTGTGGTAGAGGCCGATAGGCCTCTCTCCACTGCTCACCAGACCCTGCAGCCACTAGAGCAGATAAGGGTTGAACCGGTGGGTGCAGGGGCGGTGAGAGGGCAGGCCAGGTGGTGAGGGAGGGCAGCCGTTGGGCAAGCTGGTCTGGGAGGGGGAGGGGATATCGGTGTTGAGTGTCGCAGATATCCTGCTCCCATTCCCAGGCTTGGCGGCCCTTTCTGCGCTGCCACGGATGTTGTACGTCGGCTCAACAGCCGACATACATCGGAGAGGCCCATTGGGCCCGGGCAGCCCTACACCAGGGGAAGGAACAAAGTCCCCTTCTCCCAAGGAGTCTTGGGCCGCACCAGAGCAGCCCGGGAAGGGCTGAGAATCCTGTGGATCTTTATGCAGGATCGGGCTGTGAGTTCTGTTTTTGTTCCATGTCAAGGCTAAAGCAACGGGTGGCAGGGTGGAGAAGAGTCACACATATGCGCACGTGCGCACACGCACACACAAGGAGTGTGTTTTTAATATGTTAGCAGCCCAGGATTTGAGAAACCAGAATTCAGTGTGCCCTAGCTTCCAGCCAGTCTAGGACAAGCCATTATTGGCTCAAGTACTGTTCTCATACAAAGCCTATTACAATAACAGAATAAGAGCCACGCCTGGTTCATTGTTCAGTCTATAGCTGGAGTAGAGTATCAGAATTGCATGCTATTTTTCACATTCCTCACCTATAAAATGAGAGTAAAGAGGCTTCTCTATCTGGCACATCTGTTGTGAGGATAAATCCACAGGGAGCCGGGATGAGGTGATGAGATGAGACTCCAATTTATTCATCCATCCATTCACTTCTTCATTCAGATTAATTCCATAAACCTGGATGTAAATGCCAGAATCCTAATAATATATCCTGTAATATACTTTACATTACATATGACATAGAAAATGTGGTGATGGAATGTAGAGGGCACAACAAAAACATGTGCTAGGTAGAAAGAAAGGAGTGACAACATGAGCCCACACTGGAAAATGAAAGCAGCTGAGCCAACAGTAGAGTGGAAACGATTCTTTTTATTAAAGACTGTTCCTTTCTCATTCATAACTGCTTGTACTTAATGAGCCTGACAATCATGACACATGAATATTTTTCTGCAGCTTATTTTGTTGAGGGTAGTTTTCATCTTTCTCATTTTTATGAAGTACAGCCAGTCAGAACTACTTTATCATTAAATTCACAGGAGAATATTGATGCCTATCTAATCTATTAAGGACCCTCCCAGAACAGATAACTGAACACTGGCAGTGTAATTTACATCTTAACAGATAAGAGACTACTGGAACTGCAGACATGAAGTCTCAGGAATTGATGGGATAATTTTCAAAGGCTGTAAAAGTATTATACCAAGGAGCCTTCAAAAGAAAATGCTACAAAAGATCCATGAAGGCCACTAAGGAATTAAGTAACTCTTCTTGAGTAAAGGACAAGCACAAGAGGTGACAACATAGGGCCATTGAACAACCACATTCTTGATTCAGTAAGAAACGGATAGACTTGTTTGGAACTCCATCCAGGACAGCAAACAGAACGCCACCCAGTGCCACAAAGGCCTTATGCAAAGGTAAGCACTGATTTAATTGCATGTAACTCCAAGGAAAAATTACAAACTCTAAAACTTTCATGGCCAGCATGATCAGTTCTGTCAATAAAATTATGTTTTCCTTCACAGTATGATTCTCTCTTCTGGCTGCATGCCTTTGAGCTTCCACTCAAAGGGTATTGTGATCACGGTCTGTTGTTAAAAGATCTTCTAGCTCCTAACGTTTCGTCCATAACTTTGACCGGCTTTTTCAAAGGAATAGGAGTGCTGAAATGCTTTAAAACATCTAAATCCTAAAAATGTCCAGTTAAAAGACTAAATGCTAAAATGTCTAAAATCCTCACAGACTCACTAGGAATCCAGAAAACTAAACGTCTAAAATATAAAGTCCTAAAACTCCCTAGTTAAAAGATTAAATGCTCCAACAACATCTCAGATCCTCCAGTCTCTCTAGCAAGTAGAATCCACGGTGGAACCAGCTATAAATAGGAAGCAGCAACCTAACTTTCCTCACCACAACCAACCTTGATGGTTAACTAGTACCTCATGACCCACTCAGGAATCTTGAGTGGGTCATGAGTCACCAATTAACCATCAAGGTTGGTTGTGATGAGGAAAGTTACAGCCCAATCCAACCCAACTTTTTTGGCTATTCCGGCCTAAGCTATTCTGTATCCAGACCTCCTGCTATTCCGTAGTTAGGTAGGCCGGAATACCTAAACCCTTGCCCAAGCCCCAGAATCAAGTAGAACTTACCTGGGAAGCAGAGGTGTCACTCCGGTTGGGGCAGGGCCGTACGTTTCGCTCCGTCCTAGTCCCGTTTACTGAGCGAGCAGGAGGCGGCCCCGCCCCCTCACTGTCGGAGCCATTCCCATGCGGAGAAAGCAGCAGGCAAGAGACCCTGCCCGCTGCTTTCTCCGCACGGGAAAGGCTCCGACAATGAGGGGGCGGGGCCACCTCCTGCTCGCTCGGTAAACGGGACTAGGATGGAGCGAAACCTATGGCCCCGCCCCTACCAGAGCGACGTCTTTGCTGGGAAGCACGCAAGCTCCACCAGCTCAGCATCCTTCCCGCGCATGCGGCACACCTGCATTGTGCCTGTCACCGATGATTGACTACAGCTGCCGCAGCATCCTTGGCAGCCTGGTCGCCAGGTGCCCGGGCGCAGGAGCAGGCAACTGGTCCGCCTAAGTCCAGCCAGCAGGAGTCCAGCAGGAGCCGGCAACTGGTCCAGCCTAAGACTTGGGTTGGATTGCGCCCTTAGGTTGCTGCTTCCTATTTATAGCTGGTCTCACTGTGGATTCTGCTTGCTGAGTAGGAAATGACTTTAGACATGTACAGGTGGGCTCCCATATCTGCTGGGGAGATGTTCCAGGCCCCTCCGTGGATACTTGAAACTGTGGATAAGAGCAAACACCCCCGCCTCCATGGTTTACTGAGGGGGCCCCCACCCTGCCTCCCCTGCAGGCAGGCATGCTTGCCCCCCCAGCTCTTATTTTTCTTTCAGCAAGCTTTGTTTCTTCCTTAAAACAAACAGAGAAGCAGCCTCCATTGCAGGCAAGTAGAATGAGACTAAGTCCTAGAGAGGCTCTGCAAGGTTTCTGTTAACCTCGCAGAGCCTCTCTAGTACTTAGTCTCGTTCTACTTGCCTGTAATAAGCAGCCAGAGGCTGCTTCTCCTGTTTCTTTAAGGAAGAAACGAAGCTTACTGGGAAAAAAGTAAAAGCTGGGGTCCCCAGGATCTGGGGTCCCCAGGATCTGTGGATAGCGAATCAGTGGATATGGGGGCCCACCTGTATTTATTTCGATCTGATGATAACATATTTCATGACACATATCTTGGAGATTGCTGGATTTGTAACAAACATTTGAGGTAATGCAAATTACCTTAATCTCTTTTTATTTTGACACGCTTGATGAAAAATGGGGTGATTACCCACCTGGCAAAATATTAACTAGTGCAGGAGTTCTCGACTTGTGGTACACGTACCCCCAGGGGTATGCGGATCACAGGTTGGGGGCTGCGAGACACTGCCCGTTATCAGCTGCTGCGATCAGCAGCTGCTGACAGGCAGCTGTAGCCAAACGGCTACAGCCATCCTGATGTCCCCCGTAGCTTCTCCTACCTGGTCTCCTGGCCGCGGCCATCTTGAATCTCATGAATTCTCACAAGATCCAAGATGGTGGTGCTCAAATCCCATGAGGGCACATGAGGCAGTCTCATGCCTCATGTGCCCTCATGAGATTTGGCGCCGCCATGTTGGATCTTGCGGGGTTTCACGAGATTGAAGATGGCCGCGGTCAGGAGACCAGGTAGGGGGAGCTACAGGGGACATTGGGAGGGTTATGTTTTTCCTGGGCTGCTGCATGGGTGGGCGGGTTCTCCTGCTCGCACTGCAACCCGGGAAAAAAGGCTACAGCCCTGCCGATTCGGCAGGGCTGTAGCTTTTCCCTCCGAGTTGCAGCACGGGCAGGAGGACCCGCCTGCCCGTGCCACAACCTGTGAAAAAAATTTAAGGGAGGGTACGTGGGAGGGTAATGGGGGTACGCGGGGGGCTTATGTCAGGGGGTACGCGGGAAACCGGAGGCCCGTGTAGGGGGTACGCGGGGCTCCAAAGGTTGAGAACCCCTGCACTAGTGTATAGTGTGAGCTTATTAAGACTGCATGTTAGAACCAGTATAGCTAGAAAATCAGTGTAGTTTTAAATAAAGACATCAGTGCTTTCCAGTTTACATACTGGGTTAACTCACTCCTCAGCTTAGTACATTGCTTTATAAAACAGGAATACAGCAACTTAGCTTTCAGCCTCAAAACAAACACAAGCCAAAAGTAATCAAAAACTACAGAACTTCAAGGGTGCTACGCAGTCAACAGATCGAACAGCCTGAAACTGATATGTAAAGCTTTGGGATCCAAAGCAAATGAAATTGAATTCAGGCAGATGAGGGATTTGTGACTTTGTCCAATGG
This sequence comes from Plestiodon gilberti rubricaudatus, assembly GCA_026170595.1. Classification (NCBI taxonomy): domain Eukaryota; kingdom Metazoa; phylum Chordata; class Lepidosauria; order Squamata; family Scincidae; genus Plestiodon; species Plestiodon gilberti. The sequence continues at coordinate 30,491,293 of JANXHW010000003.1, read as the reverse complement.
TATGCACAGCCCTAGCCATTCATGACTATTTTTCATTCTAATCACAGCTGCACAAAAGATCATTGTTATGAGAAGTCTACAAAAAAGTCAGGCCTTATGCAGATTTCCAATCTCCTATTTTGTTGCTGATCAAACTAGCACATAAAACGTTTTTGCTTCTGTTTCTGTATGCAATTGTTAGTGCTGCATTCAAGGAGATAGTAACCTACACTGAACCATATCCTGCTCCCCCCCCCCCCACTACTGGCACATAGTTCTCCGCTTTCATTTCAGGGGCTTACATGGTATTACACAAGCTAAAGGGAATGTTTACCCTAAGTTTTCCAAAACACATAACAGACTGCCAGACATATTAATACATTGTTCAATGTAACATTTTAGGGTGTCTCAGAAACAAGTTCAAAAAGAAATATCTTTTCTCTCATTTAACTAAAAACAATAATTGCACAAACATTTGTTTTATACTAAGTGGAAAAGCGGTCCATAGTATGTTAATGAGAAGCAGAGAAAGAATTCTACACCATCTGTTTCAGAAATCTAGTCTGGGCACATAAACTCCAGCATGAAAATGGAGCTCTCTCTATGTGCAACAGACTGCACATCGATTCCAGTGGAGGATGCAGATCTGCATGCATTGTCCATCATTGTCACCTTCCATTTGAATGAATGGAACAGCCCAAGAATCCAGTGTATTTTTAAAAAACTAAAGATTGTCTCAAGTTGGTTAGGGCTGTGATCCTATAACACTTTCCTGGAGGTAAGTCCCATTGAATACAATGGAACAACTTCTGAGTGGACAATCATAGGATTGTACTGTAGCAGGTAGACATCTGTTTAAGACCATCTGGTGAAATGAAAACTGGTTCTGAATGAAACTCTGGTTGGGAGATGAGCTTTATTGCTTTCTACAAATATCCAACGTTGTAGTAGAGCATCTTATTGCTGGAATTCATTTCATGAAACCAGATTTGTTCCATTTATACTCACATTCTACACTGCCATTGTTCCGTTGAATTGGCTGGTGTTTGGTTTACTCCAGAAATAATGGGAAAATCGCATACCATCCTCATGCCTTCAATACCAAGCAGAGAAGAGCAAACGTAAAATGAAAGAAAAATTATTTAAATAAACATCATATAGTTCTTCTTCTCATTGGTCTGTGTCATTTTACAGATGACCTAATCAAATTCAAAAATTGAGCCAGAGGCAGCTGAAAACAACGGAGAAGAAGCACAGCAGACCACTTCAGTCTCAAAGCAGAACTGGAGTGGTGACATGGATGTACATAAAAGCAGTAGCTGCAGTAGAAGAAGCAGGTGAGAAAACCTAAATGATAAGTGAAGAGTAAAATGAAAGACATAATGGAATGCCTAGAAAAGTGTATAGAGAAGTGAGGAAAGGAGAGGCCATTATATACAAAGAGGGATATGAGAAGCTAAAGCATAAGATCACACCAGGCCTCAGATACAATGGTATAATAAAAGCTGCCTGAAGAACAAAATCATGGATAGTAAGCTTTACAACTAGTGAGGACATCTTCAAGAGCTCTGATGGAAGGTAGTAATTACAGCAAGTCAAGAGACTGTCGTTAGACAAGTATACAGCAGGCAGACATGAGAAAAGTACAGAAGAGCCATTCAGTGGGAAAGAGGTGAAAGTGTCTTCTGTAATGAACACTGTTGAGAAATATTGCTTATCAGACAATATACTTGAAGAAAGAAAACATCAAAATTGATTTCACAGGGGAGTGAAGGAAGGAGCCAAGGCATGCAAGGAGGTGCTGGTGTCTTCTATGCTGAAAACAGTTACAGATCCTTCTTTTAATCAGAAAATATACTAGGAGGAAAGATCACATTTTAAAAAAAACTGGTACAGCAAGAAAGCGAAGATATCTGTGCCAGAGTTTTCTGCCATGTCACCTTCATTTAGAAAAGGTCACCACTGGGACAAACTTGGAGTTTACAACTGACACATACATCTCATAGCCTCACTTTTCTTCAATTTTTAAAAACATTAAATCACATTTTCCAGAAAGAACACTGCAACAAAAAAGCAAGATTCAACATGATTCGTAGACCAGAAGTAATGCAGAATTTGCCAATAAATTGTGCAAAATGCAGAATTAAAGCATAAGGAGTTGGGACCATTGGAATGGCAAAATGGACCAACTGCTGCCAGTAGCCAGCATGGTAACTTAAAGTGATTTACATGAAGAGGATAGCATTGGATCTAATGATCTATCCATCCCAAATAGTCTTAGCTTCAGAAAAGACTGGCAAGGATCCAGCTACATAGATATATGGGTAGATTTCTTCATCGTATTCATTTCTCATAGCCCAGTCCTATCCAGCACTGGTGCAGCATGTATGCCAGGTACATGCTGCATCCTGTACTGGAGAGGGGCCGACTGGAGGTCACGTTGGGGTAAACGAACATATGTCCGCTTAGCCCAGGTAAAGTCCCAGCCTGCATAAAGGGGCTACTCGGATCTGCGCCGCCAAATTTGGCAGTGAAGACCCAAAAAGCCCTGTGTCAGGTCTGAGATGGCGGATAGGAGATGACGTCTGAAGAGGATGCCAATCTCACCCCCCTACCAGCTCTAATCCACCTCCTTCTCCACCCTCTCAGGCCCTACCTGGCCTAATCCACCTCCTTCTCCACCCTCTCCCCCCCAGCTGTGCACCTTAGACGGAGCACTGCTCACCCACCATAAATTTATTGCAAAGGATATACAGCTTGTAGTAGAAGACATGGGGATAGAATCTGTAGCTCAAGATGAAGTAAGGAAGATTTTCCCATCAGCAACCTCTTCTGCTGCACACAAATAAGTCAATTTCTCTAAAAAGAAATAGCTTAGAAGGGACACTGTTCATTTCATTTCCCAGCAGATTACAACAGGAGGTGTTTAAGAGCTTGGTGTATGAAACTATTCTGCAGAAGATTCATAAGTTCCAGAATTGTCAAACAAGATGTCACCAGAGGTCAATTTTTGCTTTCTCACTTAGGAAAAACAGAGATACAAGATAAGTGAGGAATTTTACTGTATTTTGACAGGTTTGAGTTCAGCAGAAGATATGATGTCAAAATGCACCAGCTACCAGCAGATAGGTTTCAAAGTTGTTCAACCCATATTCATTTCTGTACAGTAATGTTTTCATCATATTACACAAGAAAAAGTCAGAAGAGAAGTGAGAAATATGCTTCATGTTCTCTCTCTCTCTCTCTCTCTCTCTCTCTCTCTCTCTCTCTCACACACACACACACACACACACACACACACACACACACACACACACACACACAGAAGCCCACCAGCAAAACTTCCTCAAAATCTTGGTTCATTATTTCTTACCCTTGCAGGAACATAAAATAAAATATTGTTGAGTGTCTAGCAATTTTGAAAAGGGAAGGTCAAAAAGACAGCTCCATAATAACCTCACAAGTCTGCTCATTAGTGCCTTTCACTCATGCATTTTACAGTATATTCGTGCCTGTTAAATGTCTTTTTCTAAATTGTCATTCCATGTTTGGCTAAGTTAAATTTCTTTCTGATATTAACTTGTACACTGTTTAGAACCTGTGACAATGCAGCAAATACCCGCAAGATTTCCAGTAACATGCACCACTGGCAACCATTACGGTCAGGACAAGCAGCTGGAGGACCAGGGTTCAAATTTACCCCACTGAAAGTCTTCCTATCCACTGCCCAACATACTGTACCTTCTGATCCTAAGGACTCACACACTATAATGCATGTCAGCCACTGTGTCCCACGTTGATAGGCAAAAACTCTTTTAATCCCCTTTCCTACAATGTGAACATCTAAGAGGGACTTTGGCAAAGCTCTTTGTTTAGTATCTATCTCAGCTGCTCACTCCTGTGACAAGCGAAGACACAGAGAAATGATCGTTCATTTGCTGGTATTTGCTGTTTGGCAAACTGGCTTTTGTTTGCCAGTTTGCCCTAATCACCCTGTTTCCAGGGCCACTCAGAGGAATTTTATCAGGGGGTAAAAAGTTTCTTTGGAGCCTCTTCCCTTCATGCAAATTTGGCTCCTGGGCCAAATTTTAACCCTTTTTTGGCCCTGGGCCTGGGTACAATTTACCCCCTTAACCCCCCTCTCAGAGGCCCTGCCTGTTTCTCCAGGGTTTTTTTCCCAAACAGACGGTATATGCAGCAAAAGTAAATCTCAAGGCTACTTTTGGGGCACCGTTAAGCTACACCCTCTTACCACTGGGCTCCACCCCGGTAACAGTTGAAAAACCCAGTTTTTCAAGATTTAATGGTCGTGACCATTTCAAGATTTAATGGTCGTGACTAGGTCTCAGCCTGTGTCATCACAAAGCCCTCCCTCAGAAATCTCAGGGTTTCCGATGCACAGAACATGGCAACCCTATCAGTGGGTGTGTTGTCAAATGGAAGGATTATTTACTTTTCACCCTGGCGGATGGGGACTTAACGTGTCCTTTGCCTGTATCAGAACTCAGGTGGGGGAGAGTCAATATTGTTGGTCTCCACCAGCCCTTATTCTATGATGCCTGTTAACAGCACAATCCTATGCATATCAACACAGAAGTCCCATTGTGTTCAACGGTGTTTACTCCCAGGAAAGTGTGCATAGGATTGCAGCCTAAAACATGGTTAACCAGAGCTACACGTTTTCTGTGCTCAGTCTTTGGCAGAAGCTGTACCTAGCTTGAAAATGATAAAAAAGAGCATTACTGAGGATGCAAATAGTGGTGATGAAATAATAACAGTTCTAAATAAAAGTGGTATTTTGTCACCATCATCACTTCCACAGAGTAGGATCAAGTCCCATATCTATGTTTGGTTAGACTCACACTGAGTTTTCCATCACTTGCATTCACGGCATCTTCCTACCTGCTTCATAGCCCCCATTCCTTTCACAAACCAAGCAGGTGAGCCAGCTGTGCCCACTGGGGAGTGTGTTTAGTTGCTCTCTGCCTCCCACAGAGCAAATAGGGTGTCAACAGAAGCACCACCGTGCCAGCGGGAATCTCAGAAACCCCTGCAATTCTATCAGACTTCAGGGGGAGCAAGCACTTTAAAGATCCACCACCCCTGCAGAGGGCAGTAGCTGCTGTCAATCTAGTCTTCAGCAGAAAGATCAAGGATGGGCTCAGGAATAACTTGGGATGATGATACAAACGTTTGCAAATTAGAGATGTCAGCTGATAAAAGATATTTCAGTCAATTGATGTCTGGCTTTTAACTACGGTAACTAACTGATGACTCGATTCAATTTGTATACAGTTACCTCATTTTGGGAAAACCTTGGATGACAAGTTTTCTTTATACAATCATTTAAACATTGATCAGTTAGAGAAGGAAACCCAGCTTTATTATTTTCATCATATCTTTGAAGATGAGGTAATGCTTTTATCTTCTTACATTTATAAGGGTATAAATTGTGGTTTATGAGTTGCTTCCATTTTCATTTTCTTCTCCCAGTCAGATGGCATTTGGCAGCCTTTATTTTAAGCACACAAGTGTATTAATTCTGGCAGCCTCGTGAGATTTAGGGGGTTGCAGCCTGCATCAACAGTGTTGGAACACCACTCCAAAAGCCCCTGATGTGGCTGGGATTCAGCCACGTTTCATCTAACCTCCATATTCCTTTGCAAAGCTATTGTTTCTGTTTTGTTTTTAAAAAACTATTTCTTTGGGACAAACCATTTCTGAAGTGTCTGTAATTCTGATGTGCTAATGTCGTTTAGACCTGTTAGAAGCCTGTCTCTAGGCTTCCACTTAGCCATTTTCTTTCCTGTTGACTCAGAACACTAAGGCTAGAAAGCAGAGAGAAAAGGCTGCATGTATTGTTGTGTAAGAAGTCACATACAGAAGAGACAGGCACAACCAACAATAGGTATGAACAGCAGGAGATCTAAGCAAGAATGACAAGACATTGGTTGTGTTTTGAGGAAAATTTAGTTGTCATTCAGCTCTCATACTAGGTTGCAAAACCAGGCTATTTTTTGTAAATGACCTTTTTGGGAAAAGCAAAAAGGACCTGTTCTCCAAGGTTCGCTACTTGTTCAATTAACTAGTATGCTTTAAAAGCCTGTAATTATGTTATGGCCAAATCATATTCAGGCAGTGGGACTCACAATCTGCTGCTATACGCCCCATTCTGGCAGCATGAAAGCTGTGCTGCCACCGTGCGCTTTGGAGCTGCTGGCGTAAACGGCTGGAGGCTCCGTGCATGCGCCAGCAGCTCCTGGATGTCCCACTGGAGCAGATAAGGTGGTGGCAGGAGCGGTTCAGGGGAGGATTGTGGTGGCGATTAGGCTGAACCAAGGAGTGGGAGGATCTCAGCAGCAGCAGCAGCAGCAGCAGCAGCAGCAGCAGCAGCAGCAGCAGCAGCAGCAGCACACACCAAGATCCTATCCCCTTTTTCCCAGCTTGACACACCCCCTGAGGCTCCTCAGACTTACACCAGCTAACATGCAGGACATGCCAGACATTGGCAGCCAGGCAGCTTACAGGAAGGTAAATGAAAATTATTACTTACCTCTCCCAGGCCATCTGGTCACCCCCCACACCATTGCATGCAGCATACTTTCCGTCATTGCTGCTGCATCGCACAGGCTGGTGGGGGATAGGATTGGGCTTCCCATTGCTTTATTCCACCAGTTACAGTGCAATCCTATGCATATCTCCACAGAAGTAAACCCCATTGAGTTCAGAGAGAGTTACTCCCAGGTAAGTGTGCATAGGATTGTAGTTTAATCAACCTACAGCCCAACCGTATCCTTCCCCCCGCCAAAGCAGCAATGCTAAAATGGCTTGCGTTGCATCCTTCAGGCGGCAATCGCGGAGGTCTCCTCTGGGTAAGCCTCCATTATGCGGAGGGGTCTACTTGGACCCGTGCTAATGAAATTGCTAGTGTAGTTCTGCCTTCTCTCCACCCCATCCCACCTCCCCTACCAATTTACCTGCGTCGGCGGGTCCATGATGATCCTCCAGTGCGCAGGGGAAGGTTCCGACTGTCCCATCTGTGCTCTGGCAGCACGTGACTCTGCACACTGCCGGAAGGACTTTTATGACTGCCGTGAAGGGCTTTTATGACTGGCGGAATGCTCGTACCACCAGTGTTACATATTGGGCTCTCAGATTTGCAATTTTAAAATCCAAAATGGCAAGGAACAAACTTAGGAACTGAACAGTCTACAGTAGCAGGAAGGCAAGCAACCATCTCAGGCACAACAGAGAAAGGGCACTTCATTGGTAAGCCACATAAGCCTGAGTTGGACAAGGCAATGATATTGTAGAGTCAAGGCTTCCCTACCCAGTTTGTCAACATAGACCTGATACTTAGAATCAGACTGCAAAATGCCCCGCTGTTTCTAAGCTAGGGAATACCAGAATTCTGACTAAGCGAATGGACAACTGGTCATGTAGTGATCACATTAACTTGCTTCATGTGGTGGCTCCTTCATAATGCCAAGCCAGTCATCCCAAGACATCCTTGTCATGTGTAGCTAATGTGAATTGGTAGCAGCACTGAGAAAAGATTAGAAATCGTATAATGCCCAAAAAGCTGATTCACTGCAAACACAGTGGGTGAAACCAACTTGCTTTTGGTCATCTATTTGATGACTTTGGAGAATTAGGAGAGGCCCAATTGGCTTCCACTGCTCTAAGACCCACCTACAGTAATGTGCACATGCACACCAAGTCCTCATATTTAAAGAGTCCATTGTCTCTTCATCCAGCTTCACTAGGTTATGACACATGCCAACCCCCAATTGCTGTATGGACTGGATTTCAGAACAAAATCACCAGGATGATTCTTCTGAATGAAATATGATTCTTTGGCAGCCACTATTGTCCCACACACTGTGAGTTAATAGAAAAATAATTCCTGCCGTCTGATTTCAAGAGAGGATGTTTTAATTGTTGCTATTGGAAGAAATGTATCAGCATATTGCATCTTAAATCATCCAGAAAAATGTGTTTCTTGGCCATTTTTCCATTGAGCAAAATGTTGTTCAAGGCAAAGAAATGAGTTCCATTTCCTTATATGTTTTCAGTGTGTCTTCAGGGCATTGCTATTTATTTTGTAAGATCATTATAATGATCTGCTATTCGTTCCACTAGATTTTTGAGGCACATCCCAGCAGCTATCAGATGAAGTGAATGATGGTTCTGTATCTTCTGTGGGCTGTATGCACTGACGTTTCACTAATTTTTCCTTTACGCAAGTTCTTTCATATATTGTCCAGTTTATTGCAGACTTGCCTTTACCAAGTTTCTATCATAGCTTCCTCTGACTCTCAGTTTCAAAGAGAACAGCTAAACAGCAGTCATACTACTGGAATCACATTCATTGTACTTCTTTATTTATTTTAAATCCACACCCTCATTTCCTTTGAATGCCAAGCAGCACAGACTAGGCTGCCTTTTGCAACAAGAAATCTCCAAGCATGTAGTTAGCTGGGTGTGGTTTTTCATTCATACATATCATTGGAGAGTTACACATTTCTTTTGGCTATGCCAGTCTTTCTCAGACTGTGGGTCGGGACCCCCTTGTTGGGTCAGAACCTGATTTCTGGTGGGTTCCACGGAGCCTCCAATGAAAATATGGGTGATGGAAAGATCAGATAAGTACTGTAATTGCTTCAAGACCTGAGGCTATTCAAACATCAGATAACTGCTAATTGCCCTGCAACAGCTGAGCTCCTGCAGTTTGCAAGCTTGTGTAAATATAGGGAGATAAATGTTTGAGTGTCTTTTTTCTGGTGTTTTCTTTTCCAAGTCCATTGATGACAGGTAGTGGGATGTTACCCAAATTGCCTTTAATATTTAGGGGACTAGCTTATGAATATGGCAGTGGGTACAAGCAAGGATCTTTTAGACCAACTATACCAGAGTCCGACTTTCCAGAGTTCTGTTTAAATAATTGAGGACACACGTGTGTTACTTTCAATATTTACTAGATAGTTCAGTCATACATACACAAAAACCAATCATATGCAATATACAGGACTAGGAAATTCAGATAGAAAGAGACAGAGACATTCGCATTAGTAGGTTCCCTTTGAAGCGTTGAGGGCGATATTTACCTGTCCTGAAGAGGAGTTGTCCGTGATTGCAGTAATAGCGAAAGGAAGAGAGGGGAAGTAGTGATGGCTCGAGCTCCAACCAGTGGTGCACAAGGAGAGGAGGGAGAAACAAAATGGCTCTAAGGCTCTGAACAGTCTAGGCAGAGTCGTCACACTACTTCGAATGATTCATCTTCATGTAGATGATGGGGGGGGGTCAATTAGCTGATAGACAGGAAGGAGAGGCATGCTTCTGCTCCCCTCTACACAAGGAACTGGTTCAGCGATGTTGTTGTTACTCAGTCGTTAAGTCGTGTCGGACCCTTCATGACCCCATGAACCATATCACGCCAGGCTTTCCTGTTCTCCACTGCCTCCCGGAATTTGCTCAAATTCATGTTCATTGCATCAGTGATACTATCTACCCATCTCATCCTCTGCCTTCCCCTTCTCCTTTTGCCTTCAGTCTTTCCCAGCATCAGAGTCTTTTCCAATGAGTCCTCTCTTCGCATTAGGTGGCCAAAGTATTTGAGCTTCAGCCTCAGCACCTGTCCTTCCAGGGAGCTTCCAAACTGGTTCAGAGATTGGTATCACCCAAAGTGGCCCACACTGACACAAATCAGAGTTCAAAGTGGACCATTGTAAGACAGCTTGATATGTTCACATGAATGCTGTTGTAAGTACATTGGGGGAATTTAACAGCCATTGACAATGTAGTAGGGAGGCAGCATGTTACTTTTGGGATCTTCACAACTATCTGTTCCTTTCCGTGGCATGGACTTTATGTGTAATTCATAACTATGGAGCCCGGACTTGAATGAGTGAGAAACTCTCACTCTCACCATATCCAGTGTTATTTCAGGATAACTAATCTATATGTATATGTAGACTTTGAAAATGGAACATTCAGATGCAGTTTAAATTGTACACAGCACAAGGAGTCACAAATAGCTAGAGTTTGTAGAATAGTTTGACAACAGAGCCAAAAGCTGTAAATTCCATATTCTAGTAGTACTAATATAAGAAAATACAGACAGGGAGAAGCAGAATGACAAACACATAGCAAGTCCTAGGAGCCAGCTGAAGCCAGAGAAGAGCAAAATTGTACACAAACCAGTGTTTATAAGACATTAGGGCATTAGAGTATTCCGGTTGGAAATGCAAACTGAATACATGGTTCTAGCTTCTGGTTTCCAATCATGTATTCTTCTCAGGAGTTTAGACTGATTATAAATTCTCTATACAGTACTTTATTGTCAGAAAGGCTTTTTGATTTAACATGAATGGTCCAAACTAAATAACCATTCTGAGGTTTAAGCAAGGTAGATCTGATTGTGTATGCTCCTGCTCTCATGTAATATAAATGCAAAGCAGCAACCAGAAGAAAGCTTTAGAAATGTCTACGATTTCATAATGCTATTTATTATGTGTTTAATTACATGTGTACTGTATGGATCAACTTCCATTTTCATGCCAGACCTTTTACAAGTTGGATAAATAGATGATTCTTCATAGAATGAACAGGGCAAATCATTCTAACTGATAAAACAATGCATCTTCCCTAAGAATCAAAGGAAAGAAATCCCAAAAGCAACTTGCTTTATGCCTTGGTATATATTTCACTGTCTTCAAGGAGAGTTGCAACATTAGCTTATAGTGGCAAGAGGGGGGGAAATGCTGTCACCAGCATTCTAGATCTGTTTACTGGCAATGCAATCCTATGCATGCCTTCTCAGCATTAAGTTCCATTGACTTCCTTGGGATTTACTCCCAAGTGTTTATAGCAGAGGTTCCCAACCTTTGTCGCCAGGTGTACCACCTGTCACAGTCAAATTTTCTAAAGTACCACCTGCACCAATAAATAAATACATTTATTATTTATATAATAAGTGCTGGAGAAGACTCCTGAGAGTCCCTTGGACTGCTAGGAGATCAAATCAGTCAATCCTAAATGAAATCAACCCTGACTGTTCCCTGGAAGGACAGGTACTGAGGCTGAAGCTCAAATATTTTGGCCACCTAATGCGAAGAGAGGACTCTCTGGAGAAGACTCTGATGCTGGGAAATACTGAAGGCAAAAGGAGAAGGGGAAGGCAAAGGATGAGATGGTTAGACAGCATCACCGATGCAACGAACATGAAAATGAGCGAACTCAGGAAGATAGTGGAGGACAGGAAGGCCTGGCGGGATATGGTTCATGGGATCACGAAGGGTCGGACACGACTTAATGACTGAACAACAACAATTTATATATAAATATAAATTTATTTATAATATTTAATCTAAATAAATATGTGTACTAGATAGGTGATAATCTCAGCAAATGCAGCAATAAAGCCACTGTGATTTTTTTTTAAAACAGTAGTACTCACAGATCCATTTCCTACTTTAGAAGCTTATCCAAAAGAGCAGATAAAGGCTTCATTTCAGGAGTAGAATATCATGCAGCATCCTCAGTTTTCAGTCCCTTTGGGTTTTCACCTATCTTTCCCCAGGACAGTTTCAATCCTCCCCCCCTCCCCTTGAATCCCCTAAATGCCTATTGATTTGAATCTCTACAATATGAGCAGTAGCTTGCTCAGAGACAGCTCAAATACAGCAATTTGAGCAGCTTGCTCAAATACAGCAAAAAAGTAGAAATAAAAGAAAAGATACAGGAAATAAAAGCCTTGTCTGCTTTGTTCTTGCCTGCTCCTTCTTGCCTGTGCCACCTAGTGGTTCAGTGGTGTATATACAGGAAGCAATATGAAACAGTACAGATCGGAGATAAGGAGCAGAAGCAGCTGAGAGGGAGATTGGAAGGGCAAATAAGAGATCTCCTAGCAGCGGATTGCTGTTCCTAGCAGCTAATTACTGCATGTCCAGATATGAGGCCTTGGGAGATCAGCATTCCAAAGGTGCAACCAGCAAGTCAGAGATGCTTTGAATTGCAAGTCAGACTGGAGATCAGAAAACCAGCCAGTCCCGTACCACCGGCAGTCACTCAAAGTACCACCAGTGGTACACGTACCACAGGTTGGGAACCTATGACTTACAACATTTATGTTTTCTGTGTAAGGAAGTCACTTGACTGTCTTACCAAACAAACATGCACATTATTTGTCACCTTTTAGCTTTAAAGGAGGGAGAAAAATCCTTAAACAAAACAAATAATGCTTCCTTAGAGAGTTGTTGTAAAGGTTCCAGCAAGATAATAACGTGCAGGACTTTGAACACTCAAAAGAGCTATACCAAATACTTGCCATTATGAAGAAACAAGGATAGGATTGGGCTGCACATCTGCTAGCTCCCCAGCCTTTCTCAGACATAAGGCTTGCTTGGCCATTTTAGGAATGCAGGAAGTTGTCTTACCAAGTCAGACCACTGGTCCACCTAGATCAGCATTGTCAACACTGACTAGCAGTGGCTCTCCAGTGTTCAGACATGATTTGTTCTCTGGAGATCATACCTGGATCCTGCTGCATGCAAAGCACGTGTTCTTCCATTGAACCAGAGCCCCTCCCTAAACACTTTTGCACTAACACTGGTGAACCCACAGTTGGGCTGCAGGACTCCCATCAATGTCAAATAAATTCAGGCAAACAAACGAACATATTCCTCAGCCCACAATTAACACAGAGGCAGTAGAAAGCTGTGGCATGGTGATCTCACAGAAAGTGCAGAACTGGGCTGGCCTGCTAAGACTGACTGACAACCTTGCTCAAAAGTTATGTGGTCCAGCGAGTGGCCGATGCAGCTCAGCCAAAATGCGTCTGGGCACTCCTGAATGACTAGGTGACTTCAATCCACAAATAGTCAGCAATTTTAAAACAACGATGAAAGAAACTGTGGAAACGTCAGCCACTTCTCAGTGTTGCATTGGTTCAGCATCCAATACCTTATAAAGCTGGGGACCCAGATAATATCTTTACCATTCTCACAAATGGAACTGTCATCCTTTCTCTAGAGGCTGAGGACAGATTTTTCACATTACTGCCAAGCATGGTGCTGAAAATGAGAAACTCCACTAGAATGTGGTGCTGTGGTTGCAGATTGTGTAATATCTTGGAACCAGATATTTCTTTCCTTTGGTTTATATACTCCTTAAGTTTGGTTTATGTGCTTTGCTTTCCCCAATGCACTTTTATATCTTAAGCATGGAGCAACTCTCTTTTATGTCTCTCACAGTGCAGACCTGACTACAGCAATCAAACAGATAAACACAAATGGATTCTGTATAAAATGTAATGATTCTGGCTATAAAACATCACTAATGGAAGTCATCGGAAAGTCAAGGAAAACCCAAGGTGGAATTGCTGGTTCCTTTCAAATGAAGTTCTACAGGTGCAATTGCTGGTTCCTTTCATTTAAGTTCTACAGAGTGAAAATCAAAAGCTTGGCAGGGCAAGCTGCATGAAAGGTGCATACAAAACAGACCTTAAGTTGTGATACATTTGTATATTTCAAATTCCAAAATTATGTTTGAGTAATCAATATAGCTGCAATCAGTACAAGACATTAACTATAGTTACACAGAACCCTCAGCGAGTCCATGGATTTAACAGAAAAATGCTTCATGCAAAACTTTCATGCAAAACATACCATTCTGAATACAATCAATGAAACTAATAATATAATCAGCAATAGGCCCAATGTTCAGATGAGTGTTTTATGGAATAATGTCACTACAAAGTGACTTTTCCCTGTCATTTTTGCATGCTGACCATTTTTTTGTGAATGCAACTTTTAGTTTTCACTGGATCCTTGGGATATGGTAAATAAAATTACCATTCAGGTCAGCTGAATTAAAAAATAACACCATGAAAATAATGGAAGTCAGTTCAGTTACATGAACTGATAGGATTGGGCTGGCATGAGCAGGGCTTTACGACAGCTGAACATAGTCATAAAATGGCTGTCACCGGACTGCCCAGCACCCGCCAGAGCAGTTAAGGCAGTGGCGGGGAGGGGGCAATATGGGGTGGAGAGGGGGTGGAACAGAGGGCGGGGAGGCTGCAGGAAGGGGTGGATGGCATATGCTGTGGTGATGGCATATGCCAGATCCAATCCCTTCTTTTTCAAGCCTTCCCGCCCCCGTTGTCTCCTTGGACATGCACCAGCAAAATTACTGACACAGGTCTGAGGAGACCTATGCAGAGTGGGAGGCTTACGGAGGGGTAAGGGAACTTAAATCCCTTTTTCCCCTCTGAAGCCTCCTGATCCACCCCCCTCACGGGATACAGCATGTCTGTTTTTGGCATGGCTGCACCAGTGGGGCGGGGGGGGGGAATAAGATTGGGCTTTCAGTGAAGCCTTAATTTATCATAAGGAACGTGAGAATCCACTCAAAGTTTATAACTATATGAAGCATTATAGAACTTAAATGAAAGGCAAAGCATTAAGCACTTTTGGGATGCACATTGTGGCAATGGGACAATGTAATGTCCTGGAAGATAAAACAAAACTGAATTTCTGCTTCATTAAATATTTTATAAATGAGATGTCCACACTAGCTGCTGCCCAAACTGTATCTAGTAACAATTCTGAAAGTTCCTGCTGAAAAACAACAAGATGGAAACAATATCTTTGTCTTCATGATACTGCTGAAAAAAGCTACTTTTTAATATGCCAAATTAATATGCCAAATAGTGTAACGTAAGTATGTGTTTGAAGGGTCCCCTAGGAGAACAGAATGTTTTGTTCATTTACATACAATAAACATGTTTCATCCATGCAGCAGATAATTGTGAAATATAACCCAACAGCTTCATACATTACAGGTTTGAACATGCTGGCTAAACTGAAATCCCAGAAGAATGTATTTAGTTTTGTTTACATTCAGGGATTATCTTAGAAAAATACTCACAAACATTCATCATAATTTATCTGTAACCCAGATACCTTTGATGAACGATCACTTATGCATATCAAGTCTGTGTATCAGTACTCCAATTTTTCATGACAAGCCTCCCAACTCATGAGATAAGTGGGTAGAGCTTTTTCAAGGTTAACTAAACGCTTGATCTTATGGTTCAGCATTCTGTCTCCTCCAGAGCACACTGCATCAGATTGTAGGGTTCTTCTGCTATTGTGACTCTGGAATAGATCTCAGACTAGGCACTTGTGCAGAGGGTGGCTCTGGCTGGTGGTTCATTGCCCCACATCCGTTGGAACTGCTGTGCCAAGCAATGCCCTGGATTTGGTGCTGTGACGAGGAAAAGTGAAGGGATATGGATTTCCTTCATATCCCATCAATTCTTGGCAAATAGAAGGGGCAGAAATGGAAGCAGTAACAGATTTTACTTTTCTGGGTTCCAAGATCACTGCAGACGGAGACAGCAGCCATGAAATTAAAAGACGCTTACTCCTTGGAAGGAAAGCTATGGCAAACTTAGACAGCATAATAAAAAGCAGAGATATCACCATGCCAACAAAAGTTCGTATAGTCAGGGCGATGGTGTTCCCAGTAGCAATGTATGGTTGCGAGAGTTGGACCATAAGGAAGGCTGAGCGCCGAAGAATAGATGCTTTTGAACTGTGGTGCTGGAGAAGACTCCTGAGAGTCCCTTGGACTGCTAGGAGATCAAATCAGTCAATTCTAAATGAAATCAACCCTGACTGTTCCCTGGAAGGACAGGTACTAAGGCTGAAACTCAAATATTTTGGCCACCTAATGCGAAGAGAGGACTCTCTGGAGAAGACTCTGATGCTGGGAAAGATTGAAGGCAAAAGGAGAAGGGGAAGGCCAAGGATGAGATGGTTAGACAGCATCACCGATGCAACAAACATGAAAATGAGCGAACTCAGGAAGATAGTGGAGGACAGGAAGGCCTGGCGGGATATGGTTCATGGGATCACGAAGGGTCGGACACGACTTAACGACTGAACAACAACAATGGATTTCCTGTGCAGCAAGACAGAACCAATTCCCGAATAGGATCATGCTTCAGCAACAGTAGATGTTCCATTGTGTGACCAGACAGATTAATAGAAAAGAGATGAGACAGAGACAGATTGACTCATTGTATTGTTTAAGGAACCTTATACAAAGCAAAGAAAGAAACTACAGTATTGATTCTTGGTCCAATCAATTTGGGAAGCAAGTTTATATTAGACCAGTTTAAAACAGTAGATGTCCATTCCGCTGTAATAACTGAGTTGGTGTGTTACCTAGAACTAGGCTCCCTGTATTTCCTTAGAAAATGCATGCAGACTGAGAATTAAAAAACACACACAAAACCATTCAGATGAAGAATAAAAACCATAACATGCTGTTTCCAGCTATTATTCCTTTTTTTTTCTTCTAGATGTACACCTGCATATACACCTGTAATTGCATTCATTTATTCATGATGGGTGGGATCCAGCAGGAGGCACTTTTGACCACAGACGGAGGGGTGTCTTGGATTTCTACAAATTCTGATTCAGCAACAGCTCCCTGAGCCACATTGTGGAACCTTTCCAGAGAGTCTCCTGACTTGCAAGAAGAGTTTTTCAGGGAGAGGCAAAGACTGTAGCAGGAAAGCAGAGGCAAGAAAGCTTCACACGGCATTGGGAGAACTCCTCCTGCATCTCTTGATCTCGTGTAATATTTCTAGACCACCTTTCAACAAAAGTGTTCACATGACAACTTTCAAAAAAAAAATTTAAAACAAAAATATCAAATCAAGTGCAATTAAAACAGCATAGAAACCATTTAAAACAACAAAGAAGCAACAGCAAAAAGATCTTCACTAATTCCCAAATGCCTGGCAGACTAAAAAAATGTCTCCAGCTGCCTCCAAAAAAGAGACTAGGAAAGAATACTAATGGATGTCCCAGAAGAACACATTGCAGTGCCAGCACTTAAAGGTGCAGCTGGCACTCAGAGTAATCATGGAGCCCAGTTTCATGAGACATATAAGATGCTTTACGAAAAATGCTTCTATAAATGCCACAGGTGGGGGGGGGGGCTGATCTAGATGAAGACAATGGCATGCCGGAACTTGCAACCTTTTGCCCCTGCCATGGCCCTGAGTTGGATCGGGGAGCCCAGGAGTGGTATTTACTCAGGACAAAACTGGTTGCAGAGGCCTTCAATCTGGATTAAGGCCCCAAAACGGCTTTTTAAAAATAAAATCAAGCAGACAGGGCCAAACAACATTATAAATATCATGTTTAGATTGTCCTTAAGTGTTGAAGCTCACTGGGTGACTTTGAAACAGTCACTCTCAACCTAACATACCTCACAGGGTTGTTGTGAGGATAAATGGGGGGGGGGAGAAAAACCATGCACAGAACCTTGAGCTCCAACAGAGGAAGGCTGGGATAAAAATGTAATAAATAAATAAACATGCACCTGCAATTCAAAGATGTGAGTAGAAACACAACGTAAGACTCCAGTCCTTTCAATACGCTAGGAACAGTCCATTGGTTCAAATTGTGAGCCAGTGGGAGACGGATTGCATTCCACATCATTGGACTAGCCTGGTATATGATAAAAATCAATTCCTTGTTGCTATAAAAAAAAGTGCTGGTATTCTGGGAGAAAATAAATCTTTTTTACCTTTCAAGAGTGAGAGGAAAAAAAAACCCTTATAAAATGAGTGTCACGCCTCATTTATTTTTATTTCAAGCTGTACAGTTGTTATGGCTTCCCCTTTTTGTGAAAGTAAATAAAATATTCATTAAGTGTTTATGTGGCTGGGAGGCCAACAGAAAAGCAGAGAGAAATTTCTCATAGAGTGAACAAGGCAAAATTGGTTTCAAAGCATACCTGTGATGCGGATAATGGTATTCTCATACTGCTTTCTGAAGTCAGGAGGGAAGAGACCTATGGTAAGGTCTTGGATCCTATATTTTGCTGTAGGTGAGTGACAGGTACATCATCTCTGTGTAAAATGTTTTGTAACTACTGAAAATATAAAATGTTAAGCAGAAAACATGATCAACATGAAGTTAAAACGCATTAAAATCCAGTATTAACTTCAAGTGCAATAATAGCGCGATTATGGGCAGCCCAATCCTAACTAGAACTAGCCTGCCCCTTACAACAGCAGAACACAGTTCTGCTGTTGTAAATGGCCATACGGAAGTGCACATTGTGCACCACCAGCGAAGCGGGTATTTTGGGCCCGCCATCGCAAACGGCAGCGGTGCCAGAGGCCCACTGAAGCTGCCAGCTACCTCCAGCAACAAAGGTAAGCCAGCAGCAGGGGTGGGGGCAGAATGGGGCAGGGAGTGGGAGGTACGGGAGAGTTTCTGGGCTGGGAGGTGGCAAGTGGGAGGTGAAATGGGAGAGGTAGTGGGTGGATCTCGGCGAAACCAGCGTGTGCCAGCTCCTAACCCCGTACCCTGTCCACTTCCCTCTCCCTTACTCCCCTTGGACTTGCGCCAGCTATTTTGCTGGCGCAGATCCAAGGAGACCCATTGGTGCAGTGGAAGCTTGCCCTGGGATAAGGGAATACAAGTTAACTTTCCTCAAGGAGACCGCCGAACTCCCCCCCCCCCCCCCCGCAGGATACAGTGCACACTCCATTTACACTGCTGCATCAGTGACAGGGGATTTAGTTAGGATTGGGCTGTGAGTTTACCAAAAGGGGATCAAAGTAGCAAATATACTTCTTTTTTACATAGTGCTTTTTGAGTGCTCAGAGCACTACTTTATCATGTGGTAATCTGAACAACACCATAAAAGTAGGTCAGTATTATTATCTCCACATTGCTGACAGAGTGGCAGAGGCTAAGAGGCAACAGACCATCTCAGGCATAATATGTAATGGGAAATTATGGTTTCTCACTACAGGCACTAGCCCTGGAGCGGTATGGGCTTCTCCTCCCTCGCTTTGGTTTTAGCAGAAGTCATCATGTTTCAGTCCTGGTTTCTTTAAACCACAGTTCTGTGGCTTGTGCAAAGATGGGAACTGTGGTTTAACTTAGGCTTCCAAACCACAATGTGAAGTCCACTTCAAACTGTGGTTACCATATGAAGTGCCATAAGGTTCATGAGCCTGCGTGCTTGCTTACCTTAATTTACACAGCACAATGTTGTTTTATTTGTTTCGGAGTATTGTTTCTTCAAATGAAGGAGTATCCCACTTGTTCTGAGAATCCCTATAAAAGTCTAGCACTGAAGGCAATATATGAATGAACAATAGTTTTATTGCTCAGTGGCTACTGAATGAGGCTGCAATTATGTTAAAAAGGAAGAGATTTTCATTGCAAAATCACATTCAGTGATGGGTATAAGACTCAAATTCGGAATGAAAGCATCTCATCCAATTGGTTATACTCTTTAATGTATTTGTTAGGCCCAGACTGTCTAGAAATCATCACAGATTGGCCAACCCATCACATGCACCAGTGTGCAGAGCCAGCAGCTCACAGGAGACAACTGGTAGAAGCCCCACTCCAGGCTGCCAGAATTAGGAGTCCATTTCAGCCACAGTTGCACAAAATGGGCTGCCTATGTGTTTTAAGATGCATTCTTGAACCAAGAAGCCACAATGGTTTGAGTCATTTGTCACAATGGTTTGAGTCAATGGTTTCTGACATTTGCTGCAGCTAAACGTTGAGAGTACAGAGGAGACATTTACAAAAAAGAGTTCTTCAGAGCAGGGATTCTTAACTGGGAGTATGGGAACCAAATGATGGGCTTATGGGATTCAAACTCTGAACAATTAAAAAAAAATGCTGTTAGATTAGATTATTAACTCTCACTATTATTAATACGGATTGAGGTGGCGAGGCCACTAACTACTTCCCAGTATTGCCATCTTTTGAAGTCATACTGGTATCTAACAGGACTGGTGAGGATGATGATTTTGACAGTCTGGTGAAGGGGGTATGAGGTCATATAGGGCAATTCAACCATTGGGGATCTGTAATCGTAAAAAGGTTAAGAACCCCTGCTCTAGAGTGTGTTACTGTTATTCTCTATTTGACCTCAGTTGAACTATTTTATTTCAATTATATTGAAATGCAATTACTATTGGGATGCTGATCGTATAGGACCATACACAGAGAACATAAAGAGAAGCATTTTGGGTCTTAATCCTTCCTTCAAGCAAGCTTAAAGTCTGAGCGTCTCCTGGAATCAGGAAATCTTTCTCAAACAGATCTTTCTGTTTGGGCTAGCTTTGTCCCTGACCATTTTATCGTAAGTTCATATTTATAAGTAGCCTTTTCAGAAAAAAGTGTTAATCTTTTTGTTCTAAGCATATTGCAACTTGCCCTGAACCATAAGATCAGGACGACGAGATGTACATTTAAATGCAAACATTCTACATCAAAGCTAGACTCCCAAGCAAATGGTTATCTTTGCAAAGGGTGAAGATGCTTAGAATTACAAATCAAAAGAGTGAGGGCTTCAGGCAGGTGCACGTCCCACTCTGAATCTTGAAACTTGGGTCTATATCCCAAGGCAACAATGTTCTGAGGTTATTGCTGTATAACACTTCACATCTGGAAAGCCATCTGGTCAAAGTGGCTAAGTGCCACTTTACCCGGACGTGCCAAGGGTGTGGAGAGAAATGTTTTTCACTTAGCTTTGAACAACCCTTTGGCTAAAATTAACTGTCCTAGAAAATGGCTCTTCTGCAATGAATTAAATCAGTGGATTTTCAAACTGCATTCCAGGAAAACCGGGGTTCCCTTAATAAGGACGGATGCTTTCAATGAGAAGAGCAATAATGGTGGTGATCAGTAAGGGAGAAACATGCAAATATAATCCAAAGAAAGACTGGGAGGATGTATGGGGTTTGGACAGATTCATGGAGGAAAAGACTATCACAGGTTACAAGCCATAAGCAACCTCCTAGTTTTAGAAGTGGGTTTTCTCTGTGCCAGGTGCAAGGGAGTGTCAACGGGAAACAGGTTATCTTGTTGTCTTGTGTGCTCCCTGAGGCATCTGGTGGGGCCACTGTGTGATACAGGAAGCTGGACTAGATGGGCTTTTGGCCTGATCCAGCAGGGCTCTTCTTATGTTCTTATGGGGGTTGGCCATCTTTTGTGATCAAGGTGACCAGATGTCCTACATTTCCCGGACTTGTCCTCCATTTTAATTCCGTGTCCGGGAAAAGAGGAGAAATGTCCTCCAAACAGTCTGCAGGCAGTGCAAAGCCTTAGGATCCTGTTGCATGGCAACACTGCTAGTACGTACAAGCCCTGATAGTGAGTCAGACTCATGTGACGTTGCTGGGTCCTGGGAGCGGGAGAGAAGCCGGGGCTCAACAGCAACGTGGAGCCTGCTCGTTGAGACTTGCTCCACACTTGCAGCAGTTAGCAAAGGGACTCAAAATGGAGAAAATATCAAGCACCTGAGGAGCTTGATATGTGTGGAGAGCAGTGGTCATTGGAGCCTGCCTGCCCAGCAAAGACTTGACTCAAAGGAGAGCCAGCCGCTCTGTAGAGAGCCCATAAAAGGTAAAGGTGACCCCTGACAATTAAGTCCAGTCGTGTCTGACTCTAGGGTGTGGTGCTCATCCCCATTTCAAAGCCGAAGAGACAGCGTTGTCCGAAGACGCCTCCATGGTCATGTGGCCGGCATGACTCTCCTTGCTGCAGCGCGTAACATACGGCTGGAACACAGAGCGCTGTTTACCTTCCTACAAGCGGTACCTATTTATCTACTCACATTTACATGCTTTGGAACTGCTAGGTTGGCAGGAGCTGGCCAAGCAACGAGAGCTCACCCCGTCGCGGATTCGAACTGCCGACCTTTCGATCGACAGCTCATGGTTCAGCGGTTTAACCCACTGCGCCACCCGCTGGCGTATCTTGACCATGCGTATCTTCAAAAACAAGTAAATCTTGCATTCATTTCTGTTAATATTCATTACTTTTACTGGGTCACTAACTTAATTTTACTACTTTTACTGGGTCCTGTACTGACTGGAAAGATCTAAAAGGTAAGTGAATTGCAGCAGGTCTACTCAGAAGTAAGTCCCATTGTAGTCAGTGGGGCTTACTCCCACGTAAGTGTGGATAGGATTGCTGCCCCCTTAAATACCCTTTTTAAATAACTAAAAAAATATAATTTAAAGAAACAGCTGTCCCTTGAAGAACTTGAAGAAGTGCTGTACAAAATACTTGGTATTACAGTTGTCATTATTATTGCTCACTGAAATAACTTCAGCAGCTTTGGAAATTGCAGTCAGGATTTATTTCTGAGCATATCAATGCATTATACACCTGAGCTGAAATTTCTCTCCTTGGGCTGTGCTGTGTATTCAGCATTAAACAAAGACATTTCACAGTATACAGTGGGCCTTCAGTATCTGCGAGGGTTCTGTTCCCGGAATCTCCACGGATATCCAAAACCACGTTAAATCAAATCCACGGTGGGGGGATGGTGCCACAGTACCTTATTTTTCAGCTGTGCTGATCCCACCGACCATTTCTCAACTCCCGCACGCCTTCTGAGTACTCCAAACTGCTGCAAACAGTGTAAAAAAAAAACCCGTGGTCAAAAGCGACTTCCAGTTTCGTGTCACAACCAGAAGTTGCTTTTGACTGTGGTGGTGTTTTTTTTTTTTTTTTTTTACTGTTTGCAGCAGTTTGGAGTACTTAGAATGCGTGCAGGAGTCGAGAAGTGGGCGCCGGGCCCGGCACAGCTGAAGAATAAGGTACTGTGACACTGCCCATGCCTCCAGTGGGACTCTACTTCCAGGGTTAGCCATCTGCATTGAGTCAAATCCGTGAATGGCTAATCTGCCCACTCTACAACTCATAAGAACGTGAATGGAATCTTGATGTATAAGTATCATGTCCTTGCAATAAAGACGAGAAGCATCTCTCTCAGGCAGAATGGGGATCTAGATCAGGACTGTGCAAGGCAAAGGTTCAAGCCCCCTTCCTTGTTGCAGTCCAGATCATTTAAAGAAACAAACATGCAGGCTCCAGTCAAGTTTAAAAGCAGTTTGCAGAAGAGATGCTTTTTAGAGGAACAAAATAAAAGTTCTTATGGGTGCATGAAAACACTTGCACACACATAAAGGAACCTCCTAGCTTGTAGACAGCAAAAACATCTACAAAATCAATGTGTAGCATCTGTACATAGTAATTAAACCATTTTCCAAAACTATCAACAGGAGACATTCATGTGCTTAAAAGCACTACTTTATGAAGCAATAAGTAGTATGACAAATTAATTTTAGTTTCCTTATTGGCGTTCATAGCATGTTATAAACAAGTGGGGATCTTGCACAGTCTGAGGCAGAAGCATTTTTCATGCCATAGCTTTGGAATCAGCTTTCTTGGGCATCCTCTCAAACCACCTCACTATTAATGTTGAGGCTCAGAGGAAAAAAAAAAAACATTGTTAGTCTTAGAGCACAATCCTATGCATGTCTACTCAGAAGTATGTCCCATTGTGTTCAATGGGGCTTACTCCCAGGAAAGTGTGTATAGGATTGCAGCCTTAGGTATATTTACAGTTATTTTAATCTACATTCTTGCCTTCTGTTTATTAATGGCTATTTGCCTGTGCACTCTTCAATAAATACACGAATCAAGAACATGGGTGTAAAGGGCCACTTTATTGAACAAAGTACAGGAAGAGAGACCAGGAGACCAGCAGGAGTTAAAACTAAGGCAGAAATGTGCTGTGGCAACATGCTGAAGGGGCGCCAGACCAAAGCCCGACCCAAAGCGAGTGTGCCAACCCTGACTCCAAGCCACGACCCCTTTGCAAGGAAGGTGGACTTTTCACCGTCAACCTCCATCCACGGGCCGAGGCAGCCAGACCACTTAGGCCCGCCCCAAGCCGGAGAGCATTTGAGGCAAGCCACATGATTCAGGCTAGGGACAGCCCCTGCCTGCCTCCCCCCCCCCCTGCACTGGCAGGCAACTGAGAGATGAGAGATAGGTCATACCCAGCTTTTGCCTGCTTCAAGCCTTCATACCTACACTAACCTGCAAAACAAAGTGACCGAGTTAAAAGGCAAGAAAAGGAAAAACCCCAAGCCTTACAACTGTCTGAGGTAGGTGAAAAAATTGCCCACCACAGCCAATCGGGTGGACATAAAAATTCCTACCCAGCCCCCCAAAGGGCGAACAGCCAGGCCCAGACTGCATAAAGGGAGGGCAGGAGGGTATAAGCTGCTCCCCGAAGCTCCAAGAGCACAGAGTGACTGGGAGGGAGGCAAGCCGTCGAGGTAAGCACGTCCCACTCCCCTCGCGAGGCCACCGATACATGAAAGGGGACTGGAAGACTAACCCTCCCCCTCATGTTCAGAAGAGGCCAGCCAAAGCTCAAATCCTGTGCTAGGAACACGAGTTCAGAATGACTCATGGGTTACTGCATGACTTCTTTTAAATCTAAGTTAAATTTGAATTGTGGTTATAATTGAAAACGGCTGAAAGAGCAAAGCGATGAAAGTCAAATGGATGAAAGTCAAGGTATTGCTGTACAAAGAAGTGCTTCCAGTGTGTCTCAAAATATTTCTCAGTGTGACTAAGATGTGAGCCCTTAAATAAGTCATTTCTTGTATGGTATATCATTGAAAATCTTCATGAATACAGAGAGCTTCAGGAAGCTACCAGTTCCAATTCTGTGCATTTGCTAAAAACCGCAGCAACGTTCAAATTCCAATAACGCTTTTACATGATGAATTCCAAAGGTCATAAATAATCACTGAATCCTTGCTAACTAATAAAGGTTTATTATGCCTTGACAGTACCACTGGTGTGTCACGCTATGATCCATTGCACAGCTTGATAAAAATGAAGGGGCTTTTTATCTTCCTGTTCCTAAACATTAGCAGAGATATCCATTCTGTTTTTCTGTCAAGGATCTTTATAACCAGCTCAGATGACATATTCTTTTCAACGATAGCTTCAGGTTTTCCAAATTGCAGTGCAGAAAGTAAAATGTCACACACACCACACACGCACGTGCACACACAGGTTTAAAGATGCCTGCTGTGCTTTTCAGACTGGGAAGATATTTTCAAAGTAGAAACCTGTAAAGCCCTTTCATAGTACACATTGCTTGGATCTTACTGAAGATGATTGTGCTAGAAGGAGTTACTTTTCTGAGACTCTGCATCTTTCCTAAGTCACAAACCAATTATATGCAAGTACTTAACTTTACACACTGGTAGCCGAATCATATGCAGCTCTGGCATCGAAAGCACTTATAAAGGAATGCAATCCTCTGCTTTTGGCTTTACAAGCTGAACAGTGCATTCCAGTTAGGGCTGCAGACAGATTGCAATAACTGCTTGTTTTATATTTTCAAAGGAAGGGTAGCCATTGCTGTTTCACCCCAGCATGGCTTGCTGCAATCTGAGATCTTCTGCCCCAGGTAAAATCGAACAGCTCAAGCCTATGCATGTCTGCTCATAGCCCAAATGAGTTCCATGGGGCTTACTCCCAGTAGATAAGCATATGTAGGATTGCAACCTTAGTTTTCATAAAAACCTTCTCCATTCCATTTTCATACTACTGCAGATTGCAAACTGAGGCTTTTCCGTTATGCCCAAGCTTAGGCTTACCCGATTTTTCCGGTTCTAAACCGGGACCCCCCCCACCTAACAATTAATTAATTAATTAAAATTAAAATAAAAGGGGAAAATCAAATTTATTTCTTTGGGCGCAAAGCGCCCATTTGCCACCTGAAGGGCAGCAAATGGAAATTTTTATTTATTTATTTATTTTAGCTAGTTAATTAAACTTGCCTGTTCCGCCGTTGCCACCATCATTCATCTTAATCGTCGCCGCCCGCTGCCTGCTGCCGCCATAATCTTTGTTGTAGAACAGAAGACTGAAGACAGTGAAGACTGAGTCATCTTCGTTGTTGTTGTTGTTGTCTGCGGCTGCTGCTGCCGCCTCTTCTGGATGGTGGACTCCTTCTGGTAAAGCCTGGCCAGCTCGGATGCCCCCGTGCCCCTGCTGAAGCCTCCACCACCACCACCACCGCTAAAGTGCAAAAAGGCACCTTGTTTCCAGCACCGCCATCTTGTATCTCGCAAGATTTCGCAAGATCCAAGACAGCAGCGCCAGAAAAAGGTAAGTTTTTAAACTTTAAAAAGCAGCAGCGGTGGAGACTTTGCCAGGCCCGGAATGCCCGGGACCAATCCAGGACTGGAGCCCAGAACGGTCCCTGGCTTTCTGGGACTGATGGTAAGCCTACCCAAGCTCATTTTTTTCTCCTCTCACCTTGTTTGCCTAACCTCCATCCTGTACAAGCATTCCAGTGAGCTTGAAAGCTTGCTCACCACTTTGCACCTTTTAAGATCTTAAAAATAAGTATTATTGTTGCCCAGTGTCCTTTTGAAATGAGAAATGTTGCCAAGAGACTTTGAAAATATGTTTGATGCCAATGACTTGTGAGCTAGAATGGAACATGTGCATGACCAGGACTGTATCAAGGAAGAACGCGATGGCCATGCCGCGTAAACCTAGGTGTATGAAGCCATCCTGTAAAAGATTTACCCAGCCAGGCCATGAGAGAAGAATCTGAACAGCATTCAGCATTTCTGCGCCATGAACCAAAATGCTCACAGCATGTAGGCACATTCCATTCTCTTTCCCCTCTCTATGGCACGGACATAACCCTAAAGACTTGTGAAGTGGCTAGTCTGCCAGGAAGAAGAGAATCCACAAAACATAAGGAGATACCAACGTCTGGCCCTGAGAAGGCCAATCTACATCTCCTGCAACAAATGGAAGTCAACAGCTCTTCCTCCTTTCCCCAGTATGTGTGTGTGCCTCCATCCCGCAGGTGTATGTTCAGCCCAAATAAGGTATTTCCTTCTCAGTGTAAGAGCCACCAACTCCTCCTCTTTTCGTAGGCATAAAAGACAGGTTGCCAGTTTTGCTCTCTCTCTTGACCCTTGCCTCCTGAACTCTTCTTCTCTGTGTGCCCTCTTACACCAACCCCCCTCTTCCCCTTCCCCCACTCTTTACTTCTCAGTCATTCTACAGACCTGAGCCTGACCAGTTCAGAGCCAATTTGTTTCTTTCCTCCTTTTCATTCACTGCTGGTTTGTGCCATTACTCCTACACAGCACTGCAGCCAAGGTCAACTCTCCAGGAATGGTAAATATCACCTATGTGCAAATTAAAGAAACCTGCTAAACCTACTGTACCTTCTACCTAAGTTTCCTAGATCTGAATGCTGTATGGTGTGTGATTGAATTGTTGCATATGTATGAGTCTGACAAATATTTAGTAAATATTGGAAAGCAACCCATGTGTGTCCTCAATATTATTTAAAACGGAATTCTGCGGCTGAACTCTGGTATACACAGGTATCAAGGTCCCTACATATACCAAATTGCCATATTTAAAGCTATTCCCCATAATAACAAAGGCAATTTTGGTAACAATTATACAGTACTGTACTACTGTTGCTGTTTGAATTTTTTTCCCCTCTAATGGACCAACACTACTTCTTGCTTTTTTGGTGTACATAATATAGCTCTGAAGTATGTTATTTGAGTATTCCTAAATCAAATCACTGCTTATCAATGCTATTTAAAATCATGGCCTCAAATTTACATATTATTGGTTTTGCACCAGAATTGATGCACGGGGGTTAGTAAAAGAAGTCCAAATGTGGGCTACTTGGATGCAGTCAGTCTATTCTCCACAATGCAATATAATATATCATTTTAAGTCAGACTGATTTACTGCATCCATCATAGTCATCCCCCTTCAGCTAGCTAGAAAAAACCAAACCAGTGCACAGACAAAATTTTTTAGCTTTTTTTGTTTGTTTGTAATGGAAAGCCTTGTGATAAGCACTGCAATAATTTGATGCTATCTATTCCACCCCCACTCTTCTTGGTTCTGTCCATCCTTATACCAGGTGTTTTGAGCAGAGCCTGGAAACTGCTATTTATCATGCACTTTGTGGCATGCATGACTGCCTCACTTATCCATCTGGCACACAGTTATCACCAATAAAGTTTGCTACAGTCTGCTGCACACAATTTCTAGCTGTTGATTATGAAATGGAATCCAATCAAGACCAGTCCTATCCCCTACTCACATACCATTTCTCTGTCTTTTTAATATCGCACAGGAGCAGCTGTCCTCCCACACTGAGAATGTACCCACTTTTTCTTCTCTTAACTGTTGAGGTAACAGAGTTGCAACCACTTGGGCCTGGGAGAAATGTATCGGCTTAGAATTTTATAGCACAGCAAATGAAGAAGGGTCAGGTGGTGCCCAGTATTGGCTTTAGCCTATACACAAGAGTAGGTAATAAAGTTATAATCTCTATCTTCCTTCCTCTACTTCCCTTCCTCTACCTACTCTATGTGTGCCAACCTGCCACATGATTAAAAGAGATGAACACTGTAGTGGAGTAACTGTTACCAAGTGAAATTGTTTTTGTATTTCACTAACAACATGCATGGACAACCTTCACTAAAGGCTATTGCAAATTATTCACTCAGGTAAAAGTGCTTTATAATACAGCTGAACGTAAAGACCCAGTACTGTACTCTTATTTAATACAATGCTATTTCTCTACTCCCTTGGCTGTGACTAGGAGTTAGCAGGAAATGCAAGTTTACAACATAATGAGGAACCCATCAGATATAGGACTAGTACCACTTCTGAAATGCTTCCTGTTATCCTGACTTTGTCCACCTTCTGGATAAACTCAGTTGATGAAGAGGCTGTTATGGAACATCTTATCTAAAATCTTAATTCATCTTTCTCTTTCTTCTCCATAGGCAAGGTATCAAGTAACACGTTGCAAATAGGAACTACCTCCATGAACAGTTTTATTTGGCACATGCAAGTGCCAGTGTACCATCAGAATGAGGGTGTCTGGGCAGATGCCCGGACGCCCCCTTTTGCCTCCGCCCCGCTGCGAGTGCGAGGCAGGAGGCTGTTTTCCTTCGGCCATCGGGCCGGCCGGGGGCGGAGCTAGCACGTGCGCTCCAGCGCGTGCCGGCTCCGCAACAGCAGTTGGGTCTCAGACGCCGAAGCTGCTGGACGCTGGACGGAGCGGAGCGAGGCTTCTGGTCGGCCTGCGTTTTCAGGCGGGTAGCTGCCTTGCTCCTCTCCGTTCTGTTCGTCCGTGGCTGGAGGAGGTCGGAGGAAGGTGCTCAGCTGAAGGGGCGAGCTGCGGTGGTCGCTGAGGTCGGCGGACGGAGGCAGACGGCAGAGGTCCATTGCGGTATACCTGGCAGCTTTGAGTTTTGCCTCCCGTGCCAGGGGACTCGCGGATCCTACGCCTGACTTTCGGGTCAGGCGTATGTTGGAAGTTTTTCGTAGGGCCCGCCCGGTGCAGCCGGATACACGCAGGCCTATTACGGCCACCATGCTTCACGGGTTTTGCCTGACCTTTCGGGCCCTGTGTTTTTCACCAGAAGAGGCGGCCTTGTTTAAGGCGGTGTGCCTCACTATGTTCTTTGGGGCTTTCCGTCCCAGTGAAGTTTTGTCGGTTTCGGCAGCCAGGCGGGACCCGTGGGTGGTTCAGTTCCAAGATGTGGCCTTAGAGGGAGGTAAGGTGGTCTTGCTGTTACGGCAGTCCAAGACGGACCAGAGGGGTCGGGGCCAGAGGGTCACGTTAGGGCGGGCCAGGAATCCCGTAATTTGCCCCGTTCAGGCCTTGCAAGAATTTCTGCGGGCTAGGCCACTTGCGGTTGGGCCTTTGTTGTGCATTCTGATGGCACCGCATTAACAGTGTATCAGTTCAGGTCGGTGTTTTACCGCTGTCTAGAGTGGATGGGGGTTCGCCGGGAGGCCTATTCACTACATTCCTTCCGCATTGGCGCGGCCTCGGCCGCAGCCAATGCTGGCTTCTCGGTGGAAACCATACGCCGTATCGGACGTTGGCGTTCCGGGGCCTACAGATACTATCTTTGCTAAACAGGTAAGTATGGCGTGGGCCTAGCCGCGGCGGGGCATGCAGGTCAGGCGGCTTGGGTAGTGGTGAACCCGCTGCTGGTACCTTGTTTAGTATGGGCTGGTCATTCTGGTGTGGCACCCGAGGTTCTCGATGAAGTCCGCAGGGGATCACTGTGGTGTTGTATGATGCTTGTTCAATTGTTGTGTGATGTTTGCTAAGTTGCTGTTTCTTTCTTGGCAGGTCTGCTTGGATCTGCTATGGTTAGCGTCCTCGTTTGTGGACATTCGCTTGTCTTCTGGGCCCGGAAGAGGGTGGCATCGAGTAGGTGGGGCTCCCAGCTTGGCCTGGGCGCGACAGCCTTCATTGCGTGGCTGGCCAGGAGGGGCATGCGCTGGGACCAGTTCATGCCCGCCTTTCTTGCTTTTCTCCGCTACAACCCTCCCCCTCAGATTCTGCTGATTCATCTTGGCGAAAATGACTTGGGCCAGAGGACCTCGTGGTCCTTGAGGCGCCAGGTTGGTGAGGATATCCGCTAGGTGCAGGAGATTTGCCCGACGACCATTATCCTTTGGTCTTGTTGGCTTCCCTGTAGGGTGTGGCGGCACGCAAGGCGTCCCCGCAGAGTGGATAGGGCACGGCAGAAGTTGAATGCAACGCTGGGGGGAATGGTTGTGCGTTTGGGAGGTGGGGTGATACGACATCCGAACATTGGTTATCGTCATCCCCATTTGTTCCATGCTGACGGTGTTCACCTGTCAGTCGAGGGCAATGATATTCTCCTGGCAGCGTGGCAGCAGGGCCTCATGGAGGTCTTGGTGAGATATGGGGCGGTGAGGGACAAGCGCTAGGCTGTCCCCTCCGTGTGGCAGGTGCTGTGCGGCTAACGGGTAGGATAGTCAACACCATGGCGTTCATTCTGGGACAGCGAAGGCCGCTGTGGAAGTCAGGACCGCTCAGATGTGTCCGGTACCGGCCTCTGGGGGCAGGCTGACAACCCGGTGACCTGGGTTGGCAAGGGCCAGACTGCGGTGCAGGGGCCCGAACCACCTAGCTGTCTCAACCACATCTGGTTGGCTATGATGGGCAAGTTCCGACTCGTTGGAACGGCACCCAGAGCCGGATGATACGCCCGCTGGGTCGTCCGGACCAAGTGGGGAAGGTAGGCGGCTATGCCGTTTTTCCCCAAGCTAGAACAAAGCCGCACAGCTTGGGGGGTTGGAGTGGCCCTGCTGCACAATTGAGTTGTTATGTGTGTTTTCTTAATAAAGTGGCCCTAGTTTTATTCCAGCCTGTTGTCTCGCCTCGTTATTGGTGGGTGCGGGGGTAATCAACTCAGATGCCAGTGTAGCATCATCATTCCTGTCTATGCACCTCTGCAATAGCTCCTTTAACTTAAAGCTTCTAGTTTCTAGCATTTGTTTCAAGTTTTCCACTTCAACTAGCTCTCTCCTCTTACTCTCCTTGTTCACATAGCCCAACTATGGACTGTTGCATTATGATGCATCTGAGATTGACCAATGGTTAGAATGCCATGTACAGACCCAAGCAGCGCAAGTCTATACATGTTTACTCAGAAGTAAACTCAGAAGTCTATGCATATTTATTATGCACTATGTTTGATGGGCTTACTTCCAGGTAAGTGTGTATAGGATTGCAGCCCAGATCAGGTAGTTGTGGCATACCAAGGAAGACAGGACATCAAAATATCCAACACCTGGGGGAGGGGAAGAAAGGCTACAAAAAAGTTTCAAAATTATGGGAAGAAAAAACTATGAATTTGCAAATAGAAGTAGGTTAAATAGTTATATAAGAATTTTATGAGGGATGAGAAGGCTTCAGAATGTAGCCCTTTTAAAAATATTAAATAATACATACTAATACATTAGTGTTGCACTTATCAACAAATAGGACAGCTGATGAAATTACAATTTATGCACTTGTGTACCAAAAGCCTGAAACATCAAAGGCATTCTGTTAATGAAGACATTAACGCTCATGTTGGTATTCAAAGTAAACCGTAGTAATTGTAATTAGCAAGCAGAAATAAAATTAAGGACAGTTTTTCAATGCTTACTTCTTGAGTGTTAGCACTCCATGCATATGATATAGGAAACTAGAGCCTCCCTAAACAACACACCAAAATGTCATGTATTGTTAAGGAAGTGAAATGTATGGACCCCTGTGGTGATCTGGGAAGAAGCACTAAGCACAGACCATGAACCTGACCATGGCTTGAACCATGCAAGCCAGTACCAAGTTGCTCGCATACAGGGCTTTCTATCAAGGTGAAATGTCCTTATTCATTCACCACAAAACCCCATTTCGATCAACCGTATGATGCATGCTTACTCAGAAATTTCATTGTGTACAATTGAGATTTTCCAGTTTGCAAGTTTATTTAACATTAACTGAACAATCAATCATGTAAACTATTTTTTTCATTCATTGGTTGAGAAATCATCTTGGAAATATTTGGTACTGATTTGAGTGCTCTTTACTGATTCTGAGTTCTCATGTGTATTTAGCACGTACAACTCTGCCTCTTAAATTTATTGACTGAACATAGCTGCCATTGAAGGGTCTGTGAAAGATTCTTTATTGGGTTCAAAACAGGGACATGAATATTCTTGGAAACTAGATACACGTTGATTATTTTAGCAAATGCCAGGTTCATAAACAATTTACCCCTTATGTTGTTGCTTAAAAATACAGCTTAGCTTTCTAGTCTGCTAAAAGCAGATTCATATCAATTAACATTCATTGTAAAATCAATCATACATTACTCATTGGGCCTGGGTTGAATCTCAAACATAAATTAGGGTTATATGTGCAAAAAGTCATATCGCACAATACCATTTTCCACATCAACTTCCTCGTGCTGCAGGCTAGATTTAATAATATATTTTAATCATGAAGGAGCAAGAAAGATCAGTGGAAACAATCCTGGAGGAGAGGGGAGTGCTTTTCATTCTTTGACCTATGGGACTATTGAGGATAGCTGAAAATGAGGTATGCAGATGATATTCTGTATATTCTTGATGTACGATGTGCAGGCAGACATATTACTAAGTTAGACAATACAGCAACAGATCAAATCTGGTTTTATTATTAAGACAAAAAAAGTAATAAAAAGCCATATGTAGAAGATAAAACAACGGGATTAAAAGCCATATCTTCATTATGCACATCAAAATCCAAAAGAACCGAAAGGCATTTATTGAACTAAAGTCACATTTTAGAACATGAATGGCACAATCCTGTGTAGAAATGAGCTGGCAGAGCAATGACTCTGCCAGCGCAGAAAATTTTATTTATTTATTTTAGTTAAGAATTAATTAATTAAATCAACTTGCCTGTTCTGCCCCCACCACCATTGCTGTCCCCCTTCACCATCCGTTGCTATCCCCCGTCATGCCCGTCGCCGTGCCGCCCATCATGCCATTGTTACCATTTTGCCCCGTCATGCCATCGCCACCCATCATGCCATTGCCTCCGTCGTCCGTGTCGCCACCCATCATGCCTGTGCCCGTGCTGCCGCCCGTGTCGCCCCGCAGCTTCCGCCGCTTTAAAACTGAGTTGAAAACTTACCTTTTTTTCCTTTCGGCTATTTTGGATCTCGCGAAATCTCGTGAGATTCAAGATGGCGGTGCCCAGATCCCATGAGGGCATGAGCCTCATGCCCTCGCGGGATTTGGGTGCTGCCATCTTGGATATCGCAAGATTTATCCAAGATAGCCGAAATAAAAAAAGGTAAGTTTTAACTCAGTTTTAAAGCGGCGGCGGAGGCTTGCACCAGCCCGGAAATGGTCCAGGACAAATCCGGGACCCGAGCTCGTGTTCTGGGACTGTCCCGGACCATCTCCGGTATGGATGGCAAGCCTACCTTTAATCAGTAGTTATGAACCTTTGTTTTAATGCTGCTTTTATAGTTCTTACTCTGCTATTAACTGTGTGATATTTTATACTGTTTTGGTTATTTTGAATTATGATTTATGTTGTAAGCCACTTAGAGCCATGGAAAAGCAGACATAAAAATATTTTAAATAAATAAATACCTGTATTTTTAACATAAATTCCCAGTGTAGTTTATTAGGGATTCTTCACTTGCAGGTACGCATCAATTATAGCCAATGAAAATAGAACACAAAATAGGAAAATGTAGGCTTTAAATATCTCCCCATTAGAAAACACGAATCCTCACTTGGAAAGATGTTTGTCTAAAAACTATCATATCCAGAGTCAGTTATTAAAATATCTCACTACACTGTGCAGTGAAGAATTGATTACACTTTTAAAACTCAATGGGGTCACTGCACAGTTTGATGAAGGTTGGATGGTCTGGCTTATTGCAGAAGCCAGCTGGCTTCTGCAAAGAAAGATCAGGTTATCTGAAAAATTAGTTTCAGCTCAATTGCTGGTGTAGCTGGAAACATTAATAATAAAGACAATCTCTAGCACTATGATGGAAAGGGGAAGTGCAGTTCATCACATCTATTTTCCTGTTGTAATTAATGTTTATTGATTTGGGGACCAAAATGTTAAGCACATATCTCTCTGTGTTACTTACACTTATGCATTCATCACATGCTTTCTGAAGTCTTAGATGAAGTGGATTTTTTAAATTAACCTGGGTGTTATTGATATTATCAAAGAAATGTCGTGACAGATGCATTAAACAAAGATATGTGCTGGGATTAGAAACTGCATAGCAAAATGCTAGGAGAGACAATAGTGGGCACACAACACAAAACAGAAATTCAGCAATATTGTGCTTTCTGATTTATTGGGCTCTCCTGATAGCATTAGAGCAGAGTATTCAAAACACCAACTTGCCATCTAATTATGATTTATTTTTTATCATACTAAATACAAATTGTTTTCAATGGCCCTTTCTTGGGGCATAACAGCACAATCCTATGCATGTCTGCTCAGAAGTCCTATTAAGTTTGCTCTCAAGTAAGTGAGCACAGGATTGCTGGATAAACTTGATGAAGCAAAACCCAAATCACTTATTTACCATACTAAAGACATTTTGGTCAGTTATGTCGCTATAGGTATGTAGTAGTACCTACTTCTAATGTGAGAATAAGTGACCAGCAACACGGCTGAATGAACTTGGCCCAATGAGAAGATCAGGTAGTCATATACTGGTTGACCAGTTTATTCCAATGCAAGCGCCACTTATAGTTGGGCCATGTACTGTAATACAAAACCATTTCCTTAAGTGCGATCATCATCAAATAAATTCTTACTTAATTTGTTTCAAATAAATTCTTACTTAATTTGTTTCAAATAAATTCTTACTTAATTTGTTTCTTAATTCCATGACGGCTCTTATTGATTAAGAGCACAATCCAGTGCAAATAAACGGCCGGCCGCCCTCACTCCGTCGCCAGGACGTCCCCACGGCCACCGGAGGAAGGTAAGGCGCCAGCTGGTGGGCACGAGGGGGTGGTCCAGGAAGCGAGGGAGGGGGCCATTGACCGACCCGGCCCGGGAGGGGGTGGGGATGATTTCCGCCATATCCCCGTCCCCGTTCCAGCCAGCTTGGCCATTACACAGCCTCCTCCTACTTCTGGAACTAATAGCTGGCGGAAATCTGAGAAGGCCCATCGGGCCTTTCCCGGTTTACACTAGGGGAAGGGGATGAATGTCCCCTTTCCCTGAGTAGATCTCCGGGCCACGCCAGTGCGGCCCGGAACGGGGATAGGATCCAGTGGGCAGCCCTGGGCTACCGGCCGGATCTCTACAAAGGATGGCGCTGTGAAGCTGCGATTCTATACATACGTTCCTTGGAGCAAGTCCCACTGAACACAATGGGATGTACTCCCAAGTAGACAAGCATGGAGTATATGAGATACACAGTATTGATTCCACTTCTAATTGTGCACATCACCTACACACAAAAATGTTCAATAATTACTTCCTCATTTTATACTGATGTCAGAGAGAATGGCCCTTTTGTTCCACAATTGCTAGACATTATCGTAGCAAAATAGTTATGCCACCTATCTCTGTCACCATTTAAGGAAATTAAACTATCCACACAGTCCCACCCTTGGTCTTTCTTCCTTTATTTCCCCAAAAAAAATCTGACTGACTGTATTGTGGTTTTTAAAGTATTCCTCCTTGTAAACACAGGAAATACTTGGTAAAAGAAAAATGCCTTGAGAGTTAGATACTTATTTGTTTTAGATGTTTCTAACCACTTTGTTTACTACAATTGCAAATGCTTTTCATTGTGAAAATAGCAGATGGAACTTCTTTTTAACAAAATATTCTCAGTGTCTGATTTATGGCCCAATCCTATACTTACCGGCCGAAATCGTACCACCTCTTCCACTAGTGCTGACTGCCATAAAGCAGTCAGCACTGTCGTAAAAGGCTCTCCAGCAGCGAGCTCAGTAGTGTGCTGCTGGGGACACTGGCAGGAAGGCTGGCACCTTCCAACCTGCGTCATCGGCTCTCCCGCTGCCCACAAGAGCAGGTAAGTCAGCAGGAGAGGTGGGAGGGGTGGGGGATGGCGTAACAGGGAGGAGAGGGGTCAACACTGGGCAGGGAGGAGTGTAACGGGGCAGGGAGCCTGTGGGAGGTGGTGGATCCAGCGGCCTTTCTAGATCCGTATCGCTACACAGCAGCTCTCCAAGGTTTCAGACAGGGATCTTTCCCAGCCCTACCTGGAGATGTCTGGAACTGAACCCAAGACCTTCTTCATACAGAGCGTGTGTCCTACCACTGAACTGCAGCCCCTTTCCAAACTGTTAGAGAACTGGATTGGACAATACTTTCCCGGATTACCCTACTGCAAAAGCTGGTTTCAGATTTCACCTGTACATGTATCCATCCTTTTTGTTAGTGTCCCAATGAGTTCAAAAAAGCAACCTAAGTAGACATAATTAGCAGCCAGGGGAAATAGAAGTCCACAAGATGCAAAGGGCCTGATCCAGTCAAGCACAGCCACAGCACTAGCGGGGCAGCCTATCCATTAGGTTAGATGAGGTGATGTAGCTTGCATCAGCATCAGACTGCAGGCGGGTGGCAGATTTGGAGCACCCTTCACCCTGGGCCTGCCACCGCCACCGCTTCCCTCTAGTCTGCTGCAGATGCAACCTGCACTGATCCACTTTCTGCCTGCTAAAAGTGAGCAGGAAGTGGGTTACCTTGCTCCTGGTGCGGTTTCTTCAATGCAGAAGTACAGGACTTTTGGTTTGATTTAGTAGGACCATGCGAATGAAGGGGCACCTTTTAAATCAAACTCATCAAACTGGAAGTCCTGCACTTCTGCAGTTGAAAATTAAATAAAAAAAATTAAAATTAAAAAAAGTTGAAGAAAATGTTTGAGGACCATGGTAAGTGGCTGTTTTTGTTTTAACTGTGCAAAGGTGGCAGTCTTGAGGCAGCATTTCAGGTCACGCAGCCACTGGCACCTATACACAGAGGAACCAAGCCAATAGAGTCCTGTCCCCCTAATCTCATCTGTCCATGTGACCACATGGGTAGGTATGTAGCCTGCACAAAGGGGCATTGTGTATGCTTCCCATAACTCCATGTGGCTCTCCCTCTCTGCAGTATACAAATTACCCGCCAAGAGCAATGAAAAGAACATCTTCCTTGCACGATGCGCTATTGTATTGTGCTACCTGAATGAGCACCAATATGCTAATATTAGTGGGGAAGAGGGGTAAAAAGAGCTTTAATGAGCACTTTGGGAGCCCCCTACACATGGGGCAGTCCGAACATGGATTGAGACCACTGAATTCTTCACTAATTTAATTCATATAACAGCGTTTTTTCCCTCTGTTGTCATCCTCTGAGGCTGCATGTGTCAAACATCACAAGACAATTCACTGTGCAAATTACCTGGATTAATGTATTTAAACACTTTTGAGATGGATTCCACAATATATTCAAATTAGTGGATCAGTCTTCTGTAATCTAAAAAAATATACAGCGCTATCATTTCACTGTCAAGCTAATTAGCAGACTGGGGATATTAAAACAGATTTATACATGTAAAGGAATCTCAGGGGAGTATAGTAGGAGAGAGGACTCTCAGTTTTAATGTGGACCATTGCTTTTATTGCAGCTCAGCATGGTAATGAGCTGGTGATTCTAGGTTATTTCATGGAGACAGATTCATATTCATAGAACAAAACATAAGTTGGCACCTCAACAAAGACTTCATGAACAATGGCATTTGTACTGTAATAGATTTGGGAGCGGCTGGAGCTAAGAGATAGACCACTTAGTTTGTATGCAGGAAGTCCTGATTCAGTCCCTGGCATCTACAGGGAGGCTTGGAAAGATCCACGTCGAATCCTGGAGAGCCACTGCCAGTCTGTGCAGACAAAAATGTCCAATAACGGATCAATGCTCTGACTTAGGGCCCAATCCTATCCAACTTTACAGCGCCTATACAGCTAAGCCAATGGAGCTAGCTCTGCATCCTCTGTGTGTGTGTGTGTGTGTGTGTGTGTGTGTGCGCGCGCGCAGTCACAGAGGCCTCCTCAAGGTAAGGGAACATTTGTTCCCTTTCCTTGGGGCTGAATTGAGGCTGCATCGGCGCTGGAAAGTTGGATAGGATTTGGGCCTTAGTATAAGGCAGCTTCATATGTCCATTCTTCTGTCTATTATAAGATGTGCAACTCAAGGAAATGAGGAAAATAGAGAATCCATTTCTAACAAGGTCTCCTTAGAATATAAGGAGAATATAATTCTGGTAAGTGAATAGGATATTGGGAATTTAAAATCATCATACAATGAATGAGATCATATAAACTGAAACATTGGTTAAGTTTATTTGATAGCACACATTAACAACAATAAGTTTGATTCAACGAATTCTGAGTGGAAGGAAAATGGCTGCTCATGCTAATCTGCAAATGCTTCCACAAGAGCTTGAGGCACAATATTATAATAGGTTGGTACTGTAGCAGTTTTCATGCTTCCACTTGTACAAGTAGAAAGAGCTTGTTTTGATTTAGCTTCACTTTTGCCACACAGTGCTCCAGTACAAAGTGTAAAATGACCCTTCTGTACACGGAAGACCCCTTCCACATGCAAAAGATCACCTTTGGAACCCATCATAGGCTTTGGAGAAAATGAAATGCCTTTGCTGAATGTGTAATACAACCTGACCTCAGCCTCTAACCCTGATGCAATAACGTGTACGATCCCATTAAAGTTGTTTTTGGCAGTTGTTTAATTTCTCCATGTACATTGAATTATTCTGGAATTTTTTATCCCATCTTTCAGGCCCTAAAGAGGCTCCCAAGGCAGTTCACATCAATTAAAGTATAAAAAAACAATAATAAAATATAAAATATTGCATGTTCTCAACCTTTTCCTCAAAGGGCTGTTGCTTTTGATGGCGATAGTGGTGCTTTGCCTTGCTAATTTCTTCTCTTCTCCTTGCTCACAGGGCAGCTGAGGTCTCTATGGCCACCAGAGAGGGGCACAGCCCAAAGAGGCAGCAGCAGGTAGGGTTGGTGATTCTTCACCTTGCTGGTCTCTTCACCTCTTAAACTAAAATTCAGGAGAACAACCCAGAGCAGAATAAATAAGAATGTCAAAGGAACAGAATGGGAAAATTCTCTGATCAACCAAAGCTGGTTTGATAGCCTTGAACCTACAACATTATATCTCAGTAAAAGTAAATTAATAATATTGCACAGTCCTACACTTTCTGGTAGTGATTCACATTGGGAAGAAATCATGTATATAAATCAACAATTTATATTCAGTGTATTTTATATAAATCTTGCCTCTTCTTATCAGAGGAATGAGGGGATCAAGAATATAAGAAATTTATATACTGTACTGAACACAGGGAGGAAAAATTACCTAACACCATCTTACCCATATTAATACACACACACACACACACACACACACACACACACACACACACACAAGTCAGACATAAGTTTGTGTTGGCTCAAAACCAAACACAAAGGGCATTGATGTGAAAACAGCTTACCAAGGAGATGGAAGTTGTATTTCATCTTTATGTATGTCTTTTTCCCTCTTCCTTACTACTTTATCTTAGTTATTTCTCCAGTTTATTCCTCCAAATTTGACTTACTTGGCCAAAAAGCTGTTCAGCCTGAACAATCTGTTCAGGCAGCAGGCATCCAACGCTCTAAGGAGCTCAACTTATTTGAGTAGATTAAACATCCTTATGCCACACGCACTCTGGGCATTTCAGGTTGATAGTAGATGACATTCTATGATTTGGTTTCCTGGACCTTCACTCTTCACAAAATGATGAATAATGTTATTCTGTAGTACCAAGAGCACTAGAAGTAAACTTATTTACTATAAAAGTATGACAGCCAAACAACATTATCAACAGAGAGACCATTTATTTTGAATCTAGCAAAAATGAATGAATTTCAAAATCATGATTTTGAAGCTTAGAATCTTCAACATTTTATGCCATTGCTTCTATCTCAATTTCTAAAGTTTAGAGGCCAGAAACTCAAAAATGACTCAGAAACTAAGGGCCCGATCCTACTGAGGGCCTGCACTGTGGAGCGCACATTCTCCCGGTGTGCACTGCTGCAAAGGTGCCATAAAGCGCTTTGCAGAAGCACAAGGCCCAGGCATGCTGGCAGGAAGGCCAGAGCCTTCCCGCTAGTGCCTGCGGAGCGACAGAGGCCCGCCACAGCAGGTAAGTCCAGCATAGGGGCGGGGGAGGGCAGAATGGAGATGATATGGGGCAGAGTGGGCAGATCGGGCCTGGGAGGGGGTGGGATCGACAGTGCCAGCATGTGCCAAATCCCAAGGCCCTTCCCAGGACTCATCCACCAGCACTGATCAACGTGGACTTGCACCAGCAATATCACTGGAGTAGGTTCTAGTTGACTTGTTGCAGCTGCTGGGGCTTACCATGAGGAGACCTCCAGCAGACAAAAATCCCCTGTAGGATGCAGCGTAGCCCGCACTGGCGCTGCAGCATCACCACACAGGAATTTGGGTAGAATTGGGCTATAAGTTTAGAAACCACAAATGTTAGGAATTCACAGAAATCAGAGCTTTACATTAATTTCCCAAACAATACAAACAAAATTATCTATGCAATATAGAGTCAGACCTATAAGTTCTTCAATGGGACAGGGATATGGCGGCCTCCATCCCTGCCCCCCCGGCCAGTTCGGCCAATGGCCCCCCTCCCTTGCCGCCTGAACCGCCCTCACTGGTGCTGCACTTACTGTCTCCTGCGACCGCGGGGACGATCCGGCGACGGAGTGAGGTGCTCCGGCCTCCCTTACTCAAAAAACATCGCGAATATGCTTTACGGCACATTCGCGAAGGCTTGGAATGGCGGAGCACTCGGTCCGCCATTTTAAAGTTAGAATGGATTGCGCCCACAGTCACTTAGGTTGCTATACACACTTTCCTTGGAGTAAGGCCCACTGAACACAATGGGACTTAACTCTGAGTAGACACACCTAGGATTGCACTGTTACATTCCTTTTTTCTTATGATCATATGCGATCAAAATCACAATTAGTGTCCCAATCAGAGTAATTGATGAAATGCTAAAGTAAAGCCACAGGGTATCTTAGGTTTGCTGTTTACTCAGTTGTCTCTGGATTTTAATCCAGAAGTAAACAATCATTGGGCATTGCCAAAAAATACAAAAAAAGTCTATATCTTGCTTACATATCAGTTAGATTATAAATACATCTTAGTCTATAGTGGACAAGGTACCATTTATTCAACACTTTGTAAATGTTTTCTTTAAGATTAATACAAATAATTGAATTTTTCTCTTGTTTCCAGTTCCAAATCCCTCTGAACTAACATGCCCTAAATCTTTTTCCCCTCCTTTCTTTTGAAAGCTTTTTGTCTCATCATGAAATCTAAGACATACTCAGTATACATTGCCCAATAAATCTTTGCAGTTATTTAGCAATTATTATATCTTCAACTTGTGTTTTTAAAAAATAAAACATCTGGTCCCTGAGCAGAATAGGGACCACTAGGAGAAAAGTATGGGCTTTAAAGATTCTTTAGAACACCATTACAAGCCAGAGAGGGAAAAACATAAAACTTTACATATTACTTTAAAAAGAACACAACGCTTTCTGTGCTTTGCTGGAACATTTGGGATATTGGCTAAAAGGATTTAACGTTTCTTTTCACTCTTTTCACTTTTAATAGGAAAATCCAGATGCAGATTTAGGCCTGATTCCAGTGCCAAGCTGCCTGCTCTGTTTAATAAAGAGTTTAACACAATTTAAATCAAAGAAGCAAAGCGCTCTAAGGCACCAACATGAGAGATCTGGAATCTAATTAATTTTCTCCTTTTCACAGTTGTCAGAAAGATTCTCTTTCTTACGCTTCTGCTAACAGGTCATAATATCCGGTAAATTTAATATTAGCATGGACTGCTGAAACTCCCCAGTAATGTATCAGAGTGTATATTTTTAAACACACACACACACACACACACACACACACACACACACACACACAGAGAGAGAGAGAGTGTGTGTTACAAAAACCCTGTGAACAGATCTAGGGGGATTGCAACAATGAGCGTTGAGTTCCTTTTCTTCCTATCTCCATTGCTAGATTGCATTTAAACTATTATGGAGCTGTAACCCATGTGGAACAGATATACATATTTAATGGATTTAAGGGACTGTGCTCACTGGATTGAGACAACATAAGAGTCTCCACATCTTCTGGGGGTTATATTGGCATATTGTAGTAAACTGCAAGAAGTAACGTTGTAGGATAACTGTAGAAATGGGGAAAGTACAAACTGTGAAATGAAATACGATGCTGTCCTGTTTACTTTGTTTACGAGTGTGACCTACAATCTGAATGGGCCAATGGATACAGAGCAGAAAATATTTGCTCAGAATTAGCTCTATGGGCAGAATTAGCTCATGCTCAGAATTAGCTCTATGGGCAGGAGAGCTATAAGCTTGCTTTTTAAAAAATGCACATTTAGTTTAAGATGTATGTTAGACCACAAAGGAGCCTTAGTATTCAGTCCACAGGTTATCCATGCTTGTCTTGGATAGACTAAGAGATATAGACTTGTCTTGGATAGACTAAGAGTCACAGATGTAATATGAGAGATCTGTGATAAGATCTGCAATATGCTAAATGTGTAATCCAAGAGAACTGCAGGGTTTTTTAAAGAGAAATGCAGCTGTGGAAGGAGGGAAAAATGTATGAGGTTCAGAGGCCACTGGCTGGTGAACACCAATTCTCTTTGAGAGAAGCCATGAAATGACAATACGGGGGGGGGGGGGGTTTCCACAAATTCACTTATCCACGAATAGTGGGGAGCCCCCCACACCCATTACCTTAATTAATGAACAACAATAGCTTTGGACAAAAACCTTACAGCTGGTCATATCTGTAAAGTAAAACACCAGATTTTTTTTAAAGAAATTCAGCTTTATCTCACAATCTAACATTCATTCTCACAACTTTCAGTGTTATCCAAGATGGCGCAGTGTATGATTGAATGACAAAATGGTAAGCTTATTTCTAAGCGAAGTTCTGGCAACAAGATAGCACTGGAAGCAAAATATCACCCACCCAAATATGTTTTGTTGGGCTTTACAAGAAGTTCATGGCCACTGACTCAACAAGAAAGATCCACACACAGTTAAGCTGTGCGAGGGGGAGCTTTTATTGAATTAATAAATTAATACAGTTTCTCTGTAATCTGCTCCATGAACTTTTTTGTTGAAGAGCAGTATATAAATATTCATCATCATCATCAATTATATGGAAGATATTATGAAAAGAACAGATGAAACACACCCAATATTCAGAATGGAGGATCTAAGCAAAATGTGCAACTACTACGGAGCATCAGTAAAGACTCACAGAATGTGCATACCTCCAGGCTGTGCAATTCTCTCACACTTTCCACGGATGATGCCAAAAGGTTCAGCAAGAGAGTCTCTATTGATCTGTGACAAAAATGTTTGCAATGCGGTAAGGCAAGCTTGCAGAGAAAATTCAGTATTTTGAAGATGTTAACTTTGATTCAAGTTGCCACAGTGATCACACAGGAAATGGCTGAGCATACCAGTGCCTTTAATGGGCAATTTGAGAGTGGTTGTCAGATTAAATCTGCACCCTGACCACTGCTTGTTATTATGAATAAGTTCCTTTGCGGATCATGCATCAAAAATAATGGCATTGTTACTCTAACAAGTTTACACAATATCACAGCTTCTTGTTTTTGCAAGCCATGTAATCAGCCAACACGAAGCACAGTAAGACACCAGACCAACAGAGGAACCTTCTTTGCCAGTGAACAGGAAACAAGAAAAAGGGAAATTGTGGAGACAATTACATCACCTTGGCTCGTCAATCTCATATACATTTGTGTTGGAAATCTTGTCTTCTTTATGCCAACAGGC
This sequence comes from Plestiodon gilberti rubricaudatus, assembly GCA_026170595.1. Lineage (NCBI taxonomy): Eukaryota > Metazoa > Chordata > Lepidosauria > Squamata > Scincidae > Plestiodon > Plestiodon gilberti. The sequence goes on along the minus strand of JANXHW010000003.1, from coordinate 30,447,056 downwards.
AATGCAGTTACGCAAAGAAATCCTGACTAAGGCCCTGATTGGACATTTAATTCTGAATGGCAAATCAAATACTTCAAATAGCAAGAGGCCATTCATTGTGCAACCCTCATTTCCTCTAAGATCAAGTCCCCTGAAGTAAATACCAGAAGACTTGGTAATGGTGTGACTAACATTTATGTTTTCTTTTAACTTGTTGATAATTTACCAAGTTATTTTATTTTCTCCTTAAATCACCAGTCAGATGACATTAGCTGGACACGACATTGCTTTTGGGACTCCATAGCAAACCTCTGGACTAAAGTATAAACATTTGATAATATTAACATGAAACATTTTAACCCTTATTTGTTTTGTATGTTTGCTCAAAAATGTTTCATATTTCAGTCTCCAAGGCACACATCTCATTGTGCTGCAGCACAATTTGAGAGGTGTGTGCCTTGGAGACTGAAATATGAAATATGGTGTGCTCATCTATACCACAATTTTCTATTTCATGTTCAAACTTCAGATCAACACCACCACCACACACCCATTTTTGTAGGGAAGAGAGAAAAATTTAAAATACACTGCAATGCAATATCTAAAGCGATCCTCTTGAGCATTGTGCTTTACTAGTAATACTTGGATTTATAGAGTGTTCAAAGCACTTCACATACATTATCTCAGTAATCTTCGCATCAGCCACATTACCCTCCGGTGCCACGTTATACATTACAGCTTTCCTGATCCCCTTGAAGATGAAAATAGAGGTTAAGTTACAGATTCAAACTTGAAACATAGAATGGTGTCCTGTACTCTAATTGTCAGAGTATCTTTTGCAAACTGGCTTCTTTCTGCCCAATCTTGTCCTTGGATTTACAGCAGCTTGACACTGCCCTGCTGTCATAAATCAGCTGCTGACAATGCACAGAGAGTGCTGCCAGTGGCCAGTTCTGAGCTGCTTCCGCAAAGCAGCAGCAGCTGTCACTCAGGAGTCAGGTGGTCTTGGGCCAGCCCTGAGGTGTTGCCTAATGTGGATGAAATGAAAGTCTTACAGCGCAATCCTAACCAACTTCCCAGCGCCGGTGTAACCATGCCAACCGGGTGTATACTGCATTTTGCAGTTCAGGGGTAGTCATGGAGGCCTCTTCAAGGTGAGGGAACATTTGTTCCCTTACCTCGGGGCTGCATTGCAACTGCACCGGCACTGTAAAGTTGGTTAGGATTGCGCTGTAACCAAAAAAGTATCCACATTTAAAAATAATTGCAAGCTCTGTTTCACGTGAAGAGTGTAAGACGATCCAGCTAGTTGAAATAAAGAATTTAGCCACTGGGAATCAGTTTTCCTAGCAGGAGGTCAGTGAGAGAAGTAGAACAAAGATTTTCATTCCCCAACCACCACACTTGTTATGTAAAATAAGGGGACATCCATCAAGACACCCACCGTGTCGTTTCAACTTATTAATATTGCTGGCATTTGTTGGCCTTGACATGATGAATTGTATTCACAGACCTTGTTAGGCACTGGACATTCATTAATTTGCAGATAAATCAAGCAAAAGAAAGTCACACTATTCTTGAGCATTAGCTCCCAATTACTAGAGTTTTCTGCCTGCCGAACAAAGATGAGGTGGTCAGCATCAGCTCGGTGGCTGCCCTCGGGTGATAATCATATCAAGTTCCCAAGATTTGATGACAGCTTCCAATTTACTTAAAAGTGCAAATCAATATTATCCCTGACTAGAAGCTTTTTAAAACTATAGATAACACTTGTTTGCACTCTCATACTTAATTAAGCTGCAGTCCTGGGAGTAAGTACCATTAAACTCACTAGGACTTCTGAGAGAACAGGATTGCACTGTAAGGCTCTTAATAAACACAATCTCTTTTTGCTTTGACTTTTCCTTCTCTAGGCATGCTCCTAGGGGCCAGAGACCCTCCCTCTTTTCATCACTTGCTTTCGCCACCACATCCCAGTAAGCCAAACATTTTTCCCCACTACTCTACATGATGATGTATGTTAAGAGCTAAAGCAGACGGGCAGATGTGATGCCCCACCTGATTAAACTGTGGCTGGGCTGTGCCATTGTATAGGCTGGGATTCAAATGTTTGAATGCTTCCCCACATATAAAATACAGTCTGTATGCATACAATTAGTATGCCAAGATAGCCTTTTCTAGAACATGCTATAAGTGTAGTGTACTTAAGGGGTATTCAAACCTGAACCCCAACTTGCTGTATGAAATGCTACTAACCAGCCACAGACATATCCCATGGGGCTTCTATTGACCTGTTTCAGCTCTAATTCAGAACAGAATTAACCTGTCTGAATCCTCAACAGCAGGCAGACTAATCTGAGAACTGGGAGCTGGAGACATAGGGCTGCTTGCAGCTGAGCATAGTTATTTCTTGGTTGGCTTGAGTCAAGATTTGGGGAGGGTGCAAAGCACCTAGTTCATGATTGTTATGCTTGTGGGTATTCATTATTAATCATTAATAACAGTTGTAGTGGGTATTCATTATTAATCATTAATAACAGTTGTAGATCCTTTATCATTCTGGCATATTCATTAGGAGCTTCCCTTCCCAAGTGGGGACTGTAGTTCTTGGAAGCAGCAGAGAGGAGGACTCAAATGTGGAGCGGTTGCTTAAACAGCCCGATCGTTATACTGGCCCTGGAGATCAGGTCTGAGAGTTTAGATCTTAACAAACAAACAAACACTCCTCTGAATGAATTATGCAGGGTTGTTTTCTACCATGAATAACTCACAAACAGAAAATGCCTTTTAAAATACAGTATAAATAAATGAATAATATTGAGGCTGTCAGACCTTCTGACCTAGCCTTGTTATTCCTTTGACAAAGAGTCTCTGTTTCAGTATTATATTTTATCCCCCAGTTCTGAACAGTCAGTAGAGAGGAATAATGCATACAGACTTAAAGCTCAGTGGGAAATGTTGCCTAGGTACATTGTGAGGTCTCTTTGCTCTGGAAGTTATTAAGGGTAAAGTTGGATATGCATCAAAGATAGTTTAGGTTGAGAGTATCCTGCCAAGAGCAGAGGTTTGGGCTAGTTGACCTGAGGGGTCCATTCCAACTTCTTGTTTAACAAGGTTACTGTACACGACTGGGAGGATCTTTGAAACAATTGAGCTATCAATCATACATCAAAGGGAGATTTCCATTATACTGTCCAAAATTGCTGGACTATGGAAACTCAAGATTTTCTTATGCATCCTAACACTGTAGGACGGCGAGTCCAAAACACGCAAACAACCGATGTGTCAGAATACAGACTTTTTATTCAGGCATATGCTTGGTCGCTCAGTGGGACTTTGAAGTCACAAATCAAAGAGCGCACCTTGGCATTGTGTGCATGTACTTTTATACTTTTGCAAAAGCTGTTACAGAAGCCAATGAAGCGTGTCACACTATGTCCAAAAAGGCATTCTATCCTTACATTGGCTGTAGCCTTGTTACTAGGCAAAAAGACCATCGCAGGGCAGAAAGAAGAGAAGTTTTTGTAATTTACCGCTTAAGCTACAACTTAGAAGCATTCAAGCTCTCATTTCTACCTCTGTTACACATTTCCTGAGCTAGCTTACGGGTACAGTGTAGGTTTTGTGGTTAGCTACATTTCCTCTTGCAAGAGCTACAGAAACCAAAGTGTCTGTTAATATTTCTCTCTATCTGTTAATATGTCTCTCTATCTCTGCTTAGAAGCAGATTCTGAATAAATACGTTATGTGTACACTACAATAAGGAAAGTACTCTTAACATGCTCAGGAGCTGGTGTACCCTTCAACACTGTGTAGTGTGTTGGTCAGAGAATTTGCCCTCTTTTAACAACTTTCATTTTTCTCCATCTAGTCTCATGATCTCCTCCTCCCCCTTCCATCAGACACCACTCCGTGTGTGTGTGTGTGTGTGTGTGTGTGTGTGTGTGTGTGTGTGTGTGTGTGTGTGTGTGTGTGTGTGTGTGTGCGTGCGTGCGTGCACGCGCACACCACAGCAGTTGCAACAGTAATTCATCAGTACTTCAAATTAAAGATTCTAAGAGACCAGCCAAGATGTCAGCCACAAACACAGATGCCATTCCTGGAAAAATACCTCAAAGCCTGGCAGCTGTACAGCAGACTAGAGTTCCCTCTGTGTGGCCATAGTTGTTGTTGGCTTCTCTTTGCCAGGGAGGAGGTAGAAAAGAATGGACAGAAAAGAGAGCAGCATCCAGGCTGTTGGCAAGCACCATCAGCAACACATATAGGACTGCTCTGAGTTCTTTTTCATAGCCGAATCAACCTCGCATGACCTCTCTTTTGAAATGCAAGACCTGAGCTGTGAACCTGAATTTCTTGATGAGGCGATTCAGGACTGAAGATCAAAGTTTCTAAAGGTTTTATGGCCTACATTTTAAAAAAAATTAAATTTAATGACCAAGCTTTTTCTGTGCTGATCTTTGCTAAATGATCTCATTCAACCCGTATTAGTCTCATAAACTCCATGATTAGAGTCAAACTGCCCGTTACTTTAAGCATGTGAATTTGCAAGCACACACTTGGTGTTTTTAGAAAAGTATTCAAGCACAGTGTGTGTGTGTGTGTGTGTGGGGGGGTGCATTAACCCTTCCTCCCTGCCACAGGCTCAGTCCAGACCAGGATTTTCACAGCTGCTATTTGCGGGGGGGGGGGGGAGCATCCATTGGTGCCAATAGGAGCTGCTGTTATACCTTTGCAAGTTGCAAATGGGAAGGGGGATCTGGACCGAGTCCATTGGAAGTGATAGCATTAGAAACCTCTGCCATAGTCATGATCCATGGTGTGTCAGATCCATCTGCTATTTAACAGCTTAAAAAATAAGCTTGCAAAGTAATATGTAGTTTGGCCTTTAGAAGCTTTTTGTGCCAGATCCACCCCTCCCGCAGATTCTCTGCCCCGTTTTAACCCCCTCCTCACCCCATTTTGCCCTCTTCCCTCCCTCGACGCTGCCTTACCTGCTCCGGCAGAGATATATAGCTCCAGCAACGGACCAGGAGTGCTGCTGCCTTGTGTGGCAGCACTCCCAAAATGGCCGCTGATAGAGAGCTCTGTGCTCCGTCGGCAGCCATTTTGCAACAGCAGATGTGTCTTCCACTGTCACAAAGCTCTGCATAGAACATCCCAATCTTGCATAGGATTAGTCTGTTAGTCCTTATAAGTAACAACTCTGCAAGTATTATTGCCATATTGCAGTTGGAGAACTGAGGCTAAAAGGCAGTGGCTCACCTAAGGCCCCACCTATTGAGTGTACGGCAGAGGTGAGATTTGAACCAGCAAGTCCTAATTCTCAGCTCCATTCCTTAGCCATAATAATACTCAATTACAACATGTAGAAGCTACTATTTATACGATCCAAAGGAAGCACAAATTCAGATATGATTACTTCTGCGGGTCATATTTTTTCACTATATCAGAATCATATTCTCTTTTTCCAAAGTTTAAAAATTATTCATTTTTTTACAATAATCACCTATAATTTTTACAGCACCTTCCATACGAATGTTTTAGAGTAGTTTGTAACTAGTAATTTAACCTCATAATATTCCGGGGGGGGGGGTAGGAACCAGCACCCCTCCAATATTATTTACACATGTGTAAAATTAACATTTACAGGCAAGAGCAAACTTGATTTCTAAATTGAGAATGTAATTTATCTTGTAACCATCATGATTGTGGATAAGAACCAATATATGAATGAGGAAAATCAACACATTATAATCAAATTCAGTAATTGGTTCCACCACTGCAGCTGGGTCAGCTCCTTTTGATTTTCAGTAAGGGTTCACCCCACAATTCTTATCTCCCTAGTATAAGACTCTAAAAGGGGAGATATTTAAATTCCATGATTACACCAGTAAGCTTTCAAAACTAATTCCTAGTAGGTAACATAGACACCTCCTCTATAATTATACAATAATTGAACTAAACCGAAAAGGTAGTGAAAGCCATGGTTCCTGTTCAAATGTATCACATATAAACAAAAGTATGCATTTTAAGATGTAAAATCTACAGATTTTAGTAAAACAAAATGGAGGAATCTTTCTGCATGGCCTAGTGTTGTCCTATAATACAATATATGCTGTTTTTTTTAAACATTGCATAATCAATGTGATTTTCATCAATTTAGATCCACTTGATGCATATGTTCTTGCCCTAGCCTACCTAATTTGCATCCATCACCACATATGAGTCAGTTCAACAACAAGAAGGCTAATTAATCAAAGCAAATTCATAGCAGCCAAGAATGAGATAGGCGGGCCTGCGGTTGAGCAACAACTGCACTGATCACTAGGCTTTAGAGCCAGCACGTCTTTGATATCTGTAGTCGTCAGCAAATGGGGAATATAGCAACAAGCTACAAGTCAATACCATGCAACAAAATTTCTGTGGAACATTGGCACAGCTGAAACTTAGGCCAGAGGTTTACTCGAACAGTTAAAAGGACCCATTTTACTAGATGACCTCATGTTCATGGTGTTCTGCCTTACCTCCCTGCCCTTCAGTACATTTTTGGTTCCTGGCTGGCTACTACAAGAAGCTTATTTTGCGAAGTCTACAAGCAAAGCATGAGTGCAACAGCCCCTGCTCCCCATATTGGTCCTCCAGCAACTGATATTGAGCCACATACTGCCTCTAAATGCGGAGGTTATGTTTTGCCAGCCTGGCTAATAGCCACTGATAGATCTATCCTCAGAAATAATTCCCTTTTAAAGCCACCTGTACCAGTGGTCATTTATTGCCATATCCTGCAATGTCCATCAGTTAATTAGGCTTTGGGTGAAGAAGTATTTCCTTTACTCTGTCTGAAATCTACTGCCCACAAATTTTATTATGTGAACTCAATCCAATGATGTAAGAGAGAAATGTCCCACTATCCACTTTCTCCATACCATGCATATTTATAACCCAGTCTATCATGTTTCTCTCTTAGCCATCTTTCCCCTTAAGAGCCCTGGACACTCTTAGCCTTTCCTACCTATGGGGAGGTACTCCAACCCCTTGATCATTTCAGTTACCCTTTCTTGCACTTGTTGCAGCATTAAACTATCCTTTTTTGAGATAGGATGACCATGACCAGAACTATACTATTTGCAGACAGTGGCAGTGCCATGGGAAAAGTTTGTTTATTTGATTTATATCCCGCCTTTCCCTCTGAATAAACAGGGCGAGAGAGGAGGCACAGAAGGGGTAAGGTATATCGGTGGGAGCTTTGTTTTCCATGTTAGATTTCAGAAATATCGGCATATTTCACATTAACATTTACATTTTTTCTGGTCAGCTGTATTGATTTTGATGGAATTAGAAGTTACTTTCCCCACCCCAGCTCTGTCACTGACAGACAGAAGTTAACCCAATGGAGAATTGCGCTCTTTCTATATATAAAACCATTTGCATTTGCGCGTGACAGTGACGCGCAAGAAAATAGTCTTGTAGAATAATACTTGATAATAGAGAAAAGCATTCCGAGCATGAGAAGTATCCTTCAAGTCACCACAGGGGGTCCAATGGGGACTAGCTACTTGTCAGGCAGGAAATTGCTCCTACATGTCACTTATTTTGAATGTGGAGAATCTTAACATGGAGTTTCATTGATTGATCGTGGCTGATAAGAAGGGATTCTATGGGTGGAGCAGGAAGGAGGAACTTTAGGTACACAAAGCAAAGGGTTGGCATGATGGGTCAGGGTGGGTATCACAGTACCTCCATTTTTGGAGCACACCCTTGACTGGACCCAGGACTAGCATTTGCCAAAACAGGGGTCATAACAACACCTTCCTTTATGCAAGTGAGGAGAGCAAATATCTTTTTTTTTTAATTAGGTCTACTGGCTGCCGGATATGATCAAAACTCCATAGTGTTCTCCTTTTCAGGTACTGAACTTTTCCAAGATGAAAACCAGATGTTATATTAAAAAGAGAATCGGCTTTCTGAAAGGGAACCGTTCATCAAAACATGAGCAGCCATTGTAGCCTTACTGCAAGTTAAATCCCCCCCCAGTACATGCATACGCACACTTCCCCCCCCCCCCCGCTAAGAGCAGGAAATCTTAAGAAGCAGCAGCATTGTAATTGTTGGGTAATATCTATTTACTCTGATTACAAGAGCTTAGTCCTGATCGGCAGATGACTGGGAATAGATAGGGGAGGGAGTAATTAGAAAATGGGTATAATCCACAGACATTTAGGCACACAAGTTTCAATGAAGTCAACGAGTCATAACTGTGAGATTAGGCTTTATTCATTTCAGCAGGGTGGAGGCTTGCTTAAATTTTCCTAGATTTCCTGGACAAATCTCCTTCCTACATTCCAACTGCCACCTGATACATATACACATTGGCAGGACACTAAACAGGCCCAAGTCAAATATGCAGAAATCCACAGCGTAATGGGCATTTTCCTTGGAATAAGCACAATTTAGGATGCAAAACTCATGTGGCTTTCCTTATTCCATAGTTTTTGTGCCATGGACTATCCACGTATGTTTCTGCCACTTGCTACCTTCCTAAACTCTTTTTTTCCAAATATTTATATTTTATTGATATATATTTTATTGAGTAGCCATTCATGAAAGATTGGACATTTATATATATCTTGTAAAAAAAAACCAAGGGGGGGGGGTTAGGACAGCCTGCTCATGTATACCGCCTTGAATTAAAGTTGGAGGAGAAATCTAATGACCAAGGAAGGCGATATATAAATATTGTATATTATTATTATTATATTAAAACATAATACATATTTCATAAAGTTATAGCAAGCACGAAGCAATACATCCTACTAGCATGCTATTCAAAGATGAACACAGTCCTATGAAAAATACTAAAGGATAGCAGCATCAATGTTTTTGTAAAATGTACGTTCCGGCTGAATGAGCTAATTAACTTTGTTAAAGGAGACCTAGCCAGAGGATTAAAAAAAGCAAGCTGCTGGAGCTTAATGATTCAAACAGGCCTTGCATTTCCCAGTTAATGGAGTGTAAATTATTCATAGCCATCTTATAAATAAGTGTGATATGATAGTCTCAGTGCCACATTGTTGCTTTCATATCATACACTGTGGAAAAAAAACACTCCAGAAAATGTTGCCATGTTTTCTGTGGTACAGTGATTTCTCACTCAAATACACTCAGATCCCCAGATGCTACGTTTGCTCTCAGCCTGCCTATTTCTTGGCAGATATGAGATGATAGGCTTCATTAAGGATCAAAATATCCTTTTGTATGAAGACATAAGGTTGAGATTCAGTTCCAAAGTCAAGAGCAGGAAATAACTTTCTTCCAGTATATGCAATTAAGAAACATGGTGTTAAAGGGACTGAAGCTGCAATCCTATAACACTTATCTGGGAGTAAGTCCCATTGAACTCAATGGAGCTTACTTCTGAGTAGACACATAGGGTTGCACTGTGAGGAATGATAACATGTTGGGAACATAATTTGAGAGTTTATTACTTAATCATACAGGAAAAAAATGCTGTCAAAATATGTTACGTTGATTAATTTAGATCAAACCCCCCTCCCCCCAAACATACCACACCAGTGGGAAAATGTTCTAAGGATTATTAGTTCTTAGATAAATGTTCTAAGGATTATAATTATTAGATTATTAGTTCTGAAAAATACTGTGTCAGCTGGGAATGTGCTTTTCTTTAAATATAGCTGTTAAGGAAAATATCTAAAAAATAACTAGTGCATACAGCAAAGTTGCATGTTGCTATTCTGTCTTCTGATGTCTGGGGTATTTTTATTATTAAGTTCTAGTGAGTCACAGCACTCCTTTGTCATGATGATTTTTAAACGCCTAAAAATGTATACCATCTTTACTTCAGTCCACCTTTACATAAATTTCTGCTTGTATCTGGCTTAGAGAATGTTAACACTTATTCCATCAAAACATACCTGGAAATGCCTTCAACTCAGCCTGTGCATTTGTCTTCTATTGCTCTTATCCTGCCCTTGGTAGATTGTGGAGTAAATAGTTACAGTTCACAGCTGCTGCTTACTGGCACAATGGTGGCTTCTGCTCTTGCTTCAGTCCATTGCTTTTAATTGGTCTGTTTGCCCTTAGATAGGGGGAGGGGTTGGTAGTCCCTCTCGTGACTCATTAGGCTTTGTGTAATTGGTTGCTTGAAGAGCTTGGTGACTAGACTGGTGTTTGATTGGCTACTGGTGCGTTAGCCTCTCTCTCTCTCTCTCTCTCTCTCTTTTTTTTTTTTTTTACAGAAATTGTTGCTTGGTTTAAAACCAAACATGTTCTGTTGGAGGGTTGTTGCCTTCACTGTCTGCTAGGCCTCACTGACTCTGAGACCACATTTAAATTGGTTTTGCAGCTGCAGCATAGAAAAAAATATATATAATTGAAAGAACATGCTCATGGTGGCAAGCAAATATTTCAAAAATCTAGTGGAGGTGGGTGCCAGAGACATACGTTTGGCGGGAGAGGAGAGGAGAGGAGAGGAGAAAAGAAAGGGCAAGAAGAGGAAAGAATAATGGAAATAAACAAGAACAGAAAATGAAGGGAGGAATATAAAAGAAAATATTTCTTTACCCAGCGTGTAAAAAAAATCTGTGGAACTCCTTGCCACAGGATGTGGTGATGGCACCTGGCCTAGATGCCTTTAAAAGGGGTTTGGACAGATTCATGGAGGAAAAGACCATCACAGGTTACAAGTCATAAGCAACCTCCTGGCTTTAGAAGTAGGTTTTCTCTGTGCCAGGTGCAGGGGAGTGGCAGCAGGAAACAGGATTATCTTGTTGGCTTTGTGCTCCCTGAGGCATCTGATGGGGCCACTGTGTGATACAGGAAGCTGGACTAGATGGGCCTTTGGGCTGATCCACCAGGGCTCTTCTTATGTTCTTAATATTAAAAGCTGGGGGTGGGTGAAAGACTCAACATCATGAGAAGCTGGTGTAGTGTAATGGCTAAGAAAATACTGCACTGCACATGCTTATGAGGTGTAAATCCCTTCTTGAAACCTCAGCACTGCCATGAACTTGCTGGGTGGGGTTAAGTAAGCCACCTACTACCTCTGAATAATAATGCCAAGTCTCAGAGCACCTGACCTGCCTCCTGTTTCCCTGAGGAACCAAGTCCAGGCTCTGTCCTGAAGACCTGCCCTGCATCACTTGATGGCTGGTTAGTCTCTAATTTGCTTTTCTACTAAGTGAAGGTGAATTGATTTGGAGTAGGACTGGGTGGGAAATGAATGACTTTGCTTTTTTTTTTTTAATGGGTTTTATAGCAGCCCACGTTGGTAGAAAAAGGAGTGGCTTGATTGGGGCCTGGACCCAATTTCTGCCTTGATTTGAATGAAGCTTGTGGCCATAAGGAGGTCACTTGTCTGGTCTGCATGTAGGCTATTTTTCGCTTTTTGATTGTGGTAGGTAGTTGTAGTCTGTGTTGTGGTGTTCTGATAAATCATGGGTGGATGGTTTTGTGCTGGATGTTGTGGCTTGTAAGGGGTCTTGTAAGCACAGGTCATAGCTTTATACCTCAGATAAATAGTGTTAAGGCCTTTCCCAGCCCTACCTGGAGATTCCCGGGATTGAACCTGGGACCTTCTGTACAGATCATGTGCTCTGCCACTGAGTAGTGGTCTCTCCCATGACTCATAAATCTAGTCTGGGTTTTAATCAGTGTGTAATTCATGCAGTGCAGCCCTGTGTTTGCTTTAAGAATTGGGAGAAAAACAAGACCCTCCCTCCTGGTACTTGGAACATCTTGTATGTTAACTGATCAGATACAGAACTGTATTGTCAGAGAAAGTACAGATTGGTATTGATCTAAATTTTAGTTAGCATTCTGATTTAATCAAGATGCATCAGCAAAGCAGTTCAGAACAGCAAAACTGCCATGTCTGATTGAGTAGAATCCCTGGTGTACTGTATTCCTTTTGTATTTGTCTCTGGCCCTCAATTTGTTACTTTCAGCTGAATCAGGGACTATGTTTCCCCGATTGCGCCCCTATGTGTGGTAAAGATTAAGAATAAGAGCACCCTTTCCCTCCCCCCCCCTACTTCTGATGCACTGAATGTACACATGGGGACATGATGCTAAAATAAAGCGTTGGTGCATGTGCCTTAAGGGTACGTTGTGGGCCAGAGCAGGAAGGTTTGCTGAGTGGATGAGGAAGAAGGGTGAGCTCTCATTTTCCACTACATGTAGGGCAAGGTACAGGATCAGAGAATGTATCCTCCAACTCATCATTATACACTGAACAATGGTTAGAAGCATAGTTAAGTCCGTTTTCATCATCAGTATTCATTTTCTTTGCATAATTGCCCTTCATACTGTTCTTCCTAGGAGTCATCCATGGTTTATCTTCCTTTTGGTTGAGTTTTATTATCTCATTCATTTGCAGTGCACAGAGTCTTTCCTTCCTGTCTTTGCTGTTGGAAATGGTGCTGATTATCCCTTTGCCACTTTGATATGGTAATCAGTTTCTAAATAATATCGGTAACAATTGATAGAGTAAGCCAAGTTTCAAGACTGTAATTTGATGAAGGATTTGCGGTGCCATTTATCAGTTGCATTAACATCAATCTCACTGTGCAGGAGACGAGCATAACCCGTCTATTGACTTACGCTTTTGCAGGCAGTAGGAAGCTGCACCTTCTTTCATTAACTCTCATTCTAAGGCAGGGGTATAAACCATGTTTGCGGCCTGTGTAGGAATAGGATGCAGTACAGGGCTTGTTTATAGCCCTGAACGCCAAGTGAATCGGGGATTTGTCAAGTAATTATATTGCACAAAAAAGGTAGCTAGAGCCTATGTTTTATGCTCTGTTGCTGAAAATCAATTATAACTCTTTTAAAACCACTGCCCTCAACTTTCTTTAATTGATAGCATATATCTTGGTACTGGGAAGAGAGCCCATTTTTCATTGCAATTGCTATTTAAAAAAAAAGCCTAAGGATAGGAACAACCACCCTTGCCCACCATAAATCCTTATCTTTATGGGACTCAGAGGCGTTTCTACGGTAGGGGTCCTACCGTAAGTTGCACCCCGTCCTAGTACCATGTTTACAAACCAGAATGAGGAGACCCCGCCCCCTCGCCGGCGGAGCCATTTCGCGCTGCGAAGGCGAATGGACAGGAGTCCCTCTGATGGGACTACAAGATAGTAGCAAGGTCTACTAATATTTTGATCCTATAAATTGTCATGGGTGACCAATAATGGGTGCCACAAGTAGCAAAGGCAGTGGTGGTTAGGCGTTTCTGGACAGGAGCACCAGGAGTTTTATTTTATTTAAGGAATTTATTTATTTGTTATGGTTTTTATATACTATACCGCCTTTTCTTTACAGACTCAAGGCGGTTTACATAGGCAGCCAATCCTAAACCCCATTTATGGGTGTTTTTTTTTTACAAGTACTGTTTCAACCGTCAATTCCCAGATTTTTCCTTTCAAAGTGCAACCACATCCTTCCAAGCTTTTTGCAGCAGCCACAGGTCTCCCTCAGTCGGTTTTCAAGGTGTTGTCCCGTCCGTCTTGCCGTCTGACTCCTACGCATTCCACACACTCATAGTGCCTTCGCAAGATCCATCAGCGGTCTCCTTTCCAAGCGATGATCAGGGCTGAACCTGCTTAGCTTTCTTTAGGAGGGGCTATTTATATCCCGTCTTTCTCATGCCAAAGCATATGCCTGCCTATTCAGTGCTGTGCTTCTGCCTGCTTCCCTACTCAACAGACTAGAGACTAGATTCAAGGTGCTGGTAATGACCTTTAAAGCCCTTCACAGTTCGGGCCCAGGATATCTGAGGGACCGCCTTCTCCCATACATTCCGGCCTGCTCTCTTAGGTCATCTGAAGGGGCTCTCCTGCGAGTGCCACCCCTATCACAAGTTAGGGGAGTGGCAACATGTGGGCGAGCTTTCTCTGTTGTGGCGCCACAACTGTGGAACTCCCTGCCAGGGGATCTGAGAACCACCCCCTCCCTCATGACTTTTCGGTGAGGGCTCAAAACCCTGTTTTGTCTAGCGTTTGGGTGATGGGTTGTTGTCTGCCTCCGTGTCTCAAGATGATCTGCCATGCTGCTTCTCTGCTCCATACTGTCGCCCCCCCCCCATGGATTTTATTGTTTTAAAATTTTGTTTATGTATGGTTATGTATTGTTTAAACTTATTTTATGTATTTTAAATTATGTATTTTAATCATTGTTGTAAGCCACCTTGGGCATTTGCCTTCGGCATAGGAAAAGGCGGGATATAATTTTTTAAAAATAAATAAATAAATAAAAATAGAATCCTCACTCCACTGCCTTGGTGTGTCTTTGCACATGAAATATAGTGCATTCAGGAATGGTGTTATCACATGCTTTACTTGACATATTGCACAGTTGCTAAACAGATTGGTCATTGCTGCTTTAGATATATGTAATTGCAACTGTATACCTGTAGAGTTAGAATGCTTGGTAAATGGGGTAAATCCATCCTACTGTGTAGTATGTTGGTTGCAGTTCCACTTTAAAAGTTTACTGCTTAATCTATTTAGGATTATGCTGAATGCAGAGGCATCGGCTGATATGGCGCGGTGGGCCCCAGGGCGTATGGGCACTGAGGCTCTGGGGGGGGGGCGCGGGCCTCCTTGAGTTTCGTTTTTGTTTTCAGTTTTTTCCGGGTTTTTTTTTAGGTTTTTTTTTAGTGCTATCGGTACTTCTAAGCGTGTGTGTATGCTTTGCGCCCACTTATCTTGTGTCTAGGAGCCTCCAGCGACGATCTCCAGGGGCGACGATCTCTTCCGGGGGCGCAGATCGTTGCTCTGCCGCCCCTGGCATGAACTCTGTAAAGCGCCGCCGCTTTACAGAGTTCACGCATGAATAGTTCACAGTTAGTGAATAGTACATAGTTCACGCATGAATGGTCAAATACCATCATGATGCTAAATAGACACGTTACTCCACAATAGTGCCTAATTCTGTGGCATGCCACACCTTTTCATGATGCGTCTTATACTGCCTGTGGCAATGCGGGCAGTTTCCTCATAGAATTTTAGAGTTGGAAGGGACCTACAAGATCATTGAGTCCAGCCCCCTGCCCATCGTTGAATGAATGAACAATAAGCATCCTGATAATAAGGAACAATCAAAGACAAAATAAAGTTACCAGTTGCAGCAAAAGGTACTATTGCATTTGTACCCCTTAGGCTGGGCAGCAACTGCATGTTGTCTTCTCCCTCTCCCCCCATCAATTTCACTACCTTTTGCCAATAATGGGAAGCAGGGTGAGCTACTTTGACACACCAAACGTTTTGGGCAGGCCCAGTAAAATAATGGATCTCTGCCTTTTGAGTTTCCAATGCCCATGCCATATCAAAACAGGTTTGCCATGAGGTACCGGTATATGAGCCAGCGGGTGGCGCAGTGGGTTAAACCGCTGAACCATGAGCTGTCGATCGAAAGGTCGGCAGTTCGAATCCGCGACGGGGTGAGCTCTCATTGCTTGGCCAGCTCCTGCCAACCTAGCAGTTCCAAAGCATGTTCATGCGAGTAGATAAGTAGATACCGCTTGCGGGAAGGTAAACAGCGCGCTCCGTGTTCCAGCCGCATGCTACGCGCTGCGGCAAGGAGAGTCATGTCGGCCACATGACCATGGAGGTGTCTTCGGACAACGCTGGCTCTTTGGCTTTGAAATGGGGATGAGCACCACACCCTAGAGTCGGACACGACTGGACTTAATTGTCAGGGGTCACCTTTACCTTACCTGTATGTGAGGGCTGCTGTTCAGGAAACACAAGTCTAAATCTCCCTTGGATGTGCGGAAGTAGTCATGTGATTCTTTGGATCCGACTCACTATGTTCTGATGTGGGGATGCAGGTCAATTGTAGCACTTGCCTGCCATTTTTGGTGGCAGTCAGTGTATGTCATAACATTGTCATAGTTTAATCATTTAATAGGAGTTTGGACCATTATTAAAAGATGATGCTCATAAATGTAAATGTGTCTCACTTTTCAATATATATAAACCATAAATGTTTTCATGATTGATGTCTGATATTTTCCAGTCTTTGAAACCTTGACCTCACAAAAAGTTGTACTGTACTTGTTTGTATGGTATCATTTCTTTATGCCTTCCTTATCGTAATAACCAGGATTTTGTTTGAAGAACTGAATAATAGAGTTGAACTCTTTCTTCAGTTAGGAAGGAGCATTTTCAGACTTGGTTATTACCCAATCCAAGTTTTGTTTCTGGGTGGATTTTTTTTTTTTTTTGCTTTTGACGAAGAGAGATTCATGCCCTAGAAATAGCAAATCTAAAATATGCCTTTTTATTCTCTAGACCCTGTATGGTGCTTCCTGTCACCAGGGATCGCCTGCTTTGAAAATAAAGATGAAATAGACACCTGCAGACTAGTCTGTGAATGCATAACACTCAGTGGCAGAATTTTTAAACACGCCTATGGAAAAACTGAGATAAAGACAGAAGAATACGCAGCAGTAAGAATTCATAGAGAGAGAAATTCCAGACCATGATATTTTGTTCGAAACGCAAGGAAGATTTAAATGAAGAAAGTAGAAAGTATGACAGCTTTCCATTTGGAAACAGCTTGTTTTTCCTCCTTCAATTTCCGTAGCTTGTTTGTCCTTTTATGAAATATTTTCTTGGTGATAGTCAAAATGTTGTGTAATGCTGTTTGGCTCGAGAATGGGATTGTGGCTAGACTGTAAAACTCCCATCTCAGACTGACTAATGGGAATGGTCTCCGATGAATCAGGTCATGGCGTTCCAAGTCATACAGTGGCACATTCAATCTAGTATAAAATTAAATATTATCTTGACTGCAGTAAATCTTTAAGGATTGCAAGTGAAATGTCCCAAACATTAGCATGTGTGTGTGAGAAAAATAAACGAGCAAAGTTAATTTGTGGTTCATTCAAAAATGTTTTTACTTATTTCTATTTTTAGTCAACTCGGTCATAACGTTTTGGGGAAACGTAACAATTTATCTACCTAATTGTCTTGCCTCATCAGGTGACTTTAGCTCAATTTACAATAGAAATCATAAACAACTGAAAAATATTCAAAAACTAAAAACAGCAGAACATTTACCTTTTAAACTTACACTAAAACTCTAAAAATAGCTACAGATAGATCAGTCTAACATTAAGGTTATTGAAACTTTCATAGCAGCAGATAGTAAAAGGTCCAGGTGACTAAAACCATATTTATCTTGCACTTAAAACTCATAATGGTAGGTGCCTGACGTACAGATCTAGGGAGGATGTTTGAAAAGCAGAGTGCCACCGCTAAGAGGGTGTGATTGGAGACTCCACTTATTCTCAGTAGAACTAGGACCTCTTCACATGACCTTAAAGTACAGACAAGTTTCAAACGTACAGGGTAGCATCCCAACTAGCATTTCTGCTGTTAGCAGCTCCCTCTGTAAATGGAAGAAGTGTTTCACTCGCACACAAGGGATCCTTATGCAAGTAAAATGCTCCTGTTAATGGAGGGAGCTTTCATTTCATTTTCACCTGCGTCCAGTGGTGTGGAGTCCCTCCAGCAGTGGTGTTAGCCGTGCCAGACTCTGTGCTGGCGCTGCTGACACTAGAAGTGTCGGAAAAGAGCCTTACAGCACTTTTGCAACACCTTAGCGCTATGAATGATTACTCCTAGGAAGACTTCTTGAAAATGTAAATGCACTGTCAAACCCTCCCTGACCTCAAGGTCATATATAAACCCATCTCTTCCTTGAGGTTATCAGGAGAGGCCCTGTTATGCACACCACCAATTTCTGATGCACATTTGGGGGAATAAGGTCAGATCTTAGGGGTTGCTGTGCCCCAACTTTGGTATGCCCTGCACTGGGAGGTCTGGTTAGCCTATTCCCTGTTTACTTTCCAGTTCAGACTGAAGATTTTTTTTATTCCAGTAATCTTTTGATCTTACTAAGTCTTTGAATGTCTCGCTGAATTTTTTTTATTTTAAACTGATTCATTTTTTATGCTGCGTCTCTAATGTTTGGATATTTTGGTTTTTACTTGTTTTTTAGTGTTATTTTAGACCATTCTGGTCTCTTGTGGTCTTCTTGAGTGCCTCATATTGGAGCAGAAAGGTGAGATAAAAGCAGTTTTCATAATACATAAATAAAATGGACGGGGAGGGGGCAAAGCTACATATAGCTCAGGAGGGCTTCACATGACTTGGGATGCATGCAGCATGAGGACCTGCTTAGCTCAACCCAGATTAGATTGCCACGTTAAATTCGGTAAGCAGGTATCCAAGTGTTCTCTAATAAGTTGCATGTTGTGAAACAATTCCTCCCTCAACTTGCTTGTGAAAGGTCAGAAATCTATCATTGCTTGTGTGTTGCTCTCTGGATGAAAACACTTCTGCAAAATGTTCAGCCTCTTCACCAGCCTAGGACACACGAATAGATACATGATACTCAACGATAAAATGATGGGATTAATGATACATGATAGGTAAAACGTGAAAATCAGCCCCAAACTGCTGATGCTAGCTAAAATAACACACAAAATGGAGTATGAGTTTACAGAAATATTCTCAAAAAGCTCACTGCTTATTCAGAGTGCATAAAGAATTGTATGAACAATATAATTAGGAGTGTGTGTGTGGGGAGATTAAGAGAGCAAAACTATGATGATAGTAACAGCTGTGCTAACATATGGTGTCATTTAGAAAGTGGAGTCCCAAAATACAAATAGTATCTTCAAATCGTGTTTCAGTTTGTCCTTGACCAAACCAAAAACAAATGTTAATACACCCCATTACTTTATCATGTCCATAATATATTAACCAGTGAAAGCAATAGAGGGGATTATTTATTAGAATGGGAGGTTGAAGAGGAAGGGCTGCGGCATATTCTTTGATGAAAGGGCTGCATTCAATCCTCAGTATTTCTGCCAGCTTAAGGCAGTGAAAAATTCCTGTCTGAAGCCCTGGAGAGCCACTGTTAGTCTTTGTTGACAGTGCTGACCTAGATGGACCAATGAGATGATTTAGTATAAAGCAACATCCTATGAACTGATCTACGTTTTAAAAAAATAAATAAAAAAAATAGCAGACCACATAATAAAGACTCAAATCAGTCCCTGCTTTATAATGATTGTAATGCAGGATTTTTTTTAAACAAGGACCCCTGTAGTCTACCTACATGTTTTAAATGTAGAAAGCAAGAGTGAATACTCAGGATCTCATAACAGCGAAGAAATAAGCACATAAGAAGTACCTTTCTGTATCAAATCATGATCTGTGTATCCTAGCATTCATGGCAAGAATTCCAGCAATCATCAGGCATTAGGTAGTTCAGAAAGAGGCCAGTAGTAGGCTGCAGACTATTTTCTACACATCCCAATAGGCAAGCTCCCCCAAACTCAGACTGGATTGAACATTAAACCAAACTGTTTTCCTTCAAAACCAAGAAATAACTTGGCTGAGCCAATCTGAAGTGATTTGGACCCCATTGCACCCCCAACCAGGGATGTGAGGGATCTGATCCTTACTCCTCACCCATCCAGCTGCTCACCTTTTATCTGCCAACCCCTGTCCCCCTTCCCTTCAGCAAACTCATTTGGTGCCATTGCTTTGGTAGCAGCGAGCAGGGGGGGAGGGAGGTCTCTGTAAGTAGACTGGGAAACATAATTTTCCTAAAGGCTACTAGCGATCTCTCTAGACCAGGGGTGGGGAACCTATTTGCGGTGGGGGGCCATTTTCCCATGGGGAATATTTGCTGTGGGCCGGCCGTTAGGCCGCCCGAAATCCCCCCCCCACCGCAAACTTGACACCCCCCGCGAATTTACCTCCCACCACTCGCTCGCTCTCCCACCCACTGCTCGCTCTCTCCCACCCACTGCTCGCTCTCTCCCTCCCACCGACCGACCCACCCACCGTTTGCTCTCTCTCTCCCCCCCCACCGCTCTCCTTACCTCGGCTCCGGGCTGCCGCCGCCGCCTTCCCGCACCTCCTCCTTTTGAAAGCGGCCTTCCTGGACCTGTGCAGAGCGCCGCTGAGGCCGAGATTGCCCTCTTGGCCTCAGCGGCGCTCTGCGCAGGTCCAGGAAGGCCGCTTTTAAAAGGAGTAGGCGCGCAATGGCAGCGGCGGTGGAGCCTCCGGTCCGGTCCCGCGTGGGCTGGACTGGATTGTCCCGCGGGCCGGATCTGGCCTGCGGGCCGGAGGTTCCCCACGCCTGTTCTCGACAAAGCCAAATGCTGTGAAGATTCCCAGCTTTTAGCCATGTAGATTAGATGTATATCAACCAAAAAATTTAGTCCAGCCACAGATGAGGAATAGGATCCAGAGAGCTGAGCTTGCATGGTAGTTTGGATTCTGGGTAAAGTGGATAGGGCAGAAAGCTAGTTGATGGACTATTTTCTACCTAACTAAATATGGAAAAGCATGGATATCTCAGTTTAGACACCAGGAAAAAATGGTCAAATTGTCCTTGCTATTTCTGTTTCCAAAAAACAAGCAGGTCCTATAGTTTACTTCTGTCCTTACTCGGCAACTAGGGCTGTCAAGTGATCCATGTCAGTCATATTTGTTTTAATGGATTAGTAACCAATCAAATCTGTAAGTATTTGCGTATGAGTGAAACAATTATTTTGAAGTAAAAAACATTCTCTGTTTTGAAGTGCATTGTAGATGTCATAAGAGGCGCCATTTTAGAAGCAGCATTAATTTCTGAATGAAGGAGATGTGCCTCTTCTGAGATACTCCTGCCATCTGCAGTTGTTATAAGTCTATCTTAAAAATTATTTAAAATTACTAAAGTTTTTTTAAAAGTGCAGTGCTCAGTTCATCAAGGATGCCTTATTTGTCAATTTGTTTTTAACGGAGTAATGCATGGAGAAGGTTGCAGTGCAGGTTGCATTAGTAATAGCGCTGCAGCCTTCTCCATTATTAGCAACAGAGGATCAGATGCTGAAACCACCTGCACTAGCAGATGGATGCTCTTCTTTTTTAGTTCCGTCACTGGAAACTGGCCCTGCCTCTTTATGCAGGGTTAGCCGCTGCTATCCTAGCGCTTTAGACACGGCCCCAAGTGGTGCAATGGTGAAAAATGAAGAGCTTTTTCAGTTTAGAAACACGTGTGTTATTTAATTAGGAACAGAGCTGTCAGACCTGTTACTTTCCAAAGTCTGAGGAAAAGAAACTGGCTCCCAAGTGTTTTCCATGGGGGGGGAGGGAGACAAGTTTCAATCCAAGTTAAAATCTTCCATTAAAAATATACTTTAAATCATTTTTAAAACATGTTTCAAGTGTTCTTCCTTTTGGACCAGACAAACAACCATAAAATCCATCTAACCCAGCTGCTGCTTTAAGCACTCAAACCGTTCAGAAACTTGGGTCACACATTGTTGAGATGTCTGTTTTATTTTTCAGTCTGTACAAATGTAGAATTGGGCTTTTGAAAGAATTTTTACCCACACCCAGGAATCAGTCCCGGTGTTAAAAATCTGGGTGCAAGGGACCACATGATGTCAATGAAATTCTCAAGAACTTTTAGCTGTATGACCTCCATCTTGCCGGTACCGCATTGGAAAGTGAACCTCTTTGAAAATCTGGCCAGTTTTATTTAATCATGATTTAACAGACTCTATAAATGAACACTGAGACAATTACATTCATATTAGAGCTCTGATTCATACTGGACAGAACCCAAGATAGGGGATGAAGGAAGACATTCAACTACGAGCTTTTTCATCAAAAACTTGAATAAACCAACATTTATGCTCCAATGAATTATTGTGACCCAAAAAAAGTTATGTTTGCTCAGCTGCAGTAATTACACAACTGGAAGATAGCCATAACTCTGGGACTAATGTTCATTGAAGAACATTATGGAGGTTTTTTTTCATTTAAATCAGAACCTCTGCTTTACATCTCCTGCAAGTGACGGAACCCCTAGGAATATAACACTGCCTACAGTACATTACCACCAGGATGGTTCAGTGCTAAGAACTAATTCATTATTGTCTTATTCACAGTAAGGGCTCTAACAATGCGGGAAGTGTCACTTCCTGCAGCTGTTAACTTGTCCCCTGAGTTCTTCAGTTTGTGTGGCTGAATGTTCTTTGACTAATGAGATATGACCTGTAATGAGGGTTAATCCAGCAGTGACAAGATGAATGTACTGATTGTCCTTATGTGTGTTTTATGAGTGATGAATTAAAGGCACATTCAGGACAACTCTTGAGTTTACATTTCACTGTTTGGGTCTTCAAAATGTTTATTGTGTTCAAAATGTATTTCCCAACTTTCTGTACTGTATTTGTATGCTCAAGGTAACATGCACATTTCTAACATAATGCAGTATATTAAACTAAGAGCGCAATCCTACCTAAGTATCCAGCGGGCAGCCCAGGGTCGCCAGCCGAATCCTATTCCTGTTTGGCCTGGAGGTCTATTCGTCCCCTTCCCCCAGTGTAGGACAGGGAGTCCCCAATGAGCCTCCTTGGATTTCCAGCAGCTATTTAGCTGGCGCATGTTTGAGAAGGCCGTGTAACAGCTGCGCCTGCCCGTGAAGGGGACGAGAGAATATGGCGGCCACCATCCCAGCCCCCCCAGGCTAGCTCGGCCAACGGCCGGCCTCCCTCACCGCCTGGACCGCCCCCGCTGGTGCACCCCTTACCCATATTCAGCGACCGCAGGGACAATCCGGCGGTGGAGAAAGGGCTGCCGGCCTCTACACTGGCAGCCCTTACTCTAAAGTAGTCGCAAGCATGCTTTATGGCATGTTTGCGACACTTTAGAATGGTGGAGCGCACACTCCGCCATTCTAAAGTTAGTAGGGATTGCGTTGTAAAATAATGTGCATCGTCATCAAATACGATACGAAAACCAATGGCAGCAATAAGAGCAGCAACTACAGGAAATATAGAAAGCAGTCTTCGGCATCCACTTAAAAGTGGGCGGTGAAGGGTCCAAATATACCTCTTTTGGGAGATGATGCTATTGTCTGGGTGCCACAACCAAACGGTCTTTCTGTCTGTCTCGTTCCTACCAGCTGTACCTCTGTTGAGGGGGTGCACAGCAAAAAGGACCTCAGAAGCAGGGCAAAATCTTGAGCAAGTTGCTATGGGACTAATATTTCACTGGCCTACAATTTTTTTTTCCTTGGCCTGGACTTTTGCAGCTGTTTTAGACTAATTTCAGGGTGCTGATTCCAAATCTGATCTCCTCTATCACATCTCATTTTTATGTTATTGGCATACCCCATTTTCATTGATTCTACCCAAAATTAACTCTTTGTCACTTATGATTGCAAGTTGTTGCGAGTCAGTGACTGCTTTAGTGTTAAAATATGGTGCTGTATTTTTAGGATAGTGTGTTTATTTAATATTTTACTTCTGCAGGGTGTGATCTAACAATGGCTACAACGGGTTCTCAACCTGTGGTACGGGTACCCCTAGGGGTACGCAGACCTCTTGCTGGTGGCATGCCAAGCCCTGCCCCTTATCTGGCCCATCAGCAGCTAATTAAGTGTTAATTAACATGGATTTTAAATTGTAATTATTTTCGGAGCCCTTCTGTCTCTCTGATTTTGGTTTTGGGCTTATTTTCGTACTTTGGAAAATGTACCTTGGTGGTGTGGGGGAGGGAGGAGCTGATTTTGGGAAGTGTGACTTGGAGAAAAAAAGAGATCCTTGCATCTCTCTCTCTCACACACACTCACACACACACACACAGAGTTAAATAAGACATTTTTCACATTTAAAATGGTTTTAGTACTTTTTTACGATTAATTACCTAATTAATTGATTAATCCAATTAATTAGCAGTTAATTAGCAGAGGGTACTTCAGAAAATTGGACTGTGATAAGGGGGTACCCGGGCCTCCAAAGGTTGAGAACATCCGAAAGAAGGAAATGCAGTAATGACCCCAGATATCTTCTGCTACATATGTGCACTTTGCAGGATTAAAGGCGCAACATCAATATCTTTGTCAAGAAGGTTTATCTTGCCTACTTTAAAGTACGACATCAATGATATGATGAGCATAAATTTGCTATTTTCATTGATTTTATCAAATACTACATTTGATATCTCAAAAACCTGATGTGATAGACAAAAACTGATGCCAGATTTGGAATCAGCGCCCCAACATTACCTTAAAACCATTGGAATACCTTATGCCAGGCAAAGTGTGTTGACCAGTGTTATTTACTATGGATAAACCAGTAATTTTCACCAGTAATTTTCAACCAGTGGTACTAATACTGGCACTGGTGGTACTTTACAGTATGGTACTTGGCCCCACTCCCATGGGGCCTTCATGATGCTACTTTGCATTGCCTCGCCACACACAGACACCCCCAAAGTGAAGGAGCGGTGCGCTGGTAGCACGAGGCACAGGTTGGGCAAGAAGACTGTAGGACGGAGGAAAGATCTGGAGTCAGTAGCAAATGGAGAAGCTTCTTCCTTTCTGCAGGGACAACTTTGAGGCAAGCTGTCCGCTTCTGCACGGAGCAGCCATCTCGGTTGGCAGTGATAGGCAGAAAGATGGTACAGTACTTAAATACAAAAAGATTGAAAGGTCCCACTGTAAACCACTTTGTCAGGCTGATCACCATTACTTGTGATGCAGGGCACGCTGGGCAGGCACTTGTTATGCCTCGTTTTGTATTTTGCAGTCCCAAGCAGGCAGCAGACTCCAGTGGGCTACAGTGCATGGCAGATGGTTTGTGTCCCATTTGGAGTGTCACAATTTCTGCAAGTCTGAGGGAGATGAATGTGGAGAGGGTCCTGGAATCTTAGCTATGAAATTCTCGTATGGGGGTCCTCAAACATTGTGATACAGAATTTTTTTGACTACTCTCTGGCTGCTTCCTTATACATGGACCTCACCCTCTTCACGGGCTTCTTCCACATCAGTCTTCACTTTCAAACTACTCCACTGATTTCATATCTTCTGTTCCCCATCCACACTGCATGTCCAATTTCTACATTGCATTCTTTCCCAGAATCTGCTTTCAATGTTTCTTCAATGCCTACGAATCCTTTTTTTTATCATTCTTTTAAAGTCCATCTCTTCTTTTGCAAACCTACTTAAAACTTCAGTTTTTTTTTTTTTTTTTTTGTAAGGACCCATGCTGGAAGCGATTCACTAGATTGTAGCCCTTATGTTTGAAACCCTGGCTGCATTAAAGCTAATAAAGGATTTTTTTTATCAACCCTTCATTTTTCACTTTAACAAAACTGATCATTAAGTTCAATTGGACCATCAAATAGCATTTTATAGAAATTATTTAGCTACAGTGCTATATGATTTTATATAAAATACTGTTCTTTCCAGTTAAAATGCTCTTTAAGATACAGTACATTACTTTCTATTAAATTATATTGTCCAGTTTTAAAATGACAGAAAATCATCATTTTCTACTGTAAAACCTTTACAAAGCGAAATATCTGTCTTATAGGGCCTTGTAACAAATTTCCAAAGAACAAAATTTGGCATGCCTGTAATATAAGTTTGGTTGCACTGAAAAGTCGAGGCAGTTTAATACAAAGAAGAAAATGTGTTGGCGTCAATCTAGCTGTCATTACAACCAATTGCTTGCTTGATTGTGTTATTTCTACCTCATCTTTTGGGACCCAGAAGCTCCTCCAAGGCTGCTCATAATCAATTAAAAATTACAAAATGAAATCCTATAACAAAGCAAACTACTGTACTCACACAATGCAGAAAACTATATGGGCTAGCATAGCTAGGTGCATATAGGGCAGGAAGTTTTGTAGATGGGGTGTTATGACTGAAAAGGCCCTGCCAACCTTGCATCTGACCCAGTTGCACTTAACAACTGTATGTACATCCCCATTCATGTTAAGACACATTAACTAGAGTAGACCAATACAGCTTAAAAGCCATCACAATATAGGTGAAGATGTGCTTCCAAATGTGCCTTTGCCTGATTTCTGCAATTTAACTCCAACTACCCCCCCCCCACACACACACACACACCAGGGCCACTGAGAGGAATTTTTATCGGGGTACAAAATTTCTTTTGGGCCTCTTCTCAGAGGGAGGGGGCAAAACAGGGTGGGGGAGGGCAGCAATAGCCAGAAAAATCTCCAGAACCCAAGTCTACCAGACTTCCCGATGTGGCACCCATCGGTGACCTGGCCTCCTGGTTGGTCCAGCCTTCATCTTTCACTCTCCGTGAGGCCAGCTGAGATCCCAGAAAATTTCTGGGGCCCCTCCTTTGGCTCCTGGGCCCCCTTTTTGACCCTGAGCCTAGGTACAATTTACCCCCCTCTCATGGGCCCTGCCCCCCCTGCACATCACACCCCTTTCCCAAGTGTTCCCCAATTCTCAGGAGTGGCTTTCAGAGGGCTGCCGTGGATGGGAGGGTATAAGAATGATCTCTTGCCTGAGTTTCATTCTGCTTGCACAAATCTAAATCCAACTCATTGTCTTTCTCCAGCCTAAATCTTCACTAGAATTAAAGCCTCAGGAAAACCCTCCTTAGACAAAAAGTAATTTATAAAAATATTGCAAATGTCAGCTGAATTGCTTGAAACCTACTACACCCTTTCTGTAACACCACCGAAACAATGGAACTCTGATCTGAGCCATACAGGTGATGATTCTGCTACTGCATGTTATGTGGTAAAATTCTCTTTACCACTTGGTAGGGTGAAACAGATGGCCAAGCTACCCTATGGCAAGAGAGTGTTCATACCAGGGTAGTTTGGTCATTTATATGGACTCTAGAGCATTGGAGATTACATGATACCTTTTCTGATCACTCCCCTAAATATAATGTGGAATGGAAGAGAGTCTTTAGTCCCGTCAACCTGAGGGCATAACTTTCATATGAAATGCAATAAAATATTCATATGAAATGCAATAAAATTGGCTCAGATTCCTGGATGTTTTCTGGGAAATTGACCATTTGCTTTTGGCCTACAGACATTGGAGTGTGTGCCTTATTTGCCGGTTATATCTTTGTGCAAACATCCAGTGATGTCAAAGGCAGGCATGACAGTTGGATGCGGAGGGAAGATGTCCCCTTACTTTTCACTAGGCATGGGGAGAAATTGAGGAAATATTGGGAAATGAATATTCCTGAAACCCTGGTGAGCCCTTGCTTGTCATTGAAAATAATATTGAGATTCAATAGACCAGTGTTATGACTCAATATAAGGCACGTTCTTGTGGAATAAACAGTGGCATAGTTGGAGGGCGGGGAGGGCAGACTGCCCCAGGGCGGCCAGGCCACCCAGCCCGGGGTGGTGGTGGTGGCAACAAAAAGGCTGCTGTGGCAGCTGGAAACTTTTAAGCCTCTTGCAGTAGCCCCCGCCCCAGCCCCCTGTAACTCCCCAGCCAATGTATACATCTTGCAGCGCTCCCCAGCCCATACATTAGCGTATACATCAAAGCACTAATCTAGCCCCAATCAGCTGTTTGGTGCTAGATTAACGCTTTGCTGTATAGCGCTGATGCTGTTCCAGCAACTGGGGGCGACTGGGACTGGGGGGCAACATACCCTCCTATCTCCACCATCCCCTCCATTCTAGCTCTGGAACAACATTGGTACTATACAGCAAAGCGCTAATCTAGCGCCGAACAGTTGATCGGCGCTGGGGATTTAGACTACAGTGCCGACCAGCTGTTCAGTGCTCGATTAACGCTTTGATGTATGTGCTAATGTGTGGGCTGCGGGCCACTACGAGATGTATTTATGTGCTGGGGGTGACGGGGCTGGGGTAAATTACCTTTTTGGCGCCTCCTTGCTGCTGCTGGGGTTGTGCATCACTCCTTTCCCCCCCCCTTTTTTCTTCGCAGCAAAGAAAAAACAGGTTGGGTGTTCCAAGAAGTGCGCAGCCTGGAAGTAATTGGTGGTGATGTCATCAGGTCACCGTCAATTACTTCTGGGACTTCTGGTGTTCAGGGGGTGATGTCATGTCAATTACTTCTGGTGTTCAGGGGGTGATGGCACTGCCCCAGGTACCAGAAGACGTAGCCACGCCACTGGGTATAAACCATTCCGCTGGAAACCGGCCAATATTATTATGCCGTTGTACAAATCGATGGTAAGGCCGCATAAGGTATTGCGTCCAGTTCTGGTCTCCGCATCTCAAAAAGGATATAGTGGAACTGGAAAAGGTGCAGAAGAGAGCGACCAAAATGATTAGTGGGCTGGGGCATCTACCTTATGAGGAAAGGCTACAGCGTTTGGGGCTCTTCAGTCTAGAAAAAAGGCGGTTGAGGGGGGACATGATTGAGACGTATAAAATTATGCATGGGATGGAGAGAGTGGATAGAGAGAAGTTCGTTTCCCTTTCACACAACACTAGAACTAGGGGACATCCACTCAAATTGAGTAGAGGGAGGATTAAAACAGACAAAAGAAAATATTTATTTACCCAGCGTGTAATTGGTTTGTGGAACTCCTTGCCACAGGAGGTGGTGATGGCACCTGGCCTGGATGCCTTTAAAAGGGGATTGGACAGATTTATGGAGGAAAAGTCCATCTCGGCTTACAAGCCATGATGGGGATAAGCAACCTCCTGGTTGTAGGAGTAGGTTTTCTTTGTGCCAGGTGCAAGGGAGTGGTGACAGGATACAAGTATCTTCTTGTCTTGTGCTCCCTGAGACATCTGGTGGGGCCACTGTGTGATATAGGAAGTTGGACTAGATGGGCCTTTGGCCTGATCCAGCAGGGCTCTTCTTATGTTCTTATGTTCTAAGTTCTTCCTTTGAGTTCTATAATGGTATGTCTTCAAATGTTTATATATCCCCCCCTTCATTTTTAGTTTCTTGAGAGCGATTGGAGGCTCTTTTGAAACCCATCTGTGCATTGTACATATGAATGAAAAGTGATTTAAAGTCCCTTATTGGAAAGAAAATCACCTTAAAGCTTTTAGATTTCTGAAGGAATGTTTTATAGCATATACTTAAAATGAGTTGTGGTTTATGCGTATTTATGATGCATAAAATTAATAGACTTCTTAAGAGCGTCTTTGCCTGCATATTCAGCCACACTCTTGTATTCTTTTGTGGAAGAATTGGAAATAATTAGTATGAACTATTTTTTAAGTGGAAAACATTCTATTTGTACTAATTGAAGAACTGGTTACAATGGAATCATGATCCCATTAAAATTCCTATTGCGTTTATCATATTTGTGGCAGTGGCTCATGCTGGTTTGGATTCTTCCACTTCCTCACATTGAATATCATACTTTTTCTTAGCTGTGCCAAATGCTGTTATTTGCAAAGTACAGTGTTGTCCCATTCAGCCTGACTACTGGTGGCCAAATGGGCCTCAACTTCACCTCCATCAACATTATTCAATTCACCAGTCTGGAATATTACTATTACTACTATTAATATTAATATTAATATTAATATTAATGTTAAACTTTTTTAACTTTTTAAACTATTATTATTGCTAATAAAGTTATTAGTAACTTTTAAAATAATGATAATGATAATGATAATGATAATGTCTTACTGCTTAAGACAAGCATAAAATCTGTAAGTACAGAATGAGAGGGCAGGAAAAATGGACAAGATTTCCAGTCTTTGGCATTGTCAAGAGATCCATGCTACACCTTTCATCTAGCTCCAGCCTCTCCCTACAGGCTTCTGTCTCTCAGTCGAGGAGGGGCCATAGCTTGATGGTGGTACATATGTTGCATGTTTAGTCCATAGCATCTCCAGTGAGAAAGATCATGTAGAAGCTAAGGAGCCCGGTCCTTTCCTGAGACGCTCGAAAGACCAACAGGCTGACCGTACATGGTTACTTCATATGCTCAGTTGGGACTCTGCGTTCCTTCATGGGAGATGGAGTAGATAACAATAGGATTGACGCATTATGAACTGAGGTATGATCTAATCATCAGGTGAAGCTTTCTTTTTTCTGGCATCAATATGCAAATGCTGGGAAATGCATAACCTGTCTGTTTATGTACTGTATAGTGTTCAACTCTGATGCCGAGCACTTAAGGCAATGCACAATAAAACTCTCTAAAATTGTCAAGATTTAAAACAATCTTAACAACATTTGCATAGCAAATAAAAACTCAGCCTGGGCATGCTCAACAAATCCCAGCATATGCCTTAGCAAACAGAACGTTGTTCCTGTGCAGTAGAACCAAAAAATAATTTCAGTACATTTTTATCAATTCATCCCATAGCTCATAAGAAATATTGCGGGTCACTTGCTCTGAAATCCATCAATATCAACTATAAGCGAAAGGATCCATATATAGTATTTTATCTTTTCTCATGAGGATGGTAAACTTTCAGTGCACAGGAGAATTTTCTACTGCCTACATTGATGTTTCTTTTTCTCAAATAAGTGAACAGGAAGCTTTCGTACTTGTGGGTTTTCTAGAATGTGATCACTGGCTATGATTGAAATTCTGGCTTGGCATAGATGAAATGGAGACTTTTCCAGCATAATGGGTTTTGACCTGATTGCTAGAGACAAACCAGTTGTTTTTAAAGGATGAGCTATGGTGAAATATTTTCCAACATAGCAATATCCTTTGTAAGACGGATGACTTGCTAACATTCCAGGATGATTGACTGAAATTTGATCAATTGGAGCTAATGACAGGAGATATTTCATAACTGAGAATATCTCCTGCTTTTTTTAATGTCATATCCAGCAGAGCTTGAAGAGGGCTGAAAAAACAGTTTGGAGACAGTTTGCAGTTTGAATTCGAAGAGAATCAGACATAGAAGACAGTGTGGTGTGATTTGATTGAAGCTAAAATATACTTGGGGTATAGTTAATCTTTGGGGAGCTGGTGCAGGATTCGTGACTGTGTTGACTCACTTCACCTCCACTGTGCTGTCCTTCTGTATTTGTAAATAAAGTATTACAGCGCAATCTTGCTCAAGTGATCCGTCCCCTTCCCTGAGTGTAACCGGGGCTGGGACCAATCAGCCTCCTTTGAATTCCGCCAGCGAAATTGCTGGCAGAAGACGAAGGAGGCCATGTAACGGCTCAGCCGATCGGCGTGGGACGGGATATGGCCGAGGCCATCCCTGCCCCCTCCCCAATCGTCTGGGCCTATGGCTGACCTCTGTTCCTGGCCGAACCGCCCGCCTGCTGGAACCTTACCTGGGTCCGGCAGCGGGCTGGCGAGTCCTCCTTCGTGGAGCAGGGGAGGCCGGCCTTGCTCCGGCCTTGCCTGATCGAAAGTAGACGCAAAAGTGCCTTACGGCACGTTTGCGACATCTTCGGCCGGCGGAATGCTTGTTCCGCCAGCCAAATTTACAATAGGATTGGGCTGTTAGATTCCTTAACTCTCCCATCCAAAGGAAATAAAACTGCTTAGCGTTGCCCCTGGAATTTCTCAGTGATTAGGGAAGTGGGGAGCAAGTAACAATGTTTGTTTGGTTTTCATTTCTTGCTCCTTACCCTTTGCCAGAGAGCAATTACATTCAACTATCATTAGATATTTGAATAAGTAAAAGGTCTATGTGCTCAAGGCCAGATACAAAAACAACAAATATGTGGACCTGGCTGAGCACATAATTTTAAACACAGAAAGCAGAGAAGCATATTTCTGTCCACATGTTTGAGACAGATTGTCTGCTGCCTAGACACCATTCTTATCAGAAAAAAATCTTTATCTAACCATCTATATCTGATGCCTTATTTATTACTTGCCCCAAACATTAATTCTGTCTCTAAGGAAAATATATCATATATTTAATTTTTATTAATAAACTACAAAACAAAACAAAACAATACAACATACTACGAAAGATTACAGCAAGCGCGAAGCAGTAAATCCTACTTGTATACTATTATATATTTTCTGCTTATAATATCTAACTAAGCCTATATCTCTAATATACTATTCATTAAATTCACACTTCATCACTCCTTCTCTCTCTCTCTCTCTCTCTTAAAGAATCTATAAGTGGTATCCAAATATTCATAAAAAGATTAACTAACTTTTCCTTTAGCATCTAAAAATCTTAATTCCCACTTCAAATATTTTAATATATAAAGCCACCCCATTTTTCTCCAAATGTATTAAAATAAAAACCTTCCAAATGTTCCTGTTTTTTTTAAAAAAAAATCTATATCCCCTTTTTATATAAAATTCTTAAAAACAAATCACATCTTACTTAAGTCTTTTCAAATAATAAAACATTATTTTTCTTTTATTCACAAAAGGGTTAACTAACTTTTCCTTTATCATCTAAAAGTCTTAACTTCCACTTCAAATATTTTAAATTTATTAAGTCACCCCATTTTTTGTCTTCAAATTTAATTCATCATCAACATTTTTCCATCACTCTTAATATAAGTTTCTTAAAAACAAGTCATATCTTATTTGTTTTTAATAATAAAACATTTTCTTCTTTTTATATAAGATTAACTCCAATAATATTCCCCACAAAAAATAAAAAATTATAATCCCTTTTTACTTTTGACAGTTTGCCATTACCCCTTCCATCCCTCCCCTTCCTCCTTCCTCTTCTTCTTCTTCCTCTTCTTCTTCTTTAAATCTTTCCCAAAAGTCCCTTGTTTTTGTCTCATTGGTCAGTTTTGAGTTAAAGAAAAAAATCTTTATCTAACCATCTATATCTGATGCCTTATTTATTACTTGCCCCAAACATTAATTCTGTCTCTAAGGAAAATATAGAACAAATGAAATAGGTCCTTGTATTGAACCAACCAGTCATTTCAAATATAGCGTACTTTCAAACTTAGATCCTGATCTTGCAGTGCATGTATACACAACAGCTGGGGTTGCAAGGGGGTAGCAGCAGAGAGACAATAGGCAATACTGTAGTGCCAGTCAGCAGATCAGAGGGAAGAAAGAGCAGGGAGATTAGATTGAGCCCCTACTTCCCATCCCAGACAGCTGGTTACTGCTCTCGCTAATTATCTGATTGGAGCTACATATATACATCTGGATCAGTCTAGGAACTACATGCACAGCACCCATTTGTGCATGTAATTCCTTCGTATTAGGAATGTGGATGCATGATGCGTGGATGCTCCTGTGCCCCTCTCTGAATTGGAGCATCTATGTTCTTTATCAGGTAAGGCTAGGCACAGCAGTAACAATACAGTATAGTCGGACCTTTTTTATCTACGTTTTTTCCACCCATGGATTTGACTCAACACGGGTGGCAAAACTGTGGAAGAGGGAGTCCGACCGCACCACATTACCTCTTTTTTTCAGAGTTGTGGGGGGGGGGGGCTGTCAGCTGTTTCCTGTCTCCTGTGCGTGTCCAAACTGCTGATTTTTTTTTTTAAATGCAATCAGGAATCTGTTGGGGGGCCTGCCAGCCGCTTCACGGCATGTTTTAAACTGCTGAAAAAAAGAAAAATGCAACCGGGAGTCTCTGGCGCCATCTTCAGGTTGCTTCCAGTAGCGGTTTTAATTTTTTCAGTCAGTTTAAACAAATTCAGGTGGAGGGAAGTGGCGAAGATGCTGGAAAAAAGTAATGTGGCACCGCTCCCCACCCCCCCACCCTGGTTTTCCTATAACACTGTTTTTTGTATCCACTAGGGTTCCGGGAACAGAACCCCAGTGAATACAGAGGATCAACTGTACATTCAAGCATGATACAGTAGGCATCATGCTTAGTTTGCAAGAACCTCCCCCACACACACACATTTTCTAGCATTTACTGTACTTTAAATATTACTTATATGATAAAAGGCCAGCATTTTTTCTTCTAGGCACTAATAAATTGCCTCTGCACTCTCATAATAGTAAAAGTACTTCATTCATCAATCTTTCTGTAAAGATGTTTGATACTTTTGACCAAAGTCCTGCTGCCTGCCTTTTCGATTTTAACAGCCTAATCCATCCTTTTTACAGCATTTGTGACTTGCTCCATCATTTCCTTCCCCCCTGCAATATTAGACATCTTTGATCTATCACTTTTTTTTACCCATAATCACTGCAGGCTTCCTAAGCCTAGTTTTAAAAAAATCACACCATTAATTTTGACTTGCGGTGTAAGAAATAATAGCCAAGGAGTGTCTCAGTGTTAATAAATAATAACTTGTCTGCAAGAACCACTTTGTTTCATTAATACAGCTTCTTCACTAGGAGATCTAAATTATGTCAACACAAC
Source organism: Plestiodon gilberti rubricaudatus (assembly GCA_026170595.1). Lineage (NCBI taxonomy): Eukaryota > Metazoa > Chordata > Lepidosauria > Squamata > Scincidae > Plestiodon > Plestiodon gilberti. The sequence goes on along the minus strand of JANXHW010000003.1, from coordinate 30,413,010 downwards.
ATTCCCCTAATGTGCTTGCTCTTACTTTAGTTTCCATTTCAAATGGAATTTTGAATTGCAATTTCCTCTTCAGTGCTAGCTAGAAAGAGCTGCTTGCCTGGCTTATGTGCTGAAGCAGGAAATACAGTTGAAACCACAAACATACAACGTGGCAGTGGTGGCCAAACATTTTGGTCATCAGCAGTCGGCTCCATGATACAAGATATGTACCAGAATGGCACTATGCTACCTACCGTGCCTTGAATGATTTCTGCCTTTTCTGAATTGGGAAGCAGGCAACTGAGAAGCACTAGAGAGGGAGGTGGGTGTGTAGGCCAGGCTCTGTAACATAGCCAGGTCAGTGGACCCTCCTGCTGCAGTCCAGGGGTATGCCTGGTTGTCTTGGCCACTCTTGGAACTCATGCTGCACCAATGGATAACCTGCATGGATTCTTCACTCATCCTCAGACCATGCAGAATAGATGCATGGTAATCCCAAAGGCATGGTCTAAGGACACATGATATAGCCACCTTGCTGAAGATAAGCAGGTCTACATCTGGTCAGTTCCTGGATGGGTATCCCCATGTATGCCATCTTGAGCTCCATAGTGGAAGAAAGGTGGCATATAATTGTGATATATAAGAATAAGGTGTGCACTTTTTTTACTCTATTATCCCTCTGTAGGAGAAATGACTTATTTCTTGTGATGAATCCCCCCTCCACTTTTTGCCTATTTTCCTTTGTTTTTGTACACTTTTAATTCCCCAAACAATCCTGTGCAGGTTCAGCAGCCTAAAAAGCTGCTGGTAAGCAGCCTTTGTTTGAAACGCCCATTACTAGTGAGCACATAGGCAGTGGTGTCACTGGGGTTGGTGTCACCCAGTGTGGTAACTCATGGTGTCACCCCCATTAATTTTATTTATTTTAATATATAACAGTACAGGTCACCCAACAAATCTATAACCAACAAAAAACCAGTGGCCAACTTGATGACACTCACACAACTGAATAAGAGTTCTAGTATTAGCTCTGATAATAGAAATGAGAGCAGACTCGTACTAACACCTTATTGGTTCCATGCTGTGTCATAACAACACCTCATTGGCTTGCGGAACAATCAGTCTCATTGGTCAGTTTTGAGTTAAGGAAATCCACTGTTTGTTACAAAAACTTGCAAATACAAATATTTTATTATACAAATATTATTTTTATTTATTTTATTATATTTGTATTCTATCATAAATACAAATTTTCCAAAAGGTTTCCACAATTTTGGCCACTAGTGGTGACAACCCCCCCCCCCAGGATGTCACCCGGTGCTTTCCACACCCCTGCACCCCCTAGTGATGCCAATCCTGGATGAAGGTGCTGACCTGGTGTGTATTACGGAGACCTGGCTGGATGAGTCGGGAGGGGTAAGTCTCTCCCAGATGTGCCCGCCGGGTTTCCGGGTATTGCAGCAGCCACGACTACAGGGGCGGGGAGGTGGAGTTGCGATAGTCTATCGTGATACCATCCATCTCACTGGGTATCCTGTCCCGCGGTCCACTGGGTTCGAGTGCCTCCATGTCGTGCTGGAAGGACGAGACAGAATAGGGATTCTGTTGGTGTACCGCCCACCATGCTGCCCAACAGTCTCCCTGCCTGAGCTGACCGGGGTGGTCTCGGCGTTGGCGTTGGAGTGCCCTCGCCTATTGGTGTTGGGGGACTTTAATGTCCACGCTGAGGCCCCGAGGACAGTTGCGGCTCAGGACTTCATGGCCGCCATGGCAACCATGGGTCTGTCTCAGAGAATATCTGCCCCGACGCACGATGCGGGACACACGCTGGACCTGGTGTTTACTGCGGGGCCGGTGGATGGTGATCTGGATGTGGAGGAAATTAACATCACTCCTTTGTCATGGACAGATCACTTCCTGGTGGGATTTAGGCTTGTCGCAGCTTACCGCCTCCGCAGTGGTGGGGGACCTCATTCTATGGTCCGCCCCCGGAGGATGATGGATCCGGATGGATTCCTGAGGGCTCTGGGGGATTTTCCTGTTGCCAGAGTCGGCGACTCACCCAGCGCCCTGGTTGACCTCTGGAATGGGGAAATGACCAGGGCTCTGGATCTGATCGCTCCTGAGCGTCCTCGACCAAGCCGCAGAGTCAGAGCGGCCCCTTGGTTTACTGAGGAGCTGCGGACGATGAAGGGCAAGGTAGATGTCTAGAGCGACGGTGGCGGAAAACTTGTGCTGACTCCGATCGGGCACGGGCTAGAGCTCACTTCAGAGCCTATTCCGTGGCGGTGGCGGCAGCTAAGAAGGCTTTCTTTTCTGCTGGCATCGCGTCTGCGGAGAACCGTCCAGCTGAGCTTTTCCGTGTGGTCCGGGGCCTGCTCCATCTGGCCCCCCCAGGAGATGGGGAGGAACACACGGTGGCTCGCTGTGACGAGTTTGCAAAGCACTTCGTGGACAAAGTCGATCGGATTCGGCATGACTTGGACGCTGCGTTAGCAGTATCTAATGATGTCCCTGAGGCACCTGTCTGTCCTCCTTCCTGGGATTCTTTTCAGCTTGTAGAACCTGAGGATGTGGACAGGATTCTTTGGAGTGTGAGACCATCCACTTGCCCGCTTGACCCTTGTCCGGCATGGCTGATTAGAGCTGCCCGGGCGGGGCTGGCTGAGTGGACGGGGAGGGTGGTAAATTCATCTCTGAGGGAGGGGGTGGTGCCGTTGCCTCTGAAGCAGGCGGTGGTGCGTCCCCTCCTGAAGAAACCCTCCCTGGATCCCACTATTTTGAATAACTTCCGGCCAGTCTCAAATATCCCGTTTCTGGGCAAGGTGATCGAGCGGGTAGTGGCGTCTCAGCTCCAGAGGGTCCTGGAGGAAGCTGATTATCTGGATCCATTCCAGTCTGGCTTCAGGCCGGGGTTCGGGACAGAGACGGCCTTGGTCGCCTTGGTGGATGACCTGCGCCGGGGACTGGACAGGGGGAGTGCGTCCCTGTTGGTCCTGCTGGACCTCTCGGCGGCTTTTGACACCATTGACCATGGTGTCCTCCTGGGTCGGTTGGCTGGGTTGGGGCTTGGAGGCACCGTTCTGAGGTGGTTCCGCTCCTTCCTGGCTGATAGATCCCAGAAGGTGGTGCTGGGGGATGCTTGTTCGGCACCCTTGCCCTTGAGGTGTGGGGTGCCACAAGGGTCAATTCTGTCCCCCATGCTGTTTAACATCTATATGAAGCCGCTGGGAGAGGTCATCCGGGGGTTTGGGGTAGGGTGTCATCAGTATGCGGATGACACCCAGCTCTTTCTCTCCATTCCACCTGACTCCAAGGGGGCGGTCGATGTCCTGAATCGTTGTCTGGAGGCAGTTGGGAGCTGGATGGGGGCGAACAAGCTGAAATTAAATCCTGATAAGACAGAGGTTCTTCTGGTCCAGAAGTCTACGACTCGGGTACTGGATCATCGTCCTGTTCTGAATGGGGTTGTACTCCCCCTGAAGGAGCAGGTCCGCAGCTTGGGGGTTCTCCTGGATGCGCAGCTGCTCCTGGACTCCCAGGTGGCGGCTGTGGCCAGGGGGGCTTTTGCCCAGCTTCGGCTGGTGCGCCAGCTGCGACCGTACTTGGATCGTGCAGACCTGGCCACAGTGACCCATGCCCTAGTGACATCTAGACTAGATTACTGCAATGCGCTCTACGTGGGGCTGCCTTTGAAGACTGTTCGGAAACTGCAACTAGTGCAGAATGCGGCGGCCCGGGTGGTTGCCGGGGCTTGTCGGTTCGACTCAGTCGGACCGTTGCTTCGGCAGCTACACTGGCTGCCGGTTCGTTTCCGGGCACAATTCAAAGTGCTAGTTTTGACTTTTAAAGCCCTTAACGGCTCGGGTCCAGGGTATTTGAGGGACCGCCTCCTTCCTTATAATCCGACCCGTACTCTGAGGTCATCAGGGGGGGCCCTGTTAACCGTGCCGCCATTGACAGAAGTGAGGGGGATGGCGGCGCGGAATAGGGCCTTCTCGGCGGTGGCGCCCCAATTGTGGAATTCCCTCCCCTTGGAATTAAGAACGACTCCCTCCTTAGAGGCCTTTCGGCGGGGCCTTAAGACGTTTTTATTCAGGACTGCTTTTAATGTCTGACATGGTGGGCTGACTTTTTAACAATTGGTTTAATATATGTATATGCTGGTGACCCACTGGGGTTGTCTATTTTTAACTTAAGTGTTTTAATTATTTTAATGTGTTTTTAAATTGTTTTAATGTGTTATGTATTTTAATATGTTGTAAGCCGCCTTGAATGCCTTCGGGAGAAAGGCGGGCTACAAATTCCTGAAATAAATAAATAAATAAATAAAAATAATTGCACATAGGAACTTTCTGAATCCACAAAACTAGCTGTCAGGAGTAACTTTTCTGCTTAGCAGTAACCCTGCCTTGCCAGTTGGGTTGCAATCCTGTCTGTCTCTAGGTAAAGGGAGTGGTCTGTGGAGCCTGGGATGGTGGCAGTGGGTACATACTACAAAGGTTCTTTCCCATTCAGCTTCTGATCCAGTCAGTCGCGTCGCGACGACGCGCGTCACCCCAGAGCGGGGGCGCGCGTCGCCCTTAAGGGGGAGGCTCCGCCCCCACGTGTGACGTCACGCGCAGGAGCAGAGCACCCTCCCCGCTCCGTTTTCGGCTCATTTTGGAGCCGAACGGACACGGGAGGGCGGGCGGGCCCACCGTCAGCTCGAAACTGTAAGTGGGGGGTGATCGCGCGTCACCCCTAGACGCGCGATGCCCCCCCGGCGGCCCGCCCCCCCGCTTCCCCCCGTCGACGCCAGTGGATCCAGTAAAGGGAAAGTGGAGAGCAAGAAGGATTTTGTGTGTGCTAACCACTAGATGCTACTCCCTTTTGGTTAGCTTTCCTTCTCCCGGGAGTCTCTTCCTTGACATTTCCAAACCACCATCCATGTATATGACACTTCTACGGGTGTAGCGTGAAAGGATTCATGGCCAGATACGATGTTCAACGAAACAGGCAATATGGGATTAAAAGCCATGTATTTTTCTTAAAAGGAACAATAAAAACTTTTAAAACAAGACCCGATGTTGCAGCTTTTTTTCTACTCCAAACACATACCCGTTTTAAAAGTACATGAAAGAACAGCCAAAGTGACAGCCAAGATAAAAGTTTTTGTTTCCTTGCAAAGTCAACGTTTCCTCCTAATTTCCTAGGACATTGTCAAGACAGGCACAGTACAGGTTACTGTTAGATGACATCTAACAGCCTTTCTGCATGCTAAGAATGTGCTCAACCACTGAGCTGCAGTCCCTACCCTGAAAGATGTTTCAGGGCATAATGGAAAAGCCCAGAATCTAGTGTGTAACAGTGTGTAATAGCAGTGCCGTTGACATCCTGTCTGCCTTCCCGGGTCCACTCAGACGTGTGCCAGCTAAATCACAGTGCAGGTCTGAGCAGACCTGTTCCAATGCTAGAGGTTTATCCTGGGTAAGGGAACAAACAAAGGAAACCTCCAGGATTCCACACACACACACACACACCCCGGGCAGGATGTAGCATGCGCTCCAGTGGCACGGCTGCATCATTGGGGGAGGGGAAGGACAGGATTAGTACCTAAGTTTCATATTTTCATAAAGAGACGCAAACGGTAGGTAGTAATACGATGCATTAGAAAAAACTCCAGAGCAGCAATTGTGTGTCTATTTGCATGCTCGCTCACTGTGACGTTTTAGTCAGTTCTAATAAAAGGTATCACACTACTACTTAGAAAACAAAATCTTAATTTTGTTTATAATGGAACAGCATGTCTACCAGCAATCTTTGTCTGTTTCTGACACCAAACTGGCACCAAGCTTTTGTTCCTACAGCCAACTAAACTGAAAATGTTGTGGTATTACAGAGCACTGGCTACCTGCACTATCAATAACAGCAAAAATGTTTGTGTCAGAAAAGTAGGTCCTTGTCAGATACACAGAATCAAGCAATCTGTTAAATCAAGTTTAAAAGAATTTACCATCTGAGCAAAAAAGAATGAAAGAATATAGACCCACAGAGTAATTTCACATATCCCATTGGTCTAGTAACATTCAACTCTTGCTCTATTTGTGATGTGTTTGTGGAAACTCTTCAAGCTGAAAAATATTTGTCTGTGTCCAGTAGCCAATAGATAATTTTTAAGCAGAAAACCCTCTGCATAACACATCATCCAGAATATAAATCTTTTTGAAGACTGTTCTAGTAAGGAATAATCCCCCCCCCATGCAAGCTCTCAGTGAGTTTGTGAGGCACTGACTCAAGCAGGAATGCGGAAGTCTCCCATATGGAACTTGCTTCCTTGGCTAGGCAGCTACCAAAGTGTTTCCGAAGATGGTTTTGAAAAATAAATGTTATGTCCCACAGAAAGACAGTGAACTTGAAACAGCTGAAGCCTAATTTCCACATGTAGCAGAATGAAGTGGTTGAATCCTGAGGGAGTAGGGTGAGACTGTACCACTTCAGGTCTAGGATTCCAGTTTTGATGGCTCTGCCACGTACTGTAGCATGTTTCATTCAAGTAGAAAAGCTGGCACTGGGATGAGAAGTTCTGTCCCTGTCCCTATTTCCTATTGTGCTAGCTTTCTCATTGTACTGTTATGTTTTTTTTTTTTACATTGGGGAGCACTGAAAAGTGTGGTTCCCTCACCTACAGTCTCAAATTATATAGTCCATTCTGCCACTTCAGCTCTATCACCTCATCATCTTTTTCTGTTATATGGAAGTCTTGGAGAGCCCTCGCTGTAAATATGCCTGAGACCACTTTTCATCAATTCCTACTAACTATGGGCTGGTCTACCCATTACACATGGATTACTCCTATCATGTGGAGACTGTGGACCACCTATCATGTGGAGACATGTGGACCCCCATCGTTCCTGTCCAGTGGTGGTTCTGTAGGTGATGTAGGTGATCCACATGGCAAGCTTCTCTAGAGACATTGCATTGTGTGGTGCAATTATCACATAAAGGTACCTAATTATCACATAAAGGTCCAGCCTTCTATTTCTAAGATGAGCTGTTTTAGAGTCCTAGCTAAATCAAGCAGCAAGGCCAGCATTATCTTGGATTCTTTTCCCCCTCTGCAGCAGCTGTATAGCACATGTTCAGAAGGATCCAAGATGGTAACTGAGATACCCAAAGTAGTCATGTTGCCTTCGATTTGGACACTGCTGTCTCAGATTCTATAGTACAGTAGTAGGATATTTCCTGTTCATTTATAGAGCAACAGGCATTGCTATCACAAACGGCAGATGAGGTAGTAAATCCACATCTGGAACATTGCACTGCAAGCTGCAGACGGGGATCACATGAATGAATATTAGCTCCACCACTCTCTCTCTCTCTCTCACTCATAGAAAACTCAATGTTAGGAAGGACTCTCGCCTTGCCTTCTCCCTAAGATGCTAATTTTCTCTGTGTGTGAATATTTTTTTGCCTGGTGATGAAGAATTTGTCATGTGAATCTCCACTTGCAACCTTAAATGGTGCTGTCCAGTGGACCTTTCCTCTGGGGCAAATAGCAGCTATGGAGGGAGTCAAAGGCTTAAAGCCTCTCTCCCTTGGCACCATGATCCTGATCTGAGTCAGGGAAGGGGGACTGCAGCTGCTATTTATTTAGTAAAAACCAAGTCTACCAGCCTAAATAACAGACTTAAGCTTGTTTCCAAGGTACAGGTTTACCACCAACAATCTTTGGCCACTGGTCCAAAAACCTTGAAACTAGTTCTGTGAGCCTAAGGGAGTTAGACCTGATTTTCTTGAGTAGTATCCTACCATGTCCAGCTGATATGGATGCTTCTCAGGATCCATGATTACTATGACTGCGGTGAGTTTCGATTTACGATGCAGCATGGGGTCAGCTTGCCAAAGAAAAGTAGTCAGAAATTCTGGTGGAATAACACAAGCCCTTTGTATTCATCTAAGTAGTCCGTGGATCCCAACCTTATGTTTTTACTCTCTAAGTATTCATACTTAGAGAAGTAGAAACATAAGGCTGGTATCCAAGTAGAAACATAAGGCTGGGATTTTTAGTGCTTGAAGATTTTCAACCCCCTTGAAGAGACACTAGTAGCAAGTGGACACACATTTTCTAAGTATCCCTACTTAGAAAATGTGTGTCCACTTGCTACTAGTGTCTCTTCAAGGGGGTTGAAAATCTTCAAGCAGTAAAAATTCTGGCAGTCTAGGTGGTTATTTTGTATACGTATCTTGGATGGTCACCAAGCATTATTAGTTATTAAGCAACCAAGTAAATGAGGCCAGCTTTAAAGCACATTTCTGAGCCATATGATATCCATTAAAGCAGAGTCCTCAGACTGCCGAGAGCTGACATTACCTCATACATGTTGCTGAACTGAATGCCGTTTCCTGCTTTGAAGTGAATGGTGCCAAATAACTTGCACATTCCAGGCTTGCAGCTTTTCTCGTGGATGCCAGTGATTTATTGTTTGCAAATAAATTAAATGATTTCTGAGTAACAAATCTGTGACTAGTGAACATTCCTAACCCAAATCTATAACAGCAACAAATTGCATATGGCACCAAGATTAATTCTAATGTATGTTGTTTTCTTCATCCAGTTTTTTTCCCCCTCCCATGGCTAGGGAATGAAAATAGGCCAAATGAATTCCTCGGGGGGGGGGGGTAAAACCAGTGACTTCTCAAGTGATTTGTCAAGAATGATAAATTTCATTTAAGGATTAGGAGTTTTTGGCATTTTCATGCCTATCCGTGAGCCTTTGGCTACTAGGTTCCCTGAGGCATCTGGTGGGCCACTATACAGGAAGCTGGACTAGATGGAGCTGGAAGCTGGAGCTAGGAAACTGGGGTGCCACAGGGTTCTATTCTGTCTCCCATGCTTTTTAACATCTACATGAAACCGTTGGGGGAGATCATCCGGGGATTTGGAGTCGGGTGTCACCAATATGCTGGTGATACCCAGCTCTATCTCTCCTTGCCATCACGTTCCGGGGAGGCTGTGGAAGTCCTGGAGCGTTGTCTGGAGGAGGTTGGGGTCTGGAGGAAGGCTAATAGGCTGAGATTGAATCCAGAAAAGGCAGAGGTCCTACTGGTCAGGAAAGCCTCGATGCAGGTATTGAGTCATCTTCCCATTCTGAATGGGGCTGCACTCCCCCTGCAGGAACGGGTGCACAGTTTGGGAGTACTTCTGGATTCACAGCTCTCCCTGGAAAGCCAGGTGGCGGCTGTGACCAGGGGTGCGTTTGCCCAGCTTCGGCTGGTGCGCCAGCTGCGGCCGTACTTGAGTCGATCAGACCTGACCACGGTGGTCCACGCCTTAGTGACTTACAGACTAGACTACTGTAATGCACTCTATGTGGGGCTGCCCTTGAAGACAGTTCGGAAGCTGCAATTAGTGCAGAATGCGGCGGCCTGGTGGTCACTGGAGCTAGGCAGTTTGACTCTGTTGAACCGCTGCTTTAGTGGCTGCACTGGCTGCCCATTCGTTTCCCAGCCCAATTAAGGTTGCTGGTAATGACCTTTAAAGCCCTTCACAGTTTGGGTCCAGGATATCTGAGAGACCGCCTTCTCCCATACATTCAGGTCCGCTCTGTTAGGTCATTTGAGGAGGCTCTCCTGTGAGTGCCACCTCTATCGCAAGTTAGGCGAGTGACAACACGTGGGCGAGCCTTCTCTGTTGTGGCGCCACAATTGTGGAACTCCTTGCCAGGGGATTTGAGAACAACCCCCTCCCTCATGACTTTTCGGCGGGGGCTCAAAACGTTTCTGTTTCATCTTGCGTTTGGGTGATGGGTTGTTGTCTGCCCCTAGTGCCTCAGTATGTTCTGCTCTACATTGTCACCCCCCCCAGTGGATTTTATTGTTTTTTAATTTACTTTATGTATTTTTAAATTATGTATTTTAACTTATTGTAAGCCGCCTTGGGCATTTGCCTTGGCATTGGAAAAGGCGGGGTATAATTTTTCAATAAATAAATAAATAAATGGACCTTTGGCTTGATCCAGCAGGGCTCTTCTTAGGTTCTGAAAACCTGCTTTTCTACATTCACTCTGGAAGTGTTCTGAAAGAAACAACAGATAGCTCTGCGGTGCTTGGACTGTTCCTCTTTTATAACATTTGCAAGGGCCAGTCTCAGAAGTTGGAATATTTTTGTTACATTTTTATCTTACCCTTCCTCTAAGGAGCTCAGGCTGACATGCTATGCATGCTTTTCCCCTGAACTGTTACACCATGCTGGCTCTCAAGTACCTGGTATGTTGCCATCTTCCCCACTGAATATAGGGTATCAGTTAATCATACTGTCCTATATTTAGTACAAGCACTGATCTAGGGTGCAGTAAGAACCAAGGTGAAAGAAAACTGCCAACAGATTGCTTTCATAATTGGGACCCCATGCAGTAGTTTTACTGTATTCTGTTCTACCGGTAGTCAGACCTCAGTTGGTCTGCAAAGGGATGGCACATGCAGCTGGGGCCCCTCTGTTGACCTTAGAGGGCATGCAGGTCGATAAAGAATACCCTTTAGATACCTTTGTCCCAAGCCATGAAGAACTTTAAAGGTCAAAATCAGCACCTTGAACTGTGCTTAGAAACAAACTGGTAGCCGCTGAAGCAGCAGCTCAACAGAATTGATTGTCAAGCCCTGGCTACCACAGTGTGCACCAACTACAGTTTCTGGACAGTCTTCAGGGGCAGCCCCACATAAAGTGTGTTACAATAGTTGAGTCTTGAAGTTACCAAGGCATAGATCACTCTGGTTAGGTCCAACCGACTCAAGTATGGTGACAGCTGGCGCACAAGTCTTAGCTGGGCAAAGCCCTCCTCCCGGCCACTGCTGCAACCTGGTGATCCAGTAGGAGTGATTAATCCAGAAGAAACCCCCCCCCCAGCTGCAAACTTGTTCCTGCAGAGGGAGTGCAACTCCCTGCAGAGCAGGTTGATAGTCCAATACTTGCATTGTCAGTTTCTGAACCAAGAGGACCTCTGTTTTGTCTGGATTTCATTTCAGTTTGTTTGCCAGTCCCCAACTGCCTCCTGGCAGCACTCCAGAGTTTCTACAGCCACCATGGGATTAGCTGACATAAAGAGAGAGAACTGGGTGTCATCTGCATACTGATGACATTCCACTCATACTCTGGATAATCTCTTCCAGTTGTTTCATGTAGGTGTTAACATAAGGGATAGGATAGAATCCTGTGGCATCTCTTGTGACAAAAACCAGGGTGCTGAAACGGTGCTCTCCTGTCACACCTTCTGGAATCTCACCACCAGGAAGAACTTGAACCACTGCAGAATGATGTCATCAAGCCCCAACCCAACGACCTAGAAGGACACCGTAGGTAGCAGATGGTATTGAATGCTGCTGAGAAGTCCAGCAGGACTAGTAGGGATGTACTCCACTTGTCATGTCCCAAGGCCATATCCATCCTGAAACTTGGTCTGAAGCTAGATTGAAAGGAGTCCTGATAATTAGTTTTTGCTCAGGAGAGTCCTGGATGAGACACTATCACCTGCTCAATCACCTTGCCCAAGAATGGGAAGTTTGAGACTGGCCAGTTTGAGATCCATCCATCACAGTGGAATCCAGGGAAGATTTCTCCAGGAGGAGGTGAACCACTACCAGCTTTAATGCTGCCGGCTACACTCCCTCTGTCAGTGATGAATTAACTACCTTCCCTGTTGCCTCAGCCAGCCCCCCCCCCACAGCTGTACCAAGCCAAGCTTGGCAAGGGTTGAGCAGGCAGGTAGTTGGCCTCACACTGCAGTGGATCCTGTCCATATCCTTAAGCTGTACAAGCTGAAAAGAGTCCCAAATAACAGGACCAACAGATGCCTGGAATATCTGAACTGGACTCACCAACTTGGGTCTTCAAGCAGAGGCTGGACACCCACCTGTCATGGATGCTGTACTTGTTGCCTGTATTGAGTAGGGGGTTGGACTGGATAAGAACACAAGAAGAGCCCTGCTGGATCAGGAGAAAGGCCCATCTAGTCCAGCTTCCTGTATCTCACAGTGACCCCACCAGATGCCTCAGGGAGCCTACGAGACAACAAGATACCTGTTTCCTGTTGTCACTCCCTTGCACCTGGCACAGAGAAAACCTACTTTTAAAGCCAGGAGGTTGCTTATGGCTTGTAACCTGTGTGATGGACGTTTCCTCCATGAATCCCTTGCAACTTTAACATTCTAAGATCCTTCCTCCAAATAAAACCACCCTATCCCCCTCTGTAGGAATTTTCCTCCAAGGAACTCAAGGTAGTAGGCAAGGATCTTTTTCTCCAGCTCCATTTTGTTCTCACCACAATTCTGTGAGGTAGGTGAAGCTGAGACAATGTGACTAGCCCATGGTCATCTAGTGAGTCTCATGGCTGCCTGATCCAACTCTCTAACCACTATAGCACACTAGCTTTCTTGTCCACATGAACCCAGAATATCTCAAATCCTCAGTGAGAATCATACTCCTAGGCTACCAAGCCAGATTCTTCTTGGCTTGTACCATTTTGTATGTGCGGTACTTAGTTTCACTCCACTGAGTAGATTCTAGGTTAAACAGAAGCATAAAAAGCAGAGAATGCGCTCTCTCCTGCAATATTTCCTTTTCCTCACAAAATTATATCCCCAGATTGTTTCTGGCAATTTGATTCATTTTAAATCCAGGATTGCTACTTAACAATGAGGTATTAAGGGGGGAAAACATTTTGCAAGGAGCAGTAGCACAAGGCATTTATCCCCTGTGTTTCACAAATATATGGATTCTAAAAGAGGCCAAAAGTGAGCTTTTTTCAAGAACAAGTGCCAAACCAAGTGGAAAATAATATACTTCGGATTAAGTGTTTGTCTGCCAGTGTTAGAACAACAGGCTGCTTGCTATTCATTAGAGTGGATGAATTTTTAGCAACATACCTTGACACCTTGGAGAAGGCAATGGTCTTGCTGGAGAGAGTCCCGGACCCCAGCCAAGATTCTGCATGAATCTATCCTTGATTTAAAAGCCAGACTTAATAAGCTGTACAATGTGTGTGCAGAGCAGCAGAGTGGATGCAGTGCAGATAAATATTTATTTTAAAATATTCATATTGCTCCTCTTTCCTAAGGGAGCCAAAGTGGCTAAAAGCATAATCTTAAAAGATACAAAAAGCCAAGATAGTGTGTTTTAAAAATTAACATCATGTAACAAAATCAAAGAAGACTTGGTGAAACAAAAGGGCCTTTAACTGCCTCACATGCCGCTTCTGACCACTCTTTTGTAGAGGCAAAAGAGGGCCTCCCCAGAAGACCTCAGGGCATGGGTAAATTCATGGAGGGGGAGGTGGTCTTTCAAGCATTCCAGACTGAAAAGTCATAACCAGCACCTTTAATTGAACCTGGAAGCAGATTAGCAGCCAGTGCAACTGGAACAGGAGTGTAACATAATCATAGCATCTTGCTAAGATTTCCATAGCTGCATTTTGCACCAATGATAGCTTCCAGATAGTCTTCAGAGGCAGCCTCACATAGAGTGTGTTGCTGTAGTCCAAACCAGAGGTGACTAAGGCATAGATAACCAAAGCCAGGTCTGACCGAGTCAGGAATAGGCACAGCCAGTGCACCAGCTGAAGCTGGACAAAGGCCTCTCAAGTTACACCTTGGACATCTGGGTGCAAAGCCGAACTCAGAAGAACCCCCAGACTGCGGATCTGACTTTTCAAGGGAAGTGCAACCCCCTCTGGAACACACAGACTCACTATCATCAAAACAGCAGATCTTCTGACCAGGAAGGCCTCTGTCTTGTCCCAGTTTAATTTCAGCTTGTTTGCCTCACTGAGTCAAGACACTGGTTCAGGTATTGACAGCTTCTACAGCTGGGAATGGCAAAGAGATGTATAACTGGGTGTCATTAGCACTACTGGTGACTCCTTATTATGCGAAACCCTCCAGTGGTTTGATGTAGATCAGGGGTTCTCAACCTTTTTCACCAAGTGTACCCCCTGACACTGTCAAATGTTTTGAAGTACCCCCTGTGTGAAAAATTAGCATTAATTAGTTAATTAATTAATTAAATGTAAAATTTAATCATTAAAATTACTCAGCTGTTAGCTCTGGAAATCACCCCCGCCTGTCGGTTCACGTATCCCCAGGGGTACGCGTACCACAGGTTGAGAACCTCTGATGTAGATATTAAATAGGATTAGGAACAAAACTAAGCCTTGTGGAATGCCACCATTTTTTCAAAAAAAAATTGCTGATTTTGACATGAAGGTGGGAGTGTTGGCATATTCCCCTCTTACGTGTAAACCTGAACCATTTGCTTTGGGTTTGAGATTTTGCTGGAATTAGAAACAATGGCAAAATCCTTGTTATGGGATTTGGGAGAAGGTGGCAGTCAAAGAGAAAGCACTGAAGCTGCGGCTAACTGATAAAGCAGTTTAGGCAAGCCGCTACCTTAAGGATTCTCGCACCAGTCGCCCAGTGGTTTTATTGTTAGTACGTTATTTATGATAATAGCAGTAGTTCAGTGCCTTTGAGCTAATTCTTAAAGATGTCGCTTTTGTACTCCATGTTTAGCATGGCTGACTCAGGCGGGTAAGACTTCTTAATAGAAACTTGAGGATAAATCCGCAGGAATGTACCAGACTGACTCACAAAATATCCAAGAAGGTATTGCTAAATCATGAAACACTACTCTCTTGTGTGATATTCCCTCCTCTTTTTTTTTGTCCTACTGTGTGCAAATGTTTGATTGGCTAGTTAGCCTTTTATGTGCTTTGTGTGAGTGGAGAGACCTTGCCAAGGTTCTGTGCAGACTGAAAAGAGTTTTGGGTGACAAAGATGCTCTCTAACCACCTCTGCCAGAAAACCTATCAAGCATGCACAATAGCTTGAGTGCATTGTGTCCTACTAGAAGCATCCCAGCTTCTAGAAAGTTGTCATCATCATGTCTTGCCTTCATAATTTCAACTGTGGTGTCCAGAATTAATGCATTGTAATGAATGGGCGAGCTGGATTAGAAGACCTGAATACACCTTTGTGAACCATATTGTAGTGTTCCCATGTATTTTCAGCCCTATTCTGCCAGCATTCACATACAGGATCAGTGCCTGTAAAATTCAAAATTTCAAAAAGGGGGTTGCGGAATATGAACTCTCCTGACCCATTACGTGCAGAGTTCATCATACTTCCTCCAAGGTTTAGGTCTGAATAATAATAGTTCACTGCTGCTACAACCTCTGTGCCAATTTTCCCTCCCTTTGCTTGCAAGACTTTGCAAAAGGGCGAGAAACAGTTGGAGCAGGCTCGCTTGAGACAGGAGAGGCTATTTCTTGCTGGTATGTGTGCCTGTCTCCTGGTCCAATTCACTGAATTACAAGGCATAGAGAAGTACAAAAACGAAGTTGCAGGGGGGCTGGGACCGGCAGGAAGGCAAATGCACCTTGGCTTCATATTTCTTAGCATGTTGAATGCTTTATATAGACATTTAAATAATAGAAAATACCTGCCCACTTGCTTTTAGAGAGACTGTTTTATTTAGAGATCATGAATTTGCAATACTAGTTTCTTTTAGGGTCATGGAGCAACAATGCATTTCTCGCTGACAGGAATCGGATATTGAAGCAGCCAATTGAACTTGTGGCAAATAACTGAAAGAGCAGCCTGGAGAGTTGCCAAATGCACTTGATTAGATGGAGCCTCTTGCTTCCTTAATATCTAGCTAGGCTCTTCCAATTAACTTGTGGCCTGATGTATCAGTTCAGTAGTTTAGTGTTCCTACTTCATGAACCACCTAGGGAAAGAAATGTTTGTTATAGGGGAAAAGGCTGGTCTCAGCTTTTCGGTGGCAATTAACAGTTCTAACATCTTGGGCACAGTACTTACAGAGAGAACCTATTAAATCTTCAGATCTCTTTGGGAGATCTCAGTTGTTTTATTGGGGCTAATTTTCCATGCCCTTGAAGTCATCTATAGTGTTCAAGGTACTAATAAAAGACCTGGATTTACAGGCAATGGGAGACTACAAAAACACAGAGCCAATAAAATTATTGAACCTCTCTAAAACACTTCTGATGTATTGTTTCCTCTGATGTGGCGTAGAGTGGTATATAAAAGGCGCACTTGGGCCCCTTTGGCATGCAGGTCTATACACCTCTCACCTCTCTCATTCATAAATACCTGAGCCCCTTTTCAGTGCAAAAATTGAAATCTGTGTGTAAATGTATGCATAAATAAATAAATACTGCATGGAAGAACCTCTAGCTCCACAGTAAGTGTCTAACAGTGCAATCCTATGCATGTCTACTTAGAAATACATTTAGGAATAAACTCTGTGTATAGAATTGCAACCTCAGCTTCAGTCCTATACAGACTTACCTGGGAGTAAATTCCATTAAAGTTGATGAGCCTTACTTCAGAGTAGACATGCACAAGATTGCACTGTAAGACTTGTTACCAATATTAATGACACCAAGATTTTATGTGGCATTTTAAAGTAGTACAGTATTTAATATGCAAGTGGAAGGGCAATTGTGGTTGACCCCCACCCCTGTGTGATTAGGCATTGGTGCCTAGGTGGGATGGCAGGAGAGAAGACATGCATGTTCGCAGGGCATTCATACTCCTAATCATGTGGGAGCAGGGTCAGTCAGACAATATTGCCTGAACCAGCCTTGTTTATTGTGTTACTGTGAGCAGTGGTTGTCGGAGGCTTCCTCAATCTTGTGAGGTGCCAAGGCCTTGCAAGAGCGATCTGATGACACAGCTGACCTGAATAACAAGGCGGCAGGGAAGGGGAGGAAGTATAAGTAGAAGGAAGGGAAGGAGAGGAAAGGTGAGATAGGAGAGAATGGGCTGGAGACAGAGATGAAAGCCCTGGAGGATGGACAAAGTGAGGAGAGAGCATGAGAAAAGGGGGGGAGAGAGAGAGAGAGAGAGAGAGAGAGAGTGAAGCAGGAGGGAGAGAATGAGATAGAGATAAAGGTGATGGTGCAAAAGTCAGAGGAAGTGAAGAGAGGGCACAAGGGCAAGAGATGAGGACAGAGCAGTGGCACCAAGAGTCAGGAGAGGATCAGAGAAAAAGTAGCAAAGATGGCAGTAGAAGGAAGACAGGAGAGAAGGAGCGACAGAGTAGGTAAAGCACAGCAAGAGAAGGAGGAGGCTGACTCAAGGTCGACTGGGTTGAAGAAGTGGGGGTCCAGGGAGGAGCAGAGTGCAGATGAAGAGAATGGGGTCAAGGAAGCAGCAGACTAGCAGAGGACAGCCAGCATCCAAGGCCCCAGGAGAAACTCCTAGGCACTCTGGCAACCCTGATGAGGCCAGGAGGGTTCTCAGACTGCACCCTTACACCAGTTCTCACCTGCTCTTGGGTGACCCCAGCCTGGGGACACAAACCTCTCAGGAAAGCATCCCAGTTTGGGTGAACTAGCAGTTGGCAGGGATCGATCTAAGCCTGGAGTAAGCCCCCCCTTTCCGTCTTTTGGGAATACTAAGGACTGTAGCACATTTGGAGGACTTGTGATGGATTAATGCCTCAAATACCCCCCCCCCCAGAAGTCTTCCTGTTGGCTCGGTCTCCCTTTCCGACCACAAAGCTCACAGTTTTGTCTTATCTTTCCCCCTTTGATGTAGAACTCCCAACCTGGGATACTGTGCAGGTGGAGGGAGCGCCCACAGCAACGTGATTACAGGATTGATGGCCATTGTGCCTTGTAGCTAACTACCGGTAGTTCCACACTGTTCCCAGAAAAACTTGCAACGTCCATTCATGTGTTTGGGACAGATCATGTCATTCTGCTCCCATGCTAGCAACATGCACTGTTGGAAATTCGTTCATCCTTGTGGAACAAGCTGGATTTGCTCTGAAAATTTCAAGCTGATAGTTAAATTCTCCCCAAGAGCTCCTAGGTGCTTCAAATTCAACCTCTTGTCTTCCCCAGTTCTCTACCTCTTGGGCTAGTGAAGCATTTCAGGACCAGAAGATGCAATGTTAAACGTTTTATAGGTTGTTTTTTTACTGCATGCTTTTTATTTATGGAAAACGCCAATAAAAGCCAAAGAATGCTTTGCTAATCCCTATATGCCTCCCTTTTGTAAGTAATAATAAGTTATATCTCCAAAAAAGGTCAGGATATCTGTGCCCGTATCTCTCCCCACTATGTACAAGACGTAGTGTACATCCCTGCTTTCCAAAGAGATATAGGATTTCTGCCCATTACTGTAACCTTCTGCAACCTTCTGCTAAATGGCTCTGGTGGTAATTGACTTCCATAGTTATCTTTTGGCATTTAATCAACTGTGAAAGCAATGTAATGTGGTGTTCTGTATTTTAAGGTGCCAGAGAGGCTGCCACTTAATTGTATTTTTAATAAAATGTTAATCCAAGACAACCCCAACATCTGCACTATATGAAGAACTAAATTCCCAGAATGTTGTCGATGAATATGAGGAGGGAAAAAAAAATCAACAAGTAAATATTTCTGGTTTATCAGAATAAATATGCCAGAATAGATGTATAGATAATTCTATATAATTTTCTTCTATAGGACTAGCATTACTGATGGGTGGGTGTTACAACTCACTTATAAGTAAATACCTCCATACAGACAAAAGATTGCAGCACTCACCTTTTCACAAACATATCCAGAAATTGCACTTTTTAGGCTGCTGCTGTCCACCCTCAAGGAAGTTGTCCATGTGAAAGAAATCCTGATTCCTGGAAAAGTTCTCAACCTCCAACAGTTATGTACTCAATAGGACTTTTAAGACACGACTCCAGAACAAATGATTTGAGGTCCTTTGCATCAATTCTTTGTTTCTGTTCACTCAGATAACATTATGGTTTGAACAAAGGACAGGTCTACTATTTGGTAGTCTGGATGAATGCCTAAAGAAAGACTTTTGTTTTTGTAGGACAGAATTAGTGCTTCAGTGGACAGTGTATCCCTTCCAAGTACTGCTTTGGTTTCTTCTGCTCCAGAATTTCAGTAGGAAAGGACAACGGAGGGCCAGGTGGTCAAGGGGATCAATGAAGTCAGACATCACTATCTGCATGCATGAGAGGTATGTCTGGTGATGGATATAGGCATAGGTAGGTGAGCAGCAGCAGCCTAGTAGGACTTGAAAACCATGGCTCATAGCTGTGTGAATGCACCATTTTCCCAAGACTTAATTGTGTGTGTGTGTGTGCGTATCTCTCTCTCTCTCTCTCGTGTGTGTGTGTGTGTGTGTGTGTGTGTGTGTGTGTGTGTGTGTGTGTGTGTGTGTGTGCATGGATATATTTCTCACCCTTGACTTGTGAGGGAGCATTATTTTCATGTGAAATATAAGAGAACACTGATACTACTTCATGTCCATTCTACCTAGTTAGCATTCCTCCATACAAGCCAAATGCCCACCATTATGATAGATGAGAAAAGATGTCTCTACCACAAGGGCCCCTGGAGTGTTGTGAATGCTTTGCAACATGCCTGCACTCTGCAGTGAAAGCTGAATTACCTAGTAAGAAGGACATAACATTTCAGGAGCAATGGACTGTTTCTTGTCAATATGTTATCCCCAAGGACGACACTGGACTTTTCACTGTAGGAATGTGTGACAGCCATTTACTTACACAAGTAAAAGTAAGGAGATTCCTTGTAGTAGGCTAAACCTGTTCCCAGCCTTTGGGGACCTCAATAATGAAGAATCCTGATCTGCGCTGCACCTGTCATGCATGGATTGCTCTTGCCTGTCCTGCCACATTGCATGAGACGGGGTGGCGGCCCCCATTAGATGTCATAAAGAGAGGGGGCAGAGGTTACAAGGGCTGCTTCCAGTCCACTCCCCTCTGGCCTGGATCGTGGAGGCTGCCTCAATGGCTAGCCGGCCAGGGGCAAGCTTGTGCAGTCCAGCTGCCTCTGCACTTTCCAGGGTCAATGGTGATGGGCGCTCGCTGCCTTCATGGGGCACGGCTTGGAGTTGGGATGAGAACGCCCAGCCTGGGGGATTAGGCTGTCCCCCTAAGTCAGCTGCCTGCACTATAGAGCTGTCGACAACAATTCCCTGCTTGCTGTACCTCCTGATAAAAGTGGCCCGTTTCACCCATATTACTGTCTCACATGTTCACTGGGACAGTGCACGGGCAATTAAGTCTGCTTAACATAGCCTCAAGCCTTCATATGCTTGGCTTTATCGTCGGGTCTGTTTTTTGGTTGCACTAAAGTATAACAAAATGTTGACAGAGTGACTGGTATGTTTGGAACTAGCTTTTTATATAGACAGAAAAGTCAAGTTTTTTAGAAGGATTTTTAACAGCATACAAGTAGCAAAGGGCCTTATTCCAATTCTCTGTACTGCAGTAAATTTTGCCTCCATTTGTGCAGCGAAATGCAGCACGTTCCTTGTGTTCCCCATTATTTTGAACCCATGAGGCCAATTCCTTGGTCATTACTTGAAGGAAACTGTAATTTAATTGGGATTCTTTGGAACAGAACCTTCTGTGTGAGTATGTAACTTAAAATGATCTTTGCACCTACAGTATCCCCGTAGCCTCTTAAAAATGTTTTAGGTGAAATAAAAATTAAAACAAACATGCCAGGGGATAGAGAAGAAAGAAGAGTGGTGAGCTCTCATTTACAAAGATGTAAATGCCTGGCCAAAGAAAGCCTAGTTCTCTGTTTGAATTATCAGTGCAGCCATAAATAAAGTGGTGATTCAGTGGCAGTTGCTTCGGAAAAGTAGCTTTGGGATTTCTCAAATACAAAGAAAATTTATTTACAGTATTTTTACCCCGCCTTTCTTCCCGAAGGGACCCACAATGAAAGGTGCACTCCTCAGCACACTTACTAAGAGTAACGGCGCAATCCTGCCTAATGTTGTGCCAGCGGAGCGCACCCAGTAAAGAAAGTAAAGCACTTTCGCAGCACCCAGAGAGTAAGTGGCACCGCCGCAGAGGCTGGCACCGCTCACTCCGCGCCACCAGACACAGGTAAGTGCTGTGCTGGGTGGTGGGAGAGCATGGGGAGGGCAGGCCAGAGTGGCAGGGGAGGGGGCTATTGGCCGGCCAGGCCTGGGAGGGGGCAGGGATATCAGCAGTACGCTCCGCCATATCGCTGTCCCCTTCCTGGGCCTGGCCAGGCTTACACAGCCTACACGGCCTCCCTGGTTGTGCACCAGCCATTGGGGCCGCTGGGGCTTACACTGGGGAAGGAGATGAACATTCCTTTCCTCCGAGGTGAGCCTGGACCCTGTAGACATGGGCTGCATCCTGCATAGGATGCAGCAGCTGGCCATTTAGGCAGGCCGATGCATCTTAGTTAGGATTGGGCTGTAAATCTCACTGAACTCAGTGAATCTTGCTTCTGAGTAAACATATACTGTACAGTTATAACATACTGTACATGGTCCAACTCTTTTGCTATGATGGGCTGAATGCCAGAAACGTGTTGGTATTATTAATCATTCAGTATCGTTCAGTATCTATCCTGTTTTGTTATATAATTAGAAAGTTACAGAGACTAGAAATGAGGGAAGATACACTAATCTCTGCAAAGCCAATGAGCTGGATATTAAGCCAATTTATACTGTCAGTGCAGTTTGAATTTGAGTAAGGCTGCAGTCCTAAACACACTTACTGGGAGTAAGTCCCATTGAACTCTGTACACTTACTTCTGAGTAGACAAACATAGGATTGCACTGTAAGAGTGTTCTTGCAAGAAGAGCAGTTTGAGTTTTGGCTGACAGAATTGCTAAGACATGACCAGAGTGAAAACCTCCCAAATCTCATCATCTGCCCATTGGTTTCAATACTTTCCCCATTGCAGTACAGTCATGCACAGTCTTCTACAATGTTGTACTCATTTGAAGCACCTTTCTGGAAAGGCTGGCTGCATTCAAATCTGGTCAGTGAATTATTCACTGTGAATATGACTGCAGCTGTCCACATCATACAGTATAATTCAGGGTCTTAATTAATAAAGTTACCCATGTTGTGAGATCAGTTTGTGAGGCCATCTTTGAGATGTTGGCCTAGAACAGGGAGTTTTGTGATGACCCTGCAACTTTAGGGTTCATTTTCAGAAAGGTCCTCCTAAGCCCAGAACCATTCCCCTATTTCACATGCAGGGTGTGAAGGCAGAAGCGTACTTTTGCTTTACCTCATCTATAGCCTCTAAATCAGAGGTTCCCAACCTGTGTTACACGGACCACAGGCTGGTGGTACCTGGGCTGCTGGCCAAGATGGCGGCCATGCAGTGCCATGCTGGAGACCGAAAACAGGCGGCTTGAGCACTCGTGTTTCTAGTACAGGGAAGGGCTCGCCCTTGTGCCTTGCCTTGATGTTCTGCACTCCAGCGTAGCCACAAACCCGGAAGTAAGTGTCGATGACATCATCAGTACTTACTTCTGGTGGTACAGAGTGGGCCAGAAGCCTGCGAAGGTGGTATGCAGCGGTAAAAGGTTGAGAACCTTTGCTCTAAACTGCAATGTAGTCAGTATAAGGATTCTCTTCAATCAGGTGAAAAAGAATATGCTGAGTGAATGGGCCCTTCCTTATGCAAGCACTATAAGTGGTTTGTGTTAATACTTAGGAGTTTGTTAGCTATTCTCTAAGTAGATCTCATTTAACCTTAATACTGTAGCAGCTTAGTCAGTTTTGATTTCCACTGGGATTAAAGTTTCTAACATCCAGTGTATTCCAACATCACTTGTCTACTGGATTAGAGTTAATTACCTATCTTGCCTAATTAACTTCATTGCTCTGACCAAACTTATTTTCCTTTAATGCCAAGATGCATTCAGCTACTCTTAAAGTTCCAATTACCCTGGCCATGCTGCTGACAAAAGGTCTATGAAAACGTACAGATAAAAAAGGCATCCTAATGCTACACAAGAGGAATACAGATACATTAACACAAATAAAAAACCTTTAGCTATTGCCGTGACTTCAACTAAGAGCGCTATAAAAGAGCACCTTTTGAGATACAGATAAAACACAGTTTCCTGGCAGCAGAGAACTTACTGTGAACCCTATATTTAATGGACTAGTAGGGGGAAGGAGTGTACGGTAATGCTGAAAGTCCATTAAATCTGAATGCATTTATATCGCTGGACACACGCATGCATAAAACGTACATGGCAAGTTTCTAATGGAGTAGAAAACATCCATTAGTTCCTAACAGTCCAATCCTGTCTGGCAGGATGCAGCGGCGTGCACATAAGGTGCCTGCTGCATCCTGAGCAGGATTGGGCCTGCCCTGGCGCAGCTGGCGGCCTCCTCGGGGTAAAGGGACATTTGTCCCTTTACCCTGAGTAACGTGCCAGCCGCCCTGATGGGTCTCCTTGAATGCACGGCAGCAATTTTGCTGGCATACATTCGAGAGACCCTTGTAAGGCCCAACAGGCTTGGAAAGGGGGATAGGATACAGCGGAGGCCTCCTCCCCCTTTTGGACCCGATCTTCCAACCCCCCCTCCCGGAATCCCCCTGTTTTGCCTTCCCCCTGCCCCTCCGCTGCCCAGCAGGGCCTTACCTGCCCGCCGTGGCGCTGTTCCGCTCTGAGGCGCCAGAGGCACTGCTCTGTTCAGCGGTGCCAGAGTACTGGCGCTCCTTACTCTCCAGGTGCCGCAAACACCTTCTGGCTAGAGGTGTTTGATTTTGTTGAATGTTGAGAGGATTACAGCCTAAGTCTTACTGAACACAATGGGCTTACTTCTGAGTAAAGTAAATAACACCGTTTTCAAACACCTGTACTTATGGCACATTTGCAACACCCTAGACCAGCGGGGAGCGATTGCTCTGCCGCTCTAATGTTAGACAAGAGAAGTGGAGGTCCATTAAATCATGGGTTCACTGTACTGTGAATTACCTTACGTTTCTCTGCCTCTTGTTTAATATATAGACAAATAATGTAGAATGACAAATGTAATGAAGATTCTGATCAAGAATGGAAGAATTTGTTGTCCAGATTAGGAAGCCAACTTCTCTTGTTATGAAAGATCTCCAACCAATCCCCGTAGCTGGCCACCAACATGCTGAGTGATTTGCTCTGACACAGCTTAAGCAAGCAGATACATGCCTCAGACTGTCCTATATGAAGGAAATAAGAAGAAATAGGTAACAGCCAACTCCATGGGAGGCAAGAAGCCACCTGTCCTGCCCACCCACATGTTATCCATGTACTGCTTTTGTATGCATCCCTGCCACACAACAAGAATCACCATTGTACTTCTGGATTTTTAGTCTGTTAAATGTACTCCTTTAATAGATAAAATAAGGCAGGGAAAGAGACAGGGAGTGCTTTATTGCCAACACTACAGTGCTTTGGAAGCCTCTTCTCATCTCTAGCCAACAGAGGGTAACAATTACCGTACTGTCCCGAGTATAAGACGCACCTGATTATAAGACGCACTCTTAAAGTTTGGTGCTATTAAAAAAATTTAATTAAATCACTGGCATTAAATTGCAACAGCCTGACTATAAGATGCACCCCTAGTTTAAAATTTTAAATTAGGAGAAAAAAATGAGTCTTATACTCAGACCAATACGGTATTTGAAATGGTGAACCCTCCTCTCCACTGAGACCCAGAATCCAAACAGAAGTATCAGGATTCATGATTGCGGGGCATTTGCAGAAGTGCCTAAGCAAGTATGATTATGCAACAGCTACCTGTGAATATTTCAGCTTCAAATTAAAGAGAAGGGAATATCAAGATTCTCAAAATAGATGCACCAAACATATGAATTAGTTACTCTCTTCCCATTTGTATAATTTGCTAGGACAAATCAAGGCCAAGTTGAGTTTTACATGGCATCTCTCTTCTTTGACCCAAAGTTTTACTGTGTCTCATTAATATTTTATTCAGTGAGTGGCATTCTTGGTATATTAATTGAGATCTACTGTTATCGGGTTTCACTAGTGTATACATTTGAACCGGTTTCAAATCTTTGATGATTGTAAAAATAGACAGCAGTTCAGCTTTTTATAAGAACTTTGATGTTTTCCCCAGATTATTATTATTCTCCAGGGTTGTAAACATATTTTTGTTTGAAGTAGTACAGTATAGTACCATAGAGTCTACAGTCAGTGTGAAAGTAAACTGAAATAATGACACTAGTGGAAATATTAAAAATGGCCAAAGTGTACTTATCTCACACACAGGTGGTGCTTCAGCTATAACAACCTGTTTATAAACAACTATGGGTAAGCAACAACAGAGAAACCAGAAAAAACCATCAGTAATTTTTACATGAGACCATTGTACGAGCAGTCATAAATACATAAGAATTGCTTGAGCATGCACCAATAAACACGTGAGTCAAGTATATGGATGAAAAGGGACCACTTTTATTGAAAATAGAGTACAAAAGACAAGGAGACCTGGAGGCTCAAGGTCAAGGTAACACACAATGCACAGGTCCAGCGCTGAAGATAGGGGCCAATCCTAAGGACTGCCCTGGGCGGACGTTACAACCCTGACTCCAAGCCACCGCCTCTTCACGAAGAAGGCGGGCTTATCACCGTCAACCCCTAACGGGCCAAGGCAGCAGGAACAGATGTACCACCCTGAGCCGGAAGGCATCTAGGGCAGCTCATGTGATCCAGGCCGGGGACCCCCCATCTGACCCCCCGCGCCGGAGGGCAGCTGGGAGATGGAAAAACGGGGGGATCCCCTGCCCTTGCTGCCCCAGAGTTCACGCCGATAGCCCAACTTCCAGCCTTCTTACCCATACTAACCTGCAAAATAAGTGACCGGTTAGTGTCATGAAATAGAACAGAGCCCAAATGCAGTCAGAGGTAGGCGAAAAAAACGACACACCACAGCCAATTAGGTGCACATAAAAATTCTTACCTGCCCCCCAAATGGGTGACCAGCATAGCCCAGACTGCAATAAGGGAGGGCGGGAGGATTAATGGCTGTTTGCTGGCACAGAGGGGGGAAACAGGAAGGAGTGTGGCCGGGAGCAGGAAGATAAACCCATCTTAGGCCCTGCCCACACTCCCAATTACCACTCAACCTGAGGGGGTGGTTAAAGCCCCCCCCCATGTGCTCATGGAGTGGCCCAGCAAAGCACGGACCTTGTGCTAAAGGCACGATTCGGAATTCTGCTGAAAAGTCAAAGGTTCATCTAGTCCTGCATCTTACCATGACCAATCAGATGTCCCTGGGAAGCCAACAAAAGGGCATGATGGTAATGGTTTTCTACCACTGTTGTTTTTGGTGACGTACACACTCTGAACATGAAAGAGATCATATAACCATTGTGGTTAGTAACTATTGATGTTTTCTTTGTGAATTTGTCTAATTGCCTTTTAAAGTTAGTGACTGTAAAAAAAAAATTGTGGCAGTGAATTCCATAAATTAAGTGTGCACTTTAATGATTAAGTAATTACAGTACTTTCTTTTCTCTGTCTTGAATAAACAGATCCTTGATCTCCAGGATATAGTTGGAACTTGGGAACTAAAAGACAAATCACACGATTCTTCTTAGTGCTAGCTGGCAGTCACATCAAAATCAGCAGAATCATTATGGACATCCTTGAAGAATCTAATCTTCAGAAAACTGGTGCCTTACTACTTCATCACCATGCACCTATCAAGCCCATTTTTTGTTAAAAATGGGCACAGGGCAGACCCACTCTTAAGATCTCGTAGAAGCAAAAGGGTCATACGAACCAGCCCAATGGCCTAACCAACAGGAGGGTCAAAACAGTTCCCGGGAAGATGACATTTCCTGTACTCTTTTTGCATGAATTATACAGGGCTATATGTTGCCAGTGGCAGTGCGTTCAACAAAAATCATTAGTGTATCAATGAGCATGGCAATCAACAGAACAGGACCTAGGGGATCAGAGGCGTCGGCTGATGGGGCGGGGGGCCCCCGGGCGCAGGGCCCCGGGGCGGGGCTCCCTAAGTTTCGTTTTTGTTTTTTCCTTTTTTCGTGTTTTTTTTACTGTTGGTCAGTCGAAGCGGGCATTTAAGGGAGCATTTCGGATTGAAATTATTTAAAAGGGAATAAACTTGCTCCTAGGAGGAGAAGTTGGGTTTGGGCAAGACAAGGAGCTAACGCAAAAACGCTACTTGAAAAAAAAATTATGGTTAACTTAAAAAAAAATGACATCCATACATACACAAGCATATAAAAGATTTGAGATATTTTAACTGGCAGGCTATAAGCTATATTTGTGGTTTCTTAAAGAGGAAGCCTGAATTTTATATGAACGCTCTGTGTGTGTGTTATGTGCAAAGTTTGCATTTCTGTTGTTGTATATGATTGATTTCTAAAAGACCAACAAAATCTTAATGGTAGGACTTGGCACATCTCACACTTTCAGAAAAGTAAAACTACACTGCACATTTAATTAAGAGAACTATGATTATTGATCATAGATCAATTATTTTTCCTAGGTTTAAGTATCCATAAAAACTTGCATCTTCAGCAAATTTCTTATGTTAAATTCACAAACATTTAATGGTACAGTATTTAAATTATACATTTTTAAATTATACATTTAAATTAAAAATATGGATTTTTAAAAATTTAAATCCATGCTAACTTGATCTGTTTCTGACCTTAACAAAGGCCTATCATCTTTCCTAACGATGGCTTAGTTTTTCATCTAAATATAACGTGCTCCTTTGATTAGACTTGTCATTGAATCAGAGTCAGTAAGGGCGTTTTATTACACAGCTAAGTAATAGGCTGCTACAACATTTCAGTGCAATAGAAAAAAAAATCCAGATGTGAGTGGATACAAATCCTTTCTTCTTTCACTCTTTCCTTGATTTGCACAGGTGTTTGAGGATGACTGCTCAAAGTTGACATAAGGCAAGCAAGCCCTGTGCGGGGCTTCTTGTTTAGGCATTGCTAAATTGTTGGGTAATCATCAAGAATGGACAGATTATCTATAATTGTGTTACTTCCTAGGCAGCCTGAGCAAAGAGAGGATGACCCACGGAAGGCTTCTGAGGCACAATTTCCCCCTGCAGTGAGCCAATCAAGGTAATTCCAGCCCCAAAACCCAGAAAAAAGTAAGCAAGTTTACAAGAAAAAAGTAAGTTAACGACGCCCCCGCGTTAGGACAGAGATTGAGGAATGTATCCCTGCCGTAAAGCGGGGGACACCTGTATTCTAAATTTAAATGCTCCTTGATTTTCTTTTTTTCAACTTGAGGGGGTAATATCGCCGTAAAGAAATATATTTTGGGGTAACAGCTAAAAAAGTTCCCCGACCCCTGTGCTAAATGAAACACGTGAGAAACCTCTTGAATGTATGCATGAAATGAAAGATAGTTATTACTAACTTGGCTCCAACCTAGCTGAAATTCCCTTTTTGATAAATATTGAAACTATGAAGGGGGGGGGGGGGGAGAGAAACTAGAAACAGAACTGATTATAGTTGTTTCATCTTTGTTAACCAAAAAGTAATAAAAAAAATTGAAATTTGATTACCTACTGTGTTTCTCCTTTTTAGGTAAAAACTGGCTTTTTAACATCTCTTAATTCAGAGTTCTTTTGCATTTCAAAAGAGCTTTCATGGATCAGGCATTGGCCAAAGAGCTAGTAGTCCTTTGGAAGTAGTTAAAATTGAGCCCATCAGCTGTTTGGCAGGAAAGAGAAGGACTGAATGCAGCTCCCTGCTCTCCCTCCCTTAAAGCTACTCAGAAGGATTTCAGCTGTCATTAATGTTCATGCACAGCCCTAGCTGTAGGATTGGGCCGGGAAATTGCACACTGAGCATTTTTTTAGTTTGTGCGTGCAAATCCTATCCAGAAAAAGATATACAGAAGCCTGCTTCTGTGTACACATAAAGTTTGGAGTGAGTGTGAGTGTGTGTGAGTGATTTACCCTTCCATGCCCCTTACCAACCAAACTACAATTCCATTGGACCCAGCTTGTAATGGGCTGACTGCCATCCAGTTCCTGTCAGTTCCCCTTGTAAGGCAACACTAGTGGGGGACTACCTGGTAGAGGACTTATAAACATCATCACTTGGATGCATGAGTATTGTAGTCTGCACTGCCTCCTAGTTCTATTATTGAACCACAAGGCAAATGTAAACTACAAATCCCATGCATCCCGGTGGCTATGGATGTTCGAAGTTCTCAAGCATGTTCAGAAGCATCCAGATCTTTAGGATGAGAAATACGAAGTGTTTGCTGTCACCAGCCTGCTCTTCCACTTGCTGATATAAAGCTTCACAAGGGAGTTTGTCTGGGAAAGATGGGTTCTGGTAGGGAGCACCAACATTTTGAGCTTTCTTGAAGAAGTGCTTTTTGGGGGGAAACCCTGGAAGTTTCCAAGACAGCTCAGAAAAGCCAAGCTAATTAAGAGGTGAGCTAGGAGGCACTCACCCATTACTAATCTGGACACTTTTTGCAGCCCAAAGGAACTTCAGTGCAGTATTATATTTCATTTCAAAGTGTAAGTGCAACGTCTTAAGGAAAATATGTGGTGACCAAGCCAATATATTGTCATTTCAGAGCTCAGGAGAACGTGATAAATGAAGGTTGATCTCTCTCTGATGTCTCAAACAGCTGAATACCAAGTTAAGAGCTGCAGCCCTCCGTTCTACATGTTTTTTATACGAGTTGATTATATGATGATTATAATATGTTAAGAATGCACAATTATGTCCTTGTCTTATGCGAGATCAATTTCTTCACCAGCCAGAATTTGGACAGGATACGTGCTGTGAAACTATGATCTGTGATTCAGAGTTTGTAACAAAAATGTTCAACAGGAAACTAAATGACCCAGAAAAGGTATGTATTTTAAAAAAAAAGCCAAGCAATAATCAAAGGGGCGCTTGAATGACCAAAGTGGTGATATTTCAGCATCTTGACTGCTGTTAACATTAAGCCCCCATTAGAATTGAATTGCTGGGGTCATCTAAAAGGCATGCAGAGTCATCACTGCCAATTATAGTCTCATTTTTTAAATCAGAAAATGCCGTTGCAAACGTGCTTGTGAGTTGAAAACAGACCTCCTTTTATGCGGAAGTAAAGATCCTAATGGTAACAGGACTTCCCTTCTCTTTAAACCTCACCTACCCACTCAGAACCATTTACCACTCACTGTCTTCCTATTTTAAGGCTGCCATTCCCTACACACTTAGAAGGGGGTAAATCCCATTCAAATCAGTGAGACTTATTTCTGAGTAAATACGCATTGGATTGTGCTGCAAATCAGAAAACTGCGTAGAACCCTCTTTCGATGGCAGAGCAAGAAGATATTCAGCAGATAGATACTCTCTCTCTCTCTCTCTCTCTCTCTCTCACTCTCTCTCTCTCTCTCTCTCTCTCACACACACACACACACACACACACACACACACACACACACACATTTTTGTAATTATTAATTTGCATTTATATACAGCCCCTCCTTCAAGGAGCTCAGGGCGATGTACATGGCTCCTCCCCTTCCTTTAATTAATTGGATTCTAGGGAGGATTCAGAGATTCTGAATCAATATTTGACAGCTGAATGAGGCAGAACAAGCAAACCTAATCCAGAAAAGATGGAGGTGCAATTGCTTGGATGTCCTACTGATCTAGGAAGTGGTGTTCACTTCCCTTAAAGGATTAGGTTTGCTGTCTGGGAGTACTCCATGATTCAGGGCTTCTCCTGGAGGCCCAAGTGGCTTCAATAACTAGGAGTACCTCTTACCAGCTTCAACTGGGGACCAAAAGTGTTCCGGATTTTGGATTTTCCCAGATTTCAGAATATTTGCATATTAAATACAGATAGGGTGGAAGAGATGGATCTCTTTGGGACTGGTCTGTCCTCCCCAATCCCATTCGGACTGTAGATACTGTACCAGGATGTTTGGATTCCCTTCCTTTGGTCGGAGTGCATTTCACCAGATACTCTATCCGCCCTCCTTCCAAGGGATGGGAGCACGCATTCAATGCATCTGATCTGGGGACGGGGAAGCCGGGTGTGTGTGACGCCTACTTGCCAAGCCCAGGTGTTTCATTCACCTCTCTTTAGAGTTGTTGCTCCTGCTGCCTCTTCCAGCGGCGCTTTTGCAGCACTTCTGTTTTGAAGCAAGCTGGTACCAGCTGGCAGAGACCTCATTTGCCGCCACCTCCTCCAGCCCACCTGGATGTCCAGATAAATTGTCCAAAAAATTCCTGCCAGCTTGCTGGGTCGCACTGAGCCCACACAAAATTCAAAAATTCAACGCTGGGTTGCGTTGAGCGTACAAAAAATGCAAACAACAAAAGTCCTGGCAACTTCCTCTGCTGGGTGAGTAGCAGCGTATTCCGGCTAGGTGTGGGGATTTTTTTTTTAAAAAAAAAGTCACGGCCCCCAAAATGTCTGGATTTCAGAATAGTCTGGATTTTGGATGTCTGGATAAGGAGTAATCAACCTGTACTACAATGCACTGTACATAGAGCTGTCCTTGAAAACTTCAGTTGATACCAAATGCCACAGCCAGGTTTTTGGCAAGGGCCCTGACTTTGCATTACTTACCTATTTCTTTTCAAGCTTAATTCAAGGTGGTTGTGGTTATTACCTTTTAAAGCTCTAAGTGGTTTGGGGCCAGGTTACCTTAAGGACTGCCTTTCATCCATGTGTGTCTTAGTATATTCTGATCATCATCTGCTCCAGGTGTTTTTGCTGGCAGAAGTCTAGCAGATCTTCAGCAACAGCAGGACATTTTCAGTGGTGGCACCAATCTTTGGGAATACTTTCTTCTCAGAGCCCATTTGGCTGCTACACTCCAGTTGTTGAGGACTTGGCTGTTTTGCTGCATTTTGGGCAGAGAATGATGTTATGATTGATTTTTTTTTTTTTGCTGGTCTGCTATTTGTTACTTTATCGATATTTACTGCTGGTTGTCTGTTAGCTTTTGTCTTAACCTACATTGACTGGTTTTTGTATTGTATTTTTGGGAGCTGAACCCCTTAAGCTGAATCCCTTAAAACAAATCTTACTATCAATCTTATGGGGATTTTAAGAGGGTTTTTTTTAAAAAAAATTGTAGCTAGGATAAAACTGAGTGCAACATTTTATATTTAGTATCAGTGCTGTTTTGCAAACTTCTTTTTTCTGTTGAACTGCCCAAGCCCAGATATTTGTGGTGAATGCGGAAGTTCCAAAGTGGCCCAATTCTTCCCTGTGTGCCATTTATTCCAGTGAAAGGGAGAACTCTGCACATACAACTCCTCGAACCTAGAACTGCCCCATTCACTGAAAGGAGAATAGGGCAGACTCATTTGCACACTGAGCGTACATAGAACTCTGGATTAAAGGCTGAACCAAATGTGGTGTTAATCTTGCCATTGATCCTGGCAGTATTGCTTTTTCCCTCTCTGGAAATTGCCATTGATCCTGGCAGTATTGCTTTTTCCCTCTCTGGAAATTGCCATTGATCCTGGCAGTATTGCTTTTTCCCTCTCTGGAAATAGCATGTGTGGAGACTTCAGTTAAGATTAAAAGCATGGTAGGGAGGGTTAAAGCCCCTTTCCCTGGTCCTAGTCTGGATCTCGCATAGTACCGTACTTGCAGTCTGTGTATTTACAAAAAAAGGCAAGCACACCAGGGCCAATGAGACGATTAATCTCATGTCTAGTTTGGCCCTAAGGTGAGTTTATTTCAGGTCGACTTACTGGTTTCAGTCTAGTATTCCCTTGTGAAAAACAAAAAGCCTGGACACTTGGGGTCAGATTTTAATGAACAAATGAGGAACAAGCAGATTCCAGAGGAGGGAACTTCATACTCAGTAACTGTTTTGTATTCTTATTTATTTCACAAGTGTATCTTGTGCAAACCGAAACCATATCTTTATTCTACATGGACTTAGCACATCCTAACCTGTAACAGAGGTGGATATTCTGGTAAAAGTATTGTTTGCGCTATGTATTGCCTCAAGAAGTAATCAAATAATCTCATTCCAGTGGTGAGGAGTCCATCGGTGGTGTGTTTTGGTTCCATTCTTCTTCAGCTTTGACATTAAACCAAGCCATCTCTGAGGAGCAATGAGTGGAAGAGGCAGCTGGATCAACTTTGAATGAGGTGAGAAGCCAGATCTCCTGGGTCGCTCCTGGGCGACTAAATTACCAGTAGGATGAAGTGTATAGTATATGGATATAGCTTTGTGGGAAAGGCAAAACGTGCTGGCCTGTAGCTCAAGTGACTGGCTTTAGCCAAATTTTACTTCTGATTTTTTAATAATGGCATTTTCCCTAGTAAAGATCATGAAGGTGATAATTTCAGGATTTCCCCATTCACTCCCATATTGAATTGAAGCTAAACTGTGAAAAACAGTCTAATTGAAAACAGGTCTCATAATCCTGGACAGCAACTTTTGCTTGTTTTTGGAAGCAGACTTTGTGAAATCTTAGCCATTTTCACATTTCTGTTTCTATATGTGGTGTCATTGTGTAAACAGACAGCTTAATCCTATACATGTGTACTCAAAAGTAAGTCCTTTTGAGTTCAGTGGGGCTTACTCCCAGGTACGTGTGTTGGAAGAGGCAGACCAAGAGGGGTGAGAAAGGGAGGAGCTGCTGAGGCGCTGGGAGAGCCAAGTTATCACGTGCGCTGCCCTTTTAGCAACTCCACTTCTGCTGAGACATCACTTCACAGACCACCTCTCAGTTGCTGAACTGCAAAGTGATGCCTCAGCAGAAGCAGTGCTGCTGAAAGGGTGGCGCGCGTGATAATTGGGCTCTCCCATATTTTGAAAATACGATCAAGATTTGCATATTTTCTCTTCTGTCATTTGCAGCTAAGATTTGCAGGAGTTCTTAAGTGAGAAAAAAGTTCTTATTTCTGGTCATCACCTGCTTAATGTCAGTTTCTGCTTAATGACATCACTTCTGGCCCTCAGCAGGCGCCATGAATGCTATTTGGCCTGCTGTATAAGACGAGTTTGACTCCCCTGCTCTAGGGCTAGGAAAGAGAACTGCTTGAGAGTCTAGAGAGCTGCTGCCCACCAGACAAGTAGTGGTGGGTTAGAAGGGCCAGGGGTCTATGATTGTCCAGTAAGAACCACCAGGGAGGCTGTTGCAAGTTCCATCTGTATTGAAAATCCAACTGGCATTTTCTGTTATGTAAAATTTCATTTTGTTTTATTGAATTTTAATTAATTAGGAGCTTCCCTTGCATGATAGGAAAGGGTGGGATATAAATGTAAAAAATAAATATTGTAACACCCTCATTCCGAAACAAATACCCTTAATTTCTCAGAAGCTGAAGGTGAACAGCAGATGGTGATCTCATCACACTTTTTCTAGGGGAATCTGGATGGTCACTTGTGTAGGTGGAGGTGCTGGTATAACTGGACCTTTGTTCTGATTCAGCAATGCAATTTACCCTATATTCTAATTACTGTACAATCCATGGAGATAGGTGGAGAAAATCCAATAATAGTCAGAAATGGAGCATTCTTCTTCACATGAAATGTTAGATTTACTGTAGAGTTTTTAAGAAAGCAATTTGAAACATCTTTCCAGGCTCAGAAGAGAACAAATCCATCCAACAGAACCTTCACTATTGGTCCAAGGTACTCCTGAGAGCTATGGCTAGGTAGACAAATATGACTCTGCTGAAAGAGAATGTGCTGGTTTCCCAGACCATGTGCCAAAAAAGGGAGAGCCAGTTGGTTGCAGGAAAAGCCTCATTTGAGATGACATTTGTGTGCAATCTTGTCGACTGAGCAGATGTCTTCAGAAACTTTCCCCCTTTCCTATCAGCAGATTTGGGAAGGAGGAGGCTCTATCAAAGACCAGCTACAGTTCTTCACCAATAGTGATGTGTGAGGTGGGCTGGGGGGGGCAGAGGAGAGTCACTGCTACTCTCTCCTGCCCCCATTTACAGCGCAATCCTATCCAACTTACACCACCGGTGTAACTCAGCTCAATCCGGTGTAACCCAGCGGTGCAGCGAGAACAGGATGCCCCAGAACGGAAAGGGGATTCAAATCCCCCTTGAATCCCCCTTTGGAGAGGATTTGAACCCCCTTTCCGTTCTGGGGCCACCCGTTCTCGCTGCACCGCTGGGTTACACCGGTGGCGTAGGTTGGCTAGGATTGCGCTGTTAGTTCCAAGGAAGGATGGTAGCTTGCCTTTGATGCAGCTGCCTTCACTGTTAAAATGTTTGCCAGTAGAGAGAGAGAGAACTATGGGCAAGTGGCTAGCTACACTTATGAGGAATACGTGAAGCCTTTCCATCTTCTCCAGGAGGGCACTTACAAGTAGTTTGTATACTACTGTTTACAGATACGCATGCTTGCATGCGCACACAGCAGGACAGGAACGTATCTAGACATGCCAAAAGGCAATTTTAAGGAAGTATATCCCTCTTTCTCCCAAGTTTGAACTGCAACAGTGTGAACACACCCAAATTCTTATAGGAGGCTGCTGAAACTGATTCTGTTCATGAATCTCTACCATTCTGTTGTTTATAAGAATTTTCAGTGAACTACTCCCTCTGATTCATAGATCTCTGAATGCCAAGTTAACAGCCTGAAGAACTAAAAATATCTTCAGCAAAAGCAAAACTATAAACTGGTATCCACACATATCAAAATAAAAGTATATGCTCGTTTTTTAAAAGCAATAATTGCAATAACTTCATGCAAAGTTATTATAGTTCCTATAACCACTGGCGTCGCTCGAGGTGGGGCGGAAAGCTAAGTTCTGCAGCTTTCCACCCCACCGTTACTCTCCTGCACGAGGCACCCTGCCCCCTCGTCGTAGGAGCCCGTCAGCGGAGAGAAAGCAACGTGCAGGAGAGTCCCCCCTACGACGTGGGAGCGGGGTGCCTCGTGCAAGAGAGTAACGGTGGGGTGGAAAGCTGCAGAACTTAGCTTTCCGCCCCACCTCGAGCGACGCCAGTGCCTATAACCCTGGTATAAAATTGTGCTTTAAAGGGAGGAAGCCATTTTCAGTCCTGGTTGTCTCTGTTCAATACCTGTTGCACAACTCTGAATTACTTTAATTGCTGTTTGGAAAGTAGCATCGTAAGAGTATAATATTTTAAACAAGGCAGGAAACTGTAAATAATGAAGCTGAAATTCATCTTTGATCTTTAATTCAAACTTTTTTTTATTAAAGTATGAATGCCTTTAATGTTGCAGAATAGTTTACATACATTAGAAAGCAATAAGCATAATTTTCAAGAGGTGTAAGTCCTCCTCAGTGTGTTCCCATGATCAATCTACATGCTGTAACACTGATCACACACATACATACATACACGCACACACACACACACAGACATACAGAATGTACATATTCACACACAATGGAACAGACTTCTATAGCTATCTCCTTTGATTAGCTTTCTTTTAAGGCTTCTGTAAGGTGCCCTAGTGCCCCTAACATCACCACGATTTACGAACAAGACTGTATAAAGGAGCAGCATTACCTGCAAACTATCAATCAGCACTTGGCCTTAAATCTTTAAAAAAAAACAACAAGTTTAAGTTATAGACTCTTTCATCTATGACCAGAGAAGGGTTCAGGAAATATTAGTATGAGGTTTTGAATTGGCACAAGCCATCTGCTTTCGAAGCTTGACCCCAAAGGAGCCTTGACGTTCCATTGTAAGACACCCTGTGATCATTATGGTTGCTCAAACCTTGGCCCTTGACAGCAAACAGAACCAGGTCAACAAGCTAATATGGACATGGTTCGTGACGGGTTTCTGTGACACGAAGATATTATCTCATACCATGCTAGGCATGAGGCTGAGCATGGGTCATAATCCAACTGGTATCAGTCCAGAATCTTTACAATCCCTCTCTCAGCCTTCAGCAGTGGTCCAACCAGGGATGCCCAGAAAGCGAGTTTACAATCAAGATTCCCCACCCCCACTCCTGCCTTTTGACATCCCTGCAGTTCGTATTTAAGAACTATGATGCTAAAGTGAATGATGAGTGGCTGCAGGTACATTAAAAAAGGTAAAAATGAATAAAATAAAATATAGCATATGATTATAATGTGTAAATATAAGCATCTCTGAATATTCAAACTGTGAAATGTGAATAATCTGTCGACTGTCAGGCTTTTAAATCTAAAAGCCTGCAGGTAGCTATTTCAGCCCGGGAGGTGGCCAACAGGATTTAGCAGTAGACTTTCAGATTATATGTTCTCTAGAAACAGATGCACTGCTACTGTGCATCAGCATTAGACCTTAGCAACAAATCCTAGAGGATCTTATCACTAGAACCGCTTGAACAGGCAAACAGAAATAATTTATCATCTTTAAGAAGTGAAACCTGAACTGTAAGGGTCAGAATGGAGCCAGAAGGTGGATAGAAAAAGTAAAATGGAAAAAGAAAAAGCTTTTCCTCACATTTTAAAACAGCAGCGGATTTCAATGTGATGCAGTTGTTATAAAGATGCATATATTTTAGGGGATTTACTGAATTTCTCTTTATTCTTTATTTTGAAAAGCTGGTCAGTCAAAGGTTTGGAAAGTCCTCTCGCTCCCCAAATGAACTGTTGCTTATTCATCTATATGCTTCTATTCCCAGGGCCATTTCTGTTTTTACTTAATGACTAATGAGTTCAAGTCAGCCATCATCCGATTCCAATTCTTGAGACATTTCCTCAGATGAGCTATTCCTGTGGATCCGGCCATCACTCTTCATGCTATGGAAAGTCTTCTTAAAGGCCTCCATCATGGCATGAGCCAACTTCTTGGCCTCTAGCTTGCTCTCGCACTCGACGGCATGGCAGTCCATCTGGTAGGACAAATCATCATTGATTTCCCGATACACCCAAGCAAAAATGTTTGGGCTAACATTGTGGTCGGCAGTGCAGTAAGCAATACGTGCAACCTGAAAGGTATCCATGTGGACAGTGGCCTCTCCTTTGAGGTCCAGATGATGAAGCCAAACTTGGAAGGGGCGGATTTCCAGGAGGGCATTTGCTGGGAAGACATCCTCTCTGGCAAGTGTGTGCTTCTTCCACAATTCAATTACTGGTTTCTCTGTGCAACCTGACAAAAACTGCATTCCTGTTGTGGAAACTTTACCCAAATACGTAACCTGAGAAAAGAGAGGAGGAAAAAAACACGTTTGTCAGTAGAGCTCTTTAGTAACCAGTTTTTAACATATTGTGATCTCTTAGCAGAACATTATCCTCATCATTGGAAAACTTCTGATATTAGGACTTCCCTTCCATCTGGCTACTTTTAGCGTGGGATTGTCTGCCCAGCTGTCGTTGAATTAATTCATCTTATTCTTTCAGATTCATGTGCATTTAAGGGGCCAAACCTGGTTATTATATAGTACAGTAACTCTTTTAAAAAGATCAACACTAAGCCATAGAGCACACCAGATTAACTCATATTATAGTTTTGTTAGCAAATGGCCTCTCTCTCTCTCTCTCCCCCTCTCTCTGACTTCCAGTTTGACTTGCGTACAAACCATTTAGGAATAAAAGTATAAGCAATGGCACTGCTTCAAGAGACTATACATTTTCAAGTCTGAGCCCATTTCTATCTACCTTCCACTGATTACTTTCAAATCTAGGAATTTGTCAGAGAACGAACACCCTGCTCTTACTAGTTAATAGCCTCATGTTTTTTTTAACCTTATTGAAACAGGCCATTGATCAAACCAAGTTAATTACACATGAGCTGGTGGAGCAAAGAGACTGAGCTATGAATCAGGAAGTCCCCAATTCAAATCTCACCTCTGCTACAAATGTAAAAGATAGGAAAGCCACTATTCTCTCTGCCTCGGCTCCTCAACTGCAACATAGGGATAATCTCACTACTTTACAAGGCTGTTGTAAGGATCACAACTTAATGTATGTGAAACAATATGAATATTCAGAAGTTCTATGCAAATAGAACTCATTTAATTTTGTTCTTTCATCCAAGCTTCTGATATCGTAGATTATAACCTGATCCATAAAAATAACAAAGGGCTCACAAATGGGAATACATAGCATACATACAATTAGTTACAATATGTTATCGGTAATTACAACTGTGGTCCAATAAGATAAGCAGTCCAAGTAGTTCTTTAGGCATTAGAATTTTACGGCACAATCCTGTCTAAATCGAGGGTGGTGTAAGCCGTCATGAACGTGCCATAAAGCACGTTCACAATGACTCGAGAGTAGGGAAGGCCAGCGCAAGGCCGGCCTCCCCTGCCCCGCCGATGGAGCCCTTGCCCAGACACCGCCAGACCCAGGTAAGGATCCGGGGGGGGGGCGGATCGGCGGGAGAGAGAGGGTGCAGATAGGCCCAGCTGTGCCGGGAGTGGGGGGACCCTGACCCCCACCGCACGGCTGGGCCTTTACACGGCCTCCTCTTCTGCCAGCGATTTCGCTGGCAGAAATCAGAGGAGGCCAATCGGCCTGAGCGCCATTTACACTCGGGGAAGGGGACGAGCATCCCCTTCCCCGAGTAGACCTCTGGCCAAACAGGAGCCTGCCCGTGGTGGAGCATAGGATCCGGCGAACGGCCTGGGCCGCCAGGCGGATCCTTACGCAGGACTGCTCTGCCCAGGTCAGTAGGGAGGCAACAGCAGGCAGAACAAATGAAATGACTCTCTTTAAACTCACAAGCTCTAGGTCAGGGGTTCTCAACCAGTGGCACTAGTACCACCAGTGGCACTTTGGCATACTGCTGGTGTTATTCAGACCACCACACCACTGGAACCCCTCTGGTACGTTTTCGCTCCTGAAAGTCTCCTGCCTTTGGCCGAGTCTCTCGTGAATGCTAAGAAGGGCCCTTCGACCCACCCAGATCCTCCTACCTGCATTTTATAGCCTCTGAGAACCTAAAAACCCAGAAGTAACTGGCGATGATGTCATAACTAGTCATTTCCAGTGGTACACAGCAGGAGAGTGGCACCGGAGGTGGTACTCGGCCAGGAAGGGGTTGAGAACCCCTGCTCTAAGTGATGCTAGATAAGTACAGGAATGAAGACAAAATGCTATGTGGGTCAATGTGTTGTTGGAAATGTTCCTTTTGAAAGAGTTTGGTACTTAGAGGAGTGGCTGCCATCATCTTCCTACATCAAGTAAACGTTGAAATCATATATAATATTTAAAAAACCCAATATATCATATCGAAAGATTACAGCAAGCGTGAAGCAATAAATCCTACTAGCACACTATTCTCTATCCACTTATAATATCCAACTGAGCCAAAATATCTCTAACATTCTATTAATTAAAATCTCAAAATCACTTCATTTCAAGTCAATAAGTGGCTTCCAATTTTTCAAAAAAAAAAAAAAAAAAGATTGACTTCTCCTTAATTAAAATTGTAAGTTTGTCCATTTCAGCATAATCTAAAACTTTCATCCACCAATCTTCCATTGAAGGTAGTTGAAATAATATTCTTAAGTTATGAAAACACACAGTCGTATTTGAGTGAGAAGCAACACATCTTGTCGTGGCCCCGGAGAAGTTACTCAAGTTAAGTTCAAATATCCCCACATAGTATTTGGTAGGTTGCACATATCACAGGTCATTGTCTGAAAGCACATGACACAGCACCCTGGCTGAAGATAAGCAGATCTGTGTTTCTGCATAAGCTGAGAACCCTATTGACACTGCATTGAATTATATTATGGAAGAAAGGAAGGATATACATGTAACCTTTTATGAACTTGCAGCACAAGTCAAAATCTGATTCTCATTAAAATCAAGAACAAATTCCTATTGATTTCATTGTTAAAGATGTACCCTGAGCTTTTTCATCTATTCTGAGGGGGGAAAAAACTCAAGACAAAGCCGTTTTCTGCCAATTGCACCTTGAGTTAAATATTGACATTCAGTTTAGGAAGCTTACGATGAGAACTGAAACATTCTTTAAAATTGATTTGCAATTTCCCCCTAAAGGTTAGCATGTTCACATGCGCCTAATCACTATTAATAGCCAAAACTGCAGCTGTGCTTGAGATCATTGCAGGAACTTGCCAGTGCGGAAAGGACTTGGACAGCAATTCTCATTTTACAAGCAAACGCGCAGAAAGAAGAGAGATAACTTTGGTATGTCAGGAAAGTTCTGAGGGACACCATCTTTTAAAACCCTTCGAAAAATAATATGGAGACACCAAGCTACTACTAAAGGTAATAAGAGGAATATATTTCTGTATCTGGAGAACAGCGAGACTATAAAAGGCCCTTTATTTCTAAAGTTTAAAAATCTAATCTCAGATGCTCACTGACTTTAGTGAGAGATTTGACTGTTCAACCTGCAGGAAATTGGGATTGGCACTGTACCAGCAATAATGGCTAAGACTTGAACTAAATTTTATCTTATAAGAAGATTTATGAAGCCACCCTGGCTGCTCTATTCACTAAAATGCGGACATAACTGGATTGCCTTGTGCAGATAACTAATAAGACTACTGCTTAGACTGGACTTTTGTATGTATATCTGGCTAATGGATATACACTTTGACCAATTCTTCTGACATGCCTATTAAATCTTGTAGGTGCATAGTTTTCACTGGCAGAATTTCTTATTGATAACCCAATTCTATGGGCCGGTTATGGCAGCGGAACTCCTGTTCTGCCACTGTTGGCACTCCTGTTCTGCCACTGTCAATGACTACATCACAAATGGTGTGCTGCTGTCACACACTGTAGGACCACCAGTGCAAATGTTTGGAGGCCCTGTGAGTGTGCCAGAACCACCTGGATGCTGTTACCAGAGCAGCTAGTTTGGCAGTGTGGGTGATTCATGGGCAGGGGGCAGTTTGGGGGTGGATCCCAGTGGCAGCAACATGCACTGGGATGCTATCCCATTTTTCATTGCTTGACATGCCCCCAGCTCTCCTCTTATGCCTGCATAGGGTCAAGGAGACCCATAGGTGACTAGGCGGCCTACCAGGAGGTAAGTAAAAATGTACTTGTTGTCTGGCTGCCGCCACCCCCACCCCCATATCAGGGGGTGGCCAAACTGCGGCTCCTGAGCCACATGCGCTCTTTGACCTATAATGTGCGGATCTCGGAAATATGTTGGCTGAGCTCCCTTTTGCATCACAATTAATATAAAAGGTAAATAAGAGATTCTCAAGCTTTATATATATACCGTATTGGTCTGTGTATAAGACTCACTTTTTTCTCCTAATTTAAGTTTTTAAACTAGGGGTGCGTCTTATAATCAGGCTGTTGCAATAATGCCAGTGATTTAATTAAAAATATTTAATAGCACCAAACTTTAAGGGTGCGTCTTATAATCAGGTGCGTCTTATACTCGGGACAATACGGTATATGTATTGATGACCCAATTCTATGGGCTGGTTATGGCAGCAGAACTCCTGTTCCGCTGTTTAATGAACATTAAAGAACACAGACAGACAGATAGTATTTCTTTAATGTTTATGGTCAGTAAATATATTTAAGAATTTAAATGCTATATTGTGGCTCTCAAACATCTGAAATTTTATTGTATGTGGCTCTTACATTAAGCAAGTTTGGCCATCCCTGGTATATAATAATAATAAAATAATAATAATAATAATAATAATAATATACAGTATTTATATACCGCCATTCTTGGTCATTGGATTTCTCCTCCAACTTTAATTCAAGGTGGTGTACATGGGCAGGCTGTCCTAACCCCCCTAATGAGAGGTTTTACAATATATAAATGTCCAATCTTTCATGAACAACTACATTCCAGGTGGTATCCTTTTGCAGCCTGGCTTTTCTGCTAGCTGGCGCCTCCCACACTCTACCAACGCAGCTGGGAGCTCTTATCTCTCCTCACGGAGGCTTTTCACAGCTTTTTGACGGCGGCGTGTCTCAAACTTGCCATCTTCGGGCTTTGCAAGGCGGCAGCTCTCCCGACTGAGCCAGACCCCTCTGCATATATGCTATGGACTGTGTGCTACAGCCTGGTGGACAATAGGATTGATCCATAATTATATTGGTACTATCTGATGCTGTATATGCTAGGACATCTTTCAGTACTGTATTGTCATTTTTTGTGATTTGTGCCTTTTAGAAGGCATTTCAGTGGCTATCTGAAATGTAGTGAAATTCCTAAGAGCTGTAAAAGCAAAATGACTGTTACAAGTAAGAAGCAATGAAAGAAAGAAAAAAACTGAAGCGGCAACTATTTCCTTGCAAACAGGTTGCTTTTGATAGTTTTACTCATAAATAATGACTTGCAGGGTTGAGAATCAAGTACTGTGTCTAAATA
This sequence comes from Plestiodon gilberti rubricaudatus, assembly GCA_026170595.1. Taxonomy (NCBI): domain Eukaryota; kingdom Metazoa; phylum Chordata; class Lepidosauria; order Squamata; family Scincidae; genus Plestiodon; species Plestiodon gilberti. The sequence goes on along the minus strand of JANXHW010000003.1, from coordinate 30,369,951 downwards.
TTTTAAGAAACTCTGCCTAAGGAGAGGCAATTTCAGGCAATGATGCTGTTCCACATCTAATTTCCACAAACATTGGAATCTCAGTTATTCTGTGACGGTTCGCTAACAATTACGACGATAAAAATTGGTTCTGCTGATTAGAAAATTACTAAAGAAAACATTTTCCCCATAAATGTAGCAGAAAACACTTTCTGTAACTGTATGAAACATGACTGAAGATAGAAGTTGTTAAATCTCAACTTCAATCACTGAGTCTGAACAGGTTGCCAATTTCAGCACTTAAATACTTCCAACGTGGGTGTCTCTGAAACGGCTTTAGACCATTTATAAAACTTGCAGGATTACGTTATTGAAATTTAGGTGAAAGAAAATTTAATTATTGTCACTTTACTGGATGAAAAAAAAAGCTCTCGCTAATACCGTCTGCATAGTCTTTAGACTAGAGTCTAAGCATCAGGAAATTCTTGGTTCAAATCTCTTTTTGGCCATGCTCTGACAAGGTCAGCTGTCTTCAACCGGTGCATTGCAACCCACAATTGGGTCACACCTCACCCTGATGTGGGATGCACCACCTTTTTCCTCCCACCCTTTTCCCACTTTTGCCTCCTTTAAAAATGTAAGAAAAACAAAAAAGAGGGATGAAGAGAAAACGGAGGAGAAATGCAACTAATGAGAGAAGAGGCCCCATTTCCTGGGACTGACGAGGTCAAAAAGGCTTGCAACAGGAAGCCTTAGGCAAGCCACTCTCTCAGTCTCAGCAGTATTGAGGCAACACCACCCCATAGGGCTATTGTAAAGTTTCTAATGTATATGACGTGCTTGGAATGTTCAAAATGCACTACATTCATGCTAAGTAGTATTAACAGTAATAAGCGTTAATTGCTTTCTCTGCCATGGTACCTTCTTTATTCTCGTATAACGAGAATAGTGCAATTTTAAAGCTTCTGGGGGTAGCGATGGAAGAATGAAATTTTACAGAAGGACGCCAACTTTTCTTTTCATGTAATTCTAAAAGGTTTTATGCCGTTTCATAGAATCATGGAATTGGAAAGGCAAGTGTGTGCGTGCGCTCATTGAGATTATGAACACACTGAGCCACACTATGGGGCAGGTTTCCTCTACAAGAGTGGCGCTGATGATAATCAAAGCATTTTTTCCCCAATGGGGACTTCTGACAACGTCAAATGCTTTTAGGATCAGTCAGGTCTACTTGAAATAATCCACAGCACTTTCAGCTGTAAACGTTTTCAAAAGTATACATAGAAATCCTCTTAAGACAAACTCCTCCGTGTTCTTGGTCAACAGGGTGATTTTCCATTGATTTCAGAGAAGTCCTGAAATGTTTGCTAGCATGCTGTTCATTTTGATAAATCGGTGTGAATGTGCGACAAATATTAGAATGGCTCTGTAGAGACTGTATTGAAGTTTATAGATGTGGTGGCTTTTATAGTTCCCTTTCTAGTTTCTAACTTGGAGAGCCACAGGCAACTGGACCCTTGAGAGGGTCTGGAAGGGGCATGAAGGAGGGAGCACACATGAGTTTCAGAATCCATCAAGAACTGCTAGCACACTTCTCTTTAAGTTTCAGTATAAGGCTGCAGGGAGGTTAATCTCTCTGGTGCAGTGATGTGATAAAGGTCTTCCAGCCTTTGTTAACAGCATAAGTTATTTCAATTCCCACTGTTTCCCAACATACAAGGTGCTTATGCGGGTCAAAATACTCCCAGAGACTATGAAGGCTTTTCACTTTGAGATTTTACTGCTTTTTGGCAAGCAAGATAAACCACAGTGGATTTCCAATGATGTTTTGTAAGCTTATTCTTTAATTATAGCCTCATTTGAGTTTGTGTGTGACCAACAAATCTTACAACTTGAAGAAACACTGAGAATTATTTTCATGCTGAGTCCTTGCCTGTTATATTGTATTTATGTTTTTACACCATTTAATCACATTGTTCTTCTAAACTATTTGTATGAACATGACCTTTTAAAAGCATAGAGAGCTTTTAAAACAGCCACTGTCTGGCTATGCAAAGTGGGCCCCAGAAAACAAGTGCATATGCACTCAAAGGCCATTTAATATTAAAATAAAAATAAAAACCAGTATGAGATTCACAGCGCAATCCTACGCAAGTTGCGGTGGACGGCCTAAATGATTGGCCACTGCATCCTGTGCAGTATGTGGGCTGCACCGGCACAGCACAGGCTTACCTTGGGGGAAGGGGACGTTTGTCCCCTTCCCCCGGTGTAAGTGGTGGAGGCCCCAATGGGCCTCATTGGATGTGCGCCAGGTCTTTAGCTGACACGCAGTTGTGGAGGCCATGTAAGATTGGCCCAGCCTGGGAAGGGGCACTGGATATCGGCACAATCTAGCGCTGATATCCCTGCCCCCTCACAGGCCAGGCCAGCCAATGGCCCCTTCCCTTACCCGCCCTCCCACTGCAGATCTTACCTGTGTTGGCCAGAGCGCCAACTGGAGGGTGGAGGAGTAAGCAGTGCTGGCACCATTTACTCCCAGGGTGTCAAATGTGCCTTACAGCACGTTTATGACATCCTAGGCCAAAGTTGGGCAGGATCGGGCTGTCAGTCACGGATCTCCTGTTATGTCAAGCTGTACCCAAAAGGTCCCCCACTCACTAGGGCTGTTCTACACCCATTTTTGTGCATGTTGTTCCTATTTAAATTGATCTGAATCCACAAGGGCTCCTGGGTTGCAGATGTATATTTAATACAACCGAATGTTTTAAAACCTAGGCGGCGTTAAGATTTCTACCTTTTAGTTCATCTTCATTTCTGTCAACCTACATTTCTCAGGTTAAGAGTTTGCATTTATTTTCAACAGCTTCGATTTTCCACAAAATTGGCCTATTACAAGATTAATGATTGGTTGCCTTTCAGCAGCTCACTGTGCCTCATCCTGTAATCACACTGATAAAGCTCTCAAAAGTGGAGCAAGCTATATAGTTTATTTAGGCAAACTTATTCATTCTATTGCTCTAAATTTTGGATAACTTTGGAGACTAATTAGCTGAACTGCCAGGAGGGAAAACGCTGTTCACCTTAGACTAAGAAGAGTACCCAGCTAGCAATTGCTAGCGCACATAATTACTACATGGCACAATAGCAGTTGCCCCAGACCTTCACAATCACAAATACTGTATACTAAAGTGACCTCTGCCAACCCGAGCTATACTACATATGTGCTTCCAGAAACTGACAGAAAGCAGAAAGTACACAGAAGATCCAGAAATGCTCTACCAAAAAATTTGGCCTCATTTCTACTTGATACTGGCCATTGTAATGCTGTATTCCCAAAGGATAGTATGCGTCAATCAAAGACAATGTGAAGAAGGTCTCCAAAATGCCAGGAACCACACAATATTTTATTTTTAATGCGAGTCAGAAATGAACCAAAAGCAAAATGGCCTGCCTTCAAAGATGTCAATGACATAATACAGTATATACCAATGATTTCCAAAGAGATAAGGTTCAGTCTAGCAAACAATTATGAACACCTCCTTCATTGTTCAATGAGAGCTGAAGCATTCAGTGCTTAGAATGCCGTTTCAAAAAAGCAATCTGTTGGGAAGACAGCCTACCTCATTCCTGCTTAAAGTAATATTTTCAAAGTGATCAGAGGCTTGAACCTTATTTGTGTCAAAGGCTTCAGTTCACTCCTGAAGTAGTTTACTGTAAAGAAGCCACTTGTACATGATGTAAGCCACTCATGAAAAGGTCTTCCTTTCGTTATGCTTCTGTCTACCCCAAGCAAGCGAATTCTCCACCCAAGGTGTCTGTCTGGCAGCAGCCTTCCTGCGGCCGTGCACCGAACATTAGTGTATTGTACAATACCAAAGAGGAAGTTCGAAGTCCAACATGCAAAATACTATATGAAAATGAGCATTTTTGACACTCAGGCTAAATTGCATTTACATTGCACAGTAACATTTGATTTACAGTCAATTCTCGTTATCTGCTGGGGTTAGATTCCTGAAAAACCCAGCGGATACAGACACCATGGTTACTGAATCATTAATCCTATGGGAGTTCCACATAGGTTCCACAGACCCTCTATACCAGCACTTCCCAAACTGTGGGTCACAACCCACTTGGAGGGTCATGCAGTTGCCCCCCCCCTCTCTTGTGTCCGGTTGGCTCCAACTTGGAGCCCTCCAGACGCAAGTGGAGGCCACTTCTGGCTCGCAACCCACCTTTGGAAGCCGCTCCCACATTGCGCCAGACCCAGGAGGGCTTCCAGAGTAAAAATTCACTCAACATATGGATTAGGTTATGAAAACAGTACTAGGATTTTTGTAACCTGAGAGAGGAGATGCACATTTAATTTCACGTTCAATATCCCCAAAACCTTTAAGTGATCAGAAACCCTTCCCTGACAGCCAAATTAACTATCATTATTTTCAGTATAATTTGACTAATTTTGAGTGAGCTGGGGCCATGAAATTTGAGTCTGGCACCTAGTAATTTCAGCCCCCAGGTGAGGTGTTCTCAAACTTTAATTTGTCTATGTGAATGCTTATGCATAGTACTTACACCCAGAGTGCCTTGGCAAATGGGTTGACTATAATTGTTGTTTCCAAGAAAAAACACAGTTCGCCCCTGATTGGAAGCCAAGCCAAAGAATATGTTATTGATCCCTTGTTTGTTACCTCCCCTTCTCCTTTTCCCCAGCAGCTTATCTCCCCAAACACAGGGCATGGATTTGCCTTTTCACTTGCATGAAGCGTCATTTACACACTGGTGGCAATTTACACACTGGTGGCATATAAGAATGATTTTGTATTTGCATCTTATCCCAAATAAATGGAGGAAAGGCAGCTCTGCTCCACAAACAACCGAAGTTCTAAAGACGCCTCTATGATGCTCCAATATTTTGTCACTTTCACTGTGCCAGTACTAGATGTGCCAGTACTACATGGCTACTCTTACACTTTTAGGACATTATCACAAGACACATCTTACAGTCGCATCTTACTCAAATGGCATAGCATTGCACCACCACTGCAATGGAAGTGCTAAAGTTAAACCAAGCTCATCACAAAGCCTTTTGCTATATATGCCAAGTCCACTGGCGTCTGGCATCTATGAAGCACTGAAGCCATAGCCCTCAGTTAATTTTTCTACAGGCAACTGGCAGAGTTAAGAGCATAAGACATTTACTTATATCAAAATCTCTTCTACCCTGAACTTTGCCATGAACTTAACACAAGTTCAGTGAATTAAACAAAATAATAATCAAAAATTAACTCAGATAACACAAGAGGCTGAGGCATAGCCTCTTGATGAAAGATTTGTTGTTCAAGGGGATATTTTACACTGGATTTCAGAAATTAATCAAGTCAAGAACCAACTTGTAGGTCATATGTACTGTACACTTCAGTGGAGATATGTTAGTTTGCTGCAGTGGATCCAGGGCACAGTTCAGTGCTAATTTCTTATCCAGGGGTGGCCAAAACTCTACCATCCAACCCTCCACCATTAGGGTCTCTGCGTTCTTAAGAGCTGTGTAGAAGACAGAATCTTGGCAGCTGCAGCTGCTGATAGTGCTGCTAAAGCAGCTGCTGTAATGCCCTCACCTATACAACCATTAAAGGGCCAGGAGCATTCACATTGAAAGGTTGGCCACCCCTGTTCTAATCCATATCACATTCAGAACTTCACTTAAATGGCATTCCAAAGATTTGGGACCCGATCCAACTTTCCAGCAGTAATGCAGCCATACCAACGGGGTGTGTACTGCATCCTACAGTCTCCTGCGCGTTGTTTTCACTGCTTTGACTGGTTCGGAAGGCGCGGGGGCGGGGCGCTTCGTTCCTCCGTGTAACAGAGGCTCCAATCATGGAGGAACTTAGAGCTCCACCCCCCCCTGCAGGGACGCCAGTGTGTGGGGGGCAGTCACGGAGGCCTCCTCAAGATAAGGGAACTTTGTTCCCTTACCTCAGGGCTGCTGGGAAGATGCCACTGCATCACTGTGCAACATGGGAGGGATCCGTGCAGCAGCCCTAATTCTTAGAGAGAACACTGTTTGTTACCCCTCCACGCGGAAACCAATACTCACTTCTTACATTCTCAGCACAGTTTCCTACAAACTGGTTCCAAAAGGTTATTACACCTACTTCTACTTCCAATGATTTATGGCTATCCATAAATCCAATGATCACCCAATTAAAAAAAAAAAAGAGCTACTGGCTACAAATATGATCCATGCAACTGCATCTTTCCTGACAAGTTCCAAAAAGACAGGGGGGGGGGAGAGAGAGAGAGAGAGGAAAATTTCTATATCAAGCAGAGGCAGGCATGGTACGCTAGGAGGCATTTGGACAGGCACTTGTAACTAGGGAGGCAAAATGAGCAAGTGCCAGCTATGCTCCTTCAACTAAAGATAAGTACACTGTCAGAGATCAACTCTCATACACGCATGTCGGCACCTGGATTTGTTAGCAAGGTCAAAGTCAATTTACAAGCTTTGCCGCAGATAAGAGAGCAAGGCGAAACACTACAATTTTGCCAAGATGCATATGGCCTTTCAAGAATGGTGGGAAAACTGATGGCAATGAATCGTGTGGCTAGCTAGGAGTGTTTCTCCCAGTCCTAGACTGCCTATTTCCAGCTTATACTACCCATGACAATTAGCTGTTCAAACAGCAGCTCTGAATCTCATATACACATCACAACTTTGCACTGACCTTTTTTCTTTTCTTTTTTGTGCATTGATGTATGAGCAAATAAGAAAGTTCCCTTCCTCCCCCTTCATTTCACTCTTATCAAGTGGCACCAGCACATAATTTGCCATGTCAACCAGGCTCCTGAAGTGTGAAGACTGTAGATATCGTGGCTGTCAGTGAAGAAGCCTGAAGTGATTTATTTGCAAGGCATTAGAGTGTGACTCCGGAGACAAAGGCACTTTATAAAAATGACACCTCCATAATTCGCAGGTATTCTCCTTTTGTCTCTGTTGCCAAATTTGTCTAACTTCTGAGTCAAAACAAAGGGTTGCTACTCTCACAGCATTGAAACGACTCCAGTTGTGACATTTACAACCATCCTCTTGGTGCTCAGCATACAGAAGATGTCAAGAGGGTGTTCACAAGATGTTTTCAGTCTGTAAACTGGTTTTGGAAACAATATTGGGAATAAACTCTAGGAAAGAAGCTGTTTGCACACCATCCCCGTATGAAGACACATCTATCCTGTTTCACGTGTCACGGGAAGTCATTGCACTTCTCATCATCATAATTGCCAGGATGGTGTAATGGTTTGGGAGTCGGACTTAGACCTGGAAGATCCAGGTTCAAATCCCCCGCTCAGCCACAAAGCTTCCTGGGTGACTTTGGGCCAGTCACTATCTCTCAGCCCCACCTACCTCACAGGGTTGTTGTGAGGACAAAAAGGAAGGGAGGAAATATGTACACTACTCTGAGCTCCTTGGAGGAAGGGCGGTATAAAAATGTGAAAGAAAAATAAATAAATAAATAAATAAATAAATAAATAAATAGTTGGAACTTGCTGTGCTTAAATCCAACATCATCCTAGGAATACAGTTTGATCACTGAACCCTCAGTGTGCATATAGGACCAGTAGGATTATGCAGAGAAAACCACCTTTGGACTATGCATGCGAAAGCCAACTTCAGCTGGCCAGGAAGTGGACAGAAAGGACTATCACCACTTGCTTCTCTGCCAGCCATTTAAGGAATTGCTGAATCAAAGTACCGGTAGTTCTAGAGAATATACCTGAATCATTTGTTGTGGGAGGGGGATTGGAAACGTCAGCATAAGGAATGGTTTTTTTTAAGAGGCAGCAACACAGCTAGCACAAAGTAATGCTGCTGGAGTGCAGTTACCTGAGGAGACTCTGTCTTCTGTCAACAGTGCCTTTGCCCTACCAACCCTTGCATCAGAGTCTCTTAAAAGCTCAGGTCACAATGGCTGCTGTTGTCTCATCAATCATAGAACAGAAAAGCACAGAGGCTGGCGGCACTCTCCCTGCCCTAGATCCAATGAAGTGCCCACTGGGGAAGGGAAGTTCCCCACCAGGCAGCGGAGAGGTGTGGGGAGGGTGGAATGGGGCATTCTGCGGTGGGTGGGTCGCCTGGGCCCGGGAAGCGGGAGGGATTGGTAACAACCTCCTCCGCCGTATCCTATCCCCCTTCCCATGCCTGGCTGCTGTTACATGGGGCTCTTGCATTTGCGTCAGCAAAATAGCTGGTGCACATCTGAGTAGCCCCATTGGGGCAGCTGGGGCTTTACCCGGGGGAAGGGAACAAATGTGACCTCCCGGCATCTCACGCCCTGGATGAGATGGAGGCTGCACCAGGGTTGCAGGGTTAGACAAGATTGTGCTGCTAGTGTTTCTCATTCTTAAACACGTAAGAAACCATGACACTATCTTAAATACTAACAATATCAAGGCGTGGAGATTTTTGCAGACTACAGTAGCCTGTGCCAAGTTCATTTGTTGTTGTTGTTGTTGTTGTTGTTGTTGTTGTTCAGTCGTTAAGTCGTGTCCGACCCTTCGTGATCCCATGAACCATATCCCGCCAGTTCATAACCGCCAAGTTCATAACTGACGTAAAAACTGAGTTTTAGTTTCATGTACACGATGGAGCAGGAATTTGAAACTTCTATATCCAACTTTCTATCCAATAATAGACCATACCGTAATATGTCCCTGCCCTCGTAGGAAATGGTCCTTTCCCAAGGAAGTGCTTTAGGTGGACCATTCTTAATTCAGCATTACCACAGGGAAAGGACTGCATTATACATACTATGCATTGGATACACTGGCCAACTGTGCTGCTAGAGCACCCGTTTTCAGGGCCATTGAATATCAAGGTGGGGTGGCCATTACTTCTGCACTTAGCTACTTCAGAAACAAGTATAGAGAAACCTATAGTCACACTTGTAGTCTAACTAAAGACTTTAGGATCTGCAATCTTTGAACAAGATCTACAACCAACACTTTCAATTGGCACTATCATTAGTTCCTGCCCTTACACCTAGAGAAGAGCTAGGTGTTGCTGTGAAAGTAAGTGTTCAGCTCTTGTGTTCATTATTTGAGGCATGGGCTTTTATCTTTTTTAAAATTCTGTAATGTATCCAGTTGTATTCTATACTACAACCTTGATTCAGTGCTTTCAACCAATTATTCATCTGTCTAGACAAGATGCTGGTTCCAAGTTGGATGGATGTCATAATGGCCCATTTTACTGTGTTCCTATAGCAACAATTCTTTTAAACTTCAAATTCTCATAGTTTCACATTTGAACACATTTGAATCCTACTTTGCATATTAAAAGTTCATTTTATTTTTTACTTAACCAAAATAAACATGCAATTAATGTGCATTGTTGCATATTGCAGGATTTTTGTATCTGGATACCGTATTTCAACACCAAGATAACTTGGGACAAAGTGATAAAATTATGCATGGGATGGAGAGAGTGGATAGAGAGAAGTTCTTTTCCCTGTCACACAACACTAGAACTAGGGGACATCCACTAAAATTGAGTGGAGGGAGTATTAGACAAAAGAAAATATTTCTTTACCCATCGTGTAATTCATCTGTGGAACTCCTTGCCACAGGATGTAGTGATGGCACCTGGCCTGGATGCCTTTAAAAGGGGATTGGACAGATTTATGGAGGAAAAGTCCATCACAGCTTACAAGCCATGATGGGGAAAAGCAAGCTCATGGTTGTAGGAGAAGGTTTTCTCTGTGCCAGGTGCAAGGGAGTGTCAACGGGAAACAGGTTATCTTGTTGTCTTATGTGCTCCCTGAGGCATCTGGTGGGGCCACGGTTTGATACAGGAAGCTGGACTAGATGGGCCTTTGGCCTGATCCAGCAGGGCTCTTCTTATGTTCTTATGATTTAGGAGAAAGAAAAGGAATTCAGGTATACTGGAGCTGTATGTGGTTATTTTAATCTATACCATGGTCACTTACCAAAACTGATTGAGAAACCAGTAGTTTCAACTGCTTTCATATGACATTTAGCTGCATGTTGTTATTTATCTATTATTTATTTAAGGAATTTATATCCCGCCTTTTCCATGCCAAAGCATACACCCAAGGCAGCTTACAAAGTTTCATAATACGAATGGCAGGGGGAGAAAAGGACATGACTTCTCCTCCTAGGCTTAAGGCAGGCAACACAATGTTTTTAACGCGTCACTTTGCCCCTGAGAATTACTTCACAAAACATGCTGGCTTGAACAGGCAAGTTTATACATTTGAGCTAATTAAATCAAAACTATAAAATGCTTAGAGCGGTTTTGGCAGATCTGCACTCTAACCAATACTGGGCACTTGGAATAAAAGTTTAGAAAAATCAATTTGCCAGACACACTGGTTTGGAAACTGGAGTCAACAAAGCCACTTGGAGCCAACATCTTTAAAGAGTGGTCAGTTTGGGTAATAAAATGATCAACTCTTGCTTGACTAAGTTATTTAGGACACGAACAAAAAGGCCAAGACCTACAGAATGTTTAATTCCATGTGTGATTAAAAGCTACCTCCCACATCTTTAAAGTAGCCCCTTCGGTCTTGTGTGCTTGTGATCACACATATCAATTAAAGTCCCTTTGATAACACAGGATCTTTTCAATTAAATCTCAGCAGAGAATCACAGTCGCTCTTTAATATTTCATTCAGGACATGACCAGGTTACCCACTAATTGCTCAATCAGGCCATCTAGTACATTTCTAGGCAATCAGATACATTTCTCATGGGTGTCTGATAGATGGGCATGATCAGTTTCCAGTTCAGTGCAAGCAAGCCGATTTATGTAATGACGACACCTAGCATTTATATAATGCATTTCAATGGTACTAAGTGGTTCATATATATTCTCACAAATCCTGACAATATCTGTGTGATGTTAAAAAATGAAATTCATCAGTCTTCAAGAAAAAGTGTCGTGTCCCGTCCCCCGTCCCCCCCAGACAGACAGCAAGAAAATTTAAAAATCGCATTTGGGCAACCCCCCTCCCCCAAAGTTGGTAAATCCACAAGTTAAGATAAAGGCATGCTAGCATAGACTGGTTACTTAAATGCACAAACTGGAATACCTGAACCTATTGGGCAGTATTCCAAGTGACATTTCTGTTCACAGAAGCATACTCCATGAATAGACGTTCCCCTAGAGAACGGAAGGAGCATTCTGCTGGCCCAAAGAAGGGCCTTCTGAACAAATGGAATGCTCCTTCCACTCTCAACATGCGCTTCCATTCATGCTCCTTCCACTCTCAACATGCGCTTCCATTCATGGAGTGCATTTTTTGTGAATGAGAGAATTACTCAGAATGGCACCCACTGTCTTTTTTACGTGTTGTAACTTAAATCAGTAAGACAACTCGAGACATAAGAAAAATGTAAAACTCAATCCTTGTTGATTGTGATTTTGTGTGTGTGTGTGTGTGTGTGTGTGTGTGTGTGTGTGTAAAACTATGAAAATTTTATTTTTACAAAGAACACACCTGCATTTCTGTGATAACAATATGTAGGATGTATCTCAGGCTACATTTAAAATATTTAAGATTCTATCCAGCGCTTTATTGAGTTACATTTGCATCGAGTCATTTGGAAAAGGACATCATGACTGAGATTCAAATACATTTTTGCACTAAGTGAAGAAAACCAATTACCATTTTAACCTCTGACACAGAAAACAAAAGCCAGACCGAAGACATCCAGGTCAGTCCATTATACAGTGATGCATGTTATTTGAAGTTACCCCCTGCAACTTTTAATGACTAGACCTTTTTTAACCCAGCTCCTTCATCTTTTGCTACAGTTGTGGCATCACTGCCTGATCAGATTAAGAACATACCGAAATGAAATCTATAAAGCGTAAGGAATCCTATCCGAATCAGGAGGCTTACAAAACTGCATGCATTTTAAACTCAGAAAATTGAAATTGGAACATGTTACCACGTCCATTTGCGTGTACCAGTACACTGTACCCAAAGTCATGGTTTGCAAAGTGGAGCTACTTGGATGTCTCTTTCTTTCATATAGATGGGAATGAGGCTGTGTGGTGCCATATGATGAACAAGTTGAGCCAAGATAAATATTTTTAATGGTCATCAGCAAAGTTGAAACTCAGCTGTAACAGCTGCATTATGCTTATGTCTAAAAGGGAAAGGGGTCAAAATGTTGTTCAATTGGCTTCTGCCATGATAAAAGCTAGTTAAGAAAACTGTTGATCAGAGAAAGGAAGCATCTCTTTGTTCAGATGAGCCAGATAACTTTCACTTAAAGGTCAGAAAGTTATTTTTCAAGGATGGTAGAAGGAGGAATACTTCCTGTGTGTCTAACAGCGGAGTTATCAACAGGCCATGGATCTCCACAGAGATACAACTTAAAAAACAAAAACAAACACCAACTGGAACATGTCACAGTATAACTCTGTATGGCACATGCTTATTGTACTGACCTTTCAAATCTATAAAAGGGATACGTAGTAAGAGTAGCCCAGTCAGTGACTGTTAAATGACCTTTTCCAGGGCTGGAATGAAGAGATTTTAAAAATCCAAATCGTAACATGCCTCCCAACATCAAGCGAGAAGATTTTCACTGCCTTGCACACTATCTGTCATATGAGTAAAATTTGAGAGGAGAGTTTGCCTAGTATTTGACTTGTTCTTACTCACAAATACTCAAATACCATGCAAGCTTGCAAGCTTGAGGTTTAGCACATGCCCTATCCACAAGGGATTTCTTTAGATCAGGCATTATAGCAGAGTAACTAGTTCAAGTCCTACTAGGAAACATCTGTTGTAAGGTCTTTCAGAGCAAAGGCAGCCTTTACATAGAACATGATCTAAAGCAGGGGTTCCCAATGTTCGGAGGCAAGCATACCACCTAAGCAGGCCTCTGACCGCCCTGCGTACCCCCTGAGCGGCTCCCCCTGCGTATCCCCTCTAGGTAGCGCCGCGTGCGGGAGGACCCACCCGAAAAAGGCTACAGGCCTACACTGTCCCCTGTAGTACAGGCCTGCATCCTACCATTTCTCCTTGGCGCCGCCTTGGCGCCGCCGCCTTGGATCTCGCGAGATTTCACGAGATCCAAGATGGCCAGAGGCGTCGCTACAGTGGGGGCGGTACTGTATGTTCCGCGCTGTCCTAGTCCCCGTTTACTCCCCGGTATGAGGTGGCCATTCAGTATGCACAGTTTGGGAACCACTGGGCTAAATGATAAATGTAAACGTTCCCATGGCATTTTTCAATCAACTTTAAACTAAACAACTTTAAATGAGGACTTACTGTATGTTGCCTTATCCAATTCTAGCCTCTGTCAGACTGAACCTGAAACAAAACTGAGGACACTTTCATATTTGCATGCAAACCAGGCCTAACACATGTCTTATGGATGTGAATTTCATCACCATACAATCTATCACACCCCCAATGGCATTTGTTTAACAGTCTCTAGACCAGGGGTGGGGAACCTATTTGCGGGGGCCATGTTCCCATAGGGAAAATTTGTTGCTGGCCGGCCGGTGGGCTGGCCGAAATTTCCCCCCCCCCGCAAATTTGACCCCACCCGCAAATTTACCTCCCACCCACCGCTCGCTCTCCCTCCCTCCCTCCCACCGCTCGCTCTCCCTCCCTCCCACCCACCCACCCACCGACCGCTCTCCTTACCTCGGCTCCGGGCCAGGGCCGCCGCCGCCGCTTTCCCGTGCCTCCTTCGTTTAAAAGCGGCCTTCCTGGACCTGCGCACAGCGCCGCTGAAGCCGAGATTGCCCTCTCGGCAATCTCAGCTTCAGCGACGCTGTGCGCAGGTCCAGGAAGGCCGCTTTCAGAAGGAGGAGGCGCCGACCTGCACTGTGCGCAGGTCCAGGAAGGCCGCTTTTAAAAGGAGGAGGCGCGCGGCGGCGGGCAGCGTCGGAGCCTCCGGTCCGGTCCCGCGCGGGCTGGGCCGGATCGGTCCGGTCCCGCGCGGGCTGGGCCGGATCGGTCCGGTCCCGCGCGGGCTGGGCCGGATCGGTCCGGTCCCGCGCGGGCTGGGCCGGATCGGTCCGGTCCCGCGCGGGCCAGAGGTTCCCCACACCTGCTCTAGACAATGTGTATCAACATAATAGTAATAATAATGGAGCATGGGATCTAGGGATTCGGATTTAGGTTTCGAGGTGTTGTTGTTTTAAATCCCATCTCTTAACACATCCATGACATGTTTATCTATTTTTGTTACAGCCTGATGGACAGATTAACATGGCTTGCAGTGAGCCACTCTCTTGGGGTTAAAAACTCTTCTTCTAGGGTGGCTTAAGGAGGATGTCAAGCGGAAGAGCGACTCATGCTTCCTCTCGCCACACTTCTGTTTTTCACCGGAAGCCCAGAGGTCCCTACCATGGGGCAGAGTTGCATTCTTCCCATGCATTTTGGATTCAGAAAGAGGCAGAAGCCTAGTGAGAAGGATGAGTTGCTCATGTCTTATCTATTTGAAGTCCAAGGTCAGCAGTTCCAGTGTTGTCAGCCCCACCCCTCAGGGAGTGCTGCGATACCCCAGGACATCTAGGCAGCTTGGCAACTCTCTCTCTCTCTCTCTCTCTCTCTCTCTCACACACACACACACACACCTCTCTCGGCAGAATCAGAAGTACACCATTGATACTGTCAGAAGCTTACAGATACAGTGGACAGTTCACCTGTCTCCCCAGTAAGTGATAAGATAATTTATGGCCGATCCGCTGGCGTCAGGTGTTGTAAATGTGCCGTAAGGCGCATTTTTGACATCCGGTGAGTAAGCGGCGCCAGCGGAGAGGCCAGCATCACTCACTCCGCCTGGGGCTGCAGCCAGCACCGGTGGATGTAGGTAAGTACTGCACCGGTCAGGGCAGGGGCGTGGGGACGGCTGACTCGGGAGGAAAGGGAGGGGGTGATTGGCCCACAGGGCCAGAGGAGGGATTATTGGTGGTGTGCTCTGCCGAATCCTATTCCCCGTCCCGGCCAGTCTTAACACCAGCTCCTCGGATTTGTGCCGGCAAATCCGAGGAGGCAAATAGAGGTTGCTGGGGCTCTCCCCTTGGGAAAGGGATGAACATCCCTTTCTCCTGAGGTGTGCTCCAGCTCCGCTGGTGCTGGCCCAATCCTGCCTAGGATCTGGCACAGCAGCATGTTGCAGTGGCCCTAGATAGGATTGGGCTGCCCAAAAGTTAACTGAAAGAGTTTCTTTGCAATCCTGAATGTTACTACAAGCTGACTGCATCGCATTTGCGTTGAACCATATGCAGTCTCTTTTTGCAATCTGAAGGATTTGGACATGAGGATGTTCTATGCTGCCAATTTTAGTATCAGTTCAGGAGTAATTTTCAAGATAAACAATACTCTGCTCAGGTGATGAACCAGGGAAGGGATCATGGGAGAGTATGGTGGCGAAGGTAAAGCAATGAAGAAACACAACACACTAAGGCATTGCGGAGAAAAAGCACAGAAAAGATTTTAAATTCCTTGCTTCTTTGAATCATGCATATACCTGTATTGCAGGGTCAGTATGTAAATAGCTAAACATTTCTGAAACAATTTTTGACTAATGTCAAAGATTCTGGGTATACAAACTGCAGGTGTGTGTGCTGGAGGTTTTATTTGTCCAGCCAAATAATTTGTGTGAAGTAGTGAACCTGTGAGAAAAGAGACCTGCTTATCTGCTGCTACTAACCCAGCTAAATGTGCGTTTTCTGCAATGTGAAACTACTTGGTTTTGTATGTTGTGCCCACTGCATGTTGTGCCCATTGACCACGAGCCAAGGCATAACAAGAGCCCTCCTGGATCAAGACCAAGAGGTCCATCTAGTCCAGGATTTTGTGTTCAACTGGGGCCAGCCAGATGCTTCTTGGAAGCCCGCAAGCCGGCAGATATTCTCCCCCACAATTTGTCCCTCTGCAACTGGTACTTGGAGTCATACTGTCTCTGAATAGCAGGTTCCATTCAGTGATCATGACCCACTGAAAACAGCGTTATTTATTTTACTCAAAAGTAAGCCCATTGTGTTCAGTAAGGCTTGGGCTGTAATCCTCTCGTATTCAACAAAAACAAACACCTCTGCTCATAGGTATTGATAGATTTATCATCCATGAATTTGTGTAATCCCTTTTTTAAAGCCATCTGAGCCAGTGGACATCACCACACACTTCCAAATGCCATAAGTTTGTTAGGCACCGTGTCCATTTTATTTTCAATTCCTTTGGAACTACTACATGAGCAAATTAAAAACAGCTACCATGCTGGTCAACTATGCAGAATTGATCTGCATTAACTCCAACGATGAAGCTGTTTTGTCAAACTGTCTGAAAGAGAATCTGGGCACAGAGTCAGAAGCAATATTTTGGCAAGTTTGCCACGACTACATTGTAGAAATTGCTGCAAACTATCTGTATTTATTATTATAACAAAATGTCTCCAACTGCTGGCCAGGGTTCCAGTTCCATGGTTTTCTGACCTCTGCAAAAATAGTTTTCTCCCGAGGATAACTCAACAGATAGCAATATCCACTAAACAACTCAAATAAATATGACTGCTTTCCTTAATCCATGTCATATTAACATAATCAAATTGTGCTTGTTTCATCTCTATCAGGGCTGGCCCTGTTCACGAAACTCATTGACGCAGTCCCTTCAGGCAGTGAGTTGACGAGAGGCGCCTGCCTCCAGTGCTCCTCCTCAACCATGCTCCCTGGATAATGGGAACTATAGCCCACCACTCTCCTCCACAGTTCCTGTTCCACTCCATTCCCTTCTCCCTTTCTGAATCCATGGAGCAAGATGAAGAGGGGTGTTGGTGGCGGTGGCAGCTGGTACACCACTGAGCAAGCGGTGGTTGTATTCGACACACTGCCTTTAGGCACCAGGAGGTCTTGGGCAGGTCCTGATCTCTGTGGCCCACAATGAGAAAAATAATGCCATTTTTATTGAATTAATAACTGCCACACCAATAGTCACTGCCACCCTAAAAGGAAAATTCTAGTTATTCAGCTTCACGATACTTCATGATAATATACATATTAGACAACTCCGTTTCCAGAGCCGTAGGAATATCCCACCATGACCCATAGTTAACTGGCTCTAAAGTCAAAACAGTTGGTGTGGAGAATCCATTCTAGCTGTTTCAGATTAAGTTGAGGTCATCAATAGCAACACAAGGGCAACGATAAAAAAAACTAATGGGTGCCTCAGCCACAACTTTCATTTTCCCAATGGCCTTTACTCCCACTTCTCTTTTCCTTAGCTTCCCCCATCTCCCTTCTTTAAGTCTTCTACTTTCTCAAAGTTCTTTCTTCCATTGGTTGCTTTGTCTCTGTCCACTGTTTCATCTCTCCAACCTCTTCCCTCAGGGCACCAACATCTCCTTTGTCCCCCATTATCCTAGAACTGCCCCAGCTTCTTTTCTCTTTACCTCTTTCTATCTCCACACTTCCCTATCTCCACACTTCTTGGCAATCTGCTTGTTCATACTTCCACAGCTCCCTTAACTCTGTCTGCTAACTTTTTGGGGCCCAATCCCAACCAACTTTCCAGTGCTGATGCAGCCATGCCAATGGGGCGTGCACGGCATCCTGCGGTGGGAGGGGCAGTCACGGAGGCCTCTTCAAGGTAAGGAAATGTTTGTTCCCTTACCTTGGGGATGCATTGCAGCTGCATTGATGCTGGAAAGTTGGATACAATTGGGCCCTTGGTCTCTTACCTGAGGCTCCTGTGTCAGAAAAAAGCTGCTCAGAAGCATCCAGTTATCACAACAATCCAGACTAACACCAAGGGGAAAAGAAAAGGACAGACTTGACTTTTTGGGTATGGAAAGCTAAGCTCAGATGAAACACTGTGTGACATGATCTGCTAGCATAGACACTAAGAGACTTCTGTAGATGGACAGCAAGAAAAAAGTACAGAACTTCAACTTTCCAACCAGAAAGCTAGCCCTGTCAAGCCCGCCCCCTGCACTCCCAGAAAACTTCATTTGAAGCCGTCTAGGACTCAGGGAGGGTGGGAGAGAGACACAAACGTGCCAATTTTGGTGGGTTTGTGCTCTGCGGCTGCTCATGCAGCCCTCTGGCTGCAAAAAAGCAGCCATGGAGCTCAAGAATTCCACCACAGCTCCTTCTCACGAGACTGTGGTTGGCACCCGGGGGCATTTGCTCCCCCCAGCCCCACTCTAGCGACGCCTGTTTCCAACATTACACTTTTCATATAACTTCAGCCATGCTTTTAAGTGGAGGAACCTACCATTGCTCCTTGTATAGTAAGAAACGTTTACCATACTTTAATGAATGATTACAAACAGAAGGCTCTTGAAACAGCTCAGCCTCCAATAGAGACCTTTAAATATTTACAGTGTGAGGGCGAACACATAACAAGGCTTTAGTGCAGTGTCTGCTCCAACCAAGCTCAGTACAATGCCCCCCACACAATACGTTAATTTTCTGTCATTCCCTGGCCAAACTTTAGATAAAAGATTTACACAGTCAAGCTTCACCTACAGCGACCTTGCCACTCATTTATAAATAATCCCATCTGGATTCGCCTCCACTCCATCAATATGGCAACAATTTCAAATGTGAATAGCAGCTGCAAAGGAGATTTTCAATCACTATTCATAACTGCTGCACAAAAAAGGGGAAAAGTGTTTGTGTTCCAGTAATTAAATGCACTTACAAATATTTTGTCTTTGAAGAGGAATGAAAATTGCTACATTTCCAGAAGAGATCAGAAGCCTTGGTATATTTTGCCAAGTGTAGATCTACACTTTCTTGGATCAGCTAGCAGAAATCCTTGAATGGAACCATTCTTGAGAAAGTCTCAATCCCCAATGTCCAATATGACACTGCCTTAGACTGAGCTAGACCTAAAATACCTAGGTCGGTATTTTGTTAGAAGCTGCCAGGATAAAGTAAAAGAGAGTTTCTCCTCTCTTTTTGAATACATATTTAGAATTATTGGACATAACTCAACCAAACTAAATTCCAACAATCTTTTGCTGCTAATTAATAGAATAGAAAAAAAACCTTTATTGGCATACAATTACACCAACATCAATCCACAGGAAATTACTAATTAATTGGACATCAATAAAAAGTACAACCACATAGTACAGTAGAGATTACCAACACACCCATAGCTCAAAATTAAAGAATACAAATGTGTATATTTCCAGAACTCATTCAGTCAGTTCAAATATGAAACGTAATTCCTGTATGTCAATAAAACCAATGGTTTAACTAGAAATCAAAATTGCATAGTGTCCCTAAAGCATGAAGCAGAGGGAAATAATTTGGTGCATATGTTCGAACACAACATAAAATGATAAGAAAAACCCTGTTGATTCAGGCCAAATGCCCCTCTAGGCCAGAAGCTGCCTCTGGGAAGCCCGCAAGCAGAAGTGAAAGCTGGTCTTTCTGGTCATTGATCCCTTGCAACTGGTACTCAGAAGCATACTGCTGCTGCTGAACTCACAGGTAGCCACCATGCCTTGATAGATCATGAATTCATCCAATCATCTTTTAAAGCCATTCAAACTAGCGGCCATCACCATATCTTGCAACAACCAATTCTACAGACTAACTTTGTGTTGTGTGAAGCAGCATGTCCTTCAGTCCATCCTAAACCTCCCACTAATCAGTTTCATTGGATGCCCCCTGGTTCCAGTATTGTGCGAGAGGGAGAAAAAAAACCTTCTGGATTAGGCTAAAACTAAAGGTCTATATATTGTTTCTCACAATGGCCAGCAGGGATGTCTCCAGGAAGGCCATAAGGAAGGCATGAAGGCCTTGCAATCGATATTGAGTGGCATCCTGCCTTTGAGTAGGATGCTCAATTAAGCCACCATGGCTAACATGCGTATGAAGAAGGCGCAGCATTTAGAAATAAAAGCAAGTCACATGGTAGCATCCTGATGAACATGCCATTAACCATGATTTGGATTCTAAATTACAATTCACGCAAATCTCCCAAAGGAATGCACCTGTGAATTTCAGATTACTTCTTAGCCTTGCAACTGTCCACCAAATACAACAGGGTGTATACTTCTGGAAATGATGCAAGAACGTTTAATTTTTTGCTGGCTGTCATTAAATTTGTCTGGATTTACCTTTGAGAAGCATTCCATATTTTTATTTTAAAGGAACACATTGCTTGCTCTGAATCCTCAGAAAAACATAGGCTATGGAATTTTTAAAAGTACATACATTTTACATAAAGGTAGGACACTTTGCAAAGGCAAAATTGAAGGCAAAAGGAGAAGGGGAAGGCAAAGGATGAGATGGTTAGACAGCATCACCGATGCAACGAACATGAAAATGAGCGAACTCAGGAAGATAGTGGAGGACAGGAAGGCCTGGCAGGATGTGGTTCATGGGATCACGAAGGGTCGGACACGACTTTAACGACTGAACAACAACAAGGACACTTTGCAGGAAGAAGGCAGTATTCTGCCTCTTGCCATGTGAAACGAAGATCCTCCCCTTCCTCAGGCCGAGTAAGAAGCTTGCACACGTTCACTAAGTGGAAGAGGCAAGCATGTAGTTTACCAAAATAGTTCCAGATCTTCAGCTATGAGTACATCGAAAAAACGTGTACAGCATGACGTCAGTTTTGAAATGCAAGATGTGCTGTTCTTCATTGATACGTTATGAATAAATATGTGAGTACTATATATGGATAAAGAAAGTATATATGAAACACTCTGTAAAGTTACAGAACTCCAACTTCAACTGTGAAAACAGTTACTTGAATGAGCCACAAAAATGTCTCCAAAATGCATCTGAGAGCAAGCAAAAGATAATACAGTGGGGGAAGTGATGTTTTGGAAGAATTGAAAAGTAAAGCACAGTAAAGCAGAGAGGTGTGTTTGTGCCAGATACTTACCATTTACCAAAACAGCTGGCCTGTTATAAAACACTGACAAGGTATAATTATCCATATTAGATTGACCATAATCATACATAGGGCAATAATAATCTGTCTCTCAATTCAAAAGAAGTCTTCCTTCAATGTGCTTCTTATATTTTGAATGGTTTCCTCTTTCCTAGATCAAGTTTATTACCACTCTCAAAATGCACTTCTTTCAAAGTTTCTTTTCTAGCCACAAGTCTTTGGAGTTTTTTTTTTTTTTGCACTTCCTGCTTTATCAGATTATGTTCTCTCTCGTCACCATTTCAGACAGTAAAGGTTTACAGAGCAGGGCTCATGTCACTTTTAGAACTCTGTTCAGCGCAACGTTTGCAAACAAGTTTTAAACATATTCCATGCCTCTTTTAAAAAATGCCATCAATTTCAAGCTGTTTAAAGGCAGCAGTTTTGTACAAACAGGAGTGAACCAGTGCAGCATTAGACTCCTGGGCAGCAATTCCAATCTGCCGCCGCCGCCTCCCCGGCAAGATGCAGCAAAGCCTTTTTGGCGCAGCTGCATCGGCGGGCGGGGGGGGGGGAAGGATTGAGGTCTTAATTTCATAAAGAATCAGAATAGGTAAAATGCTGGTTATCCATGTTAAGTGGTGGCCATTCCTTGCTCGATCCAGCCCCCTTCGCGGGGCCTGGAAATTCATGGAAGCACCTGATTGGTGCATGAAGTCTTCAGGGAGTTGTGAGCTCCTGGCTTGTAATGGCCATTCCAGAGCTGACAGCATTGCTGACCCTGCCTGCCTGCCCTGGAATGCAGTCTGAGTTAGCTGGTCTCCATTTGGGGCCTGGTAAGAATTTTTTGCTCTTTGCCTGATTGGCTGCTGGTAGAGTTTTTTTGTTGTTGTTTTCCACTTACCCCAGACTGTTTTTGTAAGGAGGGGATTATTAACCAGGTGGTTATTCTGGCAGGGATAGTGGGGGACAGGTACTAGGATTAGGGATTTGGTGTACACCCTGAGGCGAGCAAGAGTCACTGGGGAAACAGTACTGGTCTGAAGATGCTGTCTGGCTCCAGGAAGTCTATCTCAAATGCTGGCCGGCTTGCGTGGGCTGAACAATTTGACTGCCTTGACCTCCCTTTTTTGAGGGGTTGGTATGGAGAAGCTGGGGTTGCAATTGGCAACCCCCAGGTTTAAGCCAGTATGCTAATGCCCAAGGGGGAAATGACGGGATTCTGGTCTCCTCCGGGGCAAGTGCCTGCACTTTGGGAGAGGGAGCCCCCAAGTTAGGACCCACTGCTTAATAATTAATGTCAATCAATAAAGTGTCCCATTCTTCCAAAGACACTGGTCTCGTGCCATTTGTGAGGGGTATCAGGGCAACGTGGCCAAAGCAATTTTACTGATGAAGACAAAGTAAAGAATTCAGAGCTGATCTTGGATTTTAGTCTTAACATTATTTAAGAATCTGCTACTGGCAAAACTCCAAATCATTAGCAAATGAAATCTTTAAAGGTTTATTCTTTTACATTCAACTGGCATTCCAATCTTATCCACAGCTACTTGGAAGTAATTCCTACCAATTTCAACTGATCTCATATCCAAGTGAGTGTGCATGGACTTGCAGCCTCAATCAAAGAAATGAAATACAAAACGCGTGTCTTTCAAAAATATAACAGCAGTAACCTTTCTGGGTCCTGTTGAACTCCTAGAAATTCCTGTGGGTGAAAATATATACTTCAGAAAAAAACAATGAATCCAAAAAACAAGGAATCCTATTTCCAAGTGGTGGTACTCAGAACCCCATCTAGTGTTTGAAGAACTTTTGCTAAAGTAAAGAACTGTTACTACTGTTTGGAGCGAACACCCAAGGATCCAAACCAAACCTTGGTGGGTGTCTGGAATATATAGGCATATAAAAGCAGCTGCCCTAGTTAGCCTCCCCCTAAAAGAGGGATGGAAACAGATGCTAACAGAGGCTGAGAAGTCACCCAAGAGGGCACTCCCTGCTAACTGGGCAAGAGGCACTTTTTCAATTGGTGCTCCTCTTTTATTTAGCAGGGGGAGAGCAACTGCCCCCCAGCACAGTGTCTTTTCTGGTGGCTGTTTGCTGATTGTGAGCTCTTTTGGGACAGGGAGCCATTTAATCATTTGATTTTGTCTGTAAACTGCTTTGTGAACTTTTTGTTGAAAAGCGGTATATAAATACTGTTAATAATAATAATAATAATAATAATAATAATAACCTTAAGGTCTGTAAAGGAGGTTGCATCCACCCACATCGTAAAGAGTCTGCCTCCTCTGTCTGCATAGGCTAGGAGGAGTGTGTGCCAGCGCTCTCCCCTGCATACATCAACCCAGCACCCTTCATGCCCTTTGCCTCTCTTCTAACCTGGATCGCTGCAGCATGGTGGTGGAGAATATGTCTAGCCCCCTATCACCTCATCAGCTGCTTAAAACAGTAGTCTACCACCACTCTCTCAACAGCAGCTAGGAATCCCTTCTTGAGAAAGCCAGAAAGGATCCTGTGAGCTCTGCGTGATGCAGCTGAGAGGGGTGTGTGGAAATTACACAATACCACCGTGCCCCTTCCCTTTCTCAGTACTTCCCAAACTGGTGGGGTAACTGGAACTGTCAAAGACTGAGTTTAGTTGAGCAGCAATTTTCCACTTTCAAATAACCACATCGCTGGAAAGCTGAAAAAGCTTTATCTTAAAAGATAAGCATTAAAATGGTAATAAGGAGAGGGTATATGAAATACCCATAAGAGGGTGAATATAGAATCAGACAAATTTCCCAAACAGCATAAGAAAGACTAGCTAAATCTAAAATTACTCACTTCAGCATCATTGTTCAAAGCACAAAGGAAAGTTGGCGAACCAGAAGACACACCGACACCATGTCCCCGTCTGGCCAATGTCAGGACAAAGAATAGCTCTGAGAGACCATTACTTATACCCCGAGGATCCAATCAAAATGACAGAATTATGCTGATTCATGGTAGCTAGTGACAGCACCTCTCCCATGTAGTCCCTGCCAGATGTTTGGTCCATTATCTGATTAATTACCCAGAATCCCCATAGTTTCATCCTTGTAACTGACCCTCAGAAGATGACCCAAAATATCATTCCCTAGCTGCACCTTCACTCTCCCCCTTCCACTCTCAAACCAGGAGAACAAAGGGAGTATCCAGCCAGATGAGCAGATGTCTTCAAAAAGGATTTTTTAATAGCCCACAAATTACAAGATGAGCGCCAAACTGGAAATATAAAATAGGGGTGCAAATAAGCTACCCACAAGAAATTCCGGACCACGGCACCAAATGGCTCTTTAAGCCACCAAAAAATCCTAGCATTTGAAAGGAATACCAGTTCAAAGAAATACTGGTACTGCTGTAGAACCCCTAGTAGAAAATACACATTATTTGCCCATGTCTCGATTAGCCCTATCCAGCCCATTTCTCAAGGATGAAATGGGTTAGAAATTGAAGAAGAAAAACACACACAGTCTGATCCTGCCTAAGTTCTGGCAGCCGGCCAAAATGGTCGGCCGCTGCATCTTAGTTAGGCTGCAGCCTGCGCCAGCACGGCCAGGGCTCAACTTGGGGGAAGGGGACATTTGTCCCCTTCACCTGGTGTAAGTGCTGGAGGCCCCAATGAGCCTCCTCAGATGCGCGCCAGTTCTTTAGCTGGCGTGTGTCCAGGAAGGCAGTGTAAGGCTGGCCCGGCCTGGGAAGGGACTTGGGATACCAGCACAGCCCGGCACCAATAACCCCGCCCCTCCCAAACTGGACCAGTCAATGGACCCCTCCCTCACCACCCCGCCCACCTTCCCCATGCCCTCCCGCCACCCAGCACAGACCTTACCTGCGTCCGGCAACACAGGTTGTGGAGGCTATCAGAGTAAGCAGTGCCGGCCTCCGCACCGGCACCGCTTACTCATTGGGTGCCGTGAAGATGCTTTATGGCACTTTTGCAACACCCAACACCACGGAGCATGTATTCCGCCAGTGCAATGTTACGCAGGATCGCGCCGTTAATAGGTTAGTGGCTCTGGGGACAAAAGTGTGAAGGGAAAAGATTCATTTGTGTGTTCTGTTACTCATAATGGATGGCATCCAGAGCATGCTTCCGTTAACAGAAGCATACTACGTGAATACAGGCTCTTTCCATGAATAGAAGGGGTGTTTCATTCATGCAAGGTCCCTTCCACTCACATACAGACCCTTTGCATGAGCAGAATGCTTTTTCCATTCTCAGAGGGAGCTCGGGTTTGTGGAGGATGCTTCAATTCACAGAAGCATTATTCTGGATGACACTCAGCGTAGACGAAAGTAGAACACGAGCCTTTAAGTATATATGTTACTCAGCAGTACAGAAAGAGAAACAATGGATGTTCCTCGTAAAAAAAAAATATGAAAGCCATTCTGGATCAGACCTTCTCACATCTAAATTCT
This sequence comes from Plestiodon gilberti rubricaudatus, assembly GCA_026170595.1. Taxonomy (NCBI): domain Eukaryota; kingdom Metazoa; phylum Chordata; class Lepidosauria; order Squamata; family Scincidae; genus Plestiodon; species Plestiodon gilberti. Next base: position 30,344,644 of record JANXHW010000003.1, on the reverse strand, counting down.
ACACCAAGAATTGCACAGTTTGCACAAAAATTATCAAGCTCACGATGACTTTGGCAAGAACTAGATTAACAGCCCAATACTATCCTTGAGATCTGCCAACGTTTGTCCACATGCTTCTCTGGCCACTGGGGCTGGGTGGATGTGATGGTTGGGTCCTTGGATGTTGCACTGATGACGCACTGTGCAGCAGCACGAAGGACTGAAGGCAAACAAAAAGGGGGGCGAAAATGGTGGGGGCAAAAAGCAGCAACAATAATTAATTAATTAGAAAATCTTCGGCGGGCGCTCTGCACCCACAAAAAAAGAAGAAGAAGAAGAAGCAAAAAGGCCTGAAAATAAAAATATTTTAAAAAAATTGTGGAGGGGGAAAAAAAGTAGGGGGGTGCCCCGGTTTGCGCCCTCAAAATACGGTAAGCCTACTCACACTACATTTCTATACATCTAAGATGTTTTAAGTGTACACAGAAATAATAAATGTGGCAAATGTGCACTGTGTATATTCCTCAGAGAGTCAACTGGCTGCAGATCCCTGTTGAGCGCACTATTCATTGCAAACCCACATTTGCCTCTGCATAAATGCATGAAACGATCTTAATATGGTGCTCCAAAGGGTGACTTTCTGAAGCTCAACTTCTCAGTTAGGATGAAGTATTGCAAGAAGAACTTCTGACCTCTTTCAATAGGTAGATTCTCAATAACCTACATTATTCTTCCATGTCCAGTGGAAATGTCAATATTTGCTGAAAAAATAATAAAGCCAGTAGAATGCAAATATACTGTTAGGCCTCTAGTTTGCGGTTACTAATGTCTTTATTACACAACTTCTTGGTATGTTCCATATTTCTACAGCAGAGATCAGCATAATCTGGGTTCCAGTTCAGGAGGTCTTGCATGATAGTATTCTACTTGTTCATTCTTTGAAAAAAGAATCAGCAGCAAATGAAAAAAGATATATAGGACACCATCATACACAGATGAACATTTCAGCAGTAACTAATGGTTGACTACTGAATAGCTTACATTAGCAAAGTTGCCCACAAATTGCTCTGCTAGGCAGTATGCTGGACATTTAAAAAAACAGAACACACAGCAGTACAAAAATTATACTGACATCTCCATTCATTGCTTCCGATCATCAATCACCTTATTACTTGCAAAATCTTTTGCTTCTTTTGATCATTCATGTAAATACTGGACTTTTTAAAAAAATCTATTTTCTTTTCCTTCCTTGGTTTTTTACACCACCCTCCACCAAACCACACGTATGGGAGGTTCAAAATATTGCTTTTCTTGGCAATTTTTCCTACTGTGTTGCTGGAATATCATGCATTTCTAACAGCGTTTTTTCATCCCTCCCCCTTCTTTTCCCAACACGTTTACCTTCTCAATGCCTTTAGATTTCACTGCATTCTCGGGGGGGGGGGGGAAGCAGCAGGGAGAAGAGAGAGGAGGAATGAGAAAAGGATGGTGGCAGCAGATAGATCTACCAGTCTCCCCCCCCCCCCTTCAACTGCTGACTAAGTGAAAGTGGTGTGCTTTCCACTGAGCACTGATCCCTACAATCAGCTCCTTCCCTGACACTCAAGGTAGTGGGTCTCCCATCAGCTTGCCACTTTAGTGGATTTTCCCTCCCCTCCCTTCATAGTTTTTAATTACACTTTTTAAAATTATTGGTGGATATTTTAAGCCTCTCTCAAATTCGTAAGGGCCTGTTCAGACCAGGCAGCAATGGCATCTCATTCAATTAATACATTATGCAGGCTACTTGCCTAACAAAAGCACAGGAGAGGATACAAGAACTCTTCTACTGTATCTATCACACTTTGAAAGAGGTCATATATTACACGCCAACTTTCCTTTTGTTTAATTGCCTTTTTCTCATCTTCCATATCCTCCTATGCATCTTAACTCTTCTTAGATTACATAACACTGAAATCCTAAACCACATTCCGATTTTCACCACTCTTTCATCCTACCCTTCCTCCAAAACTTCACGATTATTGTACATTTCACCTGACAGTATCCACAACTACTTTCACTCACCGAAGCAAGTAAACACTCAACCAAGTGCTTCTGTATATGACAACCTGTAAATGATTCATAAAGGACCTTCCTTACACACAATGAATATAAGTCTCTCTCTTTTGTATTGATGCAAAAGAAAAATAAATACCGGTTTATAACACAAGATCAGACTGATGAACAAAACCTTTGAAAATCAAAACCTTTTAATATAATCCTAATAGACAACCATGATCATCTTCTTGGCACTGGACACTAAACTAGCATAAAGCAGCAGCGGAAAAATAAATCTCAAATATTAACATTTGTGACAGCATTATATAGCTGCAGCCTGGATACAACTCAGGCTTGACACATGTTAAATGCTAGTGTATCTCCAACATAGTCATACAGAAGGTGCCCAGAAGGTGCCCACCTTACCTTTCGATCATGTACAAATACATTTTAATGATGATATCCCATTCTAGAGTTCTGTGAATATGAATGGAGTAGTTACATGTCTGTATTCCTTTTCTGGCCAGCGGGTGGCGCAGCGGGTTAAACCGCTGAACCATAAGCTGTTGCTCGAAAGGTCAGCAGTTCGATTCCCGCGACGGGGTGAGCACTCGTTGCTTGGCCAGCTCCTGCCAACCTAGCAGTTCCAAAGCATGTCAATGCGAGTAGATAAATAGGTACCGCTTACGAGAAGGTAAACAGCGCTCCGTGTTCCAGCTGCATGCTACACGCTGCAGCAAGGAGAGTCATGCCGGCCACATGACCACGGAGGCGTCTTCGGACAACGCTGGCTCTTCGGCTTTGAAATGGGGATGAGCACCACACCCTAGAGTCGGACACGACTGGATTTAATTGTCAAGGGATACTTTTACCTTTACCTTATTCCTTTTCTGCCCCTCTGTTCAAGTATATAAAGAGTCCTTATGAGGGATTGTGTATCTCACAGAAAGGGAGAGATCATGCACAAGGGATCACTCACCCACAGGATGCAGTGCACGCTCTGTTGGCGCCACTGCACTGGCGGGGGGATTTAGTTAGGATTGGGCTGTGTATCATATTATTAAGTCATAATAACCCTTGCAGTGAGCTTGGAGACTGAACCTGGAGACATGGGGAAGCATTAGGTCAGAAGGACCAGCCTTGGAGCCTGGGTTGGACCTCACCCACCAAGAGAACGCCCCCCCCAAAAAAAACTATAGACACTGGAACCATAGACCCCATACCTGGAAGTTCTGGACGCAGCACCCACTGAGCCTGAGCACCTTGAGAAAACAACGCTTCCCACTTCCAGAACATCGTGCTTCCCTAAGCATGTACATCAGGACAGGCAAACAGGAAAAATGCAATGGAGTACATTGTACAAGAGGAGTACAAGACTCTGGGTCAAGAGAGCTGCTTCTCCAAACCTCTCTGCTCTCCAGGCAGGAGGGTGGACCCTGGGAGGAGTTTTCTAGGACTGGAGGTATTTAAAATCTCATCTCTCTACTGGCCTTGGGAATGCACTGTTGCTAACTTGGAGCTCTCCAAAGTTCTGCAACCCTGACCAGTCTTGCCGGCTTCCGCTTTTAGAGGCCAAAACAAGACATATCCAGGAATTAAGGCTTTTAGAACAGGGGTTCTCAACCAGTGGTGCTAGTACCACCAGTGGTACTTTGGCCAACTACTGGTGGTACTCAGACTGCCAGACCCCGCACCGACATGGTGCTTTTGGCAGTGTGTTTTCACTCCTGAGAGGCTCCTGCCTTTGGCCGAGTCTCTCGGGAATGCTAAGAAGGGCCCTCCCACCCACCTATAGCCTCTTACCTGCGTTTTCTGGCCTCCAAAAACTTGAAAAACCAGAAGTGACTGGCGATGATGTCGTTGCCAGTCATTTCCGGTGGTACACAGCAGGAGAGTGGCGCTAGAGGTGGTACGTGGCTGGGAAAGGGTTGAGAACCCCCGTTTTAGAAGACATTCTAGAAACTGAATGCAAGCATAATCAGGCGCATCCATGGCAAAGATCTCAACACATATGCAGAACAAATCACTCAACACAAGTGAACCAATTTAGCCAAAGTTGCGATATGCTTTATAAAAGAATTGCTGCCCCCAGCCCATCCCTGACCTGGTGCTGCCAGCTCCTCCCTTCTCAGGGTAGGTCTGTTGCATTGCCCTACTCCACCTCAATTGCTCTCATTCCTGGCATTGGAGGGTGGCAAACAGGCTTAGGCATGAACCAATTGGATACGGACAACAGGGCTACCCAGGCTGGATGAGTTGGTGACACTGGACGGTTCAAGGTAGCCAAATGAGCCAGCCAGCCATGACACCTATCCCTCTACTGGCCATTACTGGCTGTGCTGCAGCTATTAGGAGCAAGCAAGGCATCCAACCAGGCACCTCCTCACCACTATTCACTATGGGAAAGCCCAGCACAGAGAGCAGCAGCAATTGGCCTTTTTTTTTTTTTTTTGCAGGTGGGCTGCCCAGCAGGCACACATAGTGCAGCAGTGCATGCACGTGCCAAATTAAAACAATAACAATTGAAAAGGGTCAAACTGTAAAAGCAGGGAGGGTAGGAAACCCTCCCCCTCACTCAGCGACGAAATGAGTGAAATGCCCCCAAGCCAGCCAGGCCTGTCATTATCCAGTCAGTTTGCAACTGTAACCTGAAGACTATTTTTATCCCTTTTAGTTTTAAGCTTTATTTCAAGGCAACTCTACAAGCCTTTCCTATGATGAGATATCCATTTGAACGTTGCACAACTGTCACATGATACAGTGAATGTTTTATGAGAAAGACATGACAGATTAAAATAAAAAAGGTTCCCTGTCTGGACTCAAAAGAATAATGACAGGGGGAAACAGACACAGGGAGAGACTGAAGATTAGGGATAAAAACAGGCCTAGACAAGGAGTTACAGCATATCTCTCTCTCTCTCTCTCTCTCTCTCTCTCTCTCTCTCTCTCAGTGAGTGAGTCAACCCCAACAATGTTTACGAGTAGGAATATCCAACATTTGATAAAACAGCTTAAGACATATTTACAACATCTGCCTTGTGCCATTTTCTTTTATTATTGCTGCATGAACAACCATTATGTTTATGAACTCAAAGGAGATTCCTACTTGATTTTTTTTAAAAAATGCTTATCTTTCCTAAAACTCTGGTAATTGCAGGAAGACAGGCTAATTATTCAACACACATGAAACTGGTTTCATTTTTAGATTGAAATTTTAGATTGAAAAAATATGCTTTTTTTATTAAAAAGTAAAGTTTGAGGCAGTTTCTGCCCTAAATATTTCTGTTCGCAAAATCAAAGTATAAGGTTTCAGCATACCAAAATTCTGTAGAAAAAATGGTTTTCAACTTCCACAAATATTTTAGAGCAGGGGTTCCCAACCTGTGGTACTAGTACCACCAGTGGTACTTCAGCCGACTGCTGGTGGTACTCAGACCACTGGACCACTGGAACCCCACTCTGACGCGGCGCTTTCAGTGGCGCATTTTTGCTCCCGAGAGGCTCCTGCCTTTGGCTGAGCCTCTTAGGAACGCTGAGAAAACATCCTCCCTGCGTTTTCTGGCCTCTGAAAACCTGAAAACCCAGAAGTGACTGGTGATGATGTCATCACCAGTCACTTCTGGTGGTACTCAGGAGAGTGGTGCCATAGGTGGAACTCGGCTGGGAAGGGGTTGGGAACCCCTGTTTTAGAGTATAGCAATGATAACAAGAAGCTAATTATCAAAATGTTAACATAACCGATTCCATGCCTACTTTGTGGATTTGCGAGAATTATGTTCGATAGTTAGATTAGTATGAAGATGGGTAGTTGTGAATTCCCTGGATCCTTTATAACAAGCAGCACCACAAAGCACACAATTTAAGATCCAGATGTGCTACATATCTGCTCATCATATATCAAGATGCGCTTCCAAAGATTAGTTGTGAGATTTAAATTACTTGTAAAGCAAGTCTAGCTCAATATTAAGACCCAGAGACAGTAAACAGATAGGAGCTGTGGTACTTCATTTTAGGATTTAAACCCAGCCATACATTTTCTCAGTCATCAGCAGTCAAGAGAACCCTTTAGCATTAGGTTACACCATTTAAGTTGTACCACTTTCATTTTTATCAATAAAGCCACACATCTTCATGAAAAAGATATGACTGCAAAACATCAAGTGAAGCAGATTCTCATCTATGACAGCTCACAATGCCTCAAAGTTGTTAGCCTTTAAAGGTGTCACAGGACTCTGCTTTTGCTACAACAGACTAACAGAGCAATCCTATCCAACTTACACCACCGGTGTAACCAGCGGGGGAGGGCAGGGCGGGAGGCTTTGGACGGGAGGGGGATTTGAATCCCCCTTTGGAGAGGATTTAAATCCTCTTTGTGCTCTGAGGCCTCCTGTTCTCGCTGCACCGGTGGTGTATGTTGGATAGGATTGCGCTCTAACATGAGTAACTTATCTGAAATCAGACACGGGCTGCAACCATAAATCTGTGTCATAAGATTGTGTCAAATGAGAGAATGAACTTCGCAGCAACAGCTTGCAGCAAATACACAGAACACCTCCTTACACAGTTCCTCTTTCAGAACGTCATGCTTTTGCTGCTACTCGCATCCAATGACTAATCATAGCTCAGTGGAAGGCCACATGCTTTGAATGCAAAAGGTCTGTGGTGTAATCCCTGGCATTTCCAGGGGAGAATGAAACCCTGGAGAGCAACTGCCAGTCCAGGCAGATAATACCGACACGTTTGAACCAATGGCCTGACTCAGCAGAAGGCCACTTCCTATGTTACCATATGCAAGTTTCCCCACACACTGCATCTTGTTCCCGAAGAAATATCATTTCTGCAGCCAAAATTATAAACATTAAAGCAAATCTGAGCAATGCCTGCATGGGCACAGAAACGATGCTTCCTGATCAATTATTTTGGTTTGTGGTACACTTTTCATAGAGCTATAGCCATAAACAAGTTGTCCTGACCTTTAAGTAGAACAGAGTTCTGGCCAGCTGAGACTGGTCTAGCTTCAGCGTTAACAAAAATGTTTAGAATGTACAGTTTAAACTAGTTTTCCACAAATGCTGCAAGCAAATGCTTTTCCTGAAGCCATTCAGCTGTGAAGGTTCAAATCTTGCCCTGCTTAGGATACTAAAAAACATACGGCTCCAGTGAGTTGCTCAATGCTTGGAATATTTCCACTTACTTGTGTTTGCCATTAGAAGCTGGAAACATTTCAATTCCATCTGCTTAACAGATGCTCAGATCAGCATCCTGCAAGACGTTTCATACCAAAACATCTCCAAAATAGTTAACAGGCATCTCAGTCAGTAAAGGTTTGGGAAGGCTGCATGTTGAGAAACAAAAGTCAGACAGTCTAGAAAAAATAATAACTTGAAGAAAACTAGAACATGTCTGGGACTTTTTAATGTGTTCTTTCAAATATTCTCGGCCTCACGTCTCTCGTTATCCAGGCAACTGAAATGTTTGCAGGCTGCTATGCTGATAGATGGTGCAGCGGCCTCAGGGCATATGCAGTCCTATAACCTGTCATGTTCTTAGAAGAATCTTAATTATTTCAAGTTTATCTCTTGGTCCCTTTCTTCCCCTCATGATAAACCAGGTCAGCTTGAACACAGCCTGTACACATGTAATATTGGGCAATCTGTCAATCATGATTAAGAGATTGGGAGTGGGTGCCAAGAACAAAAATGTCACACAATCTATCCCCAGCACAAGATCCTCGTCCTCTTTAACACACCAGTTAAGCATTATATGTGGTTAATGAAAAGTTCCTTCTTAACCAGGAACGGAAAACAGGGTTTGAAGCAATCCCACTTCTTAGGATTCAACCTCTTATCTATGGTTAAGACATGAACGGTGCAATCCTAGTGCCCGACTGGGTGGCGGAACAAGAGTTCGGCCGCCCTAAGCTGTCGTAAAAGTGCCATAAGGCACTTTTCCGATGATTCGGGAGCTGGGGGTGGTGACAGCTGACAGGAAGCTTTGGCGTGGGCTGGTCCATGAAGTCACAAAGAGTCGGAAGCAACTGAACAAATAAACATACTATTTCACAGAAAGCAATGGATAACATTTATTTCCATTGATTTGTAACATCCTAGAACCCCCCAAGCTGTCATGGCTGCTTTCAAGCATTTGTGTGGTATGTTACGTAGCAGTCATGTGGCTACATTTAATTGCTTTCATATGACATCACAAGGGAAGTACAGAGAAGACTCAAATTCTGAATTTCCAATCTATCTTACTGCAGAATGTTTTGGAAAGGCAATAGGTAGAATCCATATTCATTCTAGTTACTTCTGCTAAAAGCAGAATTTGTAAAGGGGATGGAGCAGGGGGCCTGTTGAAACAGACCCTCAGATATATTAGCAGAGCAATAGTGCATTACACCAATGATGTAGGCAGGACTAGGAAAAGGGAGGAGAGGACAACTGCTGCACAGCTACCAGAAGTTGAATGCATATCAGCTGTACGTTTCTTGAAAAAATTTCAAAACATTTCAAGGGAAAACCAAACTACTGAGAACAAACAGAACAAAACTGTGTATCTCACAGTAGAATAAGCTAAAGTCCTAATTTTCTCACTCAAGTTTTCTTTTTGACACAAAAACAAAGATAACAGTTCTGTCCTGGTCCCCTTAGGATAACTTTCTTGCCAAATTCTGCATTTTTGGACAACATTCTGGAAAACTATTTTCTGAGACCATTCCTAAGTGCTGACAATTCTGATAGTGGAAGAAGACCAGTTTAAACATTGCTATTCCATATCTTACACTGCAGATAATTTTTAAAATGTGTTAGCCTTCTGACAATCTCTTCCTTTTAAAAAGGAAGAGATTGTCAGAAGCTTCTAAGATTTCTCAGTGTTCTTATTTATGTCTGCTATCTGTCCTGGATTAGAGAAGCCAAACCGTTTGCTGTTTTCTATATTTACGCTGTACAGGAGAAGTAAGAGAAGCAGAAGCCAAAGCCACTGGCATAAAAGTTCTTATTAAAGAAAGTAATATCTATGAAGAGCTGCAAAAATGCTGATTCAATCAAAATTCAATAAAATGGGGAAAGTTGAATACAAATCAAGCTCCTGCCTTATGCCAAACCAAGCAATAAATTTGGGGAACAGCAAGTGTTGCGGTTTTAAAATTTCCTCTTTCTTACCCGCTATCATGATGTGCTAAGATCTGAGTGAATCAGACAAACATGTATTTAGCCAATATGGGAAGAGAACTGCAAAACACCAGCCCACTCTATTAAATTGAAAAGCAGACCACAATCCTGAATTGTTATGCATCAGCACTTGATAAGGACGACGACAGAGGAAGGCGGGGGGGGGGGGGAGAGAATAGCAAACCAACTGGACTAGTTTAAGCATGTCTTTAAGGAAGCATGCTATTTTGTTCAGATAGAGACACCTACACCAAACTCTCAGGGTTGATGGCACTTCCCAACGTCTCCCAGGAATCTCCAAGTAAGTGGCAGATGCAACTCTGTTCACTAGCCGACTCCTACCATTTCCCAGCTTTGTGCTACTCTAAGATGGGTCACATTTTGAAACTATATTTCTCGTTTCTCTCTCTGTTCCTCTTACAGAATCAGGAGCTGCAGTTGCTCTCTGCTCAAAACTAGCCAAATAATAGTTAATGCTTCAACTGGAGTTTCTACTATATTTTTAGACAGTGCACAGTAAGCCTCCACATTTTCCGCTTTGCAACGCTGTCCTGCAGTCAGGAAGCCTCTTGCTGAACCCACTTGCTCAGGTAGGTACCCTCACCCTCGGAGGAGCTACCATTCTGGCTCAATGGAGCACTCTTTTTACTGTATTTTCCTCCCCTGGAACCTGGAATCGTGTAGACCAGGGGTTCTCAACATTTGGAGGCCCGGGTACCCCCTATCACAGTCCAATTTTCTGAAGTACCCCCTGCTAATTAACTGCTAATTAACTGGATTAATCAATCAATTAATTAGGTAATTAATCGTTAAAGTACTAAAACAATTTTTAATGTGAAAAAATGTCTTATTTAACTGTGTGGGGGGGGAGACACACACATGCAAGGATCTCTTTTTTTTCTCCAAGTCACACTTCCCAAAATCAGCTCCTCCCTCCCCTACCCCACCAAAGTACATTTTCCAAAGTACAAAAATAAGCCCAAAACCAAAATCAGAGAGACAGAAGGGCTCCGAAAATAATTACAATTAAAAATCCATGTTAATTAACACTTAATTAGCTGCTGATGGGGCAGATAAGGGGCAGGGCTTGGCATACCCCCAGCAAGAGGTCCGCGTAACCCTAGGGGTACCCGTACCACAGGTTGAGAACCCCTGGTGTAGACCTGCCCTTGCTGCTTAGACAGACTTCACACTCAAAACCTGCCCAGCAGAATACAATTGGTAATGTCTCTCCCCCGCCTTTGATTCTCATAACAGTTCCTTCTCTCGCTTTCCCCTAAAAGTATCCAGTCTCGTGTATCCATTTCAAAGCTTCCTGCTAAATTGCCTTCTTCCACTGACTGACTGGTGGCAGGGACGTCACTTTAGCATGGCGGGCGGGGCGGAGCACCCCAGGGTGACGCATGCAGAAGGGTGACGCGCGCACCTCCGTGACACCCTTCGGCCTCCGGACGTTCCGATGGCCGGCTCCCAGCCAGCGCTGCAGGGCCTTCTGAAAGAAGGCCCAATGCGTCAATATGCGAACTTTTACAGTTTTTGCGCATGCGCAGACCGTTTTGAGGGCAAGAGGGCAGGCCCTTGCCCTCAGAAACGGTCTCTGCGCATGCATGAAAACTGTAAAAGTTCGTGTATTGACGCATTGGGCTTGGGCCTTCTTTCAGAAGGCCCTGGAGCGCCAGCTGGGCCAGACGCTCCAAGGCCGGCTCCCGGCCTCGGAGCGTCCGGAGGACGACGGGGGCACCCGGGGCAGGGTGCAGCCGGGTCACACACCCCCAAATCACGGCGCGGCCTATGGCCATGCCGATAGTACCAGTGGGGGGCCATAGTCGGGGGGGTCACTAGGGTGACGCGTGCCCCCGCCTTGGGGTGACGCGCGTCCTAGTGACGCCTCTGACTGGTGGTGGTGGGGAAACCCAGTTCCTTTCCTTTAGTTGATATCGCTGGCGTCAGGTCAGGGGGCTTCTTGAGTCAGACCTACAAAGATGGGGAACCAACTTCTTTAGGTCTTATGAAAGAGTGAGAAGATCAGAGTGTCATTTAAGCTAAGAGTTTTGTCATTTTGTATGTAAAGTTCCTAACTGCAGAATGGTAAACAGTAGCAACTGTGAAATCATCGTGTTCTCAGTTAAAACATACAATCACCCTTAATGCATAGAAGTGACAGAATATACAAACTACTGACAACACAATACACAACAAGTGAAACATTCAAAGAGGAGATTGCTAGAAGTTGTCAAAAGTTGTCACTAACAGAAGATGCTGTGTTAGTGCACTCCTGGGCATCTCCTAAATGAGGACTGTGAATTGTGCCAAATTCTGTTAAATTATGTATACACTGATTTCTGCCTGGGACTGAAATCAAAGTCATCTTTTTTTCTACTCAGGACTTGAAATAGTACTGAAATCAAAGCTGGGGGTGGAGAGAAGAAAGGCAGATTCTCTGCTCTTCCATTCTCTGTCAAGCTGAGCTATAAAATTCATTGCAAAGGTAAATTGCCAGGTACAATTTAAGGCACTGGCAATTACCTTTAAAGCACTAAATAGCTTGGGGTCAGGTTATCTAAAGGACTATCTCCCTCTGTATAAAACGCTCTGCCCCTTGGGGTCAGCTGAAGGCAGGGCGCCTGAAGCTGGACCATTATGAGAAGTTCTGTTGATGGCAATGCCCCAGATGTGGAACTCCCTCTTCTTTACAACTAAGGCTGGCCCCCTCTGTAGCTTTTCAGCAGCACTCAAAAACTTTTTTTGCTTCGTTTCATTTTCTTCAGGTTAAGAGCGATCCCTTCCTTTTTTGTCTGTGGGTTTTGCTTTTTTGTTTTTGCTTGATGCTATCCCACCCACGACCACCACCACCATGTTTTGTTAGGTCCGATTACTGTATTCAATCTTTTGTAATTTATTCTTTTAATTTAACTTGCCTTGGATGCTTCCAATGGATGAGGCAAAGTGGGATATAAATCAATTAAATAAATTTAACATTTTTGGCATTGATCACATGAAACATCTCCACCACAGGCAGGCTATGATGGCAGTTCCCAAGTGAGCCTCAATGAGGGAGTACTATTTATCCAAGATCAACATTGGTTGGGATCCAAAAGTAAAAACATCTCTCTCGCGCGCGCACATATTCCTCCAACAAATCACTGTGGATGACCCACAGGAATATGCCAATATTTTCCCATAGCTCGTTGATTCTGGAGTACAAAAATGATTAGCATGTCAATTTTTGTTACCCGATCACAGACCCAAGTCAATCAACCAAATAATCTGCCAAACATTTACATCTACCAGGAGATGCAGGTAGAATTTCTTTCTCCATTTTTACATAGGACATACAGACAACTGTAGTACAATATCCTCAAAATAATAATGGCACCCAGTTGCTATCCAGTCACATCTGCCTCTTTCTTTTGTGTTCTTTTAAAACAAGGGAATCTAGGAAGTCAGCTGTTCAACTCTGCACAAAACACAGATTTAAATAAAAATGGATAGCTTCTGATCTGAGACAACCGATATACAATTATTCACTGAAAACGACTTCGCAACATGGACATCTGACAACTGAATTTGTCAGGAATACAGTTTTATTTATTCTTTCTTGAATTCTGTAGAGTCTTGACTGTACCCGTCTATTCCCTTTTTGCTTCAACACATGCTTAAGAAATGCTTTGCTGGTCTTAACGTGTTCATTACTCACACCCCAAACTACAGTACTAGGATTTTATTAATTAAATAAAGGCTGCTCACATGGCATTCTGTGTAAAACTCAAGAGCAGAAGCATAACATCAACAAATGGCCATCCACATCAGCTAATATCTTTAAATGAAAGTTCTGTAGTTGAAAAAAAAAATAGGATAATTACGTAAGCCTGTTGTCAGATTTATTACCCCAGTTATTTTAGCCTGTTCACACTTCCACAACCAGCCTACTCACACTTCCCCCATACACGCAGAAATCTCTCACGCAATCTTAGGAAGCGTCTTCTAATACTATGGACTGACTCTGAAAAGTGGAAAGCCGCTGGGTGTTCATTAGAACTTCCACGTTGAAACAAGGGCTCCCCCCTCCACTCCAGAAGGTGCATGTGCTGCATGAGAAGTTTCTCTTGAAATCTACCTGAGGTGTGGGAGAAGACAGGTGAGAAAAAGACACCGGAGAGGCAGTTGTGATAAGAGGCCCCAGGACCCCTCCTGCTTATGAAGAAGTATCCCATACAATTCTTTGGCCTCACATTTGCTACTCCCATAAACAGGCAAAAGTGTTGCTGAAGGCAAGGGAACAACATCTATCCTGATGACATTTTTATCTGTTTCAGCAGCTGATGCACCTTTTTTCATCATTCAAGTAATGCAGTTATCATTAATGCCACATCAAATATTCAAAATATTTGCCTGATTCTGCCTAAGATGAGGCGGCCGGCCAAAATGGCCTGCCGCTGCATCCTAGGCAGGATGCGGCCTGCTCACCTCGGAAGGGGACATTTCATCCCTTTCCCCCGGTGTAAGCGCCGGAGGCCCAAATGGGCCTTCTTGGATGTGTGCCCGCTCGCACTGCAACCGGGGGGGGGGCACGCAGGCCTCCGAAGGTCCGGGGGTATGCGGGGCAGCCGGAGGCCCGCGTAGGGGGTATGCAGGTCTCCAAAGATTGGGAAACCTGATGTAGTCGGATCAGGCCTGGGAAGGGGGTTATGATACGTCACACGCTGGCACTGCCGACCCTGTCCCCTCCCATGGCCAAGGCAGAATTTGCATTCCGCCAGCACAGGGGGAGAATAGGGCCAATAGACTCTCGTCTTCCATTGCCCGCCACTCCTGCAAAAAACAGGATCTGTTAAGAATAAGGACAGCAAGGAAAGATCATGAGTGCGACTTTCACTTCTGAGAAAGACTTGATTCCAACAACTGCACCCATTACCACTTTCCTAAAGAGTACATCTGCCTTGATTTTAAATCAAAGAACTCTCCTTCTCTCAAATAGATCAAGACTCAATGGAGGCCCCTTTTGTCAGAACTGAACTATATCGATCAGACTACCAGGTGGCGAACTCACCAGAACCAAAAAATAAAAATGAAGCTGTCTTAGATGAATCTTTGCCCTAGATTCAGTATAATCTCTCTACTGGGACTGTTCAGATATGTCCAATTGGTCCCTCTATCACACGAGGAGGAGTGTGTACAAACACACATGTATCACTTTTCCACCTAGCAGCAACAAATCATGGGGAGGAGGAGTGGCAGAACATCTGAATTGTCTCTCACACTGAGATTAAGTGTGAGCCCGATCCTGTGTAACCTACGCCAGTCAGGAGGGAGTCAGAAACATGCCGTAAAGCACGTTTGCTACTCTGAGAGAGTAAGCGGCACTGGTGCAGAGGCCAGCACCGCTCACTCCCTCAGCCTACAGACCCTGCGCCAGATGGCCCAGGTAAGAGTTGGGCCGTACAGTGCAGGGACAGGGAAGGGCGGGCCAGGCCAGCGAGGGAGGGAGGGGGCCATTGGCCGGCCCAGGCTAGGAGGGGGCATGGATATTGGTGCCGATACCCAGGGCCCCGTCGTAGCCCGGACCTTACATGGCCTTACATGGCCTCCCCGGATGTATGCCAGCTCTGGATCTGGTGCACATCCAAGGAGGCCCAGAGGCCCCGGGCTCGCCTACACCTGGGGAGGGGGATGAACGTCCCCTTCTCCCGAGGTAAGCCCAAGCCGTGCCGGCGTGGCCCGGGAATTGCACAGGATGCGGCGGCCAGCTCTTTAGGCCGGCCACTGCATCTTACACAGGATTGCACTGTTAAAGTAATATTTAAATCATGCAATGAAGGCTGATCACATGGGGTGAGCACATGGGATGAGCAACGGCATGTCAGGTATGTCTGGGCAGGGAGAGAACAGGGATGTGCGCATACTCAGGCACTCTTACACACCTCTCCAACTGCAAAAGGGAATGCTGTTCTCTAAACTGACCCACTGTTGAGTTTTGGTTCAGAAACACTTATAAACCTGTAAATGTTTCTTACTCCACTGAACGTTTTGCCTGTCAAGACATTCCCAGGACAAAAAATAGAACCACCAAATACAACATGAAGAATTTGTCAGTTGGAAACAATTATTGAGACCGAGGCAGCTTGGATTCAGTTTCAATTTCTGTATGAGGCACTGACAACTACCTCCAAAAGCTGTTAGTCATACTTAGATCTGTTGTGCTCCAAATGATCTGCAAACACATCCGTACACGTATGTTGAAGAAGTTTTCCATTGCATGCAATACATCTAAAGGCAACACTGCTTTAAAAGCTACAGCAAGGACAGATAATGCATGTACCCTTGTATTTATTTCACAAGGGAACAATGTTCTGAAATATCTGTGGAGTACAAAGGACACCCATCTTAACATTTTAGATGCATTTCAAGCGTTAGAAATAAAGGATGGTCCATCTACTGGAGCCAATTCAACGCAAAGATGCTGTGTCTCCATGAATCATCACAAAGAGCCAACTGACTGCTGGAGAGACCAGTAACCATGGCAACCCAGCCCAGATATCACTCACACAAATTACATCAGAGACATTTCTAGTGGTTTCATCCTGCAGTAAGAATGGTCACAGAAAGGTGAGAACATTTTTCAAGGACATTTCATAGCAAGCCGATTGGCAATGACAGCAGAATCTGCTCAGAGTAACCACCACAATACATTTCAATTTTGCTTTATCATCTGGTGTCAAGAGTTATTCAGTGGGACAAATTTGAACCCTGTTTTTATTATATATAGACTTTGTTATCTCCTGTAATAAGAGAGTCTAGAATGTGTTGCACACAGAGACTGAAAAGCTGAGAAACTGTGCATCGTATATCAGGTGAAGAGTCTCACATGAGTGAGACTCTAACAATCCATCTGAGAAAGGGAAACAGCGATTTTCCTTACAAAGCAGCTGGCACAAAAGCAACATCCATTGTTGGCAAAGTGGAGTGTGCCTTAAGAGACAGTGTTGATAGAGTTGTTTTTTTAACTGCTACATTTTAACCATAATAAGGTAGTAAAAGAAAAATTTGATACTAAGTTTACATTGGAAAGCAGATAAAACAAATGGTAGTTTTATGGGCAGAAGAGTCTGGCTCAGTCGGGAGAGCTGCCGTCTTGTAAACCTGAAGACTGGTGAACTTGACAAGTTCGAGACACGCTGCCAACAAAAAGCTGTGAAAGCCTCCAGGAGGAGAGAGAAGAGCGCCCAGCTGCGTTGGTCGAGTGTGGGAGGCACCAGCCAGCAGAAAAAAGCCAGGCTGCAAAAGGATACCACCTGGAATGTAGCCATTCATGAGAGATTGGACATTTATATATATTGTAAAAAAAACCAAGGGGGGTTAGGACAGCCTGCCCATGTACACTGCCTTGGATTAAAGTCGGAGGAGAAATCCAATGACCAAGAAAGGCGGTATATAAATACTGTATATTATATTATTATTATAGTTGCTTTCATAATTACTGGACAAATTAAAAGGTCCAAAGTACATGATAAGTTTAATATGTTCACCCCCATGCTTGCTTTTGGTTTAGAAATAGCCACCGCTGGGACAGGGGGAAGGGATGAGGAATCTGGACCAACCAACCCCCCCCCTAAAAAAAACCTGTTTTTTGCCTCAAATGTGCCGTGGTACGTTTTTGGGGAAATATCGGCTTCGGTGATGGTGATTTTCAGCAAGAAAACAGCAGAAGGAGGGTAAGAGCCTTAATTCCTTCTGCTGTTTTAATTAAGGAATTAAAGCTCTTACCCTCCTTCTGATGTTTTCTTGCTGAAAATCACCATCTCCGAAGCCGATATTTCCCCCAAAAACGTACCACAGCACAGTTGAGGCCAAAAGCAATTGGGGGGGGGGAGCATTTTTCGGTGGGAAAGAGTTAACCTCCTATGTGCTGTAGAATGGATCAGCACACCCCTCTCGCCCTCTTGGGCTGCTATTTCTAAACAAGCCAGCACAGGAAAGACAGTTGGTGAGTCTTAACATATCATCTTATTTATTTATTTATTTATTTACCATATTTCTATCCCGCCTTTCTCCCCACGGGACCCAAGGCGGCTTACAAAAATACAAATACAAATACACATAAATTACAATTTTACATTTTAAACAGCAAAAAATAAAAACATCTAAAAATTAAAAAATTTAAAACAAGATCATAAAAACAGCAGCAACCCACCCGTACCAGCAAGCTATTAAAAAAGGCAAAGGCTCAGAAGGCTTCTTTGAACAAGAGGGTTTTTAGGCCTCGCCGGAAAGTGTCCAAGGAGGGAGCAGTTCGTAAGTCAAAGGGGAGGGAATTCCATAAGGTTGGTGCCACTACTGAGAAGGCCCTGTTTCTGGCCGCCGCCCCTCGCACCTCCCTGGGCGACGGCACCCGCAAAAGGGCCTTCTCTGATGATCTAAGGAGACGGGCCGGACTATATAGAAGTAGGCGGTCTCTCAAATATCCTGGCCCCAAGCCATATAGGGCTTTAAAGGTTAAAACCAGCACTTTGAATTGGGCCCGGAAACGAATCGGCAGCCAGTGCAGCTGTTGGAGGAGCGGCCCAACAGAGTCGAACCGCCTACCTCCAGTGACCACACGGGCCGCCGCATTCTGCACTAATTGCAGTTTCCGAACCGTCTTCAAGGGCAGCCCCACGTAGAGCGCGTTACAATAATCTAATCGCGACGTCACCGTGGCATGGATCACCGTGGTCAGGTCTGCACGATCCAGGTACGGTCGCAGCTGGCGCACCAGCCGAAGCTGGGCAAAGGCCCCCCTGGCCACAGCCGCCACCTGGGAATCCAGGAGCAGCTGCGGATCCAGGCGGACCCCCAAGCTGCGGACCTGCTCCTTCAGAGGGAGTGCAACCCCATTCAGAGCAGGACGATACTCTAGTACCTGCATTGTGGATTTCCGGACCAGGAGAAGTTAGGATCTAGTTAGGTTACCTAATCCAGCAACAAGGCAGGGGCACAAACTGGTAATATCTCTCACTCTGATAATAAGCTCCATGTAGACTTGCTACAATTTTATGAAGCCTGCCCTCTTTTACACACACACACACACAGAATTACATGGTGCAAATTTTGCTGAACTGACTCGCTTAGGGCTGCAGGTAAGATTCTTATGTTTGATAGCTCCTGTGCCATGGGAAAGATAATCTCCCTGCACAAAGAAAAAACTCATAAGTAAGGAAGAAGCATGCATCAGCATTCATGATTTATCTTCCCATTTCATAATTTTTAAGTGATTAAACGAAATCTAGGTTGTCCATGTTTGGTGTTAAGAGCCTATAGTAATAACAACACAGAACACATGCAACATGGCCAGACAAATTCTGGTTAATAAATATAAATAGCATGTAGGTTAAAGATGCACATTAGCCAAGCCTCTCCAGGAGAGTACATATTTTCAGCATGGCTTTCTGTCTTGAAAGCTCTCCCACTCTGAGCCTTCATGATAATTCACAATCAATTCACACTGGGTCCAGACAGCCATATTTCTTTTTCCTGAGGTCTTAAAAATATGAATCAATTTCTTCAGTCCTCTCTAAAGCTCAAGTAAGGACTTTAACAGAGGCTCCCTTGGATAATGATTGCATTTCTTGCTATAGAGCAACAGCTTATACAGTATTTCATGTATTTTGATGAAATTAGGAAAGAGAATCAGCTCTATCGGGCAAAGAGGCATCTGTCATAACCATACGTTCACACCCCAGGAAGCTGATCTGCAGGACTTCATTATTATGTTCAAACACCACAGCACTTGCGCACACCTACAAATCGCTGATTATTCACATCAATTTGTTAGGCTCTAAATGGTCCTCACTTCATTTCAGACTGGGGTTGTTTTTTAATTTTTTAAAAACTCATCACACTGGGAAACTGAGGCTGAAATCCTATATGCACTTTCCTGGGAGTAAGCCTCATTGAACACAATGGAACCTATTTCTGAATAGACATGCACAGGAATGTGCTGTGAATAACCCATTTTACCAAACCTTTAATGAGATTAACAAATATGTAGCCTAGTACAAAGTTAACAGAGGTCTGTTATTCTGAAAATGCACTGTCTTTGAAAGACAAGACATAGTGTATCCAGGCGCTCGGAGCCTCCGAGGCCGGGAGAAGGCCTTGGAGCAGAGCCAGCTGCAACGGGGGAGGCAGAGCCGGGGGGCACCCAGGGCGGCGTCCCGTCGGATCGCCCCCCAAAAAATCGGGGGCACGGCCTTATGGCCACACCAAGAGTCATTAGGGTGACATGCGCGCCCCCCACTTTGGGGCGGCGCGCGCCCTAGTGACTCCCCACTGAGTGTATCTGAATATCCCAAGTTATCATAGTTGACATGAAAAGTACTGACACTAATTTCCACAAAAATGATTCAACTTATCACACATTAAAATCTACTGTGTTTAATCCTAAATTTAGTTAGTCGTGACTAAGTCCCACCCACAGCATATAATAGGGCACTGGAAGCATGCAAAAAACAAGAACACAGTGCTGTGTTGCTATAATTTTAATGAAAACATTACTTGTGTTATAAATTCATCATGAAGTCAATACATTTTCAAAAGGTTTCCCCCCCCTCAAATAAAAAGTATAAGATTCCCCATAGTTAGACATAGATATTATAATATCTTATGTTTAACACTAACACAACATTTCTCACAGCGAAATCCTATCCAACTTACACCACCGGTGTAACCAGCGGGGGAGGGCAGGGCAGGAGGCTTTGGAGGGGAGGGGAGATTTAAATCCCCTTTGGATCCCCCCTTGGAGGGTATTTGAATCCCCTTTCTGTTCTGGGGCCTCCCGTTCTCACTGCACCGCTGGTTACACCAGTGGTGTAAATTGGATAGGATTGCGCTGTCAATCTTATAAAGCTCTTGGCATTACAATAAAAATTATATCTATTTTCACCTTGACTGTCAGCCCAAGTCTATTCGGATGCTGCACCAATGGCACATGGAAACAGCACACTGATCACTGATCACTGTATCCAAGCCCAATGCTATGCTTGTGTATCACCCCCAGAGAAACACTGTCAAGGTAAACTGATCAGGGCGTGGGGGCAGGTACAGGGCCAATGAGTGGCCATCGCTGGGGTGATGTCACCACCACCACCCCTGGAATGAGCAACACAGCAACAGTCACCACCACCAACTATGAAGAGAAGTCCCAATAGCAAGGCATCCCTTTACAGGAGGTACTGCAGCACCAGTAGCTAAGGGGAAGAAGCAGAGAACTGCTAGGAATCCCAGCACCCACGATTCAAGTCCCCTTGCACCACTCACAGTGCAATCCTGTGTAAGATATGGCGGCCGGCCTAAAGGGGCGGCAGCTGCATTCTATCCCGTTCCCGGGCTGTCCCAGGGCAGCCTGGGAGCACATTGGGAGAAGGGGATGTTCGACCCCTTCCCCAGGTGCAAGCCAGCCAGGTTCCTAGGGGCCTCCTTGGATGTACACCAACTATGAAGCTGATGTACACCCATGGTGGGGGAGTAAGGCCAGCCAGGCCCGGGAACAGGCCTAGGATATCGGCGGAGCGCACTGCCGATATCCCCACCCTCTCCCAGCCAGGGCTGACCAATGGCCACCCCCCCACCCCCGGGCTGCCCTTGCCTGCCCTCCCTCCAATCGTGCACCAATCGGTTCAGAACTTACCTGCCGGTAGGTGCCGGGTCCAAAGGGCGGCAGAGTGAGGGCTGCCGGCCTCCGCACCAGCGGCCCTTACCCCAGAGACGTCGCAAACGTGCTTTACAGCACATTTGCAACGGCCTAGAGCAGCAGAGTGTTCCTCTTACTGTGCACTACATGTGAATGACAAGGGGCCAGTGGTATAGCCCTGTGCCACATGTCTTATCTGAATATGGTCTTCCTGGCAGGGGGCTTATAAACTGGGGCTGATGTGCTGTGTAGTCTGTATCCTATGCTCTGTTGCAAGAAAGTGGGCTGGCGGGATGGTGGTGGGAGATGAGTATGTGTGTATGTTTTTCCCTTCCCCATTGTTCCCTATGGGTTTCCTCCTTCCTATGCCAACTCTGTCATTGGCGTACTGTTTTTCCAGTGTGTGTGTGGGGGGGGGGTTGTCCATCATCTGAAGCAGGGCCAGGATATGGTTTATGCAAACTCTTCATCATCCTGTCAACATCCCGTCCATGTCCCCACGTTATACCCCCATCTTCTCCCCATTTTGGCCTCTCTGCTGGCAGAGTTGCGCTGGAGTACGTGGACGTACATTGGCATATCTTGGGGATAGGGTTCAGCTATTACTGTCACAGAATCCTAACTTTACATATTTTACATAACTGCAAGGTTATATTTTTACATATAACAGTAACAGTCCATATTTCCCATCTTTTAAGTAACATCACATATTACATATCACCTCATATAACCATGAAGAAAGTCTCATTTCTTACCCAGGACTATAATTTATCAACCACCAGCACCAGCACCTAAGGGGAAATATATTTTTTCAGTCAGCAGTGTTAACTTCATATCTCTAAGCATCCCAGTCTAGAGCACCATGCATACTGAATTCTTGAGTGGCAGGCGAATATTTTCATTTCTGTGAGAGGAGCAGATCATGTACAGTTTCAGGTTACTTTTGTCAAAGAGGCAGTGTAAAAAACGTTTATAAAAAATAAAAAATAGCATGTTGGGGGACGGACAGACAAATTGCCTATATGCAGATCTGCTTTTGCCACTGACATGAATGAATGGGAAAGGTCTTATTGAGGGAATTCTTCTGTATGCATCCATGTTCTTGTGCTCAGGGCAGATCACTGTATGGGGAACGCATGTACAATACTATGGTTTTCTTACTACAAGGTAAGAAGACAATCCGTACTGACAGTTTCCAACTGGCTCAACTGAGCATTTTCTTGGTTGTTTTAGTTAAATACTAAAAAAGCTGTTATTCCCTGAAGTCTAGTGATCTTGTTAGTGACCTTCTAATCTAATAAAGCTTTCTCCATTCTTACTGACTGCCCATACCTAATTTAGAATTCATTCATAAAAACAAACTCCCATTGGTTACAGTGATCATTCTAAGCGTGAAATGTGTAAATGAGCATGTGATACATCTCTCTCTCTCTCTGGAATCTGGAGAGGAGTAGCTACCATGCCAAGTGTTGCATAGTGTCTCTACTTGGCAGTTGCTCTCTCTTTGATGATTCATCTTCATTTCAGGGCCATCATAGTGACACTGAACATCTTAACTTTGGGAAACATCTTAACTTTGGACTGGCTTTTCTAAAGGTACATAGACACAGAGAGCATAATTCTTCTGCTCCCTAAAGCAGAATGAACAGAATTTTTTCATTTCTCAAGAACACTTACGTCACCTTGCCCTATGATCACAATATATAGTACTCACTCTATCCCAGTACCTACCAAACAGCCACACTCTTCAGCCTAATCTCTCCAATTCATGAGATCCAGCAACTCTCTCCATAGCTTTCTCTAGCCCCTTTGTTGTTCTTCAGTTGATCAAACCAACGTTAATGTCTTGTTACTTCTGTGTGCATCCATGTTGCATCTGTGCAATACTGTGTGCATCCAGTATTGTACATGAATACTTCTGTGTGCATCCATGTTCTTATGCTCAGGGCAGATCACTGCATGGGGCAAGTTAGCATGTACAATACTGTGGTTTCCTTACTGCAAGGTAAGAACACAATCTGCATTGACTGCTTCTAGCTGGCTCAACCAAGCTTCTGTTAATATAGCCCTACATCTCCCCACAAGGATTTTGCAATCTTTCTCTTACAAAATCTTTTGGGTGAGGAGGGGGACGTAATGAGGGGTGGCGAGGTTGCAGGATGGGGTGGATCTGGCAGCAATGGAGAGGGCTGGATCCTATCCCCTCTGGCAGCAGTCTCCCTGCCCACTTTCTCTCCTCGGACGTGCACTAGCAAAATTGCTACCACACGTCTGAGGAGACCCATTGCCGAATGGGAGGCTTATGCAGGGGTCAGGGGATTTAAATCCCCTTTCCCTGCTGAAGCCTCCCGATCCACCACACCCCGCTGGATAAAGCGTGCCCGTTTTTGGCGCGGCTGCTCCAACGAGGGAAGGATAGGATTGGGCCGTTAGATATACAAAACCCAATGCAGAATCCATTTCTATCAACTGTGCTGGCACAGAAACCCTGACAGAAGGGCTTTCAGAGGGATAGTCATATTAGCCTGTTTGCAGCAAACACACCCTAGAGTCTTGTAGAACCTTGAAGACTAACCTATTTATTTCAGTAAAGTAAAGCTAGCATCCTAAGTTCTCCCCAACATCTAGTTGCCTATATGCAGGAAACTTTAGTAATGCACACCCCCACTTGCAGTCTGAAATGGTACAGCCCAGGCACAAGTCTGCCACTTCACCTGCTGTTTATACGGCAAAGGGGTGTGAACATATACCGTGTGCTGACTGTAGAACTTCAGTTAGGTTTCAGAGGCTCTCAGTTGTGCCAGCATGACTGAAAATGAATGACTAGTTGTCACAAAAACCTGCATCTGTAACTACTATGTATCCCTACCAAGTCTCCCTCACCAAGTATGCTGGTACAGCTACTGTGTTAATTACTGCTATCGACCTTTCTAGCCTACATACTAAAAAAGGCACATAAATCAAAAGAAAAAAACCTTCAAAAAGGGCTGCTTAAGACACTGACCAATGGGACAGTATTTACATGCAGTGAGATGCTGGCCACAGCGTCTTATCAAGCACACATAACACAGCATGCAGAAAGACATGTAGGATCTGAGGATATGCAAGTATGAATGTACATGTGGACTGGTCCTATTTCATACACACAAAGCACTAAGAAGGGGTGAGAGGAAGCAGGAACTGGGTGAGTCATGTATCTATAGGCATGTACATTCCTGGTTTGCCTTTCTTAACTTGAGTTACAGAAATTGCAATCATGCTATGCTCCTAACACCGTACATCCAAAACAGAAGGAAATTTTATTTAATTCCCACTACAGGCGACTCTATAGACAAGTAAATACAACTAAAACTGCCTTAACTTTGACTGTTTCAAATCAGAGGTCATAGAAAAAGTTCCCAGAAAAAGGTTCTGGACACAGAATAAAACCCAATTCTTTTGATAAACTCAAGCTTTGGGAGGGTGGCATTTTCGTTTTAGCAACAGAAATGATGTTTGATTGCTTTTTAGCATTTAATGCCAGTTAAAAAAAAACCCTAAAACCTGATGTTGCATTAAAAAAACAATTTTATGGCCATGATGCTAAAATAACCACTTTCTATAAATAGCCAACGTTTCATGCCCACTTGAGATCAACTAAAAATTTGAATGTAGCAACCTTCCAAATTAAGAGCAACACATAAAATGCACTTGCGAATGCCATTTTGCAAAGATGCACATTTAGAACAAGTTGTCTACTTCTGAAACACCATAAGCACCCTTTGAATAATCAAAATCATTCTTTGGCTTGTGCTGCTGAAAATCAACGCAAGTGTCAATCCAAATGCAAATGAACATGTCAGCCAGCATAGTGGAAACAAGGCAAACAACATTCGCTTTGCGAAAAGGGTGACAAAACATCTGACGGAAACCAGACGGAAGCGACTCTAGTCACTTACTGTATAGCAAGACTAGCTTCACTTGAAAGAATAAAAGTGTTAAACCTGTGACACAGAACCACAAGTTACAGGAAAACTTTTTAACCTCTGTCTTTTTGCATTATAGTAATGAGTTAAATCGCTGAACTATAAGCTATCGATCGAAATGTCGGCAGTTCGATTCCCGCGACAGGGTGAGCACTCGTTGCTTGGCCAGCTCCTGCCAACCTAGCAGTTCCAAAGCATGTCAATGTGAGTAGATAAATAGGTACCGCTTGCGGGAAGGTAAACAGCGCTCTGTGTTCCAGCTGCATGCTACGCGCTGCGGCAAGGAGAGTCATGCCGGCCACATGACCACGGAGGCGTCTTCGGACAACACTGGCTCTTCGGCTTTGAAATGGAGATGAGCACCACACCCTAGAGTCGGACACGACTGGACTTAATTGTCAGGGGATACCTTTACCTTAATGAGTGATTTCACAGTAAAGAACTATTCCGAAGAACTATTAATAATGTTCCTTTGGCAATGCCTTCATATATGCGGGGGGAGGGGGGAGGAACAGCAAGATGCCTTGATGTTTGTATAAAAATTGTAATGCTATGAAAAAGGGCAGAATACATGTTACTTATTACATTTGTATTCTATGCTTCCTTCAAGTTGCTCAGGGTAGCATATGTGAGCCTACACTGTATTATCCTTGCAGCCACCCAATGATGAAGGTTAGAATGAGAGTGAGTGACCTGTGGAAGGCTACCAAATGAACAACGAAGTTGAGCTGGGATTAACAGCCCAATTCTGTTTAAGATGCGGTGGCCAGCCGAAATGGCTGGCCACTGCATCCTAGTCAGGATGCGGCCCGCGCTAGTGCAGCTGGGGCTCACCTTGGGCAAAGGAGACGTTCGTCCCGTTTGTCCAGTGTAAGCGCCAGAGGCCCCAATGGGCCTCCTCGGATGCTCGCCAACTCTTTACCTGGTGCATGTATGGAGAAGCTGTGTAAGGCCGGCCTAGCCTGGGAAGGGGACAGGGATATTGGCACACTCCGACGCCAATATCCTGCCCTTCCCAGGCCTGGCTGGCCAATGGCCCCCTCCCTCACCCTCCCGGCCTGCCCTCCCCATGCCCTCCCACCGACCGGTGCAGGACTTACCTGAGTCGGCAGGTGAGGGTTTGGGATGGCAGTCTTGTATGTGGTGCCACTTCCATGTTGGCGCTGCTTACACTAGAGCCGCAAACATGCTTTATAGCACTTTTGCGACACCTTAGGCCGGCGGAGCTCGCTGTCCTTTTGCACCCTGGATGCGGCAGTGGCTGCACTGGCCTCGCTGCATCACAGGGCATAACGTTAGACAGGACTGGGCTGCCCGAGTCTAAGTGGAGTACTTTGAATTTACTATCAACAATTCAAAGATCAGATTATCACTCTGTTTATGCTAGCCTGAAGCACATGGGATGTGTTTTCAAATGAGGAAGATAATTAAACAACGCCAGCAAATTTCACACAATATACAGTATACTGTCATTTTGGAAAAAGTTAATAAGTATGATGCTGGCCAAAGTCAAATGGGCATGCTAAGATATCTATTCTCCTTTTGGACACTGCTCCGATCGTTACAGGTTTATGACAATCAGTTCTATAGATGGGCACAATGAATCTGCATAATTTGCTCAGGACTCTCCATTTTAGTTTTCATAGCAACTTGCGCCATTCTTCCACCAGTACTGTATACACAGAGTTCATAACTGCAGACAAGATAAAGGGCCAAGCCGGTTAACTTAGTTGCATGGTGGAAAAGATATGTACTGCCAAGAACAGAAACAGAGCACAATTTAGCTCTTGGTCTTAGGATTCAAATTGCTCCATCAAATAATATGTAGCCAAAAGTGAGCAATATAGTCCATCAGTTAATGCAGAATGACGGAGCATACTGCATTTTGAGCTATTTGAAACCCCTTGCATAGATGTTAGTGTAATGTATCTTTATCAGTTTGCAGCAATAGAACTGGTAGAAGAGAAGCATATACTTACGCACAAACCTAAATTTAAGAGCAATCACTAAAATATTTCTAGATTTAATATTCAAAAGGAAAGCAAAAATACTCTGAAGAATCTGAGAAGGAAAACAGCTTTCAAACACTCTGCTTTATGAACAGTTCAAATATTTTATATTTTGGGGGAAGGATTAAAAAAAATTAAAGGAAGAAAAACATTTCTTCCACAACAAGCTTAGTGTCAAAGGGATGATTTGGGCTGCAGCAAGGAAGTTTGCTGGTTGTTGCTTGGAGAAAGAACAGGGAATTTCTCAGCTAACTAAAACTGACATGTATACAGATATAAGCAGAAAGTGACTGAAAATCTAAGATACAGACTTTAATAACAATGGGAAAATCTAGTTCACCAACAGACAATACAGTAAAATGTCATTCCTTCCTTGGCTCTTCTGCAAAATACTCAATGTCACAAAACATGATAATATATCAGCGCACTACAATCCAAAAATCGCTATGCATCTCCCCTAAGGCTAGGCAGGCATCTTCAGTCCCTGACAAATTATATCTGTGTCACTCTTTAGGTAGAGGTTTTCACCTATCCAGGTGACTGCAATTGCTTTTAAGATGCAACTGAGAAACTATAAGCTCCAACCAAATCCTATGTTTTCTTCCATCAATATACTATCTTTAGAGAGATGCGTTGTACGAGAGAAGAATTATATAAAACACACAAATGATATTGCCCATTCATACACAGACTTTTAAAATTACTTTTTGTTAGAAAAAAGCATGCACACATTAAAACAAGGACTAATGTTTATAAAGGATGGTAGCTGTCTTTGGCAGGGCAACTGTGTACAGTATTCATAGGAGGAGGATACAGATTAGGGCAATAAATGGTCTTATATGGAATCTGACAAAGGGTTGGTATAGCCCAGGGCTTTCTTTGCAGATCTGTAGCCACTCCTCAAATAGAGAGATCTTTTACGACTGGGCTGCCTGAGGGATACCAACTACAGATGACAGGAATGAAACCTGAGATCTTATATATCTGTGGGCGCAATCCTATCCAACTTATACCACTGGCTGAGCTCTGCTCAATCCTATCCAATTTATGCCACCGTTGTAACCAGCGGAGCAGCGAGAACAGGAGGCCCCAGAACGGAAAGGGGATTCAAATCCCCTTTGAATTCCCCTTTTGGAGGGGATTTGAATCCCCTTTCCGTTCTGGGGCCTCCCGTTCTCGCTGCACCACTGGTTACACCGGTGGCATAAATTGGATAGGATTGAGCTGAGCTCAGCTGGTGGCATAAATTGGATAGGATTGAGCTGAGCTCAGCTGGTGGCATAAATTGGATAGGATTGCGCTGTGTGTGTTCTACTAACTTCCCTGCCCCTTTCCTGCAGTGGCACTCTGCTTGTGGAAGGAACTTTGCCCCAGGACGTGAGGTTGATCCCATCATTGTCATTACTCTGGAGAAAGTTGAAGACTTGTGTTCCATTTAGCTTTCAGGGTCTAATTTTCTTGCTGGTTATTAGGGGGGCTGCTATGCTTTTATTAGTTGTATTGTTACGGCATTGTTTTTGTGATAGTTTGGTTGGTGCTGCTTATTATTATTTATTGCTGGATGTTTGGTGTTGAGTTGGTTTTGATTGTATGTTTTTTATTACGATGTTAGCCACCTTGAGCACCTCCTTATCAGGAAGGAAAGGTGGGATATAGATATTTTAAATAAAGATATAAAAGTTTCATCCTTTAAAAATTCATTTTGTGGAATGTCTAACCCAGGGGTTCTCAATCCCTTTCTAGCAAAGTACCACCTCCGGTGGCACTCTCCTGCTGCGTACCACCTGAAGTGAGAGAACTAATCTAATCAAGAGAACTAAAGTGGTTGAGAACTAATCTAATCAAGGACCCTTTGGGGATCAAGAATTTTTAAGATCCAGTTACTCGCGGGTTTTTGGAGGCCAGAAGACACAGGCAGGAGGCTCTGGGAGGGTAGAAGGGCCCTTCTCAGCATTCCCAAGAGGCTTGGCCAAACGAAGGAGCTTCTTGGGAGCAAAAACGCAGCGCCATGTCAGAGTGGGGGTCCGGCAGTCTGAGTACCACCAGCAGCTGGCTGAAGTACCACTGGTGGTACGAGTACCACTGGTTGAGAACTAATCTAATCAAGGACGCTTTGGGGATCAAGATTTTTTAAGATCTAGACTAATCAGTCATGACAAACTTAAATAGGTCCAACAGAAATTTTAAAAAAATCACCATTGAATATTTTTACAATTCTTGAATTCATGTAGAATGGATTCCCAACTACCAAATTTGTCATGAGATGTCTGGATTTACATAACGTACTCTACAAAGGAAGTAAATGCTGTTAAAATTAAACATATTTTCAGCAAAAGCTTTGAGAGACTTTCCATTCAAGAGTGGGTAAATTGTTTGGATTCTCCACCCACTTTCAATTTGCTCCTCATTAAAATGGACCATTCTGACAGACTGTTTTGAACTTGTTTTGAACTACTACACACCTTGCATCCAGCATGTGCTCGAGTCTTCATTAATGGTGTTGTGGTGCACAGTTCAATGGCTTCTGGCTCATGGAAGATCACGGTGGGAAGAGGTTCCTTCCGAAGGGTTAAGACATTTAGCTTAGTCTTCAACATGGTCTGAAAGTGCTAAAGGATAAAAAAAAAAGATTTGTTTGTTTTGCAAGACTTAAATGCTTGAACTGAAACCAACAAACATGAAGGTCAATAGTTCTACCTGACTTATTTTAGTGATCTGTTCAGTGACATGGAAACATTGCTGGAGGGAATGAAAACTGCTTTGGAAAAGGAAAAGACTAACTAAAAACAAATACAGAAGTTCAACTAAATAGGCAGGGCAGTGAGGTCTGAAATCTGTGCTTTTCTTTTTAAAGTTACAAAGATGGAAAGAAAAAAAAGAACAAGAACACAGACCATTATAAATCTATATAGAGTGCACAAAGAAAGAAAAATAAATGTTTCCACAATATCTGTTTTTTTTAAAGCCAGAAATGAAATGTACAGATTCAGATGGAATAATCTAGCTCCAATAAACTAAAAAATGGTTGCCAACTTTCCTTTAATTATTAGGCTACATTAATTCTTCCTCCACGCTTGTTCCAATACTTAGCAGCAATCATTCTGTCCAACAATAACAAACTGCCAAGAACCTTTATATTTCTTTGTGACATGGTCTTTTACATTATTTAACAAGATAAATAGTAGATTTAATACAAATTCTTCCAAATCTCTAATCATTAAACAAGCTTCTTACTAATGCACTTTACACAAAGTGCCAAACCACAGCTGTGGGCCCAGGTTATATGATTGACCAGGCCTCTACATCATGTTGTCTGGCATGGGAGGAGGTCCATGGAGGTGACACCATGAGATCTCATTCTGGGTGTCACCAACCCTAGTGATACCCCTGTCCCCGTGGCAGTTGAGTGAGTGAGTGTGCATTACCTGAGGTGCATGGGTAGGCATACCAGATCTCCAACCGGGACAGAGTGCTAGACCTTTAGGAGAAGGAATGTGGGCAGGTGTAGCTTGTTAAACCTTAGAGCACAATCCTAGGCATGTCTACTCAGAAGCAAGCCCCACTGTGTATGCCTGCTTCTCCACACAGGAAGGGAACATAATAAGGTCCATTTGGATCCGTATTGTTTACATTGGAGAGCTGCTGCTAGCCAAGGTTTCAGAGATGGGTCTAGCCCTACTTGGAGATGCCAGGGACTGAACCTGGCACCTTTTACATGCAAAGCATGTGCTTTACCACTGAACTGTGGAGCTGTTCCCAAAATCACTAGGCTTGTGTTTGTAGGAATCAGGCCTATATTTAGGATTTCTAATACAGATATTCATTTCCCTCCCAGAGCAAGCGTGATGAAGATACCATTCCTAACTTGGCAAGTCACGTATTTGTCTCTGTTGACAATTATAAAGTTATAAAATTATAAAATTATTCTGACAATTATTCTTCCAGCTGATAAAGGTAACGCAACAGTAATCCTCAACACTGAAGACTACTGTAAGAAAGTAAGAGATTTATTAAGTCCAGATGCTTACAATATAGTTAAGAAAGACCCTACTAATAAGGTTTTAAAAATTACTAATAAACTTATTAAGGATACTAATTTTAAAATAGAGTTGAAAAACAAATTAATAAAATCAGAAGCCTTGCCACCTCGTTTATATGGACTACCCAAAATACATAAGGAGAATGTACCTCTTAGACCAATTGTTAGCAATATAGGATCTCCAATGTATAATCTTTCTCAGTATTTAGCTAAAGTACTGAGTCCCTATGTAGGTAATACCATGAGTTATGTTAAAAACTCTTATCATTTTATAGAATTGCTGCAGTTGATTAAATTGTCCCCCGATTCCCTATTAGTGAGTTTTGATGTAGTATTACTTTTCACTAAAGTCCCATTGAAAGAAATAATGAAATTAATAGATGAATCTACAGTACCGAGAGATCATATTCCTCTGTTTGAACACTGTTTAACTTCAACTTATTTTCTGTGGAATGGGGAATTTAGGGAACAAAAAGACAGGGTAGCAATGGGAAATCCTTTAAGCCCCATTGTTGCCAACCTCTACATGGAATATTTTGAAGAACAAGTTCTTAAAACTGCGCAATTCTGACCTAAAGTATGGCACAGGTACGTTGATGATGTGTTTTGTGTGTGGGAATATGGAGAGGATGAACTCAAAAAATTTTTGAGACATCTAAACATCTAAACAGAAATACAATTCACTATGGAGCGGGAGAACAACAATGCCCTGCCTTTTCTAACATCTTGGTTACCAGAAAAGAAGATCTATCTTGTGGACACACAGTTTTTAGGAAACCCACCCATACTGGCCGCTACCTACATCAGACGTCCAACCATCACCCAGCCCAGAAAAATTCATTGATAAATTATTTGATATACCGGGCCATTAAAATATGTGATGAGCCATCTTTAGAATCAGAGAGACGCACGATTCATGATTCCCTGAAAGCCAATGGCTATACAGCTACACAGATAGATAAGAATTGGGACAAGCAACTTAAGAAAATCATCACCATAAGACCACCCTGGGAGCAGGAAGAGGAGACAACGAAGGAGGAGGATAAATGGGTCATTCTGCCCTTTATCAAAGGGGTCACGGATAAGATCTCCCGGACTTTTGGACAATATAAGATCAAAACAGTTTTTAAACCTACGATCAAAAAACAACTGCTCCGCAACCCCAAGGATCCCAGACCTCCGTTATCTAATCTTGGAATTTACAGTATACCTTGTTCCTGTGGGAGAAAATACATCGGTACTACAAAGAGAATGATTAAAACAAGATCGTCATAACACGAAAGAGCAGTCCGTTTAAAACATAAGGACGTTTCCACCCTTGCAGACCATTCGATAACAACCAATCACAGTATCATGTTTGATGACACCAGATGTTTAGCGAAAGACCCGAACAATAGAACCCGCCTTAATTTGGAAGCAATTGAAATTAGTAAAAGGAAATCACATAATCTACTGAATTGGCAGCAAGAATTAACTTTTATTGATAAAATATGGTTTCCCATCTTACACAAACATACAGTTAAAGATATATAGTGACTTTGTTCTTTGCAGGATCTTTGTTCCTTGCACAGACTCCGTTTCTTTGCAGGATCGGCTTAAGGCTTTTCCTGGGTTTCAACCTGATTAACCTGGTGTTTGCAATTTTGTTAGTGGAACTAACTTAGTGGAACTATTCCATTTAACTCAGCGATTTGGTCTGAAGGGCAGTTTCATCCCTGCAACCTTGCTGTATGTTATCTTGAGAATGACCTTGGATTAGAGGTTGAAACGCTGGTCTTTTTGTAAATACTGGACTTCTCTGATTTTACCGTTTTAATTCTCTGGATGTGCGCTTTTATTGGTGGCTCTTACGAAGATTTTTTACGGATTTTATTGGAGGTTTCTGTGTTTATACTCAATACATGGCTATTTTACCCATTAACTGTGTTTCTTGTTATTTAGTAGCTGGCCACAAGAGCTTCCATTCTAGAATTATAAAGTATTCTCCAATTCAGTTGTGGAAAATATTATATAGATCATGGTGGTCCAATATGCGGCCCACCCGCGGGCGGCCCCAGGGGGCTTCTCCTACAGCCCCCAGAGGCTTCTTCCTCCCCCCTCCCTCCCCCCAGCAAAGGCACTCAGCGCTGACCTCTGCCGAGGCAGCCAGCCCAATCCGCTCTCTTCCTTCCCCTGTGTGTGTGTGTGTGTCCGTTTTAGTGCATTGTAGTGGTGGTGGTTGCTGCTGAGGATCTGCTCCTGCAGATCCAGGTTGGTGCCAGGTTTAAAAATGTTTTCTCCTGAACAGATGTTTGCAAGAAGGGGGGGGGGGAAGAGAAAAGAACAGGGGATTTTGCTTTTCTGTGACCAAAGGCGCTTTGTTTGCTGCAGGAAGGGAAGTGGAGGATCAAAGCGTGCAGGGTGGCTCTTCAAAAAGCCCGTGAAGCTAAGCAGAGGCTGACAGCAAGCACCCTTCGCAGAGCTCACCTTGCAAAGTGATCTCCGTCCTTTCTAGTGTGTGTGTGTGTGTGTGTGTGTGTGTGTGTGTGTGTGTGTGTGTGTGTGTGTGTGTGTGTGTGTGTGTGTGTGTGTGTGTGTGTGTGTGTGTGTGTGTCCTTTCTAAGCATTCATAAGCACTGGTCTCAGAGGGTTTCTGGGCAGGAGAAATGGGGAAAAGAGATGGGCCACCCCAAAGGATTGGCATTTCTGCTTGGGCTGTGGTAGGAGCAGGAGCTGCCTGTGATCTCTGCAGAGATCACAGGTCCACAATGCTTTTTCCCCTTCAATTAGTACTCTAATCTTAAAAAAAAAAATCCAGTGTGGGTATTACAGTTCTGCATATGCAGTGGTCATTATCAATTAATTAATTATTCATTATGCGGCCCCCAGGTTCCGTGTCAAAGTCCACGTGCGGCCCTTGAGGTACGAAAGGTTGGACCACGCTGATATAGATACTGTATTAAGAACTCTCTCTCTCTCTCTCTCTCCACAGTACCTGTTCAGTCAGATTAAACATTTCATATACTTTTGTCCGAAGTAATAATTACTTCTATGTTCAGCTATTTTTCCCTCTAATCTAGTTGAAGGTTTCCAGAATTGGCCAGCCAATGCAGTTCTGTCTTTTTTTTCCTTGAAAAGATAGATGTGTGATATAAATAATGCAATGTCCAAGTGTGGCAACACAGAGAGTATAGTTACGTAGCTGCACCTGCTCTTCAACAATATTGCACTGCACAATTTAATTGGGAAATAGCCTCAGCTGTACTTCGTTACCTCCTCCCTTCAAGGTTACTTGAACAACCACGTTTACTCACATGGGGTTCAAGTCCCCATGTCCTTCTTCAACTAAGAATTTCATTCCTCAAAATGCTCATGCATGCCAGTAGTACATCTTAAGAGTGTTGGCTAAGGATCACTCCTTTTGCTGATTCCGTGACTTATCGGTCCAAGGCACAATGATTTATTGTATTTAGAATTGTTGCCATTGAGTTGAGAATTATCAGACCAAATTCAAGGTTAGCAAGTAGCACTATTTGCTGCTTCTACTGCCTTTCCAATTTTGCTTTTAATTTTCAAGATTACCATGTGTGTTTAAGATTATGATCAGGTGGCTGATAGCATGCATGTATCTAATGCTATATTCCTTTTCTGTAGATTATGGCTACGGTAACAAATCAATTTAATTTTAAAACAGGCCCAAGATCTGGTCCAGCATCTGGTGTAAGACATAAATGCTTTGTATTGCTCATTAACAATAACTGCAATTCCATAAAATTCAATTAATATGAAAGTGAAAAATTGTCAAGAAAAATCCAACTGTCCACATTTGGTTTCAAAAGTGTATGTTTTTTCAGAAGGATTTTCTGTAAATCCTTTAAGCATTCACACACAAAGATTACTGGATCTGATTTTTCACAATACAAACTTTTGTATGTGTGTCCCTGCAATATTGTGTCCTGGCAATCAAAATGGTGAGGGGGGGGGGAAGGCTTGCACAAGACACTTTTTTATAATAAGTGGTTCTGAGACATATGGCTCAGCAGAATATCAGTTTCGTTAGAGATATTTATTCTTCCTCAACTTCAAGCATTATTTAAAATTGACATACTTTTTTACCATTTTATGTTGGTGATTGTGGTGGCAATTGAGATCACATCTGGTTATCATAGAAAAGGGTAATCATCAATGAATCATCAGTGTGGATACAACACACAAATAAGGCATTTTCTTTAAGGCTTCTTGGTGTCTAACTTGACAAATGTCCACATACTTCTTGTTCAAGCAGGCAGAACAGACTTGATTTTTTAAAAAAATAAATGTCCATTTTATGTGTCTGATTATAACCATGCAATGCTACATTGTTATGCTGACTATCCAAGGTGCAAGGTTTACCCATAATTTCACATATTTAAGTAATCTGAAAGGACAAACTTTTACCAAAAGGCTAGATTTTGCTTCTCATTTATTTTATTTCTGTATTTATATACCGCCTTTCTTATCCTCAGATTGCTCTTCAGATACTACTCAAGGAGGTTTACATAGGCAGGCTTATCTAGATCCAATAAGGATCTTTACAATGACCGAATGAGGAATAACAACAGGATTAGTAGCCATGCTTAGGAGGGAAGAAGTCTTTATTGTTAAAATCACATTAAAACAGTAAACATAGGCTTCAGATGTTTCGTCCGATTTCTTTGGACTTTTTCAAGGGGGCAGGGGCTGCGAAGGTGTTACAGTATGTTACAGTGGCTGCTTTGCTCAGTTAACACCTTCACGGTCTCTCTGCCCCCTTTCTTGAAAAAGTCGAAGAAATCGGACGAAACGTTGACCTTTGAAGCCAATGTTTACTGTTTTAATGTGATTTTAACAATAAAGGCTTCTTCCCTCCTAAGCATGGCTACTAATCCCGTTGTTACTCCTCATTCGATCTCTGTTAGCGCTGGCCATGATAACTTTAATTCATACTTGATCTTAACAATATTGTTCTATATAGAACCATACGATTTCAGATGGTGTAGTTGACGGTGTAGTCAAGTCCATGGTGTAGTCATCTTCACTAGCTGCCAAACACATGCCTCAAGCTTTCTGCAGACAGCCACAAATCATGCTGAACGGGAACTTTCCAGTTGTACTCGCTCTATCACTGACATTCTCAGCATTCCCGTCCATTCTCTCACCAACAGCACACAACCGTGACACCTCTCTGCCACCGAGGGTTGTAACAGCTTATCAGTGATTTCCGGTTTGTCTCCTTTCCAGCATGAATGGGCTGCTCCTGCTTAGCTTCCGGCAGTTTTCAGGTAGTTCAACCTCAGGATCACACCTGCTTCTTATGCTGTAGCAATGGTGAAATTCAGTTCAGACCCGGGCTTGCCAAACTGGGATGCAGAGACAGCATTTTTAAATATGCTCCATATTAAAAATTGTGTAAAACTCACAAAGACCCAAGTTTTCCAAGTTAATGAAAACCACATGCCTCGGTCTAGTTAGTAGAACCTCCAGTTCATGCACATACTAAGGAGATATAGGTATTGTTTCACACTAGTAGAAAATTACATGCCTGGCTGCGCAATCTTCTTCCACCCGAAGCCGTCGCAATTTTTTAGGCACTTTTTAGACTACTCATGAGCAGGGAAGGCTGGCGCAAGGCCGGCCTCCCCTGCTCCGCCAACGGAGCCCTCATCCACCCACCACCAGACCCAGGTAAGGCTACAGCAGGGGGCCCGGATCGGTGGGGGAGGGTGCCGATAGGCCCAGCTGGCAGGGGAGGGGGCAGGGGATGACCTTGGCCATATCCTGACCCCCACCGCGCGACTGGGCCTTTGCACGGTCTCCTCTTACTTCCACCAGCGATTTCACTGGCGGAAATCCAAGGAGGCCGATCGGCCCGAGCGCCATTTACACTCGGGGAAGGGGACGAGCATCCCCTTCCCCAAGTAGACCTCTGGCCGAGTGAGAGCCTGCTCGCGACAGAGCATAGGATCCAGAGGGTGGCCTGGGCTGCCCGGTGGATCCTTATGCAGGATTGCTCTGTGGGATACGTCATACACAAGTTACCATCTTTTGTTTCAGCAATAAAAAATGCTTTATCAAAAATCTCGGGTGATGGTAGTTTCCCATTCCAGTTAAAAGGGAAGGACACTTATCAGGCAGCATCTGACTCCTTCAGACTTGAGACTTTACGTAACAAGAGCAGGGGAAACTGCATTCTGAAGTCTGAACACTGACATACCCTGAGATGTCGGGTGGAATATTTTCAGAAATTTCTGAAGTGCTTTATTTTTCTACAGAATTTTTTCCAGTTTCTAAAGATTCACTGTTTCCTCAGGTTCATCAACAGCAATGAATGGATGCCATTGCCAACACAATATTAGGCAAACTTGGCAGGTCCAACATTGTAATTACCGTATTTATTGTCGTATAAGACGCACTTTTTTGTCTAAATTTGTGACCCAAAATAGTAGGGTGCGTCTTATATGCCAATACTAAAAAAATCCCTCCCTCCCCCGCCCGTTTTAAAGCATTTTTAGGCTTACCGGGGGTTTTCCGGAGCAGGAGAGCTCCCTTGTGCTTTCTTCCCTGGCTAATCTATCCGATCTACAGCTCTTTGTCTGGTTTAATTTATGCACGAGCTTGAGTTGAGCTTCTCAGCAGCCAGCAGAGGGCGCTGTGCTCAGTTCAGTTCATTTAGTATCCCCTGGAGCTGAGACGCCACCACCCGCTTAATCACTTTACCCAAAAAAGGCAGATTGGAAACTGGCCGATAATTATTTATATTGGAGGAATCCAAAGATGGTTTTTTCAGGAGGGGGCACATAATTGCGGTCTTCATGATGCTAGGCATCACTCCCTCTCCCTCTGCAGCTGAGCTGCAGAAGGCCTTTCCTCCGATGCTGAATCAGCTTTGGTAAGCTTCTGAACTGGGCCTAGTTGGGGAGGCTTTGGAAACTGTGCTTAGGTTAGGTTAGGTTAGATGGGGTGGGGGGAAAGAGTTGGGTGGGGGAAAAGTGTTCAGCTGAGCTGCAGAGGGTGTGGTCTTCCCAGCTCTCCTCGGAAGGGTAAGCTTCTGAACTGGACCTAGTTGGGAGGCTTTGGAAACTTTGCATAGGTGGGGTGGGGTAAGGGTTGAGTCTGGGTTTTTTTTTTTGTACTTTTATGTTTTTTATTTTGGAAACTGTGCATGGATGGGGTGGGGTGGGGTGGGGTGAAAGAGTTTAGTCTGGGGTTTTTTTGTACTTGGAGTAAATGTTTTTTACTTTGGAAACTGCATGGGTGGGTTGGGGGGAAAAGAGTTGAGTCTGGGGTTTTTTTTTGTACTTGTACATTTATGTTCTGGTGCATTTTGTTCATGTGTCTTATTGCTGTGTGTTTTAAAAGAGATCCTGGTATTTTTGTGCAATTTATGTAAATTAGCTAATTAAGAAGCCAAGCAGTAAGTGGCCAAGTGGCCCAAAAATGCTTTAAATCTTTTTTTCTTGAAACCCAGGGCCAAAAGGAAGGTGCGTCTTATACGCAGGTGTGTCTTATACGCCGATAAATACGGTAATATTTTTCAGATGATTATCCCTAGGAGGTGTATAAGAGAGGATATATATGTTTTACTGATATGTAAACAAGGGGTAGAATAAAAACCACAAATACATATAATAACTCACATCAATCAAGTTATGATTTCACCTGATTGGGTGTTCTTTTAACTAAAGTTAAAATTCTTATTTCATATCTGGTTGCAATTGAAAGAACTGCCAAAACTGTGATTAATTTCTGTTTCACTTTCAGCAACACAGAGATCAGGGTCTCATTTATCTTCTTGAGTTGGGGAAACGGGAAGTGTTTGCCTAAGATGTGCTCATTTTTAGTGCTTTTGGTTACTTCAAAGTTGTCATAATAAATGCCTAATCAGAAAACTGTCTGGCATCGTATTAGTGAGGTCACTGAAGGAAGGAGGAAAGTTAGTAGATGTAAATATTGCAAAAGCTTTGAATTTGTTTGAATGCAACATTTCGACCACACCAGATTATTATTTTTTCCTAATCAAATACAGGAGATCCCTTTTATAAATTGGGATTAGGGACTGGAAAGCCTGGTCATAGGAAAACAACCTACGAAAGGGAATTTTCTACCATAAGAAATCATGTAACTAGTGGACCATACATAGACCCATGCCCTTCATTGGACTTAAAGAGGAATTTTATTCCATAAGAAACAATGAAATAGGATAGGGGTCGGAACTGTAGAATGGCATGCATTCCTAAGCACGTATAACCCAATGCAACCCCTGCAGGGGCAGCCTGTCCATAACACGTTGAGCATTTTGTGTCAGGCAGCAAACTAGAGGAGATTGTGGCAAGTTGGTAGGGATAACCCATGCCCATCTCCATGTCTCCCCCAACTTGGCGCGTCCGTGAAGTACAGTCCACCTCCATCCTCTTCTCATGCTGTAGCATGCAAGAGGAGGGAGGAGGGCTTACCTCTCTCCCTTGGTATCTAGCACTGCTGCCAGCTCCTCCTACAACGGCCAGCAGAAGGAATGCTGGGAGCCAAGCATCCACTCTGTAGCCATTAGAAGCAGCAGCAGTGGCGGCAGATGCTGAGGGAGAGAGGTGAGCCCTTCCCGTTGTCATCTTAGCATCCAGTATCACTGTCACCTCCTCTTCCTCTAATGGCTGGAGGGAACTGGAGCAGGTCCAGAGGAGGGTGACTAGGAAGGTGGAGGGGGGGTAGAGCATGTTCTGTGAAGACAGGGCAGAGCTGGGCAGGTTTAGATTGGGGAACAGCCAGTTAAAAAGGGACATGATAACTAAATGTAAATATGTGAGGGGCTGTCATGTGGAAGGTAGAGCAGATTTGTTCTTGGTTGCTCCAGAGGGTACAAATGGGTTTAAATTACATGAAGGGCCATTTTGATTAAACTTTAGGAAGAACTTCCCTGCAATAACTGTTGGCCAGTGGAACAATCTGCCATGGAAGGTGGTAAACCTTTGGCGGTTTTGAAGCAAAGGCTGGATAGCCATTAGCAGGGATGTTGTGGCTATGGACAGCCTGTATTGGCAAAGGGCTGGACTTGATCGTGTAGGTCCCTTTCAATTCTATGATCTGCTTCCAAGTTTCCCAGAGGCATCTGGATGGCAACTTGTTGGAGTACCAGTAACTATATGCTAGCCTAAATGGACCTTTACTCTGATCCAACAAAGTGTTTCTTATGTTCTCTTATGAACCTTGATTATCAAAAGAATTTCTGGTACTGGCAGCAACTACGGTAATCTCACAGCCTCTAGAAGCCGCTAAGGCTAAAAACCGCCATATATTACTTTTTCATCCATAAGTACCATTAACAGGATACTTCAAAAGTCCAGCAAAAAATCAATGGACAGGCTTCCATTCACTTCAGCGTATTATAAATTAAGCTCTCAATACTGCGAGTAGCATCTAGACTAGAAGGGACAGTCTGATGCCTCTGGATGCTGGCCTGCTCAAATATAGTGGAAGTATTAAAACCGGCTCCGGAATGTCTCGTCTTTGGCACTGAAAGAAGAGAGTATTTCACAGCACCATTTACTTCAGAGCACTGCCTGTGCATCTAATATGCTTACCCCCTGTCCTCATCTAGGCTGTGGAAATGATGTCTAGATGGTATGCCAAAGTTATACATATTTGAAACCCATTCAGACCTGGACATATTCCAAGAACCATCAGCACAGTGAATATGGAAGCAGAATATTTAGAGGACAGCTGTATAAAAAAGCAAGTTCTTTAATTTCATATTTGTGCATAACTATTCAATTCAGTCCAAGAGTAAAGCATGTATCTGATGTAAGCATTTACTGCTAAGAGTAGGAAAACTCCCTCTGAAGAACCCCAGTACACCCTCAATGAGTAAGGCTTTACATATAGAGTTACAATTGCAACAGAGTTTCATGATTATGCCAACCGCATGAAGGGTTTTCTGCATACATAGCTGAAATTACCAATTTCCTGGAATGTGCTGCCCCCATCGCTCATTGGCTCACATAACCATGGCTCCCTGGTGTAGAATGGAATAACTCCGTTTTGGAAGACTTCCAAGTTGCTTTAATGAGATTTGCAGTTCATAATCATTTTAAATGTTTATGATCATTTATAGTTAATAAACTTCAAAGCAGATACCTTCATGATGATTTTGGAGTGCTGTTTTATTAGCAGAATCTATACTGGGCTTTAAATATTCTAGGATTCTTAACATCTAAAGTCTTACGCAATTTTTATCATCTGTGTTATGTTAGAGTAGATGTTCATAATTAGCCCTTGTGGGCGTAGAGAGAAATAAAGACAGAAAACCCATGTTTTATATGTGAGCAGCGAGGACTTAATTTGGATAGACTGAGTAAGGACTGCTGTTTATTAAAATCATAAACTTACTTGCAAGGAGCTCTTTAAAAAAAAACCAACACAACCAATACAGCTTATTTAGTGCAGAAATTGTCTCAGTTCAGTTTAAACTGTCCATTCAGCAATTCTTCCAGAGATTGCTTCACAATACTATGGGCTCAGTTATTCATAAACAAATCATTAACATTCTTGACATAAATCCATAGTTTGCAGTAATTCCAAACTATGATCACGTTTTACTACATTTGCCTAGCTCATCATGAATGGCAGTTTTGTTTCATATAAACCATCTTCATACAAGACCACAAATTATGCATTGTGAGGAAGTGTGAAGGGCTTGCACACAAACAACGGCTTCATTATCAAGAGTACAAACCACTGGGAAGTTCTCCTACTCAAGCTACCACTTTCCATGCTTTCGCTCAGCTCCCATTCATTTCAAATGGGGTCATGTAGGAGACCTTTCCCATGGAAAGCAGGGTCCCCAATGTACAAATCGGGCGCACTTTCCCGTGGATAGTGCCCCCGATTTGTACATTGGGGACCCTGCTTTTCAGTTAGAAAAATCCAACGTCCACACTGTACAGTTGTATTTTCTTTCTAAACCTTCAGTGTGAAGGTATGCTCTTGATTAAACGAAGAATGAAGACTATTTTAATTCTCTCTTTTACTACAAGGGAAAACTGCATATGCTCAGATATCTTTACCTTTCCGTGTTCTAAAGATAACGTTATGAGGAAAATGATGATTACCTGTCTCATTATTAAATAGTTACAGCGCAATCCTATCCAACTTACACCAAGGAAGTTTACGAACATATTTGAATATTTCCGTTTCAGCAGGGGCAGGTTGCCACACCTGTCTGGCCTCTGGAGGGTCATAACACCTTGATGGTAGTTAGAATGCTACAGGCATGATACTGTTGGAATTGTCTCCTTCCTAGATGTCAGTGGCAGTTCTAGCAGTCTTATCCTTAACAGTAGGGGCAAGGAGCAAGTCTTGTCCAGAAACAACCACCCCCATGACCAATCCAAGGATGGAGTGGATAACAACGTCCAGGTCCCGATATCATTATGGATGCTCCTGCGGTATTGTTATCTGAGACATACTGGACAGGAGGATATGACCCAGTGCCGACCTAAGTCAGGACATTCTGATTAAATTGAGCCTGTTACAGTCAACACCAGACCCTCCTTCAACAGAAGCCAATTTCACATCTTCTATTCATTGACTTCTATGGTGCCTTTCTGCATTCCTAAAACCACTGCCATCCTCAAAGCAAATAAATAACATAATCAGAGAAACATGTACTTCTTGCTGTTATTACAATAGAGTGCCAGAGTTTAACATATTACATAATGTTTCAATTATTGGGGGTGGGGGGGAATGTCTAGATGTTTGCATTTTATTAAACTTTTATCGGGGCTCTTTTTCATCCAAAGAACTTTGGTTTTCAAAAGTCCAAGTGTATGCACCATTAGGATCCAGCATCCAATGCTTTTTTCCCCCCAACTGCTCAATTAATAATAGACAACCCTCACACAGCATTTGTTCCTTCCACCTAATAGAAAATGGTACAATTTTTTGCCCAAGCCAACCACTAAGTAAATCTTTAAAAAAGCAATGAAACAGTTCTTCTCTGTATACTGAATGGGAGGATAGAGTGTGGGATATAAGTGTTTAAAATAAAATGTTCCTGATATCTCTGAACTAACTTTTAAAAACAATCCTGAGTGTAAAATGATACTATATCCTGAATTACATACATGCACAGTCACAAGGTTGAATACCTCAAACTGTTATTTACTGAGAGAAAGAGCTAACACTTATCACCCCTTCCCTCCATAGTGAATGATAGATCTCATTCACAAAAACTGAAGGAGCGTAGTGTAAGAGACTGACAGCCCAATCCTGTGTAAGATACGGCGCCCAGCCTAAAGGGCCGGACACCGTATCCTATCGAGTTCCCGGGCAGCCCGGAAACAACTCGGGAGAAGGGGACGATCATCCCCTCTCCCCCGTGTAAGCGGTGGCAGGGCCAATAGGCCTCCTCAAATGTATGTGAGCTCTGGAGCTCACGTACATTCACGCCAGCTGTGTAAGGTCACATCAGGCCTGGAGAGGGCCTAGGATATGGTGTATCTTTCCGCCAATATCCCCGCCCTCTCCAGGCCCCAGGGCGCCTCCCTGCCCGCCCGGTCTGCCCTGCCCCTGTCCTGGCTGGGGTAGGACTTAACTGCTCTGGTGGGCGCAGGGCCGGGCAGGCGCCCGGGTAAGGGCCGCCGGCCACTAAATGTGCTTTACAGCCAGGTGCCATAAATGCGCTTTACGGCGCGTTTACAACACCCTGCGCCGGGGGAGCGCATGCTCCCCCAGCGCTAGGCCACCCAGGATTGCGCAGTGAATTACAAATGAGGATTTCCCCAGTTCAAATCTCACCTCTGCCATGGACTCACTACGTGACCTTGGGCAAGCTGTTCCTTCTCAGCCTCAGCTGCAATATGAAGGTAACAGTACCTACCTTACAGGGTTGTTGTAAGACTAATACATCTGAAGTGCTTAGAACAGGTTCTCTCAACCAATGGTACTTTGGCCAACTGCTGGTAGTACTCAGATCACCACACCGCTAGAACCCTGCCCTGACACGGCACTGTCAGCACCGTGTTTTTGCTCCTGAGAGGCTCCTGCCTTTGGCCGAGCCTCCTGGGATCGCTGATAGGAAGCTCTGGGAGGGCCCCTATCTGTGTTTTCTGGCCTCCAAAACCCAAAAGTAACTGGTGATGATGTCATTGCCAGTCACTTCCGGTGGTACTCAGCAGGAGAGTGGCGCCAGAGGTGGTACTTGGCTGGGAAGAGGTTGAGAACCCCTGGATCAGAACATGCAAAATTACTACACAAATACTAAACGTTATTAAGAATTTAACTGATTCAGCCAGATCAAAACTGGTGATTTCCCTCTCAAATAATGAGAGTTTGTAGTTTTGAACCCAGCAAATGCTCAACTATTCCAGTCTATGCCTTCTTAAAAAATTGAAAGTGATGTATTCCCCAATGCCTAGAACTGCTCAGCTAGATCATTAAGAAGTCCCAAATATTTCAGACAAAGGTTTTAAAGAATATGCCATGAATAACACTTTTGAACTGCAATACTGTAGGGAAAGCATCATGTAAGAGCTAATTGGAGTAGATTCAAAATATGCAGGATCTGGAATCTATACTGAGACAGAAATGTGCTAGTCAAATGACACGTACCATTCATACTTGGCTTCTCTTCAGAAGCCAATTGCTGAAGTCTGACCAAACTAACAAGAGACACA
The DNA here is from genome assembly GCA_026170595.1 of Plestiodon gilberti rubricaudatus. NCBI lineage: Eukaryota > Metazoa > Chordata > Lepidosauria > Squamata > Scincidae > Plestiodon > Plestiodon gilberti. The sequence goes on along the minus strand of JANXHW010000003.1, from coordinate 30,300,111 downwards.
TTTACTAAGACACTAAAGAGTGTCTTTTAGCTCAGCATATTAAGGAGTCAGAGGTGTTCTAGGCTAAGCTTACCTACAAAGTGTTGTCGTATTATATGGAATTTTCCACAGTTACTTCTCTTTCACCAAATTATTCTCAAGCACAACTTTTAACACACAAGAACAAAAGTAGGGCAACATTTTTCACACAAGCATCCTCATTCCATTTATCTGCCACCACTCCACCATATATTTTTATCCTGACAAGTAGAAATACCTAGTTTTCACAAACAGGAGTAGAAATGGTCTCTATACTCCTTTCCTATTTAATGCAGGACGATGTTCCAACACCACTCAGGCATCTTCTTTATATGTATGAGAAATAAACACAAGATTAGCCTTGCATTAAGGCTTCTTATACACGTTGATTACCCCTTATCCGGACATCCGAAATCCAGACTATTCAGAAATCCAGACATTTTTGGGTCTATGGCTTTTTAAAAAAAGTTTTCTAATGCCTGGCACAAGGTATGCAATATTAAAAATATTGTATATAATTACCTTCAGGCTATGTGTCTAAGGTGTATATCGGCACAATCCACCAGAACGACGGAGCGAGCGCTCCGTCATTCCAAGACGTCGCGAACGTGCCATAAAGCACATTCACATCACCTTGGGAGTAAGGGTGGCTGGTGCAGAAGCCACTCAGTTGCTGGAACTCACTCCCATCGCCTTTGGCTGAGCCTCTTGGGAACACTGAGAAGGACCCTCCGACCCACCCAGAGCCTCCTACCTGCATTTTCTGGCCTCCGAAAACCCAAAAACCCAGAAGTAACTGGCGATGATGTCATCGCCAGTCACTTCCGGTGGTACGCAGCAGGAGAGTGGCGCCGGAGGTGTTACTCGGCTGGGAAGGGGTTGAGAACCCCATGCACTAGGAATATTGAATATGCAATACAATCTGTTGAATCACATTTACAAATGCTTTAAACTAAATGGATTGAATGCAAACCAATTTTACTGAAGTTGCATACAGTTCTCACAGATTAAATGACAGCTGTAGAAGCCGATATATTAGGACAGGGGTTCTCAACCTTTGGAGGCCTGGGTACCCCCTATCATGGTCGAATTTTCTGAAGTACCCCTGCTAATTAACTGCTAATTAATTGGATCAATCCATTAATTAATTAGGTAATTAATCGTTAAATAAAAAAGTACTAAAACAATTTTAAATGTGAAAAAATGTCTTATTTAACTGTGTGCGGGGGGGGGGGAAGACACACACACACACACACACATGCAAGGATCTCTTTTTTCTCCATGTCACACTTCCCAAAATCAGCTCCTCCCTCCCCCACCCCACCAAAGTACATTTTCCAAAGTACAAAAATAAGCCCAAAACCAAAATCAGAGAGACAGAAGGGTTCTGAAAATAATAACAATTTTAAATCCATGTTAATTAAACACTTACTTAGCTGCTGATGGGGCAGATAAGGGGCAGGGCTTGGCGTACCCCTAGGGGTACCCATACCACATGTTGAGAACCCCTGTATTAGGGCTTTCCACAGTTCTTTTCTGAAGCATAACACATAAGATCAGTGACGTCGCAACGCCCCCGTGGGGGGGGGAGCTACGCGGCCCTGCCCCCACGCGTGATGTCACGCGCAGCCGCAGAACACACACACACACACACACACACACACACACACATGCCGTTTTTGGCTCATTTCGTAGCCAAACGGCCACAAGGGAGGGAGGAAGGGCCCTACCGCTCCCGAGACATCCCCGAACATGTACGTCCCGGCCCTCCCGGCCCTTCAGGGGTGCGCGAGTCACCCGTTTCAGCGCGTCACCCCCCGGCGGCCCGGTGACGCGCCTGCATAAGATTTAGATTTACTTTAGTTGCTCAAGTCAGAGACCACAACAATTCGACATAAACACTGAAAGCTTCCTTATAACAAACCTCCATAAAAAGCAGGCAGCAGCACCTAACTTTTAATGAATAGCTGCAGAATCAATCATTAACTAACCACAAAGAAAGACAGATCTGACTTCTCAGGTCAAGCATAAACACAGCAGTCTACATTTTTTATTTTTATATATGTGATCTCCTTGTCACGAAAACAACACACACACACTTATTTTCCATATCATGGAAAAACACTTTTCAGTAATTACCAGTCCTTGCTTCAGAAAAATTCTAGGTACTTAGCTCACATTCTGGCAAAGTAACAAAAGGTTGGACCCTAACAGGGCCACCCTTGCCATGCAGTCACGTGAAACGGTAATGTGGAGCCACATCCTTGGAGGGATGGAGAACAGACAAGCCCCCAGCCCATCTGTCTGCTGCCCTCTCCAGTCTGCTGCTGCCCTCTCCAGTCTGCTGCTCCACTGGAGACTCCGATCCAACTTACTGAGAGTAGGAGTGGCTGCCTCCAGTATAGCAAGTAGAGTGAGGAGGAGGAGGAGGATGGAGGAAGGAGGAGAAAAAAGGTGTGGCAACTCCAAATCACTGTAGGCCACGTGGTCCAGGCCAAGGCCAGCCCCCAGCCTGGCCCCCGCACCAGAGGGCAGCTAAGAGGTGGGAGATGGGGCAACCCCTGCCTTTGCTGCCCCAGAGTTCACACCAATAGCCATTTACTCCAGCCATGAACTCTTCCAGCCTTCGTACCCGCACTAACCTGCCACCAGGGAGGGTCAGCCTAGCACTTGACACCTCACCGCCCACCAGGGAACAGAAGGACCTGAAGGCGAGCCTGCAGGTCTCCCAGAAAAAGGTCAGCACCCTCTTCTGACAAGTGCACCCCGTCTCCCCTGAAAAGAGTCATCCTGGCTGCCAGCTCTTGCACTTTCCAAGCTCTCACAGGCAGATGCGACCAAGCTTCAGACCGGCTTCTCAAGGATGTTAACTGTTGTTTTGGCAGCTGACTCCTCCACACAGACATGCCAATGGACTTGGTCTTCATCTAAGCGACCAATCTGCTTAGCTTTTTCAGGCAAGGCGACAGTTCCGCCTCCAGGCCACACCTCCTACTGTAATTCATATATATTTTTCTGAACAAGAGTGTGCACTAGTTGGTTGCTCAAGCAAAATATCTTGGAGCAAAATCCAAATCTCTAGTCATGCTTCCAAAATGTCCTTTGCTCTGCAAAATTATATCTACTTAGAGATGGTTGGGGCAACTGTAAAATTAATGGATTTTCATTTAACTCTTTCAGTACATGCGCAAAGACTTTAAACAGGTTCACTCACTTGAGGACAGAAGTCTGTATCAGAAGAAATGTGCACAAGAGATCCCTTGCAGAAACTTACTTCTCTGCATCCGTTTTAGGATCCAGCAGGTTCTTTCCGTAGTGGCGGAATTTAGCAATTCGCCAACTCAGGTGATGGTGGTGCATCTGGGTGAGAACGATTTAACCCAGAGGACAGGCCTTTCTCTGCGTTGATGTGCGAGGATCTTGAGCTCATAAGGCATTGGATCCCAGAAGTGGTCATTGTCTGGTCAGAGCTGCTACAGCGCAGAGTTTGGCGCATGCGGTGTGTCACAGCCTTAAGTTCCATGATCCCCCACAGGAAAAGACATTCGATGGATTATTTCCTGCCAAGAAGTCCCACAAGAGGATTAGCAAGACAGAAGTCCCACTATTTCCATAATAGTGAGTCCCTCCCTAGTTACTCCCTCTTTCTCAAAAGGTAGGGTGCTTTTTTTTTTTTTTTTTGCCTGAGGAAGGGGGGAAATAGGCTGGACTCCTTGTGTGGTGGAGTTTGTATTTCAAACTTCCCCCTTTTGAAATCTTGCACCATCTCTAGTGCTAACTGATCTTGAAGAGAATCAATGGGTTCTTCCAACACTTTATTGCTGTGCCAAGTATCTTTTAACTGGCTTCTTAGTTCCATGGCAGTCTGGCTGGACTCCTGTACAAACACCCTATTCTTCTTAGAGATAAAAGATTTCTTTTTCCATGTCTCAGGGGACAGTGGCTAAATATTCCCTCTCCTTCAAAAGCTCCTCCAGTACCATCAACAAAAGCTGGAAAGATCTGCCTTTCTAAAGCCTTTGCTCCTTGAGTAAACCACGGCAATTTTTATTCCTTGCCATGTGCCAATTTGACCTTCTGTCTATTCATAGCATCACCATTGGTGGGTAACTCAGTCTGCAATTAAAATAATACACTCCTTGGGGAAAACTTCTATGCCTCGCTCCTCAGGGGAGTGCTCAATTTGGCCATGATGACACAAGATTTACCTGATGCTATCTTAGACTTTTACTTGAAGAGTAACACAATCATCTGTTGAGGCCTCCAGTTTCAAAACAGAAATGAAGTGAGCTCCCAAAGTACTGGGCGTCTTGCTTCTTCTGCGACATCTGCAAGGGTGCACCAACATCTGCACCACCATCACAGAGGGGGGCAGGTTGATTCCTAGGTCTTCCTTTCGATCTACTAACTGGTCCTAGGTTTGAACCTATGCCAGTTTATTTGGCTTGATCAGACCTCGTTTCCATTGTCATAACTGTTGCAGATGGGCCTGAGTGGTGTGGAAAAGACAACAGAGCTGGGGCATGGAATAAGGTGACAAGATCCTTCTCACAGCAGGATTTGAAAGATGAATGGTCAACTCTCAAGGCTGGCTGGTCCTTGAGTGTAGGACTCTAGTCTGAGCTGGGGGAGTTATACATAGCAGAGTTGAGTGGCTGCTCAGACAGATAAATGAAGACCATATTTGTTATGAGAGATACAAGGAGGAACTACTTGTTCAAGAGACCCATTTTACATGGAAATAGGAATGCAACTCATGATTAACTGAATTTGGGGTGTTCATTGCTACACACATTAACAGAAAAGTTTCCATCTCTGAAAAATAGCTTAGAGCTGACTTTCTTCAACAGCCAATTCGCTGATCATTTCCAATTATGTCATTTTAGTACTTAATAAAGCCACAAGATATTAATCCTGGTACATATTCCATAAACAGCACTAACAAACTGTCCTTTCATGTGAAGAAAAGAGATTCCTCAATTAGACATCATGTAGGTAGGTAATACTTATCCGTAAATGTCGGCAGGCAGAATTCTTTCCTGGATTAGCATGACTGGACTGGTCATCTCCCCACTCTAGGGCTCAGGCTCTCCACCAGCACTGAATCTACTACAATCTAATCTAGTAATCTCTCAAATAAAATGCACAAGCAAAAGAAACTTTTATGGTATTTACCTGGGATAGGTAAAGATAGCCTTCCCTTTCTAAAAAAAAAAGGACTCCACTGGGTGGGGTAGAAGTTGCTTAGTTGTGCACAGGTCTTCATTGAATGCTCTGGCTGGCCAATAGTGATAGAAACTTATGAACATGCTAGAGAGAGTTTTGACGAGGCTGAATGTATACTCGGGAAGGGGCTGCATATGGTATGTTCCCACTTTTTTATCCCAAGTATTTTTGTGGGTGGGTGGTGACTGTGACAGTGCTTTTTTTCCCCCTCCTTTCCATTATTGAGCATTCCCCTTGTTTATTTGTTTCTCTTAGGGAGATTGGGGGGGGGGTTACTATTCAAGGATGATGGATAAAGGGAGATAGGAGAAAAATAGGCCATTACAGGCGATAACAAGATTGCCAAATCGTGACAATCTTATTGGTTCCTCTCCCAGCCTGATGGTTCCTGGCAATGATAATAACAACCCGTGTATGTCAGAAGGGCTGTTGCTTAATCCCAGATCTGCCAATAAAAATAACCCCTTCGCTATCCAGGATTTAACCCCAGATGAGCAAGCCAATCTATTATGCATTACTAAGACCTGGCTGGTGAAAAGGGAGACGCTGCTCTCTCCCAGCTCTGCCCACCAGGTTTTGAAGTACAACACCAGCCTTGCCTCCAGAGGCAGAGCCTAACAGGAGACTCCTCCCTCTCCCCCCTGTGTCTGGTTCAGCAGCGTTCTAGGTCTGAATGCCTGTTCCTGAAGCGGGGGGGGGGGGGGAGACAGGATTGCAGTCCTGTTGGTGTTCTGCCTATTCTGCTGACCAACTGCCTCCCTGTCTGAGCTGTTAGGGATGGTCTCAGGCATGGAGTTGGTCCCCCAGATGTTTGGGGGAGGGAGTTAAAGTCCCCTAAACCCAATGTGGCTCAGGTGTTCAACACCACCATGACAACCCTGGGCCTGCCTCAGAAAATATTCTCTCCAACACACGCTACAGCAGCTGGCGTTTCGTGCCACTGTAAAGCAGATTGCACCACCAGAACACCAGTTCCAGCAGCACAGGCGGCCCATAAGATTGGGCTGTAAGAAACCTTATTTTGAAAGTTTTAATATTGCTTATGTTCAGTACAGAGTTGGACTTTTGTTGGTTGCTCTCAAGTAGCTAGTAACTTTACTTGCTATACTGGAGCTAGCAACATTGTGCAAATCTGAGAACATATGATAAACTACTAAGAATTCATGTTCCCATACCTTTAAGAATTACAGTACTTCAGAGGTTATTTATTTATTTATTTATAGAATTTATACCCCGCCTTTCTCCCACAAGGGCAACCAAGGCGGCTTACAATAAAAACATTAAAATACATATATACATTTAAAAACAAGAATTAAAAGAGTTAAAACAAATTAAAACAAACAACCCCAGTGGGTCATCCACATTTACATGTTAAAAGCCATCTGTTAAAAAGCCATCTGTTAAGAAGCCAGCCCGCCATGTCAGACATCAAAAGCTGATCTAAATAAAAATGTCTTAAGGCCCCGCCGAAAGGTCTTATGCAGCACCAACACCAGCCAAACCTCTTCAGCTAATGATACTCCTTCAAGAGAATGTGCATGTTTTCTCCCACGGATCAGATGTGCTAGTCTGGATCAATATTTTGCCAATACTCATGGCATATGCATATCTTGGGCCCCCTGCTTGAGAGTCCAAGCATCCAAACTACCCCTTATGCAATTAAGATAACTGGCCCAAAGTCTCCAGGTGAAGAGAGGGACCAAGACATGTACACGCAGTGAGGGACACAATATTCATGGAATCCATCAGGAGAGTTCAGCATCATTTGAACTGGCACTAGGATGCAACACAATGACAGAGCAAGAGCTATCCAAAAGCAAAAAGAAATAACCCACTAATGGTACAAAGAAACTTTCTTAAACACAAACCTATCATATTTTATTAATTTCATGAATGCTACTTGGTTCATGCACTGTGAAACAGCTCACCAGAAATTTCTGAAGAGACAATGTTATTAGACAAAATTCATCATGCCATGGAACTGCAAAAACCACATCTTAACTTTTCTTAGAAGCAGGTATTTCTTAAATGGTAGATCATATGTTTTGCTTCAATCCTCCCTATACACATGTGGTACCTATTACTGATTTTTATAAGAAAATGCTACAGCCCCCCCACACACACACACACACACACACTCCTTCCTCAACTTTTATGCTAGAAAACAGTCATCCTACAGCACTTGGGGCAACAGATGTTCCTTGGTAATTTTCATTTGTTGATTATATGTTTCTCTTCTAATGCACTATAATAAGTAGGTAGGTTATCCTCTGGATGAAAAGTTCATACATTAAAAACAAGGTAAAAGCTCCTGCTATGTTCCTGAGTCAGGGAGTATATTTCAAATGAATGTGTTACCTGAAAGTTTTAGTGATTACAACTGCACCTTAGTAGATGTTACAACACTAGTTAATAATATTGTATTCCAGGTAAGAAGTGAAAGGAAGAACAAACCCCAGAAAGCAAGTACTTATCAGAGATGCTTAAAAAAAAAAAAGCATCACTGCTAGCTTTGCTGGGTGTTTACATTATAGGGAGGTCTTGCTTCAGGTCAAATTCCTTCGGAGATCATCTCAGTGAGAGCTCTCAAATGTTACCTACCTGGGAATATTGCTTTTTAAGTTTGCAGTGTCAAGTGATAGACGTTTAAAATTTCAAATGCATTTGATTTGGCAGCTTAGTTTTTAAAATGTAATTGTTACTACTGCTTAATTTAATGATTTAATTTAATGATTTTCCTCTTATTTGTAATGTTTATTATTATATATTACTTTACATTTCAGACAAGAGAGAAACATTTGCAGCATTACAGTCAAGTGACCATGTAACAAATGGCTTTATGTTACTTTCAAAGAACAGGAGTTTTTCTGAAGCTGGCTACATCCTAAGCGGGGGAATGACGACCCATTTATACAACTATGTAGATTCATACACCACTGACAAATGGCAGGGGAAAGAAATCTTACTAATCCTAATGGTGATGAGGCGGTTTATTTCCTTTCCATAGTGCAATTATTCCACTCCCATTCCTTCCGCAAAGGGTTCCCTATGGAACAGGAAGGGCAAACAATGCAACACTGAAACCATGAGCTACAAACTTCATAAAATAAATAAAGGAATATCGGATAAGTGTTGGAGAAACTGCGGGGAAAAAGGGTCATTGGAGCACATGTGGATATCTTGCCCGAAAATAAAATTATTTTGGAAAGAAGTAACCATGGAGGCATCTTCGGACAACGCTAGCTCTTCGGCTTTGAAATGGAGATGAGCACCCTAGAGTCGGACACGACTGGACTTAATTGTCAGGGGATACCTTTACCTTTAATTAAATGGTTAGAGAAACTAACATGTTAAAAAATAATTAGTAATGAAACTCTATTGATTTTCTCCCTATTTACAGAAGAAAATGAAAAATTGAATAATAATGGATTAAGGTCCTTATGGGAGCTACAAGAATAGAAATTGCATGAAACTGGAAAGATGTAAAAAGACTTTCGTTTTCAAGATATTTACACAAGATATGGGAAATTGTTTTAATGGAAAAATTAACTAAGCGGGTTAGATTTTTGAGGGGTGAGAAAAATAATTTTAGTAAAATTTGGCATCCCCAGAGGCAACAATGCAACACTGGTAGGGGCGGTACCGTAAGAGGCGCCCCGTCCTAGTCCCGTTTACAAGCCGGCACGAGGAGCCATTCTGTGCTGAGAAGGCAGCGGGCAGGGAGTAAACGGGACTAGGACGTGGCGCAACTTACGGTACCGCCCCTACCATAGAGATGCCTCTGGGCATCCCCTATTAATATTAGAGAGAGAACCAGATATTATATTAGATGGGATCGCTAATCCAATTATATATTTGTTGGTTATTTATTAGGCCTAAATGTATTAGAACTATTGTTATATAAGAAGAGAATGAGGGCAGAAGAATATATGTGCTTGTTATTGTTATGGATTGTCAAAAATAAATAAAGCTTTAAAAAAAATAAAAAATAAACCTCCTAAAAAAACCCAACTATAAGTTACAAACTTGGCCAAAATATATGGAGTAAACTTGCAAGAACAAGTTAGTAATGAGATACAAAGATTTATATTGTATAGTCCAGGGTCTTGCAGCATATTTCATCCTTAGGTAGGCTTGTGGGAACTCCAGCAGGGACCCAATGAGATGCAAACATCAGAAGAGTAGGGAAACTGGTGGGGGCTTCTTTTCTGAATAAAATAAAAACACTTCAGAAAAGAAGCTTGGAAAATTTCACTTGGAAAATGGCTCTGTATTCTGCAATATGAAAGAGTGAACATTATTTAAAAAATAGGTTTTGATGCAATGAATAACTAACTGGAAGTTTGTGTAACCTACTAGATCAAACAAACCCTGGAAAACTGCATTTACTTTAGTAGGGTTACTTAATTTTACTCTCACGTAACCAAAATTAACATTTGTACCATTTATATATTCACACGCACAAGGCTAAAGTTCATCCCCCAGTGACCACAACCACATCCATAATGCAGCTGATAGCATTTTAATTCACTCAGCAATTGCCTCTGAAACTCTAGTTATTCCAGTGCCAAACCGCAGTCACTCAGTTTATCTTGGACAGAGTCGCATACTTCAAAAAGCCTCAAACCGTAGCAGTGAAACAAAAGGTCAATCTATTACCCTCCAGATCAATAGGATAAACTTTGAATGCTTTTAAGTTAGAGACTTTCATGTCTAACGCTGTCTATTGTGTCATTGAATAAAAGGTTTTCTCCACCCATCCCACCCCCAAAACCTTGACTTACTGTCAGGTAAGTGTGTATGGGATTGAAGTGTAAGTCCCACTGAATTAAATAAGGTTTACTTCTGAGTAGATATGCCTCGCATTGTGCTGTTGTTAGTCAGGAGTCTGACAATCACAAAAGGCATTATATATTTGATAGATTTCATTTATTCCTACCCAAGACTATTTAATTGTTTTAGTGGAAGCATACAAAACATACCCACCTTTCAAAATGTATCGATTCCTCTGTGTGTCTATGGGTACCATAAATGAAACTGCATCTATTTTTGGAGCTCACCAACTAGCAGTAGATATTTGACTGTTAGACTACTTGCTGCATATTACTATTTTTATATTACATCTAATAATAGCCTGATAATATATCCCAAGTTTTGAAATTGATGTAGACGGATCCTAAGGACCACACATAGAAATAAGGGGGCATTTTGTGCTGTTTCGCATGAAGTTGCACAAATGCACCGGTTAGAAGTTGAACAATGAGGTACTGGTTGACAATTTTGTGTGTGACCACTTGTGCAACATGTTGTGCAAGCCAAAGCTAAATCAGAATTCCATTTGGATTTTTGCACACAAAACCTTGCACTATCAATTTGGTGGGCACAAGTTCCCTTACATGAGGTTGAGGATAACTTAGGGCACAACCCACAGCATCTGTAGCCAGATTTACTGTTCTGTGCCTTCAATGTGCATAATGCTTCACAAAGGCAAGGAAGACAGGTCCCTGCCCAGAAAACCTTACAAGAGAGACAGAGACAAACAGCCCAATCCATCATAACTCCCTGCGTGGCAATGCAGTAGTGCCAACATGGCGTTCGCTGTATCCTGCGGGGGTGTTTTGGCATGTTGAGGTCTCCTTGGGGAAAGGGAATATTTGTTCCCTTCCTCCAGAGTAAGCCTCCGCTACCACCATGGGTCAACTCGGACCTGCGCCAGCGATATCACTGGCACAAATCCATGCTGACCAGTGAAGGTGGATCGAGTCCAGGAAGGGGGTTAGGATTCAGCAGGCAGTGCCGTCACTGAACCCACCCCCCTTCCCGGGCCCAATTTTCCCTCCTCCCTACCCCATCTCCTCCCCATTCTGCCCACCCCTCCCCGCCCCCCCTCCACCCCCTGCGTGGCCTTACCTGCACTGTTGGTCGTCCTCACTCCATCATCACATGGACTCAGCTGCTCGCCACTTCCGGCAATGGCCATGCCATGTGCTCCAGAAGTGTTGCATTTGTGACAGCCGCAACGCGCATTATGCTGGCGGTACACACGTTCCGCTGGCATAGCGCGCCCTTAGGATTGGCCCAAAAGAGAGTAATAAGGATATAAACATGTGCAAGTGAAATTATATATACTTAGATCTTTAGTACAAGGATGAAAGGCCAAGTACAAGGTAGGCCCAAGATTTATAGGACACCTTTTTTTACAGCTACAGGATTTTGGATATTTAAACGTAAGGATGTATAGTTTCTAGATATTACTGCTTAGGTTTAAATTCAGGTTTCCAAAATTCTTTAGCGAAACATATGCGCCATCAGACTCCACAGATGCTGCTTATTCATATATCTTGCCTCCTCCCTTTCAGCAGCTATTCTCTCCTATAATGTAAAGCAGGCATATCTATTTTTATTTTATGAAGTGCTGGAGGACATGCTGACATGAGCTCCATTTGTGGCATCAACCTTTCCAAAATGTCTGGTGCCTGCTTCCATATTACCCCTTTGCCAGTTGTGGAGAGAGGGAGACACAGCGAATTGAGCGCACTTTGAAAGGGACAGGCATTATAATGCCCTCAACTTCAGCTAGAACTCTGTCACTCGAAAGATAACATAAGAGACTAAACAGAGGGGAAGTGACTCAAGTCAGAGGCTTCTGTCATGCACACTGTTGAAGGGGTATACTTGCTGCCAGCTGACCAATGGTCAAAGTCACAGGATGGACAGATTCATGTTGGAGGAGATTATACTTCATATATCTTCGCTCTATAATCATTTAGGGCTTTATAGATTATCACCAGCACTTTGAATTGTTTTTTTTTCCCCCTCTCTTTCTCCTTTATTATTGAATGAAAAATACATAACAAACAACAACAACACCACACAAAAGGAAAGGGGGGATACTTAATATAAATAAGATACACACAGATTACAAAACATATAAATAAGCAATCTATAAACATATTGGTAAACAATCTATGCATAAATCTCTAAGAAGGGCTTCCACATGTCCAGAAATATATCCATACGTTGTTATCGTCTATAAATGTTGATAAAGTTAAAAGATTTACTCCATTGAATAATGGTAAAAATGGTAAAATCAATATTCCACCTGTATACAAACAAAATTGAACTGTGTTTTGCAGCAATCATAACTTATGATTCATAAGGTAGCACCTTTCACAGTTGGAGGGAGGAGATAAGAGATTAAAAGGAAGCTGTAATAAAACTCAGGCCTAGAAGAACAAAAGGTAGCCGGTTGATAGAATCAACCTCTTTTATCTCCCTTGGCTTTTAATAGGCAATATTAATTAGCATATTTAGGCATAAGGCCATCAAGCCACACAACAAATAAAAGCAGAATATGTAACAAAAATCTATAAAAATAATTGTTAAAGCATCAGAATATTATCTCGAGCGAAAATTCAGATCTCTTTAGTGCATGCTGAAAGACCCAACCAATGACGAAATGCATGCCGGATATTCTTCCATTTGTATTTGGAGGCTGAATATAGCACTTTTGGGACAACTAAAACATTTCAGGGGGGCAGGGGTGCACACCTCAAACTGAAAATCGTTCACTGCTATAGTTTCCTTGTCTGCTGTTGCACTACCATGCTTTAAGTTACTGTGTTTTGCAGTATTTAGTCAGATGGATTGTCCCAGCCATTTGGGAATTACATAGCGAATGGGAAGAAACTGCAACACTACAAAATTAATCAAATTTCAATACACGACACCACCACTGAAAGCAAATGAAACCAGTTGAGAGATACAGAATGAAAGGGCATGGAAAATTGAAAAGGTGGATGGTTTTCAGGCATTTCAGGCAAAAAAAAAAACATTGCAGGAATACAGTTTTCTACGCAGTCAAAAATGGTCCTACTTGCACTTTTGGCCCAGGCTAGCTAGAATTCTGGAAGTATTTTCTCTACTCAACTGCATGAAGCATTTGAATTTTTAGAAAAGCAGTATATAAATCTTTTAAATAAAAATAAAAATTTAAATAAGTACAGTAACAATTCTACATATCAGCATGGGGGCAACAACCAAGCTTTTTCAAAAGATTTTCCATTAGATTGAATAAAAACATGAAACTTTTTAAATCACATTGGCAGCCCAATCCTATGCATGGTTTACTTGAAGCAATCTCCATGTGCAACGGGATTACTCTTGAGAAGTGTGAAGAGGACTGAAGTTTTAAACAATATAGTCTTCAGAATTTTGACTGCTTTCAAGGAAACTATTGATTTTAATCATTGGGTGGACTGTTAACTTCATAAGCTAGCATACTGTAAGTGAAAACCCAAGATCCATTTCCTAAAAAGCCATGCCACAAGAGATCTGCTGCCTTTCATTTTCTTTGGTCATAATACTTCTCAAAATTTTGGAGAGCTCGTTGCTTTCACCTTATCACTAACAACAATAGAGGAAAGCTGTGCACAAGGTGCTGTGGCTACCTACAGGCATCTCATCTCTTTGTCAGTGCAATCCTGACTAAGGATCCAGCCGGCGGGCCAGGGCCACCCACCAGATCCTGTGCACAGACTGCCTGGCATGCACCAGGCCAGAGATCTACTCGGGGAAGGGGGTGTAAACCGAGGCCAGCCCCATCGGCCTCCTCGGATTTGTGGAGGCCATGTACAGGCCATGTAGTGGAGGCCATGTAACGACGTAGCCGGCCCGTTGGGGACGGGGATATGGCAGACGCCTTCCCCTACCCCCTCCCAGGCCGGCTAGGCCAATGGCCCCCCTCCGTCCCGGGCTGGACCACCCATGTGGCCGGTGGCGGAAGACTCACCTTCCACTGCCGTCCGCATGGAGATCCGGTGCCAGAGTGAGGGAGGCTGGCCTCCCTTACTCCAAAGTCGTCGCGAACGTGCTTTACGGCACGTTCGCGATGTCTTCCAGTGACGGAACACTCATTCCATTGCCGGCCTTATTTCCAGGATTGTGCCCTGTAACTCTAACAAAACTACTGTTACTCACAGGTACTACTTTCCCATCAGTACAGCTCCGTCTCGTAGTGGCACCTATTAAATTCCCTTTTATTTAATTTGCATCCAATGCAATGGGCTGTTGTGTGCAAAATCTCATGCCACAATAAAGTTGTCTAGCCACAAGGCTCAGTTTTTCCTTATCTTGCAGATTTTATAGGTACAGGAACCTCAAGCAGAAAAGGAGATTTCAATACTTGGGTGAAAGTGCAACCCTCCCCATTTATCAGTATGGATACCATTTCCTAACAGGAGCCTGTAAAGTTGAATGAAAAACATTATCTGAACAAAGACCACTATATGATACGTTCTGGTTAAAAAAAAATCCATGCTTAGGTTGCTTACATTTTCTTTTAATCTATTTCAGATTACACTGGAAAGCTACAGAAATTATGGGTTATTCTCTCACCTTCTTTCCCACAGTTATAAAACTAGCTAGTGGGTCTTGACAGAAAATGTAATAAAATTAGAGTCCAAATGGGCTTTTTAAAAGGATGCTGACCCTAATTCCATATTCATCTCTTAAATGGATTCTATATCAACATGTATGGCATATGCATAGAGTTGCAGAACGCAGTTTTATATGTGCCTATGATGATAGATTTCTCAAATGAATTATGCTGATGAATTTGCCTTGGATGACGAAAAGCTGAACATTAGTATACAGTTCACTGATGTCAGGTGGCAGTTTTGCCATAGTTGAGTAGATCTGATAACTAGTGCTTTAATAATCCTCTTGAAGCCAATTAGAGTGTTCTGCATCATAGGATGCAGGATCACATCAGCCTAGTTCCTTTTTACCCGAGATTAATAAAACATACTTCATTTATAGACAAATACAATGCAGAGCTGAGACCCAGAAAAAGTATGAGATACAGTTTAATAAAAGCTAAAGTTAAATTCTTTGATACTACAAAAATGGCACTTTTCAGCAAGTCCGTTAACATCTCAACACTAAGCTGTCATGACAGCAACAGATACAATTCCAACATCTGCTAGTTTTGAACACAAAGCCATCTGTTCCAAAAACAATTTATTGCAATCTAGTTTTGTCACATGCATTTCCATTACATTTCTCTATGTACAATACCGTGATGCTACATGAGGTTACAGGAGACCCCCACTTCATGATGGTTCCGGAGACACTACAGCAGTGGTTCTCAAACTGTGGGTCTCGACCCACCATTGAGAACAAAAGCTGTCCCCTGCCCCCTTAAGGGGCGAGGACAGCATGGCGGCGGCGATCCCAGGGATCGCTGCTGCCACAAAAGTGCCCAAAACAGCCATTGTTGTCCTTACCAGGACTTGGGGGTGCTTTGGTGAGACCTACGCAACCCTCTGCAGGCCTCCCTGATCTTCGGATTGCCGAAAAATGGCGATTTTTGAAAAATCGCTGGTTTTCGGCAATCCAAAGATCGGGGGGGGGGCTGCAGAGGGTTGTGCAGGCTTCCCTGAAGCACCCGCAAGCCCCGATAAGGACAACAATGGTGGCTTCGGGGATGGTTTCAGCAGCGATCCCCGGGATCGCTGCCGCTGCTGGCCCCACCTCTGCAAACAGTTCTCCCTATCTTGCGGGGAGAACTTTGAGAAACGCTGCAATACAGTATTGAATTGTGAAAATATTGTAACGTGAACCCAATAACACACTGGTTTTTTGGCAATTCATTCTAAGTCCTCTGAAGTTGACATTTCCGCCACAGAACTAAGGTATTTCCCTCTCTAAACAATGATTTAAAAGGTGCAGACTGTGCTCTTTAGGGGCCATGGTTATCAGTTTACACAATGTTGTACTTATAAAACACAAATTACAAGGCTGCATCCTTTCCACTAAATAAGATTAAAAAGCGAAGTATAAGAACACATTATTATGAAAATACATCTTTGGGGAAAAGACGCCTTCACCCTGAAATTCATGCACAGCTGAATTATACACAGGACATCAAAGACTATTAAAATCTTTACCCCCAACTTTCCAAACAAAGATACTCAAGGCAGTTCAGAACTGCTACTACCACCTCCACCAAACAGAATAGAATACATTTTGTTTAAACTATTTTTAAAAATGATTTAACAGTATGGACTGATCCAGGTTTACCAACTAACCCTGGTTAGGATAAACCACAGCTTCCCTGACTTCAGACCAAAATGAAATCATGGTCTACTCAAAACTAAATGTAAAAGCTTTTGATCCCCTCCCCTTGTAGGCATGGCAAGGAGAGCACAAATGCAAGCCTCTACTCTTCACAGTTCATGCACACTATCGTAAACCATGGTTTAGCATTACATCAGTATGCAGATCGCATGACATCAAAGAGTTTTCTAAAAAAGGCAAGTTTTGGCTGCACGCCTGAAAGCCAACAGCAAGGTTGACTTGCAAACCTCTATGGGAATTCCACAGCCGAGGGTCGTTACCACCAGTGGTGTAGCTGGGGGGGGGGGGACGAGGGTGCGGCACCCTGGGTACCACACCTCAGGGGGTTGCCAGAAGTCTCTTATAGTTCCCCCCAGCACCTGCTTATCTAGTGCTTAACAGCTGATCAGTGCTATGCAACTGCATAGCGCCAATCAGATGTTTGGCGTTAAATAAGCACTGGGGGGGCTCCAGGTAGGTGCCAGAAGCCTCTTCTAGCAGCCCCATGGAACTCCCCCTGCTCTCACAAAAACCCACACTGGGGGGGACCTCTGGAGGTCCATTCTCCTGCCTTGCTCATTTCTTCAGAAGCCCTTTAACTCTGATCTATAGCTGCGCTAGCATATACAATTTTATACTGCAATGGCTATGCCAAAATCCTTGTTAAGGGCTATCTTAAGCACTTCACTTTTGTACCATTCACACTTGCCTTCTCTTGGCGACTCAATTCCACTTGTTCTTTCTGCTTGCCCACATGGTGAGATATTTCAAAATAAATAAATTCTGTTCTGTTCATCACTTTAACCACATACAGTATTGTACACTTCAAGTCTAGTAAAATATTTTCTCATTGTAAACCAAGTGCTAAAGATATACACTGAAGTAGTATTAACTAATTAGTTCTAATACAATATTTACCACATCCTTCTGTGAAGTCTACAATGTAAGAAGAACTTACATCGATTTTAGCACCATCACTGTAACAGAATACTGCAAACACAATACTTGCTTCTGGGACTAGAAGCTGGCTGGCTGCCACAATCACAGACTGACTGGACGTTTTGCAATAATGCAAACAACAACAATTCAGTCCGTAACTTCCATCACAGGACAACAGGATCTGTGCCCAGGTTGCAATAAAAAGGCCGGTGCAAGTGTAACAGGGGGGTGCAGTGCGGGGGCGGCAGGTGAGGCAGAACCGCTGTGTCGTCATCCACAGAAAAGAGCCGTAGCCTAACCCTGAGATAGCGCACACACGCCACTCACTTTCTCAGGTGAAGGCACAGTAAGGCTGCGGCTCTTTTCCGTGGATGACTGGGCAGTTCTGCCTCACCTGCCACCCCCACACTGCACATCCCTGAAGAGTAACCTTAGTGCAAGTGTACGTGTACCCTTAGACATTTCTCCTTTAAAAATAATCTGGTTTAAAACTGCAGTATACCTCCTAGACTGAATGCCAACACACAGGGCTGCATCCAAAGAAAGGTAGTCACGCACCACTGAAATCAATTACACAAGCTAGTTCTGACTAACATAAGAACCTTAATTTCTGTGGGACCTAGATATCCATAAATTTAAAGACTTATGGGTTGTATCCAAAAATAATAATGATTAAGTCCTACTGAAATTTATGAGGCTTAAAGTTAGTCACAACTAGCTTGTCTCATTGCTTCAATGCGGCATAGTCATCATGACTAACTTTCTTTGGATACAACCACAAACTCTTTAAAATGTATAACCCAAATCGCGATAAGCTTTTTCACTGCAAGGAATGAATTACAGGAAAAACATATTTCAGCGCAATCCTGTGCGCATATCTACATTATCACTCCATTCTTAGCACTTGACGACTGATAACTGAATGTGTGAACCAACTCCACTGAAAAGTATTGCATTTAAATTATCTTTGGGCAATATGAAAGTTCTGTCTATGGTGATCTGCGATTCATACACACAATCACATAAGGAATATTCATGTATGAACCAGTCATGTCGATCCATAAAGATGGTACAGAACAATAATCTCTTTCATGTTACAAAATATGCACATGGCTGACGTAGCTCAACCTTCAATCACATGTTAGTTGGTTTGCTCACTAGCTGTACCTAGTCTCAGTTGCTAGTTTTACACATGCTGGTTTCAGTCCAGAGGCCGAATTGCCTGTCAACATGCACAACTGTGAACTATGCACACCTGACTATCCCAACGCATAGAATCCCCACATCACAATGCACGCAGACTTTAACCCGGTGAATTAAAAAAAGAAAACTTCCCACAATGCACAATAAAGGATGCATGTCAGAAAAGGAAAAAAAAAACCTTTATGCATACACAATCTATCAGGAGTAAAACTTATTCAAAAGAAATCACGAGTTCATGTAACATCCACTGAAATCAGTGACATTCAAAATAGTTAACTGTCTTCCAATCAATTCATTTCAATGGATTACAGTCAGGCCTCCTTATCCACGATTTCAGCATCTGCAGATTTGACTCAACGTGGATGCTTGCGGATATGGGGGTCACTTTAAAAATGCCTTTAAAAAGGTTAAAAATAGCATTCCTTACCTTTTTGCTGGCAAACCGTTCCATTTGCAAGGCTGTAGACAGTGAACTTGCGCTCCTACTGCCTATTCTGGGTCGCACGACTTCTCCCCTCCCTTCCCCAAGGTTGCTCCAGAATGCATTGGGACGAGCCTGGGGAAAAGAGGGGGGAAATCGTGCGACCTGGAAGACGCTATAGGAGCACGATTCCACTGTCTACAGTCCTTCAGAGGTTTGCCAGCAAAAAGGTAAGGAACACCATTTTAAACCATTTTTTCTCTTTTTAAGGCATTTTTAAAGTGAACACTGTATCTGTGCTAAAGCGATTTCACTTTACGTGAATTTCAGTATCCGCGGGGGGGGGGGGGAGAACCCTCAGAGATACTGATGTCCAACTGTACTGTAAAATATGCTTGGCTTTTTCTGGATTGAGTCAGTTATTTTTACATATTCCAATAAGACTGTGCACAGTACATAAACAGAAGTAAACTAAAATGTCCTGCCTTACTTTTATAAACTCTTCGGTTAGAGGGCCTACTTATAATGACGACAAACCTATTCAACCCATTTAGCAAACAGATAAAACCTAAGGGCCAAATTAGATGTGATGGCAACAAACTCAATTTTGAACAAGACACATATGAAGTGCGGTGGAGGGGAGAGACTCCAACCTCCCACATGTCCCTCGGGCTCGAAAAATCAACTTTCCATTTCTTTGCACCTGATTGGGTCAGGCCCAGGTATATTGATATATGTCCAGTGTTTTTTCTTATATCATTGCCATTTGAGGTTCACAGGCTGCGGTCCACTAAAAAAGAAAATTGTAATCAGTCACTGAACATACTAAAACTTAAGGACAGTATCAAACTTGGCTAAATTAAATAAGTCCAAACCTCCAATTTTTCTGCTCCCCTGTTTGAAATTAATCCTCCAGTTCCAACTGTAGAAACAATAAAGCCTCCAGGGAGCAATATCTGCTAGAAACTAATACCTGTGTTTAATATTGTTCAGCTATTTGCTTTGGGAACTTTATGAAGTTGATGTAGTAGAACTGCACAGCAAGTTTTGTTTTGCCTTACTTTTTGTGTGTGTCTCATGTTTCCATCCATATCTATTTATAATAAAATCTGAATAAAGTGCAAGAAAGTAAGAGGCCTCTGCCAACCCAGAACAGTCGACTTAAAATTGGAGACAGCGGTTGAGGATTGGCCTTGCAGGAGCATCTCTTGTCAACTTCTCACCCTCTAAATCTTTGTCTTTTCTTCTGAAGAGGAGAATTCACCACACTATCTATGTTTTTCTATCTTCATTTCAGGTCAGGAAAGCCCCATAGATCTGAAAAAACTGAATTTGGCCGAGATTGATTTGCTATTTATGATTTTTAACATGAATGATCATTATCTACCAGTTCCAATCAAACTTGTCGTTTCAGATCACAACCACCTTTTTATATAGTGAATGACCATGGTTTGCATGAAGGGAAGTTTGCATGTCAGAAGCCAGCCAGACTGCGCACTGGCGGAGGTCCCACAGACTCTCCAGTGGTCTAACCAGCCAATCCCTAAAGCAGAGGTTCCCAAACTTTTTCTCCCTTCACAAGTCTTTGCAGGGGGTGGTGGCAATGGCACTTCTGAAATTGTGCTGCTGCCGCCTAGACCAAAAAGGGGGCGTAACACTCACCCGGTGGTCGCGCTTGGCTTCCGGATGGTGCGGGGGCCACAATCCCCTCTGCGGGCCTCCCTGCACCCCAAAACAGCTCCCTGATGCAATTGTGACCCACTTCCAGTTTGGGTCACAAACACATCAGGGAGCCATTTTGGGGTGCAGGGAGGCCCGCAGAGGGAATTGTGGGGCCCCCACACCGTCCGGAAGCCCAGCTTGGGACGATAAGATTGTGCTGTCCAGCCCAGCTACCAGGAAACTGGTATACACCTAAACCAATTTATGCCAATTTTTGAGGCAAGTGCAGCTATTGGCCATTACTTTGGGCTGTAGCCTACTGAGGATATAATCCCTTATATTCATATGCATAAGATTATCCAAGGTATAGGAACAGACGATGCTAAAGCACTCAAAATTGTCCTTGTTTCTACGTAGATGAGAAAATGGAGCAACTAAGATGGCATATCCACTCTGTTACTCTTGTGCTACAAAGCAAAAGTGGAATTCATAGTTTTCAGATAATACCTCTCAAGAACGTCTGAGGGGCATAGACTGAGAATCCTATTTTAAATCCCAGAGAATGCCAATTTTAAAAAGGAAGTTGTTCAAACTAAGGAAGCTGACTTATACCAGACCGACCACTAGTCCATCTAGCTCAGTACTGACTGGTCTATGCAGTCTGGCAGTGGCTCTTCACAGTTTTCAGACAGGCATTTTTCTCTGCTATACCACTGCAGATGCCAGGGATTGAACCTAGGACCTTCTGCAGACAAGGTATGTGCTCTACCACTGAGCTACCACCATTTCCCTTAGGGATAACTCCATATTATTTATTTTTCACATTTTTATACCACCCTTCCTCCAAGGAGCTCAGAGTGGTGTACATATTTCCTCCCCTCCTTTTTGTCCTCACAACAACCCTGTGAGGTAGGTGGGGCTGAGAGACAGTGACTGGCCCAAAGTCACCCAGGAAGCTTTGTGGCTGAGCGGGGGATTTGAACCTGGATCTTCCAGGTCTAAGTCCGACTCCCAAACCACTACACCATCCTGGCTCTTTTCTATGGTTCTGGAGCCTTGACTGCACCCTTTTAAGATGTTACATCTACAAGTTGCCTACTCTAGATAATTTCATGCTGAAATAAATGGTTGGAGGATTTCAACCTGGAAGGCTTGAAGTAACAGTGTCATTTTGACAGCTTGTTTCATAATAGGAGAAAATGAATTCCTTTTACAAAAATCTGCACAAGTCTTGCTCATGGCTTTAGTGTGCCAACAGTTTTACGTAACAGCCAGATTTCAGAAAACACCACTGCTAAAAATGACAGCACACACAGCAGAAAGTGCTAGAGCCAATGTTGTTATAGTCAAATAATCACAGAACAAAAAAACGATGTGATATTTCCACCGGAGGAATAGCACAACATAGAACACAAGCCAGAATCATGTACTTATCAAGAGTCACATGCTGCGGAGTCTACCTGAAGTAAAGCATAGAGAACAACACCAACCAAATTTAAAATATACAATCTATTGGAGCAGCAACAGCACCCCACACACAATAGCACACTGCAGGATAAACCACTGCTAAGGTGACAGGCCCTTTAAAGGGACATGACAGGGCCTTTATTCCCAAGTAACATCACTGGGAACTAAGGATCAATCTGTACTATGCTCTATAAATCAGGGTAAGAATGTAAAGGCAAAACAGTTCCCCAGTCAGCTCAGCATTATTTAGTTTATAGTATCTATATTCCAATCTTACAGTGGTACTATAAAACAGGCCATTACTTACTGCCAGAATTTATTACAATGTGCCTCCCCAGTCTGCATCTGGGTTCTAACACATGCTTGTTGACCCTCGGCCTGTGCCCGATAAATCATTATTTCGGCAGTAGTGTCTATTTTCTGCCTTCCTTGCTTCGTGATTGCTTTCTTTTGCCACTTAGGCGCTCTTCAAAGTTTACTCGGAGATTTAATGCAGCTTTGGGCCTGCCAAAAAGTTTGTCTGTGGGATTCTGTAAACTTATCTGGCATTCTTTCTGGAGACCATCTGGAGAATATTTTAGAGGAGAAAAAGAGAAAGAGAGCCCTGCAACAAGAACACCCTGCCCTCCCGCGGGAGCTTTAACAAAACGCACTGAGGTCTTTAATGACTCCTCTACAAAAGCAACACAGATTCAGCCAACTAGGTCTGTGTGTGGGGTTGAGCAATAACGGTCTACTCGCCTATAGTCCATCCATTCCAAACCCATCCCGTGAAGTCGCCGTTTCCAGCAGGCGTCGACGGAAACGCTTGAAAATCCCCGTTAGATCGCCAGTCCCTCGCCCCGCACTAGTTGTCCCGTTTTATAAATTGCATATATTATAAGAATGGAATCCAACTCCGAGCGAGGGGTCGAATGAGCCGGAGCCATTCCCAAGCATCTTATACAAACGGAGATCGATCGAGCCAGAGCCCAAACTGGCAATCTGCAAGTCATCTGTGGTTTGTGTCCGTCTGTGCGTGTTGTGCTTTTGCAGAAAGCGCACATCTGGAGGCAAGATTCCCCAGCCCCGTCCAGTCCATTCTGGAATGCGACCGGGAGGAGGAAAGTTGCAAGCGCGCTCCTCGAAGCAGGGGGAGGAGAGCCAAGTTTCTTCGCTGCTGCCCCCTCCTCAACTCGACAGCAATATTGCCATCACATGACGACGCCACCGCCAGCGCTGCTCTCTAGGCGACGCACCCGCCGACCCAGCTCCCTTCCTCCCTTACCTGCAGTCTCTCCGTTGCCGGCTGCCACATATTTCCCCCGCTGGGACCTTGCGGGGAGGAGCGGTGGGGCACTGTTGCTAACGAGCTGACTGGAGCGGCTGCAGGGCTCTGGCCAGGCTCGCTCGCATCTGCTCGGCTTGTGTCAGCTTAGGACGAGCCGCCTGCGGGCAACGGGGCGAAGGGCGAGCGCCGCCCAGCCGACGACGGCGAGAAGAGCCCAGGCTGAACTTGGCTTTTGCAGCAGGCACGAGCGCAGCGCCGCCGTCCTATTGCGCCAGTCCCCGCTCGAGGCCCCTCAGAGCAGCAACAGCGGCAGCACCAACAGGGGCGGCCCGCCTCGAGGCCCCGCCCCTCCCCTTTGGCTCAGCCCCGCCCACCTCCTTCTTCCCGTCCTGTGGGCACCGCCATGCTGCTGCTGCTGGCTTTGCTACGCTGCTGTCTCCCGTTATTACCGGGCTAGACGCGCCGGCTGCTGCAGCTTGGCGGCGTGTGAGGCGTGTGCACCGCTTGCACGCCGGCGTGCCAGGCAGACGAGACAAGTACGCGGCGGGAGCAAGGCGGTCGTCTGGACTGTGCCTTCTTGTGCGGCGCGTCCCAACGCAGCATCAAGCTCCCGAGTCCCGACCAGGGACTTCATGCACGCCAGGCAGCCCTCCGGCTCTTCTTGCCCGACTACACATAGATGACGCGGGCTAACCGGCAGGATCATGTACACATGATGTGGGTTTCTGCCTCAGCCCGGCTTACGGCAGCCACACACAATACACTTTGTAACTCCTGTGTGAAAGTACGCAGGATACATACATACCAACACCTCCAGCATCCCCAGCGTTCACTTGGCTGAGAGCACGAGAGGCGTAATTAGCGGGATTTGTGACACAAGGACCTCGCTTCTTGTCGTCCCGAGCCTTCCACAGTCTAAGCACGTCTTGCGCGACCACTGCTCAACAATGCAGGGGTCATGCTACGTATGCTTCATTTTCCTCTCAGCGTGGCCAGATTTTAAATCATTTGACTCCCCAGTTCTGCCTCTCGATAGCCCCAGTGTCCAGTTATGAGGAGGGAAGTGGGGACTGGAGGAGCTGAATATTATACATCCTTTGCTTCGAGATATATTACCATCCTCTGCTTCTTCCCATAGCTACCCCAATATTTTTTTCCTTGTTCGTGTGTGTATGTGTCGAGTTTTAATAGTTAATTCCTAATGTAGAATGCCTGCAGCCTGCTTCGTGCGTTTTTCTTTCGAAATCTATGTTATTTGGGGTGGGATAGGGGAGGAGAGATTCCCCTTGAGCAGTTTCAAAAAACTTTTAAAGTGTTGGTTCTATTTTATGAATTGTAATTTTTTTCCTTGCATCTAAAAATGTTAAGAATGGTTTCTCCACTTTTGCAATGAGCAATCATAGTTGTACATTTGGTATGTTTTATAAATGCGTTGGGGTTTTTTTAATTTTAAATTAATGATTTCACACACCCACAGTACATTTCTGTGCGAAAATAGTGCTCTTAATGTCAACAGAATTTACACCTCAGAATTTCAGAATGCATCACTTACGTTTGCCTCCCTTCCTCCTTTTTTAGAAATGTTACAGATAGAAGAACAAAGGTAGAGCGAAGTAAGTGGCTTTCTGGTATCCATCTGCAAGGCTGCAACACAAGCTCTCTCTCTCTCTCTCCCCTTCATTACACAATCCCTTCTGCATGGTAGGTGAGAGTAACGGAGACATCTGCTGGTGAATGATGCAGCAGTTTTCCTCATAGTGCTGGACCTAGCCCAGGGCCTCAAATTCAGTTTTTTTTTTCCTCAGACCACACATGGAATTAAGCAGCAGTCTGGCAAGGGAAATATCTGTTGATTGTGGCAACTGTTAATTACTAATTCTCTTACATTTTTTCTGGGAGCAAAGTTAGATTTTTAGCTTTTATTCATAAAAAAGAGGCAAGAAAAAAGAAGCAAGATATTTCACCTAAATTAAGAAATGCTTTATTCAGTCTCTACTGATTGACAGCAAGTTTAAATTAAAGCTTTACAATATGTAATCAATTTGTCTTTTTGTTTCTGTGGGAGAAAACCCTTAAACCATTTCTTTGATTTCGTACAGTTTGAGGGTCTCTTTTTTCTGTTGGTCAAGGAATAACAGCACTCGGGGAGGGTCATAGCTTTTCAGCAGGGATGTGGATCAAGTCTCTGACTCCAAGTCTCAAGTCAAATCCCATGTCTCTGGGTCCAAGTCCCGAGTCTTTGGTTGCAAGTTGTGAGTTCCTATCTATTTAATGGGGAAAACAAGTTTAAACTTGAATACAGTCCGACTTGTCATAAAAGGTTCCTTCCAAATCTCGAGTCGAGTCTTTCGAATCTTTTTCAATCACCGAGTCAAGTCCAAATCATTGACGCAACTTGAGTCCGACTCAAGTCCGAGTCAGTAGACTCAAGTCTACATCACTGCTTTTCAGAGGATCAATGTTTATGGAAGTGTGAAGATACTCCTTTAACATGTCTCCACTGATGCTGGCCTTGTGAAGTAATTTTTACCATGTCAGACAGACTACTAAATCTTTCATATCTGCAAAGGAAAGATGGTTACAATGATCTTGGCAAAGCTGTCTTCTAGGAGTATTGTAATCATCAGACTTTATCAGCACCTTCAGCAGTTCTGTTGGTTTCAGAGTTTGTCATTATTTGTCTTGTGTTATCTTGCTGTATTGCAAAGCAATATCTAGAAAAGGAGAGTTGAGTCATATTACAAAATCAGTGACTACACCAGAAATAAAATATTTGGCAGCAAAGTTGGTAATAATATAATAATTAGCAGGCAGGCTGTATTCCATACAGCAGAGCTTTGCAAACAGAAACGATTCTGTTTGATGTTTGCATTGATGTTCCTAAACATTTTTTACTTAGAAGTAAACTTATTTAGTTCCAAGTAAGTTTAAGATTGTAGTCTTACCATCTTTAGGAACATCAATGCAAACTTTGCGTTGATGTTCCTAAACATTTTTACTTAGAAGTAAACTTATTTAGTTCCAAGTAAGTTTAAGATTGTAGTCTTACCATCTTTAGGAACATCAACGCAAACTTTGCGTTGATGTTCCTAAACATTTTTACTTAGAAGTAAACTTATTTAGTTCCAAGTAAGTTTAAGATTGTAGTCTTAGTTACAATCCTTTTTTAATGTTCTATCTATTTTTGGATGTAAGCACATATACCAGACTAGGGCTGCAATCCTATCTACATTTACATGGGAGTACATTCTACTGAACTCAGTGGAAATTACTTCTGAGTAGACATGCAT
The DNA here is from genome assembly GCA_026170595.1 of Plestiodon gilberti rubricaudatus. Lineage (NCBI taxonomy): Eukaryota > Metazoa > Chordata > Lepidosauria > Squamata > Scincidae > Plestiodon > Plestiodon gilberti. The sequence goes on along the minus strand of JANXHW010000003.1, from coordinate 30,273,497 downwards.
AGGCTTGTGCTCTAGCTTATGTCAAAGGCACCTTGACAAATAATTCAGTAAAACAATCCAGGTGGCTTAAATTTGTGAGTCAATCAATGTACCTCAAGGCAATGGAGCAAGTGTGGATATAAAGGGACCCTAAATACAACATCAAGCAGCATCAAGGCCTTTGGGGGCATCCTTATGTCAGTGAAAGCGCCTTCTATGAATGGAAGAAGAGTTGCATTCATGTTGTAAGGGGTCCCTGCACAAGAGGAACACTCCTTTTGTTCCCAGAAGGAGCTTCTACTGATGGCAGACCACAGCATCAAAGGTCTGAATGCTGTCCAAGATAAAGAATTCAAAAGAAGGCAGTGTTTAGGTGAAAACAAACATGTAGAATTGGAAAATGAAATAACGCATATGGGAAAAATTCACCTATATACAACATTGCATCATTTCATTCTGTGTTCAACCTAGAATATTTTAATCATTCTGCTCTGTCAGTAAGGCATATGGACCTTGTTAGTAGCCCAAAGTGCTTAAAGGGCACAGGAGCTCCAGAACAACCCAGCCTAGAAGGCTGGCTATTAGGACAATCAGCTGAAGGAAGAGGATGGAATTTTGAACTCTAGCTACAATGGGGGAGAGGAGACAGTTCTCAGAATCTCAGTTGTGAGCGGCTATGATGATCTTGGCAGTAGATAAGGCTTTCTCCTCCACCCCACTTTCCTGTTGTCTCAAACTAGTTTGTGTCCCATAACAAATTTGGTGCAATCGTGAACACGTTTTTGGGAAACTTATTTGCTTGAAAAACTGTGCTTTAAGAAAAAGAAGATCTCAGCCAATAAGAATCTGTCCTGTTCCTTCTCACTTCAGTGAATTGCATCATTTCATGTTTCCTGGCTCTAATTTTCCAGACAGTTCCTCATAATGAGTGCTCATAGTCTATAATTCATTCTTTGAAGTGGCTTTCTGGAGAGATCCTTCATCACACTCCACACTTTTCAGCTGCACTCCCATCAGCAACTCCCATTGTTCAATAGACAACAGAGCCCTATTATTATATGCTGTCAGAGAATTAGCATAGAAAGCTGCCTTATGTGGAGTGAACCATTGGTCCAGTATTGTTGACACGGCTGACAGTGACTCTCCTGAGTCTCAAACAGAATTTTTTTCTCTGCCCTACCTCAAGATGTGAGGGGTTGACCTTTGGGACCTTCTGCATGCAGAACGAACGCTCTTCCACTGAGCGATGGCCCCTCCCTTAGCAGATCTCTTCAAGGAGTTGTTTATTTATTATTATTATTATTATTGTTATATACAGTATTTATATACCACCTTTCTTGGTCATTAGATTTCTCCTCTGACTTTAATCCAAGGTGGTGTACATGGGCAGGCTTTCCTAACCCCTCTCATGTTTTTTTTTTTACAATGTATAAATGTCCAATCTTTCCTGAGCAGCTACATTCCAGGTGCTATCCTTTTACAGTCTGGCTTCTCTGCTGGCCGTTTCCTCCCACACTCGGCGGACGCAGCTGGCAGCTCTTATCTCTCCTCACAGAGGCTTTCACAGCTTTTTGTTGGCGGCGTGTCTCGAACTTGCCATTCATTTCTGCACAAGCAGCAATAGTACGCTAGCATGGTGCCCGCCTGAGCTACAGATCTGTGACATGTCATGCATGTGTAGGTGATGTGACCCAGTTTAGATGAAACCATAGTCACTCACTTGGGGAAGTGACTTTTCTTACCTGCTCAGTGTGAGATTTACATTGGGTGGGAGTATTTCAAATGGAAAAGTCACCATTACAGACATGAAGCGCACGCACAGCTAATGATTTGTGAAACTGATACAACATGATGTATGTATCTTTCTCAAGCATCTGAAAACACTCGGCCTTCTGTTTCACTCTGTGCAGCATGTACGTTTGGGCTGCGAAAGATAACAGTGCCTTGTTCTCTATTATTTCCCGTGCTCGCAGGCTGAGTTGCTATGGTAACCAGGTATCCCTTAATGACCCATCTTGGTGCCAACAGAGTTTACATCTGAGCACCCATTCAGGTGGAACCATTTCACTGTACTGAAGAATGCCACCGGGGCAATGGCTTGGCTCTCTCCATATGATCGTTCCTTCTGAAGCATAATATCAAAGCTGGCTGGAACTGCAAAAATAAGCAAAGCAAGGCTGCAGTCCTCCGCATACTTCCTGGGAGAGAAATTCCACTGAAGACAATGGGGTGGAGTTATGGTACACACATACAGAACCAGGTCGTATTCTGTACTCCGTTTTCCCACATGCTTGTATGAAAAAAGTGTCACAGTTCAGCAGTATCTTGGGCTGTAAGTGGAAGAGGTGAGACCAAAAGCAGTTGCTTAGCCCTCTGTGTGCTTCACAGATGCCACCCAATGAAAGCCTCCACTAAAGCAGTCTCCCTTCAGAAATACTGTATTTTATTTAGGATCCAGCCACTTTAACAATACTGGGGGGTGGGGAGTAGGATTAACTGTTAGACATGGGGTGAGAAAGCTAAAAAAACAAACAAACTGTGGGACGTTGCTCGTAGGGGACCCCGGAGGCTCCGCGGTGACTGGGTCGACCTCCAGCCCGCCGGACACGCCGTGGGTGAAGGCTACGAGAAAGGGTCTGGTACCGTGGCCTCAGGAGTGGCAAGAGGCTGGGGGGAGTTCTGTTCACTCAGGTTCCCAGCCCCTGCCTGGCTTGTCAGTTATCCCTCCTGGCTACCGCTCCGAGGTCCAGCCTTGCTGACAGCCCCCTCATCACTGCCCCTTGGTAGCTCCTTATATCCCTGTTCCCCGTGTGTGTCCCGCCCTTCCTGGCCCTGCCCCCAGCCTGCGAGCCAATCCCACCACCCCTTTCCTGTAGTCCTGCCCCCGCTGCTTGCCTCTGTTGTTGTTGCCTGCTCTCCTATCGCTCTTGCTGATGCTGCCTGGGCTGGCCCCTGGGGCGGCCCTCGCATGATGTGAAGGTCCGCGTCGTTTCCTGCGGCCCCAGCTGTAGCGCGGCAAGTGTGGGTGGTGTCACTTGCCACTCTGTGCGGCGTCGGGCTGCCCGGTGGGGTTGGAGGGGCCGGCCCCGCCCCCGGAGTTCGGCCCTGGCCCGGCGTCGCTCCGTGCGGCGTCGGGCTGCCCGGTGGGGTTGGAGGAGCCGGCCCTGCCCCCGGAGTGCGGCCCTAGCCTGGCGTCACTTCGGGCGGCGTCGGGCTGTCCGGCGGGGTCGGAGGAGCCGGCCCCACCCTCGGCGTTCGGCTCCGGCCCGTCAGCGGGCCGTGCGCTCTCCCCGAGGCCGGGCTCGCTTCTCCGGCTGAGCCCGGCTGGGGACGGGGTAGTCTGGGCGCGGGCTGCCCGCCCTCCGCAGAGGAGCCGGCTTGGCTACGCGCCCTCTGGGTGCGTCTGAGCGGGCAGGCGTCCGCTCCCGGACATGAACCAAGCAAGTGTTATGAGTTATTTCCTGTAAATATATTATAGAAAATCTACGCGAGCTTTCAGTTTCATGTAATAGGTTGTATACAATCCTCTTTAAAACAATTAAATAAAAATAATTCCAAAGTTACTACTCGGGAGGAAAACATCAAAAACAGGTAGTAATATATTTCATTTGAAAACAAAGTAGCTCACCCATAACATTTTACAGGAATTATTTATTTTAAAGTCATGCTCCATGCTTCCCCCCCCCCATTAGAATTTTAACTCTAAAATTAAGAGTTTTAGGTTCCCCCTGCTCAAAAAATACAGGGACCAGATTTTAAAGAGAAGCAAACTCCGGCAAAACTTAGATACTGTCATATCTCACTGAAAGCACTGAAGCAAATTTATCATAATAACTAGTGTGATGCCTGTGCTTTGCTACAGGATGTAAGTACTTTAAATCCATTTTGTCTCCAGTAAACTTTCCTTTAATTGCAACGAACTAATTAAATGTAGCACAACTACCCCATGTAAAACACCCTGCATTTACTAAAAGTCATGGTTCCATTGAATGATAGTTGTCCCTCTTGCTGTCGTAAGACATGATGGAGAACTCCTCCCAGTTGTCCACCAGGTGCCTCACGATTAGCTCACACACCTCCCTAGCCATGAGGCGAGTGTCATACATGAGATAGGAGAGGGACCGAAACAGGAAGGCTCCATCTTCTGTGATGGGGACAATTGTGTGAGGAGGCACTATCTCCCCATTAACATTTAGAAACTCAATGGCCATACCAACTTAAAAAGCAATAGAGTGACAGCGTAATCCACACTAACTTTAGACCGGCGGAGTGTGTGCTCCGCCAGTCTAACCTGTCGCAAACGTGCCGTAAAGCACGTTTGCGACAACTCTAGAGTAAGGGCCGCTGGCACGGAGGACAGCAGCCCTCACTCCACTGCCGAAGCGACCCAGCCACCGCCAGAGAAAGTAAGTCTCCCGCCGGCGGGTGCAAGGGTGGGCCAGGCGGCAAGGGAGGGTGGTGGTTGTCCGACTGAACCCAGGAGGGGGCGGGGATGTCAGCTGCCACATTCCCGTCCCATTTCCGGGCTCGGCGGTAGGCATTTCACCCACGCCATGTTGACATTGCTCAGCGCAAGGTGAATATTTAAATGAGGAAGGTCTGCAGTGCACAGGGTGGAGCGACTATCGCTCGCCCTGATATTGTTTATACTTCGCCAGCCCTGTTTAGGCGCAATGGCATCCACCTCTCCATGGCTGATGCTGACATTTTCCTCAAGGACCTGCAGCAGGGACTTTTGAGCCTTCTGGCCTGGTTTTGGGGCAGTTGGGGTCAAGCGCTAGGCTAAGCCCTCCGTGTGGCAGGTTGCGTGCAGGATGGGTAGGTAGAAATGCATTCTGAGGTAGCAAGGTCTAGGGGTGAGCCAGGACAGCTCAGACGATACTTACCCGGGTCGGTGAGGCTGGCTGGCAAGCCCCCTTGGCTGGGTAAGCAAAGACCACCACATGGCTTGCCTAGGGGGAGTCTGTGCTGCCCAGCTGCCTCAACCCCTTCAAGGTTGGCTGTGATCAGCTTTCCAAATCTATGAATGGGCATAGCTTGGAGTCAGAGTGTCATGCCCAAGGGTAGCAGGCGGAACATATGGGCAGCACCCTTTTCCCCTCACCTAGTGCCCGCACACTGGGGAGGTGTTATAGTTTTTTCCCCGCTGCAGATTATATACATTTATTAGAATTTAATAGTGACCCTTTATCCAAGCCTCTGCCTAGCGTGTTTATTTAGGGGGTTTCACAGGTAAGAACTGAATCATGAAGTAGACCCAAAAACAAATAGTAGTCCCATTTAGGGGTGAAATTTTATAAAACCGTTAAAGCCGTTTCTAAAGACACCCATATGCCAAAAAGAAGCATGTTAGAACTCCACAAACACATTAGATACAAAGGGTTCTGTAATTGACCCCCAAATCTAGATTTGCCCCATTAGGGGTCGATTAGGGCAAAATCCGGAAATATGTTTTTAAGCATTTGTTTGGGTAACCTTTGTGAGCAAAACCCAAGTCAATCTCTCAACGGGTCTAAGAGATCTTGAGGAATCTGTGAAAACGCATGGCGAGCCCAAGCCTAGGCATGTGTACTCAGAAGTAAGTCCTGTTCTAGTCAATGGGGCTTACTCCCAGGTAATGGCAAATAGGATCGCAGCACCCCTTCTCACCCCCTTAGAGGTGAAATTGACGCGCTGCCTGGGCCTTCGTTCAGAAGGCCCTGGAGCGCCGACGGCCTCGGAGCGTCCGGAGGGCAACGCGCGTCACGGAGGTGACGCGCGAGGGGGTGCGCGTGTCACCCCATGACGCGCGTCACCCCCTGGCGGCCCGCCCCCCCCGCCACGCCCCAGTGACGCCCATGATGAATAGCACAGTTCATGTATCCTTACCTAAAAAAAAAAAATCTTATCTAAGCCTTATCTGTTTCTAATCATTCAGCTTTATCTTGCTTTGTGGGGAAGGGTGTGAAAGAAACATGCTGAGCAGATCAGATATATTTGCTAACCACCATCTTTTCAGTGTTCAGCAATTTAAGTTTTCTATCTTATATTCCATATGTGCTGCATCTACTTTATGGCACACAACCCAAAAGGTACAGTAATTAAAACATTGCATGTACATGCTTAAGTAATTTGAAATTTTAATGTATGAATGTGTATAAATAATGGCATCTGAGGACAAATAAAGTTAGGGATGCTGCACCATATGGGAAAAAAATCTTAGTGGTGATAATTCTGTGGCATGATTAGTGCTTGCTGACTGCATCCCGCAGATGACAGAAGGAAAGCAGTAATATTGAAAAGCTGCCATGTGTTATAAATATTGGCAGCATACAGATGGTTGCATCAATAGGCATGTAGATTTTCCTGTATTACTAACTCCTCCAATTTTTGTTTGTTAAAGCTACTGATTGGAGGACCCCACTGCAGTCAGAAGAACCAGGATGCACTGAGAGGGGGAAGCTTGCTCTTCCTCCCTGTGCTGCTTTAAGGTGAAGTTAGCCTACCTGGTGATGTGGCTTTTTGAGACAATTGCTGCTTCAAAGGCAAATTGCCACTTCAGCAGAATGACTTTAACCTTAAAACAGCATGGAGAGGAAGAGTGAGGCCCCCCCCCCCCCACACACACACTTCTTGTGAAGTGGCTAGGTGAGGAGGAGACCGGGAGCAGAGAGGTTCAGCTCCAGGAACCTCCCGGCCTGGCACAGGGTGGTGGTGATGGTGGTGGTAGAGGAGGACAAGGTGTGTGCTGGCACGGGGTGTGTGCATATGTTGGTTAGCATGGGGTGTGTGTGCTAGTGTGCAGTGGGGGAGGGGTATTGGCCTGCATGCACATGCACTGGCAGGGATGGTGGAATTGCTGCCCTTTCAGTCTGCAGATCAACTTGGGCTGTGCTTGCTGCAAAGTGTGACTCCTTTTGGTGCATTTTTACACCCCTTTGCAAAAAGGTACAACCCTGTTCACAACAGGCCAGGTGTCATGGGAAGAAAAAACTGCCAACGAGCCAGGATGGTATAGTGGTTTGGGAGTTGGACTTTGACCTGGAAAGTCCAGGTTCAAATCCCCACTCAGCCACAAAGCTTCCTAGGTGATCTTGGGCCAGTCACCATTTCTCAGCCTCACCTACCTCACAGGGTTGTTGTGAGGACAAAAGGAGGGGAGGAACCATGTACGCCACCCTGAGCTCCTTGGAGGAAGGGTGGTATAAAAATGTGAAAAACAACAACAACAACATTGCTAGGGCAACTAGACCAATGCTCCCTCACCCCAATTCAGTTGTGCTTTAACAACTAGTTGGGGCAGAGTGTGAATGCAGTTGTGCATCTCATTGAAAGTTATGCACACTGATAGACAACTGCCTTTCAGTGAGAATTCAGATGTGCATCTGAAAGAAGATATTGTCTGCCAATAATGCATTACCTAGACAGCACAATCCTATCCAATTTATGCCACCGGTTGAGCTCTGCTCGATCCTATCCAATTTATGCCACTGGTGTAACCAGCAGTGCAGCGAGAACAGGAGGCCCCAGAACGGAAAGGGAATTCAAATCCCCTCCAAATGGGGAATTCAAAGGGGATTTGAATCCCCTTTCCATTCCCTCCCCCGCCCCGGTTCTCGCTGCACCGCTGGTTACACCGGTGCATAAATTGGATAGGATTGAGCAGAGCTCAGCCGGTGGCATAAATTGGATAGGATTGTGCTGTTAATGAGAGATGCTCATTCAAATGCAGATTCCTACCTTTATTCTGTTCCACTAGTCATGTGGTTAGAGCTGCATTAGGTTAACAATCTTGCTATGCAGCACTGAGCGGCCATGAAAACAGGACGGTAATGCAGGGTTGTTGTTCAGTCGTTAAGTCGTGTTCGACCCTACTAGACGGCAGGGGTGTGTCCCTCTCTCCAGAATGATGGCAGTTGAACTGTTGTTCCCGGTTTCACCATTGTCACTGCCAAATCTAATTGGCTGTGTGATATTGTGATGTCATGTACGTACCTGATCGTACCTGATCCCCAATTGGCTGAAATCATGCAGAAAAGCAGCTTTTTCATGTTAGAGAAAATTATGTAGAACAAAAACAATAGCTACAAAATGGAATGAAAAGCACATGTGAAAGCACAGAAAGCAGGGATTTTGTATGTTTTTGCCTGCAGCCCAGCAACTTTTGCAGTGGAAACTGGATGTATGAAAATTCCCTGCAGTACTAGTTACAATTTCAACATGAATTGCGAGCTCCTGTGGCTTTGCATGGGGTGTATCTTTTTCAGTAATCTGAAGGCTGTATCTTACACATCATTTTCAGCTCAAAGTTGAAAGGAACAGAAAAGAAGAAAGGCAGGATGGAATTTCAGCGTTTGTTTATTCTCCTACAGAATTCACAGGCTATCTGGCTGCTGTGATATCACGAATTCTGCTAGTGCTGCGAGAAGAAAAATGTACAATTAAGAAGACACATGTCGCCTTCAGGCTGAAAAAAAGAAGTGGATGAAATGGCATCTCCATGAATGGGTTTAAGCTCATCGAAAGGGACTTTCCAAACATTTTTGGCTAAGGTCAGAAAGGAACAGGAGATTTTTCTATAAAATATTGCTGCCCTGCTTTTGAAAGCAGAGCACAGAATTTTGGCTGCCCCTTCTGAACTTATTAAATACTGTACAGAAATGTAACCAGAATTCATGCTACATTCCTTTTTTTTTTTTATCTTGAACCAAGGAACATGTCAAACTCCACTTCCTTGTCAGGTTATACATTCCACCCACCCCATTTTAAAATTTTGGTGATTTGCTATATGCAAATAAGAAATAAGAATCTGAAGAAATCTTCACAATGCTTGTTATTTTTCAAGCATCTAATGTAGGCTGTAATCTTATACAGGTACACACTTTCCTGGGAATAAACATATTGAACACAGTAGGATTTACTACTGACTACTGACAAATTTGGAAAACTCAGCAGTGGCCAAAGGATTGGAAAAGGTCAGTTTACGTTCCAATTCCAAAGAAGGGCAGTGCCAAAGAGTGTTCAAACTACCGCACAATTGCACTCATTTCACATGCTAGCAAGGTTATGCTCAAAATCCTACAAGCTAGGCTTCAGCAGTACGTGAACAGAGAACTACCGGACGTACAAGCTGGGTTTCGAAGAGGCAGAGGAACTAGAGATCAAATTGCCAACATGCGCTGGATCATGGAGAAAGCACGAGAGTTCCAAAAAAAAAAAATCTACTTCTGCTTCATTGACTACGCAAAAGCCTTTGATTGTGTGGATGACAACAAACTGTGGCAAATTCTTAAAGAGATGGGGGTACCAGACCACCTTACCTGTCTCCTGAGAAACCTGTATGCGGGTCAAGAAGCAACAGTTCGAACCGGCCATGGAACAACCGATTGGTTCAAAATTGGGAAGGGAGTATGGCAAGGCTGTATATTGTTGTCACCCTGCTTATTTAACTTATATGCAGAGTACATTATGAGAAATGCAGGGCTGAATGAATCGCAAGCCGGAATCAAGATTGCCGGGAGGAATATCAACAACCTCAGATATGCAGACGATACCACCCTAATGGCAGAAAGTGAAGAAGAACTAAAGAGCCTCTTGATGAAGGTGAAAGAGGAGAGTGCAAAAGTTGGCTTGAAACTCAACATTAATAAAACTAAAATCATGGCATCTGGTCCCATCAATTCCTGGCAAATAGAAGGGGCAGAAATGGAAGCAGTAACAGATTTTACTTTTTTGGGCTCCAAGATCACTGCAGACGGAGACAGCAGCCATGAAATTAAAAGATGCTTACTCCTTGGAAGGAAAGCTATGACAAACTAAAACAGCATAATAAAAAGCAGAGATATCACCATGCCAACAAAAGTTCGTATAGTCAGGGCGATGGTGTTCCCAGTAGCAATGTATGGTTGTGAGAGCTGGACCATAAGGAAGGTTGAGCGCCGAAGAATAGATGCTTTCGAACTGTGTTGCTGGAGAAGACTCCTGAGAGTCCCTTGGACTGCTAGGAGATCAAATCAGTCAATCCTAAACGAAATCAACCCTGACTAAGAAGTATGGAGATTTTCATGGCTTGTTGCAATCAGAGAAGAAGTACATTTTATGGGTTTTCCAGCCATGTAATTAAATTGAAGAAATACAGGTGAATGATTACAAAAAACTTGCCAGACGAAAATCCTTTTTGTCCGCAATCACTGTGAAAAGGCAGAGTTACGTTCCTTAAGGACTATCCAATGCTGACAAGCAATATTTCTGAAGCTCGCTGACATTTCGTTCCGCCCTCGGAACCTTATCAAAGCGTATAGAACAAACGCGGCACAAGCCAGTAGCTGTCATTGACTTTCCAAAAACATCGTTCCGTTTTTGTAACTGAGATACGCAAAAAGCGCGGGAAGCGCTAATTGATTGATTCGAAGCGGAAGCAGCTTGTTAGCCCAGATCACGCGTCTCCTGCACTGACCTCTTAAGGGAATATTACTGTAATATAGCGGATCACCATGTATACAAAGCACAAAACGGGCTAGCTAATTAGAAGCGGAGGCAGATTGCTGCAGACTGACCTGATGTAACCTTTCCCCCATCGTGCGTTCCTTAGTTCGTCCGAACGACCTGTTTAGAAGCGGAAACCACACTTTGTTTACAAATGACAGCTCCTGTTGTCGGTTAAGAAGGTTCATTGACCTTCTTTGTGTTATTGCAATTGCCTCCAGATTAAGCCTCTGTCTGTTGTTGGATTCATTAAAGAGAGAGCGGGTAGCCTGGAATGTGATCTCATGTCCAGATTCCGCTGCATGCGAGGCAATGGCAGATTTTTCTTCTTGAAATACCTTTGTAGCCCTTATGTGCTCCTGTATTCTCACGCTTATAGGTCTCCTTGTATTCCCCACATACACACGTCCACAGTCCCCACATGGTACCTGTACTGACAGGTACTGAGGCTGAAGCTCAAATATTTTGGCCACCTAATGCGAAGAGAGGACTCTCTGGAGAAGACTCTGATGCTGGGAAAGATTGAAGGCAAAAGGAGAAGGGGAAGGCAAAGGATGAGATGGTTAGACAGCATCACCGATGCAACGAACATGAAAATGAGCGAACTCAGGAAGATAGTGGAGGCCTGGCGGGATGTGGTTCATGGGATCATGAAGGGTCAGACACGACTTAACAACTGAACAACAATAACAAACATGCATAGAATGCTGCTGTCTGTCTCAGTTTAACAGTATGGGCGGCTGCATAAGGGTGAACAGGTTGAGCTTCCTCCTCCTCTTGGGTTACCAGTCCAGATTATGATAATAGGAATGGATTCACTTTGCTAGACAACAGATTAGAATCAGGTACAGATTTTAAAAGGTAAATCAACTTGGGCTGTATCAAAAGCTGACAAATGTTGGAAAGACACATCCTAGAAACCACATAAGAAGAGTTCCTTGCATATTAATTTACTTCAAGCAGCCATAGCAGGACATGCATCACAAGAGAAGAATGAGGCTTTGCAAAGTGGGCTTTAAGCAAGTGCCTGACTTAACATCATAAGGAGAGACTATTTGGACTTTTATTGGAATATTTACTGCCCAGGGGCTGATGAAACAGGAAAACAATTTCATACAAGACAGAGCACACACTGAACCATCTTATGATACTGGCTTATATTGCAGAATGACTCTTGACTACATGTTCTTAGGATGTCAGACAGCCCAATCCTAGTTAACACCCCCCCCCCACGCGCGCCGATGCAGCTGCAGCAACGAGGCACACGCTGCATCCTGCAGGGGATTTTCAGGCCATTAAGTCTCCTCCAGGTAAGCCTCTGCCACCTGCATGGGATCTCTGCCACCTGCATTACTTGGATCTCTGACAGCGACTTTTGCTGGCGCAAGTCCGAGGGGACGTGGGAAGGCAGATCAAAGCAAGGAAGGGGGATAGGATATTGGTGGCACAGCTGCCACTGATACTGCCCCCTTCCTGGCCTCGATCCACACCCTCCCCACCTCATCTCCTCCCTGTTCTGCCCTCTCCCCTTTCCATTTTGCCCATCCCCTGCCATTGTTGGACTTATCTGTCTGGGTCCAGCGGTGGTCCTCCTGCGCTGCAGCCATTTGCAGCAGTGCTCCTAAAATAGCTGGTGGCGGTGCACTATTGCTTGCCAGCAAAACCCAATTTAAGACATGGAACTGTGTTCCACTGTTTTAAACCCTTCTACATGCCAGCACAATCCTGGCTAGGATTGGGTCTTAAGATGATTATATACCATATTCAAGGGAAAATGCTGTTAACTAGGTATTACTATTCACATTCCCACATTAAAAAAAAATGCTTTTTGAACTGTGGCCTGCTTCTGAAAAGATTTTCTTCTAGGGTAGAAAGCAAGCAGGATTCAAGGTGAAGTGGAGGCAAAATATTGCAGAACCACTCCATGATTCCACACAATCCAGATATTATTTTAATGGGTTTTGTCAGGCAGGTGAAGAACTTGAGATGTTTCCAAAGGCAGTGGGACAGGAGGAAAAGGACATACCGTATTTTACGCTCCATAGGACGCATCAGTCCATAGGACGCATGCATCCTATGGAGCATAAAATAGAGAAAAAAAATTATACTTACCTGGGCTTGGGGGCGCTTCGGGGAGGCCTGTGGGAGCCTCTGCAGGCCTCCCCGATGTTCAGTTCGGCCGAAAACAGTGATTTTCGGCCATTTCCGGAAATGGCCGAAAATCACTGTTTTCGGCCGAACTGAACACGGGGAGGCCTGCAGAGGCTCCCACAGGCCTCCCCGAAGCCCCGGTAAGTTTTTTCCCTTCGCACCATAGGATGCACGCTTTTCCCCCCTATGTTTTTTTGGGGGAAAGTGCGTCTTATAGTGTGAAAAATACGGTATCACCATGGTATTAGCTTGCCAAAATGGTAAAATTATAAACAAAGCATGATCAGGGTTTTATAAAGAAGAAGGCAATAAAATGTCTACCTTATAAGGCCCAACTACATAGGATGTGTTCAAAAATATCAAATATGAATAATTATAATTATTATATGAATTTGCTTGCAACCTTGGCTAGGATTTTGTTTTTAGACAGCTTAGAAGTTAGTTTGGGTTTTTTTGTTGTCTGTGTCTGGGGTAGTCTGCTGGTTTATTGTAATGGTTAAGTGAATGAAGCTATGGACTGAAAGCCCCAATTTGAATCTCAATTCAGCTATGAACACAAATGATACTGGTCTACCTTACAGAGAAGTTGTAAGAATTACTAAGATTATGAATCTGAAGCATTTAGGGAAAATCATATAAAATACTATGTATATGGTGAACATATGAAGCTGGTTTATATAAGGTCAAATACAGGGATCTCTCATTTTACATGTATTTGATTTAGACGTTTTTAGATGAACTTGCTTGTTTAATACCAAAACCTAATTTATGTTCACAAAGTTTTGGAATAACATGGTCTAACATTTTTTTTTAATGTATGTGTTTTTGTGATACGCTCTGCATTTCAAAAATGTAACCCCTACCCCTGTGTAAAACGAGAGGCACCTGTAATTGATTCAACTAACCTGGTGGTACCATCATCTTTTATGTCTTTGTTCCCTGAGATTCTTTCAAGCAGAACTGCCAGAGACAGAATCTGAGGTTTTCTGCATGCAAGCTGCGTGTTCTGCCACTGAGTTGTGGCCTCCTCAGCTGTGACTGGCTTCAGAGTCACTCATTGATCTTCATCCCTGAACTCACACCTGTATGCTGCATACATACAATTTGTTGCATATGTATATTGTATACACCTTTGTGGGTCTCTTACATCAGGTGACGGCAAGACAAGATCAGCTACCACTTTGAATTGATCACATTTATTCAATATTCTTTGAAATAAGCAAGAATTTTGAGGCATATAATAAGCAATCAAATATAGCCACAGAAAACACACATATGTATAAATAAGATACACTATGAGAAATACACAATATTGAAGCAAAATAATACTGTTCCTTAACAACATTTGATAGACAAACAGTTCAAATTATACGTTCTGTTTACTGGCACTATAAAAAACTTGACTTTTTAAAGAAAAATATAGATCCAATATAAAGGCTTGATGCTGAACACCATGAAATCAATGGAAATTATTCCAGTCACTTCCAAGGATCAACCTCTTTGTTTGCCTTAATAGGCATTTCAATTATATCTTATTTTTACAAAGCCTACCTTGAGAATACTGTTACAAAAATGACAAACATCAACTCAGGAGTATGTTTCAGCAACTTTCAGAAACATAATGATTAGTTATCCATGCACAAAATTGGGAGAAAGCTAACTCATTCAGTTTATGAATAATAATTTGTACTAGATTCCTTTTCACAACACAAACATTTCAGACTTCATTTTTCAGTATGGATATATCAAGTTTAACATTTTTTTCCTAAGTCTACTGAGAAGGTTGGCACTGTTATGTCAAAGAGAAACTTGTCATTGCTTAACGTTTCATATTCATTCTGTAACAACCACAGAAATTCATCTGAATTTGGTAAAACCACACAATATTGTTAGAGTTTCTAAAGCTGAAAGTACATTAAAAGTTAAACCATGAACTTCACAAATTCAGTTTTAAAATGTTTTCCCCAAACTAAAAGCTGCAGAAAATTTGTTCTTAAATAACCTACGGAAAATTCTGGAGCAGCTGACATTTTAAATTTCTTACACTTTCTTCATCTTAAAAATATTTGAATTAATTCAGTAGCCCATCCTTTTGAAAAATAATCCCAAAAAACCCTGAAGTGAATCACTAATCTTTTGTTTTAATCAGTGTGACCAACGGTTTGTCATCAGGACTGTAATCTTCATATGCAATTGGGGTTGCATCATACATTGCAGGTCGAGATTTCTTTCCAAACCTAGTCCAAAAAGATGAAGGAAAAAAGAATGAGTGGAATGGCCAACTGATAACACATAAACATTCATAATAGTATTTCAATGAGTCACCATTATGTCAAAGAAATGACCTATAAAGGCAACTACATTAAGGGCCCAATCCTATCCAAGTTTCCAGCGCACTGATGCAGCCACAATGCAGCCCTGAGGTAAGGGAACAACACCCCATTGGCACTGCTGCATCAGTGCTGGAAAGTTGGATAGAATTGGGCCCTAAGGGAGAAATATTTACGACATGAACATGTATTGGTTGAAAACGTTCCAAGATTAACAGCCCGATCCTGTGTAACTCTTGCACCGGTGTGACAGTACTATAGATCCACCGGTGTAAGTGCAGTTATGCCAGTGAAACTTGCCGTATGCCAACGGACGCAGGATGGACACCGGCTTAACCCCCCTCGGACGTCGCACATGCGCAGTTCGGACGCAGGATGGATGCCAGCACAACTTTGCTGGCGCAGGGGACATTCCAGAGGTGTCCAAATACTCCTGGAATGCCCCCTGCACTGGCGTCCGTCCTGTATCTGAACTGCGCATGCGCGACGTCCGAGGGGGGTTACACCGGTGTCCGTCTGTGTACAGCAAGTTACACTGGCATAAGTGCACTTACAACAGTGGATCTACAGTACTGTCACACCGGTGCAAGAGTTACACAGGATTGGGCTGTAAATGTGTTTTAAAGCTACCTAGATTTATAGAGCAAGTTTATATAAGCAGCAGATTCACATAATATTTTTTTTTCCTGGACTGCACCACTTCAGGTTGCAAGTGGTGGTGGGGAGTTGTTTGTTTGAATTTCTGTGTATATAAAACCTTCACATCAAAGGCAACAATTCAGTGTAGCTTCTATGTGCATCAATTTCTGTTTTTTTATGGGGAAAATTTCAAACGTGTCCTTCCCAATCAAGGAGCTTGAAGAGGTGGGGTCCAGGGAAGACTTTACAAATTTTGATTGCATAAACTGGTCCAAAGGCTACCATGCTAAGGAAAAAGTTGTGAACAATATAAACTGAAGTAGCTCAGGCTCCTACCTTACAAGTATGGCTAAATATTTCTATATTGTTGGCTACGATGATTCACTGATTTAATTAGTCAATCGGAGAAGTAGTAATGTCCAATCACTGGTCTAACACTAATCTCCTTTCTGGTGGAAGAGTGATCCTTAGAGCAGTCCCCAGAGAACTAATCTGCCAGTATCCTGACTCCTGCCACCGGAGCCTTTACACAGCCTCCTCTACTTCTGCCAGCAAAATAGCTGGCGGAAATCTGAGGAGGTCAATAGGGCCTAGCCCCGGTTACACTTGGGGAAGGAGACGAGTGTCTCCTTCCCCGAGTAGACCTCCCGCCCGGCAGCCACGCTGGCTGCCGGTGCACAGGATCCGTAGGATCTTAGTCAGGATTGGGCTGTTAGTCATGTACCATTACCACAACATTTTTGTCTCCTTTGGTAGAGGGTGAGAAAAAAAGTATAAAACAAAAATTTAATAGGAAAAAGCAAGTTGCTATGCAAACAGGAAAGAAATGTTGATCGCTCTCTCTTTAAACCACTTTAAAAGTGGTTCTGTGAAGCAAGATTCTTATTTACAAGCCATGATGGGGATAAGCAACCTCCTGGTTGTAGGGGTAGGTTTTCTTTGTGCCAGGTGCAAGGGAGTGGCGACAGGATACAAGTATCTTGTTGTCTTGTGCTTCTTGAGGCATCTGGTGGGGCCACTGCGTGATACAGGAAGCTGGACTAGATGGGCCTTTGGCCTGATCCAGCAGGGCTCTTCTTATGTTCTTAAGATAATGCCTTACAACAATGTTTCACATAATGCCTTACATTTATATACAGTAGAAATGAGAAAGTATCTTACCCTTCACGTCAGTCTTTGTCTCATACTCATTAAGGAAAAAGTACTTTTTCCCCTCAGAGTTTAATATACTGACTCATCTCAGAAAGTTACAACAATAAACATAATATGGTGTGGGTTCTGTTATCCTTTTTAAAAGTTAGATTTTCAGGTCTAAATTACCCCTACCACTGCTACTAGTTCCGCAACAGAAAAAAAATACAGGGACCTAATAGCAGTGGGGGAAGGGATTTAGATTGGGGGAAATGATGTAATAAATAGATGAAAAGGTTAAACTGCCCCTCCCCCACCGCTACTTTAAAGTACAATTGAAGTGTTGGAAGATCTGATCATGGATATCCTACATCACATGTAGTTTAACCATCAGACTGCAGATAGGTGCTCACACAATGGAAAATCCATACTATTCCTTGCATATAGCAAACAAAATCAGGGAGAAAGGTCCTAGCCTGGCTTTCTTCCTAGCATGCAAGATACCTATGTGGAGGGAATTATTTTGTAATGAGGTGCATTCAAACCATGTCTGCTCGCTATCCACAGTGGTACAGCTGAGACGCAGGATTACCACCTCATCTGCCCCTTGTGAGAACCAGGCTTTATTTTCGCCTTTACCCTCCCCTCCTCCCCCAAACAAACCTGGCATGTCGGATAGAGGCAATAGCACTACTGAAGTCACTGTCAATACTTCTACAGTTGTAGAATTCTTCATATGCTGGCCTAGATGACCCTTGATATTCAATACGACTGATGCGACAGATCCCCACAATTAGGATGATCAACATCAGGACAAATGCTACACACAAGGCTCCAATTATAATGTAGAGAGAATGTCGTGGCATGTTTGTCAGGCTCTCTGCCATGTGCCCAGACTTCCACTGTAGATCTGAAAATAAGAAAAACCAATTATTTTTACTGATTAACAGGGCTGGTACTTCTTTCTAGCACAAAGTAAGCATTTTGCTTCACCCACTTGCAATGTTTCTCCTTATTCTGATGGAGTTTCATTCTACATGGAGGTCTATACAGAAAGCCAGAAGGCATAGAACTATTGCAAAACAAATGTATTTGACTTGTTCTTTTCTACTATTTAACCTCACATTAGGGTCTGGTTTTCAGGGGCGTCGCAATGACGCGCGACACCCCTGAGCGGGGGCGCGCGTCACCCTTAAGGGGGAGGCTCCGCCCCCACGCGTGACATCACGCGCAGGAGCGGAGCGCCCTCCCCGCTCCGTTTTTGGCTCATTTTGGAGCCAAACGGACCCAGGGGAGGGCGGGCGGGCCCACCTCCGCCGCAAAAAATGTAAGTGAGGGGCGCCGCGCGTCACCCCTATACGCGCGACGCCCCCCGGCGGCCCGCCCCCCCCGCTTCCCCCTGTCGACGCTAGTGCTGGTTTTCCTTGGTCATTCCCAAAAAGCAGACACATGACAGAAGGGATGAACAAAGGGTCTGTTCTTACACTACATTTTGTCTCCAACTGAGGGGATTACGCCTGATCTTGCTAATATTTACTGCCTCGGTCCCTAATCCACCTACACTATGGTGAGTCCCTGACAAGCCTGTCAGCACTACCTACATGACCAAGAAGAGGAGAACGTAAGCAGAAAACTTGGTATAGCATGGAGAACCCATTCAGAAGCTGTCTAGATACAGGAGTGGTGGAGATACAACCTTCAAAACACCTAAGGGAAAAGTTTGAAAACTGCATGACTACAGTGGAGTTTGACAATCTGAGGAATTTGGGGCTAAAAATGGGAAACAAATGAGCATTTCATCATAGAACGAAATAAGGATCAAACTCGTCTACGACATAAGGATGTCTCAGCCCTCGCAGAACATTCAATGACAACTAACCATAGTATTTTGTTCAATGAGACTAAATGTCTAGCTAATGATTCGAACGCGCCAGAATCTGGAAGCAATTGAGATTAGTAAAAGAAGATCGCAAAATCTTATTAACCGCCAACAAGAATTAACATTTATTGACAAAATATGGTTTCCCATATTGCACAAATATACAGGGAACAATACGTGTTAATTCTGTCTCCGTATAAGATTAGTGTACTGACAGATGCTTTAGATACCTTGATACCTGGTATTGTTTTAGTCTAGTAGCTGGCCATGAAAGCTTTCGTGCAAGATTTATAAGATGTGTTTTGCCTTTTGAATCTGTCTGATGTTCCTTTAAGATCTCTGTTAAGCTCTTCCTGTGTTTCCCTTTAAGTTCTGTTTCTGTCAGTTGGTTTCAGTGCCATCCCAACAGCCAAGCTGTTTCGACCTAGATAATGTCTTAGGAAATAAGACGAAACGTCGGTTCCTGTAAACATCGGACTTCTCCGCACTCATTGTTTTGCTGCTTGTTATGAGTGGCGCTTTTTGAAGATTTTATACTTGTGTGCCTGGAGTTCTTTGTATTTTATATTTAGTACATGGCTACTTCACCCATAAAACTTGTGTCTTGTATTCTAAATGAGCATTTATTCTGCAACAAGAGAATTGTGCAGAAAGGCTTCTATATGACATTAAAACTACTGGGACATTTTGGGATAATTTCTATACACTTTACGTTTACTTTGCCATTTGCACATGTTTAAATATATGGCTTTCCAATTGCTATTATGTTATCACAATAAATCGATGTTTCCCCCCCCCCACACACACAACATCATTATGATGCCCTTCTTAAGCCCACACACACTCTAAGGTAGTGCTTACTTTATGGGGAAGTTTGGTCTTACCAGTGAATTTTCCTTTTCAGTGGTTTCAGGGTGGCTTAGGCTTGAGCAACAGGGAAGCTCCTCCTCTTGGCAGCAGGTGGGTTCAGATTATCCAAAGTCTTCCAAGAGGAGGGGCTACCCCTGTTTCCCTAGACAGGATCGAGTCTCTGGAATCCTCTGGGATATGATGGAGCAGAGGAGGAGCTAGGGTTTGGTGCACCCGGTGCCCATGAAATTTTTGCTCCCCCCCCCCCGAGTCCCAACAAACTCATTATGTATAATATTAACTATGATAATAATTAATTGATAATAAATAATCCCAAAACATTCACAGAAATGTAACATTTCATCCCCCCAGAACCTTACAGTACAGTACACACCCTAATAAAAATGGGTCATCCTATGGGTGAGAAAGGTGGGATATAAATTCAATAAACAATAAATTAATTATTATTAAATGACACCCTCGTGGCACCCCCCCCCAGAGGCCTGGCACTTGGGGGGGCAGCCCCCCCTTAGCTACGCCACTGTGATGGAGGGGGAGACCATAGACCCAAACATGGATTGC
The DNA here is from genome assembly GCA_026170595.1 of Plestiodon gilberti rubricaudatus. NCBI lineage: Eukaryota > Metazoa > Chordata > Lepidosauria > Squamata > Scincidae > Plestiodon > Plestiodon gilberti. Next base: position 30,253,493 of record JANXHW010000003.1, on the reverse strand, counting down.
CTAACTGACACAAACATCCCCTCAGACTTCCTGAAGTCCTTGGTCCAGGAGAGGTAGAAGTTAAGGGCATGACATATGTCCAGGGTGTCCCAGCTGATGCTCCTTGATGCCTTGAAGGCAAACCATTAGCCCTGGGCTGTGTGTCCTTCAGATGGGCTCCCAATCCCTGAAGGCTGGCATCCGAGAAGATCAGGATCCATGGCGGGTCCTGGATGGATGACTCAGGTCAGTTGACTGTCACTGAGCCACCATGCCAAATCATGATGGATGGACTGGGGGGGAGAGGGATCTACCCACGTGTCCTGTTGCCAATGGTATGCTGGTGTGGCAATAGGCAGTGTTGAAGGACCCTCACCTGGAATCTTGGCCCACAGAATCATGCCTTGGCAGGATGTTAGCATCCCAGTAACTGCACCAGGAGTAGGATACCTGATTGGTAGGCCTCTAGGATCAACAATGTGAGGGTGATAATTCTGGAGCATCTGTCTTCTGAGCGGAAGAATCTTAAGGCCTTTTGTTTAAGGTCACCTCAAGATGCTCTATCCTTTGGTTGGGCTAGAGAGTGCTCTTGCCAAAGTCGGCTTTGAATCCACGTTGCTGAAGGCACTCACTCATCCATTGGACATCCAGGACTCTCTGCTGACGACCGTATGAGCAGATCAGGATGTCATCTAGATACAGGTAGACTGCTACCCACCGGAGGTGGGCTACCAGCAACACAGAGAAAACCAAATGGCAGGACCTACTACTGGAAGAGACCTCGTGCATAGTTGAAGTTGAGGAATCTCCTGTGGGAGGGCCCAATAAGGTTGTGTAGGTAGGCTTCCTGTAGATTCATTGATGCCAGGAAGTCACCTCTTCTGTTCTCCATGAGTATGGACCGCAGTGTTTCCATCTTGAGGCACTGCTTCTTCATCTATTTGTTAAGCCAATTCAGATCCAGTATTGTTCTGACATCCCCATTCTTCTTGGGGACAATGAAGAAATGAGAATAGATTTCTGAACCAGTCTGCCCCTGAGGGATGGGCTAGTTGGCTCCAATTTGGAGCCAGGCGATCAATTGCTCCCAGGATGAGGCGATGTTATAAGCCCTGCAGTTTACAATATACATGTACTTTTCTGATATATTTTCATTTAAGGAGCAAACAGCAGCTTCAAGGGGCAATCTAGATCAAGAAAATAGCATGGGAAGATGTTTAAACCCACTCTTCCTGTGCCCCTTTAGTGTTAAGGAGGTTCACCCCAGTAGTGTTTGAATGTATCTATTTCTTTGCCATATCTTTGGGCAGAGAGGGTTGTATCCAAAGTACAGGTGACCCCCCCCCCCATATCCACTGATTCACTATCCACGGTTTCAGTTATCCACGGATCGTGGGGACCCCCCCAGGCTTTTACTTTTTCCCCCAGTAAGCTTCATTTCTTCCTTAAAGAAACAGGAGAAGCAGCCCCTGGCTGCTTATTACAGGCAATTAGAATGAGACTAAGTACTAGAGAGGCTCTGCAAGGTTAACAGAAACCTTGCAGAGCCTCTCTAGGACTTAGTCTCGTTCTAATTGCCTCCAATGGAGGCTGCTTCTCTGTTTGTTTTAAGGAAGAAATAAAGCTTGCTGAAAGAAAAATAAGAGCTGGGGGGGGCAAGCATGCCTTCCTGCAGGGGAGGCAGGCCCTCAGGAAACCATGGAGGGGGTGTTCACTCTTATCCACAGTTTCAAGTATCCACGGAGGGGCCTGGAACATATCCCCAGCGGATATGGGGGCCCACCTGTATCTTCCATTTTCACAAGGGGAGTAGTGATTTTCACCTATCTCTCCTTAACCCTGCACTCCTTGGCAACCCATACAGTTTTATTCTTGTGGATTCCCTGATCCTCTGGAGCACATTTTCAGGGAGCAGCAGGGGCCAGCTTTGCCAAAACAGCAGTGGTGACGTTCACTTCTGTGCACTTCCTTCCACGCACACTCCTTAGGATCAAATTCAGAATATTTTGCACCATTTATACTCTAGCTGTGCAAGATGTGGTTTTTGTGTGTGTGCTTGTTCTTTTGCATATAGTGGCTTTATGAATAAAGCATTTAACAATTCAGTGGTTTGAAGGACTGAATATTCTGTTTCCTGGTGAATGCAAGAGCCCAGCTGTGAGCTTTGTGTTTCAATCTTGGAAGCAGCTGAGATGCTGTTTGAAACAGTAACGACAAAACTGGTTCACTGTATTTAGAAACACAGAACATGAATAAAACCAAATTGCTCCAGGTGTAGCCCAAATAAATCTGCATGAGATGGTGTAGTGTATTTATCCATGTTTCACTAGTAGCATTTTTTTTGGCGGCGGGGGGGGGGGGGGGATAGCATTGCATTTTTTTCAGTTGTGTCCCAGAAAGAGTATGTTATTTTCACAACAATATTAGCAGTGTAATCCTATTCATATTTACTCAGAAGTAAGTCCCACAAGTTCAAAGGGGTTTGCTACCAGATAAATGTGCATAGGATTGCGGCATTAATAGAGTACGGTAATTGCCCAATCCTATCCTTTACTAGTGCCGGTGGAGCACACACTCTGCCGGCGCAAGCTGTCGCAAAAGTGTCATAAAGCACTTTGCGACAGTGTACCTGTTAGTAGCACCAACAAGGCCAGAGCCTTCCTGCTGGTGCTGGCACACGGTGCAACACCCGCCAGAGCAGGTAAGCCGTGGGGGGAGAACAGGAGCAAAACAGGGCAGGGGAGGGTGGCCATGGGGGCAGGAGTGGGCTAATCAGGCCTGGGAGAGGGTGAGTTGAGCAGCACCGGTGCGCGCCGTATCCTATCCCACTTCCCAAGCCTAATCCACCGACCGATGGTGCACCCTTTTTTAAAACCCTTGAAAGGCAGGCACAGTTTCCTCAAACAAACATAAACTGAATTATGTATTGCATTCATATCACTTGTTCTCGATAGAATTTGACAGGTAGGTGTCAGGAGAGATTCCTTTTTTGTCTTGAACTCCATTATTGTTTGAATCTCCACCTGTAACCAAACTCTTTGGTAGCTCTGAAATTCTGGATTCAGAATAAGATTGCTATCATACCACATCATTTGCAGCAAGTAATAATGGCACATGGCTCCAACAATATGTGCCTTTCACTATAAAAACCATTCAATTTCAGAAATACAACCAATGCATTGCGTAGAATGTATTTCTAAAAGATTATTACATGTTTCAGATCTTAACAATATTGTTGGACAGCCTACAATGCATACTACCTAAAGAAACTGTCACTCGCACCTAGACTGCTTCCTCAGTTCAAACAGATATGCCTGTTTTAGGCATTACAGTATTACCAGGTCTCACAGACTAGCACTGCCCCCACTAAGGGCCAATCTGCAGGTTACTTTTATCACACAATGGAAGCTGGTTTCTCCACACCATACACATAACACAGAGTGGTGGTCATGATGTGATAGAAATTTTCATGCCAGGTTGAAGCATCACGTGTTAAGACTGACACTGTCCGCAATGGCCAACATCAGTCAACAGATAGAGAGGCAGCACTGGCATGGAAACCTTTCACACTAGGCAGAAACATTAAGGAGAAGTAGGATCTTTGTATCTGCAGCACAACTTTGTCTTTATTGGTTTATTGATGGACTGAGTAAGGTCAATTCACTGACAAATCAAGAAATCCTATGTCTTTGATCTAGAACAGAGGTTCCCAAACTGTGGTACGCGTACCACTGATGGTACTTTGAATGATTGCAGGTGGTACGCAGCAAGCTGGCTCTTATCTTATTTCCCAATCAGCAGCACATTGTTCTTTTACTATCAGTGGGGCTGGCGGGACAAGGTTGAGGTCAGGCGGCGGCAAGGGGAGAACTGAGAAGTTGCTGCTGCCTTATCAGCATTGCTTGCTTGCTTATCGGTGTTTCCGATCAGCAGCACATTGTTATGTTAGATCAGCAGGCTGGAGGGGAGGAGAAGATGCTGCTGCTGCTGCTGCCCTATCAGGGTTGATTGCGTTCCCGATCAGCAGCACATTCTGTTTGCATTGCCTGCGCCTCTCAAACAAGTCACAAGCTTTCATCTTTTAAGCCTGGCTTGATGTAGTTTCCCTCTTTTAAGCATCTCAAGGTGACAAAAATCAGCTGAGGCCTCATCATATGGGTAAAATGCAGAGAGGAGAAAGAGAAAGTAGTATTGGGCTAAAGCTGCTTTGCATAAAAAATTTTTGTTTTAATTTTTTTTTCTCCTGAAGGAAGAGAGGCTGCTGCCGCCTTATTCTCCATGCCCATCCTCCTACCCCCATCTAATATATATTTTTCTCTCTTTTTTTGTGCAGGTGGTACTTCAGAAAATTTGACTGTGACAGGTGGTACACCTGGCAACAAAGGTTGGGAACCTCTGATCTAGAATGTTGTATAATGCAACATAAATGTGAACAGAGGACACATTTGAATTAAAGCCGATCCATGTTTCTCGTAGCTTTTCTATGCACATCGAGGAGAGACCCAATGAAGACTACTAAGAAAACTAGTCAGTAAGTGACATCATCATTCCCAATTTGTTCTAGTCAGTGATTCTTGGAAGGTCAGAGTGAATTACATTGAGCAGAGCACTATAAGATTTTTAAGTGCCTTTGAAGTATCTGATACCGGGCACAGTTGAAAAGGGGACACTGTACTAAACATGCTTTTGGTCTTAAATTTAAATTTAAACAACACTTAAATTTAGGTCTACATAACTGCTGATGTTGAGCTGTTTAGGGGGCTTGGTATGATCCAGATTTGTTGCCCACGGTACAGATGTTCAGTGTTTTTCATGTTTGCTATGGTCTCTACAAAACCCTGCAAAGAGGTATTCAACCAGGCCAGGGACCATAGTGAGACACACCATCCTAAGTCTCAGCTATCAATAAGACCACAGGTAATCAATACTTACGTATTTCACAATTTGCTCCAACCCAGCCATGCGGACAGTGGCAAGTGTACCCATTGGGTTGGTCTATGCACATTCCGCCATGATGGCAGGGGAGGCTCTCACAATCATTTATATTGATTTCACACTCTTCACCTTAAAAAAAAAGCAGGGAGAGTTTATGTTGCAAATATAGATGAAAAATAGCATGCAGTAATCTTTTTCAGACACCAATGATCAATACGTTATTAGCACTACAAAAAGTTGGTCCCAGCACTTGTTTTACGTATGATACAGTACACAGTGGCTTGTAAAGAGCAATCTATGTTCTTCTGCAAGCAGTCTTTACTGATACAAAATTCACTCCTTGTTCCTTGTTATGAAAAACAATTGGAACAAGCTCTCTCCAGGGTTGCACAGGAGCGAACGGTATTTAAATAGCAATCGAACCACAGACTGGTGCAAGGCAGGATATCTGCATAGCAAAGCAATTCAACATCAACAAGAAGTGTACAGAATAGATACGTTACAATACAGTACAAGTTACCCACTTCTCTTCTCAAGGATTTCAGTGTCTGCTTTAAACTCTGCCGTTTCTGTTCTAAGCATGTTACAGTACAGAGCTTCTAACTTACTGTCAAGTCATACACTGCTGCTCATTTTATGTTTAGAGGGAATGCCACAGAAAAAGGAAGCCTGAACAAAGCTGTAAATGGTTTCTAAAGTTTTATACCTTTAGGAATACGGATACTTTAGGAATAATGCTAAATAAACATTACAGCAGTCTTATGAGCTCAGGTCAGCCTCCACAAACTAGACCGAAGTCATTGCCCAGGCACAAGAAATTCAATAATGGAGAACTAGTTAAATGTCTCTTGTAAGTAAGAAGTAGGTTTCAGTGTGTGTGTGCTCCTTCTTGCATTAATTTTAGTAGTAGAGAACAATTTCTGTGTATATCTATTACTGTAATCCATTAGACTAGACTAGAAAGATGAATGTGGATAACGACAGTCATGTTCATTTTATAGAACACCTTCTTCCTTTTCCCTGATTTGTACTGTGTTTTTCAGAACTACGGTATAATGAATATCCATTATTGCTGGGTTCTTTTTCCTATAAAGTAAAATATCTGATATGAAAATTGGCCATTTCTTTAATGGAATAATACAGTGGGCAGATGGCATTGCATTTATTTGACGTTGCCATCTTTTGTATATTTTGATAATCATGCATATTATGTTATTTACAAAATTACTTGCCAGTAAATCCAGGTGCACAGATACAGGTAGCATTTAGCCCTTCACTGTCGCAAGTACCACCATTCTGACAGCTGATGTTAACACAAGGATCTTTATATAGTTCACAGTGTCGTCCTGAGAATAACAAGTGATAACGGATGATGTTAACATTATTCATATTTCAAAAATCAGAATGCAGGGATCATCAGAAAACGGAATGGTTCTAATTTTCATGAAAAGGTGACACATATTTTTCTCCCAAATACTCCAATGTAATCATAAATTCTTGTTTGGAACTTAAGTGAGACCACAGTAAGGCATTGCCAACAAGTCCTTCAGAGTGGATGAGAGAAGCAAGTTAAGAGGAATGGATTTGGACTATTTAATAACCAACAGAGGAGATACAGTCAAAAAAGGAAATTTGATTGGGGTCAAGTTCTGTTTATCTTGCATTACTGTTCCATCCATCACCTCAAAGTCTTGGAATACTTTGGAGCCACAGTCAGTAATGTTCTCAAATTTTCATGGTTGTTGAATGCAAGGCAAACAAAGCATCAACCATCCATGACTTAAATTCGGGTGAGGTAATTTGGTTGTATCAGTAAGACCTTGGTGTATGTAGCATCTATGCCAATGCTCAGATAGACCCAGCTGGGTCAGTGCAGCCTCAGTGAAGAGCAGGAAGTAAAGTCGTGGTGGTCTGTAAAGATAACTTGGCCCATCAAAAGTATTGTTACTATTTCCACTGTAATAGGAAGCACGTTCCTGATATTGGAAGTCCACATAGACTGAGAATGACTTTGACGTAGTGTCAAACTATCACAGACATCCCCTGGATACTGAAATCCAAATTGGTATAGAATTCCCAGTGTATCCTTTTCCCACCCACCCTTTGGATAAGTAATTTGTTTTCTACTATAATGGCAGCACTGCTTGAGAAAACTACATTTCCCAAAGGTTACTAGGCATTTCATCTTTGTGTACTGCAGCATTTCTCAAAGTTCTCTCCACAAGGCGGGGAGAACTTTGAGTACTTGTGGGCGGGGCCAGTGGCGGCAGCAATCCCAGGGATCGCCACCGCTACCAAAAAAAAAAAAGGTTTAAAATACAATTTTCGGCCTTTGAAAACCACAAGTGGTGGCAATCTAAAGCTCGGGGAGGGGGGCTGCAGAAGGTAACACAGGCCTCCCCAAACCCTCCGGAGGGCTCCAGGATTTAAAACTTTTTCACAGCAGCAGCGGCAATCCTCAGGATTGCCACCACTATGCTATTCCTGCCCCTTAAGGGGGCATGGGATAGCTTTTGGTTCCAATGGTGGGTTGCGACCCACCACTTTAAGAACCACTGGTGTACTGCATTAAGACCCCCACTCCCTTCTCTGTTCCCATGGCTGGAGAACCATCACTGCTGCAACTCTGCCACTACCAGCCAGTTGAGTGAGGTGAAAAGGGAGGAAGGCTGGGCAGGTGCGGAGAGAGGAGGTTTGGGGTGTCACAGGGGAACAAAAATTCAGCTTTAGCCCAGAAATAAGCAATACTACTTCCTGGATTTCAGCTCAGCTTCTTTCCAAGCCAAAGCCAAAGCCAGTGGAGATGGGGATCACCTATCTCTAGTTTCAACACATCTCTAATTAAAATGCTGCATGGGAAAGAGTTGTCAGAACGGTAATACACGAAATGTGATCTCATATTGAAAATGAACTCAAACCATTCTATCTGTACAATACAGTGGGCTCTCCTTATCTGCGGGGGATCAGTTCCCGGATCCCCCATGGTCGATAAAGCAAATCCACAGATGTTTAAATCTGTGGATTGGCCCTTTAAAAAGTTTTTTTAAGGTTAAAAAGCTTGCTTTTTCCTTCGTGTGCTGAATTGCTCCTTTTCAGGCTTTAATAAGGTTTTAGAAAGGGAAATCGCACTCCTGAAGCCTCTTCTGGGTTGCGTGCCTCCCTCCTCCCCTCTCCCACATTCGCCCCAGAATACATTGCAATGCATTCTTGGTGAGCCTGTGTGAAGGGGGGGGGGAGTTGCACAACTCAGAAGAGGTTTTAGGAGCGCGATTTCTCCTTCTAAAGCCTTATTAAGCCATGAAAAGGAGCGGTTTGGCGTACGAAGGTAAAAGCAAGCTTTTAACCCTTTTTAAAACTTTTTTCCCTGGTCCCCGTGCCATCCACGGGCATTCTCGTTGAGTCAAATCCGCAGATGGCTAATCCGCAGATGGCAAGGGCCCCATTGTATCTCTGTATCATTTAATCTTCATATTAGGGAAGATCATGCATATTAGGTGGATTTTCAATGAATTATGAATCCACTATGTTAAAGCAAAATATTCCTTACCTTCGTATTCAGCAAGACAGACACATTCATAGCTATTGACAAGATCTCTGCAGGTAGCACCATTCTGGCAAGGGGCTGAAAGGCACTCATTATATTCTTCCTCACAATAGAGGCCATGGTAACCTAACACACAACAGGAACAACAGAACAAGTCAAGCTGTACATCAGTAAATGATAATAGCGTCACCCTCATGAATGGGCCAGAGATGGCTATTAGCTAAAATGGATGAAATCTGTAGATAAACCTTCATTCAGAAAAGAGTTAGCAGCTGGTTTCTGTAGAAATCAAGACCTGTATATACAGTACTTCATAGATGGAACAGAAGTGTTTCAGTCTGCCAAGGATTCAAGGAAGAGGCCCAGCACCCCACAGCAATCCAAACACACTGTGCCAAGCAAAATGTTGGGTATAGTACTGAAACAAGCTGGCTACATTTTCAGAATTCATTTTTCCACTGTGGTTGTCTAATGTGCAATACTAGTAGAAATCTTAGCAATACTAATACTATTTCATACAGAAAGTGGATGTCACGTCCAACACACCTCTGAAGTATAATTCCACATGATGAACTGCATGACATTTAGAATCATGATAAGCAATCAAGCGTCACGGGTCTGAACTTGGTGAAGGCAACCCAGGCTAGTTCAAACTGGTACAATAGGAAAGAAAGCTCTGTCATGGGGGAAAACAAACCATAAATACTGAAAAGTGCTCCCAATTTGGTTGGCCAAATTATGGAATTGCTTCCATTGTGCCCACTTATTATTCCACCATATCCATTTCAAAGAAGATAGCGCTGATTACTTATTCAGATAACTTATTTTATTCAAAGTCTATTGCATTTTCCATTGTACACAGATATTTATTCTGATTTGTATGTAAAGTAGTAAGGAATTATTTGTTCCTTACTTTTACTGCCATGCTTCTATCAAAATCTTCCCTTATTCGAGAACCATGGGCTAATAACTACAGTTGCATAACCTTCATCCATTTCCATCAGATTAGTGCAGAATCTCCTTGCAAGCCCTACTGAAACAGACACTGTGCAGCAGCAATGACTGGTGGTGAATTGTGACAATTATTCTTCCTTATCAGATGCTAGGTTTCAGTTACACACCACCATATCTAGTTAAATGAAGAGGCGTTCACCTATACTTGAATTTAGATGATTGAAAATATTCCAAGCATGTACTGTACACTGGCTTCTACTTCAGCCAATTTCTTTGCCAGTAAAAGTATATGAAAATATTGCCTTGGATGCAAAGACCTTGCACTTCAGTCTGAACTCTCATTTAACAAGAAGAGGCCAAAATATAAACCATCAATAGCAAACAAATACAACATATGATTGTGATGTTCTTCAGTAACAAAGGCTTGAATCTGAAGTTTCCACTGTACAAACAAAAGGTACCTGCTTGCATAGCATGGGCCACCAATTTGCCTCCGCACTTTGAACCCCTGATATCACCCCCCAAAAAACCTGGTTCCTGATGTCTGTGAACCCTTTAGTGTGGATTTTCAGGGAAAGGGAGGGAAGGGAATCAGGCAGCTGGAGGACAGTGGGGTCCAACCCCGGGCATCAAGCTGGGGGGGGGGCGTCAAACTGTCTGCGGGGGGCGCAGTGCTTGCGAGCAAAGTTTGGCCCTCCTGCCCATTCTCAGCTTCCGTATGGCTCCAAATCGAAGCCATTCCAGAAGCAGGGGGCAGGGCAATGATGAGAGGGGGGGCAGGGGAACCCGGGAAGTAGTTACTGGAATCAGGGACCATCCACATGAAGAGAAGTGCCTTCCACTCTCATAGTAGGATCCTTGAACTATTTTTACTGAAAAACAATAAAACATTGTATTTGTTGCTGCTGGTTGCTATTTTTACTTACACACACACACACACACACACACACACACACACACACACACACACACACTTAGTTACAGAGAAATACTACTGAAACCACGGTAGGTAACTTAATAATTTGCACAAAAATGTCTTTTTATATTCCATCACTACCTTGTTTTTATCTTCTCTAAGAAAAATTCAAAGTAACTATCCACTTAATTTAAAGAGCAAGTCCTTGTTCACATCTCCTTCCTCTACACATCAAAGCTCCACTGAAGCTTTGAACTCTGAACAACATAGACTACAACATTGAAAAAGACATGACTCATACGCAGCCCTGTTGACTTGAAGTGGTTTTACGACTCTGCCCAAAAAGTAGGTAGGTATGGTTAGCTTAAATAATAGACAGTCTTCTAGTTACTTATTTGCTTTTGTGGCACATGCTTTGAGCCATTACCATGCGGCAGAACAGCGTCTGTGTTTCTTAATGAGGAATAAACAGCCATTTCTTTGTGACAACACTTCCATAAGAGTCAGAGAAGAGACCAAGTGAAAGAATGACTATGTGCAACATTACCTTGAACTCCTAGTTATTAAAAATACCACCATGAATGTGCTCTTGTAAATGAATTGCAGTTGCTCTCAATGTGGTAATAATGACAGTAATACATCTGATTAAATATACGGTAACTGAAAACACCTTTACCCCTAGATGTTTGTTGCTGTGAGCAAGTACTATGAACTGCAAGTTAAACAAATGTCTGTGTTTTTTTTTAAATGACCATCAACCAACCTGCTTTTATAGGGCAACTAGTCAAAGATCACATGCTGTGTGGAAAAAATGCCTTTTTTCTCCACTAGAGGGTAGCTTCTACCTACCACACTTTTTGAAACATTTCAGCAAGGAGGACAAGCAGTAGCTTCACCCAGAAAAAAAACTGGTTCCAGATTTCCTGATGTCAGCTGCAAAACTGCTAATTAGAAGAATGAAATGAAGCCCTTAGATAAAAGGCAAAGGAGATTCTTTTCCCATGAGATTGAAAAGTCATCTCTAAATCAGCATTTTTGATTTTCTATGCTTTAACTGGGTGTGGTTTTTTATTTAAATGTATGTTCAGAGTAGTGTTTAAAACAGTGTTTCTCAAAGTTCTCTCCGCGAGGGGTGTTTTGAGAACTTTGAGTGTTTGCGGGGGCGGAGTCAGCGGCAGCGGCAATCCGGGGGATCGCCGCTGCCAAAACAGCCGCCGAAACGGCTGTTGCGGCACTTACCAGGGCTTGGGGGAGGCCTGTGCAACCCTCCCCGATCTTCGGATTGCTTCAAACCGGTGATCTTCAGGCACTTCCGGTTTTCGCAAAACCCAGAAGTGCCTGACGATCGCCTTTTTGAAGCGATCCAAAGATTGGGGAGGCCTGCAGAGGGTCGAGTAGGCTTCCCCAAAGCTCCCTCAAGCCCCGGTAAGTGCCGCAACGGCCGTTTCGGGCACTTTTGCGGCATCAATCCCCTGGATTGCCGTCGCTGCCATGCTGTCCCCGCCCCTTAAGGGGGCAGGGGACAGCCTTTGTTCTCAATGGTGGGTCGTGACCCACCACTTTGAGAACCACTGGTTTAAAACATATTGGAGATAATCCAGTACCTCTACAGCATGCAGCAATACACATGCTCAGTTTATTTATAGCCCACCTTTCCCTCCAAATAATCAGAGCGCTCAAGGTGGTATTTTGCATACAATTGCACATGGGTTAATGCTCAATGTGGGCGTGGAGGAGGGCTGACAGCACAGAAATCTACCATAGTTTATGGGCATGAAGAGAAGAATCTAAGAGGGACTATTTTCACCAATCACAAATTCATTTGAACATATGGAAATGGCATTGTGCCCACTGGCTCTGCCACCAACGTCTGTGCGTTCAGCAGAGTATGAGGGATCTGTACCTTGATTGTAGAGGGTTCCCCATCACATGGAAGAGAGTATGCACATGTACAGCTATATGCACGTAGAAGAACCCCTTTCGCATCTTCTGCTGAATGCATAGAGGCTGAGCAGGGGGCTTGATCTCACTCTGCCCTCCAAGTGTTCCGTGAATGCACAATTTAAGGCATGAACAGAGCTTTAATAGCACAATCCTATGCATATTTACTTAGAAGCAAGTCCCATTGTGTTCAAGGAGGCTTACGCCCAAGAAAGGGTACATAGGATTGCAGCCCAAGTCTTTTTGAAAACTTTTGAAGTCAAAGAGAATGTTAAACTAGTGTTTTAAAACCCTTAAATGAAACCACTGACATGGGGTGAGGGAGAAGTGGCTTTTATTGCTACTTTAGCTATAATTGTATCAACTCTTTCTGGCATTATAACATTCTGCTACTGCTTAATTGCCAAAATCAATGAAAAAGCAAATATTATTGCAACTTTTGCATTTGTTCAGCAACTCCCTTGAGGTAGGTAAAGCCAGACAAAGCAATCAATCACAATATGCAATTCCTAAAGTGCTGGGGTCATCATCACAGAACATTCTTCAGTGTGGTTCCTCTTTCAAACTGAGATTTTGTATGTTTACAGAGGAAACAGAAAGCTGAATTGCTGACAGGTCAGTAAAATATTTGAAAATTCATTTGAAATCACCATAAGGAATATACACTGGGCATATCAAAATGCAGGGGCAGCCAAAGCCAATCCAACATTCAAGAAGACACCAAATTCCGCTGCCCACTCCTCCAAATTCCACTTTGAACCTCTGTGCCCCAACATGCACCATCTTCCTCTTCCTCCTCCACTGCTGCTTCTTCTAAACTAGCCAGGTGGGGACGATCCTGGAAGGAGAACCTTTATGCTCCCAACATCCTCGCCACCACCCAGCCTGTTTAGAAGAAGCAACAAAGGTGGTGGTGATCCATTTTCCAAGCATGTTCAGGAAAAAGATTGTAGCAGCTTCTGTCTTTTCCAGCTAAGTGTTTCAGGGTGACTTGGGGCTGATGGAGACAACTTGCAAGTTTGGGCAAACACGACCTAGATTTGCTTGCGCTCATTTGTTCAGGGCTGTGTTTGTCCCAATCTTGAATGCAAGAAGTCAATGAGGGAGCTCAATATTTCAACACACACACCCCAATTTATTTCTCACAACACCTCTAGCTAACAATGCTTCAGAGCAGGAGTGGCCAACCTTTCAACATGAATGCTCCCCTGGACCTTTAACGGTTGCACAGGTGAGGGCATTTCAGCAGGTGCAGCTGCCTTAGCAGCACCATCAGCAACTGCAGCTGCCAAGATTCTGTCTTCTACACAACTCTTAAGAACGCAACGGCCCCTAATGGTGGACGGTTAGCCACTCCTGCTTCAGAGGAACAGCTTGCTTCCCAATAGTCACTGTTTCCAGACTCTTTTGCAGTCTGCATGGTAGAGAGGGGAACATCCATGCACCTCTGTACATTGAAAAGCTGCCTGGTTGCCTGGAGAGAGAGAAAAAGAAGAAGGGCATGATGAAAAGTCATGAGTAGCAGCTGCAACAGATAGGTTTGGTGACTACAGGCTCATTAGGACTGGTGAGTAAAAGAGTGAAAGAATGCTATTGCTTCAGTGCTCTTCCATTGCATCTGTTAGGGGAACTGCATTATCAGGGGAAGGACGGGGTATAAATCTTTTAAATAAACAAACTCCCACTCCTTCATCGTCAAGTCTCCCATATATCTAGCTTAGGAAGTCATTTGTTGGGGGAGATAAAGTAGCCATCAAGATAAAACCACCCATGCTATCAGGAAGCTGCAGATTTACTTTTTCTGCAATTTGTGTTGTGCTCCATTTTCCCTAGTGACAGTCCTTATCCTGCAAAGAAAAACGAGTCATGAGTGTTTGGGCAGCAGTGGCAATAGGAAGACCAAAGTGCCTAGTGTTCAACAGTGATAGTTGTGCATTCCATTGTCCTTGCAATGCATTGCATTGTCCTCCAGATCAAAAACCTGAAGGGGATCTTGAAATGAGGAAGCAAATCAGGGAGGTGTCAACGAGAGACAGGGTTGTAGTCATGGGGGACTTCAATTATCCTCACATCAACTGGGTCAATTCATGCTCAGGTCATGAAAGAGAGACTGGATTTCTGGATATGTTAAATGACTGTGCCTTAGAGCAGCTTGTCACGGAACCGACCAGAGGACAGGTGACTCTGGATTTGATATTGTGTGGCACTCAAGATCTGGTCAAGGAGGTAAATGTTACCGAACCATTGGGGAACAGTGACCATGCTGCGATCTGTTTCGCCATGCATGTCGGAGGGAGAGTGCCGAGCAAATCAGACACGAAAACCCTTGACTTCCGAAGTGCAGACTTCCCCAAAATGAGGAGACTAATTTAAAAAAAGCTGAAAGGGAAGGTAAAAGGAGTCCAATCGCTCCAGAGTGCATGGAGGCTGTTTAAAACAACAGTCATAGAGGCCCAGCGGGAGTGTATCCCACAAAAGAGGAAGGGCTCGACCAAGTCCAGGAGGGTGCCGGCATGGCTAACAAGCACAGTTAAGGAGGCTATAAAAGGCAAGGAAGCTTCCTTCCGTAAATGGAAGTCTTGCCCTAATGAGGAAAATAAACAGGAACACAAACTGTGGCAAAAGAAATGTAAAAAGATGATACGGGAGGCCAAGAAAGACTTTGAGGAACGTATGGCAGGCAACATAAAAGGGAATAATAAAAGCTTCTTCAAATATGTTAGAAGCAGGAAACCTGCCAGGGAAACGGTTGGTCCGCTAGATGGTGAGGGAGAGAAAGGGGTGATAAAAGGGGACTTGGAGACTGCAGAGAAATTAAATGAGTTCTTTGCATCTGTCTTCACGGCAGAAGACCTCGGGCAAATACCGCTGCCGGAACGGTCTCCCCTGACTATAGAATTAAGTCAAATAGAGGTTAAAAGAGAAGACGTCTCAGACTTAATTGACAAAATAAAGATCAATAAATCACCAGGCCCGGATGGCATCCACCCAAGAGTTCTGAAGGAACTCAAGAATGAAGTTGCTGACCTATTGACCAAAATATGCAACTTGTCCCTTAAAACAGCAACTGTGCCAGAGGATTGGAGGATAGCTAATGTCACGCCAATCTTTAAAAAAAGGAAGGAGGGGGGACCCGGGGAACTACAGGCCGGTCAGCCTAACATCTGTTCCAGGGAAGATGGTGGAAAGTCTCATTAAGGATAAAAATCTAAAAATACATAGAAGAACAAGCTCTGCTGAAGGAGAGTCAGCATGGCTTCTGCAAGGGGAAGTCTTGCCTCACAAACCTGTTAGAATTTTTTGAAAAGGTCAACAGGCATGTGGATGCGAGCAAACCCGTGGATATTATATATCTGGATTTTCAGAAGGCGTTTGACACGGTCCCTCATGAAAGGCTCCTGAGAAAACTCCACAGTCAGGGAATAAGAGGGCAGGTCCTCTTGTGGATTAGGAACTGGTTGAAGACCAGGAAACAGCGAGTGGGAGTTAATGGGCAATTTTCACAATGGCGAGAGGTGAAAAGCGGTGTGCCCCAAGGATCGGTCTTGGGACCAGTGCTTTTCAACTTATTCATAAATGACCTGGAGTCGGGGATAGGCAGTGAGGTGGCCAAGTTTGCAGATGACACTAAACTTTTCCAGGTGGTGAAGACCAGCAGGGATTGTGAAGAGCTCCAGAAGGATCTCTCCAAACTGGGAGAATGGGCAGCAAAATGGCAGATGGACTTCAATGTAAGTAAGTGCAAAGTGATGCACATTGGGGCAAGAAACCAAAATTTCACATATACGCTAATGGGTTCTGAGTTGTCTGTGACGGATCAAGAGAGAGATCTTGGGGTGCTGGTGGACAGGTCGATGAAAGTGTCGACCCAGTGTGCGGCGGCTGTGAAGAAGGCCAATTCCATGCTCGGGATCATTAAAAAAGGGATTGAGAATAAAACGGCCAATATCATTATGCCTTTGTACAAATCGATGGTAAGGCCACATCTGGAGTATTGTGTCCAGTTCTGGTCACCAGACCTCAAAAAGGATATAGTTGAATTGGAAAAGGTGCAGAAAAGAGCGACCAGAATGATTCGTGGGCTGGAGCACCTCCCTTATGAGGAAAGGCTACAGCATCTGGGGCTTTTCAGCCTAGAAAAAAGGCGCCTGAGGGGGGACATGATTGAGACGTATAAAATTATGCATGGGATGGAGAGAGTGGATAGAAGGAAATTCTTTTCCCTCTCGCACAACACCAGAACCAGGGGACATGCACTAAAATTGAGTGGAGGGAGAGTTAGAACAGACAAAAGAAAATATTTCTTTAGCCCCTACCTAAATTCATCCCTACGTGTAATTCATCTGTGGAACTCCTTGCCACAGGATGTGGTGCTGGCACCTGGCCTAGATGCCTTTAAAAGGGGTTTGGACAGATTCATGGAGGAAAAGACCATCACAGGTTAAAGCCATAAGCAACCTCCTGGTTTTAGAAGTGGGTTTTCTCTGTGCCAGGTGCAAGGGAGTGTCAACGGGAAACAGGTTACCTTGTTGTCTTGTGTGCTCCCTGAGGCATCTGGTGGGGCCACTGTGTGATACAGGAAGCTGGACTAGATGGGCTTTTGGCCTGATCCAGCAGAGCTCTTCTTATGTTCTCATGCATTGGGGAGGGTGATTCATAGTGGAAAAACAGGATTCATAAGATTCATAGTGGAAAAACAGGGCCCAAAGATGGTGAATAATGAGAAGGAAGATACAGGTGAACCTGTGCAGTCCTTTGTTTCTGAAGCAAAGAGGGAGAATTGCCCTTTCCCCCTTCTTCATAAGTGATATGCAAGAAAATGATGTGGAATTTGTTGGCTCAGCATTATCTCTCTAGACATTTTGACAGGCTTTAGAAAAATGAATTAAAATTACTGTAAATCAGAGAAATGTCAAATGTGTTTTAGAACTTAAATCTGTATGTGCATAATAACCTATAGCTTACACGGAATCACACCAAGATGTTCAGCTGAAAGCCGTTTTATTGCCCAATGCTTCATAAATCTAACCTAGCAACTGGGCTGAATTTTAAAAAATGAAAATTCAATTTAATGTAAGCACAGCTGGTAACCAATACCAAATCTCTATTATGAGACAATCAAGCCTTCTGGCTCCCGGAATAGTCCCCAATTCCAAGAATTCTTTACTTTACCTGCTGTCTGCCATTTGAGCAGAGACACAGGCCTAGTTCTCACAAACAGCAGACATGGTAGTAAACATGTTCTGGGCTCTACCACTTCAGACTGCAGGTAGGGGTTCAAATAAACGAATGAATGCTCCTTCATACAAAATAAAAATCCCTACACACAGACAGTCAGTCAGAAGTCAGTTGTCTATGTGGAAAGAGCAGTCTTTTTCAGGGCTAACATGTCATGAGGTTGCTGAGGGCCTTGTGCAAAGCATTAGGCCCCCCCATAATGCCCCCCCCAACTTGTCCCCTCATGGTGCACTAGGCATTACCAGTTCCCCAGACACTGAGGTTTCAGGGGTCATCCTGGGTAAGTGGACCCTCTGATAGACATGGTCCCTTAACTAGCACCTGACTAGCCAACTTGACACAATCCTGAGTTTTGTATTTATTTTATTTTTTTATTTATTTAAAGAATTTATATCCCGCCTTTCTCCCAGCAAGGGCACTCAAGGCGGCTTACAACATTAAAATAAACATGTACATAAAATAAGTAAAAACAAATAATTAAAACAATTAAAATAAACAACCCCAGTGGGTCACAAATTCCCCTTTGAATTCCCCTTTTGGAGGTGATTTGAATCCCCTTTCCGTTCTGGGGCCTCCTGTTTTCGCTGCACCGCTGGTTACAACGGTGGCGTACGTAGGACTGGATTGCGCCCTCAGTCACATGAACCCCTGCTTCCAATCTGAAATGGTACAGTTCAGAAGCTGTATAAATAGCAGCAGATGCTTGGGCAGAGCCATTCCCTTTCTATGCACTTTAGAGGCATTGCTGCTGTTCACACTCTGGATCAGGAGGCTGAACCACATACTAAATAGTTGTTAGTGGATAGCTACATAAATATTTCGAAACTCATGAGAAACAGGCCTCCAGAATTAAAATTATGCAAGTGTGTGCAGCTCTGGCATTTTTTGCCAGGGGGAAGAGAAAGGGTCGTGTATCCTCAAGACTTTACTTTTCTGAGATGTTGCTTACCTGCATCTCCAAACAAGTTCAACTACAGTTGTAGCTGCTGCTCAGCATGTCTCCAAATCAAACTGTCTGTGCATGTACCAGTTTAGAACTCTGTGTCCTATTTCATCTTAGCAGTAGCTGAAAGGTATACTACTGACATGCTGGGTGTTTTTTTTTTAATGCACGAAGAATTGCTCAAAGATCAAAGGATGTCTCAACACTGAATTCTTTGAAAATTACAATAGCACCAGGAATCTTAGAAACAACTCCATTGCTAGCTTTAATGTTCTGTGCTATACAAACAAAACATAACCATACTTCACTTGCTAGCACAATGCATTCCCTCCAATTATTTGCTACCTTAAAGATACCAGTCTCAGAATTAGCCGACTGACTGCTATCCAAGCTCTCTTGCTGATTTTACCTGTTTATTCACTGGCTTCTTGGAAGATTCCAGTGCTAACAGGAATTAAAATAGCAATTTTATAAGGTTCCATCATTTCCAAGTTATCCCTCACAAACAGCATAGGAAGTAAATAAGTTTAATGTAAATGTATAACATTCCTCCATATGACTCTATCCACACCCTAAAATTTTCCTGGGAGGCTCTCTTCTGGGTACCGTTACTGTCTTGTGGGTACCATATACTGTTAATGTTACTTTGCAGCTTGTGGGGATACACAAGAGAACCTTTTCAGTGGTGGCTCCCCACCCTTTATAATTCCCTCCTGTGGAAGGCACAGCATGGTTTCTCCTTGCCAATTTTCCAGAAGATGCTGAAATATGTTAAACACATAACATGTATCATGGTTATTAGGCCCATAAAGGCATTTTGAGATTCTCCACCTGGCACTTCCTGCTATTTGTGATCAATATAATTTTTTTGTAGATAATTTTTATTAATTTCCCAACTTTCTATTCCCATTACAGGTGACAATTTCAAAATGGTGAGGGTGAATATAACCTCATTCATACAGTACATTTCTCATTTGCTCCCACTTTATCATATTACAGACAAGTAGATTTTGGCTGGACATGAAGAAGAATTTCCTAAATGTAAGAGATGTCTAGGGGCTGTGAAGGCTTAGTGGTTAAGACGATGAACTAAAGACCGGAAGGTTGGTAAGACAACAGTTCGAGACCTGAGTGTTGCGTGACGGAGTGACCTCCCATCTCCTGTCCAGCTCCTGCCAACCTAGCAGTTCAAAAGCAAGAAATTGCAAGTAGATAGGTACCACTGCAGCAGGAAAGTAACAGCGTTCTGTTAGTCATGCTGGCCACATGACCACGGAAGCATCTTCTGACCCTAGAGTCAGACACAACTGGCTTGAGTAGGGGATACCTTTACAGAGCTGTCTAGCACTGGAACAACTTGCCTCCTGCAGCAGAGGGCTCTCCCTAATTGGAGGCTGTCAAGCAAAGGCTGGACCAGCCACCTCTCAAGGATGGTGTAACAGTTGCTTGCAATGAGCAGGGGGTTGACCTCCAAGGCACCTTCCAACGTTCTGTGATTTTATAAAATAAGTACCAGTATATATTGACTAGTAATCCTCTCCATATGCAACTACCATCTTAAGATAAGGACACACAAACCAAAATCAACTACTGTATTAAGAGGAAAGAAAACATAAGATTTATTTTGTTCTTAGAAGAGTGGTCAGATCATGACACACCATGGCACTGAAATACATGCTGGGTCAAATGAAGGAGTGGTAACTGGTGTTTGGGTCTCAGACTCTACTTCTACTTTGTGCTTAGACTGGAGCCTTGGGTAAGTCGCTCGTCTCCATCTAATCAAGCATTCTGTTTTCAGCAGTTGCCAGCCAAATGTCTTTGGGCAACTTACGAGCAAGTCATGAGGACAACAGCCCTCCCCACTATCTGGGGACCAAGCTACATGTAACATTGAAAGTGTTATGAGCTCTGCTGGGCTTAGTTTTTCTTTAGTTAGTAGCAACCATATCAGGGTCCTTGCAGATCTTGACCGTCATCATGACTGCGTCATGGGGTAGAGTTAACCTCCCACCCCATAATTCCAATCCATGGAGTCCCCAATCCATCTGCTACTGACTAGAGAAAGACTAGGCCATCATGGCTAATAATGCTTTCAATGTCATGTGTAGTTTGGCCCTGGAATTCAGAGGTCTACCAACGTTTTAGGTTTAGAACACAAGAGGTTTTATTCAGTTTTCAGGGGTGATAAGAAGGATTTCCATGGGCAGAGCTGGAACAGAACAGGTAAGAGGAGCTTTCGGCAGGCAAAGCTGAAGGAAGGTGTGGTAAGAGTGACTTGGCAAAATGGGTGGAGCTTAGGGAACCCCCACTTTTGGGAGGCATCAGCAGCCACTGAAATTTACAAGGGTATTTCTTAAATATGGAAAATAATGTAACACATGTATAGGAAGCAAAGTCAAAGTGCAAACACAAAAGGAGAACAGAAATCTTTCAAATATTCCACATTTAGGAGGACATATCTCTCTTCCACTATAAATTATTTGCAATTGTTGCCATGCTCCTGGAAAACTGACTATTGCCTACTGATCCACATGAATATCAAAGCTGAGTTGCCTTAGGAGAACCAGCTTCTCTTTTAATCTGACGATAAGAGTTTAAAAAGCACACCAAATCTGGTCAAACCCAATTCTGTTTTTTTAAGTCTGCACTATGATCAGAATATATTTCATCATAAATGCATCAATTTGTTCTGCTTCTCATCACTGTAGAAGGTCCATGAATCCTAACAAGCAAAGAGAGAGCAAAGGAAGCAACTGATTAGCATTACTGCAAAGATGACAACAGTTTCTTTGATCTTTTCCAAAAACTGAAAGGGGAGGTGGAAAGTGGAATCATCAATGTACAGTGCATGGTGCTTTACACAGAGTAAAAATACAGCTTCCTGCCAAATGGGACTTATAATCAAAAATTGACACAAGGGAGACAATAAAGGGAAGGGAATGGAGGCAGGTGGTAAACAGAGGAAGCATATGCGATTCTTATTGTTTCACATAGTTACAATAGAGAACATAGACCAAGGCAAGGCAGCCCAATTATTACATGGGCCACCGTTTCAGCAACACCACTTCTGCCAAGCATCACTTCACAGCTCAGCAGCTGAGTGCTCTGCAAAGTGATGCCTCAGCAGAAGCAGTGCATCATATTACAACTGGCAAACTATGGTTTGCAATTGGGAGGAGAACCAGAACCCATGGTGCAAAGTGGATTTGCAAACGTTGACTTGTATTAACTGTGTGTTGTGGTGATGTGAATTGACTCCCCTAGATGCAACTGCACCTAGAGATTAGAGTTCTGAGCAAGCAAAAAATGAAAAAAAGATGAGCAGCTCTAAATAATGGCTGGGCTTCAAGATGGTATCTGAATTGAGCCAGCTGGGCTGCAAGAGAGGAAATTCAAGAGACTGCCATCTGTTATACAATTAAAATCAGGTGTGCTCCAGTGCTATTGAGAACACAGTACTGTATTCTTAAGAGGACAGAGCACAAATGAATTCAGTGTACAATCAGAGTTAGGTGTACCCATTCCCAGTGCTGCCAGATGGCAGAGAGTGCAGTCAACTCATGCCAATTAGTGTTCAGACTGCATAGTTGGAAAGAAAGCATTAACACCACATGGGGGATAATTACTTTCTTTAGTGAAAAAACATTCATAATCTCTATTCAACCCAAGGGAAATGTGTTAAATTTGCTAATGGTTTCTAACTCAGCAACTTCATGTTCCAGCATTAGAGTCTTCCACTGACCCCATTGCCTTTAAGAATGGTAATTCTGAAGTTTAATCCTGGGGATTAAAAAATCCACCCCCTCTGTTTCTGGACTTCACTTCAGAATGCATATTGTGGTTTCAGTGTACAATACTTTGGTTATGAGCCAATGAAGCTGCCTTATAACAAGTCAGACAATTGGGTCATTTGGCTCATTGCCTACACCAGTGGTTCCCAACCAGGGGGTCGCAACCCCCCCCCCAGTAACATGTTTGAAAAATCCTTTCCCCTTAAGGGAAACTATTGTTTTGGTTGCATGGACTTAGCTTAAGGCATTTTTGCCCAAGGTTGTATATATGCAGGCTTACCAGATCGTCGCCGGGACGGGAGCGGTCTACCCTTAAGGGGGCATGGGGGGGCCAGAACGTGTCGCGTTCTGGCCCCCCCACCCCCTTAAGGGTAGACCGCTCCCGTCCTGGCGACGATCTGGTAAGCCTGCATATATGCATCTGGAGTGTGGACTGGGCGGAAATGGTTAATTATAGCAAGGAATGGGGACTAAGGCATGGTGCCAAAGGTTTCATGAAAAAGGTCAGTTTTAAGGAGGGATTTAAATGAAATGATTGATGAAGCATCCTGCAGGTGTTCTGAGAGGCACTTCCAGGCATAACAGGCAGCAGGAGAGAAAGGACAAAGTCACTTGAGGAAGCAAATGAACTTCGGACATTTAAGGGTGCTGGAGGGTGCTGGAGGGTGATTGAAAGAGCAAAGGGGAGGAGTGTAGCAGGATATGAGGACTGAGAGGTAGAGACAGACGAGGTGGTACAGGGTTTTGAAAGGAAGGACCTTGCTCAGGCAGTAGTGTAGCTGGGGTGGTGGTATGGTAAGTGCTGCAAGGTGGCCCCTCCCACTCATTGTCAGAGCCATTCCAAGAAGCGAAGGCAACGTGCAGGAGACTCTGGTTCGGTGAGTGCCTGCGCATTGCCTTTGAATGTCAACTCAATGGCTGCTTCCAAGCTCTGCATTGTCACAAATTTTGACTGTTAAGTGTTTTAAGGAGGGATTTAAATGAAATGATTGATGAAGCATCCTGCATCCTCTGAACTAAACTAGTAATAAATGCTGTTTATGCATTTAACAATATTTCCTTGATGCTGAAATATAACGTTTAGGGCTAGTCCTTTCATATACAAAGGGGGGAAAAGTGCCTATACCTTTAAGCACTGTCAGAAGAATGAATTTGGGCAGGTGCAGCTTTTTGCACCCTTCCATGATGAGCTGCACCTGCCCAAATTCCTTCTTCTGACAATGGTTAAAGGTATAGGCACTTTCCCCCCCTTTGTATATGGTAAGCCTATTTAGGTCCGAATCCTATTCGACTTTCCAGTGCTGATGCACCTGTGCCAATGGGGTGTGCGCTGCACCGGGGGGGAGGGGCAGTCATGGAGGCCTCCACAAAGTAAGAGAATATTTTAAGAGAATGGGCAATTAGGAAAGATTGCACTTCCTTTTTAAGAGAACATTTTAAGACAACGAAGTAAGAGAACAGGCAGGAGGTCTGGCTCAGTTGGTAGAGTTGCCACCTCGTAAGCCTGAAGATCGGTGAATGGCCAGTTCGAGACACGCCACTGACAAAAAGCTGTGAAAGCCTCTGTGAGGAGAGGTAAGAGCTGCCAGCTGTGTCAGCCAAGCGTGAGAGGCGACGGCCAGGGAGAGGCCAGACTGCAAAGGATACCATCTGGAATGCAGTGTTCATGAAAGATTGAACATTTATATATGATTGTAAAAAAAACCTCATTCGGGGGGTTGGGAAAGCCTGCCCATGTAAACCACCTTGGATTAAAGTCAGAGGAGAAATCCAATGACCAAGAAAGGCGTTATATAAATACTGTGTATTATTATCGTATTAATGTTCCCTTACCTCGGGGATGCACTGTGGCTGCATCAGCACTGGAAAGTTGGACAGGATTGGGCCCTTAATGACATACCATAGCAGAGAACTACCGGTACTCCTAATTGCTCATACTTTTTGAGGGCCAGCACTTCAACCACTTTGCATCATCATCTCCAGCTGTGTGAGCAAAGAAGTGACTGTTCCTACTAACTAACTATACCTTTAACCATTGTCAGAAGAAGGAATTTGGGCAGGTGCAGCTCATCATGGAAGGGTGCAAAAAGCTGCACCTGCCCAAATTCATTCTTCTGACAATGGTTAAAGGTATAGGCACTTTTTTGGAACAGTAGTTTTATAAACCTGGAACTATGGTGCAGAGAAAGAGAAAAGAATGAAGAAAGAAAGGAGCATGTTCCTCTTCTGAAAGAAAATCTAACTGGGAAGGAAGTACGATCTTTCCTAATTGCTGCATTGCAAATGGAAGAAGCTCCTGCCCTGGCCCAGTCATTATACTGCTAAGTCTGCACAAGTGGTAAAGAGCTGCATTTTCCAATTGAAAACCCACAGCAATGGAGAGAAAAGCTGCATCAGTTCAGCACAGTGGCTAGAAATGATGTTAATCAAGTTATGTGGTCCTGCAGTTTGATTTTTGTTGTTAAACAATAGCCATGAGGGAGGCATTGTGTTCAGTGGGGCTTGCTTCTGAGTAGACATGCCTAGGATTGTGCTCCAAGGTTTAACAAGCTACACCTGCCCACATTCCTTCTCCTATAGGTCTAGCACTCTGTCCCGGTTGGAGATCTGGTAAGCCTAGGGATGGAGATCATGGAAGGGGCTGAGGAAGGCTTTAAAACACTTTCTCCCTCTGCTATGGGCACCAAGGGAGCTTTACTACCAAGACAAACCACCACTACAGGGGCCCCTGATCTGGATCAAGACAGTGCAGGGAAAGCGTAAAAGACCTTCCTGCCATGATCCCTGTCCTGATCATGCCCCTCCCCCCAGCTGCTATTTAATAAACAAAAATCAAACACAGAAGGCCAAATGACATGATTAACATCATGTCTAGTTTGGCCCTGTGACTCAAACTTTGGAGCAAGCCTAGCGCTTCCTCCTCCCCTAACTACAGTATAGCAATAGCCAAGTTGAGTTGCATTTATCTTGCGAGCAAAGTATCAGAAAGTTTCTTAAGGGAATTTAGTTTTGGCAATGGTAACTCTCTTGCTATCAACTAATTGTAGGAAACATTCTTCCATTATATATTTTCAGATATGGATTATTATTGCTAGCTTTCCCAAAGACTAGCACAAGGCAGTATTTTTTTATTTTTTTTTACAATTACAACATTCATTGCTTTTGCAAGAAACAGTTTTATATTCAGATTTATGTACTGGCCTTCTTTACAGAAACTAAAGCTGCCATGCTCCTTTTTGAAAGGAACATCAAAGACTTTTGATGCATCTCTCTAAAATCTATTTCTCTACACTTGAAGTACCTCATAATTTTTGATTTCCAGCTGCCATTATTATGAAGAGAAAGTGAGCAATAAACCAAAAAAAAAGTCGATCAATATTTCTTTATTGCAACACAAAGAAAGCTGCCTTACAATATAACAAAGTATCCCAATTCCACAAAGATCCACTAATGCACCAAAAAGATCCACTAATGAACCTATTTTTACTACATCAATGACAGCGCAATCCTACTACCAGTGTAACCAGCAGTGCAGCGAGAAAAGGAGGCCCCAGAACGGAAAGAAGATTCAAATTCCCTCCAAAAGGGGATTCAAAGCGGATTTAAATCTCCCCTCCCCTCCAAAGCCTCCCGCCCTGCCCTCCCCCGCTGGTTACACCGGTGGTGTAAATTGGATAGGATTGCGCTGTGAATCATGTATATTTAAATTGTGGTTTCTTTCTGGTTGTGTGGATGAAGTCCTCTTCTGAAATTATGCAAATAAGGCTGCAAATACACACACATCTGGGAGTTGGCCCCACTGAACTCAATGGGACTTGGTAAACATCATAAGTAAATAATCAGTACAGCAGTTATTTACTTAAATACTATACACACACACGAATTTCTAATACCTTCAAATTATATGTTCATAACTATGTATGAGCACTCATGTTTAAATGTTTACAAAACTTGCTATGTCACAATGTGCAAAGAAGTTACAAGTCAGTTCTTGTTATCCGCTAGGGCAGTGGTTCCCAAACTTTTTTTGACTCGCGGCTCCCTTGACCTCCCTCGCTGTTAGCCGTGACTCCCCATTACAGTGCACGGAAGAAACAGGCACTCTTTACGTGCTCAGAGGCACCCTTTCTTATATGTATGTGTATATGTATGTGTATATTCCCAAAACGAGCCCTAAAGTAGATTTTCCATGCTTATGCTGAGCAGCAGCTAAGCCAGGAGTGCACAGGGTGGGGTGGGGATGCTGCCCTCCCTCCACTGGCAGGCCTGGGTAGAGGGCACTGATGTCGTCTGTGTTAGTCCTATTCATGGCAAGAGAAACATCAAAGCATGGGAGGGAGGTCTTTTTTTTCATTGGTTATGCCCCACCCCAGTTGCACGAGAGATAAAGCTCCTTTAGGTAGCATCTTTGCAAGATGAAAAACAGATTCTTATACTGCCTGGCAGTCTCCAAGGGGTGGTGGTGTCACAGCAAATACAGTGGGGAACTAACTTAGAGGTGGGTCAGAAAAGAAGAAGGAGAGAAATCCTAATAATTAATCAACCAAACTAAACATAGAAATCAAAGACTGTAAAGCAGAACCTGCTCTGCACCATTTTTAATTGCAGGTCTTGCATTTGTTTTGTGTTTGCTTTCTTAAAAACATTCAACAGAAAGAAAATACAAGA
Organism: Plestiodon gilberti rubricaudatus; assembly: GCA_026170595.1. NCBI lineage: Eukaryota > Metazoa > Chordata > Lepidosauria > Squamata > Scincidae > Plestiodon > Plestiodon gilberti. The sequence goes on along the minus strand of JANXHW010000003.1, from coordinate 30,226,584 downwards.
CAATTTTTAAACCCACCACCAAAATAGAACAACTGCTCCGCAATCCAAAGGACGCCAGACCATTGCTGTCCAATTCTGGAATTTACAGTATACCTTGTGATTGTGGAAGAGAATATATTGGAACTACAAAAAGAATGATCAAAACAAGGATCTCGGAACATGAACGCGTGGTTCGTCTTCGACATAAGGATGTTTCAGCCCTCGCAGAACATTCAATGACAACTAACCACAGTATTTTGTTCTATGAGACTAAATGTCTAGCTAATGATTCGAACAATAGAACGCGCCAGAATCTGGAAGCAATTGAGATTAGTAAAAGAAGATCACAAAATCTTATTAACCGCCAACAAGAATTAACATTTATTGATAAAATATGGTTTCCCATACTACACAAATATACAGGGAACAATACTTGTTAATTCTGTCTCCGTATAAGATTGGTGTATTGACAGATGCTTTAGAACTGTTTAGCTGGCCTTGATAATTATATTCCTGTTTGCACTTTTATCTTTCATTACAGCGTTTTGTTTTTGTTTTTTACAATAGTGCAATGTGCCTTGATACCTGGTAATGTTTTGCAGCCTCACACCCTGTTGCAAGTTTGTATAGAGAAACAGCATGGTGATTTGTTTCTTTGCGGGATGTTCCTTTAAGATCACTGTAAAGCCCTGCCTGTGTTTTCCTTTAAAGTTCCGTTCTGTCAGTTGGTTTTCAGTGTCATCATAACAGCCAAGCTGTCAATACCTAGTAAATGTCTTAGGAATAAGACGAAACGTCGGTTCTTGTAAATATTGGACTTCTCCGCTCTCATTGTTTTAATTTTGTTAACGGCTGCTTGTTATGAGTGGCTCTTTTTGAAGATTTTATACGTGTGTGCCTGGAGTTCTGTGTATTTTATATTTGATTACATGGCTACTTCACTCATAAAACTTGTGTCTTGTAATCTAGAAAGAAAATACTTTATTTGCAAACCTGCAATGTCTGAATGAAACCTGAATGAAAATACTTTATCTGCAAACCTGCAATGAGAGAAACGGGATGCTGTCTTGCTGTCTCCAGGAGCTTACAGCTTGAGTACTTAGCGCTTATCAAGTGAGTTGTTAATTGTTCTTTAACATAAGATAAGCAAGGGCTTCACTCACGCTGTGGTTAAAAACAAGACGTGGAAAAACTGCCTGCAAACCTGAAGTCTTTTGAAGTGAACTTTGAGTGACCCGATGTGAAGAGGCAGTTTTTCCCGATCTTTATTTTTGCTCTCTCTCTCTCTTGCAAGCAAGAATATGTGTTAATTAAAAGACTAGCGGGACGCCCCTGACTGCTTTCCATGACGCACTTGGGAGTCACGCCTCCCACTTTGGGAACCTCTGCGCTAGGGTGAGGTTATTGGAAAACTAGTGGATACCGAATCAATGAGCCTATGGGGAAAATGGGGTTAGGTTCCAGGGGACCCTCTTCGCCATACACTATATGAACTTGGTGAACCTGAATCTTACCTTGAAGTCTATGGGCTGGGTGATAGCAGGGGCAGCATCCAGTATACCATGTTGGCTCTTTGTTATGGAACAATTCCTAACTCTATCAAATTAATTATTATTCCTTCCTAACAACATTATGCAAATATAAAAAGGTATTGTACAGTGTCCTGGAAGCCCAGAGAGAGCACAAACAGTTCCCATTGTGTTGCAAATGGATTCAACAGAAAACACACATACAGCAGCTCCAGAAGAGAAAGATTACCTTTTACAGTAAATGCAGCAAGGCAGGGAAATTTGCTCCCAGAGCAACATGAAGACCCACACTCATGAGAACAATGGCCCTGATGAGATCGCAGATAGCGAGAACAGACCATGAATGAGAGATAGGTGGCAATTCTGCCCCTCGCAGATAAGCAAATTCACAGATAGCAAATTCGCATATAAAGAGAACTGACTGTATGTTATGTATACAATAATATCCATGCAGATGTAAAATGTGATTTAATTTCTGCATGTATAAGTAACATCCAGCTATAATCACCTGATGCAGTTATCTTTTCTCGATTAATACTAACTGTATATAAAAAAACAAGCTGTTTAAAAAATTATCACGTCTCTACTTAATTTTATAGCACAAAAGACATTTGTATGCATAAGTCTAAAATCTATATCCTAGAGCTCTGTTGTAATATAGGATCAGATATAGGACAAGCCATATAGAAAACAATTTACACACCCACATGTTCATTGTTACTTTTGTTATTAAATCTTATTAAATGTGTAGGTGCCTATCATCATAAGATACAGAGATATGTCATGTCAGCATGCGTATACCAGATGGGAAAGAGGAAGCAATTTTAATCTACATATTTCTAAAAGCGAAGAAGATTTGCAAAAATGTGGAAGAGCTGTACATACCTGGGATACAGAGGCATTTGTAACTTGTTCCAACACTACGACAAATGCCATGTGCGCAAGGATTCAGAGCACAGAAGTCAATTCGCTGGGCACAGGTAGGCCCTGTAAATCCTGGACTACAACTGCAAGAATAGGAAAGTCGGTCTGCATAACACGTCCCATTGTTCTGGCAAGGGAATGAAGCACAGGGATCAACTGTTTCTTCACAAGATGGTCCTGCATACTCTGAAAAGCATAAGCAAATGGCACTTATTTTCCATTCATTCATTTTATTAACCAAATCTTGAACACAACATGCATTTTAGTGTGTGTGTGTATATATATATATATATATATATATATATATATATATATATATATATATATATATATATATATATATATATATATATATATATATATATATATATATATATATATATATAGGATATTCACACAACTCAAATGTGAATCAAGGAAGCTGACAGAAGTAACATTATTTCCCCTCAGCTTATTATACTACGATATTTAGTGGCTTTGATATGTGGAAGGACGGGATTTCAAAGATATTTGCAGAATCTTGCACTGTGCCCTTCCCTTGAATAATTATAAAATAATGCGGCAGCTTGAGAAAATCCTCCCGTCATTCTACCTCTGTACTTTGTCTCTGATGAAGTTGTTTTGTCCTTTGTTCCCTGCAAGGACACATCTGCTGCTAGATGTGGCCTCTTCCCCAGCTGCTCTTCTTGGACCTCTTGGTAGCAATCAGCAATTATTTTTGTACTTATTCATCTCACTTTTCCCTCCTGTGTGTTAAGATATGAGGAATTGTAGTTCTGTCAGGAGAAAATAGGGTACTGGATGGAGGTTCCTTAAGTTAAAAAAGAAACTGAAATTTCCCAGGGACAATTGACAATGGTAATAAAGGAGTCCAGGAAGAGATTACCGGTACTACCAGCAGTGCTACTACTACTCATGAAATATAGGTGGCGGTGCAGGGGGAGTTCAGTCTCCCACTTCAAATAGAATCCTTCCCAGTCAGCTGATCTAATGAAGCTTGACTGGTTGTGAACTTCTCCTTTAAGTAGCATGTGATAAACCCTCCTAGCCTTTGGATTGACTCTTGAAGAAGTCTGCTGCAAGTTGGGGTATTTATTAAGGAGTGCATTTTGATTTACTTATGAAAGTGGGTTCAAGTCAGCTTAGAACAATAGAAAAAAGAATACAATAACAACCAGCAGTAAAGCTACAAAATAAAAGCAGCAGAGCCAGCAGAAAACCATTAAAAGAATCTCAAATACCATTACTAGCACAGTATGGACTTCGCCAGGCACCTAAAAGTAACAAAGATGGCATCACTGTATCAAAGTGTGAAGAGGGCTCCAAAGCAGTCCTCCTCAGTCAGCAATTCTGTACCTGAAAAAGGGCTCCAACCTCAGGCGGATACAGACCATCAAGACAGCAAATCCACAAGCTGAGAAAGGCTCTAGTTTGTCGTCTGTCTCTTTCAGCAGCTGCTAGGAGCCCTCCAAGCTACTTGATCTACTCATGAGTAAGCACCACAGCCAGCGGCGTTGCTAGACTCCATGCCACCCAGGACAGTAACGTCATGACGTCACAATGTAACGTGACATTGTGGCATCACTTTCAGGGAGGTGCTGGCGGCCCTGTGACCTGGCCCTTCTCCCTTGAAAGACTCCAAAGGATAAGGGCAGTCGGATTGCAGAACTGCCACCTCCCTGTGATCCAGATCGCAAGGAGAAGGAGGGCCCACGATCCAGCTGCCTTTATCCATTGGAGGTCTCCAAAGGAGAAGGGCAGCTGATCGCGAGGAAGGCAGCTGGTGAGCTCAGGATCATCCAGAAAAGGTAGGAAAAAACCTACGATCTGGCTTGAGAGCTCGGCCAGAAGGGGGTGCGCGAAAAAGCGGCTGCTCCAACGAACAGGTAGCGGCCGTAATCTTGGCCTGGGCTTCATGTGGCACCTCCTCACGTGACAGTTTTGTGTGGAACCAATGGGCCAACAGCCCCCCAGGCCTCCCGCTTGCTACACCACTGACCACAGCCTGCCATTTTGGCTTGGGTACTTCCTCATGGGAATTTGTGCTTATGCTTTTTGTGGGTTCAAGTGCTCACCCTTGTAGCAGCAGGATATTCCAGGAAGAAAAGAAAGAGGAATATGGCCTTAGTAACAGATGAAGCAGGGGACTAGATTACTTTCGTCAGGATTTTTAGCCTTTGTTAGGATATTTCCTTAATTGCTTTTTCTGTCAGTCTTCTAACTAAGAGATACACACACACACACACACACACACACACACACACACACACACACACACACACACACACACACCTACCTCATGGGGTTGTTGTAAGGATATATAGTCCTTACAACAACCCCATGAGGTAGGTTAGGCTGAGAGATAGTGACTGGCCCAAAATCACCCAGGAAGCTTTGTGGCTGAGTGGGGATTTGAACCTGGAATAATTTACATAATTCCAACACCAGAAACACTATGCCATCCTGGCTCTCAGGATAGGACTATACAAGGATAGAAGGATATGGAAAATAAATACTGTACTCAGGAAGAAAACATCAATGGAAATGCATTAAAATGCTGAAAAGCTATGTTTTTCAGCTTTGCGTTCATTTGCATCTTTTGATACTTGCCTCTCTTTTTTTAAATCAACAAAACAAGGAAAAAGAAGCCTTGGGGATAGAATTATTATTGGTAATAAGAAGCATGATGAAAGCATGAAATTGACTCAAATTTAAAGAAAGTGTGAACATTTACTAAAGGTGAGAAACAAAAGGCAACAGAAATAAATAATACATTGTTCAGAAATATGAAGATTTTTTTTTGTGACATAACATTTTGATTAAACTTGTGATAGGTAGTGAGGCCAGTAAACTGAATAAACCCAGTAGAAGCTGGAAGTTTTAAAGTGATTTCCAGAAATGGTTTGTGGATAAGGAAGTAATACGAGGAAAGATTTCCGACCAAGGGGGAGTTTAATTACTTAGCTTGGCAATGTCCAGAAGCAAGCAATCTCCACAGAAAAGTCTCAATAGTAATTTTTAAGAGGCAGTGCAGTATTGGTTTGTCATAAGTTTTATGAGCTAGCTGAAGACTGCATTAGATTCAAGCCTTCAGACATGAAGCCGAATGTGACATACAAAGTTAGCATCTAAAAGTAGTTATTACAAACTACTTTAGATTTGGAAGAGACCAGGGGTGGCATCAGGGATTGGCCAGGTGAGGCACTGGCCAAGGAACAACATCCATCAGAGGCGCCATCTGGTTGGGTCAACCCTGAACCCTCAATACCAGTGGTAGCTGGAGCTCCCAGTGTCCCCTGGAGGAGGGGGCTCCATGGGGGCCCCAGTACAAGGCTTTCCCCTCAAGGTGCTCAGCAACTTGGCTTCATCACTGGAAGAGACAGTTGGTAGATCAACTAAGCAAGCAAGACAAATAGTTTTGATTTTTCATTTATAGAAATTCAGAGGAAAACCCAACATTCATACTACAGGAAAGAAGGAATCACAAATATGCCAACACGTGAACTGAAATTTACATAAGCTGAGTCTTAACAGAGAAACTGAGACCAAAACAAAGTGTTTCAAGAACATAAGGCCACACTACATGTTGGGCAATTCTGGATATATTATACACAACTGCCTCATTCACACAGAAAAGAGGGCTGGAGGCGGGCAAGTTCTGCTCTTTAAAGAACAAGGCGTGCACAGGGGAGAGGAGCAAAACGCAGCCTTCTCCTCCACCTCACCTTGTTGCAGTCTGTAGCTTTAAGCAATTTTCTCCCTCTGCAACTCATTTCCAGGATCAGTCAGGCAAGGACAAAATGGCTTAAAGCTGCATAGTACAGTGAGCCTGTGGGACAACATGTGCTTAGTATACATATGGTTGCCCTGCACATCTAGGATGAACCCAAGGACAAGACTTAAAAAACATCAAACATAATTCAAAGAAACTATGTAATATTTATTCACATTTGCTTGTAGAAAATGTAACCCTTTCTCCAAAGAGCTCAAGGAGGTGTACACTGGATTATTTTTAGTCCCATTTAAACTTCATGGCTACAGAGGGACTGGAATCCATTTCTCCATGTTCTGCGTCCAACAGCCTATTACTTCATACAGTGTAAAATAATAATTAGATAAAGAGGAAATCAGGGAGGAGTCTCATTAAAATTATTAATTAAAAGTTGCTCTGCAAAAACATTCACAGTTGTTTTTAGGTAGCTTACAAGAGCATTTTGTAATTTTTAGAAACTGCCTATATGCAGCAGATTAATAATTGGTCTAGGATAGTGTTTCACAAAGTTCTCCCCACGAGGCAGGGAGAACTGTACATGTGTGGGGGGGCAGGGCGATGGAAGCAGCAGCAATCCGGGGATTGCGCTGCTGCCGGGGACAAAAGGGGTATTTTTAGACTGATCAGGGGGTGGGCCGTTCTCCAGAGGGCACGGGGGTGCCCCCCAGCGGGCCTCTGCAAGCCTCCGAATGGTTCCTGGTGGTGAATAAAGCCAACTTCTGGTTTTCGGGGAAACCAGGAAGTTACCGGAAGTGGGCTTTAATAGCCTCCAGGAGCCGTTTGGAGGCTTGGGGGATGCCTGCTGGAGGGGCATGGCCCCCCACACCCTCCAGAGGATGGCCCAACCCCTGGTAAGTCTAAAAATACCCCTTTTGTCTCCGGTAGCGGCACGATCCCCGAATCGCTGCCGCCACCATCACAGGTCACCACTCCCCTTAAGGGGGTAGCAACCTGCCCCTCCTCCAAGTGGTGCGTCACGTCCCACCACTTTGAGAACCCGTGGCCTAGAGGCTTCACAAGAGCTTCCAGTTCTGCTGTGACAGGTTTACTCAAATAACAAAATGACCAAAGTCACTTCTCATATGAATATCTATTTATAATTACTTCTCCTATACGTATCCAATTTTCTTTTTCTTTTTAAATATACATTTTGCTAGAATGAATTTAGACAGGATTCTTTAGAAAGCAAGTTTAGGTTTGGCTACATCCCAATGTTGGATTGTCTCACTGAGAGCTGTTACTATTTATATACTCACAGGGGGGAAGAAACCTCTCAGAAATTATTCAAAATGCCAGATCTAAACTGCTGACACAGTGTCAGTTTATAGGTCTCTCAGCATAGCTGCTAAATGGGTCACTTACTATAGTAGTTTACTCCAAGGAGAGAGAAGGGCCAAGTATGACACTATTACAAATGCACTTTAATTGTTAAAACAGGTACAGTATATGTATAAAAGGGGGAACAAACGATTACCGGTAGTTATAAGAAAACTCTATCTACAACATTGCCCATAAGTACAAGAAATAATATTAGAGAAAGATGACTAGAACAGACTGGGAACAGAAGTATCATTAGCTTTGGGCTTCATCCCGAATCTACATTTTAGTATTAATGACTAATTTGAAGGTGTTATTGCTGAATGCTTCCAGTTGCAATAAATTTAGGAGTGATCAACATACACAACAGACATTTCCAGGAAGAAACAACCTACAAAAGGGATGTTTCCATCATCATCATAATGTTCCCATCTGACCTGTTAATATCTTTGGCATGCACTTAGGAAAATAAGATTTAGACTGAAATTCGATAGCCTCACTTCACAAGGTAGTCAGGGCAAACACCCAGCAAAACATAGTTGCAATCCTATGCATGCACCGCCAGAAGCAACGGCCAACATAGCAACACCAGTAGACATGCTCAGAGCATGCATGTTAACTCTGCCATCACCTATGAATCATGAAGCTACTCACTGACAACACCTTCAACATTACCCATGCATAGAACATATTAATCAATGCAAAGCAACAGAAGAATAATTGCATGTCACCTACCTAGAGTACACCCACACCCACACACACCCCAACCCTGTATTACAAACCCATCATAGGCTTGATAAAGCTTGTTTGCTATTGCTCTGGACTGCAAAACCTAAGGGTGGATTGTCAAGTACTTGGCAAGCCACAATGTATGGTTGGAGGATATGTTTGGTTTCACAGGTGACAAGTTGCATAGGCCCCTTTTGGACCCGATTCACCAGTTACAAACTTTCCCATGATGGGCCAAACACAGAATTTTGGTGCTGTCCCCCATTCTGGCTATTGCCCTCCTCTTCAACTTTCACTACAAGACCCTTTCTGTCCCTTTTCTCTTATGGCAAAACATGCGCAACTGGATCTGTGCATTTTTTAAAAAATGACTTTTAGTAGAAATCAGTCCTCCTGGCTATACATTGATAGAACATTTGAGGACTGGGGAGGGGAAGCTTTTCATAATTGTCCCCACTAGAGCCTTTTACTGATCACCATTCCTTTTTTAAAAAATTATTTTTCTGTATATGAATTATATCTTATTTTCTTATACCATATTTCTCATTATATTATATCTTATTCCACCACAGATGCTTTTCACGTAGAAAGGCAGGATATAAATACATTAAATTAATTCATTCATTAAACTGATACTGTAAGATTCCTTTTCTGTTTTTGTTCTGTTTTTCAACACAGTATGTCACATCCTGTTTTGTTTTTCAGCACACTATATCACATTGAATGGGATGCATTGGTATAACTGTATAAATTGTGGTTTATTAAGAATAAAAATTGCAAGTACAACATTTATGATGCAACAGAACTGTTGATTTGGATGTTATAAATTTATGCTGCTAGTAAGATGAAGCAGAATCACCATTCTCCTTATTATAGAACATAAACCTTTTTAAATGGCAACAATAGGGAAATTTGTATTGCGTACCTTCAGGACACTGACAAGTGAATCCATTGATACTGGAAAAACAGGTGCCTCCGTTTCTACATGGCTGTTGACTGCAGTAGTCAACTTCTGACTGACACAGCTCTCCAGTATATCCTTCATCATGATGGAATTGTTTTATAAAAAGAGAGGATGGAAGGGAGAATGTTTTTGTTAATGGTTGGTCATTGTAGTATCCAAACAGCAAATCAAATATTTTTTCTAGAATGTTGATTCTGGAAGGCTCTGTTTTCCTAGAACAGTTATTTGTGGTAATCAACATTCAAAGAATCAATCTGAACTCCATCTATGTAAAATCAAGACAATTCATCTGGGATACCACTGAACAGGATTCCATCAGAAGCAACACTTTGACAGCATTACTTACATCCCAATCCTATCCCACATAGGCGTGCAGGACACAGAGCCACCAGTGTGGCAGGCACTGTATCCTGCATGCCAACAGGGGACCAGGCCAGCCAGGAGAGGCAAGTAAAGAAAATGTTTACTTACCACTCCAGCCGCAGCCTCGTCCCCTATGGGACTCCTCAGATCTATGCCAGTTGCAGGGGGCTTGCTTGGACTGAGCAGATGCAGGCTTCAGATGCAGGGGATGCCGGTGCCACCGTGATCCGCCCCACTTTCAGGTCCTCTGCCAGCAGAACCTCACAGGCGGCCTTTCTGCATGGCACTGCTGGCGGCACGTGGCCTCCTGGGCCTTACACCAGCAAACAGCTCTCCACAGACCAGCAGAGGCAGGGTCTGCTGCGCCAATCGACCTCATGAGACACTGGAATAGGACTGGGCCACTGGTAGGGTTACAAGCTGAGCTTTTCACCAGTACTCAGGCAGCCACAAACAAAAATCAGCTGAGCTTCAAATATATTTGAAGCAAATCCAAAAATTATAATCATGGAAAGACTTTAAACCAGTTATTTATGGAAGTTATTTACCAGTTATTTATGGAAATCACATTTGGTTTTCAGTCACAAACACTGACTTACATAGGCTTACCAGCGTCCCAGAATCGACGCTGGCTTCGGCCTAGAGCAGACCCGAGCTGCTCCCAAGGGTGCACCGTGGCTGCCCGACGGGGTTCCGGCTTCTGTCGTGTTGTTGACCGGAAGTTCTGGAAGCCGGACGTCCACTGGGTAGCCGCAGAGACCCTTGGGAGCAGCTCGAGTCCACTCTAGGCCGAAGCCAGTGTTGATTCTGGGATGCTGGTAAGCCTATGTCCTAGTCCCTCCCTGGCAAAAGTGTTCCTTCCAGCTGGTGAATGCCCCCACAGGGACTTGAAACCTTGCTATAGTATGCCTTGTGTGTTTGTGTTACTCCCTTCTTCTGAGAGAGCTACTTTTCTACCCTTGCTCTGCTCAAAAAGTATTCCTTGGATGTGTGCATGCGTGCATGGTGCATGGGATAAGAGGTCTTGAACCATGGGTGCAGGGTATTTGTATCATGGCACGCGTGCATATTGTGTCCTTGGGACATCTCACCATGGTTAGCGGTGGTGCTTCTTGCCATGTTGCTCATTCCTAGGGGCTGCCCTCATTGGCCTGTCTCCACCCCCTGCTTGGTTTACTCTGGTGGTGCGTCTCTGGCCACTGGGGCTGGGTGGATGTGGCGATTGGCTCAGACAACATTACACCAATGACACACTGACATCAGGATGCTGCTCCATGGATGACAGGCTGTGTGGGGGTTTCCATAGACGCTGTTGGTATTACTTGGAAGGGCTGTAAAGGCATGGTGTTGCCTGGACGGGCTTAAGATACGGCGGTCATTGAGCTGGTGTCAGTGTGCCGGCACGGCACTCGAATAGGATTAGGTTGAAAGTGTTGTAAATTAGCACTCTCGCAAATAGCGATAATGCTTGCTTCTGGTTTTGGTCTTTAAAGCCCTAAATGACCTGGGCTGGAATACCTGAAGGACCACTAGGTTCTCTATGGGACATTAAGAGCTTCTTGTGCTATGAGCCCTACCCTTCTGAGCTGCAGTATGTGGCAGTGCAGAGTATAGCCTTTTCCTCCCTACCTCAGTCCATTTGTCAAATGCCCCACCTCAAAGTTAAAGACAGTTTTGTTCTCTCTGGCTTTTAATAGTATTTTATTGTAATCTTGTGCTGTTGCTAGCCAAATCTAGTGTTATTTTATTTTAAATTGATGTGATTTTAATACGTTTATTGTTTTAAAATAGTTGCTAGCTGCCTCAAGAGTCTTTGACTGAGAGGTAGCTAGAAATATTTTATAAAATGTAGAAAATCATTTGTGCCTATTTATTCAGTACTATCATGAACCAACGGAACCATATAGTGCTTGGCAGAAAAAGTCTTGCTTTGAAAGCCCACAAGAAATGTGTGGGTGTGTTTAGTTCTCCTATTACAGCAACATCATAGACTTTTGAGGCCTGTTTTAATACAAATCCACCATACTCATTGCCCAAATTCTTGGTATAATAACTGCGCTCTGATGCTAGAATCTTATGAAATTTCAGCTGTAACAAATATAATTTGAAACTTGATATAATTTGAAAGAAAAGACCAAATTAATTTAAAAGAAGAATATCTGAAGCAAAATGAATGTGGAGTGATCTGGTTTTGTTCAAGTCTCAGACAATGCTGTGGGTCAATCTATATTCATTCCCACTGAAGGAATCTAGAATAGACTTCACTCACTATGACCTTGACCATACAGCTTATTCAAGTAACTCGAGTTCAATTATAGACTAATTTATCTTCTTAAATGTACTTTGCAGTTAATAGAATTTACATTACTTAACTGTATTTACATATTTTCTTGTCAAAGATATACTTGAATGTATTTGCATATTTATATTAAACGTAATAGATGAAGATCTGAGTGCATAGAGAAGTCACGCATAGAGAAGTCACATCTGCTTTCCAGCAATGTTTAAATAAAATTCAAAAGTTAATATATATACCATTTATTGTCTAGATGTATAAAGTTAAAATAAAGATGACACCGGAAAAAGACTGAAAAATGCAGAAAAAGAACATCAAAGGACATGGACCTTGTGTAATCAAAGGACATAATATACATGAAAGACATTTTAGAACTTGCATAATTTCATTACGCTGAATTTCCAGAGCGCATGGATGCTCTGATTCAAAGTGTCCAAGAGATGAGCGGTTGAACCACCTCCTCAAATAGTGCCCTGGGCCAGAGGGTGCTCAGTGGAAGAGCACCTGCTTTGCATGCAAAAAGTCCCAGAATCAATCCCTGGCATCTCCAGGTAGGGAAGAGAAAAATTCCTGCCTGAATCCTTGGACCGCTGCTGCCAGTCAGTGTCACCAATACTGAGCTAGATGGACCAATGGCCTGACTCAGCATAAGGCAGCTTCCTATGTTCTCTCACAGAAAGAGGCAACTCCAGGGTGCTATTTCCTACCACACCTATACCTGCATAAACAAAGAATGGTTAGGCTGGCCATGGGCAGGGGAAGAGCCTGATCACAACTATGTATTGACTAGATTGTCTCTTCTTTCATCTAGCCAGTCTTATCTGATTCCACTACCTTTGCCTGCTGATCTCTATTCTATGCACCTCTGCATGTGTTTCCATACTACCGTATTTCTTCGAGTCCAAGGCGCCATTGATTCTAAGGCGCACCTTTACTGTCAGTACCACCAGCAGGGGAAAAAAAAATCCATCGATTGTAAGACTCACCTCCCTTCATTGAATCTACCCGCTCAGCACCAACTCTCCCCAGCATGTCTCCTGCAGCTGAGGATAACTGAGTGCACTGCCTTTGCATAGTATTTCTGGCCCCGCCAGAAAGTGCCATTTCATTCATTACCTGGGCTTGGGGGAGCTTCAGGGAGGCCTTCGCAACCCTCAGCAGGCCTCCCTGATCTTCAGTTCGGCAAAAACCAGCGATTTTTGGCCATTTCTGGTTTTCGCAAAAACCGGAAATGGCTGAAAATCACCGTTTTTTGCCGAACTGAAGATCGGGGAGGCCTGCAGAGGGTCGCGCAGGTCTCCCCGAAGCACCCCCAAGCCCCAGTAAGTAAGAAGATAGCATTTTGGGGTGTCTTTTGGAGACCTTCGATTCTAAGACGCACCCCATTTTTTTGAAATGCTTAATTGGGAAAAAACATGCGTCTTAGAATTGAAGATATACAGTTATTGCAAATGTAACACAATCCTTTATTATTGCAAATGTAACACAATCCTATGCCTGAGGAATGAAGTAGATCTTCTGGACTATACCCAATTTCCTCGGAAACATTCTTCCTATATGAAGCAGCCAAATCATTCTTAGCCAATCTCTATAATGTCTGTAAGACAAAAGATTCCTTAGGGCAGGGTTTCTCAACCAGTGGTACCAGTACCACCAGAGGTACTTCAGCCGACTGCTGGTGGTACTTGGACTGCCGGAACCCTGCTATAATGTGGCACTTTCGGCAGCGTGTTTCCACTCGCGAGAGGTTCCTGCCTTTGGCCGAGTCTCGAGTCCTGCAGCCATAGCGGGCAGGCGGCGCTCTAGCTTTCGAGTCTGACAGCGTCCTCGTTGTCTAGGCAACGCGCGCAGCACGTGCCCAGACCCTGTGGCTGCGGGCACGCGCTGTGCGCGTTGCCTAGACGACGAGACGCTCTCTCGCTCCTCGGACTCAAAGCTGGAGCGCGGCGCCCGCCCGCAGGCATAGCGGGCGGGCGGTGCTCCAGCTTTCGAGTCCTGAGCGCAGCGTCTGACGTCACGTGACGTACGTCCGTACGTCACGTGACGTCCGGGGGTGCTCGGCCAGCCCCCGCCCCCCTAGCCCCAGGCGTCCAGAGGGGTGAAGACGCCACTGGAGGATACCATTCCTCCTCTGCGTCCGCACTCCAGCTCAAGTTCACTTGTGGCCCTCATATGTCAACCACTTCTTAATACGGCACCTGTGTTTTTTAATTCAAATACAGTGGGCCCTCCGTATCTGCAGACTCTGTATCCGTGGATTTAATCAACCGTGGATTGAAAATGAACTGTATTTTAAAAAATCACATACCCTGCTGTAGTGTTTGCTGCCATTTCACAGCACTTGCTTCACAGTGTTTGCTGCCATTTCACAGCACTTGCCTTGCGCCTGCCTTGCACCGTTCTAGCTGCCATTTATGCAAGTTTAGGCAATTTATGTTTTAGGCAATTTATGCGCGTTTTAGGTAATTTACGCAAGTTCAGGCAATGTACACAATTTCTGCAAAGTTCAGCGATTTGCGCAAATGTATGCAATTTCCACAAATGTACACAATTTCCACAAATTGACACCATTTTGTCAGCGTGATATCTGCAGACCTGAACATCTGTGGATTTTGGTATCCACGGGGGGTTCCGGAACCAAACCCCCACAGATATGGAGGGCCCACTGTACATACTTTGTTCTCTCTTAGTCTCAAGAGATGCAGGATGCTCTGCAAAGCAAAAGCTTAGACACAGTGCAAAACTACATTATTCCAAGCATAACATAAAACATACCAGTGAGGCAAGTGCAGGTGAAGTTCTTCCCTTTATGTTTTTCTGGAATGTCCACACATGTTCCATTGTTCTGACAGGGACTGCTTTGACAGGCATCAAATTCTTCACAGAAAGTGCCCAAATACTGATCTTCACAGTCACAGAAGAAAGTTGCCTAAAACAAGCACATCTGCTTTACTATGCAACTTCAATGCTTCTTTCTAAGCCATGATCATTTCTGAGAAATGAGATACATAAGATATGCTTAGAGAAAAGAGTAGTTAATGGCAAATGGCCAATTACAAAGAGCTATAAAGTCTCTTGGAAAAATCTAAAATAAAATTTAGATGGTTACAGAATAACATTCTTGTATCTTAATTTTTTTCACTTGTCTGTTACTGTTCTTCTTACTACAAACTTGGAATAGGATTCAGGCTTAAATCTTAAACACAGAGACGTCGCCAGGCGCCCCCATATCTGGGGCGGCCCCCCCGATGCCCCCCAATAAAACTGTCAAAATTTTTAGGTTTCTGTTTCGAAACCTATTTTTGACAGTTTTTTTAGTGTTTTTTAAAATGTTTTTCGGTGATTTTAAGTGTAAAAATGGGATGTTTAAAGTGTAACACTGTGTATGTGTGCTTTGCCGGCACTTAGCTGTAATATGGGGCGTTCCAGTGACGTTCCAGCGACGATCTTCTTCCTGCGCCCAGGCACAGCTTCTCCCTGCACCCGGGTGCGGACTCAGTAACGCCCCCAGCAGCGGTTTCCGGAGTTTGCACATGCGCAGAACGTCCCTGGAAACTCCATGGTTCTGCGCATGCGCAAACTCCGGAAAGCGCTGCTGAGGGCGTTACGGAGTCCACGCCCGGGCGCAGGGAGAAGCTGTGTCCGGGCGCAGGAAGAAGATCGTCGCTGGAACGCCCCATATTCAAGATAAGTGCCCGCAAAGCAAACATACACTTTAAACATCCCGTTTTTACACTTAAAATCGCCCGAAAAAAGAAAAAAAAGGGGGAAATCAAAATTTAAGGAGGCCCGCGCCCGCCCAGAGCCTCAGCACCCCTATGCCCTGGGGCCCACCGCCCCATATCAGCCGACGCCATTGCTTAAACATTCACAGAAAAAGATACTTACAGTGCAATCCTATGCACGTCATTATGTTCAATGGGACTTACTCCCAGGTGAGTGTGTATACAACTGCACACAAAGAAACCTGATTTTTTCCTCTACTATTTAATATCCATGCAGTCTGATCATATGCTTGGATGCACGGGGTTCAATGAAAATTACTCTCAAAAAGGGGTCACATGATTACAGCCTAACAGCGCAATCCTGTCTAGAATGCAGCAGCGGCGCACCTAAGGTGGCCGCTGCATCCTAGCCAGGATTAGGCCCATGCCGGTGGAGTTGGAGTGCTCCTCGGGAGAAAGGGACATTTGTCCCTTTCCCCCGGGTAGAGCCTCATCAGGCCCAATGGGCCTCCTTGGAAGTATGTCGGCAAAATGGTTGGCACAAATCTGAGGAGCTGGTGTGAGGCCAGCCAGACCCAGGACAGGGGATAGGATTCAGCGGAGAGTGCCGCCGATTATCCCTCCCCATCCCTGGCCCAGTAGGCCAATCACCTCGTCCCATTCCACCCCAGTCCGCTCTCCCCACGCCCATGCCCCCACCGGCACAGGACTTACCTGCGTCTGCCGGCGGTGGCTGCAGCCCCGGGCAGAGTGAGCAGCATCGGCCTCCAAAAGCGCCGCTTACTCGCCAAGTGTTGAAAATGTACCTTATAGCACGTTTACAACACCCAGCGCTAGCAGAGTCATCGTTCTGTGCCAGCGTATTCTTACACAGGATTGTGCCGGAAGTCACTGATCTTCAATAGACCAGCTGGGACCCACAAATGGGTCACACACCAGTGTAAACCGCATTGTACTTGCAGCATCACAATTTATTTTTGAGAATGAAATAGATGGGAAAAAACCACAACCATTGAACAGTATAGCCATAGGTCTCGTGTTGCAGGTTGGGTCTAATGGTGTATTCTTGATGTGAAACCCAGGGAGGTGCGAGGGGCAGCGGCCAGAAACAGGGCCTTCTCAGTAGTTGTACCAACCTTATGGAATTCCCTCCCCTTTGACTTACGAACTGCTCCCTCCTTGGACACTTTCCGGCGAGGCCTCAAAACCTTCTTGTTCAAAGAAGCCTTCTGAGCCCTTGCCTTTTTTAACATCTCGCTGGTACAGGTGGGGTTGCTGCTGTTTTTATGCTCTTGTTTTAATTGTAGCAATGATCTTTTTAATCGATTTTTAGATACTGTTTTTATTAATTTTCATTAATTGTTTTTTACTGTTTTAAAATGCGATTATTTTTGTATTGTATTTTATGTATTGTATTTTCTTTTGTTGTTGTTGTTGTTGTTGTTGTTGTTGTTGTTGTTGTAAGCCGCCTTGGTTCCCTTCGGGGAGAAAGGCGGGATAAAAATACTGTAAATAAATAAATAAATAAATAAAACTACTGATGTAAATGAACAAAAGTGTGGTGATTATTAAAGGATGTAAAACATACTAGTACATCCACACTACTGATCTTCTGAATGCTTCTCAGAACACAGAATGAAGTCAATGAAGAATGAAATCAAATTAACGAGTAGTAACTCACAATGGTTTCTGAAGAGGCCAATGATAATTTTCTTTGCAGCTAAAATTAGTATGATAAAAAGCCTAGAGTTCTTTGCCAAGTTTCACACACAAGTGCTAAAACACTTACACAACAGAAATTCTGCAGTAGGTCTGTGACTTAGAGCTCTTTCATTTCCGGGAACTGTATATAACCCTATTAAATACCATTCAACAGTAAAGGTTTAAAACAGACAACATAGTTACAGCATCCATAAATCCTTAAGGGTTGGTTATTCATTCCTGCCACTCTTTCTTGTCCTAAAAACTGTTGTTTGAGGGCAAACTAATAACGCTCTGAAAGCTAAAATGAACTCACAGGACACTCTGCCACTTTTTAATTGCTAGGACCTGTAATATATACGAACTAATTAGTGTAATGGAAAAGTACTTCCTTTCTTTCACAAGAACACGCTTTAGTCAGCTGTATAATTTTATTCTCAAAAGACTTGTATTATGCAGAACACAAACAAAATATGAAGTATCAAAATGAAGTATTCAAAGAATTCTATCATTAGCAACCAGCTGTACCTCTGCTTTGCACACATCAATATTGATGGACACAGGACTGTAAAATAAGCTGAACTAAATCAGAGAACTACTCTAGAACCCATCTTCAGTAGTAGTCAAACCAAATTTCCAGGTGTTTAATCCCATCAGAAGAACAGATTCAGAAATTAGAAGAAAAAGTAATAAAAAGTGGATACAGCAGTCAGTGACACTTTTTTTGCCCCATGTTGTTGTAATGTTCAAAAAGGAAAGTCATAAATTTCCCTCTTAACAAGAAGCATGAGCTACATATGCAACTAGTCCACAAATCTCTCTTGTGCAAGTTTCCTCTTTGGATGCAGTGAAAAGAACTGAACCAGAATTGTGCATCTGCTCTTTGCTACACAATTGAAACACTTGAAGCCTAAGAGAGTCGGCAGAAATGCAAAATACCATTGCAACAATACTGTAGTTCAGGGGTTCTCAACCTTTGGAGGCCTGGGTACCCCCTATCACGGTCCAATTTTCTGAAGTACCCTGGCTAATTAACTTATTTAACTCTCTCTGGGGATGTGTGAGTGAGTGAGTGAGTGAGTGAGTGAGTGACAGACAGACAGACAGACAGACAGATGCAAGGATCTCTTTTTTTCTCCAAGTCACACTTCCCAAAATTAGCTCCTCCCTCCCCCACCCCTCCAAAGTACATTTTCCAAAGTACAAAAATAAGCCCAAAACCAAAATCAGAGAGACAGAAGGGCTCCAAAAATAATTAGAATTTAAAATCCATGTTAATTAACACTTAATTAGCTGCTGATGGGACAGATAAGGGGCAGGGCTTGGCGTACCCCCAGCAAGAGGTCCGCGTACCCCTAGAGGTACCCATACCACAGGTTGAGAACCCCTGCTGTAGTTAAAAGGAACTACACTATTGGTGCAATGGTATTTTGCATTTCTGCCGACTCTCTTAGGCTTCAAGTGTTTCAATTGTTTAAGCCGTATAGCCTTCAAACACTGTTAGCAAGAGACTCTTTTCCAAGAAGTCAGGTATTTTGAATAGAGATGATGATTAAAAAAATATTTATCTAAAAAACATTTTAGTTTTTAACTTTTAAGATGCCTTGAATGCCTTACCCCTGCCAATGAAAGGTGCCTCAAGGTAGCTCACAAGAAGTTAAAAATTAAAACAATAATAAGCAATCAAAGTAAGCATAAAACAAAATCACAGAAGCAGTGGAAATAAAGAGAATCAGCAAAAGGACAATAAAAGTACACCCGTGAAAGAAGCAGAATAAAATTAAACCCCAGAAGTCAGACAGAATAAATAGGCTTTCAGCTACCATCAGTGCTGGCAGAGAAAAGGCCATCCTGATCTCTAAGGGCAGACAGCTTCACATGCAAGGCACCACAACAGAGGACCACCTCTCATGTGTCACTCCCAGCCAAATCTCTGTTGACCTAACCTCAGGGAATGGGCCATTTCATAAGGGGAGAATGTCCTGCAGGTACCTGGGTCCTAAACCATTTAGGGCTTTCAAGGTAACAACCAGCTTCTTGAATTGCATCTGGAAACAGAGCAGCAGCTGATGTAGCAAGTGTAACAAGTGAAGTAACATGGTTAAGCAACCTCACACCTGTTAAATTTGCACAGCAGCATTCTGCACTAGTCGAAGTTTCCAAATGACTTCAAGGGCAGCACTACAAAAAGTATGCTTCAGTATTGGACTCAGATTCATAAACAGATTGAGTTGATTTTAAAGATTAAGGTTCAAATGAAACCAGAAACCTTTTTGTTGGGTATGAGGGATGATCATGTTGGCGAAAAATTTCAAACTTTGTTTTTATATATGATAGCTGCAGCAAGAATTTTATATGCACAATATTGGAAGAATTCGGAGATACCTTCGCTGGAAGATTGGTGGCTGTAAGTTTTGGACTATGCTGAAATGGATAAACTTACAATTTTAATTAAGGAAAAGTCAGTTAACCTTTTCGTGAATAACTGGAAACCATTTATCGATTTTTTAAGAGAGAGAGAGAAGAACGATGTGATGATATGCGGATTTAATGAATAGAATGTGACTGTTATTTTGGCTTAGCTGGATATTATATGTAGAAAATAGTGAATAGTATGCTAGTAGGATGTATTGCTTCGTGCTTGCTATAACTTTATGAAATATGTATTGTTTTTATGCTTTACACACACACACACACACACACACACACACACACACACACACACACACACACACACACACACACACAGAGTATTGGTCTGAGTATAAGACTCACTTTTTTCTCCTAATTTAAGTTTTTAAACTAGGGGTGCGTCTTATAATCAGGCTGTTGCAATTTAATGCCAGTGATTTAATTAAAAATTTTTAATAGCACCAAACTTTAAGGGTGCGTCTTATACTCGGGACAATATGGTGTGTGTGTATATATATATATATAAGTATGCTTCAGTAATCCAGTCTAAATGTTACCAGTGCATGAAAGGACAAATTTGGCACACCAACTGTCATAGGTGAACATAGGAAGCTGCCTTATCCCGAGTCAGACTATTGGTCCATCTCTAGCTCTGTACTGCATACACTGGCAGCAACTCTGCTGGGTTTTAGACAGAGAAAGGTCTTTCCCAGTCCTATCTCGAGATGCCAAGGATTGAACTTGGGATCTTTTGCCGGCAAAACATATGAACTTCCACTGAGATACACTCCCATCCCTGAACAACCTCGATTAAACTAAAAAACGATTTTTTTCCCAGCATGACTAGAGTTTTTAACTCTGTGCCCTACCTGTTTGGAAACAATCTTAGATAACTATCATGATTCCCACTATATTTAGGTGTAATTCATTAAAATATATGAAAATAATACTTCAGGCACGACAGATAAAATATGTAGTTAATGCTATAACAAGTTTCTTATCTGCAGATTATATTGTATATTTAAATGCATGCCATCTGTACGCTAATGAACTGTAAAGTAATATTGAAATATTTCTGATTAATACAGTTAACATGTCATTAGGTTTTTTGAAGAAATGAAATAAAAGTAGAAAATAAACGTTTTAATTAACACTCTCGTTAATGAGTCTTAGTCTGAAACTGCAAACTCTGTGGAAACAGAAATAGCACAGACGGTCATTTGGCCTTGTTTAAACAAGAAATGCATGTGGCCAGTATTTTTTAAGATAATAATAATACTACAGAACATTTGATTTTCAACTCTCATCAACAGCAAACAGATTAGCAATTAAAAAGAAATGTTTGGTTTTCTTGTGTATTTACTTTTCCTGGGAAAGCTAAAGACTTATAGGAGCACCCCCGGCCAGCGGCGTCACTAGGGCGCGCGCCGCCCTGTGTGAGGGCGTGCGCGCCGCCCTAATGACCCCCATGCCGCCCGACAGCCAGCCGGCGAGGATATCTCTGGATATCTCCGGCCGGCGAGGATATCTCCTCGCCGGCTGGCTGTCTTGGGGAGGAGGAGGCCTCAGAGCGTCTGCCCTCAGCGGAGCTCCAAGGCCTTCTGAGGGAGGCCCGATGCGTGACATCATATTTATAAGTTTTCGCGCATGCGCAGTACGTTTCTGAGGGCAAATTTGCCCTCAAACGTTCTGCGTATGCGCTAAACCTTGTAAACATGACGTCGCGCATCGGGGTTCCCTCAGAAGACCTTGGAGCTCCGCCGAGGGCCGCGGATCGCGCGTCACCCATTGCGCACGTCGCCCCCAGGCGGTCCGCCCTTCCCACCGCGCTCCAGCGACGCCTCTGCCCCCGGCATTGTGCTGTACTTAAACTGATTCATCTCACTATCTGTACAAAGATAGCGAAAGCTATTGGAAGATCACGCAATTCTTTGTAAAACTTCAAGAGGCGTTCAGATCAGAGGTCTATTCAGGCATCTATCCAATCTGAAATTTTCAAAACAGCACTGGCAATTCACTAAAAAAAAAAGTGGTAGTTCACTCTGAAAACATTGAAAATATCAATTAAAGTGTCATTCGTCCTTGCTTTTTCAGAAATGAAGCATCTCTCTCTCAGCTAAAGAGCTGGCGTGCATCCGAGGAGGCCCACTGGGGCTCGCACCTTCCCCTGAGGTGAGCCTGGGCCGCGCCAGCATGACCCGCGATGGGCCTACGATGCAGCAGCCGGCCCTTTCGGCTGGCCACTACATCTTAGGTTTGGGCTGCCCAGTGGGCATCATTCCCACTGATTTTACTGGGACTTAATATTTGCCTTAATAGGCCAGCGGGTTAATAGGCCAGCGGGACTTAATATTTGCCTTAATAGGCCAGCGGGTGGCGCAGCGGGTTAAACCGCTGAACCATAAGCTGTCGATCGAAAGGTCAGCAGTTCGATTCCCACGACGGGGTGAGCGCTCGTTGCTTGGCCAGCTCCTGCCAACCTAGCAGTTCCAAAGCATGTCAATGCGAGTAGATAAATAGGTACCTCTTGCGGGAAGGTAAACAGCACTCCGTGTTCCAGCCGCATGCTACGCACTGCGGCAAGGAGAGTCATGCCGGCCACATGACCACGGAGGCGTCTTTGGACAACGCTGGCTCTTCGGCTTTGAAATGGAGATGAGCACCACACCCTAGAGTCGGACACGACTGGACTTAATTGTCAGGGGATACCTTTACCTTTAATATTTGCCTAACTGCACACTAGATTGTGCAGTAATCAGCCAGTAATTTCATAGCTGACCAGTGACCAGCTGAGAAGTAATAGTTCATGGTCTTGCCCCCATTTAATCGTGAGTTTCTTTTTTCCCTGCTTCTATATAGCAAATTCTATTCTAATTAAATCTAAGTAATGTGAGAAATATCAATTAGTTATTACAAAGAATGCAACAAACATTGGTGTATTAATCTAGCTTAAAATTTAACACAATGCTTACAACAAGGATAGGGCATATGTCAAAAGGTGATGCATGATAATTTATTATAACAGAAAGAACATTTTTTCTTAAGAAAATAATGACAATGAAGCATGTCTCAATACTTATGTGCAAAATTTCAGACAAATAGCAGTACTGGGACTCAGACAAGTTATTAGGCAGAGATGATTAAGTACTATTACTTATTATCAGGTATGTTGTCATTTTTCTTTCATCAGAGAGTTCCATTTTTGGTGACATGTACTCATTTATTTGAAGAGCACAGAATACTACAGATTGGCAAAATCCTAGTTTAAATGCCACTTGAACAGTTTGTAATAAACTCATATTTATATAAATCTTTGAAAGCCATTTATCATGCCACTATTCTTTTTTCTAGTCTAAGAGTGAAGACAGAAATAATGTTTTAAGTGTGGTGGAAGTGGTTTAAACATACAGTCACTGCATTCAGAGGCATTTGTCTTCTGGGCAGAGAATGCGTGTTCAACTCACTTATGTAACACTGAAGGACAAACTAGATGTGATGTGAGAAAGCCATGTTCAGAACTCTCAATGACTTCTCCCTTCAAGTAGCTGCAGGACCCCCTGATTTGGGTCAGGATCGTAGCACAGGGAAAATGGTGGACACCCCTCTCCTGCATAATTCAAATCTAAACTGGGTTTCCCCAGGCTGCTTTAGAACAAAATAAAACAAAGAGTTCCAAATTGTCACATTGCATCTTGTTTGACCCTGAAAAATATGTCTGTCTTTATTCTAAGTGTGGTGGAGGTGGTTTGAACACACCTTCTCTGCTCTAAAGTCAAAACCACTTCTAACACATTTTAGAATGTATGCCTTCACCCTAACACTTGACCTTAATGCAAGTATATTAGTACTGACAATTCATTTTCTAGACCTAGAAATTAATTATTGTGTTTCTTCAGAGAGCCTTATAAGGAGTATCAGAAGAGGTATGAACTTAGTGCTATTTATCTTCATGAATTTTTACTTATGATGACTAAAGTGTGAATAGTGAAATTCCTTCAAAAATGAATGATATACAGTGTAACAACTGACAAACACACTTTTCTCTCAAGGCTAGAGATGTATGGAACTCAGTTATACTGATGGAAAAATCTCAGCATAACAATGTTTCAGAAATAACAAATGTATATATTTTTGCTGCTGAAGCACTTTTGGTGGAAAGAACTGCAAGAAATCTTCTAGGCAGGATCAATCTGTCCATATCTGTTTGCAATTACATTCACAATTCTGAGTTTGTCTCTGAGACCACTATATACTAGCCCTGGGAAGGGGATACCAGACAAACAGCACAATCCTATCCAATTTACACCAGCGGTATAACCAGTGGTGCAGCGAGAACGGGAGGCCCCAGAACGGAAAGGGGATTTAAATCCCCTCCGAAGGGGGATTCAAACGGGATTTAAATCTTCCTTCCCCTCCAAAGCCTCCCGCCCTGCCCTCCCTCCCGCCCTGTCTGCTCTGCGCTGTCCCAGCCTCACTGCATCGCAGGGCGCAGAGTTAGACAGGATTGCGCTGTCAGTGATAATCTTTATGCTGGCAAAGGACAGAACTGACGAAAGCCACTGGTTCTTGTTATGGTAGAAGGCCTTTTGAATTTTAAATTTAAGAAAATTTAAGAATTTAAGAACATGTTTTGCAGACAAAGCGTAGGCTGTACAAACAGAAGGGACTATGAATAAAATTAAAGAGCCAAAAAAAAGGGGGGGGGACAATCTGAGAAGCTAAACACAATTTAAATTTCAGAAATGCAAAAAAAAAAAAAAAAAGGAAATCTGATGCTATGGCTGATTCATACAAAGCATACAATTTTGGCAGTTGATTGCTGTATATGAGCCATTTCTGGGCATCTCTCACCTCAGGTGAAGAAAACAGTGGCAAAAGATCTCATGCCTAATTAAGCTTGCACTTCCCACAAACCAGCTGATTAAACTGCACTGTGCACACTGGCTGAGAGTCAAATTTCTCTGCCTCTAAGCCATGTAAATTCAAACTAAAGCATACGAAAAATTGATATACCAGGACAAACACTATGGAAAAAGACAGAAAACAATACGTCATTATTCCCACCAAAGGTCAGCATAAGTTGTATGAGAACTTATGATTTGGTAGACTAACCTGGTGATAGACTGGCTGATCTTGTAGAAACTATCAGCATAATAGTTGAAAGTTTGGCTGAAGGAAGCATTCAGCTGAGACAGAACAGTGGTTAGTGTTGCAATCCTATACACCAGCGGTTCTCAAACGTTTTTGTCTCCGGAGCCCATTACACTCCTAAATGGTGTCTTGGGAAGCCCTGCCACAGTGCATGCACAGAGTCTCAGGGAGCCTCAGGGTGCCAGTGCATGTGTGGAGTGGCTCAGCACCGAGTAGATGGTGTGTGACTTATGGTGTGCTCATGGAGCCCCTGAAGGGGTCTCAGAGAGCCCCAGGGCTCCTAGGAGCACACTTTGAGAAATGCTGCTATACACATTTCTCTAGGAGTAAGTGTCATTGAACTCAATGAGCGTTACTTCTGATTGACATGCATAGAATTGCACTGTTGTTGTTGTTCAGTCGTTAAGTCGTGTCCGAACCTTCGTGATCCCATGAACCACATCCCGCCAGGCCTTCCTATCCTCCACAATCTTCCTGAGTTCACTCATTTTCATGTTCGTTGCATCGGTGATGCTGTCTAACCATCTCATCCTTTGCCTTCCCCTTCTCCTTTTGCCTTCAATCTTTCCCAGCATCACTGTAAGTCTGGTTAATTAATAAAAATAATCACATGATGCTTTCAAGTAGAGATGTGGTGAAGTCTTTGCTAAAAACAATGTTATTGGGCTACAACTGTTCCGGTCTAGGGTTTTAGACATGTTCGCCAACTGTTAGGCCTAGCTGATAGCACTGGCAGAAGCTTTTAGGAAATACAGGATCAAGATCCATGCAAGTTTAAAGAACATGTATCTGCATGAGCACAACTGTCATTTTCCCTTTCAAAGGGTCTCCAAACAAATCCCCAAACTGCTTTTGAATTCATGGTAGGGCACTTTGTGGAATAAAGTGTAGAGAGGGAAACAGCAGAATCACAAACAGCAGAATCGCAGGTACACAGCATGTGCCCCAATCTAGTCTGCAGTGATACACTCCATTCCATTCACTTCAGGTAAGAAAAAGAAAATCTGGTTGAAAGGAAATGAAGAATAAGGCAGGAACATACACATGACGTTACAATCTTAGGTTTTCTCCAGGGGCCTTCATGCTCCTCAGTGTGTGCTCCTCAGTCATACCTAGTTAGTGCAACAAATTCACAGCCAGGTCTGAAGCACCTCCTCCAATTCCACACACCACTCTAAAAATATACCTTCTGTACCCTTGTATATTTGATCATGGCTTTGGATGTTATACTGCATGCAAGTCAGTCACACATTCTTCTTACACTTCCAGGGTAATGTTCTAAGGCAGTGGTTCTCAAACTTTTTAGCACCGGGACCCACTTTTTAAAATGACACTATCGGGAACCACCTAGCTTTACGAGGCTCTCAAACATTTATCTCCCCATATTTACACAAGCTTGCAAACTGCAGGAGCTCAGCTCCTTGCAGAGCAATTAGCAGCTTTCTTGCAAGCTGCAAGAGTTTAGCTCTTTGAAGGGCAATTAGCAGCTATCTGATTTTTTAATAGCCTCAGAGCTTATGACAATAACTTATCTGATCTTTCCATCACCTGGGACCCACCAGAAATCAGGTCGATGCTACCCACAGTTTGAGAAACACTGTTCTAAGGGGAAATTTGAACATCTTCTCTATGGTCACCAATCCATTCTCTGCCAGTGACATATTTCCCTGCAAATGTCATATGAGGAATCTGTTGCTATTATCTGCGCTTTCTATACAAATACTTGTGGATTTAGTTCTTGTCACTAATAAATGTTGACACTGAAGGCTAAACAACTTCTGAATATCTCACAGTTTCAAATTCTGGTGGCAAGGTCAATGAAAAGACCTCAGAAGACTGCAATCTCCTGCTGGGCCAGAAATTCTGCCTGAACTATTCTATGTGACAGCAGCAGTAATGAAAGAACCTTTTTTCCTTCCAGTGAGCTAAGGAAGGATGATAACATACACATTTGTCTGACTTGATTAAGCCTTATCTCCCAGTTTAATGCTTTGGGAGCAGAAATAAGTCTGGGAGCAGAAATGGGTCTGATTAAAGCTAAAAACAATAGTTGCAAACGGAACTTATAAACACTATTGAAAAAAACAAAAGTGATGATGTAAAGCAAAGTTTTCTATATATAAAAAATTTGCTAAAGAAAAGAGATTTTTTTAAAAAAATATTGTAACACACATAGGCAGTCTCATCACATCAAAAATAAATTATTCAGGGCCAGGAAAAGGATCACCCATTATTATCTACAGTAGGCAGATTCCATAAGCTTAACTGAATACACAATCATTCATCTTTTCATCCTTTATAAATGCTCATGGAAAGAGATTTTACAACTTTTCCAGGCAAATGGTTCCAATTCCGAAGAGTTTTTAAATTATCCATTTAAATCTGCTTTACTGAATTACGAATATACTTAATCCATTTTGTTCTACTCAATATTCCTGAATTAAGAGTTTAACATTAGGAAAATAAGGAACATTCTGAACAGGAAGACATCTCTTACTTTCCAATCCTGTGCATAGTTCCAAAGTTGCTACTGAACTAAGTAAAAGGTTTGCGACAACATGCATAGGATTGAGGTATAACTCTCTCGCTTATACGTATAAGATTGTACATAGGATTCCAATAACGGGTTCCTTTACACCTCAACTCTTTCTTGCAACTGTAACTTCCTTCAGAATGTCTTATAAGCATGTGAAAAATAAAGGTCATATTATCAGGGGCTTCCAAAAACTGAGGAATTGTTAAAACAGTTCTCAATGAGAACTTTTATAACTATAAAAATAATCACCTAGAATGAAAGAGTAGGAGCAAACAGTTGCATCTTTCAAATGTAACTGTCTTTTCTCCTTGATAAATATAATTCACTGTCTATTTTAGACTGTAATCTCTTAGACTGGACACTGTTCATGTCACCTAAGTATCTCTTAAAGGTGCTACGTACACTGATGGTACAGTCAAACTACAGCACTTGGCACACATTCTCTCCTTTCAAATCTAAATTATACTTTCAGGGAGTTCTGTATCAATAAATATTCTGGTGAACAGGAGCTGCAATCTGTCACTTCCCATGTTTGCCTCCTCCATGCAATCTAAATATTAATGAGTTAGTTAATAAATTGAAGACTTCAAATGTTTCTAGTAAAAAACTTTAACCCATAAAGTACTTCTTCCTTAAATAAGGAGGTTGGAAATTTTAATAAGGGTATGAACCACAGCAGAGCTCCAAGTCATGTGGAGCCATGAGAAGGCGCAGCTGTTCGACTCCACGCTCAGCAATGACATAATTGCCTAGTTACTCAAGATGCTGGTCAATGAGGTTGGAGGGAAGGGCGAGGCTGAGAGAGGCAAAGGAATTTAAACAGAAGGGAAGTGGAACAGAAGGGAGGCAGAGAAAGGAATGGAGCGACGAGCGAGGACATGGAGGAAGGCTTGAGAGAGTACAGTAAGCCAGAGACAAGTATGGAAAGGGGAAGAAAAGGAGGATGTCAGCCATTAGGGAAAGAGTGGAGAAGAAAAAGAGGCTAGATAGAGCAGGGGTCGGCAACCTTTGCTGGCTTAGGGGCTGGACGCATGGCAATGATGTCTGGACGTGCAGTATTATATGCATTGGCCAACATTTGGGTTGCCATGCAGAGCTCCGCATGGGCCAGATGACCATGGGTGGTGGGCCAGATACAGCCCGCAGGCAGACCAGATACATAGCCCATAGGCCGTAGACTGCAGTCCCTGGTGTAGAGGGAGGAAGAACAGAGAGAGGCAGGTGAGAAAGAGAAGAGGGACTGGAAGCCAAAGGGAAGAAGCACAGACAGGGGAGACCAAAACCAAGGAGGTGGTGAGCAGAGACGTGACACTTGGGAGACTGAGCTATCTCCACCACCACATGGGTTGGTTCCACGGACGAAGGGAAGAGCAACTGGCCAATCACCTAGAACTCAATTTCCCTATTCTAGCACTGAGTCCCCAAGTGCAGAAATTCCATTTAAATAGGTACATCACCCACCTGCATGAATAGAATGGACTGGTAGAAGGACTGAACGGACTGGCCTGGGCCAGACCAGAAACCAGAATCAGTACCATGGTGATCCCTATACGTGTATACTCTCCTCCTGGGATTTACATCAGGGGTTCTCAACCCCTTTCTGGCCGAGTACCACCTCCGGCGCCACTTTACTACTGTGTACCACTAGAAGTGACTAGCGATGACATCGCCAGTTACTCCTGGGTTTTTAGGTTTTCAAAGGCCAGGAAATGCAGGTAGGAGGCTCTGGGTGAGTGCGAGGGCCCTTCTCAGCATTCCGGAGAGGCTCGGCCAAAGTCAGGAGCCTCTCAGGAGCGAAAACACTATGGCAAAAGCTCCGCATCGAAGCGGGGTTCTGGCAGGCCGGCAGTCTATCACCAGTAGTTGGCCAAAGTGCCACTGGTGGTACAATTACCACTGGTTGAGAACCCATGATGTACATAAAACTCCCAACTAATGCATCTCTGTGAGTCTGTATGCTATTGCTGCCAGCAAGACTGCGAGATGCTGTCTCCCCCACCCTATGACGTGGGCTTCCCCATATGGAGGAGGTTGAAGCACCACAAAGGGTAATCAGAACTGTTCCTGATCGGTCTCATAATGCTACCTGCCATGTACAGTTGTGAACAGAGAAAGATAATTCAATACCTTCAGTGCAATACAAGGGAGAGAGAGAGAGAAAGAAGTAATACATTGGAAAGGTGCCTGGGGAAAAACAAAGTAGAATCTTATTACCTAGAAATAAATGGTTGATCCTTCTTAGCCCTGGTTTTATTCTTATGACATCAAAAAAATAAAAATCATATTCTTTAGCTTTCTTGTAGGTGTTGTTGCTTAATGGCTAAAAGACTAATCTGAGAATTGAAAGTTCCCCAGTTTGAATCAACCCTCTGCCATGAACTCCCTAGGTGGCCTTAGACAAGCCATTCCTTCAGTTCCCCAGGCATAACATAGTGATATATACTACAGGGCTGTAATATACCCTGTAATATATACTACAGGGTTGCTGTAAGGATTACATCAAAATACAGATGAAGCACAATACACATGTTAAGTATTCTTTTCTGACTGGGGTCCAAATAACTGGTTGTAAAGATGCTGTATCTGTCTATACTTACTTTAGACAAGCTTTTTTTACCTTGGACCGAGGAAAAATAATAATGCTGTACTCTTTACCTGAGCCCTCTCTTCCACCCAGTCTCTCAACAGAACATTCCTTGTAGTTCACTTGGAACACTGTGGATCTTATCATGTAGAGTAGATGCAGATCTTAACATTGCTTCCTGAAAGATTTACGTTTTGACTGTAACATTTGATAATGTTGGTTAAAAATGAGGTGTTTCTTCAACGTTGTTTTATGATGAAATGTGTCATACAGCAAGTTGAAATTGTTCTGTGCTGTTACATGGTCAATATTTTATTTCTGTTTATCTCCTTTAATTCAAGATGTACAGAAGACACACAACTTGAATATGTGTACTAGGTGCCTGCCTGAAGAGCAAGGGGCTAGGCCAGTAATGTGTCTATTTTAAGATGGCAAGAGGCCAGAGATCTAGAAGCCAGAAAGGCCACATTTCTTATTTGAGCTACAGTTGGCCCTCGGTATCCGTGGGGGTTCTGTTCCTGGACCCCCTGTGGATGCTGAAAACCGCGGATAGTGATATCCACTTTTTAAAAAGCATCCCTTTAAATTGCCGTTTAAAAAACTGCTTTTCTAACAATTGTAGAGAGGCAGGCAGGTGATTAGAATGGCTATTAGAATGGCTATTAATCCGGCTATTAGAATGGCTATTAATCCGGCGATTAGAATGGCTATTTTTGGATCGCGCCGAGGCAAGCGACCCCCTCCCTTGGCTCCTCCCTTCCATCCTTCTCTCTATCTCCCGAGTGCTACTGAAACTGCTGAAGCCAGCTGACTCCAAGCACCCCTATCTTCTCTCTCTAGAAACAAAGACAGCTCAGTTCCCATGCCCTGTTCCCTTCCAGGCTACTGCGTCCTTGCATGTTCAGGGCTTGCTTCAAAGCCCTCTTTCCCTTTGAACCCCCTTTTTGCCCAAGAAGACTTGCTCAGTTGGTCCTTTGCCACCACGACCCCTGCAACACAACACTCTCAAGCCTTGCAGAAAACAGGAATGGTAACCTTGTATCAACCCACCAAATCCCCGCTATCTTTGTCTTTTGTGTGAAGACAAATTGACTGTGCACTTAGTGCTTGTCTCTGCTTTTCCTTTCGTTCTGTGAGTGCTCTGTTTGACAGTGAAAGCTTTTCCGATTTTCTCACTATTTGTTGAAGGCCTGAAATCCGCCTCAGGCCTTCTTTGGCAAACAAATTCACTTAAGCGATCTAGTAGGTCTTTGGAGACTTGGTGTATCTGTCAAGAACGTTTGTTCGGTGGGAGAGAGACTCTCATCCAATGCAAGTGGGTAAATTGCATTTATGGCATGTTTCTGACTTACCCCTTGCCTGTAGCTCTCAGTTCCAGCTACAGAGACCCACTTCCAGCCACAGCCTTTTTCCATGGTTTGAACCACTACACGCTACCTCTCCACTAATTTCCCCCCTCATTCACCCTTTCTAAACCCCCCATCTTCCTCAGTTCCTTTGGGAAGCCCAGCTAATATCCATACATCCCTTCTCCCCCCATGTTTTCCCCCTCTTTGCTCTGCCCCTTCACCTTCTAAGGAGTTTCTCTCTCCAACCCTCTCCTAATTTCTTTTTCTTCTAACTGCTTTTTCTGGATCTCCATTGTTGTGTGAATGATAGCTGTAGATTCCCCCTGTCTAGATTAAGTGTGAGTGAGCTAATTCAATTGAAGCCCCTTTTATGGTTTCTGAGCACCTTTTAGTAAAGTGAATGCATCTTCATCCTCATTCTCTATTTGCCTTTCACCACCAAACTATACAGTTGTGCCCCTGGGTCCCCACACACAATTGTTTTTCCTTGGGGCACATATTACTTGTGTTTTAAAAAGCGCACAGAGTGCTACCTTAGACATTCTTATTTCCTTGTTTTTAAGAGCACATCTTTTGCAAATGATTTAGCAGGTAAAACCATTGTTCATATGTAGTATAATTTACTCTCTCTCTCCACACACACACACACACACACACACACACACACACACACACACACACACACACACACACACACAAACACACACACCTTGTATAATTGGTTATATTATTCCCATTACAATCACATTCATTTCCTCTTTATTCTGCAAGTCCTAATTCCTCATCCCTAACAGTGGAACACCTTTGTGCCTGGCCAAGGAGGATGGGGGGGGGGGGGGAGGCAGGATAAAGGTAGGTGGCATGACCTCTAATAACTTAGTCAGACATTGACAGCATTGCCCCCAGGTATGGCCCATTCACTAGCCAGCCATCTCAAAGCTGGTTGATGGGGAGATGGGATTAGCAAGGGCAGACCAGTGTGGTAGGTTCTGTACTATGGTCTGCATTGTGTGGGTGAGCATGTTATAAATTAAATGGTCAGGAACACATGTAGGGCAGCAGGTGCCACAGCAATCTAGCATGTGTTTCGCAGTTTAGACTTCAGGCTGTCAACCACCATGGATCAGCTGGGACAGAAAAAAACAACAACCAGAGGAATTGTCATGGCTCTACCTAGCAGGACAGACACCCACTCAGAAGAAGAGGCAATACCATATCTGGACCCTAATACAGACCATGGGAGATGCTATATTAGAGGACTCAACCACTCTCAAAACACCAAGAGCAGAACAGGAAAGAAGGAGCTCTATCAGATATGAACCCAGGATCCAACAGCCCAAAGTAGGTAACAGAGGGCGCAATCCAAATCTACTTAGGCCACCGTTGTAACCAGCGGCCCAGCGAAAACAGGAGGCCCCAGAATGGAAAGGGGATTCAAATCCCCTTTGAATTCCCCTTTTGGAGGGGATTTGAATCCCCTTTCTGTTTTGGGGCCTCCCGTTTTTGCTGGGCCGCTGGTTACAATGGCAGCCTAAGTAGGTTTGGATTGCGCCCTAAAGTCTCCAACAAACCCTCCCAAACAGCTACCCAAGACCCCTCAACATTCACCCAGTCCTCTTTGAGTTACCAGAGGAAACTACAGAGCACTGAAAGCATGCTAGGACCCGAGCCAGAACACAGCTTCTCTAAAAGAGTTACTCCTAATCAAGGGGAGACAGGGCTTGTTCCAGACATTAGAGCCTGCACTGATGTACAAGGATTCAGTATGGCTCTGGCCATTGTCAGAGCTTTACATTGTTCTGCAGATCATTAATTCCTTGTCCTGCCTTCAGCTTTTTTCTCAAACCTGTTTTCTTTCCAGTTGCTTTTTGCCAGTTCCTCTACTGTCATCCACCTGCTAGTTGCCACTGCCTGCTACCTACTTTGGTCGTAGAAAAGAGCGACCAAAATGATCCGTGGGCTGAAGCGCCTCCTTTATAAGGAAAGGCTACAGCGTTTGGGGCTTTTCAGTCTAGAAAAAAGGCGCCTGAGGGGGGACATGATTGAGACGTATAAAATTATGCATGGGATGGAGAGAGTGGATAGAGGAAAATTCTTCTCCCTCTCGCACAACACCAGAACCAGGGGACATGCACTAAAATTGAGTGGAGGGAGAGTTAGAACGGAAAAAAGAAAATATTTCTTCACCCAGCGTGTAATTCATCTGTGGAACTCCTTGCCACAGGATGTGGTGATGGCACCTGACCTAGATGCCTTTGAAAGGGGTTTGGATAGATTCATGGAGGAAAAGACCATCACAGGTTACAAGCCATAAGCAACCTCCTGGCTTTAGAAGGTGGTTTTCTCTGTGCCAGGTGCAAGGGAGTGACAACGGGAAACAGGTTATCTTGTTGTCTTGTGCTCCCTGAGGCATCTGGTGGGGCCACCATGAGAGACAGGAAGCTGGACTAGATGGGCCTTTGGCCTGATCCAGCAAGGCTCTTCTTATGTTCAAGCAAGACTCTTCTTAGGCATTTGCCTTTGGCATAGGAAAAGGCGGGGTATAATTTTTTAAAATAAATAAATAAATGTTCTTACTGTCTATGCCATGCAATTCTCCCATAAGGCTGCACATAGCCAAGACAGGGCCTGAATCATTCCTCCCTACCACTTTGCTCCCCACTGAAGGAACAATGGCTCCTCTTACCTCAGATGGTTTTGTCATGCATTTTCCTTTCCCTGAACACTGGAGGTCATCTGATCGACTTCCTGCAGGCAAGCACGTGCTGACTTTTACTACCACAGTCAAGCGTAAAGCCACAATGCATTTGGCAATAGAATCATTCACAAAACCTGAGGAGAAAAAAAGGCCAAATACATTATAATACAGTATTACAATGCTTCTCTGTAAAAAAAATTAAAATAAATAAATCTTGAATTCAAAGGTTCCTGTCAATATTGCTCATGTGACCAGAGGCTGCAGGCCAGACCAAGCATGATGTGGAAGATGTGTGTCCAGATCTCCCAATGACTTTCTTTAATTTTGTTAAAAGAATTTAAGCAGTAGGTATTTTAACACATGCTTCAGAAGAACCAGAGAGAGTAGTGAGGAGGACTGATTCTTTACCAGGTCTTTGAAGATGGTATCCCTTCCAGCAATGCACTTGGGATAATACTGACACCAACTTTGCTCAAAGGAGGTTTCATTTGTTAACTTTCCATTCATGTTTTGAAATAGATTAGTACAGCCCACCGCCGCCGCCCCCCCTTTAGGTAAAGTATGTAACTAATTCCAACACCTAGAGATAGCCTTACCATATTCAAAGGGGGACAGGGTGCTTATACCTTTAAAGGCTTTAACTATTGTTTAGGTTAGTTGGGCAAGTGCAGCTCATCATGGCAGGGTGCAACAAGCTGCACCGACCTGCCCAACTTCCCTTTTCAAAACAATGGTTAAAGTTTTTAAAGGTGTAAGCATCCTGTCCCCCTTTGGATATGGTAAGGCAACCTAGAGAGTTTGTATTTCTTGTATTTCTCACAGTATGGCAGTTCATCACTGTAAGAAGCTGAGGATCTCAAACCAAGGACTGTGACAGCAAGACTCAGGTGCCTTACTCTGCACTGCTGAGGTCCAATTGACATGAGCCTTGCTGGTCCATGACATCCCTCAACAGCAGCCAGAAGAGGGATTCCGCCAGCCCAGAAAGGATCAGGTGACCTAGGGAGCCAAGACCATCCCTACTAGTCCTATACAAGAACTGCCCTGGATTTGGCTCCCCAGTCTGAGCTTCTCATCTGTAGAAGAAGCAGCTAGCCTCTTTGGATATGTGAGTTTTAGCAGGAACACAGTGCACTATGTCCCTCCACACTGTGGTCCCGATCTGCATGGCCTCCATACTGTGCCTCTGGTCCCAATCCAAGCTGCAGCCCTGTGTAGTTTACACACACACACACACACAGAGACAGAGAGAGAGAGAGAGAGACAGACAGAGAGACTAAGGCTGCAATCCTATTCACACTTTCCTGGGAGTAAGTCACATTAAACACAGTGGGACTTAATTCTGAGTAGACATGCATAGGATTGTGCCCTTAATCCTGAAACTGACATATGGAGTGTCACCTGTGGTTTGGCCCTTACAGAAATTATTGCTTACAGAACTGTTGCACCAGCCCAAAACCAGAATGTTAGGATGGGCACATATACCAATGCACATGTTTGGGAATGGCCTGATGTAGCAGTAGACATGCTGTGAAAAAAAATAAGCATCCTGCTTATACAGAACATGTTTTCTTCATTTTCTATATATAGTGTATATTTAAAGAAACCAAATGAGAAATTTACAATTCAGTTGGCTCATGCTGCTTGTCCTTACCTGAAGCCATAACCTATTTGCAGCATAACTGTTGTCACGACTGAAATACATATGAGACTATGATCTCTGTTAGACAAAAACAGCAAATGCTTTTAAGGAAACAAAGATAAGTATTTTCATGCAAATTTCCACAATTATGGAAAAAAGAAGAGAACGAAGTCAGAAAAATTATACATCTTTTCTCTCATGAGGCATTTGAATGAGGAAAAACCTAATATTTCCTTCTAAATTTAAATACTGTACTAATGTTGTTGCTTCCCCACTCCACCAGATTTATAATGCTTGCACAGTACGGTAAATAGAGCTAATCCAGAATCCCTCTTCCTGAACTTTTGCAATGGAAGGTGCACCTGCATTTTCATTAGTCATGCCATATTTTTAACTACTAGGAAAATGCTGCTCCAACATTTTGGGGCACTGTGTTTGCTGTGATGTCTGCACTATCCCAGCTATATCCTAGGAAGGATAGAAGGAACAAAATTGAAGGAAGCCATAGGAATCAGTTCTACGAGAACAGCCTGAGTAAAAATACAAGAAAAGTATACAAGTTGTCAACATAAACTACAGCCTGAACTGAGTGAGGCAGCGGTACTCCCTGAAGGGCATATTATATTTCAGTGTTTAAAAATATGTCCTGCGGTTGCCTAGCAATTGTGACATATGTGCCAATGCCTGTTCTCCCAATGCAACACAATGGCTAGACTTAGCAAGTAGACACATAGTGGTACAAACGGTACCAGAAGCAAAAGGGCATCAATACTTCCGCGGAGTGTCCTACAGCGATTCCCCAGAGCAATAAGTGAGGTCGTTTTGTGGACTCACTAGTCACCAATGGTGTGAGAGCTAGACATTTACTATGTGTACAATAAATAAGCTGGCAGCGCAATCCAGCTCCCCCACTTAGATTGCAATTCTATATACAGTTACTAAAGAGTAAGTCCCACTGACCTCAATGGTGCTTACTTCTGAATAGATATGCATACAATTTAACTTATGGAACAATCCTGCTTAATTTTACGCCAGCGGAACATGTGCTCTGCTGGCCTTAGGTGTCGCAAAGGTGCCGGAAAGCACTTTCACGGCACCTTAGTGTAAGTGGTGCCAGCACTGCTTACACCACTGCCCTCTGGACTCCACACTGCCGGTCGGCGGGATGACATGGAAAGGGCAGGCCAGGATGGCAGGGTCGGGTCACTTCAGGTTTCACCAATGTGACTTCCAGTCGTGTCAGGAGGCCTTTCTGAGGCCTGCAGAGGCTGTCCCTGTGGGTTGTGACAGGGGAGCAGCTGCAGAAGGTGGGTCACGGTGGAAAGGACTTTGAGAACTGCTGGTCCAGGCTATTGTCTTTCCCAAGAGTTACCTGAGAGACAGTACAGTCCACCCCCAGTATTCGTGGGGTGGGGGTGGTTTCGCGGCACCCTGCAAATCTGTGAGTGCCGAAACCCAGCACCCAATACCACAATAACTTACTGGATCCTGTGTGAGGGGCCTTCAGAGTCCTCTTCCGTGTTGCGTCAGGCCCATAACCGCCTCCATAGGCCTCCACAAGCTTTGAGATTCAGAACGTGTCTCCAAAGACTCCATCTGGTCACTTCAGAGACATGTTTTGAGGCCTGCAGAGGCCTATGGAGATGGTTGCAGGTCTGGCATGACACAGAAGAGGCCGCCGGCTCGGCATCTACGGATAGTGAAATCTGCGTATGCCGAGATTGCGGATGCTGAGGAGACATTGTATGTAGCTCATGTTACATTACGACTATAATCCTATGCAAATTTACCTGAGCATAAGACTTACTGAACACAGTGGGACCTTCTTCTGAATAAACATGCAGAGGCTAACACTCTTACCATACTTTCATGCTTATTTGGGATACTTTCAATCCCAATTTTCATTCTATACATTTGTTTTAAAACTATTGCAACTATTGAGTTTTGTATGAAATAAGATACATCTTTAAATGAAGTATAATAAGCTTGAAAGTAGAAATGAGTGGTAGGAGAAGAAAACACTCCAATAAAAAAATTGAAGTTGATTTTGTTTTTGTTATAGTCTTAATGGGGGTGTGGCTATGCAGGAATAGCTATAATACGGGCAGTGTAGTGATGAGCTCACAGAAGCGTCGTCAGGGTAGAGGCAGGGGGGCCGTGGGCCCCAAGGCATTGGGGGAGAGTACCTGTCTCTGGGACGCGTCCCGTCATCTTGGAGCCGGCCGGTTCTTTTTGAGTTGGGCCCTCCCGGGAGCCGTTTGGCTCTAAAATGCCGCTATTTTGGCTCCAGGGGGCGTGGCTTGCGGCGTCACATGGGCGTCACGTTGGCGCCCCACATGTGGGGCCGTATCTTCGTCTCTGTGAGCTCATGCAGTTTAAAATTTTCTACTACACCATTGCTGTTCCAAAAAAAGAAGAAGTTCAATTCATGGAAGGAGAGTTCCACTCACAGAAGGGGTCCTGAGAGCAGGATACGCCCCTTCCATTCATGAAATGAAAACAAAGGATACAGCCCATTTACTTCTGATGAACACCAAACAAGGAAGGAGCATGAACTTTCTCTAAGGAGATTACAAATTAGTACAGTCTAATTGTGCTATGTCTACTCCCTTGACAATGATGTAACCATTAAGTATCGTTCACACAATATTTTTCTCCCCAGATTATATGTTATTACCAGATGGTGACTATTAGAGAATAAGTGTGGATGACTCACCCACATCATGGTATTGCCTGGATGTTTCAAATGCTTAAGGGCAGGCAATACTTGTACTTGCTGGATAAAAATTATAACCTGGTAGGATTCTTGGGTGCACATGCTCACCCCTCACCCAGGGAGAAAGTAATGTGTGGTCCAGTCTGTATTACATTGATTTGAATGCTGGATCAACTCTGATGCCATGACTGAGCATTCCCACACTTTCTGGGGTTGGATCAGAGTACCAGGGACACAATACATTGTAATAGACACAGCATAGCTTGGGTAAGCTGTTACTTACAGGGGAAGGGCACACAAGAATCCAAGGTTTATAAGATACTCATAAGTATCTCATGAACAACTAGCCAGGCCTTTATTTACCTCTTTCTATTACTCAGAGACGTAGTAATGGGGGGTGGGGTGGGGGGTGATCTGCCCCCAGGTAACAAGCCCAGGGAGGCATCAAAGTCATCCCCAGGCCCGCTCCCCGCCTTGGTAGCGGCAGCGGCGAGCCTCACAGCACCACTGCCGAGGTTCCTGTTAATGACGTGGGCGGGCAGTGACTGCGTCCGTCCCGCCGCCTGCCCGTCCGTCCATCCGCAGGAAACACGTTATCTTGTTGGCTGTGTTGTAGGAGTAGGTTTTCTTTGTTCCAGGTGCAAGGGAGTGGCGACAGGATACAAGTATCTTGTTGTCTTGTGCTCCCTGAGGCATCTGGTGGGGCCACTGTGTGATACAGGAAGCTGGACCAGATGGGCCTTTGGCCTGATCCAGCAGGGCTCTTCTTATGTTCTTATGTCCTCCTCTGCCGAGTGCTGCTTCATTCTGACTGGGCCGGCGGGTGGGGCTGGGGCCTGGGTGGCGTTCTACACATGCGCGCAGCGCCACCCAAAGCCCTGCCCCCAGAAAGGCAAACCAAGATGCAAGCATACACCCTGATACCCCTGGAGGCCGGGGAGGGCGTTTTCGACCCGCGTGGCGTCACCGGGGCATGGCTTCTGGGTGACGTCACGTGGCAGGAGCAGGGCTTCACCAGGGGGGCATCATCTTGAACTGCTGCTCCCAGTAGGGGGCAGCATCCCTACGCCACTGCTGTTACT
This sequence comes from Plestiodon gilberti rubricaudatus, assembly GCA_026170595.1. Classification (NCBI taxonomy): domain Eukaryota; kingdom Metazoa; phylum Chordata; class Lepidosauria; order Squamata; family Scincidae; genus Plestiodon; species Plestiodon gilberti. The sequence goes on along the minus strand of JANXHW010000003.1, from coordinate 30,187,115 downwards.
ACAAGTTTGCTGCCTATACCAGGCAAAATGCAAGGTGCTGGTTATTATAACTAAAGCTCTTTACAGCTTGGAATCCAGGTGCTTAAAGGGCGATCTCTCCTCAAATGGGTCTGCCCATCCCCTGAGATTATCAGGAGAAGCTTTCCTGTACATGCCATCATTTGTGAATGCACAACTGACAATGATGTATGGAAGAACCTTCTCCATGCAGGATAGACATCTTGTTGGAGGTCATCTGTACAGCCCCATCCTGACCGTCTTCCATAAGAACCAGAAGATGTTTTTATTTCATCAGACATTTGGTTAATTCAAGTTTCTCTTGTAATGTTTAAATGTTGCTTGCTGTGTCTTGCTTTGTTTGTATTTTTCACATTAATTTGTGAGCTGCCTGAGTTTCTGTGGAGGGGGAAAAAGGTGGTATAGAAGTACAGGTGGGCCCCCATATCCACTGATTCGCTATCCACGGTTTCAGTTATCCACGGATCATGGGGACCCCCCCAGGTTTTTACTTTTTTCCCAGTAAGCTTTGTTTTTTCCTTAAAGAAACAGGAGAAGCAGCCTCTGGCTGCTTATTACAGGCAAGTAGAACCAGACTAAGTCCTAGAGAGGCTCTGCAAGGTTAACAGAAACCTTGCAGAGCCTCTCTAGGACTTAGTCTCGTTCTACTTGCCTGCAATGGAGGCTGCTTCTCTGTTTGTTTTAAGGAAGAAACAAAGCTTGCTGAAAGAAAAATAAGAGCTGGGGGGGGCAAGCATGCCTGCCTGCAGGGGAGGCAGGGTGGGGGGGCCCCCCTCAGGAAACCATGGAGGGGGCGTTCGCTCTTATCCACGGTTTCAAGTATCCACGGAGGGGCCTGGAACATATCCCCAGCGGATATGGGGGCCCACCTGTACTTTTATAAATACCGGTAAATAAAATCTATGTAGTAAGAAACAGATTTTCCATTTTTCTGGGGGTGGAAAAGCAGTTGGGAGAAGGCTATTTTGAGCAGAATTGCCAGTGGATAAAAAAAGTAAGTGCATACAAACAAACAAACTCTAACACCCCTAGTATGAGGCTGAGTTCCTTATTTAGCATAACAGCTTTAAAGGCCATTTTTGAAGATCCCAGTGAACTGAAGAAATTTAATCAAAGTTGCTTTAAAATATAACGTGCTATATTTGGCCCAAATATGGATTAGTTATTTCCCACTAAATTGGGGCACAAAGGGAGGTGGCTATAAATGAATTAACTCCTGCAAAGAGGAGGGGGGGATAGACACTATAAAATACTGGACGTAGTGCCTCATGGTTCATGACAGCCCTTTCTCCCTTGCTTTCTCACTCCACCCTTCCAATTGATCTGACTGGGAGTAACTGGGATTAGACTGGTAGTTTCTTCACTGTCAGCGACTGACGCTAGGAAGTCCAAACAAAAAGAGGCTGCATAGATAAAGTCTTTCTACCAGACCAATAAAGAACCCCTACATCTGAGGGGGTCCCTTTAAAAAAAGCAGTAGGGGAAAAAACCTGATTGAGGGGGTGTGGCAAACCCACTCACTCCTAAGTGAACCTGGATCAAGCAGATAAATCACTAAAAATACAAGAAGTTTATTAAAAGGCTGAAGGAACAAAACCATACAAGGAGGAAATTTGTAATGAGATCACAACAAGACATGTACCAATACCAAACAGGTACAGTATATTCCAAAGGATGGGTGACTGGCAAAGGATTGCTCAGTCAGTAAATAACTAGCAGCAAGAGAAAACAAATTCCCCTGACACATTTAATTGAACATTGTCCCTGTTCTATTTTACTCATGTTGTTCCAAGGTCTAGTCCATACACCCATGATGTAGCAAGGAGAGTGAGTGTGCCCTTTCCTTAAAACAGCAGCAGTTCCGCAGTGAAGGACCAGACAACACACAAAAGCATCCTAGTGTGTGACCATAAAAACGTCTAGGGATGATATCATGGATCCATCCAACTGGAGAGTTTACAGCCATCTGGGATCCCTACCTGTCCCTTTGACCTGGTGAGGTGGGCTTGGATGCCCAATCAGCTGTTGAATGCCAATCCAAGCAGGAGGGCTGGCAAGAATCTATTGTTCTGGGGTAACTAGATAATGAAGACAGGCAATCCACAAAATCCAACAATCTGTCTGCTGTGCCATATGGCCACCCTGCAATGGCAATGAATTGAAAGAATCTCAGGACCATGACTACTGTAGCAGGCTGTTTCAACATTTTAGGAGGCAGAGACATCACAGATGCGGGGGGGGGGGGGTTGGAATGTCCAAAAACAAAGAATATAATATATTAATTATATATTAATGATTACTAAATTGCAATTACTGCCTGACCATAAAAGTAGCAATATGTTCTGGTTACACAAGGAGGTTAAAATATCTTATCCACATTATCGGTTTACTTCTATGCCCGACTTGTTTGATAAGGCAACTATTTAAATAGCTTTGAAATTAACACCTCATTAAATCAACAAATAAACGCAATTCACACTTTTTAGCGGCTTCTTTATCCACTTGCTGCAAAACTGGTTCAGAGTCCTGTGCCAGGGAATTTTTTTATGGTTATTAGCACAAGATTCTTTGCACTATTAAATACCTTAAACATAAACTACTAAAGAATCCTAATTCCACCACATACAACCACCACACACAACCACACAAACCCTGATTCAAAAGTACAGTGGACACTTTCTAGCTGCGGATCCGGGATCCGTGGATTTGACTTACCATGGGTTCCAGATCCTCAGGTTCCACCTTCAAAACGCTGTAAAAAGGAGGGGGAAAGCCCCCACTCCGTTTCTACTTTTAAGTAGCCAAACCGTGCTGTTTTCAAGCCCCTGCAGGGCTTCTGCAAGCTTAACGACCCACTTCCAGATTGTGCAAAGGCTCTTCCCCCCATTCCCAGCCTTGCCACAGGATGTCCTGGGACAAGGCTGGGAGGAGCGAAGAGCCTTCGCATGATCCGGAACTGGGTCATTAAGCTTACAACAGAAGCACTGCAGAGGCTTGAAAAAGGCACAAAGGTAGAAACGGAGATTGGAGGGCTTCCCCTCCCCTTTCCACAGCGTTTTTAAGGTGGACTCCGGTATCCACAGATCCTTGCTATCCGCAGGGTGGTCCGTAACGGATCCCCGCGGATATCGAGGTCCAACTGTAGCAGCAGCTGGGGCTGGAATTGCGCTGATCAACTGCTGGAGGGGGAGGGAATTCTGAACTGAATATAGCCACGCCCTACACCCTCTCAAACATAAGCACAACTCAAGGTTCTCTAACAGGACTATATATGTGCAGCCTAGCTTCTAGCGTGAGTGGGGGAACTGAATGCTTGTAGCACTTGTCTGCACTACCATTTTCTATCCATCGCCCCTGGTTTAAAGGGCAAGAGATTACTATGAGTAACAGAACCAAGGCATCCCATTTAGCTTGACTATTCACATTTGCATTTTGTAGAGCCCCCATACACATCTTGTCCTGAATCTCTGACAACCTGCTCTTCTAACATGAGGCTAATTACGTGTATACAAAGGCACACTGATTTGAACAACGTAGGTCCCTGATTTAGCAACAACAAGTGTGAGTTTTACATATGACATGCATGTGGATTAATTTGTTGTAAATATTTATAACCCAAATTCCTCATAACTGAACCTAGTAGGCCAAAGACTACCTTAACAATTCAGACCAGCCAAGCTGGATTATCACATGGACAAGTTGCAAGACAAAAATCAGAAGTTGCTTATTGGCAGTTTCCAGATATAATGCATTATTTCTAGTACAGATAGTGTTTGCGCATTGAATCACTTGATTAAAGACTAATTAGATGCCTGCTGAATTCTTTTCAGTGGTGTATGAGCATCTTTAAACAAATATTAATTTAGTTAATTAGATACCAAGAGGCAATACACAAGGCAAATACTATACTTTCCAGAACAGTTTGTGTTTGGCACATCAGAATTGTTTGGAAAAACTATCCAAACATACGTTAAGTTACTGAACAGGCAGCCCAATCCTGCCTAGCAAACATGGCTGCCTAGCAGCCCAATCCTGCCTAGCAAACAAAGGCGGCAAACATAAGGCGCCCATCGCATCCTATGCAGAATTGGGCATGCCCCGGCGCAGTCGGCAGCCTCCTTGGGGTAAAGTGTTGCTCACAACATATAATCAACATTATATTAACAGAGGCGTACTAGGCTCTTGCTTAAAATTATTAGCTTTACACAGTTTACCGTACATTATATTCTCTCTGGAATTATAAATTCTACATACAGTTGACAGCTAAGACATTACAGATGAACCTCCAAACCCAAACTATAGTTTGAAGACTAAGCATCGTTGGAGCAGAGAGCAAGCACAAAACATCGCTTGCCGATTCAAGTGTCGCAACAAACCATAGTTTGCCCTATACAGAAAACTGCAACTGAAGCCATGCATGAGAAGTGAATGCACAAGCAAGCAGCTTGTTTCTGATTCGTGAAAGATAAACTGAACTAATATAATCAATAAACAAGTGGTATTCATGTTCTGATTATTTTTGCTCCTATGTTGATTGTTGGCTGCTGTTAATTTTTGTAGTATATTGGATTGTCTTATTCTGTGTTGCAAGTTATCTTGGAGGCTCTGTTTGGGTTGAAAACATAGAAACAAATGTTTTTAATTAAAACATCTAGAACATTACCAAAACTCACCAATGAAATAGTTGTTTCCTAATGCAAGCATTTCCTCTGTCAGGACAAGTCCACCAATTGTCTGGAGTAAAGTAACACTTGTAGCATCTATAAGGGAGCATTGTTTAAATCTGTCTGTTGTGACCTTCCATAGCAAGATAAGGGAAGCTGTGGCATCTTGCCTTATACTAAAGGAAAAACAAAATATTAAATGCACTAATATATCATATGGAAGAAAATATTTTTAAAGTTTTAGGATGCAGCTCATCAGTCAATATATAATAAAATATTTCAATGATTTGTGCCCCACCTTTTCCACTGAATAAATGGAGCGCTTAAGGCAGTGTACAACATACAGGAAAGAAACCAGTAAAATGCCAAAATAGGAATGAAATGTAAGGTGCAATGATCATAAAAATGAAGAATAGTACAATTTAAAAAAACATTAAAACAAAATACAGCCACAAAACCCCAAAGCAATTAACTATGAAGGTAAGGCAGAAAAGGAAAGTCTTCAGTCCTCACCAGAAGGCTAAAAGGGAGGGGGTAGTTCTTAATCCCACTGGGGGTAAGTTCCACAATAAAGGAGCCACCAGAGAAGGCCCTGCTCCTCATTGCCACCAGGATTCAGGGTCAAAATATAGCAACCTTGATAAGTACATTCCCTCCATCAGTTGAATCCTCAAAAGGTCGGGGAGAAGACCAAACCGAGCATCATTTAATGAGAGAGTGTGTATGTTGGTGTGTGGACTGAGAGTAAGATTTGTGAACTGGAGAAAGAGTCACATGGAAGAAGGAAAAGACTGTATCATTGATGCAATTTTAAATCAAATATTTTGCATACACTTGCAATCTTTCATAAGCATCTGCTGAGCTTTTACATTTTTATTTCTATAGTTTACTTCCATAAACGCATTAAGCCAGAGGTACTCAACCTTTTCTGGTGGCGTACCACCTCTTCAGCCTCTGACACAGCTGCATACCACCAGAAGTAAGTGCTGATGACGTCATTGGCACTTATATCCGGGTTCGCGGCCATGCCAAAGAACAGAAAACCGGAAGTAAGGAGCAAGGGTGGGCGGGAGGACCCTTCCCTGCTTGGAAAGCCCGCGTGCTCGAGCTCTGCCGGTTCAGCAGAGATTAAGCTGCTGCTTTTTGGCCTCCAGTGGACAGCATGGCAGCCACTATCTTGGCTGCTGGCCACCCACGTACCACCAGCCTGTGGTCCACATACCACTAGTGGTGCATACCACAGGTTGGGAACCGCTGCATTAAGCTAAACTAGCTGAGTTAACCACTAGAAGTGTGTCACTGCCTCTGCCCCGTGGGCTTATCTTACAGAGCAGGTCGACATAATATGAGCTGGAGTGCAACATTATGGTGGAAGGAGAGGTTACCTAGAGCCGTAAAACATGACAGTGGAGAACTAAGTTAATGCTGCTGCAGTTGGTTTGTTGGAGTTTGTGCCACCCCATGACAAATCCTCGGCTCCAAGTAGATGTCCAGACCTGCCTGGCAGGGCTGCTTGCTTCATTGGCCCTTCCCCCTCAGACGGACTTTCATTGGACACCGGGGGCTCATTTGCTCCTCTTCATCAAGTGGACCTGGATCCCACTGGGATGACTCCTGCCAGAAGGTGTGAGACAGGGGCTGGCACCATCTAGGGGCCATCGAGGGCAGACTTCCTTCTTCCCACCTTGCTTCTGCTCTCCCCCTGAGTTCTCAATCCTCACTCTTGTGCCTGCCACCACACAGTCCTGCTCCTCTTCTGGATCCCCTGTATGTCCCCTCCATACTACCCAAGCTATCCCCTCCATAGCTTGTCTCCACCGCCCTGTTGTCTTCTCTCCTCTCCCTCTGTGTCCATCTCAACTCTGCTTCTCTCTCCCTCCCTCCCTCCCTCCCCCTTATTCCCCTTTGCCTTGAACCAGCCCCAGATTTAAACCTTCCAACCATGCTGCCTTCTCCTCCTCCTGACCGCCGTGTGACTGTCAGCATGCCTCCGCGTCCCAGCTCTGCACGTTGATGTTCCTGCCTCACAGCCAATCTCACAAGAGCAGGTCACCTACTCTTTCCCGAGCCATTTCAGGCTGCAGGCGAGGACATGCACACCACAAGTTGCCAGATCAGACAGTCCGAGAAAGGCAATTACCTTTTATACTCTCATTGAAGCAGACGAAAAGGCAGTTGTGGCTCCTCTTACTTGTTCTCTTTCTGGCCCTAGTCTACCCCCTCCTCCACTCCCAGCCTTATCTACTTAATCTCTGCAGTGGCTAAATTGTCTCCTGCCACCGCAGGATGATCATGGTCAGCAGGGAGTCCCTGCCCTTACATTCACCTGCTAAATGCAACTGCAAACAGAACTACACAAGTCAACATATGCTCTTAGGTGGGCACAGACCATTAACATCAGAGGGATACCTATCCACAAGGCAACTATGCACTTGTCCTATGCTGTTTGCAGCTCCCTCTAGCGGAATGCAACGGTAGGGATTCTCTGCTCACCTCAATCACCCCACAGTGTTAGAAGGCAATTTAGTCACTGCTGGACATAAACAGAGTAGGCCAGAGGGAGGGAGGAACAAGCAAGCAGAGCCACAGCTGTCTTTTCTCCCACTGCAACAGGAGTGTTAAAAGTAATTGCCTTTTCCAACTGACTGATGAGGCAGCCCTACTAGTCACTGGCTGATCTGCTGGGATATCTTGGAAAGTTCACACACATTTTAAAAGGAAAAGATATCAAGAATGTATTGTTGCTGAACAGCAGGTCTTCTGTGAATATATAAGTTTAGGTTGAGGGGGAAAAGCTTACACGGGGCTTAGGGGCAGGAGGAGCTATGTATGTAAAAAAGGCACTGGCCAGAGTTGAGTGACCCCCCCCCAACCCCCAAAAATACAAGGAGCTAAAAATGTGGAGGCAGTGAGGCTGACAGAAGGGAGATTGAAACCGGAGGGAAAATAGAGGGGGGCAAAGACATGGGTGAAAGGAGGCAGAGAAGGCAAGGAACTGAAAGGAGGAGAGCTGTTAGAGAAAAGCCTCACCTCAGGCCAAGAACAGACTACTGTGTGCTACTGTCAGCAAGGGAATGAACAGAAAAGGGAACTCTGGTGGTAGGGGAACTGTGGGCAAGGGAGCCAAAGGGAAAGGAACGAGGGCTAGATGACACAAATCTGTGTCTGCAAATTTTTAATTTAATTTAATTAAACACTGTCTGAACAACAGAAAATTACACAGTCCCAAGTTTCTGAAACTACAACGTATCTTCAGTTAATTAATCAGAGTAGATTAAGGTCACAGCTTCAATTAATCATATGGTTTTGGTTTAGGTGCCAATATTTAGAATCCATATCCTTATAAAAGTCAATCACGCCATTTCCACTGTTAGGCTAACTTTCCTGAAGGCCAAATGTATCCTTCTGGAATGAAGGCTCTCAATCTTGGTCACCTTTCACTCCCCAAAGTAATAATTATAGTAGCACTTACTCACCTCTTTCAACCAATTGGGTTTTATAAACCTCCTTGACCAGACCCATCTCTTCAACTCAGTGGGGCTTTACACAGGCTGGGTCTACAGTACACCAACAGCAAAATGAAGTAATTTGAGTAAATAAAATAAGTGGGGATGAGGTAGCAAAATGGAAGGCACCACTTCAGACTATAGATGAGAATATCACTTTTGAATGCTTTACCATGTAAGAATCTCCCTGAAAATTAAAGAATAAAAACCAACTAGAACATCAGGAAAGAAGGTTAGCCACCCTTTGCCTGTTTTGCTAGCTAAATGTTAATTGTAGGAGAACCATCAAGAACTGTGATCCCCTCACCTGCAGTCTGAAATGGTGAAGTCCACTCTACCAGCTTACTATGCTGAATGTGTAGGTCAGGCCTCATTCTCTAGCAGCAGTCACACCTTGAACAGGTGTCTATACATAGGTACACATTTTTCTAAGACTGACTGTACATACATTCATCTCAAAAGTCAACATGCAGACTACATCCCTCAAAAACGTAGAATACAGATTGCAAGTACTGCTGAACACTCTCTGAATGTCATGTGTGAAGAACAGTACATGCATTCATGTAATCATGTCCACCCTGTACACAGATTGTACTGTGTTGAATGCACAGGGCTTCAACGTCCCCATCATGCCTTTCATAAGCACATATGCATTAATGGGCAGATAAATATTTGGGGAGGTTTTGATCCAACATGGCTAGGATTCTCATCAGTGACGTCATGGGACCTCTCCCTATATTTCTGTGCAATCTCCTGGGTACAATTTATGATGAATTCAACAACCAACATTATTTTAAGCACATGTATACACATCAGGACAGAAAAAAATGTCTTACTTTATTGATGTATTCTGTGGAACTTCAGAAAAAATAAGGCGACCCCCACCAGAATTGTTGGAGCTGGCATTTCCACAAGCCACATCAGGAAGTATCTTAAAATAATAATAAGAAACAATACAAGTGTACCCTGGTTAACAACAGTTCCTTTAACGACAATCCACATATACGATGGCGGTCCACCTGTACAGTACCTTACAAAAAATTGCCATACAAAAGATTACAAAAGATTCCTATGCCATATCACAAAAGCATTTTGTGATGCGGCATGGGATATGTCACTCAAAAGGCTAAAGATCTCACCGGAAGTGCCCAAGAAGCTTTGGATGCAAATTGTTGCATATGCAGCAAAGAGATCTCCCACAAAAGCATTCCAAAGAAAATGAGCAAAGGTTTATTGCAAAAGCCTTTTTTTTTTGTTTCTGATTTTAAAGATTACATTTGGGGTATGATTTTCAGGTCTTTCTATATGTGAGCTCATTTAACAGCATGCTATTTATTCCTCTAAAGCACTCAATACAGTTATATTATTTATTTATTTAAAAATGTATACCCCGCCTTTTCCTATGCCGAGGCGGCTTACAACAGTTAAAATACATAATTTAAAAACAGTACATAAAATAAATTAAAAAACAATAAAATCCACTTGGGGGGTAACAACGTGAAGCAGAAAAACAGCAAGGCAGAACATACTGATGCACTGGAGGCAGACAACCACCCAAACGCAAGATGAAACAGAAACATTTTGAGCCCCCGCCGAAAAGTCATGAGGGAGGGAGTTGTTCTCAAATCCCCTGGCAAGGAGTTCCACAATTGTGGCGCCACAACAGAGAAGGCTCGCCCACGAGCTGCCATTCCCCTAACTTAAGACAGGGGTGGCACTCGCAGGAGAGCCACCTCAGATGACCTAACAGAGTGGGCTGGAATGTATGGGAGAAGGTGGTCCCTCTGATATCCTGGACCCAAACCGTGAAGGGCTTTAAAGGTCATTACCAGCACCAGAAGCGAATGGGCAGCCAGTGCAGCCGCTGAAGCAGCGGCTCAACAGAGTAAAACCACCTAGTTCCAGCAACCACCCAGGCACTAACTGCAGCTTCCGAACAGTCTTCAAGGGCAGCCCCACGTAGAGCGCGTTACAGTAATCCAGTCTTGAAGTCACTAAGGTGTGGACCACCGTGGTCAGGTCCGATCGACTCAAGTACAGCCGCAGCTGGCGTACCAGCCGAAGCTGGGCAAATGCACCCCTGGCCGCAGCCGCCACCTGGCTTTCCAGGGAGAGCTGTGAATCCAGAAGTACTCCCAAACTGTGCACCCGTTCCTGCAGGGAGAGTGCAGCCCCATTCAGAATGGGAAGATGACTCAGTACCTGCATCGAGGCTTTCCTGACCAGTAGGACCTCTGTCTTTTCTGGATTCAATCTCAGACTATTAGCCCTCATCCAGACCCCAACCGCCTCCATACAGCGCTCCAGGACTTCCACAGCCTCCCCAGAATAAGGTGGCAAGGAGAGATAGAGCTGGGTGTCATCGGCATATTGGTGACACCCGACTCCAAATCCCCAGATGATCTCCCACAGCGGTTTCATGTAGATGTTAAAAAGCATGGGAGACAGAATAGAACCCTGTGGCACCCCACACTGTAAAGGGCAGGGCGCCGAACAGGCGTCTCCCAGCATCAAAAGAATTATGTGATACCATGTTAATAAAAATAAAACCATACCTCTACTTCATTCCATTTCAGATCCACAACTTTCTGTCCCTCCTTTGGTTCCCATGTTGGCAGTGTCACCGTTGCTTGTGATCGTGGCAAGACAATGTCAGGTTCCACAGTGGCCAATGTTGGCCTGCTTTGGCTTGTTGCCTCTGACTCTGTCCACCCAGAGGCTGGAGGACTATAAAATGAGTGTTCACAGTTTGTACCTTTGTAGCCTTCACTACAAACACAGAGGTAGCCATCACTGTTACTACTGCAGTTGCCGTGGTGACAAGGGTTGCTGGCACATGGATCTGAAACAAACTGAAAATATTATATTGGATCAATTTTTGTTTTACTGTAAATGTTTTACTGTAAAAAATAAAATATAATGCAGTCTGCTTCTACATTCCTATGGGCTAGTGCGAACAAAAGGCACTTCTACATTCTAAAGGCACTTACAAACCATAAGCAACCTCCTGGCTTTAGAAGTAGGTTTTCTCTGTGCCAGGTGCAAGGGAGTGACAACAGGAAACAGGTTATCTTGTTAGCTGTGTGCTCTCGGAGGCATCTGGTGGGACCACTGTGGGGCCAGGAAACTGGACTAGATGGGCCTTTGGCCTGATCCAGCAAGGCTCTTCTTATGTTCATGTTCTTATGTACATATGCAAGGAGGGGTCCATAATTTCCACAGCCCCACCCCCTGCTGTACCATCATTGCTGAGCATCTTTTGACCCTCTGCATTAGCTTTACAGGGTCTGCAGGACCTTGTAGCAGGGAGGAGGAGCAGGAAAGCTTCTTTCCATGAGCAGAATTCTACTTGCCATTTGCTGGAGTCAAGCCAATGTTTCTCCAGTGTGTGAAACCACTTCCAGACCAATTCTACGGATATCTACTCAGAAGAAAGTCCCAGTGAATTCAATGGGACTTACTCTAAGGTAAGTGTGTATAGAACACAGCCATAATCTCTTCCATCTTTCTGGAGGAATCCATGCTAGCAAGGTACAAAATGTGCACCCTCTGTTTTCCATGCACGCCTTTTCGCCCTTATCAACCTGTTTCTATGATTTCACTTTTATATTTAAAAATACAAATATATTTTATATTTATATATTCTTTTATTTTTCACTGTTTCTAGGATTTTGCTCTTTTATATTTATTGTCCATAGGACCACAAAATTATATATATATAATTTTATTTTATTTTATTTTATTTAAAGAATTTATATGCCGCCTTTCTCCCAGTGAGGGCACTCAAGGCGGCTTACAACATTAAAATACATGTACATTAAAAATTAAAACAGTAATTAAAAACAATTAAAACAAATAACTAAAAACAACAACCCCAGTGGGTCAACCTATATATATGCATGCGCTGACCATTCTCTTTTAATCTACTATGAAGGCTCTGCTCTTTTCTGGTCATTCCATTCCATTTTCACTATGATCATTAAAGCTACTTAAGATCTACATACCCTGTGGGGAAGGAAGAAGAAAAGGTGCTTAGGACAGAGGGAGCTTATATCATATCACAGCTCCAACAGAGACCAGCACTGGCCTGAGAGCTTTTATTATTGGACGGTACTTGTAAAATGTGGTAAGTCACCTTGATGGCCTCTTTAGAGGCAGAACTGGAGAATATAAATACCTGGATAAAGGTATGGACATATGAATGTATTTAAACCTGCCCCAGCATGTACAGTATTATAAATCCACAATGAATCCAACTCTTCAGTACTGCAACTCTATCCTTATGTACAAGAGCTTCAAATCAGCTAAAAAAAAGGTTCAACATGCATTCCTCCAGATAAGAGCAATTGTCCTGAATGTTCTTGGGACCAGCAGTACTAAAAACGAGAACTCACCACTATGCAACAGAGATCAGTCACGTGGAAGTGGCAACAACACCACAGCATTAATCATGCTTCAGGTGCACTATTTTTATGGAAGCCTGGAGAAGGGAGCCAGTGTCTTCTCCTTGTTTTGATATGATGCTGCTGTTTTCACGTTTTTGTTATATTTTGTGTTCTTTCACACAAGAGGTGTGGAAGTTTGGTCTAGTGGTTGAGCTGCCGCCTTGCCTGAAGAACAACTAGGACGGGATCGGTTCGAGACAACCGGAAGCTGCTGACAAGCTGCCAACTGTGATATCTCTGCTGACAAGCTGAGATAGCCTGTGCTGAACCTCTTTGAGATGGTCACTATCAGACAAGCTCAGAAGCCGTGTGCAGCCAGTGTGATTCCATAACGTTGAAAGGAAACAGCTGGATAAGATGGGTTAATTTACAAAGAAAGGCAAGGTATAAATCTTTTTTTTAAAGTAAATAAATACTGTAAAACGATGTGGCTTACAGACACACATTCTTTCTACAGTTCAGCTACTAAATGACCCACACAGATTTCAGTCCCAACCAGTCCAAAGCATTCACATGGGGAATTACTATTAACATGCAGATGTACCGAAACATACAAGATACTTCATCTAAGCTCAGCTACACTTGCAAAAGGGATGCAATTTAATTGCTTTGATCAACTGAACAAGTTTTATCAGAATTCACCATAAATTCCAAAAGGTTTTGATCAACTCATGATCAAAATAAGAATTTCACAATGGTTGTGAATGGGCTTTGAAATTTGCAAAGAGATAGATGCAGTATGATATGCAGGAAAAGGGCCCTTTTCTGCTTCCTTCCAACTTCCAGGTTGTCACCTCATAAAACAAGGATTTATTTATTTATTTTAAAAAATTATATCCCGCCTTATCCTATGCCGAAGGCAAATGCCCAAGGCGGCTTACAACAAAAATTTAAATACATAATTTAAAATAATACATAACATAAGTTTAAACAATACATAACCGTACATAAACAATTTTAAAAACAATAAAGTTCACTGGGGGGGGGGTTGGACAGTATGGAGCAGATAAGCAGCATGGCAGAGCATCTTGCGACACAGGAGGCAGACCACAACCCATCACCCAAACGCTAGACGAAACAAAAACGTTTTGAGCCCTGGCTGAAAAATCATGAGGGAGGGGGTGGTTCTCAGATCCCCTGGCAGGGAGTTCCACAGTTGTGGCGCCACGACAGAGAAGGCTCGCCCATGTATTGCCACTCCCCTAACTTGCGATAGAGGTGGTACCCGCAGGAGAGCCTTCTAACAAGAGGAAATGCAGTGGCTGGTTACCAAGTCCAAGGATGGTGGAAAAAAATGATATTTCACAGAAAGGAAACTGCTAAAATCTATAAAGGTGCATTTTCACCTATTTAAAATCCGTGAAGTCCTAATGGATAGATACTGTAAAATGCATTCAGACAGTTCACATCTAGCTTCTTCATTTCAAGTAGTGCTACTCTCAACTACTGCAATTTCTGTCAATACTACTTAACACCCAAGACTATCATTCCTGAGGATTTCGTCCAGCTCTTATACTCCCCGCTTCTTCCAACCCACATACTGCTTTGTCAGTATAAAGTGGCATCTTTCTTTCTTTGCACGTATCGCTCTCCTTCAAAGCCACATGACCAAGTGTCCTGCTTTTTGACATTACTTTGCAGTGATCACTTCTTCCCTTGAGCACTTTACTCTCAACACAATCTGTTACTAAGTAACAAGTGAATGAACTGGCTGAGGTTCAAGTCAAAAGGGGAACTTCTATCATGAAAGATCCATCAAAAATATCAAGGATGTCAACATACTTACAACTCTAGCCAGGTACCCCTTCCCAAACCTCCATCTTGTGAAAAGACTATGACACACTCTTTTTGACCAGAACCTGGCTACTGTTATTCATATCTTTGTAACCTTAGACTACAGAGAAGGAGGCACTACACATGCAGCAACAAACTCAGGAAGGTGACCCCGCTTGCAGCATCTCTGCTGCAAAGCAGTGGGGTTGAGAACATAGTTTTGAGAAGGAAGAGGAGATGCCCCCTTTTGTGTGGCAAGCCACCATGCAACTTCCCACAGCCACGTTTACCCCAGTCAGGCTTCTGGACGCATGTCTGGTGAATAAACTGGGAAAAAGCAACACAAAAAGGAAGGGTTAAGCACATGCACGCACGCACACTATCACCGCCATTTCTGCATTGCATAGTACCCCTTTCCCTTGTCACTCTGCAGTGAAAAAGATCCACTGGAATCTATACACCTGTGCTCTTTCAAGCACCAACTTGGTTTCTTTTTTTAATCATTTGCTAAAAAACAGAGCCCCTAAGCATCTAATAACCATACTGATAATATTTAGCCAAATCAAATTATTCACATTAACAATACAAATAAAAATAATAATCATCATTAAAATTGCTCAGTGTTTGGACAGATCCTAATTACTAAAAGTCAGTTACTAAGATAACTGGAAAAAAAATTGTTATAACAATGGGCATATGCAGTAGCTTTGGAAACTATGCAATAGCAGTGATGGGATAATCAGTGCACTCAGAGAAAAACCATCAGTGTATATAATTACATATGACGACCATATAATGACCAAACATAAATTTGTTAAATTCAGCATCTCGCCGATAAAAGACAGGATTTGTTAGATAGATAGTAAAATACTATGTTGCTCATTCTGGAATCCAAAGTAAACTATGCATTTGGTGGACACAGCAGGAATATATACTGCCCCACTGAAAGCTCATTCAATAACACACCACACATTACATTGCTTTCAGGAGGGATAATGGGACATGATATTTCACCATTTACTTGCATCTTTGGAAAAGAGAACCATCAACAAAATTTTACAATTTTCTGTTCCATGCACAAAACATACATTCTACTACACTCTATATTTGATAGTACAACACACACATATAATGTCATAATATCATCATACATAAGACCACTAACCCAACGAAAACATTACTGCTATATACACAGACACCTTAAGGAAGAGCAGTCAATCATGCAGAGCCTGAGGAGATTCAGAACCCAGGAACAATTTTACATGCTGAACTACTTTCCGAGATCAGGCCTCAATCTCCATTCTCCCTATTGTTCCCAAACCCCAATCAAGGCTGTAACCATGGAATAGTCTGACTACATCTCATTAGGCTTACCAGATCTCCAACCGGGAAAGAGTGCTAGACCTTTAGGAGAAGGTGTGTGGGTGGGCAGGTGTAGCTTGTTAAACCTTAGAGCACAATCCTATACACACTTCCCTGGGAGCAAGTCTCATTGAACACAATGGGGCTTGCTTCTGAGTAGACATGCCTAGGATTGGGCTCTAAGGTTTAACAAGCTACACCTGCCTACATTCCTTCTCCTAAAGGTCTAGCACTCTGTCCCGGATGGAGATCTGGTAAGCCTACATCTCATGAGGTTCTCTTTTTATAAGAAAAAAGGTAACACTCATATATGTGAGATATTGAAAATTTTGCAAACTGTACAAAAGGGTTCACATAGAGGACATTGTTGACTCTACCTCGCAACAACTGCATTTGCTGGGTCCAAGGCCTATTTGTGGTAGGTAATCTTGTCAAAGGACATTGTCAACTCTACTTAGATACTCCAAGTGAAACAGCAAGGTCTAAGGCATGTCTGATCATAGAAAATTTGCTGGGTCATAAACAGTTTGGTTTGGCTTCTCTGGATTCTATGATGCAACAATTCTGAGCAACAATCAGGCATTACAAGATTCCCCAGTTACGCTGATTTTGCAAGATCTATGTTTAATACTCCTGTGAACAGGGGAATTATGCATTGCTAGGAACCAGTAAGAAGAATAACAAGCTGCAAAATGACTCATCCTTTACCTAGCGCAGACTTAGAACAGTTTACTAAAACAAAGATAGTAGCCAAAGGGGCATGTTCTGAGACCTCCTTCTCTCCACCCAGCAACTTAAAGAAGCAGTAGGCAAAGGATGAGATGGTTAGACAGCATCACCGATGCAACGAACATGAAAATGAGCGAACTCAGGAAGATAGTGGAGGACAGGAAGGCTTGGTGGGATATGGTTCATGGGATCACGAAGGGTCGGACAAGACTTAACGACTGAACAACAAATTGATGAAAGAATATTGCTGGAAGAATTCAATCATCATGCAGGCTGCCTTTTCAGTAGTGATGTCTTGGTAGAACTGGCACTGTTGAATGGGCGGCCCACATGATAGTTGGGCTCTCCCAACACCACCTTTTTAGCAACACAGCTTCTCCCAAGGTGTCATTCGCTGCTCAGCAGCTGAGAGCGGCTGATGGAGGTGCTCAGAGAGCCCAACTATCACACAGGCCAGATAAAGAGCTTCCACCACAGGCCATATCCGGCCCATGGGCCTTATACAATAATAGACCATGTGCTCGGCTCATAATGACGGCAATCCTAAGGTATTCACCAGCCCTTTCTGAGTGTGAAATCTATGCGGCTGTTGGGGGATAAAAGGGGGGAGGAATCTAGAGGTTTTCATCAATAGTAGGGCTGGAAAAACCCCTCTCTGCTTGAGATCATTGCCAGTACTAATGGTTACACAGTGCTAATGGCTAGGCAGACTCAGCATAAGGCAGCTTAATACACTGATGTGTACGCATTTCAAAATACCAAGAAATTTGGGTTTTCTTGACTAGGCAGCCAGCCTAACTGAAAGTTTTTGGGCTAGCAAATTATTTGAAAAGTTGACCTTGTCCATGATGCCAGCAACTTAGTAACACAATGACAAAGCCTACTGGCAGATGTTGTTGTTGTTCAGTCGTTAAGTCGTGTCCGACCCTTCGTGATCCCATGAACCATATCCCGCCAGGCCTTCCTGTCCTCCACTATCTTCCTGGCAGATACCACTCAGTAATTCAGAAGTCCTGTTGCATCTTTCATTACAAAAAAACAAAACAAAAAACCCTTTAAAAAGGACAGCTGCAACAGCATTTGCAATAAAGACAATAGTCAATTGCATGGCATCGTAATCACTGTTTGTAGAATAATTTTGGCAAAAAGTATTCTATCATCATGTTCATATAGTCCAGTTATAGAGCTTCAATAATTCTGGATTTGTATAAGAGCAAATAGATGCAGCTTCTGTCTTTATCGTTTGATCATCTGACTGTCAGCTCGCATGTTCTACCTAATAGATATATTGGTACAAGTCAGCAGCTGCAGAACCTAGCTGACAAAGCCGGGGGGGGGGGGGGGAATCACAAGACAAGTTTCATCCCAGTTATTATGAGGCTTGCAGACAAATGAACACCAAGGTGACCTTAACTTGGCATTTAATTTTTTTCCCCCAAGGCAGAGAGAATGCAAAAAAGGTAAAGTACAGTTACGAAGCCTATAGCAATCTTCTTGAGCTATTCCCACTATCTTTCTCTTTTCCACAAAATGAAAATACCAGCCTATAAATCAGATTTTCTCTCAACTCATGTGAGCTGCAAAATCCAACCTAAGGTGGGTGTGGGTCACACTAGAGGTACCACCACCAATTTGTTTGCGTAGATTTTTCCTTCAAGAGAAGACAAAGAAAAATAGAAAAGGAACAAAAGAGGGTAATCAGAATTACCCTTACAGAAAAACCACACACCAAGGATATGCATTTATTCTGACTGTGAGGAATGAAGACCTATCCAAATACAGAACAGAAAATCCTTCTAAGCCTTCCTGTATGGTCCATCAAGCTCTTCCAAGGGTCTGCAGCCCCAGAGCATATATATAGCTGCTGGGTCTCCTGTTCCACGGTTTCATCAGCCCCTCCTTGTGCACTGTCCTCTTTTGCCTGCTTTAGCAAACAACTTCTCCCACAGTATGCCTGAATACTCTGTACTTGTGATCACCAATCTCTTCCCAACGTATGTAACTAGGCTTACCAGATCTCCAACTAGGACAGAGTGCTAGACCTTTAGGAGAAGGAATGTGGGCAGGTGCAGCTTGTTAAGTCCTAGAGCACAATCCTAGGCATGTCTACTCAGAAGCAAGCCCCATTGTGTTCAGTGGGGTTTGCTTCTGAGTAGACATGCCTAGGATTGTGCTTTAGGACGTAACAAGCTGCACCTGCCCACATTCCTTCTCCTAAAGGTCTAGCACTCTGTCCCGGTTGGAGATCTGGTAAGCCTATATGTAACCATGTTTTGGGGTTTGTTATATTTACTATTTTGCTGATTCCCTGTAAAACTGAAACATTCTCTAATAAAAAGTTAATCTGTTCTTATCAGTTTATGAGGACTACTGCAGGCAGCTGTAAAGATTTTAAAGAGACAGGCACCATCTCAGACTGAAGATCTGGACATTCTTTAAAAATTACAATAATATTCTAAAACAGACTTTTTAAACCAGCACCCTTTCACCACTCCACTGCATGGCTCAGGGAATAACTACCAGGGTGCCTCCCCACACACAAAGGAGAGTGGACATGAGAAAGGCATATCTTGCCTCCCTGCATTATACTGCACAGGCAGGAGAGATGTGGAGCAGAAATCCCCTAGGGAACGCAGGAGTTCTACTGAATCCAACAGTACTAAGGAAAGCTACAGATGTGGCAAATACAACTGCTGCATGAATAGCAGCATTACAAGTATGTTATGCATGACTTGAACCAGGGCCCATGAGGGGGTAAGAGGGGTAAATTGTACCCAGGCCCAGGGTCAATAAGGGGGCCTAGGAGCCAAAGGAGGGCCCCCAGAAATTTCCTGGGATCTCAGCTGGTCTCATGGAGAGTGAAAGACAGAGGCCAGGCCAACCGGGAGGCCAGGTCTACCAGGCAGGTAGACCTGGGCTCCATATTGGGGAAGCCTAGTAGACCTGGGCTCCGGAGACTTTTCCAGCCATTGCTGCCCTCCCCCTGCTCTGTTTTGCCCCCTCCCCCTTTGAGAAGGGACCCAAAAGAAAATTTGTACCCCCTGATAAAATTCCTCTCAGGCTCTGACTTGAACCACTCAGGTTACTGGATCTGTGTTACAGTGGGATCAAGGGAGGGCTTTTTCAAGAGGGGGTACACCACTGCCATTTTTAATATCTCACGTAGCACTCCTTTCTGTACCAATGCACTAGCTACCCTCCTTATCCACTCAGCCAGACCACCCCAGGATGAGATAATAAACTAAGCTGGTCAAGGGTCAAGTGGGCTAGCAGACGGTCTAACACTCCAAAGAATCCTGTCCACATACTCAGGTTGTACAAACTGAAAAGAACACAAAACAACACAACCAACAATCGCCTGGGGGACACCAATAGATACTGTTAATGCGAAATTCAAAACACGGTGATTGCAAGCAATTTTATCTGCAAAGTGCCTAGCAAATGCATCACAGTGAGCAACTGTACACTCCTCCTTATTTCCGAAAGGGGTCAGATGGAGCGGTCCCATGGTTGCTATGAAATCCTGAGCTGCACTTATAACTGGAGACTTGGTGTGGACATTAAAGTTCCCAGCACCATTAGTTGAGGGACTCCAATGCCACTGCCAAGATCACCCCTGCCTGCAGGGAGACTGTTAGGCAGCAAGGTGGTACACCAATTCCACCATTCCTTTCTGGTCCATTCAGCATGATGTGAAGGCACTCAAACCCAGCAATCCGCTGGACAGAGTATCTGGTAAGGGAGATGTCCTTGTGACAGGCCATTGTGAGTCCAACACCACCTTCCTGTGGCTGCTGCACCACCTGAAAAACTGATGAACAAAGCTGAGAGAGTCCCACCCCTCCAGCCTCATCCAACCAGGTCTCCGTGATACACATCAGGTCAGTGCCCTCATTCAAGATCAAGTCCCAGATGAGGCAAAACTTATTATTCACTAACCTCGTGATGAACACAACAGCAACTTCAGGCTGCAGAGGTCATTGCCAGGACCAGCATTGGGGCTTGAACGAACAATTGTCTGCACATCTAATGTACTGGTGTGATTTGAGATCCCAAAACATTCCAGGCAAAGTCTTCTTCTTTGTCACTAGGATTGCAATCTTATGCACACATTCCTATGTCTCCACTGAACTCAATGGTATTCACATGAGTAAACATGTAGAGAATTGAATTAAATGCCTTGCAACAGCAAGTTACTGTATGTTGTAACAAATTATCTTTACAGATGTTAACATGCTCTATAGCCTGATCCTATATCTACTTACTCAGAAGCAACACTACTGATTCAATAGGGCTTATTCCCATGTGTACTGCAGACTTAGCCTTTAATTATTTTTTCTAAATTTCTGCACATGATGCAGTTCTATTGCTAAAGCACAACATATCTGGTCCTTTAAGCTGCCAGGATGGGAAATCATCTTTGTATGTAATGACATTCCAAGTCTTTCGAGGAATACTGGGGTATATATATTATATGTAATAAATAAATGACTGACATTAAGGTTGTTCCCTTATATAAAATCAGAAATTTTAATATGTTTGACTAATATAACTGAGATCTTATATAAAAATTAGAGATATAAAAGATCTCAGTTATATTAGTCAAACATATTAAAAATTTCTGATTTTTCTATAATGTTTTGCACAGGCATGAAAGCTCATCATAATTGTTCAACAAGTATGTTATTAAATCCCTCTGAATTAGGGATTTTTATTTGAAATTAGATGAAAACAACTTACAGTATGTGAGGTGATAAAGTCTGCTTCAAATGTATGAAAAACCTGACAGACATTCATAAATCCTAAAGCACAAGTACCTTAATAAAACATCATTTCCTTCCACCTTGCACTGAGCTTAGGTCTCAAGTTTAGAACTGATCTTACTAAAATATGAACAGGTACAATAACCTTTACACTGAAACTTTGTTTTTCTGGCACTACATTTGTTCAACAGTTCAGCTAGGCTTACCATATCGCCGACCGGGACGCTCCGTTTTGCCCTTAAGGGGCGTGGCGGGGGGAAGGGAGCCAGAGCGACGCTCTGGCTCCCTTCCCCCCGCCCCTTAAGGGCAAAACGGAGCATCCCGGTCGGCGATATGGTAAGCCTAGTTCAGCACATTCCATAGATCAATCACTGTGTCTATGCAGGAGCCAAGTATTCTAAATAGAGCATCCTAACAAAACCTTTATATCCAAACAGAACGAATTCACAGCAATTTAGCATTATTGATTTTTCTACAGTAGACAACATGAAAGTACTTTAGTATACATTTTCTGTTCCTTTCATTTAATCAAGATTATTTTGCTGAAGCAGAAAAATATTTGCCTCTTTGAACTATTTACATTGCTTACACTTTATAAACTCCATGCTGCCAGTGTAACTTTGGGAAAATACACGTGCACAACAATTTTCAGAGATGATATTTAAGCATTATACAGGAGCCGGTGATAACAGAAACCACATATACAACTTCTAACATAATCTGACTGGGATCTGATTCTTCAAGCAGAAATCCATTCCTTTGGCCCAAAAAAACAGATTATAAAATGATTTCAAAATAGCTATGGTATGTATACTAGCTATTCGTCTTTGCCATACTAATACTGAGATGTTTATTTACATTACAATAATGGATGTAATTGCACAAATTCATCACAATCAATTCATCTGAAACGGTGATGGTAGTTTACTTCAATTTAAGTAGATATAATATGGCTCAATTCTAAGTAGATATAACATGGATCACTCTTCCAGAAGGGTTCAGAGTACAATCAACCCCATAATCATACTTGCACACCCATCCCAACCAAAGTCTATCCCACTTTTAAGAAATATAATAACCGCATACCCTACCTAACCCTCCTTTTTACACTAAATGCCCTTCCCTCGATGCGGAGAAACTAAAACCCTTCTTCCATCCAACATTCTTAAAAATAAGAAATCACTCTCTTGACCATGCTCCCAAACAAACCAAAGGTAAACATCGACATTTTCTTCCTTTGTGCACTGCACATGTACACAAGTGTGATGTTCCTACTTCCATTCCACACTCTCTGGTTAAATCTTAACATACAACAGATTTGTTTCATTCCGCTAGAGACCAAATTTAGCAAGAGTGGTTATTGTACGTGAAACAGAGCACTAACCAATCTATCTGGTTGGGTGGCACAATGTCTCCAGATCAGCTCATGTTACAGTACAATGCCAAATCTGCACAAACTTCCAATATTATAGTCGCCATCTATTCCATTGCACTGTAAACAAGCCCATTGCAAGTGGTGAGCACTGGGCTGCTAAATTACAGAAAAAATATCCAATCCAGCATAAGAGAGGGCTGCTTTAGCCAAGCAGACTTGGACAGGTCCTGAGACTTTACTTTGAACAGAACGCTATACGATTCCTCCAGCTCACTAATAGTAAAAGTAACTAATAGTTCCTACTTCACTAATAGTAGTTTAAATTGGATCCCTTTGTATCTCTTCCCTTTTACCAATTTTCCTATACTTACCACATTTGTGCTTTGAAACGCAGATTCTACAGTAATGATTACTAATTTTTTTGGTTTGGAGAGAATTCTAAGAGAACAAAACTCTACCCACAGATACGGTACTTTCTTGCTTAAAATCATCTACTGTATGTTGCTAGGTATGGTTAAGAAGGGTATCAGAAATCCACAATGGAAGACTTATTTTAAAGTTATACCTCTATTGCATATTCCTGTCTTAAATCATAATTTAATATAGATTCTTAGCTGTGGATAATAGTATCCTAATTTCACGTCCTTAAATACTACCTTTTCTTTTCATTCAAATAGTTGCTCTAACTGAATTATTTCCTGAGCTCTCAATACTTCTTGCTTAGATTCGTTCAGCTGTCTTCAGTACCTCATATCTAATTCTCATCTATGATACATTATTTAAATAACTTTCAGGGAGTTTAAGCAAAAGAATTAAGGATGTCAGCAATATAATTCTGCTCTCTGTTATTTTGGCAAGAACAGATCCACTGAATTATAATGAGTCCCACTTTTTATGTGGTAGAAATAGTACAGTTGTAAACATGTCTTTCACTCATTCCAGAGCATGGCTTGCTCAAGGAGGATACACACAAACTGGATAGGATTCAGGAGAGACATGCTTTCAATTTCCATTGGCTTTCAGTTGAAGTTTTTTGCGCAGTAAAAAATAGCGCATTGGAGAGGAGGGGTACTGTACAATCAAGATGGGAACTGTGGCAGGAACAAAGTATTAAAGTCCCCACTGCAGTCTTGCTATATTTTACACACGCACGCACACACATTTGTAAAAGACAGAAGAATTACTGTAACATAATCTAAAGAAGGCCTACCTCCGTGTTTTAGGATCATCATCCTAAATTGATTTAAAAAAACACTGGGATTTGTTCTTTTTTTCAGGTTGTGGAATCAGCAGAAGGCTTACAGTAGTCCCTAAATGAAACATTAACAGCCCATTCCAACCCAAGTGCTAAGCAGCCCAAGTCAGACCTAAAGTCAGCCTAAGTCGTTTAGGTCAAAGTTAGGTCTGGAATGCAACCATTTAGGGCAAAGTTAGGTCAAAGTTAGGTCGAAGTTACAACCAACGGACTAAGAACAGCCCATTCCAACCCAAGGGCTAAGCAGCACAAGTCAGACCTAAAGTTGACCTAAAAGTGGGCGGAACATGGGCGGACCGTGGGTGTAACGGGGGCGGCAACCAATTAACGTTGGATTCCAGACCCTGGCAAGCACAGACACGCCCCCTCCAACACAAATGCTGACACAAAATTTAGGTCGACCAAAAAGGTGGACCCAAATTCGAGGAGACCCATAGGAGCCATTTTACCTTACCTAAGCCAGCCCTCTCCTGAAAATTTCTAACACCCTACTCCTGAGTTAGGTCAGAGTTAGGATGGAGTTGGGCCTGCTAGGTCTGGAAACCGACAGAGTTATGCCTAAGATAGGGAGCCTATCAGCACCCAGCCCCACCCAGCCTCATTCCCACAAAAGCCCAGCCCCAGACCTCCAGTCACTCTCTCTCTCTGAGCACGTGGTGTGGGGTTCTGTCCCTCACAGCCACAAAGTGGGACTTTGTCGGTGGAGGGCAAAATTCACAAACACCCCACTTCTCTCTTCTCCTCTCTGCCTCCCTCTAGGGCAGAGAGGGCTGTTCTGGCTGTGGCCAACCTGTTTACAGCTGTGCCTGGGCAGCTGCCTCCATGCAAGTGTTTGCTAACCCATGTCTTTCTCCCAGCCCCTCTTTCCCCCCCCCCACAGGCAACAACACCAGCAGGTAAGAGCAGGGTTTGTGCTGACATGTGGTCTGACTGCTGCCTCTTTGCATTTAGAAATATAGGAAGGATACATGCCTCTTTACCAATGTGTTGTCTCATAGCTGTCTGCATAGCCTGCCATGACATGCCTCTCTACCAATGTGTTGTCTCATAGCTGTCTGCATAGCCTGCCATGATATGCCTCTATACCAATGTGTTGTCTCATAGCTGCCTGCTTTGCCTGCTATGATATATAGGATACATGCCTCTTTACCACTGTTGTGTCTGATTGCTGCCTGTAGTCATGTGAGCAGACAATGCCACAAGTGTGGAACTGTTAGCCTTATGTAGACACCAGCTGTCCCCCCCCCCTTTTCTCCACAGGGTCTACTGACAGGTCAGTATTGCTAGGTTTGCCATGGTTGTGACCCCCAAGTTGTGTTGTTGTCTCTCTCTTTGACCCTTTCCCCTTACAGGATCATGCTCTCCTTACACCCAGGTAAGCAGCTCAGACCATGCTATGTGTGTCACACCTATCAGCTGTGTTTTATTTCTCTCCCTGCAGGCTTTTGCAACCGACACACTGGCTTGTTGTCAATGGTGACTGCTTCCACATACCAGCTGACATGTAACTCCCCCTTGTTCTTTGTCTCCCTAGGAACGTCCACTATCACCTACCTTCCTGGGAGCATCCCTGGGCCTGCAGTCTGGTTGCCCCACTGTTGTCTGCCTCAATGCTGCCAGAGGTCAGGGAGTCAGCCCTGCACCCCTCCTCAGCTGCCGGCGCTGCTGCTGCTCCACCTCCCTGGCTGTTGTTCTTGCTGCCCCTCCCCTTTCTATGGGGCAGGCTGTGGTTCCACAGGGGAAGAGCCTGCATCTCCAGGTCCATGGGGCAGGTGTGCTGCTGCTGCTTTCTGATTGGCTGCTGTGACTACTCCTGGCAGCCTTGCCTGGCCATCTCTGCTAACATTCCAGAACAATAAAGATGCCCCTTGGGCAGAGCCCCAGTGAAACATATGTGCCCAGTGTTTACACAAGCATTGCCCCCCACACACACAGAAAGCCCCCAGCACTGAAGCCCCTACATGAGTCCCATCCAGGGACTGCCACGGCCTTCCCTGGGAGAACCCAGCAGGGGCGCTGTGCGACCCCCATGGCACAGAGGGGAGGGGGGAGTCAGGGGGGCCTCTCAGGCAGGCAAACAGTGACAGCGCCTGTAATGAAGGCGCTTCCGTCAAAGGTCCGCCCGTAATGAAGGCGTCGAAGGTCCGCCCGTAATGAAGGCGCTTCCGTCGAAGGTCTGCCCGTAGTGCAGGCGCCTCCGTCGAAGGTCTGCCCGTAATGAAGGCGCTTCCGTTGAAGGTCCGCCCGTAATGCAGGCGCCTCCGTCGAAGGTCCGCCCGTAATGCAGCAACTTCCGCCCAAAGTCTGTCTGCATAAGAGGCGCCTGTTTATGCATCACCTTCATCTGCGGAGCGCCCCCTGTGTCCCTATCGGTCTCTGCAGACCCCTCTCTCGGAATCTGTCTCCCACCAGCCTTGTTGTCTGTCTGTCTGTCTCTGACCCACACATGCCCCTCCCCAGCACCCCCTGTCTGCCTGCCTGTGTGTCTGCCTCTCCTTCCACTCCCTGATGATGGCTGCTGGCCACCCCCCACCCTGCTAGAGCGCCTGCCGTGAGGCGCCGTCGTCGCCCCATCTGGGGGTGTGATGAGCTGTGTGAGCCCTTCACGCTCGCAGCAGACAAGCCCAAGGCATCTCTCGGTCTTGGCCGGGGCACAGAGCAGCAGGCACGCCGGGATGCCTTCTTTGTGGGCATTGCCCCGGCCTTGGAGACCCAGGGCTTCAGGCAATGCACGGGCGAGTCATGTCAGAGGCAGTTCCAGTCCTCATGAGACCCCCCTTGTGTGTGACGTTCCCACCCCCCTCCCCTTCCCTTCCCTCCCCCGCTCACCCCCCAGTGCAGCCTCAACGTGGCTTGGGGGTGGCATCGCCTTCTGCAGGAGGGAGGGGACGGCCACTCTCCCCTGCAGCAGGTGGCTGATGCACAGGGTGCCCTGTGGCGGCTGGGCTCAGGCACCTCGCTCACCTGTCACCTGCCCTGCGCCCACCACATGACTGGCGCAACCCCCCTGCCTGCGGTCAGCCCCTTTGCGACCGGGCTGCGACAGACCCTGTGGCAGCTGCCATGGTTGGACGCTGACACATGCAGACAGAGGCCTGCACATGCCTGAGCCAGACACGGAGCCTGGAGAAGAGTCTGCCTGCCTGGGAGTTAAGTGTTGTCTGGATCCTGGGGTGGTGCTGGGCCACAGAAACTGCAGCCTGCCTAACTCAGGCATAACTCTGACCTACCTCAGGCATAACTTCTGCCTAACTTAGGCTGCACTTGGGCCACACTTATGCCTGACTTGGAGAGGAGTTGGGTTGGAATGGGCTGTAACTGTGCAATCCTATCCAACTTACACCACCGGTGTAACTAGTGGTGCAGCGAGAACTTGAGGTCCCAGAACAGAAAGGGAATTCAAATCCCCTCTGAATCCCCCTTTGGAGGGGATTTGAATCCCCTTTCCGTTCTGGGGCCTCCTGTGGTGTAAGTTGGATAGGATTGCGCTGTGATGCCAACTTAAAAAAGGCAAGAAAGGATTGCTGCTTTCTTTTCTCCCAATGGTTGCAACCACTACTACTGTATATCCTCTATCATTTGTCCTGTATTTTAATACAAGTCCTAGGAACTATGCAGCAAGACTTGATAGTACAGGCTATGAGTCTTTTTCGCCTCTCTCTAACAGCAACCCTGTTCAGCACTGTTGCCAATCTATACGCCAGTCTGAAAATTTGGGAAGAGTTTCAAAGACCTCTTCCAAGACAGAGGGAAAAGAAGGGAAAAGAGGAAAGGTTAGGGGAAATTGGTTAAGAAAAAGATGTTCTCAACAAAAATTTTGAAAAACGCTAAAAAAGGATTTTTCAGGCAGTATGGCAATTTGTGATGCTACCACATACTGTAGGAGCCAATTCATAAGACGATTTTACCATGTGGCTATTAAGAGGAGGGGAGGAGTCCCTGTGTGTTGTCTTCCAGCTCAAATATAATTTTGTGAATCGGCCCCGTATTTGTGGCTGAGCAGGGATTTGTGGCTGAGCAGGGATTTTAAACAAGGTCTCTTGCAGGCAAATTGAACATGCTTTCTATGGTTTCTCAAGTCAGCTTCTCCATATAGGTATGAGAGATCATTCAAATTGCAAGAGGGTTGGATTACAGAATAATTGCTCTCCAGATATACCACATATCTTTTAAAAGTACACTTAAAAAAAAAAAGCCTACAAGTACCGTTTTTACACTCTTGGTGCCTGGCAATGGTTCATGCACAAGGACACTTCTAGACAGCTATTAGCTTGCTTGCTTTATTTTTTGTTAGACACTGTTCATAAATTGATAAAAACAAGGTACCTTTTATGGCTACTCTGCTTTTATCCTATTGATATTTCATTACATCCAAAGTTGTAGAGTCATCAGAACTAAATGTCTCTATATATTATATACAGTTTTACCAGCAACTTGAAAAAAAGGATACAGCTTTTCTAATATATCCCAATAGGCCCCTCTGTATAGGCAGCCATAAATCACAACACCTTCTATTACTTGTCACCCTATTGCGCTGTAAGCACAACACTAGCTTTTGGCACTAGAGGTCCATAAATTTTATTTGTGGTCACAACATCCTAACCAGGGCTGTGGAGTCAGTACACAAAATCTCAGACCCTATCCAAAATTGCTACCAACTCAGACTCCATGACTCCGACTCCATAGACCTGAAGAGGGCTGTGGAGTTGGAAGCAATTTTGGGTGAGGTCGGAGGTTTTGTGTACTGGCTGCACAGCCCTGCTCTCTCAGGCTATCACCCAGTCAGCAATGGTATGCCAACTATTATAACTAGCAGGGTTGTGGAGTCGGTAAACGCAAAGTTACTTCCAACTCAGACTCCACAGCCCTGCTCCTAACCCCAACTGCTCTACTCCCCCATATCCTAAATCACCCACAGAAGAGTCACCTTGCATTGGACTTAGAACCAACAAGAGAAATTCTCAGGGAGAGGGAAAGATCACTCTTTCACCTTGCAGTAGGCTGGAAGGCAATCAAAAAAGCATGACACAATGGGAAAGGTGGGGTATACATGCATTAAGTATTTAATAAACGAACTACATCTCCACCCAACAATCACAATGATTATCATCAGCAAGGAATATTGTACCTCTCAATGACATTCCACCTTTGGTCTCTAGTGTTAGGGGCAAAGCAACGTTTTCCCTGCCATAATACCATACTTTATTTCTTTCTCAAAAGAGTGATTGGAAGCCATTCATGGGTGAAAATATAGGCACAAGCGCGTCGCTAGAGCGAGGCGCGGGGGGCAGACTGTTGGAGAGTGACGCGTGCAGAGGCTGACGCGCACACCCACGTGCGCGTCACCTCCGCTGCGCGCGTCACCCTCCGGAGGCTCCGAGGCCGGGAGAAGGCCTCGGAGCATCCGCCCCGTCCGGGGCCTTCTGACGAGGCCCAATGCAGTGATACGTGATTTATAACATTTTTCGCGCATGCGCAGAACGTTTCTCGTTGTGCACATGCACGAAAAATGTAATAAATCATGTATTAACACATTGGGCCTCGTCATTAGGCCTCGGACAGCCGGACGGCCAGGGGTAGGTCCTTACAATTAAAAATTTTTGAGTGGGGGAATGGGGGGGTCACTAGGGCGGCAAGCGCCTAGGGACGCGCCTGTATAGGCATGCACACAGGAACACAACTTTCTGGTGTTTTCTGCCCTTACTGACCTCCAGATGAGATTATGTTTCATTGGTACCTATATTCTGCTATGGGAATGGCCAAATGAGTTTCTGGGGTACAATAATTCCTGAGGAGGAAGAGTCACTTTGCACAGTTTTGTGTCGTGTTCTGTTACACAATACGATACGAGAGTCCAATCCTTTTCATCTCAGGGAAGAGGCAAGGTCGTTCATTCACCTGTGCTCCAATGTGGTAAGATCTATCCATGGACAAAACTAAAGGCTTTTGGGAGTCAGCTGTAGCAGCTTCTCAATGCAGGTGAACACTTGCACGCCTTTTAGCATGTACAAACTGTGGCAAAATACTTCATTGGTTCCCTACCAAGTAGGAGGGTGCTTAGACGGAAGTCAAAGTCACACAGTGGTTCTATGGAATGTGACCTTGTTATTTAAAAGCTTAGCCCTTTTTACTCTTAACTGCACAAGAACAGAAAAATACCAAGATACTTGAAATGCCTAAACCATTAGAAATCCATTATAACAACTTTCCCTCAGTCACACATTTCCCTCAGTCAGTACATTGTGCATGATAAAGTGCCTTTCTGAGTCCATCTGATTTCAAAAATAACCACGGACTGGACACCTTGGAACGATCTATGCTACGTGATAAAGCAGCTCATGTGAGCAGACTTCGGCTATTTATAGTCTTTATGAAATCTGCATCCCAGTGTACAGCATCAATATTTTATCTTGGCGCTGACCATCAAAAGTTGCTTGGGATGATAAAAATGAAACACTTTTTTAAAAACTAAAACAGGATGAACAGACAGCAGCAAATAAAGAGCGACAATTTTGTTCTGCTCTTCAGAGGACTTGTACTCTTATTTAGAAATGTTAGCTTTATTAAAGCCTTGATGTGGAATAACGTGTGCATCGTACAGCGTATGATTGTGTGGCATCTTAAGATGGTACAGACAGAAAGTCATTTGACTGAAAGTACAAACAGTATGAAACAGAGGTCAAAACTCATATATTTTGAGTTATGTAATTCCGCACAAGTACCAGACCGACACAGAATTGAGTATTTAAACATGCAAGGAGTGATTTATGAAAGTTGCCAGGTAGTAATTTTAAAATTTTAATGCAGAAATCTAACAATTTAGAACGAAAACTTTCATGGCCAGCTATAATTTTCCAGGAGATAGGGTATATGGGTGAAGATGCCATGTAGATAAATTTTTGTAAGAACCAAAAAATTACGATTAAAAACATGTTTAAAAATGGGAATCACAGGCTTAAAAACAGAGTAAAAACATGTAACCACGAGTTTAAAAACAAGTTAAAATCTCATAAAGGACTGAAGTTCAAAGACCGATGTTTCGTCCTCATCTGCGGACTTTTTCTAGGTAACCACAGCGGGGCTGTGTAGATGGCGTTGAGCAACACAGAAAACACTGGCGTTTAAAAGATTCAGCAGCTCAAAAGTGCGCAAAAAGCAAGCAATAATTAAAACCGGAAATAAGCAATGTCCGTTGGTAATCAGCGCAGGCAGAAATCTAACAGGTTAGAATGCCAGGGAGTATGGCCTATTTTGTACATGCTGGATTCAGTCATTTTGACTGGTCAAAAAATTCAAGGCAGAGACTCTTGCAACCTGATCCTAAGCTTCAGAACAACCTGAATAAGCAATTCTTCAGAAGTATAATTGAGTTCAATGGAATGTACATCCATTATTAGTATGCTTAGGATTACACCCTTAGGATGCAGGCAGTGTACAACAGGGATACATAATTTGAATATGAACATTAGCTATGATAAGACAAACAATAGTTGAACAGAAATGAAACAATACAGAACAAGTATACTCTATCAGTACCCACAATGCCGGACCCCACCTAATAGCGCAGGGTTCGTATTTGCCCCAGCCTCAGCGTGAACACAGGAGGAAAAAGGGGAGGGCCGCTTAGAGGGCCCTCCGGTGGGCTGGCTTGTGAGGGGGGCGGGGCATCCTAGGCTTTACCTGTGGGTCCCAGCAGCATTGTTGCCACTTCTAATTCTTTGATGAGCAGCTGACCTGTCCATCTAACTCGTCGTCCCGAGACTCACTCCATCGTTCGTTTGGTCAACTGGATAACGGTAAGGCACATGGGGCGAGGGCTTGGGGATGGCTGGAGTCAATGGAGCCGAAATTAATTATTTCAGCCTGCGAGCTTTAAACGATGGCCGGTTACCTCTGTGTGCTGCGGAGCCCGCTTTTGGGGTCTCGCACGTACGGGATGATCCTCCAGAGCCTCGCGGTACGTTCTTTAGTGGGAGCCTCCGGCCCTGGCAGGGCCTGGTCCGGTGCGGGGATAGACTCTCTCTGCGGACTTTCTCATCCCTTTTTTCCGCTGTCGTGTGGCTTCTGATCCTTGATTGGGAGCCTACGGCACTAGCAGGGAGCGCAGAGGAGTGCCGGCGGAGGAGGCCGCAGCGAGAGGGCGACAGGGTAGGTGAGTGTGGCCGGAGGCACAGACTGCAGTAACAGCGGTTTGCGCCCCCACCTGGCAGGGCCACCCTCCCCCTCGGCTCTTCCACCATTCTGTGCACGTTTGCAAGGTTGAAATGGCAGCGCCCTCCGCAGCCGCATGGCCTCCTCGACCTGCCTAAAATGGCAGCGCCGCATGACCTTCCTTCGACTCGCCTAAAACGGTGGCGCCCTATGCCCTTCCTCCGACCTGCCTAAAATGGCAGTGCCCTATGCGGGGTTGGCAAGCGACCTGCTTTGACCTTCCTTGCGGTCTGCTTAATGCGGCCTCCCCTGACCCGTCCGATATGGCATCGCCCGTGTAGCCGCATGGTGCGACCTTCCCGGACCTGCTCGGAGGGCTGCGCCCTTGGCAACGATCTTGCCGCGGGCGTCAGGGAGCACCTGCCCTCCCGCGCCCGCCCGAGCGGCAGCGGCGCATGCCGGATCGCCCGAGGGTCGCACTGAGTGGCATTTGGACTGCGGACACAGCCACTAGAAGGTCCTGTGAAGGAGCCAGAGATCACCCATATGTTTATTCCTATATTTCTGTATCTATAGATATCATGTAGTATGTCTGTATCTTGATGTACAGAAGACTGTAAGGGAGACAAGTTTATAGTCCCTTTTGAAATGCTGATGTCTTTGTAAGTGTGAAAGTAAAGACAGCTCAAGAAAGAAACCAGGCCTTGCTTTGAAATGCGCCTCAAGGACAGAGATAAGGAAGATCCGCTGCTAGGTGATTAGTCACCATAAAACATAGGAAAAGCGAAACTAGAAATCTTCACACAGGTGTCATAAATTAGATCTAAGTCCTCCAAAGATGGGCATACGTGCAGGACATATGATTGGTCAGTTTGTGCCAGTTTGAGTCCCCCACCTTTGGAGAAAGAACCGTTATGGTATTGTATAAAAGTAAGAGCTGCCTGAGCTTGAGGTCTCTCTCCTTTTGGTCGGTGCAGCGGGAGCTTCTGGCCGATCTGCATAAGAATGTCTTCAACAAGTCTGTAGGTATGTAGTAGCTAGGGATTAGTCAGCCTTTGTTATGTTCTTCTGTGCCTGTCTGTGCCTGTTTGTTATGTCTTTTGGGCAAGCCTATGTAACCACCCCGGCTGGGGGAAAGCAGGTTTGCACCTTAAACGAAATCTTCTACTTCTAAAATAAATTCTCTTATATTCTAAACAGGACTGTGTGTATTAGAATCTAAGACCAACCTAGGAGAAGCATTGGTGGGTGAAGGGAAAACAGGGAACGAACGGTGCTGTCGGAGCGACAGTGGGAGGAAGATATCCCAAGGTGGCCGGGTCCCAACGAAGAGGGAGGCTGAAGGGATCTTTACGCACTGCAGGGATGAGCAGTGGACCGGGGTTGACTCTGGGGGCGTTGTAGATAAAACACAGCCATAGCTGCGGGAATAACGTAGTGCCGTAAATAAGGCCAGGCAAATTGAGTCCTTTTGCTGTACCCCAGAGTCGCACGACCTTGACAGGTCCTGCCTGGGGGGTGCCGCATGGTGGCTGCAGGCGGTCCTTGCAGGTTCAGTCTTGCACTCTCGCAATAAGGAACTAGTTGTGGATGCATTAGGGCTAGATGAATGGATTGCTCTAGAGGAAAGGGTCGCGTGGCGCTGATTTAATTAAGTACTGTGATTCAATGAATTGAAGCATGGAATCTAAAAGAGCTGATTCTGTTTATTCTGGAACGGATTGGATTATACTAGAATTAATGGTATATAGTTAATAATTGATCCAGTTTATTAATTGATTTAGTTTATATTAGAATGAATTGGATTATACCTGATGTCGATTATACTTGATTCAATTTATATTGGAATGAATTGTATTATGCTTGACATGGTGGTACATAATCATGTTGAACATGATTAGATAAACATTAGATAATAAATATATAATATACAATAACAATAAAAATTAAATAACAATGAATATATAAATGCACAATATTAATAAGGAGCGGACACACCAGCTATGAGCGGGTTACCTAACCGCAAACTGGGCTACCCCCGATTGGCACCCCTCTGGTGCTACGGAGGCAGCTTTGTCATGTCATATCTTTTGTTCTCTTGCAGGTTTCTCTCCCCCCTCTCTTTTGCTTATTATTTGACAGATCATTATGCCAAAGAAGCAACAGAAAGCATGTGGCAGGGCAAGGCGTCCGGCACCACGTGCACCTTCTCCAGTATCAACTGACGATGATGACCAGCCTATGGAGTTTGTAATGGAGGCCATCGAGAAACTGCAGGCTTGGCAGAAAAAGAGGGCATCCAAGAAGGGGGGTAGGGCTCCAGCTGGAAAGCGGGCCCGCAGGCCTTCTGGCTGCGCGGATCAACTCCTTTCGTTGCGGGGTAATCTTAAGACTGGGGGGTAGGAAGTGCAGCTGGTGGGGCAGAGGCCACGGAAGTGGCCCCGCTGATGAGGCACCTACCCCCGATGCTGATGTGCTAATAAATCATGAAGGCAGGGGTAACCCTGAGGAGGTTTCAACCGGTGTTGGAGAGCCGGCTGAAGGTTGGTGCGCTCAGGCAGATACGGGTGCTACCTTGGGGAACTGTATGGGTTCAAGGTGAGGGTGCTACCCTGCCCACATCGGCTAATGCTGGTCCTGTGGCTTGCAGTTGCAGGCATTCATCGGCTGGGCCACTGACCGCAGTTCACACTGCTTTACCAACCAGCCCAGTGCAGACACCGGCACCCCCTCTTGGTGTGCACGCTGCTCAGCAATCAGCCATTCCGGCTCCTTTCCCCTCCAGCTCTTCTCAAGTAGTGGTGCCCACCAACGATACTGTGGCATTTACACCCCCAGCTCCAGTCAAGCGGAAAAGCCTCCCTTTAGGCGTGCATTTGACCCAAGCGGCGTGGGGAGTACATCGATATGTTTAGCCTGCTACATGCAGAACCAGATCCCCCGGAAAAGCTGGGCAAGCCTGTTTGCGACCCCGAGATGGTGCGCAGGCGGAAAGTCAACTGCAACTGGAATAACTGGGTGACGGGATACATCACATATTGCGGCGTAATGCTTCAAGGCGTGCCCACAGGCTGGAGTCCCTCTTAAAGTATTTTGACCTCATACTTAAGGCTTACAGGGGCTTTGCTGAGGGGGGGGGCTTGCTTGCCTATGATGAGAGATTTAGGATAACAGCAGCTAATGATCCCTCGCTCATCTGGGAGAAGTCCAACAGGGAGCTATGGGAGCACATAGTAGCACCCGGTAGACATACAGGGGGTGACCGCTCTGATAGCGGCCACCTAATTTGTCGAAGCCCCTCAGTAGACACTCTTACCATGGCAACCGAGCAGTCCCAGGCCTCTGGGCAGGGGGTTCCACCTCCACGAGTGCACTATGAGTTTAACGCAGGGGGTCAATGCAGCAGGAGTGACTGTATCTACCAGCACGCGTGCGGCCTCTGTGGGGCGTGGGCGGGCACCCGTCCAGCTCCTGCAGCAAGGCCAGATGGACCCAGCCCGGGAAGGGGCGTTCTGGCAACAGAAGGAAGGGGGTGCCTCCCAGGAGACGGCAGCACTGCTGTGGGGCCCAAGTCTGATTAGGAGGGAATGGTTGGCCAGGCTGTTTGTTGATTACCCAGATGTGGAGGCGGCCAAGGCGGGCAAGTATTTGACTTGAGGGATTTACCAGGGGTATTCGCATTCCCTCACCTTCCCCGTCATCACCTTCCCCGTCATCGGCCGCCTTGAGTGCCCTCGGGAGAAAGGCAGGGTATAAATTCTTTAAATAAATAAATAAATAAATAAAATAAATCTCCCCCCCCTACCCGGCCGGATGATTCATTGCCCCATAGCACTCGGCAAGGATCAGACACCTCAGACAGGGCCCTGCAGAGGTGTGGCTGCATCTCCGGTCAGCGGCGTTTCTGAGGTAGGGGCGGAGCTGTATGTCATGCCGCGTCCTAGTACCATGTGTAGAACGGGAACGAGGAGGTGCCAGCCCCTCGCCGTTGGAACCATTCCGCGCGGTGAAGGCGATGGGGAGGAGACTGCAGGGCTGGCCTTGGCTTGGACCACGTGGCCTGCGTTAGATGCCCTCCAGCTCAGCGTGGGTCTGAGTGGTCCTGCTGCCCCGGCCCTGCAAGGGGTTGACAGTGAAAAGCCCGCCTTCCTCGCAGGGGCTGTGGCTTGGAGTCAGGGTGGAACGCCCGCCCTGGGGGAGGGCTCCGGCCCGTTCCCCCCTTTCACTACAGCCGGCAGCCTCGTGCACTGTTCTTTGTCCTACCTAAAATCCTGCTGGTCTCCTGATCTTTATCTTTCTGTTATTTGCTTTAATAAAAGTGGCCCTTTATACCCATATTACTGACTCGTGTTTTTACTGGGGAATGCTTGGGCAAATGCCTTAAGAAACAGACGTTTTTGCATGGCAGGGAAAACTGTAAAGCAAGTAGACCAACCAGACATCTCAAAGGAGGGTGTTAATGTGGATGGCTAAAGGAGGTCCTACTCCACACCGTTGCAGATCTTACCACAGTAGGAATGAGAAGCCTGGTCTCCTCAAATCATCTCAATGAGTGGAGAGGACCACATGGGCATACTTATTGAGCTACGAAAAACCCAGGCCATTAAGGCTTTTTAAAAATGACCTTGTGCTCAACTCAGAACCTATATGACAGACGATGTAGTCTCATTATAACTGGAGCAATATAATACTGCATCTTCTCTATGTTCTAGTCCAGGGATTCTTAAAGTGGTGGGTCATGACCCACCACTTTTTCTGGAAGTGTCCAATTTACCTTTAAGGGTAAATCGAATGGCGGCGGCGGCGCTCCAGGATCTCACCTGCTGACGAACCAAAAACACTGTTTTCAACATACCTGATTGTCCTGCCAGCTCCCCAAAAGGTCTGGGGCGGGGCCTGTGGCCACCTCCACAAACCTCCCCAAGGCTTTAAACAGCGGTGATCTCATTCCAAATCACACTTTTGGGTTTTTTTTAAATTTGATTGCCTCTGTTTAGAGCCTTGGGGAGGCCTGTGGAAGCGGCCACAGCCCCCCCCCCCCAGACCTGAACAACCAGGTACATTGAAAACAGCGTTTTTCGTTCAGGGCAGGCGTGATCCTGGAGTGCTGCCACTGACATATCTCCACCCCTGCAAAGACTTACAGGGGAGTAAGCTCCCCTGTAGAACTTTGAGAAACTCTGCTCTAGTCAAAAGGTGAGTTGCTTCATTGTATTAACTGAAGCTTGTGAGCCACTCTCAAGGGGAGCCCAACAAAGAATGTGTTAGTCATCTAAGCAAAAATAGTACAAATGTATGAAAGAAGCACTATCTCAGAGTGTGGAAGGGTAGCTGAACTGGGTACTATCCTGGTAAAGTGGTAATATCCACTATGACTAGATGTACATTAGACAACAGAACAGGGTCCAGATGACACACCCAGGTGTATGCCCAATTTTTCAGAGGGAGCATGAACCCATTAAGGACAAGAACCACTCCAGATCAACTAACCATCAACAGCTCTTATGATATGATTTCAATTTGTTAGCCTTCATCCACTCCAGAACTCAGGCACTGACTCAGGGAATTAACTGCTGCTCCTGGATCTGGTAAAAGAGACACAGCACTCCAAAACTACAGGCAATCACAATGGTGGCTACAAACAGACATTAAAAAGGGGTGAACAAGACAGAACTGTAACAGACCGCCCCCCATATAATAAGCAGAACAGCTGTCTGCGGCACTGGCCAAACTGGAGTAGAATCAGTACAATACGATGACCCAATTCTGCCCATTTAAGCCAATCCAGAAGATTTTGATGATCCATCATATCAAAGCCAGTAACAGCCCAATCCTAACCAACTTTCCAGCACCAATGCAGCCAGAGGTAAGTAAACAAACATTACATTTCCTTACCTTAAGGAGGCCCCCATGACTCCCCCCCCTTCGCAGAAAGCAGCACACACACCGTTGGCATGGCTGCATCACTGCTGGAAAGTTGGTTCGGATTGGGCTGTGTGAGATCCAAAAGGACAAACAAGGTCGTCACACTGCCCTTCCCACATCTGCATGTTCATTCAGCAAGGTCACCAACATAATTTCTGTTCTGAATCCCTGGCCTGTTCTGATTGATTCGGGTCTTGAAAAGCGGACTCTTCCATAAAACCCTGGGGTTGATACACAACTTAATTTGGATGTCAATAAGAATTTATTTAACCACAATAATCATAGCATGCATACAATGGTTTCTGAGCTAAGAAAATGGCACAGCATGCAGTTGAGAAATACTGGTGCTAACTTGAGCTACAAATCAATGACTCCACTTAACAAAATAAAAAGAAGCATTATTCGGAGCTCACTCCCTGAAGTGGCTATGTTGTTCAGGAAATAAACATTCTCTCTTAAACTAGCTCTAATGGACCTGTAAAGGAGAATTAAAGAAAATGTAAGGAACTAGCCCACAAATAGCGGCTCACAGTACATAAATTTTAAAGAAAGTGTAAGGCTGCAATCGTAAGCATATTATTAAGAATAAAAATAAGTCAGTCACACATACACACACACATACACACCACTTGTATAACAGAACTTTGCACATTTCAGAAGGTTGCCCAAGGACTCAATGACAGAACAGGAGATCTGCCTCCATCATGTAGAAGGTGGGGGGGGGGGAGGCAGAATGCAAAAAGGGACTAAGGTAAGGTGCAGAATCCTTCCAATTTCAAGACCCTACCAAAATGGCTCAATAAACTGTCCGAGTTGACAAGTGGCACATCTTACAAAAATTATATAATGTTCTCTGAGAATGCTTATATGCCTTCAGCAGCAACAACAAAAGATTTTCTAGCTACAGTGCATTGCTCTACACTTACACTCTGGGACATAGTTATTAATTCATACATGTTTTTAAGAACATAAGAAGAGACCTGCTGGATCAGGCCAAAAGCCCATCTAGTCCAGCTTCCTGTATCACACAGTGGCCCCACCAGATGCCTCAGGGAGCACACGACAACAAGAGCACATTTGAAAAACACATTTTACCCCAAACTTGGGCAAAAGAAAGAATTGTGTGCACATACAGATTTTTGGCTCCAGGACCCAGACGTAGCAGAGTTGCAGCTGCATAAGGCTGCATAGCAATCTGATCTTGCTATGGAAACTGGAACAAAGCAGGATTCCTATGACCCTATCCTATCCTTGAGATCCTCTAGTTTATACCCAGGTATGCTGGCGCAACACTGGAAAAACCCGTGCTGACCTAACTCTGCTGGCAGAGAGGCCAAAAGAGGGAAGAGATTGAGGCATAACATGTGGGCAGGACAAGGAGCAGTTAACAGATGCTATACCCTCACCCCTTTCAAACAATGAACACACCCCAAATGGTGGGAAAATGCCACAGCAATGACAGAGCTGGCATAGAGTAAACCCACTGGGAACAATTGGGAAGATTAAAAAAACTACAGAATCACACTTTCTGCCACCCCCAGCTCTACGCTTACCATTCGTCCCAGAAAAACCGGGACAGTCCCGGAAATGGACCTCCATTCCCGGAATTGTCCCGGAATGGTTTTCCAGGCCGGTTGGTAAGCTCCGCCGCCACCGCCTCCATTTTGAAAGTGGAAGAACTTACCTGGGCTCTGGCATCTCCCTCGCGAGATTTGGGTGCTGACATCTTGGACCTCGCAAGATTTTGCGAGTCAAGATGCTGGTGCCGGGTAAGTTTCTTTAATGGCGGCGGCTAGTGGGTGAGTAGGCCGTTCGTTCACCCGCTCT
Source organism: Plestiodon gilberti rubricaudatus (assembly GCA_026170595.1). Classification (NCBI taxonomy): domain Eukaryota; kingdom Metazoa; phylum Chordata; class Lepidosauria; order Squamata; family Scincidae; genus Plestiodon; species Plestiodon gilberti. The sequence continues at coordinate 30,147,322 of JANXHW010000003.1, read as the reverse complement.
CTCACCGGCCCGGGGCGAATGACAGCCTGCCCGGGCCTCACGAGCCTCTGTCCGGGCAGGCTTTCGTTCACCCGCTCTCTCACTGGCACGGAGCCAGCGAGAGAGTGGGTGAACGACAGCAGGCAGGCTCCCTCCAGATCAGCAGCACGACGAGGAGCAGCACGACGGTGACGATGGGGTAAGTAAAATTAATTATTTAATTGCATAAATAAATAAATACATAAATACATAAAACTGCGGGGGCACTTTGCGCCCCCTTCGGTTGTTAAAATATGGTAAGCCTACCCAGCTCTGCCCACTTTCCTACAATGGAGCAAAGGAAAACAATGGTAGCCAGTCACACACAAAACCCTGCTAAGGAGTCTACAGCTCAGATGATGAAACATGCAGCATGAGGCTACACCTCTTTGGACTTTCAAAAGGACAAACAGAATGGAGCAGTATTTATCAACCTACAGGACCAAAAAGCTCATACAAAGCTACTAAGTTTCTGCTTGGCATGGATTTCTAAAATAAGCACAACAGCCTTGCCATGAAGGGAAACTGGCAATCTTAGTGCGAGAGCAACTCACCTGAATATGGAGTTTTGGTGATGTGCAAGCAAGTACTGTACTAGGAGGAGCCCAGGAGGGCTGCAAACAACAAAGGCTGCAAACAACGAGACATCAACAGGATTACTCTCAGTTCAATTACACTAAAGCCCTACCAATGTTAGGGCTATACAGCCCAATCCAACCTAAGTCTTATTCCGGCCCAAACGGCGCTATTCCATCTTAAAATCAGCCTAGGGCGATTTAGGATGGAATAGAGCCGTTTAGGCTGAATTTACGATAACTTTGTGACGGGCATAGGAAGTGTTTAGGACTGGTGGCCTAAGTGTGTAGCCCTGCCTAAGTTTGGCCTAAGAGTGGGTGTGTCAGGGGCGTGTCAGGGGCGTGTCGGGGCGTAACAGGGGCGTGTCAGCTTTTAGGGCCGTATCCAGACATTGGCAAGCTCCAACACGCCCCCTCGAGCTCCGAGAAGTTCCTAAAATTTAGGTGGACCAAAAAGGTGGTCCTAAATTTGAGGAGACACATAGGTGCAATTTTACCTTACACACTCCAGCCCTATCCCGAAAATTTCAAACACCACACTCCCGAGTTGGGCCACAGTTAGGCCGGAGTAGCAGCAGCAATGTCTGGATACGGCCGAAGATAGGCACCTAATCAGCACCCAGCCGCACCCAGCCTCATTCCCACAAAAGCCCAGCCCCAGACCTCCATTCTCCCTCTCTCTCAGAGCATGTGGCGTGGGGCTCTGTCCCCCACAGCCACAAAGTGGGACTTTGGTGCAGGGGAGCTCTTGGCTCCAAAATTCACAAACACCTCTCTTCTCTTCTTTTCTCTTCTCTTCTCTGTTTTCACTGGACTTCTCTTCTCTGCTCCCCTCAAGGGCAGAGAGAGCTTCTCTGGCTACGGCCAAACTGTTAACAGCTGTGCCTGGGCAGCTGTCTCCATGCAAGCTCTTGCTAACCAATGTCTCTCTCCCAGCTTCTCCCCCCCCAGGGAACCCCTGGCTACGGCCACAACACCAGCACGTAAGAGCAGGGGGGTCTGTGCTGAAATGTTATCTGATATCTGCCTGTTAGCAACTGCGTGATAGGATATCTGCCTGTTAGCAACTGCGTGATAGGATTTCTGCCTGTAGCCACTGTGTTCTCTGATATCTGCCTGTTTGCCATGGTAACAGAACCCTCCATGTTTGTGGAAATGTTACTTGCCTGTAGACAACAGCTGTCTCACTCTCTCTCCCCTTTTGCCCCCACAGGGTCTACTGACAGGTGAGTGTTTGTGTATTGCTGTGCCATGTTCAATGCTCCACAGTTGTGTTGTGTTCTCTCTCTCTGACCTCTGTCCCTTACAGGATTATGCTCTCCTTACGTCCAGGTAAGCACCTCAAACCAGACCATGAGTGTAACCCTTAGCAGCTGTGTTTTTTCTCTCCCTGCAGGCTTTTGCCCAGCCACCGACACCCTGGTGTGATCTCAAAGGCTATTGCAACCAGACACCAAGCGGACTTTAAACTCCCCCTTGTTTTTTGTCTTCCCAGGAACATCCTCCGCCACCTACCAGGGGCTGTAGGGAGGGAGCCCCATGTTTGCCTGCCTCGATGCTGCCACATGCCAAGGAGCCAGCCCTGCAATGTTCCTCAGCAACAGCAGCAGCTGCTGCACCACCCCCTGGCTGTCATACTTATTTTCCCTCCCCTTTTGTTCTGCAGGCTGCAGTTCCACAGGGGAAGAGCCCATGCTGCTGCTTTGAGATCGGCTGCTGGGCCTGTGACCACCCATGCCAGCCTCGCCTGGCCAACTCTGCTCTGGTTCCAGAACAATAAAGACGCCCCTCGGGCAGAGTCCCCTTGAAACACATGTGCCAAATGTTACACAAGCATTGCCCCACACACACAGACAGCCCCCACCAGTCAAGCCCCTGCACGAATCCCAGCCAGGTGCTGCCAATACCTTCCCAGGGAGATTGCAGCAGGAGGGCAGGAGCTGGGGGGCGGCCCGGGCAAGCAAACAGTGAAAGCTGCTATGCGCCTGCGCCCGGGCCCTTGCCAACCGGGCTGCCAAGGACGCTGCAGCAGCTGCAGTCGATCAGCACTGACAAGTGTGGGAAGGGTGTGGCGCATGCGCGAGACGGACGCCAAGCCGCAGGAGCCTGCCTGCTTGCTTCAGAGGTAAGTTTTGCCTTGATCTTGGGCTGGTGCTGGGTCACAGATATTCCGGACTACCTAACTCAGGAATAGCAGCAGCCTAACTATGGCCTAGCTTAGGCCAGAATAGCCAGGGAAGTTGGGTCGGATTGAGCCCTTAGACAGATACCAATTATTGAGCAATATTAATCCTCATTATGTGATCTGGCAACTGTGCATTTCAGTACAACTGTTTTCAGGGGCATTGGTGAACTTTGCGTAGTGCCTTCAGAGAATTCTCAGTCATTTTTATAATAGAACCCATATATAGTTTAGGAGGCACAGACAGACAGACAGACACTGCAGTTCAAAGGCAAATCTCACTTTCACATCACTAAGAATATTGCTTTGTTACAATCATCCCATTGTTTTCCTTTTGTATTTACTGAAAAATATGGCCACGTCTGTGGATTCAATGACACTCTCAAGGGAATCTTTTCATCACCATGTACTCAGAATCTCACACAGTCAAGCTTCTGAGCCATCAACAGTATGAAAAATCTCACCCCAAAACAGTAAACTGAAAAGAAACAATAAACGATGAGCAATGTTCCCTAAGGGAGGAAAAGTTAGATGGTGAAGCTTCCCCCCAAAACCTATGAAACCATCAGGCTCAAGAGCAGGGTTCCCTCTGAGGGGTCAGCACCACTGCATGGACCCCTTCTCTGGCTGCGTGGCAGCATCTCCGGATGCACAGCGATGACATCATACGTTGTTGCTGGACTTCCAAGTGCGCCGAGCTCAGAGGAGCTAGGTTTTAAGCTGCATATTTATTTAAAAAAAATTATACCCCACCTTTTCCTATGCCAAAGGCAAATGCCCAAGGCGGCTTACAACAGAAATTAAAATACATAATTTAAAATACTGTATTTCTTCAATTCTAAGATGCATGTTTTTTCCCAATTATGCATTTCAAAAAATGGGGTGCGTCTTAGAATCGAAGGTCTCAAAAAGCACCCCAAAATGCCATCTTCTTACTTACGGGGGCTTGGGGGAGCTTCAGGGAGACCTGTGTGACCCTCTGCAGGCCTCCCTGATCTTCAGTTCGGCAAAAACCGGTGATTTTCAGCCATTTCCGGTTTTCGCGAAAACCAGAAATGGCCAAAAATCGCTGTTTTTCACTGAACTGAAGATCAGGGAGGCCTGCAGAGGGTTGCACAGGCCTCCCTGAAGCTCCCGCAAGCCCAGGTAACGAAGGAAATGGCACTTTCTGGCAGGGCCAGAAATGCTATGCAAAGCCAGTGCACTCAGTCATCCTCAGCTGCAGGAGACATGCTGGGGAGAGTTGGTGCTGTGCGGGTAGATTCAATGATGGGAGGTGAGTCTTACAATCAATGGATTTTTTTTCCCCTGCTGGTGGTACTGAAAGTAAAGGTGCACCTTAGAATCAATGGCGCCTCAGACTCGAAGAAATACGGTAATACATAAAATAAGTTTAAACAATACATAACCGTACATAAACAAATTTAAAAACAATAAAATCCACTGGGGGGCGGAGCAGAGAAGCATAGACGTGCAGCTTAGAGGGAAGTCTGCTCAAGAGCTCCCGGCACCTGAGGTGGTGTGTCAAATGGCCCTCTAACCTGATGATGTGGCAGCCTCTACTGCACCAACTCCCTGGATTGGAAAAGGAAGGAGATGGAGTGGAAGAGAAAGTGTGGAAGAGAAGTGGGTTCTCAACACTCAGGTGTTCTCAACCTGTTCCCGGCCGAGTACCACCATCATCATCCAGTTACTTCTGAGTTTTCAGGTTTTTGGAGGCGCTGGTAGGAGGCTCTGAGCGGGTGGGAGGACCCTTCTCAGTGTTCCCAAGAGGCTCAGCCAAAGGTAGGAGCCTCTCAGTAGCGAAAACTCGGCGCTGAAAGTGCCGCATTGGGGCGGGGTTCCAGCGGTCTGGTGGTCCGAGTACCACCAGCGGTCGGCTGAAGTACAACTGGTGGTACAAGTACCACTGGTTGAGAACCCCTCTAGTCCACTATTCTTCTCTTCTTCACACTTCCTCTTCTACTCCTTCCCCCTGCTTTCTTTCCCAATCCAGAGCGTGGGAGGAAAAGCAGGGAAAAGTGGGCAGATGAAGGTGATTGTACCCTGCCAACCTACTGCCTGAGGTGACTGTCTCAGTCAGTCTCATGGATGGGTCAGCCCTGGAAGAGCTCTAGTAAACAACAGGAGTTTTAGAGCTATGGGTTCATATACCATTATCAGCTTGACTTTGCTGTCCTAAGAACAGCTCTTCTGTTCCCTCTGATGAAATATTGGATTTAGCAGAACAACCAGTAAAATCAATATTAACCCAGGGCAAAGCTAGCCATCATCCTGCATACAGAGTTGTGGTGAACATATTCTGTTGATGAAAGGATAGTTGGAAAGGAAACAGGATTGGAAGGGAAGACATCACAGCAAGGGCAGCACACTTCTCCTCCCATCCCCTCAGAGTTGCAAGAAGAACAGACTTGCAAGAAGGAGCAATCTACACCGCTGAGTGAAAACCACACATTATAGCAATTTGGTTTTTTTTCTTGCCTAAGAAAACTAATACCGTATTGTCCCGAGTATAAAACGCACCTGATTATAAGACGCACCCTTAAAGTTTGGTGCTATTAAAAAAAATTAATTAAATCACTGGCATTAAATTGCAACAGCCTGATTATAAGAAGCACCCCTAAGTTTAAAAATTTAAATTAGGAGAAGAAAGGGAGTCTTATACTCAGACCAATACGGTAAATACAATATTGTTCATGTACTAGTATGGAGATATTCAAAGGGTAACAGACAGGCTATGAAAGCTAAATGCAGTCACCTGTAAAAATTTCTCCCCTTTCCCTTCCAGTGGAAAAAGCCCTGACCACCTCTCCATCTTCTCCCTTTAAAAGTGCCAGCAAAAGTGCCAACTGTCTTTAAAAGTGCATGTTAACTCAAGGAATATTTGAGTCCATGCGAGTTGCTATTTCTCCAAGGATTATTACATTGCATTACACATGAGTGGAATATGCTGGTAAAGTACACTGTTAGCAAGTGTGCAGAGGTGCAAGTTATATCTCCAGCTGCGATGGCAATGATTCATTCTCCCTATGCTTGCATTTGCTGCCAGTGCCATACAAAGCCTTGGGATCTGATCATGAGACTTTTGGGGATGTGGGAGCATTTGAAATGTTTTTACTTTGTGTTCAAACATTTTAAAAAAAATGAGTGTGATCACTAAAGAGAAGCCAATGTTTTTTCGGTCACAATATTTTGGTCTGGCATGTGGCGGCTACAGTGCTGAATTACAGTGCAGCATTTCTTCTAAAGCATCCCAGCTGGGTCTTCTGGAGAGTTTTGTTGTATAGAAATGAAAAGTGTAATTCAGCTGTCTGGTTCAAATGGGAGAATTCTTCCATACCTAGAGGTACAGTACCAGGGGAGCCCACAGAAATATAAGAACAGCACTGGAGTGCTTTTTGGAATCTCCTTTTATTTTTAATAGAAGAACTTTCTGCTGTCACTTAGATGCAGAAAGTTGGGGGGAGGGGTCACACCAAAAATTAGAATTCAGCCTGATCTCAATGGAACTTGTTTCCAAGTATTTTTTAGGATCACCAATGTCTAGCCAGATCCAAGTCATGTAGCTGTTGTGCCTCGAAAGGTGCTTACACTGGGGAAGTATGTCACTGACAGCACAATCCTGTGTAAGGATCAGGCCCGGCGGCCGTTCTGCCACCGGGCCAGAGGTCTACTCGGGGAAGGGGACGCTCGTCCTCTTCCCCGGGTGTAACATCAGGCCGACCCGATTGGCCTCCTCCGATTTCCGTCAGCTAAATAGCTGGCGGAAATCGGAGGAGGCCATGTAACAGCCTAGCCGGCCCGGCGGGGACAGGGATATGGCCGAGGCCATCCCCTGCCCCCTCCCGGGCCGGCTAGGCCAATGGCCCCCCTCCCTCACCCGCCAAACCGCCCCCACCGGATCCTGCCTTACCTCGTCCGGCGGCCACTCTGGCAATGGAGCAAGGGAGGCCGGCCTCTGTGCCAGCCTTCCTTGCTCCCAAGTTGTCACAAATGTGCTTTACGGCATGTTCGTGATGTCTCCTGGCGACGGAACACTCGTCCCGTCACTGACGCAATCCTCAGGATTGCGCTGTTAAAAAGACAAACATCAGTGCTGGCATGTTGCATGTAGAGAAGTGAAATAAGCAGTTGGCCTTGAACTGTGAGTGAGTAAGCAAGCAAGCAAACTATGTGAGACAGAGTAATTTAAGTGGACCATTAGAATACATTCTTGTGTTTGCAGGCACGTGTGGTTTTTCATAATAGGGCAAGGTTTTCAGTTTGAATTTGTGAAAAAAAGAAGAGGAATGGCAAAGAGCTGTGGTTTTTATAAGTAAGGAATTTTACTGAGAACTTGTATGAGTTTAAGAAGCTGTGCTGTACTGAATCAATTGGTCCATCCAGCCCAGAACTGTCTGGTCTGACGAGCAGCAGTTATCCAGGGCTTCAGGAAGCTATAAAGCCAATTCTTTCTGTGCCTGCTACCTGTTCCTTTAACTGAAGATGCCAGGGATTGAACTGGTGACCTTTCATATGCAAAGCATATGCTCTACCTCTGAACTTTTATCTCTGTCTTAAAAGGCAATCTGTATGTGATAACAAGAATCTTCTAGAGAAGCTCTGTCTCATTTTAGGTACCAAGTCTCTATTTTTAAATACTACAGTATAAGCATGCTGCTTATAGCGTCCGTTAAAGGAAGGCACGAAGCAGCTAATTAAGGTAAGAGAATGGCTGGGGGGACACGCAGGGGCATTATTAGCTGCTCCATGTCTTCCTTTAAACTTCACGCGGGCCGGTCAGGGACAACCAAAGGGCCGAATGTGGCCCTGGGACCATTATTCTGTATTTGCACTTTCCTTTTGAAAGAGAATCCTAAATATGAAGACTGATTTCTTAGTGCTTTAACCAAGAGTTTCTGATGTGATAACCACAAGCAAAGTGATAATTCCAAATGCAAGCCGTTTGTTTGATAGATGTTTAATGTGTCTACCCTGTTTCCCTGAAAATAAGACCTTCCCTGAAAGTAAGACCTATCATCATTTTTGCATGTTTTTTGCTGGCACTTGTCAATATAAGTCCTCCCTGAAAGTAAGACCTAGCTAGGATCATCAGTCAGATGGACGTGACCCCCCCCCGGCACCCCCGCAACCCCCCGGCACTTACTTTGACCGATTTAAGCTTCATTCTTTCCCGAGGGTGCAAGGCTCTGGAAGGCCTGCACTTGAGTCTTCCACCATAGAGACGACGTGCTAGAGAGGCCAGCAAGGAGGCTGCAACCTTGCAGTCTCTCTAGCATGTTGTCTCTATGGTGGAGGACTCAAGTGCAGGCCTTCCAGGCCTTGCAGAGCCTTGCACCCTCGGGAAAGAATGAAGCTTTAATCGGTCAAAGTAAGTGTCGGGGGGGGGGGGTGTCGTGCCACAGGTTGGTAAAATAAGACCTCCCTGAAAATAAGACCTACTGCATTTTTGGAGCTAAAATTAATATGATACTATCTTATTTTCAGGGAAACACGGTAGGTGTTCGGAAAAAGCGTGGCCCTCTGTGATTGCATCCACTTCAGAGTATGACAGAGGGAGCTCTCATGACTAGATGTTCTCCCATATTAAAAAATACTCTGCCTGTGGAAGACCAGCATGGCATGAAGAAGGATTCAAGTATGCCGTTCGTTTATGAGCAGAGATTTTTAAATGGAGGGGAATATTCCAACATGACATTCTAAAATCAAACAATGCCAGGAAGATCTTGTCATATACCTTTTCTGAATTTTAAACTTGTTCTCTTGTTATCAGGTTCTGCTGAAATGTGATTGTTTTTCCTAATGTGTGCAGAGGTGAGGTAGTGGCAGTTTTAGTGCTAAATTGAATGAACCTGTAACAACTAGATGTTTTGGCTTCTGTAATTAGGCCACTTAAAACCACAGTACCGTATGTTGCATCTATTATCTTGTGGTGAAACACAATAGATTTTCTTTATGCCACTGCAGCCTATTCTTTTCAGCCATTTGCAGTGGTAGAAAAAAATCAACTGATCCATGTGAGCAAACATCTCAATGCAGAATGAGTTTTTAAGTGGTCTCCACATGGTCTGTAACCGTTTAATTCAGGGGTGGTGCAGCCTGGAACACTGCCTCGGGTCAGCCAGTGCTGCTTCTGCACTATTTAAAAACAAAGCCCTCACCACGCTCTTTGCATGATACCTTCAAATGCAGAACTGTGGAACTTGTGGTTCTGTTTAAAGGGACCATGCCAATGAAGGAGTTTAAAGGGACCATGCCAATGAAATAAAACTGACAGTCCCACACTTTCACGTTTGAAGCAACTGTGCGAGGAGCATAGTAAGAAGGCAGATGATCCACTTTCAGCAAGCAGATCAATGCAGCTCACAGTGGTCTGAAAGGAGGGGGTAGGAGAGTCAGGGTGAAGGGCACTCTGAACCTACTGCCCTCTCGTCCCCCACAATCTGCAGCTCTTGCAGCCCTCATCAGCTTACCTAATAGATGGGCCTCCCCTGCTTTAACTGACCCTTAGTCAAAATTAGTCCTTGGCCTCCCTGTATGAACACCTGTTTTATTAGGAAAGGTAAAAATGATACTTTCATCTGCATGCAGTTACAAATAAGAGCAGTGCCTTTTTGCTGTTATTGAAATTGTTCCTTTTAAAGGATAAAATTGACTTTTTATCCTGCTGTACATCTTTGACCAGTCGTGTTAGAAGCACAATAGTATGCTCAACATCTCATCATAAGGATATTCTGTGCTTTCTTTAATAGTAATTCTAATTTAGGAAAATGAATATTCTTAGAAATATATAGTAGTGTATATGCCAGCATGATTGGGAAAGCAACGCAATAAAGATGGTAGAGTAGAAGAGTTATATACGTTTGTTAATAAGATTTGGCCAAAATGGAGGCTACTTCTTGCAAACACTTTCACCCATTGGAAGGATAGACTTGAAAGTGTGATCACCCATCATGCAGGGCTGGCAACTCCCCCACCGAGAGAGGAGGTAGTGGCAAAAGAAGTGGCACTGAGGACATATTTATTCATTTTCATTTTTATTTTTATATCGCCCTTCCTCCTCAGGGTGGTATACGTAGTTCCTTCCATCCTTTTGTCCTCACAATAACCCTTTGAGGTAGGTTAGGCTGAGAGATAGTGACTGGCTCAAGGTCACGCAGAAAACTTCATAGCTGAGTGGGGATTTGAACCTGGATCTTCCAGGTCTACGTCCAACTCCAGAACCACTACACCACCCTGGCTCTCTAAGCCAGTCTCCATCTCCTTAGATCAGGGGTGGGCAATTAATTTTCCTAAGGGGCCGCATGAGAAACTGGGACTGTTGTGGAGGGTCGGACCAATAGGATGAACACCCCTCCATGGTCCCCTGCACAGAGCCCGCTTGCCCCCCAGCCATTCTCTTACCTTCATTAGCTGCTCCATGTCTTCGTGGCAACAGACGGTATAAGCAGCAGCATACTGCTTATAGCGTCTGTTAAAGGAAGGCACAAAGCAGCTAATTAAGGTAAGAGAATGGCTGGGGGGGACACACAGGGGCATTATTAGCTGCTCCATGTCTTCCTTTAAAACCTCACGCGGGCCAGTCAGGGACAGCCAAAGGGCCAGATGTGGCCCTGGGACCATACAATGCCCAGGTCTGCCTTAGATGGTGGAGCTATTGCAGTGTGGGGGAAACACCTGCGTTGTCCGACTGTCACAGCTCAGGCAATGGCCACACTCCCCTTCCCCGTTCAGGCAGCAGCTATACTCCTCCCTGCTTAAGAGGGAGAGCTATGTGGTACAGGAAACATTTCCCTCACTCTGTACTAGTTTCATGTGCCCTCAGTAATGACACTGTCAGGCAATCAATTCTGATTAGCTGCATAGCGTTATCATGTTTATCATTATAAGCAGCGTCATTATCGCATGCTGTGTGATCTCTGAATAGAAAATATGTAGTACTATGGACAGCTCCCATGCAGATAATTTGTTCCAGTGATCATCCTAACTGAACAGAATTGTATAGCAGTGCAGATGCTGGTGCAACGCCGTCGGCGCAGGGGGCATTCCAGGGGCATTCGAATGTCCCTGGAATGCCCCTTGCGCCAGCATCTGTCCTGCGTCTGAACTGTGTCTGCGTGGTGTCCGGGTTATGCAGGGTGCTGCTGCAGCTGTGGTTTTTGTTCATCAATTACTGCCAGCTCTGGGTGCTGCAAAGTTCTGATAATGAGAATGTGTCATCTCTATATAGGTCACCACAACCTTAAGAACAAAAATCGCACCTAAGGTAAGTAGCCTGGATCAAATTTTGCAAACTCTCCAAACCTCTTCTTTCAGCAGGGTAAAAATAATTGGTAATATGTTTATTCATGGTCCAGTTAGAAAAATTCTTGATGCAATTTTTTCTCAAGTGAAATGGCATCAAGTCACTTTGTTCCTGTTCAGCTAGTACACACAACAGCTTAAGCATTCCAGTTCACAAAACACGAAAAACATGCAGCACCCCTAAATGCATGTGTTTGGCTGCAGGTAAAGGTAATCCTTTACTTTTAACATTTAAGTTATTCACATAATGTGAATGTAGATTAATGTTGCTGAATATTTTGTGTCCTTACTGGGATAAACACTACACAGAAGCTCTTATTGAAATGCATAGTCACTAGGGAGCTTTTCCCACTTTGTGATTCTACACATTTTCTAGTTAACTCGGATCAAAATTCAAGCCTTGGGGATCTTGTGTATTATATAAACCTCTCCAAAGGGAATTGGTTCTATAAACACAGAATGGATTATCCATATCCATATGTAAAGTTTTCTTTTAATCTTTGACAGTTTCTATAATGCAAATGCTTCATCTTCCAACAACTCACCCAAGTGTAATTCAGTCTGTGTGTGACCAGTTAAAAGCTGCTGTTAGTTTTCCTTCTATAGAAGTAGAAACATCCATAATTTGAATAGTTCTCTGTGACTGCTTACAATCCAGCCCAGAAGGCACAGTCTCAGAAACGAACATCTAAATCTGAACTGATGTCACAATGACAGCACAGCTGTGACAGCACAACGTTGGCAGAATGACCACCAAATCCAAAACCTGTCTAGCACAAAGGGGGGGGGAGGAACACCAGGGGCCAGGCCCCACCATGCTGGCACAACCCTCCCAGTAATGCAGCCGTGTCAGCAGATCAGGCCCAGGAAGGGGGATAGGATGCGGTGTGTGCTGGTACTGCTGATCTGGAAAAGGGAGGCTCAGTATTGGCTGGAAATTATCCAGAACAGTGGGATTGACGGAGGGCTTTGTCGAGGTTCATCATGGTTAACTGAGGTTCATGATTAGGCATGGTTCTGATGTGAATACACATTTGTGTAAATCACGCCCGCATACATATGCTTGCTGTTTCTGGAATTTTGGCCAAGGTACTGATGTCCATGTAGTAGTTCTGGAACAGAGGGAAGGTTTATTAAAGACTTCAAGAGGATAATCGAACTCTGGTGCATTCTAGTTGTAAGACACATGCCATGCGTGAATAGACTGTATGGTTGTACAGTAAGAGTCCATTGCAGTCATAGGCATTGGACTTTCACAGATATACAAATAATAGCATTCAGACTTCTTGGCTCATCGATGACTCTACATATATGATTACAGTGAACTATCATGACAAGTCTCCAAACTCTATACGGTATGTGCATAGTAGATGGGTTTGCTTGGCTGAGCAATGCTTAAATGCTGCTGTCAATAGAAGATTCATTGGCATTCTGTGTTGTTTGAAAGTTAGTCCAACATGTAACTTCTACAGTTGTGCACAACTGCATCAATGCAACAAACATGCAATTCCATAACACTTCATTGATGCACAGCACAATCCTGAGGATTGTGTCGGCAACGGAGCGAGTGTTCCGTCGCCGGGAGACTTCAAACATGCCGTAAAGCACGTTTGTGATGACTTGGGAGCAAGGAAGGCTTGCGCAGAGGCCGCCCTCCCTTGCTCTGTCGCCGGAGCACCTGTGCGGCCACCGAACAAGGTAAGCCAGGATCCGGTGGGGACGGTTCGGCGGGCAAGAGAGGGGGTCCATTGGCCTAGCTGGCCTGGGAGGGGGTGAGGGATGGCCTCGGCCATATCCCTGTCCCTACCAGGCTGGCTAAGCCGTTATATGGCCTCCTCTGACTTCCGCCAGCTATTTAGCTGGCAGAAATCCAAGGAGGCCAATTGGGCCAGCCTGGCGTTACACCCAGGAAAGGGGATGAGCATCCCCTTCCCCGAGTAGACCTCCGGCCTGGCAGTATAAACAGCTGCCAGGGCTCAGGGACCGGCGGGCAGCCCTAGGCCGCCGGCCAGATCCTTACACAGGATTGTGCTGGCAGAGAGTTCAGAAAATGTGAAGTAACAGTTTATTTTATTTATTTCTGTATTTATATACTGCCTTTCTTATCCTCAGATTGTTCTTCAGATGTTATTCAAGGCGGTTTACATAGGCAGGCTTATCTAGATCTGATAAGGATCTTTACAATATTGTTCTGTATAGAACCCTACAATTCCATCTGGTTTCCTCCATGGTGTAGTCATCTTCACTAGCTGCTGAACACAAGCCTCGAGCTCTCTGCAGGACACCACAGATCATGTTCTAGAACAGATCGTGTTCTAGATCAGTTCTAGTATATTCTGCACCAGTCCGAGCTCACTTGGAATACTACATCCAGTTCTAGACACAAAGGGTTAAAGGAGCTCAGCCTGTTTCATGCAGAGAAGAGTATCCTAAAGGGAGATAGGATAGCAGTCTTCAAATATATGATGGTATGTCACATAGAAGAAGCACAGGAATGACTCTCTGTGGCTCCTGAGGGAAGGGTTGTAGTTTCAACCAATGGGAAGCAGGTTTAGGCTACACCTGACAAAATATTCCTTAGCTGTAAGAGCCACCCATGAAATCAGGTATAGACAGAGCTAATAGTTGTAAAAAGACGTACAGAACATCTATTTTACAAGTCTTTACAGGCATTAAAACCTAATTACTGCTAGGAACTGGTATGAATTCCATCAGGAATATTTACATTGTAACCTCACCTCAGAGGCTCCACAAGGAATACAACAATTCTAAACTACATAACATTAATAGGTCAATCATGCAGTATACTGGTTTAATTTGGAGAAACATGATTGCTCTAGAAGGAGGTATTCAGGAGGTATAAGGAAAGACAGGAAGATTTAGCTGATCAGTGAGAAGGAAGAAGAAAGGCTTCATAGACAAATGCATCTGTTGACTCATAGGAGAAGGATGATAAATACAGTAGTCTGTCATGCATAGCAGAAGTTACCTGTTTATTAATGGCCAAATCTGGTATCAGCATACGTGGTTACAAAACAGTGTATTCTGCTTACACTGTAGCTCCTGACAGCTCTCCTAGTTACTAGAAGTCAGTTGAAAAACTGGGCTCTAATTACAAGACACTCAAAAGACTGGAGAAATGCAGATAGATTTTTCCCCCTTGTTAAGTGCATTTGTGTGCCTTTCAACAATATCTCTTTTCATTTGAACGCTGTCAGCAGCAATGGTGCCATCAGCTGCCATTGATAATGCCTTACTATAAATACGCCTTGTTTAAGGAGTGCAACATCATTTAACATCTTATCACACCACTCACAACTCAAAATGACAATGCTCCCTGCGTACGACACGTGGAAACAATATTGCTCTTCTAGATACAATGAATGTAGGAACAATCTACATTTTTGCTGCTTAGTTTCTGCTATCACTTTAACAAGAGCATTATTAATACAAACCAGTGTTTTTCATTCAAAGTACCAATTAATGTGATAGTTTAATCATACAGTATTTTACCAAAATATATGAAAAGGTGTTTATTGAAGCTTTGAAAAACAACTATAGCAACACACTATCGTTAGGCGAATAGACCTACTTTTGCAGAGAACGCAACACCGAAGAAACACAACCTGCTGCTCTGCTTCTACTAAAATCCTAGATCAGCAACCTTTTTTTTTAAAGGCTCCTTTTTAATTGATTTTGGAAAAATCTGTATGATGCATATGAAAAGGAAACCCAGAAATACAGATACCAAACAAGCAACATGCAACCACCACAAGAATTTGGAAAACATAATCACAAACGTATTTCAGACCCCTTGTAGGACTGCTTTACTCACTATTTTACCTACATGGTTATAGAGGAAAAGCCATGTACACAGTTGTGTGCAAGGATCATATGTCTATTTTGCTGTGTGTGTACATGTTGGAAACGTGCTACGTCAAGTTTCTGAATATGCACAAAACTAATACAATGCACATACTGTATATCTGGTCTTCAACAAATGATGGTGTAAGGGGTCAATATACTTGTGTTGTTCCTTACACTTGTGTACACCATGTAGGCAGAACATCAGTGTAAAGTAAGCCTAGGTATATCTGGTTTGTGTATTTCGTAGGAAACTTCCACATCAGCCTACATAAGGTACCTCCATCCTGAAAACAGAAGTGATCTGGTTTTTGCAATATCTGAAAATACTTGCTCTTTCCTAAAACACAAGATTTAGCAAGTTATTTGCAAACTGAGGGTGCAATCCAAACCTATTTAGGCTACCGTTGTAACCAGCGGCCCAGTGAAAATGGGAGGCCCCAGAATGGAAAGGGAATTCAAATCCCCTTTGAATTCCCCTTTTGGAGGGGATTTGAATCCCCTTTCCATTCTGAAGCTGGCATGCATCCAGGGAGGCTGTATAAGGGTGGCCCGGGCTGTGACAGGGCTCGGGTTATCAGTGTAATTCAGCACCGATATCCCCGCCCCCTCCCAGCCCGGCCAATGGCCCCCTCCCTCGCCACCCGTGCCTGCCCTCCCCCCGCCTCTGTACCGACCATTGAGGAACTCACCTGCGGCGGTTGACACAGGTTCAATTAGGCCGGCCAGCTGGCCGGCCTCCGCACCAGGGCTGCTTACTCTAAAGGAGCCACATATGTGCTTTACGGCACGTTTGCGACTCCTTAAGTTGGCGGAACGCTCACTTTGCCGCCTAACTTTGGGCAGGATCAGGCTGTTAATTTCAACTTGAATGTATGGCTACTGGTTTTAATATGTTCAAAGGAAAAGGATTAGAAACAGCCAGAAATCAAACTTAATTATTCTAAAATATCTGCCCTAAGACTAACCTCTTAAAGAAAGTAAATACCAGAGCATACAGCAGATGAAAGCTCTGAGGACATCAACACATGAAGGGTGGAGAAGTGGGATTACATGTGCTGCTCCCCCCCCCCTTTTGACTTCCAAACATTGGATGAGTTCTGTACAAAACAGGCACATGCAAAATGTACACGCATAGGCTCTCTTTACATAATCTGTAATGCACATTCTAAAAACAACCAGGAAGAGACGTTGGTACATATCTGTTGCACCATATCATGTTATACCACCATACAGTAAACAAGCAAAAGTTTCATGTATTAATTTTTACCAACTTTATTCTCAATGTTGTTTACTCATCAGCTAGCCCATTGCCCCATTGTCTTCAGTGCAACTTCTGTTATGCCTAGGATTACAGACTAAGCGCCAACATCCTGATTTACATAAGTCTATTGACATTGTGATTTGTATAAGTATGCTTATATGCCATAAGTATGCTATAAAATAGAGTTCCATCTCCCAACCAGTATTGCAGTAACTCTAGTTGAGTTGCTGCAAGGTCATTGCTCAAACATCCCAGTTTCCATCACCTTTTATGAAAAGCTTTCCCTTTTGAATTTTATTTCTATAACCTGAGGAAAGGCAACCAGCTACAGAAATAATCAAGTCATTTTGTAGTGAGGATACAAGCTGCTCCAGGCTTTATGCCAGGTCTTTAAGTATTTTGTCTTTCGTTGCATTTTCTCTCAAATTCTGTAGTGAACACCTGAGGTTCCTTCTAGCTCTTCTTCACAGTATCTGTTTATTCAGCTAATTAACTTACAGGCCTCCCCTAGTCATCACTTTTTTAGGAGCACTGAGTCTATCCAGCCTAAAATATTCTCCAGTAGCATGGCACATTTTCTAGGACATGCAATCAGATTGGTTCATCTGCTGCTGAACTGGCAATCAGTAACATCCTATTCCATCATCAGGAAAATAAGAAACAATTTTATGAAGACAATTGGAGCCAGCATGAGACATGTAAACTTTGCAGTTCTGAAAATGCTTTAGCCATGCATGCCAGGTGATGTCATAATAACAAACTAATCCAAATGGTGTCATTCCCTCCCCCAATGGAATCCTTATGAAATGCCTAACTTCATATTCATTATAAACCATCCTCAAGCTCCTATACAACCCACTTTTCCTAGAGTTGCTTCCAAAACCTAATCATGTGGCAAGCAGCCCAAGTTTGCTAATACCAGTGATGTATCTAAGTAACTAGGTCACGAGTGCGAGTACGAGTCATTTTTGCACGAGTGTAAGTCCGAGTGCGAGTCAGTATCAAAATTTTTGGGCAAGTACAAGTCATTTTTGCATGAGTGCGAGTTGAGTACGAGTAAGGCCAAAAACCATGAGTCACAAGTCACTTTGGGGAAAATGGCTTTTTTCCCTGTAAATGGGGTGGGTGGGTGTATGTTGTGGGGTGTGTGCGAGGACCTCTGAGGCTTTTAAAGCACCCACTTGGCTTCCCCTATGACTTGGAAAATGATGTGGAAATGGCAAGTCGTTACCCCCACGAGTGTGAGTCAAGTGCGAGTCCCGTGGGTCACAAGTACAAGTGCAAGTGCGAGTCAGTGGGTCACAAGTATGAGTACGAGTCAGGGAAAAAGTGACTCAGTCGCACTTGCGAGTCGAGTCATTTGACTCAAGTCCCCATCCCTGGCTAATACAGTGTATAGATTTTGATAGCAAAATGCCATCGTGGATAATAACTGATCATTTCATTTTTGGAAAGCACCAAGGTCTCCCACAAAAGCAGGGGTTCCTAAATGTTTAAAAGGGAACCCAAATAACCATTCCCCACACTTCCAGTTCAGAGCTATAATGCATAACCAGAAACACCTGAAGCAGAAAAAGGCAAAATTAGACCAAAAGATCCAACCAATTCAACATCCTGCTTCAGTGGTCTATCAAGTGCCTCTGGGAAGCCCACAAGAACTGCTAGAAGACTCCAGCTCTGCTCCACTACTACTGCCTCCAAGAGGAAGTCAATGGGACTTATCACACCACTCACAACTCAAAATGACAATGCTCCCTGCATACAACACTTGGAGACAGTATTGCTCTAGTCTAGAATGATCCTTTGTGGAGTTGGGGACCCGATTTTCCCTTCCCTTCTGCTTCTGGGGAGTCTTTGTGTGCTGTGTTGTGGAGATTCTTTTTCTGGAAAGCTTTAAGAGGATGAGTTGACTTTAAATGGAGAGGGAGGGGGAAGAGAAATTAGTGTTATCCAGTCAGAAGATGTTTTTTACTTGGAAAATAACTGCTTAGGGAACAGGTACTTTGGGTATTCTGCTCTAGTTAGTGAGAGGAAAGGAGGCTTCTGGTGGGAAGAAGTGGGGAAACTCACTTTTTGTAGAACTTGTAGGTTCTGGTTTGGGGTTTAGGTGGTCTTCTGCTAGTTATCCCCTGGATCCTAGGGGTCAGGGGGTATTGCATTATTAATATTAAAGCGTTTTAAATGTAATGTCACTAGTGGGTTGGATGTTTGACTTAGGGTTAATTTTTAAATGAGAGTTTGATTCTGCCAATGTGGTTGTGTTGATTATAAGTTCATTGTTACGTTCTCTCTCTTTTTATAATATTAAACTTTCATTGTGTTTTATTCAGTCTGCCCAGGGTTAGGGAGCCTCTCTACTAAGTTTAAATCCTGGGCTGGTGGCAGTGGGGTCTACCAACGTCTTTTTACTTTGGCCATGACAGAGGTAGTCACTGAGTTTTTTTGCACGACAGCCTTTACAAGAAATCATTTCCAAGTATCTACAAAAGGCACTACTAATCTTTAAACATTAGAATTCTTGTATTCTTAATCTGTGTAGTGGAGGTGATTTAGAAACGGTTTATTTTCAGACCTCTACAGATTTATGACATTGGAAGCTTGCACCTAATATAAACTCTTTCTGTACAGTTATTAAAGGCACAGGAACCTCAGTGCTGAAAGATTGGCCATCCTTAGTCTGCAACAAATATAAATGTTTACGCCCCTACTTCAAAAAAATAGATCAAAGAAGAATTCAGTTATGAAGCTAGCTAACACTAGTAATTTCCCCAAAGAAACGTATAAAGACAACAATGTGCGGTATCTATTATTCATTTGTCAAGTTCAGTAGGAAAAAAATGTAAAGAGGGAATTGTACAGAGAAACCCAATTGTTTTCATTACATTTTATTGCCACATTGATCCATCTGAGACAAGAAAAGAAATATCCTGTTTTCAAAATTACACATAGTGCTGAAAGAGATGATAGCATATTTGTGGAAGGATTACCGATGATACCCAATTCTTATGGGACAGCTTACTCATTAAAATTCATGAACAGCCAAACAATGGTTTTCATCTGCAATGCAACATCAACCCTTTATTGCATATTTTATTTACAAATTAGAAGCTACATATAGTAAGCTTAATTAGAGATATAATAAATTATTAATACCACATGAACAATAAGCGGAACTATTCAGGATATCTATATGGAAAATATAAAAAAACTTACACCTACAGAACTACAGACACCTGGAGTTGTGAGGGCAACAATGCCCAATAAATTCAGTCAATACATGGTCAAATAGCCAACCAAGAAACTACAGATTGTCCAAAGCATGAGTGCCAGGCTTTGCTTTTCCAGCTATTGGGGGGGAAATCTCCTCCTTCCAGCATGTGACTGTTTCCCCATCTGTATCTGGGGCCTGGTCTACGTGGTGGAGCCAGCTGAGCTGCATTAGCACACAGCTAACCAACTGAATGAACTGCTTTAGGTAGCTGCTGAAGGCCAGTGCCACAAGACATTGTCCATTGGTAACTGTTTCTGACCATTTAACTCTCTCAGGAAAGTGTTGTAGGATTGCAGCCTTAGTGTAGAACGAGATCCCAAATGATTTGGGATCTGGTTGTACACCACGGGTGGCCAACTTTTCAACATGAATGTTCCTGGCCCTTTAATGGTTGTATAGGCATGGGCATTTCAGCAGGTGCAGCTGCTTTAGCAGCACCATCAGCAATTGCAGTTGCCAAGATTATGTCTCCTACACAGCTCTTAAGAACACAGAGGCCCTAATGGTAGGGGGTTGGCCACCCCTGTTCTACACTAAGAGCTAGATCCAACCCAACTTCCCTGGCTATTCTGGCCTAAGCTAGGCCATAGGTAGGCTGCTGCTATTCCTGAGTTAGGTAGTCCGGAATATCTGTGACCCAGCACCAGCCCAGGATCAAGGCAAAACTTACCTCTGAAGCAGGCAGACTCCTGCGGCTCGGCGTCCGTCTCGCGCATGCCCTTCCCGCACTTGTCAGTGCTGATCGACTGCAGTTGCTGCAGCGTCCTTGGCAGCCCGGTCAGCAAGGGCCCGGGCGCAGGCGCCGGCAGCCGCCCCACGTCTGTAGTAACCCGATTGCTAGGGGCCTGGGTGCAGGTGCCGGCACTCTGTACGCACCCGTCACGGGACGGTCGCAGGACAGTCGCCGGAGGGTCGCGAAGACTGTGCCAACCGCCACAGGGCACCTTGTGCCTCAGCCACCTGCTGGAGGGGAGAGTCCCCGCCCCCCACCTGCAGCAGGCGTTGCCAACCCCATGCCATGGGGGGGTTGTACATGGGTGTCATATGGGGGGAGCGGGGAACCTAATGGCGGTCGTCACGGCGCATGCGTGAAGGGTGCCATTCGTGTGGCACGCAGGTGAACCCCGGTTGCTGAATGGGTGCGGCTGCCGCGAGCGGTCCCGCTACGGGCACATAGCAGCTTTCACTGTTTGCCTGCCTGGGCCGCCCCCGATTCCCCCACCCCGTGGCTTGGGGGGTCTAGCTGCCCTCCTGCTGCAATCTCCGTGGGAAGGTATTGGCAGCACCTGGCTGGGATTCGTGCAGGGGCTTGACTGGTGGGGGCTGTCTGTGTGTGGGGCGCAATGCTTGTGTAACGTTTGGCACATGTGTTTCAAGGGGGCTCTGCCCGAGGGGCGTCTTTATGGTTCTGGAACCAGAGCAGAGTTGGCCAGTCGAGGCTGGCATGGGTGGTCACAGGCCCAGCAGCAGATCTCAAAGCAGCAGCAGCCCAGGGACCTGGAAGCATGTGCTCTTCCCCTGTGGAACTGCAGCCTGCAGAACAAAAGGGGAGGTGAAATAAGTATGACAGCCAGGGGGTGGTGCAGCAGCTGCTGCAGCGGAACGTTGCAGGGCTGGCTCCTTGGCATGTGGCAGCATCGAGGCAGGCAAACATGGGGCTCCCTCCCTACAGCCCCTGGTAGGTGGCGGAGGATGTTCCTGGGAAGACAAAAAACAAGGGGGAGTTTAAAGTCCGCTTGGTGTCTGGTTGCAATAGCCTTTGAGATCACACCAGGGTGTCAGTGGCTGGGCAAAAGCCTGCAGGGAGAGAAAAAACACAGCTGCTAAGGGTTACACTCATGGCCTGGTTTGAGGTGCTTACCTGGACGTAAGGAGAGCATAATGCTGTAAGGGACAAAGGTCAGAGAGAGAGAACACAACACAACTGTGGAGCATTGAACATGGCACAGCAATACACAAACACTCACCTGTCAGTAGACCCTGTGGGGGCAAAAGGGGAGAGAGAGTGAGACAGCTGTTGTCTACAGGCAAGTAACATTTCCACAAACATGGAGGGTTCTGTTACCATGGCAAACAGGCAGATATCAGAGAACACAGTGGCTACAGGCAGAAATCCTATCACGCAGTTGCTAACAGGCAGATATCCTATCACGCAGTTGCTAACAGGCAGATATCAGATAACATTTCAGCACAGACCCCCCTGCTCTTACCTGCTGATGTTGTGGCCATAGCCAGGGGTTGCCTGGGGGGGGGAGAAGCTGGGAGAGAGACATTGGTTAGCAAGAGCTTGCATGGAGACAGCTGCCCAGGCACAGCAGTTAACAGTTTAGCCGCAGCCAGAGAAGCTCTCTCTGCCCTTGAGGGGAGCAGAGAAGAGAAGTCCAGTGAAAATAGAGAAGAGAAAAGAAGAGGAGAGAGGTGTTTGTGAATTTTGGAGCCAAGAGCTCCACTGCACCAAAGTCCCACTTTGTGGCTGTGGGGGACAGAGCCCCATGCCACATGCTCTGAGAGAGAGGGAGAATGGAGGTCTGGGGCTGGGCTTTTGTGGGAATGAGGCTGGGTGCGGCTGGGTGCTGATTGGGTGCCTATCTTCGGCCGTATCCAGACATTGCTGCTGCTACTCCGACCTAACTGTGGCCCAACTCGGGAGTGTGGTGTTTGAAATTTTCGGGAGAGGGCTGGAGTGTGTAAGGTATCGTATTTCTTCGAGTCTAAGGCGCCATCGATTCTAAAGCACATCTTTACTTTCAGTACCACCAGCAGGGGAAAAAAAAAATCCATCGATTGTAAGACTCACCTCCCTTCATTTAATCTACCCGCTCAGCACCAACTCTCCCCAGCATGTCTCCTGCAGCTGAGGATGACTGAGTGAACTGCCTTTGCATAGCATTTCTGGCCCAACCAGAAAGTGCCATTTCCTTCGTTACCTGGGCTTGGGGGAACTTCAGGGAGGCCTACGCAACCCTCTGCAGGCCTCCCTGATCTTCAGTTCGGCGAAAACCAGCGATTTTTGGATATTTCTGGTTTTCGCGAAAACCGGAAATGGCTGAAAATCACCATTTTTTGCCGAACTGAAGATCGGGGAGGCCTGCAGAGGGTCACGCAGGTCTCCCTGAAGCTCCCCCAAGCCACAGTAAGTAAGAAGATAGCATTTTGGGGTGCTTTTTGGAGACCTTCGATTCTAAGACGCACCCCATTTTTTGAAATGCTTAATTGGGAAAAAAAACATGCGTCTTAGAATTGAAGAAATACAGTAAAAAGGCACCTATGGTTCTCCTCAAATTTAGGACCACTTTTTTGGTTGACCTAAATTTTAGGATTTTCTCGGAGCTCGAGGGGGCATGTTGGAGCTTGCCAATGTCTGGATACGGCCCTAAAAGCTGACACACCCCTGTTACGACCCCGACACGCCCGCTCTTAGGCCAAACGTAGGCAGGCCTACACAGGCCACCAGTCCTAAACTCTTCCTATGCCCGTCACAAAGTCAGCGTAAATTCAGCCTAAATGGCTCTATTCCGTCCTAAATTGCCCTAGGCTGATTTTAGGACGGAATAGCGCCGTTTAGGCCGGAATAAGACTTAGGTTGGATTGGGCTGTATGGCTGCAATCCTACAACACTTTCCTGAGAGTAAGCCTCACTGAACACAATGAGACGTCTGAGATGCATAGAACTGTACTGTACGAAGAAGGTGGAAAGTCACTTCCAGCAGTTGCCCTTGCTATTCTGGTTTCACCATACCTTACTTACCTTTTCCCTGCACTACTGAAACAGAACACTGAAGACATGCACTGTGTCTTATCACTTCCACTGCTCTACTAAGGTCAGCTTCCCTTTATTCCACATAAACTCTTTCAACTCCTCTCTTAACCTCCTACAATTAAGCTTCTGCACTTTGCATTCCACTGAGCCTGCCCTCGCTCAAATCATTAATATACAGGTGTCCCTCGGTTAACAAGGGGATACTTCTGAAATCTCTGTCATGAAGTGAAACCGTTGTTATGTGAGTCTTCAGCACCAACTAGTGTTGCTGATGGTGGTTTGCTGGGCTTTGATGTTTTTTAGATTAGCTCTGTGCTTAAAGTTTAAGCAAAGATTAGCTCTGTGCTTAAAATCCCAGGGATCGAAGCCCTTATCTAGCCCATTAGCTGTCTGGCTTTAGATAAGGGCTTTGATGTTTAGCGCTGGGGCTTTAAGCACAGTGCTAAACTTCAAAGTCCTTATCTAGCGCCAAACAGATGATGAGCTGGGGATTTTAAAAGACTGATCTTTTTAAATCCTTTGCTCTTTTTTATGGGGACCTCTGTCGTATATGCAGATCGTTGTTAAACTATCCGATGTTAAAAACGGGGGACACCTGTATGTGTGTGTGTATATACCGTATTGGTCTGAGTATAAGACTCATTTTTTTCTCCTAATTTAAGTTTTTAAACTAGGGGTGCATCTTATAATCAGGCTGTTGCAATTTAATGCCAGTGATTTAATTATTTTTTTTTAATAGCACCAAACTTTAAGGGTGCGTCTTATAATCAGGTGCATCGTATACTCGGGACAATACGGGGTATATATATATATAATACACACACCACAATTCCACATTTTTAACTGCCTATCTGATACTTCTACCTTCAATAGACTCATTTTGGGGGGAAATGTAATTAAAGGCGCAATCCAGTGCAAGTTAAGCCAGCTCCACACCAGCCTAAGTTGTCACAAACATGCCATAAAGCACATTTGCAACTCCTAGGGAGTAAGCGGTGCTGGCACGGAGGCCAGAGCCACTCACTCTGTCATCTTCCCGGACCTACACCGACTGCCGCAGGTAGGTCCCATGCCGGTTGGCACAGAGGAGGGGGGAGGGCGGGCAGGGACAGTGAGGGAGGGGGCCATTGGCTGGCCCAGGCTGAGAGGGAGCAGGAATATCAGCAGGAATATCCCAAGCCTCGTTGCAGCCCGGGCCGGCCTTATATGGCCTCCCCAGATGCATGCCATCTCCAGAGCTGATGTGCATCTGAGGAGGCCCATTGGGCCCTGCCCTGCTTTCCCCAAGGTGATCCCAGACTGCACTGGCACAGCCCGAGAACTACGCAGGATGCAACAGTTGGCCTCACGCATACTTGTGCAGGATTGGGCTGCCTGTCCAAGTAGGGTGGCCATCCTTGTAAGACTTATCCATTCTAGCTGCAATTCATATGGTACAGTCCATCATTCCAGGCCACACTATATAACGCTGAATAGACCTTTTGAAGACTCTCATTTCCCAACTATTTGGGCAAAAATTTGTGGATGCATATCTCCTTAGAAAAAATAATAGCATAAAATGTGTGTCTTACTCAGCCAATCTGTTCCCTGTTGATACTGAATCCTATTTGCTGAACAGAGCAACTGGGGATAGGTTTACATTGACCCTTATTAGCACTGAAAAGTGAAGTCATCACAAAGCACAAATTGGATTCTATTCCTCTCCGAGTACCAGTTGCAATCTCATTTACAGAGCTCTAATCAGTTACCATACTAATCCATGCTAATCCTTCTTCAGTCTTTCAATGGCACTGATCATCTTACTAGGGGTCAAGAAGGGTTTTTCCACCAAGATCTGTTTCCCAACTGATGACAGTTTAATATTTTACCTTCCACTGTAGTGTATGGGATGTCCCTCTGCAGGAATCTGCATTTATAGCAACAGCAGATGGAGAATATGGTATATAGAGATTTGGAAAGCAAAGTGGGTGAGGAGTTTTGAAGATTAATATACAATGTGTATGTCAAGGAAGAAGCTGCCATAGGCTGAAGGCTGATTGAGGGGAGTACTGCATAGTGGTTAGCATGCACATGCCCCTTCCTGATCTCTACTTTCTCTCTTTACTAGGTCAACAACTGAAGGGGGACGACTGGTAAATTTGCTAATGCTATTTGCATTAAAATATAAAAAGGTAAAGGTGACCCCTGACAATTAAGTCCAGTCATGTCCGACTCTAGGGTGTGGTGCTCATCCCCATTTCAAAGCCGAAGAGCCAGCATTGTCCGAAGACGCCTCCGTGGTCATGTGGCCGACATGACTCCTTGCCGCAATGGCTGGAACACAGAGCACTGTTTACCTTCCCGCAAGCGGTACCTATTTATCTACTCGCATGAACATGCTTTGGAACTGCTAGGTTGGCAGGAGCTGGCCAAGCAACGAGAGCTCACCCCGTCGCGGATTCGAACTGCTGACCTTTCGATCGACAAAAAGAGGTAGAAAAATACAATAAGCAGGCTGATAGAAAATGCATGAAATCCCCTACTAACTGGGCAAGAGTCAATTGGTGCTCCTCTTATACAGTATTTAGCAGGGGGAGAGTAACTGAATCCATTTCACACCAGCACAGTGTCTTTTCTTGTGGCTGTTTGCTGGTGGTGTTCTGCATCGTTTTTATATTGTGATCCCTTTTGGGACAGGGAGCCATTTAATCATTTGATTTTGTCTGTAAACCGCTTTGTGAACTTTTGTTGAAAAGTGGTATATTATATTATTATTATTAATTATTATTATTATTAGTAGTAGTAGTAGTAGTAGTATACTGTTAATAAATCAACTGGATGAACACAAAAGATAGTTTGACCAAATTGGATGCAAGACTAGTAACACCCAAAAGTACAGTACTGCCTCATGCCCTCATGAGATTTGGGCGCCGCCATCTTGGATCTCGTGAGATTTCGCGAGATCCAAGATGGCAGCGCCTGGAAAAAAGTTTCTTCCGTTTAAAATCGGCGGAGGTTGCAGGGGCTCGGTAGGTGGCACGGTGACAGGCAATGGCGGCAATGGCAGGCAATGGAATGGCGGCAGGGCGAAGGCAACAATGGGCAAATGTCGGCACGGCGACGGGCAACAATGGGCAAATGGCGGCATGGCGACGGGCAAAAGGCAGAGGCAATGGGCGGCAATGGCGATAATGGGCGGCTCCGTGAACAGGCAAGTCAATTTAATTAATAATTGGCTATAAATAAATAAATAAATAAAATTTCCAGACACCCTTCAGGTTGCAAAAGGGCACTTCACGTCCCAAAACCCAAAACCTTTTTAAAAGATGTATTTAATTATGTAATTATGTAATTAATTGTTGGCGGGTCCCAGTTTAGAACCGGGAAAATCTGGTAAGCCTGTTCAAAGAAAGGGAAAAGATTCTGTAGCTGGGCAAAAGGCAGAAACAAATTTGGCCTCCAAAACTAACACTTCAGTGAAAGCCTCATCCAGGTATACAACTCTGTGATTGTCAACAATAAATATAAAATATAAAAACTGCCCTACAACATAAAATCATAAGTGTACTTTCCCAGAAACACTCGCCTATAGGACAACACTCTTTTTAACTCTGTTAATAAGTGTCTCAAAAGCTAGGCAACCATATTTAAGAACACATCCTGGCTGCAACCTTAAATCCAAAAAAGACCGAACAATAACGGGGAGTAGAAAAAGAGAGGCAGAGAAGATGTACATTTTGAAATGCTGTGACACGACTCAACGACTGAACAACAATAAACCCTACAAGGAGGAAAAGATACAGATGTCATGAGGCAACAAGTTCCAAAGAATATGGACAGCAAGAGAAAAAGTATGGAGACATGAAACAGAAGAACCACCCCAAAGTTTAGCCAAGACAAGTTTAAGTTGGAGCGGAAGCTTTCATGGCTAGGTATAATCTTGCAGGATATAGGGTATATGGGTATAGATGCCATGTACATATTCTATCAAAGCCAGAATAAGATTAAAGACAATTTTCAAACACTGAAACGCAGATTTAAAAAAACTTCAAAAAACTGACCAGGAAAAATACATTTAAAATTCAAGGTTGAAGATGGTGCAAAAACCAATGTTTTCCTGGTCACAGTTTTTTTAACTTGTTTTTTTTAAAAAAAAAAATCTGCATTTCAGTGTTTGAACATTGTTTTTAATCTTATTCTGGCTTTGATAGAATATGTACATGGCATCTATACCCATATACCCTATATCCTGCAAGACAAGTTTATTACTACTATTGACAGATGAAGAGAAATACTGCAATCATTTTAGATTTGTTGCATTTCAGTTCCTACTAAAAAAAGAATAGAATACCTAATCCATCTAACATGAATTCTTTTCTATATTTCTATTACAAATTTTATCATTTTCATCCCTTCTGCAAGCCACTGTTATGTTAGATTCTTCTATATTTCTCTGTACTCTTATCATTTCTGCTTCCGATCTTCGGGCCCACTTCTATTTCTGCAATCTATTTTTACAGGAAGCCCTGTATGTAAAAGTCTTGCAGTACAATAGGGATTTCTAAAAGTCATACCAATGTTTTCAATTATCACTTGAGTTCCATTATTTATAATTTCTAAATGGGCTACATTTACAATTGTCACTTAAGATTATTATTATTAATTATTATTATTATTAACAGTATTTATATACCGCTATTCAACAGAAAGTTCACAAAGTGGTTTACAGACAAAATCAAATGATTAAATGGCTCTCTGTCCCAAAAGGGCTCACAATCTAAAAAAGATGCAGAAGAACACCAGCAAACAGCCACCAGAAAAGAGACTGTGCTGGGGTGAAAGGGGGGCAGTTATTTTCCCCCTGCTAAATATAAGAGGAGCACCAATTGAAAAAGTGCCTCTTGCCCAGTTAGCAGGGGCAGATTAAGAACAGAGAGAGGTATTTGAGCTGTGCTCACATCTTTCTCCTATGTTAAAAATTAATTTGAAATGTGCATAAGATTTCTTTAATTGTAAATTACTTTGCTTTTGTTAGTTATTTCAGATCCTTCCGAAATGTCCTATAATATGGCCTCAAATATTGGGAAGAATTCAAAAAGCCATGCACACAGTTGCCCGGCCCCAATGGGACTCCTCAAATGTATATTGGCTCTGGAGCCGCCCAGGCCGGGAATGGGATATCGACGGAGTTCACAGCTGATATCCCCGCACCCTCCCAGCCCGGCTCGCCCAATGGCCGCCCTCCCTCGCTGCCCAGTCCGCTCACCCTCCACCGACCAGTCAGTACTTACGTGCTCTGGTGGGTGCTGGGTCGGTTGGGAGGCAGACTAACCACACTTAAGCCTCAAAGATTGTTTGGGAGCATGGCAAAAGCTTTTGGTTTTGTGTGACTTTGGCAGCCAAGGTAGATGTGCTATGAGAGCATCTTGGAGGTGGAGAAATTTTAAATCACTTTATTTGTATATTTTAAACCACGTACAGAACCTATTCAGTACTTTAAGCTTTATTTTTCAGAACACTAAAAACTGGGTGGGCTAAGAACCAAAAAATTTTGGGGGGACAAAGCATTTCTTTCCGCTATGAATACTTCTTAAAACGGGGAGGGGGGAGTACATTGATGATACTGTTAGGTTATGATTTATTTAAATAAAACAAGTTGGTACCATGTAAAATGTTGCATTAAAGTTTAATGAGGCACAGAAGAGAATTTCTATTAGTCAACGACAGAAAAAGGCTTTCTGGAAAGAGACAACAATATGAATAATATATTGTATTTAAGTACGAGTAGAAGGAATTTGTAAAAAAAATGCTATCATTCATGAACATTGTTGGATATGATTGCTGTTTTTGCAGTATTATATACATATATATGTCTAATTGTGCAGCAAAGTCTAAAAAGCTGAGAAAGCTCTTCTAAAGTTGAGACATGAAGTCAGTGTGAAAAGAGAATGTACTGTAGTTACAGATGGTTAGACTTACCATACGTCCCGGAAAAACCGGGACGGTCCCGGAAATGGCCCTCCATTCCCAGAATCGTCCCAGAACAGTTTTCCGGGCCGGCTGGTAAGCTCCGCCACCGCCTCCATTTTGTAAATTAAAGAACTCGGGTGCCGCCATCTTGACTCGCGAAATCTTGTGAGATCCAAGATTTCGATGGCCTCACGAGATTTCGGCGCCGACATCTTGGATCTTGCGAGATTTCGCGTGTCAAGATGCCGGTGCCGGGTAAGTTTCTTTAGTATGTAATGGCGGCGCCGAGCGGGTAAGTAGTCCATTCACCCGCTCTCTCACCGGCACGGAGCCAGCGAGGGAGCGGGCGAACGACAGCCTGCCTGTGCCGTGCAAGCCTCCGGCAGGCTCACGCAGTACGGGCAGGCTGTCATTCGCCCACTCTCCCACCGGCACGGAGCCAGCAGGAGCCAGCGAGGGAGCAGGTGAATGACAGAGTGGGCTCCCTGGCACACATCTTAATAATTTCATATTTGAAATCCAGTCCATATCAGTGGGGGCAGGTGAAGGCTGGCTCACATAACTAAGCCCCTCAAGCCTCGAGGCTATTAATTAGGGCTGCCTCATTCTGAGAAATGGGTTGAGTTTTTTGTAAATAAATAAATGTTACCTGTAAATAAATAAATATACATAGGATTGCTTCCTATGAAAAAGTTCCGAGCTGCAGAACGAACCGTCGGACTTCGCAACATGTGCCTTGGATTTTAAATGTATTTTTTCCTGTTTGTGGCTGCCAATAATTGGAAACCCACTATCAGTGTTTGGATATTATTTTTAATTCTATTTAGGCTCTACAATTACATGGCATCTTCACCTGTATATCCCAAATCATGTAAGATATTATTTCTTTCTAGATCGCTTTTTTTTAAGTCTTATAAAGCTAGGTGGGTCCCGACAGAGTGGCATTTTAAGAAGTGGGTCCCAGTGCAAAAACGTTTGAGAACCACCACTGCACTAAACATTAACAAACATCCTACAACAAAAAAGGGAAGTCTTCTTCCCATTTAGAAATGATGAAGGAATCATTTGTAAACTTTTGGCTTTCAAAGTATAAAATGGAACAGACAGCGACATTTACTACATTCATGGAAAGGAGCTCCAGCTTCCGGATAAATAAGCCAAAGGGAAGGGCTATTAGTGATTAAAGAGCATAGCCAGAAACAAAATTCTTCTCTTTTCTCTCTTAGTTTCAGAATTCACAGCTAGATATTGGGTTTTTTTAGGATGCACAGAATCGGCAGCATGTTTACAGTGCTCTTGTTGCTTTATATCAGAATGTATTAAAAGAAAGGTCAAATATGAAAAACAGACAGTACAATTGAGACAGTACATAGCAAAGTACTATCATATGTCCAAGTACATAACAGGAAAAAAAATAGGGCTATATACTATTGTACAATTGCACTAATTTCACATGCTAGCAAGGTTATGCTCAAAATCCTACAAGCTAGGCTTCAGCAGTACGTGGACCGAGAACTACCGGAAATACAAGCTGGGTTTCGGAGAGACAGAGGAACTAGAGATCAAATTGCCAACATGCATTGGATCATGGAGAAAGCACGTGAGTTCCAAAAAAAACATCTACTTCTGCTTCATTGACTACGCAAAAGCCTTTGATTGTGTGGATCACAACAAACTGTGGTAAATTCTTAAAGAGATGGGGTACCAGACCACCTTACCTGTCTCCTGAGAAGCCTGTATGCGGGTCAAGAAGCAACAGTTCAAACCGACCATGGAACAACCGATTGGTTCAAAATTGGGAAGGGAGT
Source organism: Plestiodon gilberti rubricaudatus (assembly GCA_026170595.1). Lineage (NCBI taxonomy): Eukaryota > Metazoa > Chordata > Lepidosauria > Squamata > Scincidae > Plestiodon > Plestiodon gilberti. Next base: position 30,116,327 of record JANXHW010000003.1, on the reverse strand, counting down.
ACGGCAAGGCTGTATATTGTCACCCTGCTTATTTAACTTATATGCAGAGTACATTATGAGAAATGCAGGGCTGAATGAATCGCAAGATTGCCAGGAGAAATATCAACAACCTCAGATATGCAGACCAGACGATACCACCCTAATGGCAGAAAGTGAAGAAGAACTAAAGAGCCTCTTGATGAGGGTGAAAGAGGAGAGTGCAAAAGTTGGCTTGAAACTCAACATTAATAAAACTAAGATCATGGCATCTGGTCCCATCAATTCCTGGCAAATAGAAGGGGCAGAAATGGAAGCAGTAACAGATTTTACTTTTCTGGGCTCCAAGATCACTACAGACGGAGACAGCAGCCATGAAATTAAAAGACGCTTACTCCTTGGAAGGAAAGCTATGGCAAACTTAAAGAGCATAATAAAAAGCAGAGATATCACCATGCCAACAAATGTTCGTATAGTCAGGGCCATGGTGTTCCCAGTAGCAATGTATGGTTGCGAGAGTTGGACCATAAGGAAGGCTGAGCGCCGAAGAATAGATGCTTTCAAACTGTGGTGCTGGAGAAGACTCCTGAGAATCCCTTGGACTGTTAGGAGATCAAATCAGTCGAATATCTAAATGAAATCAACCCTGACTGTTCCCTGGAAGGACAGGTACTGAGGCTGAAGCTCAAATATTTTGGCCACCTAATGCGAAGAGAGGACTCTCTGGAGAAGACTCTGATGCTGAGAAAGATTGAAGGCAAAAGGAGAAGGGGAAGGCAAAGGATGAGATGGTTAGACAGCATCACCGATGCAACGAACATGAAAATGAGCGAACTCAGGAAGATAGTGGAGGACAGGAAGGCCTGGCGGGATGTGGTTCATGGGATCACGAAGGGTTGGACATGACTTAACGACTGAACAACAACAATATATGTTGGAAAGTGTTGTTGACAATTTAGGTCCACAACAGTCTCAAGATACAATCAGGTGATGGAAGAAATTGATTCACAGCTAAAAAGAGAATATGTTTTTTAGGAAGTGCTCTTTGACATATCTTTGATTTCCTGTAGAATACCATAGAATTTCCTGTTGAATTCAGTATGAAGAAGGAAGTGAAGAGTGGAAAGAAGAGAAATATAAATCAACTTTAGAATATTCAATAAGTGAAAATGACAGGATTGGGTCATTCCATGTGAAATCAACCAATGCATGAAACCTTAATGTCATGGATTTTGTTCATTGTTGGTACATTTGTACCTTACCATTAGATGTTTAAAAAAAAAACATTTTTTGTCCACCCGATTTTGAAATATTGAACTTTCAAAATTGCCTAAAAATGCCAAAATTCACTTGCCACCATACCTTCAAATGCCAGTTACAAAGAAACTATGAAAGCTATAGCCATGTGACTGGTGTAATTTTAAAGCTAAAGTTCATTTGATATACAACATGGGAAAATTGTAAATTTTCAAGAAATTCAAAAATATTCAAATATTTATATTGAATTTTTGGAAAAACGTGATTTTTTTAAAAAAATTCAAAAACATCACTCTTAAAGGTATATATCTTGTAGCCAATCAGTCAAAATTTCAAGATGGTATCTCAACTGTATCATACAAAATTTAAATTTTCTTGTTGGCAGTGACAAGGAATTAAACCCCTCAAGTCCATTTATTATTATAAATTATGTAAATAAAAGTATGTGGTAAACACATAAATTATGTGGTAAACTGAAATGAATCCAAACATTTATAACAGGATTTTTATTTAGAATGAATTCACTTCCTATTCTTTTACAGGACCAGGTTTTTGGTAAAACTATCAAAATCATGAGCTTTTTACTTCTGTTCGTAGTTTTAAATTTTTCCTTTAGTTGCTGAATAATTTCTGAATCAGCACAGTGACATTAAGAACATAAGAAGAGCCCTGCTGGATCAGGCCAAAGGCCCATCTAGTCCAGCTTCCTGTATTACACAGTGGCCCCACCAGATGCCTCAGGGAGCACACAAGACAACAAGATACCTGTGTCCAGTCGCCACTCCCTTGCACCTGGCACAGAGAAAACCTTCTCCTAGAACCAGGAGGTTGCTTTTCCCCATCATGGCTTGTAAGCTGGGATGGACGTTTCCTCCATAAATCTGTCCAATCCCCTTTTAAAAGGTATCTAGGCCAGGTGCCATCACCACATCCTGTGGCAAGGAGTTCCACAAATGAATTACACGATGGGTAAAGAAATATTTTCTTTTGTCTGTTTTAATACTCCCTCCACTCAAATTTAGTGGATGTCCCCTAGTTTTAGTGTTGTGTGACAGGGAAAAGAACTTCTCTCTATCCACTTTCTCCATCCCATGCATAATTTTATACATCTCAATCACGTCCCCCTTCAGCCGCCTTTTTTCTATGGGAGAAGAGTGTGAGGGGGGGCACAAAGAGCCTTTCTGCGGGAGCCAACGTTGTCCCACATGTCAAATAAACAGTGTATTTCACTTGAATTAAAAATCCGCATGTTGCCGGGAAACTCCGTCGTTATAGATTTAAAATCAATTTATTTCAAAATAAATATTTTCACAGATGTTAAAACATACTTTTGACGTTTCGCACACGTAACATTCGTGGCATCATCAGAAATCCCCTATAGTGTTCCTAAGACAGCTTAAAAGACTAGTGCAAGAGAAAACAGGAAGTGGGCGCTCCCTATCTGACAAGAGAAGCAATCAGTAACAGCTGATTGTAACCTCTAATCAGAGAAGGTGAAGCCACTCAAAGCCAAACATAAAGAAAATAACACTATGAATGCAAGTACAATTTAAAAACTCACTTCTTTCACGTCTGTGTATTTCATGTCCGTGCTCCCATCCTAAACATAAGGGGAAGTCGGCCCATGAGAAACTGTTCTTTATATAGAGATGCAATATGCTGATAACAGAGAAAAACACTGAGTATGTGAAAACTGCTTTCCCTACAAAGTTAGCACAGGTGTCCAGCCAGGGACAGCCCAAGGTGATCCACAGCCCACACACCCACCCACCCCAAAAGACCACATGGACAACAGTAATCCAGCCCCCTAACTCTTCACATTGCTCCTTCCCGCGCGATCCTTTTCAACCAAACAGGAAGTACACCCAGCATGTCCCACGCTTCCTGTTTTATTTAAAGGGACCGCACAAGGAAGGGGCAAGGTGAGTGGGTAGAGGTAAGCAGACCTCTGCCTTCCACACGGTTTTTGGGGGCAGCGGCAATGATTGTGTTGTGCCCAATGATGGGCTGCAGGCAATCTGCTTCCCTATCCACTTCCTTGCAGTCCTTTTCGAGTGGTGGCCAAACCGCAGCATTCCGCATGCCCCATGTGTTCGATGGGGCTTACTCCCAGGAAAGCGTGTATAGGATTGCCACCTGAGACTAACCCCAGCACCACCAATCCCATAGCCTCCAGAGCACCATGCAGCCTCGCTTCTTCCCTCCGAATGGGTAGGGAGCCAAGGAGAAGAGGGCTTTGCTTTTAAAACAAGGTCTTCCTTTCTCCCTCTGCTTTCCTGGCTTAAAAGGTTATTCTCCTTTTTGAATAATTTATTTATGGAGGAAAATTCCATCACAGCTTACAAGCCATGATGGGGATAAGCAACCTCCTGGTTGTAGGAGTAGGTTTTCTTTGTGCCAGGTGCAAAGGAGTGGTGACAGGATACAAGTATCTTGTTGTCTTGTGCTCCCTGAGGCATCTGGGGGGGGGGGCGGCACTGTGTGATATAGGAAGCTGGACTAGATGGGCCTTTGGCCTCATCCAGCAGGACTCTTCTTATGTTCTTAAGAGCTGCCCCACTTTTTGAAGAGCCTCCCCATGCAGCCAATCCCAGCTCTCTGAGCGTTCAAGCCTTGTCGGGTTGCTGTGCTCCCTCGCTGCGTTCCTGCTCTGTGCTCTTTCTGCGCCTCCCGCTGGCAACTCATGACCGTTTGGCTCTTTCCGAGCCTTCTCAGGCTGCTCCACACGTCCCTGTTGTGGCCCAAGCATCTTTATCAAAATTTGGCCCATCTGGGCTCCCAGAGCAGCCAGAATGCCTGCACAGCCAATCACAAAGCCAATCTGTGCCACAGCCCTTCCGTAGCAGCCTTTCTATAGCGCTTGGCATGGCTCCAAGTACTTTCGCACCTTGAGCAGGAATGCTGGCATGTGCCACTTCCAAAGGCTCCACGTGCCACTAAGTGGCACGCGTGCCACAGATTGGCCACCTATGAATCAGGAAGCAGAATAAGGAGCACAGTGGGTAGCTAGGAAAGCGGATTGGTGCAGCTCTGTCCGTGGTGGGCTGGAGGGAGGTGGCAGCAGACTTAAGGTGAAGGATATTCAAGTTTGTCACTTCCCCCGCCACTCAACATGAGCTGCATCACCAGCTTCATGGATGGGCCGGCTGCGGGTTCAGCAACACAGAGGGAGGATGGGAGACAGGGGGGCAAGTGCCCCTAGCATCACCTGTGCCTGTCAAAGTAATCCTCCAGAAAAATCAAACTAAGGTTCCTGGTCACTGCAGGTTCCTGTCTATGGTCTCAATCGCCTCTAAGAGGATGAGGAGCCAACGTAGCAATCCAAGTCAGGCGCCCGGCAGAACCGAGCTAATGCCTGAAACAATACAAGGCGGCTCATCTGTTACTACTGCTGCAGAAGTTAATCAAAACCAGCAAAGCATTCCGTTTCCCCCTCTCCCCCAGCATGGAAAGAAGGACATTCTTCCTCATCTAAATCATCTTCAGAAATAAAAAAAATAACTCTTTGTAGGACCTTTTAATCTTCCCCATCTTTTCTTCGTATTATGTCTTAGACCTATTTAATACTTTCTTCTTACACACCAGAGACTCACCAACGGAGGTCAAAGAGGCATTTAAGTGGCACACAGTGGAATCCTATCCAACTTACACCACTGGTGCAGCGAGAACAGGAGGCCCCAGAACAGAAAGGGGATTCAAATCCCCTTTAAACCCCCCTTTGGAGGGGATTTGAATTCCCTTTCTGTTCTGGGGCCTCCCATTCTCACTGCACCGCTGGTTACACTGGTGATGTAAGTTGGATAGGATTGCGCTGTTAAAGCTGTATCAGGGTCCAAATATTCAGACTCCTTAATATGACTAGGACCAGGAATTTTATAATTCTCAGGAGGAATTTCCTTTTCAAGTACAGTATATTGTTTTCCAACTGACAAGGATTCTCTTTTCCTAACTGCAACCTGTATGAAGTGCATACTTTCATGTGTGGTTTGATTTCACTATTTAGTGAAACCATCCCATCAGTTACTTTCTTCAAGTCTTTACTAACCCAGTGCCCCCCTTTAAAAAAAAAAAGGTTGCAACAGTTTCTTGACCACTAATTCTCCTCCATATTTCAAATCATGTAACTATCGAACAGTTAATGAATTAAACTTAATAAAGACCAATAAAGCAGCTTCACAACAATTTACACACACACACACACACACACACACACACACACACACACACACACACACAGTATGTATATATATACACAGTATGTATATAAAATTATAATTATAATTTTTTGGATTCATTTCAGTTTACCACATAATTTTATCAATGTAAATTGTAGAAAAATGGACTTGAGGGGTTTAATTCTTTGTCACTGCCAACAAGAAAATTTAATTTTTGTATGATACCATTAAGATACCATCTTGAAATTTTGACTGATTGGCTACAAGATATATACCTTTAAGTGTGATTTTTTTGAAAATCTTTAAAAATCCAATTTTTCCAAAATATCAAAATAATTATTATTTGAATATTTTTGAATTTCCTGAAAATTTACAATTGTGTCATGATGTATATCAAATGAAAGCCGTATTCATTAGCTTTAACATGACACCAGTCCCATGTCTATAGCTTTCATAGTTTTCCTGTAAATGGCATTTGAAGGTATGGTGGCAAGTGAATTTTGGCATTTTTAGGCAATTTTGAAAGTTCAATATCTCAAAAACGGGTGGACAAAAAAAATCTGAAAAAATCATTTTTAAACATCTCATGGTAAGGTGCAAATGCACCAAAAATGAACAAAATCCATGACATCAAGTTCAAAAATGGATTTTTCATTGGTTGATTTGACATGGAATGACCCAATTTCACAGTGGCATGAACAAAATGAAAAAAAGACAGAGGAATCGCAATAAACTCTGAGAATATGGACTTAAGCATAGAGGAAACAAACACAACAGAATTTTCACTGAAAGAAAAGAACTGCTAAAGAATGAGGAGGCGTTGTGCTGCTGAGAGACTTGAGACAGTGAGAAGGCATTCAAGACGAAATTATACCTGTACAAAAAGTAATATTGGCTAAAGAAGAAAGGATCAGATCAGGAAAGCAAAAGTAAACATTAAATGTTATCAAGAGAGTCATTAACAGAAATGTAAAAGCAGTGATCAACGACATGGAATCAACATAAAAACATGAATGGGGGGGGGGAATTGCCACATGGGGAAAAAAAGGATTTGCCCACAGAAACCAGAGTTCAAGAGGCAAGACAAATAGAGCAACCAACTGTACTGAAAGCTGAAGAAAGATCAAGAAGTTGTGACGAATGACTATGCAATTTAGCTAAAAGATCATTAGCAAAGTAAGAATAGTCTCAGTAGACCAAAACCCAGTTCAGAAAGGATTAAAAAAAATAGCAGAAACAAGAAAAAGACAAGGAATTTGAGAATGGTTTGACAAAACTGAGATAGTTTTTGAAGAATAGGAAAAACAATAGCAGGTTTGAAAAGATTAGGCAAAGAAGCAGAAGAAAGACGGTTCAAAATACAACAGTGGAGACAAACTTTTAAGAAACTAGACAGAATGGGATCAAAGGAGCAAATAATAGCTTTAGAAGAAAGCAGAAGAGACAATAACTCAGAAAGTATAACAAGATTAAATGAGGCCAGGTCAGACTTGGGAGAAGACAGATCAAGAGGAGAAAAGACATGACAAGAGGATGACAAAGAAATGAAGGGAAGACTTCCCTAATTGAAGTCTAAACTAATTGAATTAATTTTATCAAGGAAAAAGAGGTCAAAAGAAAAGTTGAAAAGTAGCACAGGAATTAAAGTACAGGGGGACCCATATCCACGGATCCGCTATCCTCAGATTCGCTTATCTGTAGTTGGCTGCCCCCCTGCACCCCACCCCATGCCCATTACCTTTATTTTTATAGAGCTTGCACCAATTCAGTGTGTTTCTTGCTTAACCAAAACGCTATAAGCAACTTATAGCGATGAAGCAGGCAAGCAGCCTGCATGCTAGAGAGGCTCCATTAAACAAGAAGCGGGGGGGAGTAATGGGCACGTGGGCCCCACACGGAGATAGCATTTCCCTTATCCGTGGGTTCCTGGTATCTGGGGGGGGGAGGAGCGAGAGCTCACCCCGTCGCAGATTCGAACTGCCGAACTTTCGATCGACAGCTCAGCGGTTTAACCCACTGCGCCACCCGCTGGCCACTATAACATAGTGATAAAGTGAAAAAGTTTATATAAAGTGAAAAAGTTTATGATAAAGTGAAAGCAAATTTTAGAATTTAAAAATCATTATGTCTAACATAGTGATTTTTAAATTCTAAAATTTGCTTTCACTTTATCATACCACAAATACCCATGCTAACCAAATCTCAAGTTGGAGCCTTCTAGCTCCAATAATCTTCTATTTTGTAAATACATCCACTCTTTCAACCATACAAAACAACATGCTGCATAATATCCTTTCAAATCTGGTAGTACTAATTGATTGATTTTTTAAGAGAGAGGGAGAAGAATGATGTGATGATGTGCGGATTTAATGAATAGAATGTTGGTGATATTTTGGCTTAGTTGGAAATTATATGTAGAAAATAGTAAATAGTATGCTAGTAGGATTTATTGCTTTGGGCTTGCTATAAACGTACGAAATATGTATTGTTTTTATGTTTTAAATAATTAATAAAATATAAATATATTTTTTTAAAAAAGGAAGAAGTGGAAGTCATAGTCCATTATGTATTGTGCTGAAAGAAGTACTTTGGTACAGCTATCTGGTAGGGATGGGGACTTGAGTCAGGTGACACGGTATCAAGTCCGACCCAAATCGCAGCTGCAACTCAATTGTTTTAATCCCCCCCCCCCGATTCAAGACTTGGCCCCTTTTGGCCAAGTCGAGAGTCCCTGTCTAAATAGTGCAGTACTTACTGGAACCCAGAAGAATGCAGCAACGCTGGAAAGAAGATGAGGAAGGCAAGCACAGGCAAGGAAGGAACACATGAGGTGGTGGGAGGGAGGGATGGGGGGGCAGGGCGAGTGAAGGCAAGCTTTCCAGTAGTTGGTCCTTGGCCACGAGGAGGGAGGGCTGGACAAAGGTGGGGGCAGCGAAGAATAAAAAGCAAGGCTCAGTGTTTTTCCCTGCACTTCCACTTTCTTATTGTCAGTCGGGATGGTCAGGGAAAGAGAGAGAGAGATTGCGCAGGGATAGCTTAAGCTCAGGTTTTGGGTTACTTACTTAAAGAGTTATCAGGCATTGATTTTTCTCAGGATGACAAAATCAAACCCCATTAAATGACTACAATGGGACTTAGAGAAGTACAGATGGGAACATCAGGGGGTGTTTACAACCATCCCTCCCACTCACATACCACACCACCACCACCACCCTCACTTTTTTCCATAAAAGATATAGGGAATTGAAATGGGAAGATTTGGGACTTGATGTGCAAAAAGACTAAACTTGGGACTTGACAGAAGACTCGGAGTCGCAGACTCGAGTCTTTTGGGGCAAAGACTTGGGATTTGACTCAAGGCTCGGACCCAAAGATGTTTCCACATCACTGCTATTTGACAAAAGAATGACCATTTGGTCTCCAAAGTCTAAACATCTGAGGAAACAGGCATAGAACTGTGCTGTTAAGAATACCCTTGTTTGCAATGGCTCAGGACAAGTTTCATTAACAAATCCTGAGCAATGAGTTAATGAGAGACAGGCACAGCCTGAATCAAGGCAGCACCAAAATTCATAAGAACATAAGAAGAGCCCTGCTGGATCAGGCCAAAAGCCCATCTAGTCCAGCTTCCTGTATCACACAGTGGGGCCCCCCCACCAGATGCCTCAGGGAGCACAAGACAACAAGATAACCTGTTTCCCGTTGACACTCCCTTGCACCTGGCACAGAGAAAACCTACTTCTAAAACCAGGAGGTTGCTTATGGCTTGTAACCTGTGATGGTCTTTTCCTCCATGAATCTGTCCAAACCCCTTTTAAAGGCATCTAGGCCAGGTGCCATCACCACATCCTGTGGCAAGGAGTTCCACAGATGAATTACACACTGGGTAAAGAAATATTTTCTTTTGTCTGTTCTAACTCTCCCTCCACTCAATTTTAGTGCATGTCCCCTGGTTCTGGTGTTGTGCGAGAGGGAAAAGAATTTCCTTCTATCCACTCTCTCCATCCCATGTATAATTTTATAAGTCTCAATCATATCCCCCCTCAGGCGCCTTTTTTCTAGGCTGAAAAGCCCCAGACGCTGTAGCCTTTCCTCATAAGGGAGGTGCTCCAGCCCACGAATCATTCTGGTTGCTCTTTTCTGCACCTTTTCCAATTCAACTATATCTTTTTTGAGGTGTGGTGACCAGAACTGGACACAATACTCCAGATGTGGCCTTACCATCGATTTGTACAAAGGCAAAATGATATTGGCCGTTTTATTCTCAATCCCTTTTTTAATGATCCCGAGCATGGAATTGGCCTTCTTCACAGCCGCCGCACACTGGGTCGACACTTTCATCCACCTGTCCACCAGCACCCCAAGATCTCTCTCTTGATCCATCACAGACAACTCAGAACCCATTAGCATATATGTGAAATTTTGGTTTCTTGCCCCAACGTGCATCACTTTGCACTTACTTACATTGAAGCACATCTGCCATTTTGCTGCCCATTCTCCCAGTTTGGAGAGATCCTTCTGGAGCTCTTCACAATCCCTGCTGGTCTTCACCACCCGGAAAAGTTTAGTGTCATCTGCAAACTTGGCCACCTCACTGCCTATCCCCGACTCCAGGTCATTTATGAATAAGTTGAAAAGCACCAGTCCCAAGACCGATCCTTGGGGCACATTGCTTTTCACCTCTCGCCATTGTGAAAATTGCCCATTGACTCCCACTCGCTGTTTCCTGGTCTTCAACCAGTTCCTAATCCACAAGAGCACCTGCGGCAGGTGACCTGCCCTCTTATTCCCTGACTGTGGAGTTTTCTCAGGAGCCTTTCATGAGGGACTGTGTCAAACGCCTTCTGAAAATCCAGATATATAATATCCACGGGTTCGCTCGCATCCACATGCCTGTTGACCTTTTCAAAAAATTCTAACAGGTTTGTGAGGCAAGACTTCCCCTTGCAGAAGCCATGCTGACTCTCCCTCAGCAGAGCTTGTTCTTCTATGTATTTTAAGATTTTATCCTTAATGAGACTTTCCACCATCTTCCCTGGAACAGATGTTAGGCTGACCGGCCTGTAGTTTCCCGGGTCCCCCCTCCTTCCTTTTTTAAAGACTGGCGTGACATTAGCTATCCTCCAATCCTCTGGCACAGTGGCCGTTTTAAGGGACAAGTTGCATATTTGGGTCAAGAGGTCAGCAACTTCATTCTTGAGTTCCTTCAGAACTCTTGGGTGGATGCCATCCGGGCCTGATGATTTATTGATCTTTATTTTGTCAATTAAGTCTGAGACGTCTTCTCTTTTAACCTCTATTTGACTTAATTCTTTAGTCAGGGGAGACCGTTCCGGCAGCGGTATTTGCCCGAGGTCTTCTGCCGTGAAGACAGATGCAAAGAACTCATTTAATTTCTCTGCAGTCTCCAAGTCCCCTTTTATCACCCCTTTCTCTCCCTCACCATCCAGCGGACCAACCGTTTCCCTGGCAGGTTTCCTGCTTCTAACATATTTGAAGAAGCTTTTATTATTCCCTTTTATGTTGCCTGCCATACGTTCCTCAAAGTCTTGCTTGGCCTCCCGTATCATCATTTTACATTTCTTTTGCCACAGTTTGTGCTCCTGTTTATTTTCCTCATTAGGGCAAGACTTCCATTTACGGAAGGAAGCTTCCTTGCCTTTTATAGCCTCCTTAACTGTGCTTGTTAGCCATGCCGGCACCCTCCTGGACTTGGTCGAGGAGGTCCCACCCACCTTCTTCTACTGTTTTTTGGCACACATGTATGCCGACACCACCACCACCTCCATCTCCTCCTCCCTGTCTGCAAAGCTTGCCAGGCAGGAAGAGAGAAGGTAGAGATCCTCTTTCCAATCACTGGGAAGTGATTTGTAACAGGATCACAGCAGCCACTCTCACCTCTTCCTCCAACTCTGCCACCTCCACCTCCTCCTTTCCAAAATTAGTTCTGCTTCCAAGATCCATGTCCTCAAAACAAGTTCCACTTCCAAAATCCTCCCTGCTCAGGCAGTGATGAGGAAGACAAGAGATGAAGGTAGGTGCTGTGGTGATCCTCTTCTCAATGACTGGTGAGCGATAAACAGGATCGAATCAGCCATATTTATGTTCTCCTCCAACTCCACTGCCAAGTTCTTTGGTAGCAACACTGGAGGAAGAGGTAAGCCCAGAGTGGCTGGGGAGTAGCTAGGTGGATCTTTCAGGTAGGTGGCAGGCTGGGGGATGTAATGGACAAGCACACTCAGGGTATCCCATGCTAATTGGCTGCCTCCCCCAGCATATTGCTCAAAGAAAGCACTTCAGCCTGCTTCACTGGTGGACCAGATCTGTGTAAATGTGATAGATATGATGTGATACTGATGTAAAGTACCTTATTTATTTGTAGATCCATTTGGCTATCTACAATGTATTTAAGGCAATATTTTGACTATTCAGTAAAGATGAATTTGATAGGAGAGATTAGGACAGTGGTGGCCAACCCGCAGCCCGCGGTGGCATGCCGCCCGCCGCCTCCCTCCCGGCTTCTCCCTCCGGGTCCGCGCGACTCCGGAGGCCGGGAGAGAGTGTCCTCCCCTCACGCCAGCTCGGCCTATACTGCCCAGGCCTGAGCCGGCGATTTCACACATGCGTACAACGCCGATGCGTTGTACGCATGTGCGAAATCGCCAGCTCAGGCCTGGGCAGTATAGGCCGAGCCGGCGTGAGGGGAGGACGCTCTCTCCCAGCCTCCTCCGCTCTCCTCGCTGGCAAGAGGCCGCCTGGGCCCGGACTTCGGGCTGAGGCAGCGGCTCTCGAGCCCCAGCAGCAGCGGGTTGCCCCGGGCAGCGGCCAGGGGCGGCGGCGACAGCGGGGCAGCTGCCTGGACCGTGGCAAGGGGCGGCGGTGTGAGGAGCGACGGTGGCGTGCAAGCGCCCGATCCTCCACCGCTGTTCCCGCTGAGGAGCCGCTTCAGGCTGCCCCCGGGCGCCCCTGCTGCACTGCGAATGCGAAGCTGCTCGTTCTGCTTCTCCAGCTTCTTCACCAGTTCCTGCAGCTTCTGCACTTCGGCGTCGGCGTTCACGTTGAAATGTCCTCCATGGCGCCCCACGGCAGCCTCTCAGCCCACTGGGCAGCAGCAGGAGCGCCGCCGCCTCGCAGGCTCCCTCCTTCTGTCAGGCGGCGCCGTTTCCTTCCCGCCCACTCGCCTTCCTTCCCAATCCTTTTTATCCTTTGGTTTTTGTTCATTTGTTTTGCATTTTCACTTCAACAGAAAATTAACTGAACCAGCCCAAGTATAATTATGACAAAGATGACACTTCTACAATTCACATATTTCATTTCTGAGTTGGTAAAGCAGACACGTAGTGATTCTGCCAGCTCAGAATCATGTGGTGAAACACTGAGTGAACTAGTCTCCACATGAACTCCAGGCTTACCTTATTATCAGAGAAAATGGGTGCTCTTTCATGCAGGGTTTCTCCTCAAGTGATGGTGAGGTTGAAAAATCCCCATGTGCGGAACTTATTACCTCACAAATGTGTGAATTAGACGTTCATTCTTGTGCTGAGCAGAAGAGAGAGAAACTGGGGAATAGTGGTGGGAGCATGTACATTAATTAATAAAGGAGCAGGTCAGTAAGAGCCCTGTGGATTTAGACCTCCAGGAAATTTTGGGAACCAAAACTATGGAGTTGCTCGCTGGATTTTCCAACATGGTTGCATTCTAGTAGTTTATTATTTATTTATTTACTTTATTTATTTATTTTTGTGGCACGCCCAACATACAAAAAAACTAAAAGTGGCACATGTCATAAAAAGGTTGGCCACCACTGGATTAGGAGAAAACCAAAACTGAGGGGGAAAACCATGAAAGTGAAAGATGGAGCAAATTGATAAAGAGAGGATACCCGGACTTTATTTTTAGAGTCTTCATTGTTCTAACATTCTTGTATTGCCACAAAGCCTTTTCCAAGGCCTTTCAACAACTATTAGCACATAAAGGTAAAACACAGTGCTTGAAACTCTTGAAGTAATTCTTGAAGCAAAGTAATTTGCATGGAGTAATGACCTGTAAATTATGCAAAGAAGCCTTTTCAACAGAATTCAATAGGTTGTTTGAGTACCTTGAAAAGGAAGAGCCCTTTCAGAGGGTTTATAGCTCTCTACAAGCAAATAGAGAAACTCTTATTTGCCTTAAAGTCTATTTGCATAGTTTAAGCATTACATCTTGAACTTAAGGACATACTGTCAAAATTATTTTGCAAATTAACGAACTCTTAACATGAATGAATCCCCCTATGTTAAGAAACAGCAACTGCCACACCGCATGGCAGAACAGTTTTTTTTCAGACTTCCAAAAAGAAAGAAAAAGTAAAATATTCAGATGAAAGATGGGCCTGGGTGATAGAAGAAAGCAGCACATTTTTAAATATTTTGAACATCTACATCTCTCTTCTTTCTCCTACCAACAACAGTGGTGTGAGGTGTACCAGAATTGCTACAGCCGATACTCTACATTACTTATAGCAGGGGTTCTAGTACCACCAGTGGTACTTCAGCCGACTGCTAGTGGTACTCGGACCGCCAGACCACCAGAATCTGACTCCGATGTGGCACTTTTGGCAGCGTGTTTTTGCTCTTGAGAGGCTCCTGTTATTGGCTGAGACTCTCAGGAATGCTAGGAAAGGCCCTCCCTCCCACCCACCTAGAGACTCCTACCTGCATTTTATGGCCTCCAAAACCTGAAAACCCAGAAGTAACTGGTGATGATGTCATTGCTAGTCACTTCCAGTGGTACGCAGCAGGAGAGTGGCGCCGGAGGTGGTACACGTCCAGGAAGGGGTTGAGAACCCGAGTTACAGTGCAAATCCTATGAATCCTATGCAAAGGATTCCGTCATATGAGAATTCTGAGCAGTTTCCGACCATATTAACAGTCAAGGGCAACCCAACCATGAGGCGACTTGACACAAGCTGCATTGATCCACTTCCTGCTTACTCAAGTGGGAAGCAGATTAGCTGCCTCCTTACCATGCTCCTCATGAGGTTTCTGCAAGCTTGTAAGTGCAGGATTTCTGGTCTTATTTACGGGGACCGTGCCCATGAAGGAGCTCCTTTGTTTGCGTAGTAAATAAAACCAGAAATCCTGCATCTCCAGCATTGTGAAAACTGTATGAGGAACACAATAAAGGGCCTTTCCCCCCCCCCCATGAGCCACAGCAGAGGAAGTAGCTGCATTGGGTGGTATTCGAGGTCGCACTGCCCCTGTTAACAGTATTCCTGCTGCAGGGTGCTCTGTTGTAAAACTGGACACACTTGAAATTACATCTTCCTCAACCCCAACTCCCTGGCTAGGTGCATCAAAGTAAATTACAATGCCATAGAATATTCTCATATATATTTCATTACTGAATGGAAGAAAATGGGCATGTCAACATTCACGTGTCTTATAGATATCAACTACATATTGTAGTGCAGCAGAATAGTCCCTCTATTTAAAATGTTGTCCTCCTCTAAATAAAAATCTTCATTATTATTTTAGTTGTTCATCAATACTCTCAGAAGTAAGGTACTCTTATGCCTGAATCCATAGATGGACATATTATTCAGGATCCTTGAACAAAGGCGGCCAAATCTATTCATAAATTTCGTTATGAAGATGGACAGCTTCTTACATCCATTTTCAAACATACTGGATACAATGCAAAAATACAATGCATTTTTAAGTCTCAGTCACTGCTATTCAGAGTAAAGGAGATTTGCGTGCATAAGAAGCCTTTCACACACACTGCTAATGAGCACCTGGATGAACTTCTTCACCTGCACTGTCATGTTGATCCAAGCCCTGTAAACCCATTTCCTCCCAGTCCACAGGTGTACACATTTAACTCCTGTTGCGTATATACACCCTTGCGTAAAAATGCCTTACTAACTAGAAGCATCTTTTGAAAGCCAATGGGGATATATGCATTTGGAGCTAGGGACACCAGCTATGACATGCGACTAGTTACCCACAACAAGCTGATTTTAAAAAGGAAAGATTTAAGCACACACTTAACTCTCCCATTTCAAATCAACAGAACTCACATATGATTAATATCAGCTTGTCGTTGGGCCTATTATGTGGGTGCAAGTTCCCACTGATTTACATACTGTACAATGTTTTTAGGATTGGAGAAAAAATATATACATATTTGTGAAATGAGTAACATCTGAAATATTTAGATTATATTCCAATAAGAAAAAGTAGGAGTAAATGACTAATATCCAAAGATTAATAGTCACCCATTCTTTGAAAAAATATACTGTAGTGCTACAATAAACCTTATTACTGTTGTCTGTATTGTACTAGATTTAACTACCCTAGCTGACAGGTTTTAAAATTTGCTCTTTCTATTCAATTGTTTTTGAACTGAATTGAAGCAGACCCTTTTACTTATGTTAAACTGCTCAATTCATCTCCAGCCATAATATTCATATGGCTCAATATTAATCACTTCAAGCTAGTCAAGTCCACCTTATGTTTATTTCCCAAACTATACAACAATATTTAGTCTTATGATTTTATCAAGTGATTTTCAAAATTACGAAGGATTTTTTCCTTCTTCCATACAAATTCTCAGATGCAATATCCTCCAGACTCTTGCAAGCAGTATTACACTTTGTTGGCATTTAAAAGCTCCATTTATCCTTGTCACAGATACTACCATATCTAACTGCCAGCAGGCAGCAGAATCATGCAACTTTCTCTCTTTAGCACACAAGAAAGCTTTTGAACAGTCAACTCCTTGTTAACAAGACAGCTAAGCTGGTTAAAAACCACTCCATATCATTCACTTAAAATCTCTCTAATTTGCATTGCTGAAAGGAAGCAAGAGACACACTCTGAGACAAACACATACTGTATCTTCTTTCTAAAATATTTGTATTTCACACTTTCTTCTAGTCTCTTTCATAAAATCTTCCATTATAGAGTCATTTGTAAAATCTCACGCTAATACTTCTTCCACCCTTTCTTAGAAGTAAGTCTCACTGACCTCAGTGAAGCAGCTATGTAAACATACTGTACATAGGATTGAGCTTTTAATCAAGTAGACCAATTTTAAATTCATTTTTCTTATTTTGGCAAGTATTCAATGTGACCCTTCTTTTTGCCATATTTATTTTATACATTTTTATACCACCCTTCCTCCAAGGATCTCAGGGTGGTGTAATACTTCCTCCCCTCCTTTTATCCTCACAACAACTCTGTGAGGTAGGTGACGCTGAGAGATAGTAACTGGCCCAAGGTCACCCAAGAAGCTTCATGGCTGAGTAGGGATTTGAACCCAGATCTTCCAGGTCTAAGTCCAATTCCTGAACCACTACACCATCCTGGCTCTTAAAAGCATATTAAAAGCATGCAGTAAGAAAAATGAATATAGAATTGGTCTACTTGATTAACAAGTCAATCTTATGAATATTTACAGAGTTGTCCCATGGAGGTCAGTGGGACTTGCATTCAAGTCAGACTGCAATCAGAAGAACCCCTCATAGGTGAGCATGCTGATTATATAAACACATATTCACTCATGATGGATTATCTGCCCAATGTAATATAATCATCTTGGATGTTTTTATTTTAATGGAAGGAATGTCAGCATACCATTTACAAGTCAACATAAAATTAACTTCTTTCTTCATAAAATGGAAAAGATGGAATACAGAGATTTTTATAACTAAATGCAGACCAAAGCAGGATTAACAGCAACACATCATATATATTATCAGGGTTGTCTTTTTATCCAAGTTTTCAGCAGCTCCAGTTGCTGAAATTTCAGCACCACCAGCACACTGAAATTCCACCTAAGACAGTCAAACCACAACTACCTGAAGTCTAAGAGCAAATATGATCTTACCAATCATGACAATGAATGTAGACACTAGAAAAATCAATAAAAGTACCAAAATTGTTATCAAAGGGAGAGTGGGAAAGAGAAAAAAGCACTAACATGTTCAGATTTAACCTTGAGCAGAACAGAAAGAGATCCCTGGGTTTTAAGACAACCAACACATTTGCAATATCCTTGAAGACACGATCGGTCATGCTGAGAAACCAGGAAAGAAAACCCTCAGCACTTAAAAGTCAAGTCGAGCTTCATGGAGCATCTCATACAGTATACAAAATGTGGAAAAGACACCTGGAAAAACGGATGCCCATCGTGAAGGAGCCCTTCAACCTGAAAGCATTCAATCATTTGCCCTTGCTACCCCCACCCCCATCAGCAAAGACAACATGCGCCTGGCTCCTAGACATCTCGCAACGTGAGAATAGATGTACGACCCTCGCCAAAAGGGGCAGAAGAGTGAGCGGCAGAAACATGAAAAGCGTTGTATATAACGCAAGTCGAAATGGAAACGGTTATTGACAGCAGCCAGTCAGGGATCGTGGAGCGGGGTGAAACCTTGCTAAGGCAAGACCGTACAAATCAGAGGAGGGCAACGGCGTGTAGGCAGCTCAGCAGACGCATTCTCCGGGTAGGCACGCGAGGGAGAGCGATCGCTGCCGTACGTACCCCAGGAAGCGAAGGCAGAGAAAACCCGCCAATTCCAGGGGCAGATAGGGGGAGGGAGCCAGGGGATGGAGGCGCGGCACTGAGTACGGGCAAAAGATGCCGAGGCAGACGCAGCAGACGACGAACGAGACATGGCAGCTGACGAGAGATGCGCAAGGGCAGGCGGGCGCTTCGCTGGGCTCGGCCCGCCGCCGGCACAAAAGGGCCCGCTGCCGAGAGGCGGCCAGGCGAGGCTGGCTGCTTACCTGGCAGTGGGTGCCTGTGACCCCCGCGGGGCAGGCGCAGCTATAGGCGGGCTGGGGCTGGAGGAAAAGCAGCGGCAGGCGGCGAGGCACGCCGGGGAGCTTGGCCAGCACCGGGGAGCAGGTGCCGTTGTTCCTGCAGGGCTGACTGAGGCAGGGGTCCGTCAACCTGTCCAGGGGCGCGGCGGTGGCGTTGGCCGGTCCGGCGATAGAGGCGCGGCGTTGGGCCAGGCTCAGGAGCAGCAGCAGGAGAGGAGCGGCGCGGGGCATAATGACTCGGGCGAGGCCCCCGCCTCAGAAGAAGCCACGGAGCGTGCCCGGTTCTCGATGCTCCGAGCACTGGAAAGAAGCAGCAGGAGGCGATGAGGAAGGCGGAGGCGGCAGTTCCTCAGCTACTGCTCGGCTCTGGCAACTTGCGGGCGGAGACTGGGGAGGGAGTGGCCGACACGGCGAGACGTCAGCCCTAGAAGCCGGCAGAGGGCGCTGCGGCCGAACGCAGAGCCAGGGGAGCGCTGGAGAGGAGAGGGGCGCAGCAGCCGGCCAGGCACGGGGGGCGGGGAAGCGGGAGAGGGCAAAAGAACGCGGCTATGCGCGGCGAGTCCGCAGGACCAGCTCCGGAAATGCGGCGACCGCCGTAGGCAGTTTGGCTCTTGAGCGCCGGGGAAGCCTGGCTTCAAAGCCCCGCGCAGTCAAGAAGACCCTCACCGCGCGGGTACATTGGGGCCAGTCGGGCTCTTACACACCTCTGCCTAATAACCATCCACCTCAAGACTGTTGTGAGGCTAACAAAAGAAGAGCCAAGTGCACTACCAACTTACTTACAATGACAATGAACCTAGACATGAGAGGGGCAGGAGGAGCCGTGAAGGTGAGCAGACCAATAGAGGTGCCCCCCCTCCTCAACTCACCCATCTACTGCCGAATGGGTGGGCAGTGGCACTGGCTGGCCAGAGAAGAGAGCTCTACATCTGTGGGCATGCAGGCTTCAAAACAGAGACTGGTTTTGGCGTGGTTTTTTTCCCCTTTTTTGTTCAGTAACTGAGCCTGTCCTGTGCATATCCCACTCCTATACAGATTGCGACTGAAGGCCCAACCCTACTCAACTTGTCAGCACCGATGCTGCCGCAGTGTAGCCTCGAGGTAAGGGAACAAACATTCTCTTACTTTGAGGAGGCCTCCATGACTACTCCCCCCCACACACACTGCAGGATGCACATCTGCATCAGCCCTAGAAAGTTGGATCGGATTGGGTCCTTAGTTCAGGAAGGGTTCCTATGTATAAATTTGTGGAACATTAAAATTGAACGCTACAAAAGAAATAGATGAGTCTAGCAGACAGTGTCCAATATTCTGTCCCTTAATTGAACGATACAAGCCAGTTGCAGAAAACAAAGCGGGCCACCACTTGGGCCACGGGAGGCACAAACAGTGCTTGATTTACAGGAGGGCCAAACGTGGTAACTCTTTTGAACTATTGTCTCTGGAAAGCTCCAAGGGTGGGGGGTGGGTGCACTTTGTCTAAAACTGGAAGAAGCATGGCCCGGCTTGTAGAGTTTATTAAGGCCCATACCTTTCCTCCTGCAAGTCAGCTCTGGTCAAATTGTGGTTATTATTGCCCTAAAGACCTTGCTTTGGGAGGGGAATGTATTTCCAACACATTATGCCCCCAACTCAAGAGCTCACTTCAGAAAAGGAAGCAATGGCAGCTTCAAGGTTGCATGAGTGAGGCTGAAGCATTTTTAGTTCATCTCACACACATCCTAACCAAGGAACTGACTTCAGACAAGTGGGAAACTGCAATGCATTTGCAGCCTTTTCTCACACCCAGCTGCAGGGTTTTTTGGGGGGGAGGGGTGTTACTTGCACCTCCCCCCATCTCAGGTTAATCTGAAGCAAGGGCAAGTCTGCATAAATAGTCATGTTCTTACACTTTGCTTCGATCTGGGCGACATACTCAGTGATCAATGGAGGGGTGGGAAAAGCATTGAAGGCCTCCTCCCCAAACCCATCCATCATTTACTGTGGGAAACAGTAAGATCTGTGTCTTTTTTTCTAGCATATGCTCACCAGTTTGAAAAAGCTGTGGGGGGGGCAGGTACGGAACAAGTTGATATACCAAAGCAGAGGTGTATCAGCAGCGAGTGCTGCCTGGAGCACTTGCTGCTGCGCCGCCCCAAAAGGGCACCGCCGCCCGGGGGGGCGGCACCACTCCGGGGGTGGGGGGCGACCCGGCTTACGCGGGCGCTCCAAGGCCTTCTCCCCTGGCCTCGGAGCCGGAGACAGCCACAGAGTGTCCACCACGACTGGTGGCCAGGGCTTTCTGAAGGCGGCCCACTGCCGCGCTGCGCTATTTATGTTTTGCACATGCGCAGAATGTTTTAACGTTCTGCGCATGTGCAAAACAAGGCTAAATAGCGCGGTGCGGCAGTCAGCCGCCTTCAGAAAGCCCTGACCACCGGTCGTGGTGGACGCTCCAGGGCTTTCTCCGGCTCCGAGGCTGGGGGAGAAGGCTTTGGAGTGCCCGCCTGCGTCACCGGGAGGGCGCGCACGCTCCGTGGAAAGACTGGAGCGAGCGGAGCAGCGCCGCCCGGGGCCGTGGAGCCGCCCGGAGCCACTGCTCCGCTTGCTCCAGTCTTTCCATGCCTCTGTACCAAAGTAAAAAGAGCTGAGGTGAGTAGTTAAAGCAAAGGAAGTAGGACAGGGTAGAGGCAGGAGAGAGGAAGCTCTCAAAGCCATATGTGAAATGTCATGCCTTGGAATTTCAAGGGCATTTGACTACTGTACGCAGAGCTTCCCAACATTCTGTGTGGTGGCGGCTGAAAGTCTTGCTTGAATCAAGCCACACTGATTGCTGAAACTGGCTTATTGCTTACTATCTTAAATAAAGTATAACCCCAGTATTCCCAAAGCTTTTGTGTTCAGCTATGGCATTTTTTTACTTATTTGCTGAGTTTTAATGTTCCACACTGACTCCCTCTGCTGGCTCTGTGGTTCCAATTACACTAGATTTTTTTTCTTTAAAACAGGGGTTCTTAACCTTTTTAAGATTACATGCCCCAATTGATTGCCCAATACATCCCCATACCCCTTTCACCAGACTGTCAATATCATCATCATCATCTCCAGATCTATTGGGTACCAGTATGACTTCAAAATATGTCAATAGCTTGGTATTACTTTACATATGGATAGCTAGGAACAGAACTCTTCAATATGTATTGATAATGGTGATAGTTAATCTAATCTACCAACATTTTTTAAAATTGTTCAGAGATCAAGTTCCATAGCTCCATCATTTGGTTCCCATACCCCCCCCCCCCAGGAGGTATGGATACCAGGGCCACTCAGAGGAATTTTATCAGGGGGTACAAAGTTTCTTTTGGGCCCCTTCCCTTCATGTGAATTTGGCTCCTGGGCCCCTTTTTTGACCCATTTTTGACTCTGGGCCCGGGTATGATTGTACCCCCTTAACCCCCCTCTCAGAGGCCCTGATGGATACCCCCGGTTAAGAATCCCTGCTTTAAACCTTTTATCTCACTCTCATACAACTGTCATACAACTATTCCTTATGTTTATAATTTATATGCCACTTAGGCTGCAATCCTGTGCAAACCTACATGGGAGTAAGTCCCACTAAACTCAGTGGGGCTTACTTCTGAGTAGACATGCATAGGATTGTGCTGTGAGTTGGCAAAGGTGCTTTTTATGGTCTCTATAAATTGTACTCACTGTCACAAAATAACTATTTTTTTTATTTATTTTTACATTTGGAGGTGAAACAATCCAAGCTAGAGACTTGCCCAAGTTTGTACTGTAAATCCATAGCACAACTTGGCATTGGAACAAGCCCCATTGCATTGAACTCATATGCACAGAAGTGAACTGTAAGTTTTTCAGGTCCAGCAACTCAGCCCTGTAAAATAAGGAGTCTCTTATTCTTCTCCCTCTCGCACAACACCAGAACCAGGGGACATGCACTAAAATTGAGTGGAGGGAAAGTTAGAACGGACAAAAGAAAATATTTCTTTACCCAGCGGGTAATTCATCTGTGGAACTCCTTGCCACAGGATGTGGTGATGGCACCTGGCCTAGATGCCTTTAAAAGGGGTTTGGACAGATTCATGGAGGAAAAGACCATCACAGGTTACAAGCCATAAGCAACCTCCTGGTTTTAGAAGTAGGTTTTCTATGTGCCAGGTGCAAGGAAGTGTCAAAGGGAAACAGGTTATCTTGTTGTCTTGTGCTCCCTGAGGCATCTGGTGGGGCCACTGTGTGATACAGGAAGCTGGACTAGATGGCTTTTGGCCTGATCCAGCCGGGCTCTTCTTATGTTCTTATGAGTCCAGACCTAAGCATACCACTGTGGGTGTATTATTACATTACATTACGTATTTCTATAATGGTATCTGTATAGTTCATGTGAACTGCGAGTTAACTTCACAAAGGGTTACAGAAATTGGGACAGGACACTGTAGCTGGTGAACACTTGGAGTAATTACACAGAAAAGGGATACAATGACTGTAAAGCAACAAGTACAGTAGAAAGTATTTGGTGCCAAGTTATCAATGACATTTGTGGTTCCTCGCTATTTTATATAAAATCTTCAGCAAAGCTTAACATTCTTTTTTTTTTTTTTACAAGATTGAGTCTTAAGCAAAATACCAATACATAAAGTAATATTTGAGTCAGTTACCCACAGATGTATTATTTGTGGTCTATTCAACAGAGTATCAGGTTTCTCCATTTATTTACAGTTGCTTGATTCTGAAATGCATTATTACGGCCAAATCCTATCCTTCCCCACCCCCACTGGTGCAGTGTTGCCAAAATGGCTACCGCTGTACCCTATGGTGTGTGTGTGTGTGGGGGAGCTATGGAAGTCTCTTCTGGGTAAGATAAAAATTATTCCCTTACCCAGGGGTAAGCCTCTGCAGCACTGGGGGTCTACTCAGACCTGCGCTAGTGAAATAGCTGGCATAGGTCCATGTGGACCCATGCTGTGGGATCAGATCCAGGAAAGGGGATAGGATTCGGTGGTTGTTGCTGCCGCCAAACCCATCCTATTTCGCCCCCTTCCTCCCTCCCCACCCATTCCACTGACTTACCTGCTCCAGCGAGTGGTAGGGGATGTGACAATGCAGGCAGGAAGGCACAGGCCTTCCCCTCCAGCACTCCTGGCAGCACACTGAGTAGTGCACTGTCAGAGCACCTTTTACAAATGGCGTTGATTGCTTTATGTCAGTCAGCGCAAGGGAAAGAAGAGGACCAACATCAGCCTGTAAGTATAGGATTGGGCTCTTACTCTAACAGCTTATTACTGTAGAGCATAAACCACTGATGCGCTCTTACCCAACCTTATTACCACATCTTAATCACTGAAAGTATTGTAGCCTATTTTGCTTTGTGAAAATAGCAAAATAAGAATGTTTTAAAAATCCTGACTTTTACTTTTGCAAGCACATATGCTAACATGCATGGTTCATCAGACATAGCTCCCTTAAATAAATTGATGGCAGAGCACAGAAGGTGGCAAATATACTGGATTTCTGTGGGAGAACCCTGTGACTTTAAATAATGGATCCTAAGTATGCACAACAGAGCATGCCTGGAGAATTACAATATGTGTTCCTCTGCAAATATTGCCACTTTGCCGTTAACACCATTTTCTAAGTCACGCTCATTATTAATGCTATTCAAAGGTGACATTGATTATATATGCTCAGTAGCATAAACAGTACGATGGTTAAATGATTGCCCCCCCCCCCCTCATAAATGCCTATTTTCTTTCATAACTAACATTGGGCACTGAAGCTGCTGACAGGTCAACTAATTCCAACTAATGCAGAAACCACTCATTTGTGTTTGAGTCTTCATTTCAGTTTTGTGTGTCAGTTTTACATATCTCATCTATCTCATCTGAGGTGATATTTGATCAAAATATCAAATATCTTATCTATACTGCTAAATTGTTCCCTGCAGTAAAGAGCCACATATTAATGTTTTCAGTATATGTCTTTTGCTCAAGTAATCAGAACTCTAGGTAACAAAAACTAAGCATTCCATTTAAAGATATATGCATGTAATTATCTTACTAGCCTATGCCTGCACTTCTACTACTTGTATGCAATTTTATCACAGAAGACCTTGTCAGTTGGTTGTCTATGAGGCGATAGATATCTATGAGAATGCTCATCTGCAAAGTGATGCATACATGAGAGCTTATGGGTTCTCTTATCAGAACACAGAGTATTAGGGCTTTTAAAAAAGTGATAATAAAAATGCTGTGCACTACCTTATCCTATGAATGTTTACCCACAGAATAAGACCCATTACAATGAGTAGCACATCCCCAGGTAAATGTGTATAGGCTCCAAATAGCTCCATGTCAGCACAATCCTATCCAATTTACACCACTGGTGTAACCAGCAGTGCAAGAACGGGAGGCCCCAGAATGGAAAGAGGATTCAAATCCCCTCCAAAGGGGGATTCAAAGGGGATTTGAATCCCCTTTCAGTAATGGGGCCTCCTGTTCTCACTGCACCGGTGGTATAAGTTGGATAGGAATGCGCTGTGTGTGTGCTTGAAGCGCTTACATGCATGCATGCGAGTTGTGGCAATTTACTCTTCTCACTACAGTCCCTTGTACCTCATCATATACTGCTCAAGATGCACTTCAGCATGGAAGCTTGGGGGGGGGGGGGGGAAACGACGCCTGAGGAGGCAAAGGGAGACTCAAAAGCCTTGCTTCAAGTGTATAATGCTGCATCTAGACCTTTGAATTGTCACCTTCATCTGGAATGAATCAACACACTCCCATTTTCAGTCTCTTTTCTGTGGTTTTAGAAGTTAGTACAGAATTAATTACAGTATGTATATCCTCCAATGGGAGATGTGGTAATTGTGAACTCAAGTGAAATGTGTTCGGAAATCCTCAATTCAAATATCACCTCAGCAAGGAATTCATTAAGTAGCCTTACCAAGTCATTCTCTTTTGCTCTTAGGGCCAAAAGATGTTGGAGACCACCAATGGTGTCTTTTTGGAGTAGTGTGGTACAGAGGATATTTTTGCTTTGAACACCATATTCTACTTCTTAGAAGGTACAAAGCACTTTAATATACATCCTCAGCAATCCTTACAACTACCTTATAAAAGGTAGGTAATGATCACGGGTAGCTCATCAGTGAGGCTGACTGAAGTGGCAGGGTGAGGGAGGTGACAAACTGGCAGTGAGATGTCCTGTAACTTGTACCCTCCCTACACCTGGCCATTGCCCCATCCTCTTGCCCACTTAGATGGAGAGACCTTACCTCCTTTTCCAGTTCTTCTACCACTGCAGTCCTTTTCCTGAACACTCAAGAAAAGGACCACTGCCTTTCTTCCCATCACTTATAAAGCGACCAGGTGGGGATGGTGGTGGAAATGGAGATTCCACCCCCAGGATTCTCCAGACCCAGCATTTTGCAAGAAGCTGAGGACGACATGGTAGTGGAGGATACTAAGGAGGTGCATGTGGGCCAGCATGTGCGCATGTGGCAGAATTTGAGGTCAATGGCAGCAGAATTTGCTGCTATTTCAGGCAGTGACTCAGCTTGAGCTGCCCTGCCCCTGCTCATCATCATCTCTCCCCCCCCCCCCCATTGCTTATGCAGGACTGATGAAGAAATGAAGTGGCATAGAGTGAACACTATAATACATACTGAACAGACTGGGGGTCCGTTCATGTTATGTGCTGCAAAAAATGAAGTGCATTAAGTAGCTGCTCCATAAAATTAGGTTTAAGTGATTGGAAAAAAAAACTTCATCTGGCTGCTGTCAAACTTACCAGTTTAATCAAGCTATTGTAAAAGGTTCTGGCCAGTTTCATACAGCAAGAAAATAACCCATGTTGTTAAATACTCTGAGAAACAGGGCTAGCCCACTTACTAATGTTGCCCCCCTTTTTTTAGGTTTTACACACACACACACACACACACACACACACACACACACACACACACACACAATCCAGCCATCCCCACTGTTGATGCTTCAAAATCTGCAGCACCATTACCACTTGCAGGTGCTGTGAAGCCATGATGGTGCTAATAGGTAGGGGAAACATACCTGCAGACCACTCCCTAAAGAACAGAGTAACTTCCAAGAATACAGCAGTGAGCCATCCTTGCCCTGCAGGCATACCTTCTGCCTAGAACCACTGGCATTTTGCCTTGAGAAAAAAAAAAGGAGAATTCTTTCAGTTTTTGTTTCTCCACTAGTTGCACTTTTCCTTGTTGTATGCTACCTTTTAGGGCAGGAAAAGTGAATAAATGTTTCAAAACAAACAAACATTCTGTTACCCCTCTCTGATAAATGCCCACTGGAATTCAAATTATTCAAGTTCAAGGCAGCAAGATCAAGTGCAACAACCAAGCACTTTTGCAGCCTGTCCTCTAAGACACTGCTCTTCGACGTTGGGGTCGGGACCCCAATGGGGTCACAAAGCCTCATTTGTGGGGTCACAGCAACTTACAGGAACCAAAATGGCAGCTGAGGGTAATGCTGGGGGGTGGGGAACCTGCAGGTGGGGCTTCCACAGGGATTTCACACACACCCCTTCTCTCTCTCCCTCCCTCTTTCAGTTTGCTGGCAGAGCAGTGGAGAACCATGGCATGGCTCTCCTGTTCCAGAATGACCCCAGTGCCGGTGGTGCGGGCTGGGCAAGCTTGATAGGCCGAGGCTGCCGGGGGGACGACGACAGGGGCAGGATGGACCGTAGGTGGATTGGGTCCTGGGAGGGGCGGGATCAATAGTGGGTCTCCAGCCTCATACTTTATTTATTGGAGTTATGGCATGAAAAAGGTTGAAGACTATTTCTCTAATACTTAGTTGTATTGGATTCTGTGGAATCATACTAGGTCCAAGTATAACAAACACATTCTCCCCCCTCAATCTCTCTCCAGTGACAGACATTTCTAAATCAAGCAGGAAGAACTCTTTGCTAGAACATTTACAATCAGCACTTGCTGTAACCATTAGACCAGTGTTTCCCAAACTTTTTCTACCAGTGACTCCCTTGACTATTGGTGACCATTGGTCATGGCTCCCCATTACATTATGTTGATGCCTGCCAATTTACATTGCACTGTTTTCCAAGAGGATTCCGTGGCACTCCCAATTTGGGAACCACTGCATTAGACTTTAGATTGTGCAGGTCAGTTTATTTTTCCCTTTCAACGTGTGAGCCAGTTTAATCTCTCATAATTCTAACATGCTGAGTCCCACCAACTCTAGCTGCCTTCCTAATGAATATACCAAGAGAAGAAAAGTGAACCCAGTTTACTTTGTCCTAAAATGATTTGCAGACTATGCATATATTTAAGTTTAATGCTTCCATGATTCAAAATACTTTCAACTAAAGAAATTGGTGAGCAGAAGAGGCAGTGAAGAGCTATGGGGATTTGATAGTGGCTTATTTCCCCTCACTGTTTGAGGAGTAAGTATAATTTACTTTCATACCTAAATTCAGAAGAGAGCAACTACAGAAACTGTGATGAGGATCATATCTGGAACATCCTCATCCATTTAAGAAAAAAAGAACTTTTCCTTTTAAAAACTTCTGTTGAATTTGAAACTCCAGGATCAAACACATTTAGGATAGCAAACTAAGAAAGTTAGGCCTTTTTCCAAAAAGAATCCAAGGAGATGCTGTATACTTCTAAAATGACAACACAGGAATGTGTTCATAGCTGTTGAGCTCTTGCTTTGTCCATCGTCAATCTCAGAAAGAATATGGGACAAAAACATGTCAACTACTGGAAGCTGAAAACATATGTAAACACAAGTATTAACAAACACCGATATATTTTTTAAAAAGGGATGAGAGAGAGAAGTGACAGCCACCATGGGTGTGTGTTTTTTAAAGTACAAATGAAAATGACTAATGTCAGGGCCTATGTACCTAGAAACGTGTTTCTAATCTTAAGCAGCCAAATTTCTTGAATATCTATAATATTCCTTGAATATCTATAAGCAAAAGCATTCTAGTGTTCCTTTTAGTGAGGGTACTCCCATGAGGAGTTGTGTCATGAGGTATTGTGCCCCTTCTATGTTTACAGTTCCTCCTTGAGGAAAGGCAAGTACTGTACATATGCTGTGATGATTATGCAAGCAGAGAGAGAGAGAGAGAGAGAGATGCTGGCACAGAATCCAACTTCCTGAAAGGGCCAGCTTTATTTTATTCTTTGAAATACAGGAAAGTGCCTAGCCCTTACAGTTTCACAGATATGCTTTAGTATGCAAGGGAAAAAACCCACAACAGTGCAGGTTGCTGAATAAGATAAAACTATCAGAAGTGGGTACATACAGTATAAGCGGTTGCCTTTCCCCATGACTAGCAGAATCAAGTTTCTACAGAAGCCTAAGTAAAATTTAGTAATGCATGCTACACAAATTAAGCAGATTTACAAGACCTTCCATTTGACCAGAATCCACAAAGGAAAATCTTGAAAAAAAAAATTGATACTTTACATGCATTGCTAAATTCTTTTTGCTTTGTGGTCACCTTGTAGTACAGTTGGACCTTTTTATCCACTGGGGTTCTGTTCCTGGAACACCAGTGGATAAAAAAAAAAAATCTGTTATATGAAAAGCGGGGTGGGAAGCGGTGCCACAATACATTTTTTCCCCAGCATCTTTGGTGCTTCCCTCCTCCGGAGTGTGTTTAAACTGACTAAAAAAGAAAAACCGCAACCAGAAGTAACCTGTAGATGGCACCAGACTCCCAGCTGCATTTTTTCCCCCAGCAGTTTAAACACACCGGGAAGCAGCTGGCAGGCCCCTGACAGATTCCTGGTTGCGTTTTTTTTTCTTTTTTCAGCAGTTTGGACACATGCAGGAGGCAGGAAGATGCTGGCAGGCGCCTGACAACGTTGAAAAAAAGAGTTAATGTGGTGCAGTCAGACTACCTCTTCCACAGTTTTGCCACCCATGTTGAGTCAAATCCGTGGATGAAAAAATGTGGATAAAAAGGTCCGACTGTACTATTCTTTCAAGATGATTACTTAAAACTAGATGACAGTGTATCTTTATTCCTGGTAATGCTAGGAATAAGTTATGGAAAACATGGCACCACCATAAAGACTGCCCACATAGCAGCTCTGATCCTTTCAAAGGAGTTCTAGAATATTTTAACTCCGTTATTAGCAGTAGAGATCTGTCATTCCACACAGCACCCGAGGAAGTTTTCCACATTACATCCTGGCAAACCCAAGTCTGCTACCATGTTCTAAACACTTAGAATATAACATTTTGGTTACCTCATTAGCCTCTCTGTGCGATATATTTGATTGTTGCAGTCACACAAACATTAAAAAGACACAAACACACAACACACACAGTACTAGGGGTACAGCTTAAAAATAAATGGGCAGCAAGCATCTAGAGAACTGCTGAATGAGTTTAAGTCCCTGCCATGTTCAACCAATGTTGAAAAGATTTCCAAAATAATTTGCAATACAACATGGAGGGTGAGGTGAAGTTCTTTCAGGAGCTTAAAGAGCTCTTTGGATTCCAGCCAGTGGATGAAGTGGCCCTATAAGGCTACTAATCATTCTACCCTTTACACAGTATAGGCAGCCCTGCATAAGAAGTGAAACCGATCTCCTGAACACATGAACCATCATGGACTTTCAGGCACCAGATGGCCAGTATCAACTATTTAAATTTTAAAAACTACAAGTCAATGAAAGCCAGATTCTGTAGGGAGACAACATGGGTAAAAAATATCAATACAGATGATATTTTAATACAAAATATTTTTACATAAGTCAGTCTTTTTAAAATATAGAACCTTAAAAAAGAACAAGTTGCTATCAACACACTATAAACACGAGTCTTTATGCCGAGTTTGATAGCATTATCAGAACAATTTTAAATACCAGTCCATACTTTTAACACTGCCTTTAGGATTCTATGAAATACTAGCCATGTTCTGCATGACCAATGTTATGTCCACTGTGAAGCATTTCCATTCGGTTCTAATCTGACAGACTGCTCAGAGTCTTTGCACAATGATTTCACATTCAGCTCCTCATCACAGTTCAATGGTGCACAGTATGGCCAGTCCCATTTAATTCTGTGAACGTTAACTTAAAAAATGTCAGTTACATGTACTGAAGTACATAGTGTGGTTACAGGTTCTTCGTCTGAAAAGGAAACTTGCTGATGTTTAAAAAGATGTTCTACCCTGATCATCAAATTAACAGCACTCAAGTTTTCATTTTGATTTCTCAAAGTTGAATAAAGTAATGTCAGATTTTCATTAAGAGATGAACTATATAGCATGAACATCTCAGGAATGTTTTGGAATAGTCTGTTTTTGAACTCCTATGAAAATAAAAGAATACCAGATCTTGCAAACTCTTGTTTTAATGGTAAATCATCCATGACAAGGTGGCCAGTTAGCCAAGGAGATTTAAGATGATTTACTTGCATTGGAATAATTTACACAATTGAACTTATGCATACAGTACAGAACTATGAACAAAAAAGGTGAAGCAAACTTTATTTATATTCAGGTAAAAACCATTAACCTGATGAAGTAAATTATTGCAGATTTGAGAAATCAGCACATAAAACAATTGGACAGAGCATTGCTTACAGGTGCTTTATCTGTGTCAAAAGAAATGCTGAACTGTTTGGATCCACATCAGTGCTGGGGACGGGGTGCTAGGGGTAGGTGGGCAGAGGGAAGGGAGGAGAAAGTACAGAAAAAACATGAACTTAAATCAAGGATAAAAGGATTGAACAGGGAAGGAGATTACTAATTTGGACTTTATAAAAAACTTTACATCAATTCAAAATGCTCTGGCTACAATATAAATATTAGCCAGACCAAAATCAGTTGTTGAGTTTTTCAACTACACAAAAGAATCAATTCCTCCTAGCCCCTGGCAAGAGGCTGTTGCCTAAATCACTGTGTGAACAGTTCTAGAGTATCTTCTGGTAAAGAATGTAGCCAATATATCCTACTACTACATTAAAACTAAGCTATAAGAAAGATTCTACCTACTTACAAAGGCGGAATTATTGACAATATATTTAATAAAATTAAATTATTTCTTAATTTGAGAAAACATGGAACAGTAAATGCCCATGTCTAAAATGTAACAATTGTGAGTGGTGTACACAAAGAGAACCATATGGATTGCACATCAGACAATACATGAGGAAGGGAAATTGAGGGCAAGTGATGATACACAGAACTAGTCTACTTAACTAGATGTGTCAATACATGTATTTCAATTTCTGTACTTATGTACAAAGTTGTCTTTGGGAGGAAAAAACTGCAGACTTGGCTAGATGGATACACACAGCCCAGTATTAAACTGCACAGCAACATTTATTGTTCCAGCCTGAAAAAACATCCCTTTTTTAAATTTCACACAGCAAAGCAAGTTAAACTTCACTCATCGATAAATGATAATTTAAAACAAGAACTTGCTAAAGAAACCTTGTCACAACAACTTTAGGGCCTGATCACTTTAAGTCCATGGGGCCTTTAATGAATATCAACCTAGTGTCTTTGTTTATAATCTGCAAGCCGTTTTCTACAACAAGGCGCAATGTTTCCTCGACTCAGATGATACATTTAGAAAAGAATCATGATTCTCTTTTTGTTGTAACAGGCAGACATTGCATTTTTCATTGTGATCAGGAAAGATGGAATGACTGCTGCCCTTCTCTTGCAGCTATCAAGAGTTTTTCACGCATTATCTCAAGACTTGAATAGTCTGGCAACTTGAGATAGTTTACACAGGTCATTACTGAAGGTAAGAAGTCATCTGGATTTTCTGTAGATTCAAATGTCTTGCGTACAATTGTAAGGGGAGGATTCAAACTCCGAAAGCCTAAGAAAAGGAAACATGATGTTAAGCAGGCTTTAATGTGCATAACTAAATGCTCATTAGAGGGGGGGAAACCAGCATTCATACTGCTTTTGTATCACTTACATAAATATAGCCATAAAAAACATGCGCACACCTCCCTTTAAGCCACCTCTTTCTCCCTCCTCAGCCCTGATATATCACCAGTTTTAACCCCATGAGTTATCTACAGTACTCCAACATAAAAGGTTTTAACACTCAAAGAGGGAAAGTCAATGTGGCCTCTGCAGGGCTGCTCTGGGAACTGCAGATAGCATTTCGCCTCTTTAACATTAAAGGGTTACTAGATGTTTTAACATTTGAACAGAGAAAAGGACATAAAGCCACTATTTACAACAGTACACAGACTTGCAAATACATTACTTCCTTTCCCCAGTAACCAGAAGCAATAGGCTCTTTAAACAGAGATAGTCTAGAGGCTATTGAGCAACGTCAGTCATATAGCTGTATGGTAGCTACATATGTAATTCTACCACTGGGACAAGATGGAGTTATTTGCCACTTTGGTGTTTGCCTAGAGAAAAATTGCATGGCTAGGATGCTGAAAATCTTCTTTATTTCTGTTCAAAAGAGGTAGAGATCGTCTGTTCTCATTATGAAATAGCTTAAGGCTACAGTTCTATGCACACTTACCTGAGGAGAGAGACCTACTGTCCACATTACGCCTAATGTGAGAGTGTAACCCAAGCAGAACTGGGTTGCAAAATGACTGATTAAAATAAATGAAGCCATAGTATTAACTTACAACTCATGACATGATGCACTTTTTTGTCTTTGGCATGACAGAGTGTTTACTTTGGAACTAAAACTGCAAGACGAGTCAATGTAGTGAGAAGACAGTCACATGCGTGTGCTGACATTGGCCATTATGTTTGCATTTGTTTTTAGTTATTATTTAAAAAGGCACTCACCTCCTACTGGCAGTCTAGGGCTACCAGTCACAAACTGAAGAAATAATCTTTGCTGCTCACTATCAAAACTACTGAGAATTTCAAACAGGAACTTCACTGCACGACTAAAATGGGGGAGGAAAAAAGGAATACCTGAATTAGGGACATTTTAAGATTGCATCAGGGACTCAAGTGCATCGGGGACCATATCATGGTGCCTTTACAGAGATACAATATATTTGTACCATTACATTCTGCAAATTATTCACTACCACCACCACCTAGTAACAAAGCATACATAATATATATGTTTTTGATGAGTCGTTAAGTCGTGTCCGACCCTTCGTGATCCCATGAACCACATCCTGCCAGGCCTTCCTGTCCTCCACTATCTTCCTGAGGTCACTCATTTTCATGTTCGTTGCATCGGTGATGCTGTCTAACCATCTCATCCTTTGCCTTCCCCTTCTCCTTTTGCCTTCAGTCTTTCCCAGCATCAGAGTCTTCTCCAGAGACTCCTCTCTTCGCCTTAGGTGGCCAAAACATTTGAGCTTCAGCCTCAGTACCTGTCCTTCCAGGGAACAGTCAGGGTTGATTTCATTTAGGATTGACCGATTTGATCTCCTAGCAGTCCAAGGGACTCTCAGGAGTCTTCTCCAGCACCACAGTTCGAAAGCATCTATTCTTCGGCGCTCAGCCTTCCTTATGGTCCAACTCTCACAACCATACATTGCTACTGGGAACACCATGGCCCTGACTATGTGAACTTTTGTTGGCATGGTGATCTCTGCTTTTTATTGTGCTGTCTAAGTTTGCCATAGCTTTCCTTCCAAGGAGTAAGTGTCTTCATTTCATGGCTGCTATCAAAAAAGTAAAATCTGTTACTGCTTCCATTTCTGCCCCTTCTATTTGGCAGAAATTGATGGGACCAGATGCCATGATCTTAGTTTTATTAATGTATTAATGTAATATTAATATATATAAATTTCTATAATATAAAAATATATTACCTGTCATGCGTATAACCATGATCTGGCCTGCAACATTCCATTAACGTCTTTGCATCCCAAGTATCTGTTTTGCTACCACACAGCAACTGATCCAGCTATAAAAGTGTGGAAGGAAGAGACAAAGAAGCAAGGAAGGAAGTCAGCCAATTGGTGCTGTACAATGAGTAATACAGTGTCTTGAAGAGAATACAAAAAAAAGTGCCACGCCGATGGAGCTGGAGCGCTCCTTGGGAGAAAGGAACATTTGTCCCTTTCCCCCGGGGAGAGCCCCAGCAGGCCCAATGGACTTCCTCTGATATGTACTGGCAAAATGGCCAGACCTGCAAGGGGGATTGTATTTGGAAGAGCGCACAGCCGATGATCCCTCTCCCATCCCTGGCCTGATTGGCCAATCCTACTCCCCCAAAATGCCCCGGTCCGCCCTCCCCTGCTCCTCCGCCACCTGGCGGGGACTTACTTGCTCAGCATGGCGGATGGGCTGGAAGTGGGGCAAGTAGGCCGCCGCTAGCCTTAGTGCCAGCGGGGCCTACACGCCAGGTGTCAAAAAGGTGCCTTGCAGCATGTTCACAATACCCAGCGCCAACAGACTTACACAGGATTGCGTCACAAGTTTCATAACATCCAAGAGATAAGGAGTCTGAATGTTCCCCATTAGAAGTTTCTCGATCCCTTACAGAACTCCTCACATTTGCAACCTCAGAAGGAGAGGATGCAAGCCAGGTGTACAAACAATGTTATTAAAATCTAGTTTAAGACTACGAACCTCCTCAGGATAGAAGTACTGAAGGTGACTGAGAGGGAAGACAGATTCAAATCCATCTCTGAATGAGTCAAATTGTCTGGAAACGCCTTCATTTAGTGCCCAAAATATAACTAGCTACAAGGAAACATGTACAAAATTGTAGTTACCACAATATTCCAAAAATGTTATTAGTAGAATGAAACAAGATAATCATTTGGGAAAAGAAACAAATTACAGCCATGACAACTTCTATAGTACAGAGAAAAGTTACCCAGTTGAGAATTCTCCCTCTAAATCAGTATGCCTCCTCTATACCCACAATTATAAAATTACTAAGGTAGGAAGAACCAGCAACTTGTTACTTGTTTAAGACTGACTAGTCACTAGATTTGTCAGAAGTGGTTTAGTGAGTTCTGTTTTATTTTTATCTGAACTGGTATATTAGTGGTATGCATGTCAAATTAAACTCTAGCTAGTACCAACAAGTACCACCACTGGGATTGCACGTCAATTAAACATCTCTCCAAAAACTGGCTAACATTACAATTATACTAAAGTAACTGAAACACAAAAGTGTACACCATTACTACAGTAATTAGGAAAAATGTGCTAGGTATTTGGTACTCACTTATACCATTTGATAGTTATTAAAATGCCTATGCAGTTTACACCCATGCCAGTCAAAAGCCATATGGTTGTACCTTTCACCTTTCAAACTGTCAATTTATATGCGGATTTTTTAAAAATATAAATCTCACCTTTGGTACAGCCCTAACCCACTAAAAGCAACAAGAGCTTTTGTCACCTTCAATACAATGCAACATTGATCCCCCTTAAGGTAGAGTATGCAAGCTAGCCAATACTACGTACAGTTAAAGGCAGCAAGAAACTGTACCAACAAAACCCTTCAAAAATTCTGCTTTACTTACTCTGAGATATTCTTCCAAGTTGTGGATAGTGACAGGTATATCTTTCCCTCCTTTTTTTAGCTCTATGTTTGGGAACCCTGGTAGTGTAAAATCCAACCCTAGATCTTCTACTGAGCACCCATTCATGGTTAGAGTTTCCAGTGCATACTGTAGACTTTCTTTGGTCTAAAAAAGATACAAAGTTGAGAGCTAGTGACAATTTAGAAGATTTGGTGTGTAGTCATGTATATTTATCTTAATACAGTGGGGCCTTGTTATTCGCAGGTTCTGCATCCATGGATTCCAGTATCTGCAGAGCAGCCCGCAAATAACGGGGTGCTGGAGTCCCGCACCCAATGGGCCCAGTTACTTACTGTGGAGGCATCTGGAAGCCTGTTCCACTTCGGTTACGGAAGTCACTTTGAATCGGAGAGGCTTGCAGAGGCCTGGAGGCCTCTGCAGGCCTTTCCAAGCCGGTGCTGACAGGGAATGGGCCTCTGGAGGCCTCCACAGTAAGTAAATTGTCTGTTGGATGCTGAACTCCAGCATCCATGGATTCTCACTATCTGCAGGGGGTTCTGGAACAGATCCCCTGCGGATAGCAAGGGCCCACTGTATTTGATTCCATAAGTTTCATTTAACTCAAGAGGTGTTACCTGCCCCCTAGTCCTCAGGAAGTTATACTAAAATTCTAAAAGAGATGCCTTCCACAATTCTAGCCAATCTTAGTCCAAGTCATCCACAGCATCCACAAGACTCCCATCACTGTCACCAATAACCAAAACATAGCATTCAGTGAATGGCCATAAGAAAGTAAAACTATCACACAAGTGTGCTTATATGCAAGGGTGTGAATGTTAGAATGTGAGAGATCACAGATCACCACCCTATACATTGTAAAATCTGCACTGGTTACAACAAAACGTGATTAGTAAGCAAGTTGCGTGGAAATAATTTCTTGCACTTGGGCATGGAGCCATCTCCTCAATGCCATATTCTGATCTGTAAGTAATCGACTGCACAAAAACACATTATGACATTTTTGTTGTGGAATTTGCAATCTAAAACATGTTATGCCGGTCCAAATTATTTAGTCACAATTTTAGTTATCATATAAAGAAGGCAGACACAGCATTTCCTGCCTGGTAATTATGTCTACCTGCGATTTATCCTGTTCAAGTCTTCTCTTCTGCCTCACAATTTCTTCAAGGTGGTATACTGATCTGGCTACTACAGGATCAATATTGAACAAGTCATGAGATGTCAAAGATGTTTCCTGTCGTAGCATCCATTTGTAAAAAGGCAGGCCAAGGGGAAGGTCCACCTGGAAGCAAAAGCACCATTTAAATGAAAATGAAACTTGATGTTGGATCTGCAAATCATTTCTCCCACAGTAGCTACTGGAAAAGGCAAACTTGCCATTTGCCTAGCATTGCAAATAATCAGCACGTACACAATGCTTTAAAGAATTACATCCCAAAATTATTCGAATTACATCCCTTACAACATACTTATTACAAGTACGGGGCGGTTTAATATTTTCAGCATTTCGGTGAACGTTAGAAAGCTGTCCTTTTATGCAGATCTGGGTATCATTTACAATATTAGCCACTTTCAGAAGCCACTTTTTAAGAAAAATATTTTTCAAAATTGGAACTTTGAACTGCAATTCCAGCATGGAGGTAAACATACATATATGGCACAGTAGAAGCTACTTCAGCTTAAAACCAGGTCCATTCTTACCAATCTAAAATCCATGATTGCTTTTGCCATCAGTTTCCCCAGAAAACGAAACTTCATTTTAACCTTAGCAATATGAGCAGGTTTAGCCGTTCTGCCGAAGGGAAGTGCAAACAGGCCTTGAAGATTGTGAATATATTTGGTCCCTTCTTGGCTTCCTGTTTTAAAAAACAGATATATAAGCTGGCATGGAAAAAATGAATTATACACAAACCAAGTGACGAATATTTTTAGCTCTAAGCTGTGGATAACTATGCAAGATTTTAATCAAAGATGAATACATACAGTTAAAATATGCATAGCTTTTCAATCAAAGGTAAAGGGTGTGACAAAATTCATCTTGCTCCCATGTGAGCAAGAGGTTGGCAGAGTTCCATATTAAGTGTACTCCATTTACAATACCTACATTTCTGTTCAAAGGATAGATGTAGAGCTTCTAGAAAGTTTCTACAGACATACGCAAAGGATTTTGCCACTTTTACACTCTCAACGATCAGCAAAGTGTGGGATTTTATATAGTCAATGTATAAGTAATATTAGCTTTGAAGAGTCCACCTGCTGAAAATATCCAGAAAATACTTTGTTACCTTTAGGATGGGCAAGAGTAACTTCTTCACCTCTCCAAAGGCCCAAATCTGCTCTCTGTAGTTCCTGAGATACAAGTGCATAAAACTCCAGTGTAGGTCCTAAACCTGTACCAACCTTTTAAAGAAAACAGTAATTTAATGGATTTTAAAGATGTAGGGTGAGTTCAACAAAAGTGTCACACAATTTCTGCAGCAACAAATAATAAAAAAATCCAGGAAAATAGGAACAGCTTTGCGTCTTATATCAAGAGTCCTGTCAAACTAAATAGTTCACTTCTGAACTTCAAATAATACTTGATAGGAAAAATACACACACTATTGTAACGGACCTAGGAGCTACGCATCATTTGCAAGAAAGGTCAGTAGCAGACTAAAGTATTGCACTGTATTATATGCTGAACAGAAGAGAAACACAAACCCAAGATTTTGGTTTCAATAGTAGTGTGGTACCAAACATATCATCTGTTTTAGGCCACAATTTTGAAGCCGTGATTCTAGAACACCTGTTCCCAACCTGTGGTATGCGTACCCCTTGTGGTACACGGACCATCAGGCGGGGTACGCAACAGGCTGCCCCTTATCTCCCTCGATCAGCTGAGTGTCTGCGAGCAGAGTATTTTTAAATTCAAACTGCTCTGCAGTTTCACTTTTATTTTCACTTTAGAGCAGCAGAGGGAAAGTGGAGTCTCTTTGCAACATGATGAG
Organism: Plestiodon gilberti rubricaudatus; assembly: GCA_026170595.1. Classification (NCBI taxonomy): domain Eukaryota; kingdom Metazoa; phylum Chordata; class Lepidosauria; order Squamata; family Scincidae; genus Plestiodon; species Plestiodon gilberti. The sequence continues at coordinate 30,077,643 of JANXHW010000003.1, read as the reverse complement.
GTTTGCCTGCCTCTGGTGTGTCTGTTTCTCTCAAATAATAACAGATAAGAGACTGGGTGGGGTGGAGGAGTGAGGAGCTGATTTTGGGAAGTGGGAGAGCGAAAAGATGACTTGATAAAAAAAAAGATCCTGGCATGTGTCTTTTTGCACTAACATGAGATCAAGCTCTCTGTTTGGTTTTTTCGTTCTCTACCATCTGTGCAATTCAAAGTAATTCCGTTTTCACTTTAGAGCAGGACATGAGCTGGGGGAAGAGGAGCCCCTCTTTCTTTGCAATGTGGGGTTTGCCTGCTCTGGTTTTGTGTTTCTCTCTTCCAAATGCATGGCCAAACAGTGAGACAAGAAGGCACAGATAAGGGGTGTTGTAAAGAGACCCCAGCATGTGTCTTTTTGAATGGCAGTCTAACAAGAAATCAAGCTCTCTGTCTCTCTCCCTTCTGTGCAGTTTAATATAATTCTGTTTTCACTTTTGAGCAGAACATGAGCTGGGGGAAATTTGCAATGTGAGGTTTGCCTGCTTCTGGTGTTTGCGTTTCCCTCCTCTTCCAAATGCATGGCTAAACACCAAGACAAGAGGCACAGATAAGAGACGGGGTGGGATGGGCTGATTTTGGTAAGTGGGGGGGAGGGGAGAGATGGCTTGGAGAGAAAAAACAGAGGTCCTGGTATGGGTCATTCCATGTGAAATCAACCAATGCATGAAACCTTGATGTCATGGATTTTGTTCATTTTTGGTACATTTGTAAAGTGCAAAGAAAAGCTGGGGAAGATTAAAAGGACCTACAAAGATTATTTTTTACTTCTGAAGATGATTTAGATGAGGAAAAATGTCACTGTGCTGATTCAGAAATTATTCAGCAACTACAGGAAAATTTTAAAACTACGAACAGAAGTAAAAAGCTCATGATTTTGATAGTTTTACCAAAAAGCTGATCCTGTAAAAGAATAGAAAGTGAATTCATTCTCTATAAATCTATCTCTATAAGTCCTGTTACAAATTCTTGGATTCATTTCAGTTTACCACATAATTTTATCAATGTAAACTGTAGAAAAATGGACTTGAGGGGTTTAATTCCTGGTCACTGCCAACAAGAAAATTTAACTTTTGTATGAAACCATTGAGATACCATCTTGAAATTTTGACTGACTGACTACAAGACATATACCTTTAAGTGTGATTTTTTGAAAATTTTAAAAATGTTCGATTTTCCAAAATTAATATTTGAATATTTTTGAATTTCTTGAAAATTTACAATTTTGTCATGTTGTATATCAAATGAAAGCCCTATTCATACGCTTTAAAATGACACATGTCCCATGTCTGTAGCTTTCATCGTTATCTTTTACATGGTGTTTGAATGTATAGTGACAAGTGAATTTTGGCATTTTTAGGCAATTTTGAACATTCAATATCTCAAAAACGGATGGACAAAAAAATCTGAAAAAACCATTTTTAAACATCTCATGGTAAGGTACAAATGTACCAAAAATGAGCAAAATCCGTGACATCAAGTTCCAAAATGGATTTTTTATTGGTTGATTTGACATGGAATGACCCTCATGTGTCTTTTTGCATGGCAGTCTAACATGAGAACATGTCTCTGTGTGTGGAGGTGTGTGTGTGTGTGTGTGGAGGAGGTGTTAGTCTGATTAATTAGCTATGTAAATAATTAATAACTAATTAAATGGATTTATAGTTACTAATTAGTTAAATTACATAATCTGATTAGTTAATTAGAAATGTTTACTGCAAGGGGTACTTGGACCGTGCAGGACCGTGACAGGGGGTCCACCTGGTGACAAAGATTGGGAGCCCGTTCTAGAAAATTTATTATTTTGCATAACTGGACAATCTGTCCAAACTGAAGGGCAAATTGCAAACAGTTCTCTTAGGGAAAAAAAAAAAAATCTCCTGCACCATATTCTGCCACATAAGAATAGGGAACAGTATGGTTTTTAGCACAGATGAGAGAAACATATAGAAGCTGCTTAAGAGTTTGAACTCACTCCCATACAACCATTACTGCTCCTTGTTCCTCTGACTAGACGAGCATCCAGGGTTGGACTTACCCCCCAGTGACTGCCGCAGTGAGGACAACAATGGTGGCACCAGCAGAACTACGCAGGGATGCATTGGGCCCAGCAACACAAACGCAGCAGAAATTTTGGCCATGGCATAGGAAGATGTGCTGCAGTCCCTAAACCTCGCAGCAAAGGGATGCACCAAAGCAGTGGGAGGTGGAGTCAGGTCACTTCCAGTTTTGGGTTCACCTGCGCAGCCCAATGGGGGCCACACAGGGGCCAATGTGGTCCTAGGAGATAGGGCTGCTTCTTCCAGGCAGGGGAAACGAGATCTGCCAATAGGCAAGCCAGGGGCAGCTCCAGCGGAATGAGGCCATTCTGTGGGGCAGTGGGTGGGGCAGTCTCTGGGGCCTGATGAGGTCCCAGAGGAGTATAAGAGCCAGGCCCATGATGAAGGCAAGGCAGACTCTTCCAGAGAAGGAGAGGCAGCAGCTGAGGGGGTGGCTAGGATACCCTGAGCCAGGTGCTGGGCATCCACACCTCTGAGGAGGCAAGCCTGAATGCCCTAAGGCAGAGGATAAGGGTGCAGATAACCCCCACCCTATCACGCCTCTTTGGCAGAGTGCGGCCCCTTTGCCTTTTGGTGTCGGCTCGAGCATATCCCATAAGGGAACAGAAGGAAGGGAAGGACTGTGGGACACTAGGCAGCAACAACCTCCCACACATAGCCCTCACGAAGATAAACCCTATTTTTACCAACATCTGAGAGAGAGACAGATAATCATTACTTACTTCATTCTCATACTGGATTTCCAGCATGGCTCTTGAACTGCCAAGATCCTGCATCACCGATTCAGCTTGTTTCAAAAGTTCTTCTCTGTTCACAGTGCGCTGTGTGTCAAATACAAGTAAAAAATCGTATTTTCCAGTCTTCACAACCTAACTACAGCATTTAAAGCTAATGCCCCAAATGACTATCAGGTATTAAAATATTTGCATGAAGCAGAGGAGAGCTATTCAGCTGCATGGAATACAAACAGCATTAACATTTCTGATTTATAAAAATACATTTGTTTCAAGCAGAGGACTCATGTTCTAGAACTCCAGCTGCAGGTAAGCACTGCAAAGCCAATATAATCATCTTATAAAGAAGGTGGTCACACCCAATCCACATTCCTCCAACTAATTTTTGTCATATTCTTAGATTTTAAGTGTATTCAAAGTAAAGAAATATTTGTATTCAAAAAATTAATTTTAGACCAGAAAGTGCCAAGAGGGTACCATCTGCTCCAATGTACTTAGAAGTGACTAGTGAGCACCATTTTAAACAAGATAAAAATCATTTAGTGCATCACAGTAAAGAGACTTAGGAATACTACAGTACCTAACCAGAATTCAAGACAGACTGAAACTGAATCCTTACTGCACAGGCAGCTCCATAAACACCATTTCAGGTGCAGACTTAACCAAATTTCTTCCTAAAAACTAGGTAGTATAATTCAATTTTAGACTCCGAATCTCAGAAGGATTAAGTGAGACAATTCTCAGCCTTCACCCCCTTCCACACAAATATATTTACCTTCTTCCTGTCCAGTCGTGGTGCTACTCTGCTGTCCTGAGAATCAGACTGGTTGATTTCTGGATTAGTGTCCAACAGTCTCTGCATGGCTCGATCTCGGTCAAAGGCAGTTACATAGAACAGCATTTGCCGTGTGTCAAACGGAAAGAAAAAAGGACTGGGGGGGGGGGGAGAAAAGTTTAAACTGCAAGTCCATCTGGTAAAGCTAAACGTTTCTTACAATTGAAGAAAAACAAAATTCATTGCATTATTTTTGTTTAAAATGTTTATATCCCATCTTTCTCAATACAAATCCAAGGCAGATTACAACATAAACAGAAACAACTATGGATAATAGGTTTCCAGAGTAATGAGCTTTCTTGCTTCAAAGGATGGATAACTCTGAATGCTACCCCAAAACAACTCTTCTTCAAACTACACCCCCCCCCCATATAATATAATGTGGCTAAACAGGAACTCTCACTTGGCACCTATTAAAGAGGTACCAGTGGAATGAAACTGGGGAGAAAGTTCCACAAAATGATGCACCATAATCAAAAACGTTAGCAGCCCACCCCTCACCTCTAAAAATGAGGGCACCCACACACTGATCTCCAGTGAAGATTAACAAGTGGGCCAATTCATAAGGGGCCAGATAATCCTTCAGATATCCTAGTCCCAGACTGTTTAGGGCTATATACGGTAGGTCAAGTCACCACTTTGAATTGCACCAAGAAACAGTAACCCTTAAAGTACTAAAAAGATATGTTAATTCTTATTAGTTTGAATTACATCCCTTTGTGTGTATTCAAAACCAGTTGAAGTTTCCATACAGTATCCAAAGGCAGTACCATATCAAGTCCTTTATAGTAATTTAAGGTGGAAGTTAACAAGGCACAAACAGTGGTCAGATCACATTTGTAAGATGGGATCACAGTTGCTATACCATCTTCAGTTGGTTAAAAGGTACTTCATGTCATGTACAATACTTGATGTCCATCAACAAAGTCAGATTTAACAGCAACACTAGAGGCTTATGCACAAAATAATTCCATATCACCACAGTGTTCTAACAGATTTACAGTATAGTAAATTTTGAAGTCAAATTCCATACCATGATTTCCCAAGCTCTGTCAGCCACGTTGGTATGTTTCCTGTCATTATCACCAAAGGATCTTGAAGTTGCCTGTTAGCTTTTGCTGTGAGTTTACTGTTGATGAATTCTGAAGTTGGAATAACCTCTTTACAGCTTGCATTCTACAACATCAAAAAGCAAGTTGATTAGAACTCAACCATTACCTTTGCTTTCTTTAGGACTCAGAAATGTACCCGGCATATTGCATAGAGTGGGATATGCCCTCCAAACATCACACTAGCTCCCTGCAAACCATGGAGTGCAAAATCTGGAATCAGTACAGGCAACATATAGGTGGCCCCCACTTACTCTTGGTTTGGAACCGGAGCACTGGCAAAACCCAGAAACTGATGAAGAGTGGAACTGGTCTTTTTTTTTTTTTTTTAAGCTTGCAAATTCCTGCTGTCACACCAAGATTGCTGCAAATGGATTCTCATTCACACCTTCAGGAATGGACCTGGCTGGCTGGCTGGCTGGCATACACACACTCACCATGTCATATGCAAATCAACACTGGGGGGCATTTTTGCCTTTAGTACAGCCAGTGGGTGGCGCAGTGGGTTAAACCGCTGAACCGTGAGCTGTCGATCGAAAGGTCGGCAGATCGAATCCGCGACGGGGTGAGCTTGCGTTGCTTGGCCAGCTCCTGCCAACCTAGCAGTTCCAAAGCATGTTAATGCGAGTAGAGATAGGTACCGCTTGCGGGAAGGTAAACAGCGCTCCGTGTTCCAGCCGCATGCTACGCGCTGCGGCAAGGAGAGTCACGCCGGCCACAAGACCATGGAGGCGTCTTCGGACAACGCTGGCTCTTCAGCTTTGAAATGGGGATGAGCACCACACCCCTAGAGTCGGACACGACTGGACTTAATTGTCAGGGGTTACCTTTACCTTACAGCACAGAGAGGGTGCAAACATGATGAAATAGGTTGAAAGAGCAGAGCATGTGTTGAATGAATTACTTCTGGGTATAACTGAAACACGTCAAGAGTGGGTAATTGAAAAATGATCCATCGAAAAGCGGGGGGGGGGTACCTGTATGCTCCTCCCCACTCTCTCTGGAACCATTTTTTCATCTCCTCAGCATTAAAATATTATGCACATGTAAGGTGAAATTACAGAAAGCTATGATTAACACAAACAAAATCATGGTTTGAAATGAGGTTGCAAGAACCTCGGTGCACATGTTACACATAATCACAGTGGTAAGGAATGGGGAGGGAAGCTACCTCCTGGTTTGCAAAACCGTGATTAGCAGAGAGCTAGCATTATATCTACTCCGAGTCACACTGGTCAAGGCACATCATAATACATGCAGTTCAATGGCAGAGCATATGCTTTGCACACAACATTTCAGGCTCAGTCCCTGGCATCTCCAGCTAAATATCTCAGTAGCATAGGCTGGGAAAGATCTCTACCCGAGAATGTGGAAGCTGCTGCCAGACAGAGTAGACAGTATTAGGCAAGATGGATCAATGGCTTGACTCTGTATGAAGCTGCTTCATATGTATGTCTTGTAGCATATGCACTTATGTCCATACACTTGGGGGAAGGAAGGAAGGAAACAGTGAGTTGGTCCATCATTGAATCAAACATGAGCTCTGGTTCCTGGCTATACAGTACGCAGCTGTGATGCCAGGCACTGTTGAAGTTGCCCACCATGAGAAATCTAGCAACCTAAGTTGTGTAGATAATCAGCCACGTATGAACACTAATCTGAAAAAGTAGTGAAAAGCTTCCAAAGCCGGCAGGTATGAAAAACTGATATAATTTTTGCTTTATAGAAAAAGAATGCTCAGGCATGATTACTTAATATTTCAATAATTTAGCACTCAACTAGCCTTTCATGGGGTTTTAACACTCAAAGAGATCAAATAAATCTAACATTTGAATGTGTTCAAAATATAATCTGCAACAGATAAAGATGTACTACATTCAGGGTCATTACTGATTTCTGTATTAACCCACTTCCCTAGTATTTACAGCCACAATGTGCCAACATAGCTGTGACAGGGAGAAATTCCAGTCAGAAGTGGGGCATACAGGAAGGTTCATTCTTTCCCTGCGTGCTGTTCTTATCCCCAAAATAGCCTTCAAATTACTGCTTCAGGAGTACAGGGTTATTCAAAAAGGATGGTGCAAAAGTAATGCTGATTTATTCTTAAAGGAACTGACATACCACAACCATCATGACATGGAAAGACCCAAAAAAACCTGTCCAGGTTTCACAGGCACATTACAAATGTTCGATGTGGGCACTTGTGTAACTACAATGGGGAAAGGGGGGGGGGGGAGAAAGCTGCGGTCTCCTCCTAAGGAGACCGCGGCTGTCACCTGGGGCATTCCCCCCCCCCGCCCCAATGTACCTACGCAAGTGGCCACATCAAACGTTTGTAGTGTGCATGTGAAACCTGGACAGTTTTTCTGTCTTTTCATGTCATGATGGTTGTGGAATGTCATTTCCTTTAAGAATAAATCAGCTTTACTTTTGCACCATCCTTTTTGAATAACCCTGTAAATCACTGCAGGTTAGAAAATTTTGGGGACCAAATGGTGAAGAGAAAAGGAATGAACCTCTCTGTGAGCCCTGATACCAGCTTGGATCCTTTCCTGGCACAGTTGTTTCTAAAAGGTGTGGGGCAGAGGTGCTTCCAGCTGCGAAGACATGACATGATAATCTTTAAGTTTTCAGACTACAAGCTGCAGAGCCGACGTCTGCTCCCTGAGCGAGGTAGGGCTGGACTGAGGCAACTGTCAGCCCTCCGCGCGGAACAGATGCCATTAAACAGCAGACCCTACCTCAAGCAAGTGCGAGGGCATTCCCATTCAGTTAGGAATGCCCCATTCTTCTACCAGGAACAGGAGTTCACAAGTGAGGAAACTCCCATTTTTTGTGTGCACTGAGTTTATCCCCAACTTCCTTAGTGTTTAAACTGTTATGTTTCACAGGAAGATATCAATGTGGCTTCCATATCAAGTAAAATTACTCATCAGCCATCCTGTCTGTGGCAAGTTCTTAAGTACCAAAACCCAGTCAAAGATCAGGAATATTTAATACAACAGCCATCTATGTACTCACATCATATAGGTAATACCAGTAACGGCTGATCGCATGTAAAACTCGCAAAAGGATAACAACATCTAATGAAGGATCTTCAAATGTTATATTTTCAGGTGGTGAAGATAGAAGGTAAACTTCCAAAGGGTTTGACACTGAAGGACACACACCATCTAAAAAAGACAGACAGGATTCAATAGAATAGTAGTACTTCAAGACAATTTTACATGAATACATTTCTGCTAAAAATTCAGAGACAAAACAAAAAACTGCAATTCAAATAATTTAGTTCAAGAAGGTTATACAACCCTCTCTCCATACTTGCAAATGACCAACAACATCCTTACCATGCCATAATTCATCATGCTTTTTTGCATTTCTAGGAGATGTTTTTGTAGGAGCAGTTTGTGCCCTTCCTCTTTTCCCACCAACACATTCTTTATTACTATCTTCATCTTCTCTCACTGGCTTGTACCTAAAAGTATTTAAGAAATACACTGTTAGTAATCAGCCGGAAGAGAGGAGAAGGAGCTACTGTTGTAGTAAGTTGAACACCTAAACATCAATGGGCATATCACTGCAAAATTAAACTTATACCTATCAAACCAAAACACTTAAAAACACAGCTTATAGTACCAGACTTAAAATTACACCTTATTTTATTTATTTACAATCTCTACAGATTGTAAAAAGCCATGGGAACCTACATACTATGCTTTATGAATATAGTTGCCTGATAATGTGTGAGCTGTGAAATACCAATTTATTTACTTACAATATTTTTATCCCACCTTTCTCCCCAAAGGGACTCAAGGCGGTTTACAAAAACAGGAAAACACAATTACAAAAAAACCAACCACCTTTAAAAGCAATAAAACAGTTAATTAAAAACTCATAAACACAATCTAAAAACAATAAAAAGACCATTATTACATTTTAAAAGGCAAGCGTACAAGAACAGCAGAACCACACCGATAACCACTGGATGTTAAGAAAAAAGGCCAAGACAAAAGGCTTCTTTGAACAAGAAGGCTTTCAGGCCTCGTCAAAAAGTCTCCAAGGAGGGAGCAATTTACCTTACAGCTTACACAGAATATCAATAGTAGCTCTCCAGACTTAAAGAAACAAAACTGTAATGCACCTAAGTTATGGGATGCTGCCAATTTGTTGAGAAGAACCATTTTCCCATGCCAGCTTCATGGTTAAAATCTCCCCCTAGTCTAATTGGACTGTGTGAGGAAAGAACAAGGTCCTATGCCTTCCCCCACCCCCCATGATTTTATTAAGGAAGGTATCACAAGGTTGTTGCAGGCTCTCTCCTCTGCTCCCCTCAGCACGGGGACAAAAAAAAAAAGTAACGAAGATCCCATATTTGACTACAAGAGCGGACAAACCATGAGATTTTTTTTAAAAAATCTGGTTTCTATTATGGGACAGATATGTAAGCTTCTCACAGGCAATGAGTTATACGCTACATGGCATCAGCAGCAAAGAATATTCAAGCCCAGCACATATGATCATGGGACATTTTGTGTTTTTGGACCATCTTAGTGTAAGAGTATTTTAAATTCATAATTATAATCCTGCCATATGGCTCCCGTTGAGAATGGCTGGGCTAGAGGACTAACCTATAGGACGGAAGAAACTGTTTGTATTACTGAAGATTCTGGGGGTGGGAGGGTTGCTACAGTCTTTGGCTGTGAGCAGTAGAGTCTGTACAATAAATTGTTCCCCATCCTTTGACTTACCAAATGGTATGGGTCTTTGTCCATATTCCAGCTCTTCCTAATGGGTTGCTTTCATCATCTGTAGACTCCCTTTCTTCTTCAGCTTGCAAACTGAACTGCCGAACTGCTTGATATACTGTCATATTGTATGGCAGGAGATGATCTCCAATGTAAAACTGCAGCCTGTGCCTCACATTCCCTGAATTTAAGAACTGAGCAGCCTAAGTAAAGACAATTACAGAAGTTAAAAAGCAACCTAGCTAGTTCAATAGGAAAGTCAATATTGAACAGCACCTTACCAGAGATTCATCAATTTCCTCATCAGATCCATCATCATCACTGTCTTCATCGTCTTCTCTTACTCGTCCATAACCTGACAGACAACAGATCAAATACTCTTGACTGGAACTTCAGAATAAGGAAGGATTTAAAAATATTCACCGAGACCACAAGAACCATCTCTCAGGCTTCTGGACAAGTGGAAAAGGAATATGTAGCCACGAGAGGGGAGTTTTAAGCCAGTGACCAAGTTCAGTTTTAATGGGTCATGCCAATAGTTCAGCTTGCCAAGTATTCAGTGCTAATACATCCTATGCCTAGAGCTACAGAGGAAGCATATGACAATCAGTAATTGAGTCATTTATTCTTCCATTTAGTCACAACCTTAGATTATGTTATGGCCACCTTGACCTCATTACCATTCTTAATTTCTATGGATTGTATTGTCCCAGATATTTTTGAACAGAAGCTCTCATGGCCAGCAACGATTTGTAGCGAAGTGGGAATCACGGGTATAAAAGCCATGTAAACAAACTTTAAAGTCCAGCCAAGTTAAAACGACAGACAATCCTGTCAGCAGTCTCCGGATTTCTCCAGCAAAGCAAACAGGCAGAAATCATTTAAAATCCAAAGCTAAGACAAAGTGTAACCCGACGTTTCGTTTCTTACAGCTAGAAACATAATCATAGGACAGTCCAAAGACTGGTAGATGGTAGTCTTTGAACTGTCCTATGATTGTCTGTCGTTTTAACTTGGCTGGACTTTAAAGTTTGTTTACATGGCTTTTATACCCGTGATTCCCACTTCGCTACAAATCCCAGATATTTGTACATGACCAACATGAAACTGGGCCTTTCTGTATAGGAGTTCTGCTCTCAAGAATTCCAATTCCATCTTAAAAAACAGGATTATAAGGTCTTAAACTCAATTTAACATCAACATTTGCAGTTCTCTAAACAAGCCATGAACCTGAGACCATGGGGCTGTATTCCCAATTCAATTTAGTCATGATTCATTTAGTCATGATTAAGTTTCACTAATATCATTGAGACTTAAAATCATGACGAAACGTAGGTATAACCCCAGGCATACATGGAAATCTTTGAGATGTTGAAATATAAACTTGCCACATGTTCAAAGCATCTCTTGCATTATAATAATGCCAACAAGTAATAGAAGATTTAAACTGGATATACTATAAAGCTATACAGCTAGGTAAAGGTATCCCCTGACAATTAAGTCCAGTCGTGTCTGACTCTAGGGTGTGGTGCTCATCCCCATTTCAAAGCCGAAGAGCCAGCGTTGTCCGAAGACGCCTCCGTGGTCATGTGGCCAGCATGACTCTCCTTGCCGCAGCACGTAGCATGCGGCTGGAACACGGAGCGCTGTTTACCTTCCCGCAAGCGGTACCTATTTATCTACTCGCATTAACATGCTTTGGAACTGCTAGGTTGGCAGGAGCTGGCCAAGCAACGAGAGCTCACCCCATTGCGGATTCGAACTGCCGACCTTTCGATCGACAGCTCATGGTTCAGCAGTTTAACCCACTGCGCCACCCGCTGAAGTACAGCTAGACTCCTTAATAAAAACTCCAAGAACAATTTGATTTCTGTAGACTTCCATTCAGTTTCTCTCTACCTTCTCAAGCAATGCAGCTATCTACTCCCAGCTTAGATAGGCTGAAGCAGGCCAATGCCTTTCCCACTCCTAGAAATGCACTGAGGCAGGAAGCAGTCATATTACAGGCACTGGTTTTCCATGAGTTGCACATACAGGGGGAGACAGGATAAATACGATCTGTACTTATGGCTATAGGGTCATGATCAGCAAACTGTCACATCTTGACAGATCAATGTTCTCCTTCCCCCACCCGCTCCAATGATGCAGACTGCTTCTTCCTTTTGCCAACTTCAGAGGCAAAGGAAGAACACAGATAAGCAGCATTTATGGTAATGACTCCAAGTCTTGGCAGCAGGTGTAGAGGCATTATGTCTTCCCCTCTCCACTTCATCAAATTGGCCCTCTGACCCAAGATGTATCTGTTCCTGGCATACAAGCAGGCACAGTAGCACACATGCCACAAGAGCTAAAAAAAATAGCTAAAGGGCTCTTTGGACTGGGCTATTCTCAAAAGCACCAAAGTAGCAAGGAGTCATATTGGAATGGAGAGCTACTGCCACTGGAAGCTTACAATCAGCCAATCTAAAAGAAGCTGAAATTCTGTGCAGTTCAAAAGCCTTAAATTCTAATTGCTAATTAAAGTGCATATAAAGCCTTTTCCTAATCTTGCTTTATAAAATTAAGAGTCCTGCTGTATAGCCTTTGATGACACAAAGCAGGAATGCACAATCAAAGCTGTCAACTCACATTTACAGCGCATAATTTACAAGAAAAAGTACCTCTAACTACAAGATATCTTTCAATGGCTTGTACCAATGCCAGGGGATCAATCTTCACAGGTCCACCTTTCCACTGCTTCACATTAGCACAGTCTGGATGTCTTTGCAACTGGCATTTTAACTGATGCGTGTTGAAAAATTTTAAAGCTTGGGATCCTCTGTTAAGAGAAAAACTCAAGATAATTTATGAAAAACGTTGCTACAGTTATTCTATTTTAACTTGTGTATAATCAACACATAACAGTAATTAAAACAGTTTCTGTATTTTGTATTGGCATTACATTCTAAACAGTTGAGTATGCACATTAGCTTGGTCTGCTAATTTGAAGGCTCCAAGCCACCACCTAATGTCATACTGCTGCTCTGCACGTTGTTTTTTGCTGCTGCTTTTTTTAATTAGCACTGATTGTTATCTTTCCATTACTGTATAAACTACTTTGAATTTCAAAGGAAAGCAGGATGCAGTAGTTTGAAGCCAAATCAAAATTGTTACAAAAAAGTGCAGCTCAAATCAGTTGACCAAATATTACTTGAGAGTGAAAAACAAAATAGTAATGAAGTGTCAGGCCATTATTTCAGTACTACTATCTTGCTCTTGACTTTTGTATATACACTGATTTGTTATTGTTACTGATCTGTTAAATTTTTGGGTCATTTTATGATTCAAATTAGACAAGTTTCAGTTTTGCAAACAGTTGCAACAGGTTTTCCACCAGCATAATGGTGAAAGCAAAAGCTTTCATGCCACCCCTAGTTCTAGAGATGCAGTGAAAGGAAGGCTAGAAAATACAGGAACAGTCTATGCAACTTACACATTTAAAAATTAATTTCTCCCAGTAATTCTTATTGCAGGTTTTTTGCCTGCTGAAGTACTGTACTCAAAAAAGAAAAAATACAATGACATATTACCATAAAATTGTTGATTGCACTCAGCAGGCTGTAAATACTTACACATACTGGCAAGAACAGCCAGATTTACAGAATCCTATCCAACTTACATCACTGGTGTAACTTACACAACTGGTGCAGCGAGAACGGGAGGCCCCAGAACAGAAAGGGGATTCAAATCCCCTCCAAAGGGAATTTAAATCTCCCCTCCAAAGTCTCGCACCCTGCCCTCCCTGGCTGGTTACACTGGTGGTGTAAGTTGGATAGGATTGCGCTGTTATTTAATAATCAGAAAAGCACAGACTTGCTTTATTATACAAGTACAGTAGTACTTTGAGGAAAGAAAGATCGTAAGTATTTTGATATAGGTTTTAGTATTTTGATAAAGGTTTTAGTAAATCTAAGGCCATATATTCCCTGAAGAGTTCCATAGATCGGAGGAATAAATCCATTTAGATAAACCACAAATAAAGAATTTTTCATTCAAAATAAACTTGATAGGAGCAGAACCCACCCACCCACCCCCGGACGCTGCACATGCGCAGTTCTGCTGCAAGGCGGACACCAGTGCAACTCCGCCAGTGCAGGGGGCTTTCAGGGGGCATCCGAATGCCCCCTGCATTGGCAGAGTTGCAGTCCCATCAGTCCCGCATCCAAACTACACATGCACGGCATCCGAGGGGGGTTACTCCGGTGTCAGTTCCGTGTCCGTCAGTGTACATCAAGTTACACTGGCATAAGTGCACTGACTCTGGTGGATTTACTGTTACACGGGTGCAAGAGTTACACAGGATTGGGTTGTAATACAAGTAGTCCCCAACTCATGTTCTGGACATTTATCTGGAAGTTGGAACAGACAAGTCAGAATAGCGCTATTGTGCAAGTGCAAAAGCACAAGGGTCGCACTGATACAGCTGTCCATGGATGTCCGTAACTCAAAGACTACCTGTACAGGAGGCAGAATAGTCTAGCTACTCTACTGTAGTAGAATCTAGTCTCACTACTCGAGCAGGCAGTAGGCCAGGTTCATGGGCTATAACAGTAGTTCTAAAGTTCTTCTTTTCCTTGGATCGTATGTGGTGAGAGATTGGGAATGAGTGGGATTTAATCTCACAGTGATATGGGATACCCACAATAAAGATGAGCACTCCTGGTTTGTTCATGCACTAATTTAAACCAGAAAAAGAGGAGAGGTATAGGGAGGAAGTAACCTGAATCAAACTCGTGGTACAATCCTGGAAGTGGGGATCATCCGATTTACTAGAATTTCTCCCCAATGACCTTTCTGAGGGAGCTCTGCTTCTCTTCCTCTTCAGTTGACCCCCTTTCTCTTGGGCAGACAAGAGTGAGGACTGACAAATATAGCTTTTCTGTATAACCCACAATCTATTTGCCCACATATACAGCAAGTATTTAAGATCATTTACAGGTTATCTATTTTCCTCTCAAATCCCATACCTCTCCCCAGTTTCTGGAGAATAATTCTAACATATGAAGCATTATGAAGTAGTCCGAATGCCATTAACAGACACAGGACAAGAATATAAACATTATGAACCCTCTAGAGCCCTTCCCTTTAAGACACAGGCAGTGGTATGCATTCATTTTGGAGGAGCCATGACTAAACCACTCTTTAAGTGAGCCTGAGCTCAGGGGCCTATTACAGTTGGCCCTCGCTATCCACAAGGGATCCGTTCCAGACACACACACACCCCGGGGATAGCAAGGATCATTTATACTCTAGAAGCGCTGTGAAAAAAGAAAAAAGCATTTTTTTTTTAGTGAAGCCACTGTGTGTTCGTGATGTAAACAGGCTGAAATCGCGCTCTGAAAGCTTCTTCTGGGTCACGTGACTCCCCCTCCCAAGGTCATCCCAGAATGCATTACAATGGAGGCTAGGCGGAGGCCAGGTCTACTCACCCCAGGGAGAAAAGTGGACCTGGTTGACCTGGCCTCCACCAGTTGACCTGGCCTCTGCCAGGGACTCTGATGCTTTTCTTCCCCCCCCCCTCCCGGGGCCAGGTAGACCTGGCCTCCATTGCAATGCAATCTGGGGCAACCTGGGGAGGGGGAGTCGCATGACCCAGAAGGGCTTCCAGAGAACGATTTCAGCCTGTTTACAGCAAGAACACACAGCAGGTTCACTCTAAAAAGGTTAAAAATGCTTTTAAAAAAATCTTTTTCACAGCGTTTTAAATTGGACTCCAGTATATGTGATCCTTACTATCCGCAGGTCGGTCTGGAATAGATCTCCATAGAGGGCCAACCATATACCACTGAAAATGTGTTGGAATCTTGTGGTTAAGACGATAAAATTCTGCCTTCAAAAAGGTACTTTTATTTTTACGTTACACTGTTGGAACAAATAGAGAAATGGCAGAGGGTCGCAGACTACTACTTGAGGTACAGTAATTATATGTTTTAAAGCTCCAGATTGACATAATCTTGGTCACACACGTCTTGAACAACTACACACTTCTAAACCCAAACTCCAAGTGCAAAATTGTGCCCTCTTAAAAACATTTCCTTTCACATATCAACCAAGATTCCCAGTAGCATTCAGGAGTTGCTATTATAGCTTGTAACTGCCGTCTCGCGAACTGAGGCACTTCTACTATGACATACATGTAGTTCTATCACCCAAAAAAGTAAATAGCATCCACCATGGTTTGTCAATATTGTATTATAAGCTATAACGCCCCCACTAGTGCCACTGTCAAAAGCTGCAAGGCCTGCTCTAAGTTTCTAACTCCAAATAGCATCTGAAAAGTGATATTCTATTTTTAAACTGTTATCATCGCCCTATACCCTGGACTCATGTCAAACATTTAAGCCAATGTTGACGCAGCAGGTGCAGTTGTGGTCTTTTAGTAGTTTGGAAATAGCTACTCAATAGTTATCTTCTCCCCACTTCTCCAGTCTTCCACTGCTGTGCCAAAAGGCTTTTAGCCAGAACTGCACCACACACAAAGGTGATGGTTCCGAGTACCTACTGAACTCCAGAGGTTTACAGAAATCATATACCTTAAGCAAAAAAACCCTAAAGGAGAAAAAGTGCTGTAAAGTATTTTATTTCCAATGTAGTCTGAGAGAGTCTGGATTCCCAGAGAGGCTTCATAGTGCATTGGAACATCAGTCATTTCATGCCCAGAAATGGGTGGGGCAAGGCAGGAAGACAACTTATTGTCAACAACTGAAATCTGACTTCAGGGTGCAATGTATCCAGAGCACATTTACCTTGAGGAAAGCCCCATCAAGTCCTTCCTCGAAGTAAAGAGTTTCTTTACTTTTTGAATTAAGTGGAACTTACTTCAAAAAGGAGTTGTAATCGTCACCTCTCCCCCAAAAGCCTGCTACTGGCTGAGCATGTTCAATGGATCCCCAGAAGGTTGCAGTTTCTGCCCCCCCCCCAAAAAAAAACAGGGGAGGAGGAGCAAGTAGCTGCTTAAGCCCAACAGCTGAAGGCAAACAACTTAAGGCTGAGAAGATATAAGAGGGCGCCACAACAAAATGTTGTAAGTTAAATTTTTTAGCACTTCAACCGAGGCAAAGGAATGTTTATTAAAGGTTTGTATCATGAACATGGCAAATTGTAAAACAGAAAATAAAACTCATTGGCCCTTTTAGCTATGCAGAATTTGCTGGACAAGGAACGTTCTGGAAGGGAAAACGTTTACCTGAGTATTAATCCTTACCTGCTCCCTGTTCCATTTCCACTTGGAAAGTCATGGACTTTAACTGGAAATTGCTCCATCTGACTAAGACAATTATTCATTTTGTGGACTAATGCCAACAAAGGTGCATTTTCTAATGGCTCTAATCTTCCAACAGGTTCTTCTCCAGGGAGCTGGAAGTTAAATTGGGTTTATTTAAACAAACAACCCACACACAATGAAAGGTTCAACAGTTTTTTCTGAATAGTTATTTAGAAACCATGACCAAATATGGACAGATACAAGTAAGCAATGTTTTACAACCTCAGGACAAACTCACCCAGAAGATATTTCACCAGGACCAATTCTAGCATACACACACTCACCCCTATTTATTAGAAACTACAGTTTAAACCAGTGTTTCCCAAAGTGTGCATTGTGGATCCTTGGGGTGTTGTGGCGAACCTCTAGAGCAGTTGTGGGACACTTGCCGCCCGAGCCACCCAGCATCAGCAACACAACATGAAGACTGTAGAGCAGAGGCTTAGCTCGGCAGACAGAGCTCCGAACAAGACGTTTCCGTCACCTGAAAAACCCACCATCCCTGAGCCTCTTACCATGGTTTGGAGACTCACATCATGGTCCCAAACCCAGAAGTAATGGCAGTGACGTGATAATGTCGCCGACATCACTTCCCGGGTGCCAAGCTCCGCGTCTATGGCAGTAAGGGTGTTGTGATGGTGATATGTTTGGGGAGCACTAGTTTAAACTGTTTAAAGGAATTGCACATAAAAAGCCATGAATTAACAGCAGCCAATTCTTTCCTGCACAATGCTAATTTCTGAGAAAATGTTCTCAAACTATGCTTTAAACAGCTTGCCTGAAAATCTTTCACTGAGGCTGGGGGAAGGCATACACGAGTGCTAGTCACTAATGACTAAGGATGACCTCTCCCAGATCCTTGACATATACAGGGACATAAAGGATTCATAATCTTTTATGAAGCAACACCTATAATACTGGAGCCAGGAATACTTACAGGTGATGAGAAAAACACATGAAGGAACCTTTTCAATCTGACATCTCTGCTTACAGCATCTTTTTCACTCTTGGACGTCAAGTAAAGCAGCAGCTGTTTCATAAACCCACTATGCTGGATCTCAAATGAAGAGACATCAGACTCAGAGACTATACTACGGATTTCTACAAGGCACTCAACTCCACCATCCACCTGAAATGAATAGTCTCTGTATGAGAACAAGGTTCAGAAGTCCAACTATTCCACAAATAGCAAACAGTTAAAAATTAGAACCATCGTGAATATCCCATCCTTTAGATACATCTATTCTGGATGAAATCTCACTAATTTGACAACTTGAGTGCAGGACACAACAAATCCTGATGTATCTTTTAAGAGTCAACTTATAGGTAGCAACCCTATGGGAACACACCCATACAGTACATTACATGCAAATGTGAGGACCAAGTCATTTCATTCAGGACAACCTTTGCAAGATCTGCCTAGATCAGCATTGTGAATAAAATAATTGATTCTAGTATGCATATCATGATTACCATTTTGAGCAATTGTCACTGAATTAGCTCTTAATTCAAGTTAGTTGAATTATCGAGAATACTAGTTTCAAGTGATAGAACAATGTAGGACCATTTACAAAATAGATATGTAACAACATTCAACAACCCTCTTTTTACAGAACATTGAGATATATTCTATTACCTTCCAAGTATAAATGTCCGCATTCTATATATAAACTACTTAAACATGCTATTAAAGTTCACTTGCATGAAAAGCAAGCTCATTGATTGGGTCTATTCTACTTTACTATTAAGGCAAGTGCAGTCATTTTGGAGGACGTTAGTTTGAGTATGGTGTAAAACCTAGTTTGCATTAAACTCAATATATACAAAATTAAGTTCAACAAAAATATTCATCTATCAGATTAAGACGTTTTCTTACTCTAGATCCTAAGGACACTTACTTGCCTCTTTAAAATTCTAATATTTGTTAGACTTGGGCCATGATTCATCTGAACAAAGATGCAGAGCCAAACATATGGTTCAAAAGAGCCCTCTCCTCTACCCGCTGGATGCATGCATATTGCAGCATGCCAGACCACTACTGGATACTCGAAGGCTGCTTGCACCTTTCATATGCTCCCTCCCCCACCCCAAGGTTGGCCAAGTAAATGGTACTGAATTTCTTATTAAGTCCTAGGCAATTCCTCTGTGCATAGGCACCACACCCACACGGCAGACTGTACCCTAGCTTTTGCAAGGTTGATCATCATCATTGATGGGATCACTGCTTTCCCCACAACCTTTTAGCTTTAGTTTAGGAAACAAAATATTTTGTAACAAAAAAATGCATCAAAAGACATTGGTCAGACACAAATCCTGATTGTAAACACACACACACACACACACACACACACACACACACACACACACACACACACACACACACACACACACACACACACAGCAAAATTGCAGACTGTAAACATACAGTCACCCATTAAGGATCACTAAATTTAAACAAATCTCTAAAGCTTAAGACAAAAGGCACAAAAGTAGTTCCTGAAGAAATTAAAATTAATACAGAAGCCACATGGGGCATGGTCATATTAACTATTTCTGCTTTACTTTTAAGTCTTTCGAATACACAGTCTTGAATTCTGACTTTTTGAGAAAAGATACGCTAACCTGAAGGTTGAGTTGTTCAGTTGCAGTGCAAAGTCTCTGTAACACATTTAGTGCAGGGTTGCTTCCATCCATGTTTTCAGAGCTAAAATAACGCTCCACAAATTTGTGAGCCTGTTCTTTAATCCAACCTTTAATTTTCTCTCTATAAGAAAAGGAGTTTATTTAGCACTTGACATCTTGTGCACAGCTCTCAAATACAAACATGCCTTACTGCACAATCCAGCCTAGAAATAGGCCAGCGGAGTGCACGTTTGACACCTTTGAGTAAGCAGTGCTGGCGTCCACGCCAGCGCCACTTCAGACTACCTCCAGTTGCCGTGCCAGCAGACACAAGTAAAGTCTGCGCTGGGAGGGAGGGCTGGGAATCTCAGCAGCACGCCGTCCTTCCTGGGCCAGCCTTAACATGGCCTCCCCAGACGTGCGCCAGCTCTAGAGCTGGCGCACATCGGAGGAGGCCCATTGGGGCCTCCAGGGCTTACACCCAAGGTGAGCCCCAGCTATGCCGGTGAAGCCCACATCCTGACTGGGATGTAGCGGCAGGCCCTTTAGGCCAATTGCCACATCTTAGGCAGGATCCGGCTGCCCGTGTTTCAGGAACAGTGAGAGCTGCAAGATTAAAGGTTGTTCTTACCACAGTCATCAGAATACAGGTACATTTACTCCTTTCTCCAAGTCATGAGTATATTATTTTGTTTCCCTTGACCCCAGTTATATCCTCATTTGTTGTCCTTTGCCTTCCATGCATGCACTTCTATTCATTGTAGTTCCTTGTTATCTAAAACTCATCCAAAACACTGAATGGCACATTATGTCCCAGCGGCTATACCATGCACTTCGTTGGATTACGTAACATACCATGAATTAAAATTTGATTATACCTGTTGTTGGATATGGTGTCCTTTGAGGCAGCTCTTGCAAGGCCACTAACGCCTGCTGTACGTGCTGGTTCAATGTTGTTGCTGTTGGACTGGGTGCTTAATCTTCCCCAGGTTTTAGGATTCAAACTTGCCAGAAAGGAAGCTTTTGGAGACTGAGTAGCTGTAGGGCTTTTAGCTTTTTGGGGGAAAAATTAGTTTCCATTTAAATATACTCATAGAAATTTAACGGACAGACAAAGAAGCCACAGACATTCATGTTCTCAGATAGCCATTTTAACGTGTGCAATGTACTGCAATTTTCCTTCCCAACAATGCTAGGAGGTATAGTTCCTAACTGTAGGAAAAAACGATCAGATGTAGCGACACGTTACAGATTAACATCACACAAACTCCCAACCACCTTGAAGCTGCTAAATGCATCTATTCTACTAGTGTACACACTGGCCACAGCTCACCAGCACATACACAAATGGTGGATGACTTTAGTATTAGTGAGGAGCAGGCAGCTTCTGCTGCACTTAAAAAAAAAGGAGCATAAAAAGGTATTTGAGAAATGCTGGTTTAACGATTTAATTGTCTTACAAAGTTCTCCCCGTGAGGCAGGGAGAACTTAGAGTGCTTGCGGGGGTGGGGCCAGTGGCAGCGGCAATCCCAGGGATTGCGGGCGGCAGAAGGAAAACAGTGCCTGAAAACAGGGGTTTTCTACTCACCGGGGCTTCAGGGGTGTGCGGGGAGGCCTGCGCAACCCTCCACAGGCCTCTCCAATCTTCAGATCACCGAAACACAGCGATTTTAGACCACTTCCTGCCTCCTGATCTTCAGATTGCCAAAAAACGGTCATTTGATGATCTGAAGATAGGGGAGGCCTATGGAGGGTCATGCAGGCCTCCCTGCACATCCCCGAAGAGTAGACAAACTTCATTTATGGGTGCTTTCCCCCCCCCCCAACACCACTGGCATGCTTCCCCTGCCCCTTAACGGGGCAGGGGAAACATCTTGTTCTCCTGGTGGGTCGTGACACACCAGTCTGAGAACCACTGCTTTGAACACTTGGCACGTAATACTGCAAACATACCTCCTGCTAAAACCAGGAGCTCTGGACAAAATTCCAGGAGTTCATTTATTCCCTCAAAAATGTCATGCCATGTGCTTCGAACTGTATCAAGCATCTGCAAATGACATTTCATCCACTACTGCTTAATTAATCACAATATTCACCCTAACAGGGTGGATTTACCCTAGTGAGCTGGTTCAGGCAAACAAAACCATGGTTTGCCGATAACAAACATGGTACAATAATCTCCAAGTATACTGCACATGCTATTCTGCCCTTGCACTTAGGATTAAGTGCATGCTAAATTAAACCCTTGCACGCTAAATTAAACCACAACTCTGCACGTCACTTGCCTCCAGGAAGTGGTTACCAACCAAGATCCAATCCCAGTTTCATACCCTGATCTGTAAGCCATAGTACTTAGTTTAGATGACATGCAGAGCAGTAGTTTAGTCAACTGGAATTCTGTTGTCACAGCTATGTGCCAGAGGTGAAAAAAATGTGCAGACTCCGAGCTTATGATACACACGTCAAGGTTAGTTGGATCATCTGAGCTGTTCCATGGTCTGACTATGCAATCTGAACACACCACCTTACCTTGATTGTCTACTTTGTCATCATCTCTGGGAGGTGAATACTTTGGCCGTCGGGGCCCACGTTTTGGCAATCTTTTTCTCTTCAGAACATCACTTAATCGGCTATCAAAACAGCGTGCATAATCAGGCTCAATACTTACTGGAGTACATTTAAACACATTTTAAATATTATATCCAAGACATATTTCAACTATCATATTAGTACCAAGTACTAAAAACAATTTCATTTTACGATAAAAAAAAGCTACCTATAGGTACATAGATCTGGTGACATTGGAATAGCTGTGGAATGAATGTTTTTGTAGTTAGCAATTTTGCAAAAAATGATTTAGCATCCACACTAGCATATGCCCCAATGGGCAGCCCAATCCTGTGTAAGATACAGCAGCTGGCCTAAAGGGCAGGCCACCGTATCATATGCAGGTTCCGGGCTGCCCCAGGGCACCTCGAGGGAAGGAAACAATCCTGGATGATACCGGGTGTAAGTGGCAGGAGGCCCAATGGGCCTCCTCGAATGCATGCGAACTCTGGAGCGCGTGTACATTTGCACCAGTCATGCAAGGAATATGCCATATCTCATCACCCAGTCCACCCTTCCCCCACCCTGGCTGGTGTAGGACTTACCAGCTCGGTGGGTGCAGGGCCGGGCAGGAGCCCGGGTAAGGGCCGCTGGCCACTGCGCCGGCGGTCCTTACTCACTGGGTGCCATAAATGTGCTTTACGGAGCATTTACGATACCTTGCACCGGGGAGCACGTGCTCCCCCGGCGCAGTTGTACACTGGATTGTGCCATAATTTTTAAAATCTGCTGGTTAAAAAAAATATTCGTTCTAATGTTGCAAGATGTATAACTTTTAGAACAAGTAAAAAATGTTGGAGAAAAGGGAATATGGGGGGGGGGAGATCTCTCATAACCACTAGAGACACATTTTGCTCAATTGGCCACTTACATCCAACGAACACAAATACCATCATTTCTCAAACTTTTCTTGTGCTGCACAAGATTGATTTGACATGATTTTCAGTTAGCCTGCCAGAATTAAGGGAAACTAACGATTTATATTATAACTGGGGCTTCTTAATACAATCAGCCCTCATCTGTGGAGGTTCGGTTCCGAAACCCCCCCTCCCCCTGGATAAGGCAAAAACCTGTGAAGGTAAAAATCGCTTTTTGAAAAACATTTCACTTTTTTTAAAGTGGACCTGGCTTCCACAGTCATCCGTAGATATTGAAATCCACGGATAGCTAAACTACAGGTGGCGAGGGCCAGCTGTACAAGTACTGAAGCAAAATGGTGTCAGCAATTTACTTTCTACAATGTCAGACTACCAATATCCAAGATTTTTACGTTGTAGCTAAAAAATCTGTTTCTAACAGAATACATGGAGAATGCCACGGTATGATCCCCTCGCCACACCCGTGACCTCCATCAGGCCTCCAGACTGAACTCCCTGCCCCCTCCTCCTGTTATTTCTGACCAAAACCTATTTTTCAACAGGCATTTCAGTGATGAATATTGACCCACCCCACTGAGTTAATTGACCGATTATGTTCCCTTGACTCTTGCTAGTAATTTTGTAATTGTTTTGTACTTTGTTGAATTATTTGTAACTTCTTGTATTAATTTGTATTGTTTATATTGATTTTACAGGACTATGTAAGTATTATATGAGCCGTGTTGGGAAACCAAAGGCAGGATATAAATCTCTAAGTAAAATACTGAAGCATCTGTCCCAATCGCACCAAATCCAAGCATACTCACCCCTGTGGACTCAGGTCCAGAGAGTCTTCTCTACTGTGCTGTAAGCTTGGAGAGCCCAAGTCCGCCGCTGCATTGCTAGCAGTTGTAGCTGTTCCAGTACTTATAGCACCTAGTGTCCCTGAACCATTAGTGCAGGCTTTAGGGGGACTAGTCAACAAAGCCTCAGATTCTGCTAGGTTTTTCACCTGGTGCATCACACCTTTAAAGAGGAAAAAAATTAAGTAATGTATACCCCCCACATTAAATTAGTAACATATACCAGCATTTCTCAGTGTACCTTTCACAAAAACCATCTCACACACACTTGCAAAACTATAGTTTTGCAATAAAAGCATAATGCGGTTTGTGCCCTACATGTGCTTTGTGGCAAATACAGGTCTAAACACAAAGACGATGAAAGGGTTTGGTGATGGTGGAAGAATTCTGAATGTGGGACCAGCATGTGGGAGGAGGATCAGTGCCTTAATTTTACGAAGCAGGTAGATAGAAGTATTCTGAAGTGCATCCTATCCTGGCAAGGAGCAGGCTGGAGGTCTCCTCAAGGGGACATTCCTGCACAACAGGCCTACGTGGATCTGCGTAAGCTAAGTAGCTGGTGCAGAACCGAGAAGCCCTGTGTCAGGCTTCCAAGCCTAGTAGGGGGCATAGGATTCTGCGAGCACCAGCGCCACCAATCCCACACTCCCTCCTGGGCCTGAACTGCCCCTGTATCCGCCCTCCCCCAGCCCCCATGCCGCTTGGAGCAGCTTCTACCTGCTCCAGCATGCGGTAGTCTGGATTCAGCACCAGCAGGACAGTGCTGGCCTTCCTGCCAGCACTGCTTGCTCTCCAGGTGTCACAACATGCTTTACAGCACGTTTGCAACACCCTACGTCAGTGCTGAGGTCACAGTGCCAGCGCTACCGGACAATAGGATTATACTATAAGCCTCATTTGAAAAATGTACATCAAATTATTAACTTCTTGACTAACTTGCACAGTTCTCCAATTATATAATCTAGCCAACTGGTTTTAGCAGGAGTTTGCTTCATTTTGCCCTTTGTATTTAATCTGTACGGTTTTCAAAACTATTGTTTTTTTAGTTAATAAAAAACAGAGAACTTTAAGGCAACATTACACAAAATATGCACCATGCAATTATATACTTAAGAAGTCACTGAATTAAATATTTGTAATTGTCTTATGAGCATGTGAATCTGAATAAGAATAAAGTATCCTTGAACATACCGTATTGTCCCGAGTATAAGACGCACCTGATTATAAGACGCGCCCTTAAAGTTTGGTGCTATTAAAAAATTTAATTAAATCACTGGCATTAAATTGCAACAGCCTGATAATAAGACGCACCCCTAGTTTATAAACTTAAATTAGGAGAAAAAAGTGAGTCTTATACTCAGACCAATACGGTATTTATCAGTTTGCTTACTGCCATATGCATGCTTACTACTGAAGGGAAAAACAGAAGTGGCTAAAACTAGTTTTAGTAAAACACAACAACCCTGTTTCCTATCTTAATTTGGAAGGACACCCACTGTTAATTCATCAAGTTAACCTCATCTAACATCTGTGCCAACATCTCTGCCTATAAACGTGCTTGATTTCATTGTTACTAAAGCAACTGATACTCCCTAGCACAAGCATATTTTTCAGGCACAGCAAGCCTCTGAATTGAAATCTCAGGATTTAACACATTCTGCTTAAAACTAATTCAAGCAAGAAGCTTGCAGAAGCTCATCCCTATGTACTGTACTGCATAAAATATATCACATCAGAGACACATCAACCAGCAGTTAGTATTACCTTCTCTTCTGAAATAAACACTAAAAATGTCAGGTAACTTCTGCATTAAGATCTCTGCCATTTGAAGGGCTCCAACTACTATCTTAAGGTCTTGACTTGACAGCATGGAGGCAATGTGACTGCAACAGAAAAGGCAAACTTGGTTTAAGCAAAATAATTTCATTTTATTGTACTTGTTTATTACTGTACTTGCGATGTACTTGTTTATGAGTTAAGGGGACTGTAGGATGAGAGACGTTGTGATTGCGCGCCAGACTGCTGAGTCGGAGGCTGCAAGTCGCTCCGTTCGCGCCCTTACGAGATGGTTGTTCTGACAGGGAGAATAGGAGGAATTGCATGGATATTATTGTGGCATGTTAGAAGAACGTTGTTTCAGCTGACTGGGAGGGTTATAGTTGGGGAGAGAGATCGTGCTTGGTGGGTGGTAATTATCAGAAAGATCGCGTTCGGTGTATGTAATTAGTAGAAAGAGTGTTACTGTTGACAGCTGACGCCAGTTACATCCTGGTCTGTCACTATGCTAATTAGATCCGGAAGTACGAGTATAAAAAGGAGTTTCCTCCAATGTTGTAAGCAAACTTCTGATGATGCCCCTAATGAATGGGGTGAAACATAAAGTTGTTCTTAACATCTGGTTTATGTAAATAAAAGTATTTTATTAACGACGTAGTTTACCCGGAAATATGTGGATTTGTAACTCGGTAATTTCATATTTGTTACACATTACATTCACAAGGACCACCACAGAACCAAACATCTTCAGTAGTGACTCAAAAAAGGAGTGGGGGAAGAGCAAGAATGTGTAGATAAAGATATAGATTCTGGGTCAATGCAACAAGGCCCAGTTCATACTGTACAACAACTCAGGCTGTCACAGTTTATAATCCAGAGCTCTAGTCCTGAAATGTGCCTGAACCTTCTGTGCATTTGCCATGTTCATACTTTACACTTTCCTAAAAAGCAATGTTTGAAGTGACCCCTCAATGTTATCACTATTAACAGAAAAGGCTGGCTGCCCAGAAAATAGGTTATTCCTCCCAAGCAGTTTTTACACGTAACACTTTTGTCAAGTATCTAAATTGTCCCCTGGATTATCAACCAACAGATTCCTTATGCCTTTCAAGAATTATCTGCCATACAGCAAGGGATTGTTTTTAGACATACTACAATGCAATTAATAAGCAGGTTTAGGCAATCAATTACCTTGATACTGCATGATTTTTCAGCACATCCTTTAGAAGTTCAGCATCAGCAAAATAAATTATCCTAAGAATTGCTCTAAGGCACTTGTGTCTAACAGCAGGTCCAGCTGAAGAACTGTACACTTCATAGAGAACACCAAACAAGGTTTTAATAAAAGATTTAGCTAGTTCTGGGTCTTCTTTCATCAACTGAGCTCGAGCATCATCCTTCTTCAATTCTGGATGTCCACCTATAGCAAAACAGGCGATTGTTAAAGTCATAGAGACATTCAAGTTACCCTGGTTTTCAACTTAAAACCCTCAACGAAGTAGCTTACAACACACATCATATAAAAACAAAATTTACAACGTAACTCAGAGCCTCAGAGAATCTTAAACATTAAAAGCACCTTAGAAATAGCCCTGACTACAAGCCACAAGTTGTCCAAATCTATTCAACTTTGTCTAGTTTAAGTATATGCTTGAAAAAGTATCCAAAACATTCTGTTGAAAGCTTTCAAGTTGATCATTTTTGTTTTAGACACTTACAAAACAGATCAAGTCTAATGTGAGGAAGTTTATGATTATCCAATAAGGGACTGGCAAGTTCTCCAACCCCTTCCAGCACAGTACTATTTTTACTCCACACTGAACTGTAATGCCATCAGAAGTCTTACTGCCTTGCATTCCACTTACATGGAAGTTATGACCAAACATATCATCAAAATGCTATTCAAAAGGAGTGGAATTTCAGCAGACTAGTACAGGTCTCATCAATTTTAGAGCCACTATAAAATCAGGGCTGTAACAATTCAGATGTCAGAATGTATAGCCTAAAAAGTCATATGCTACACGCTCGCAGTTAAAATAACCCACATGCAAAGATTATTCAGAAAAAAATCATTTATTTTTCCATTCATTCTTTACAAAGGATACAAAGAAGAGTAGGCATGCATTAAAGTCCCATCTTCACACACTGAAATACACATGACCAAGAGTAGTATCTGTTTTCAAATTAGAAATATCTGAAGCCCAAGATATTGGCGGAAGCAGCCTTTGGAGACAATAGTCAATGTGTGAAGTAGTACTTACTAGTGTTAGTATTTGCTAAAGGATTAGGTTTTCTCTGAATGGCACGTGCTGTTCCAGTATCCTCATTGATCTGCTGCATAGAATTGAAGTCAATTGTATAAACACGCCCCAGCGTAGACAGACTTATCTCATCTTCACCAACCTGATGGGCTGCCTGAGGACAAACAAAGCATAAGCATTGACTGAGCTTGGAATTAACGCGTCTCCCTGTGAATACTAGACTTTCTCAAACATGACACTTTCCAAACTTATTTGAAGTACCATCAAAAGATACCAACAGGATTGGGTTAAACCTAACACCAAACCATATTGACACTAAAGCCATAATTTCAGTTTCAAATGTACAGACAACTATGGTTTTTAAGGTTTCTTTAAGAATTCTCAGATGCTATTCTGTGAAGGTGAAGAATCACCATCAAAAGCATGATTTGTCAGTTTACATGTAATTGTATGGCAGACTCTGGGTTGGCAGGCACTATCAAAATCAGTTTATTGGATGGCATTGGTTCGACTATGACAAACAAAGTTTGTATTACCTGAAGTTCAAAAATTGAACAAAAATTGAATGTGCATGCACACATGCATCATCATCATCATCATGCTTAGGCTATGTATTACTGGAGGGTTGTTGTTTTTTTTTTTTTTTTAGAGAGAGTCAGGTCCCGAAGCCCAGGACCCTGTGGCCCCAACCCAAGGTGGTGTGGCTTGGTATGAGTAAGGGCTTGGTATGGATAGGGGCAGCACTCGCACACTGGACCTCTGAGTCCTCCACAGGAAGGGGGTTGATCAGCATCGATTAGCCTCCTCCTCCGCGACACTGGAAGCATTACACCTTGGGGGAGGGCTGGTCATTGCCTCAATGGAGACGCCCGCATTCCTCCCCCCCCAGCCTCTGCCCCAGAGCATCCCAGGCCCATGTGGTGCCTTTTGAAGCAGGCAGCAAGTTTTGCCCACCCTCCCCTTCCTGTCCTGTCCCTCCTGATCCCACTCTGCTTCCCCTACCCCAGGACCACCCCCTGGGGTGTCCCCATCACTCCAGGGTCCAGGTGGATGGACCCGCCCTCCATCCCACAGCAGTCTGCAAGGGTGTCCCCACAGCTAAAAGTGCCAATGCTGTGTCCCCCACAGAGCCCCTGGGCAGACCTCCAGGCGTCAAGGGCCTGGGAGGTGCTGGAGGCACAGATGCTGCCAAGACCGACAGTGTAGGTGCTGGGGCTGATGAAAGCTGTGTGGATTTGGCCTCAACGCTGAGCATGCCAAAAGGCACACCAACCAATGCCCCCGGCCAGGCTGCAGAGGCCTACCGCATAAATCTCTAGTGGTTGCCTGAAGATCCTCATCAGCAAGGGTGAGTTCATCAGGCAGGTCACATCACAATAAGGAATTATTTCATAAACAAAAAGCTTAAAATTGACATTTGCAGAGGCTGGATCCTGAATAGCAAGCAAAATAATCCAATGCATGTATTATACCAGCGGTTTCCAATCTTCCCCTCCTCAGTAACCCAGCTTTGTCCTCTGCAGTGGGTTGCAGTCCAACGTGCAGAGTACCGCAGAGCATTATGGGGTGCTACTGGAAGCTGTTTCCAGGTCACGCAGAGGCCTGTGACCCACCCACTCCATTGGCACTGGCGCACCCCAGAATTCATTGCTGGTAGCTTTGAGAAAGCTGTGCATCATGATGCACAGTTTGAGAAAGCTACCCACAATGCATTCTAGGGTGCACCAGGGCCAATGGAGTGGGTCGTGGACCTTGGCGCAACCCGGAAGCTGCTTCCAGTAGAGCCCCATAATGCCCTGCGGCGCTGCAGCCAGTGTGCTCCACAGCGCTCTGCACATTGGGCCACAAACCACCAAGCAGCGAGTCATGGCCCGCCAGTGGGTTGCGACCCATAGTTTTTGGAAACACTGTATTATACAGATCATTTGCCTTGCTTAAAAGATCCATCACCTTATCATTAGCCTTTTAATAGCATTAAAACTGATCTACAAGTAAGATGAAAAGATGCATAGTTGAAGCTTTGTTAGTACTGTTTACTAGTGTATGCACCTTTATGATGAGGACTAATAAGGGACATTAACATTCCCTTATAGAAGGCAAAAGTAAGATATACTAAAATTGCTACCTCAATTATCCTGCTATCAATTCTGTTATAGGGATGCCAGAGACCCCTGTCATCTCGCCACTGCCATATTGCACCATCTGTGTTTTGTGCATTTCCTTTCTTTAGCATTGTGTCAACAGCAAAAATTCCTTCTTTAGGCAGACATGGCATCAATTCACTGAAAAAACCAAACCAACAGTTTGTTACTCATGAATTTTTCCAAGCAAGGTGGCAACCTTCATTTCAGCATATTATGAAATTGGTATCTCAGACAAACATTAAAACTCAGAAAACTTACCATATAAGTGATGTAAGCTCATACAGTTCTTGAGGGCTTCTTGGAACAAGGTCTATTTGTTCCTGACAACTCCCATTTGAGGCTCCACAGAGGAGAAAGTGAAGAGTTTCTGCAATATCTTTAGAAAAAGAAGGCACAGTATTACTCTGTCACATACTAAGTGATCTTTCAAAAATACTCTCTCAAGAGTTAAAGCATTCTCCTCCAAACATCACTCTCTTTCAACGAAGACTTAAGTCAAAAGCAACATTAATCAAAACCAAATCTAGACTAAGTGTACACACAATGCTTCCATTACTGGCTATAGCAGAGCACCTAGAGTGTATGGAGACATATTCCACTGCAAAATAAAGCATTTCTCTTTCTCTCCTTCTCTTATTTTTGTTAACCTCCAAGGCTAACCTCTCTTATTTTTGTTAACCTCTAAGGCTTGAAATGCCAAGACTATTAGTTTTGGTATAAATCCAATTCACAGGGCCTTCACTACACTTGATACGAGTCCTTTCAGGGCCAAGGTGCCAATGTTCTCAAATAGGAAACAGGAGCTAGCTTGTTAATGACTGCGACTACAAGACACGGCATCAGCCCTGCTCCCGACCACCAGATAAACAGCATGAAATTAACAATAGTATAGAAGATACATTCTGTGCAATGTGAAATTTATCAGTTATGTGGAAGAATTATGTGGAATCTGTACCAGAGCTCTGCATTTAATTTCTATTTGTACCTTGGTTTTTGTCCTTGTATACTTTCTTGCACCTTGTCTTTTGTCCTTGTGCATTTGTTGTGTCCTCACACAAGTAGCAGACCAACTGTGCAATCCTGCGTAAGGATATGCGGCCAGCCTAAAGGGCCAGCTGCTATATCCGCTGGCCGTTCCGAGGCATCCCAGGAACACCTTGAGGGAAGGGGATGCTCGTCCCCTTCCCTGGGTGCAAGCCGGCCAAGGTCCTATGGACCTACTCGAATATATGCCAGCTCTGAAGCTGGCGTACATTCGAGCTGGGGATGTAAGGAGAGACCAGGCTGGGAGAGGGTCTGGGATATCGGCGGAGGCCCTCCCCCACCTAAGTCTTCCTCCCTGCCCAAGTCTTACCTGGGCCACCCAGCGCAGCTACAGTCCCCCAGCGGAGTGAGGGCTGCTGGCCTCTGCACCAACGGCCCTTACTCGCCAGGAGTCACAAATGCGTTTTATGGTGTGTTTGCAACACCAGAGCAGCGGAGCGCGCATTCCACCACTCTAAGCTTACACAGGATTGCGCCACAAGGCTGCTTGGCCTGATTCATGAGCACCAGGATTCATGAGCACCAGGATTTAGAGTGTAAGCATCCCAATTTAATTATCTCAATTTAACTACCAGTATTTCAAAGCAATAATTCCAGTGGCGTTGCTACCCCTAAATCTATAGGGGGCACATCCTGGAATTGGCGCCCCTCCCTTTCTCTCCCTCTTCACTCCCTGGCGCCGCCGAAGGCGGTGGCCCGCGATTTTGGGGGGCGCCAATTCCATGAATTAATTTATTTATTCCCCCCCCCGGGTGCTAGAATTCCCCCCCCTGGGCGCCGCGTTTTGCCAGCCAGTCAAGGACTGAAGATGGAGGGGGGACCCCACACACACACGCACGCTTGTCTTGAGCACTTTCCTCTTGTACAAAGAGCCCCTGGATCTGGATCAGGGCTGCAGGGAGGTCTGGGAGGAGTCTGAGTTTTTTTAATGGAGCGCAGATCCCCCAGCCCCGACTGAACTCACTGAACAAGCCGACTGAACTCACCGGTCCCCGGCCCCGACTGAACTCACTGAACAAGCGTCACCCGCTCTGCTGCTCTGACTGCCGTTCTGCCAGGCCATCCCTGCTGCCGGTTCTGTGGGCAGGGGGGTTGCACACAGCCTGTGTGCAACACAGGCTTCTTTCCATGCCGTCCTTGGCCATTCCGTAATCGCGCGCCGAGGTGAGAGAGCGCTCACCCCCCCCATCGCGCATGCTCACCTCGTGCGACTCCTTTTCAACCCGGCCCGGCTGTTTCTGCGCATGTGCAGAAACAGCTGAGCCTGGTTGAAAATGAGTTGCGCGAGGTGAGCGTGCACTGCGCGGGGCCGCCGGATTCTCTCTGGTGAGTCGGCTTACCGGACTCTGGTCGGCCGACTCGGAGGACTCTCGGACTCGGCGCCCCCCCGGAAGCTGGCGCCGGGGGCCCTGTGCCACAGGGCCTCCCATCTAACTATGCCGCTGAATAATTCAGAGGTTTGTCACATCCAAGTGGAATGTGCACCAGATTTGTTCCTTCCTAGTTCAGCTCTCAGTCTTGTTAAAGTCTTCAGCAACAATACATGTTGTCACTTCGCTCATTACTGAATTATACTGAATAGACAAAGGAGCACCTGTATTCTTAAGATGAGGTAGCTTTAGTACATTCTGCCATAATGGCACTGAATATTCCAGACAGAAAATCTGACCCCTTTCATAAGTCTCCTAAAATTTGGCATGGAGTAACTATATCACAAATGGTGCAAAACTGTTTGGAAATTAGGAAGATACAGCCCTTTAGACTCTCACCTGCATTAAACCAGGGATGGCCAACCTTCCACCATTAGGGCCACTGCGTTCTTAAGAGTTGTGTAGAAGACAGAACCTTGGCAGCTGCAATTGCTGATGGTGCTGCTAAAGCAGCACCACCTGCTGAAATGCCTTCGCCTATACAACCCTTATAGGGCCAGGAGCATTCATGCTGAAAGCCTGGCCACCCCTAGATTAAGCCTAAATCATAGCTGCGGCAGTAGCATCATTATTTTGAAATGAAAATTGTTTGCTCATCTGTAGACCAAAGCTGGTAAAAAGGATGTCAAGCAAATGCACTCACTTTGCTTCATAAGTTGAACCGCAAGCGTAGGACAGTTGGAGCACATTAGGGAAAACATGCGCACCACCATGATGAACATCCCTGAGCTCAGAATTGGAGGAGTCACTACCAGGAGCTGCTGAATATTTGTGAGCAAGTCCTTGGAGGCAACCTGCTGAAGCAAATTCTTTAACAAAAAGAAGGAAAAATTAAAGATAATCTGATTGGAACTATCAACACTGTGCTAATCAAAGTAAGAAATAAAGTGCTAATCAAAGTAAGAAATAAAGTATGTTACCTCTTCATGTTGGAAGTTGTCCACTAGGCGTGCAAAACAGAGGCAAGTGCTTTCTACTGACTTTTTGTCCTAAGTTTGAATACAAATACTAGGTTTCAATACACAGGATTTGGCAACCCTGCAAGAACTGCAACCCTGGAACTGTCCTATGAAGAGAGTCTGGCATACAGCAAAAGGGAAAGGAATAAAAGCACCTTACCCAACACCTGACAGTCTCTACTCCATCTTAGTTACAAAAACATACTGAGACAAAGTATCGTATCTATCATATCTAGTAGACCAGGAGTTCCCAACCAGTGGTACTTCAGCCAACTGCTGGCGGTACTCGGACCGCTGGACTACTGGAACCCGACTCTGATGCGGAGCTTTTAGTGGCGTGTTTTTGTTCCCAAGAAGCTCCTGCCTTTGGCCGAGCCTCTCAGGAACACTGAGAAGGCCCTCCCACCTGCCCAGAGCCTCCTCCCTGCGTTTTCTGGACTCTGAAAACCTGGAAGTAACTGGTGATAATGTCATCACCAGTCACTTCCAGTGGTACTCAGAAGGAGAGTGGCGTCAGAGGTGGGGTTGGGAACCCCTGCAGTAGATTGTTCTATTTTGTCATTCATGTCTAGGTAACATTTCCGCATGGCACAAGCAGGGCACTAAGGATTACATATTACAATGCTTCAAAAGACAGCCATACTCTCAACAATTTCTGACCTGGTGAGTTAGCCTTTGTGTAAGCAATGGTAGAGAATCTGCAACGAAGTGAAACTCATCAGGAGTGATGCTCTGGCAGCAGTTGGCAGCAATAGCTAGTGCATTCCTCTGGGCATTTATGCTGAAAAATTCTAGATACAGCAGACAGTCTGCCAAACCTCCCTATAATACAACAATAGAAGAAGAAAACATAGTTTAAGCAAGCGAGGAGGCCTGCATCAACCCAAGTAAGTGGAAGTTACTGCTTGTTGGAAAACTAAATTCTGGTCATGATCAAATAATGCAAGATAAAGAATAGCCTTTTTTAATTTAAAGAAGTACTTACTGCCTGCAGAATAGCTTTACTATGTCTGCGCGATAACATCTCCAAGGCAGTCAGTGCCTGCTCTGCCACATCAATACACTGAATAACTTGCAGCTAGAACAAATGAAAGCAATTTACTTAGTCTATTTAAGAGCGATATAAAACAAGATTAGAAACCGATCCACACAGTCAGTCCTTTCAAATGCTCAGTCTTCCAACTGTATTTTAACAGATTTCATTACCAACAGCAGTCATGCTTTATATTTTATATTCACTCAACTATTAGCAATGCTTTCGTTTCATAGAACATTCAATAATGACATTTCTATTATCCATCTGATTCAAGACACATTAATATGCTTTGTTTTGATTCTTTGCTTAATTGCATGCATAGAAGATTGTCCAGTGTTTGTAAAGAGTACAAGAAAGTCAAGCCCTTTATCATATTTCAAGTTTATAACTAGGTCTCCACAATGTTGCTTGCCACCCTTGCTATGGCAAGTGGGACACCATCCTGTGGGACACCACAGGCCAAGAGGGAAGGCGCCAAACAGGAGTTCTCCCATCGTCACCTTCTGGAACCTACCCTAACAGGGAAAACTAGAGTCACTGAATAATGGTGCCTCCAAGCCCCATCCCTACAAGGTGTCCAGAAAGATACCATGTTCAAGGGTATCAACAGAAACTGAGCAGTCAAGCAGAACCAGCAGGGATGCACTGCCCCCCCCCCCACAATACCCAGCAAAGAATATTAATTAGGATGGCCAAGGCTGTTTCTGATCTGAACCAAGGCCAAAAGTGAGAGCGTCAAGGGTCCAAGTAGAGGAATTCCTGAAGTTGGGTCACCACTACATGCTTGAACACCTTGCTCAACAACGGAAAGATGGAGTTTAGCTAGTAATTATCCAGCATAGGAGGATCCTGGGAGAGAGTCTCTTAAAATGACAGTAGTTCAGCCTCTTTTGGCTGTCGGACCTCATAGATAGTGAAGATCTGCGTGTACCATTTCAACTGTGAAAAAGGTATAGGTCTGTAGTTGGCCATATGCCTGTCTACTCAAATGGAAGTTGTGTAGATCTTTTTAAATCATTGATCTTGGCTTTGATGAACTAGCTCCTCAGACAACTGCTGTTAGACAACCGAGACCGCCTACTTCCATATAGTCCAGCTCGTCCCCTATGGGTTCCAAAGGCTTTTCGAAATAAGGTGGTCTTCAGGCTCTGCCAGAAAGTTTCTAACAAAGGAGCAATTCAACTCAAAGGGGAGGGCATTCCATAAAACAGAAGCCACTACCAAGAAGGCCCTATTTCTGGCCGTCATCTCCCTAACCTCTCTCAATGGCAGAACATCCGAAAGGGCCAACTTATACCAACTGCTTTCTGTTTGGGGAGGGGGGGAGGCTTGCTACTCCAATGTGATCTTTTTGCTTATTTAAAGTGATGCTAGTAATCTCTAAGCACAACTATGATCAAGTATACTAGGTTGTTGCCCAGAATAAGAAAGCCTTAGGAAAATTATCACCCTCCAAATAGAAACCCAAGGAAGTTCATGAACCAGACAGCAAAACCAAAGCTCTTACCAACATAGTCAATGTACACTAAGCAGCATATCTGAACAGCAGAATGAGAAAACTAATTCAGAAGACCTTCAGTTGCGACCAATTATATGTTGATCTAGTAACAATATTAGCTTACCTTTTCCAAAAAAACAGGAATTGCATCTACAACAACAGCAGATGACCTGGGAAGTGCTTCCATCATATAGGTTAAGGCTCGACAAGCATGATTCATCTGTAATGACAACAAATTTCTATCACTATCTAGAACATGCACAACTAGCAAGGCTGACTTTCAAGAATTACCTGAGGATGCATTGAAACAAAGTTTGCATGCAATACTTACAATGTCAAAGTTGTGCTCCATCTGTAGTAATGTTATCTATAAAACAATATGAAGGAATTAGTCATGTATCAGTTTTGGAGAACGGATTTCTTTATATTCAACCAATTTACAAGCCTGTTGGGAGTTTAGCTTGCCATGCCTTTAACAATGAGAAGGTGGATCTTATCAAGCAATTTTGTGTGCTTAGCACAAACATTTCAAGCACGACATTGTTTTCAATCTCCAACTGCCAGTCTGCATTTACAATCCTGCCTGAAGATATGAGCCAGGAGACCCCAACAAGCTGTACTGTTAGGTTAGCGAAGGGATACTGTTAATAATGGGTGAGATGCAAAAGAAATTTGGCAGGTATTCACAGTTTTGCTCAAGGCACAGTAACACTATGAAATTTCTATTACCTCAGTTTTAATTCACTCCATTTTACATACATATGAAGCTATCAGTAGGCATCATCCAAAGATGCAATGACACATTTGGCACAGCCTGCCGACTAAGTCCTGTACCTTCATTTTATTTATTTATTTACAATACTTTTACCCCGCCTTTCTCCCCGAAGGGACCCAAGGCAGCTTACAACATGGAAAAGGGATACAATAATACAAAAAACAATCACATTTAAAACAATAAAAACAATCCACAGAGACTAGTAAAGAACATCTAAAATTAATAAAAACAGACCAAATTACAATTAAAACAAGAGCATAAAAAAGCAGCAGCACTCCACCTGTACCAGCATGGTGTTAAAAAAAGGCAAGGACTCAGAAGGTTTCCTTAAACAGGAAAGTTTTCAGGCCTCGCCGGAAGGTCTCCAGGGAGGGAGCAGTACGTAAGTCAAGAGGGAGGGAATTCCATAGGGTTGGTGCCACTACTGAGAAGGCCCTATTTCTGGCCGCCGCCCCTCGCACCTCCCTGTTCATCCACCTTGAACAGAGTCCAGAAATCTTTGCTAATGGAGGCTACTGATGGGACCAGGCGCCTAAAAACAGCAGCTTAAACTCAATTCAGAAATTGTAGGCGTTTCTGGAGAACAGGCTGACCTTGAGCAGGAGGCAACAGCAATGTCACTTAAGTTTTGACTTTTAAAAAAACTTAGGATCAAACCTTGAATTGCACCCTCATACTCATTACTGGTGGGCCAAGAACCTCACTGCCTCAATCTGGTGCTATTATAATTTTTTTTAAAAAATTCACCTGTTAGCACCCGTTAGTCCTCAGTCTCAAATCTGAATCAGCGAGCTCTACACTGGATTGAGTTAAAAATATAGGTGGCAAAGAAGTGGCAGCTGCCTCCATTACGTAGTGCCCAATGAATGCATGTTATAGGATTGCTCCAGGGACTGTTCTGGCTTAGTGGCCTTCTGGGAAAAGTTTAACATGTCTAAATAGATTGCAACCTACATAACTAAAAAAACTTGCTCTATTATTATGATATCCTACTATAGTTTCCAAACTCATCACCATCACTCATAAATGAAGTACGTAGGGGCACTCTTGGTGGTGTGATTTGTTTTATGGAAGTTTTATATACTAAGCCCTCTATCTATACTTCTCTTCAAGAAGTTCAGGAAGCATACAAGGAAGTACGGTATTTCAGTTTTTACTCGGTCACCTTGTGACATAGGTTAGACAGAGACTTATCCAAAGCCACCCAAACAAACCTCCATGGCTGAGCAGGATTTGAATTAAGATCTTCTCAGTCCAAGCCCAACATTCTGTCCATTAAACCAGTGGTTTCCAAGTTTACCAGTGTCCGATGCCCCTGCAGACGCAGAGCTTTGGACCCAGAAGTAAATGGCGATGACGCATGACACGATGACACGTGCGTGATGACATCACAGCCACTTCTGGGTTCCAAGACCACGGCACGACATAGAAAACAGTGGTAAGAGGTTCAGGGTGTGCGTTGTAGGGTTCGAAAATACCCCGGGCGATGCTTAGCCCATGGAGCCAAGCCTCTGCTCCATGGTCACACATTTTGGGAACTGCTGCATTAAAGTATACTACCTCTCCAAATGATTAGATAAGGTACAAAACATTCACCAACAGTCTGAAATATGGCCATGAATTTATTATTTACTGTTAAGTTTGTACTCTGCCTTTTGGCCTTCTAGCTGATCATAGAGTGGCTTACATTGTATCATGTAACATTTTAAAGTCACACTACACTTTTCCTGCTTTGTAAGTACTCACTACATACAGATTCACTGTACAAATTTTCACTTATACATACTGCACATCCCTCTTTATCCATACCACGATTTTTGATATGAGGTCCAGGAACTGGGGTGGGGGGTGTCCCTTGTGGAGGCAAGGTCTCTCCTGTTTTACCCAATGGGTGCACTTCCCCTCTGCTTTGAACTCCAGAAACAGAGATGGGGATGAATTTGCCCATGTGCCCAAGGAGTTCCAGGAGGTTGGATCAAATTTTGGATTTCTCCCCCAAGTAGGACAGAAGTCCAGAAGCACCCCCTTTCTCGGGTGTGCACCTGCAGGTTTCTGCACGTGTGCTCCTGCAGGCTCCTGAAATGCTTTTCAGGACTGAATTAAGATACTCATGGCCAGCAATAATAGCAGAAGATAAAATGTTTGTTGCAGGGTTAAAAGCCATGATAAAACATAAAAAGAAGTTAAAACAACGTTTCGTTCATCATATGACGAACTTCATCAGGTTACAGGCACGGCAGGCAGCAGTGCAATGGTAAGACATCTACTCGTTATTAACATCAGCTGGCCGGCAGGGCGTATGTCTTCTTAAGCAGTAATGTCTCATTCTTCTGTTTTACCATCGCACTGCTGCCTGCCGTGCCTGTAACCTGATGAAGTTCGTCATACGATGAACGAAACGTTGTTTTAACATCTTTTTATGTTTTATCATGGCTTTTAACCCTGCAACAAACATTTTATCTTCTGTTTTTCATGACCCTTGGAGAACAGAACACAACCCCGGAAAAGGCACCCTCCATGTGAGACACATTGCCTGACAGGTAGCTCACCCCTATGCTTTCCTTTACATGCTCCCTTTTACAGTGTACTATGTTTGTGCTGTTTCTACAGGTTACTGTGAATATGGGTCCTGAAGAACAGAAGACAATTTAAAAATCTCAGGAAAAATGGAAAAACAGGTAAAAGCAAGGGGGTTGTTCACAGTTTGTAACTACAACCTTGCTACGTGAGGCTAGAACTTCTGAAACATGTCCATCAACTTTAACACTTTATTGATGTTGCATAACTAGGAGTGGTTTTTTTGTTGATTACCACTTGATAGCCATCCCAGATACGCCCGGCACTCAGCCGGGACTGGGGGCGTGGCCGGGGCCGGGGGGGCGGGGACGTCCTCCCTCAAGGCTGAGAGCTCTCCGGAACAGCCCGAGTTCACTCGGGCTGTTCCGGAGAGCTCTCAGCCTCGTCGCGTATTTGCACGACGCTGGGAGCTCTCCGGAACGGCCCGAGTGAACTTGGGCCGTTCCGGAGAGCTCCCAGCGTAGCGCAAATAGGCGCGTGAGATCAAAACAGAGACGCGCTGCAGCTGGCAGCACAGTCTCGGAAGAGCTCCGGCCCGCCGCGATGCAGCTGGCGGGCCGGGGCCGGGACAAGGAGACAGCTCGGGGGGGACGGGGGGACGAAGGGGGCGTCGCCGGGACAATCCCGGTCGTTTCCGGGAAGATGGTAAGCCTACCACTTGAAAACACAGCTTTTTGCTAAAAAAAATCTGCAAAAAATAAAACTATGTACTGGTAATTCTGCGTCATTCTTCATCTACTGACACTGTACAACCTATACAGTTGGCCCTCTATCCACAGGGGTTTAGTATTAAATACATTTTCTAACAAGTCGTAGCAACCTGCATAATGAAGGCAAGTATTAAATACTTGCCTGTGAAGGCATTCATCCCACAAAAGAACTACTTAAACCAGAATAAGCAATTCAACTCTCAGGTTAGACACTCCCATTCCAGCTAATTCACTGGAATTTATGCAGAAGTCTAATGCTACAGCCAATCAGCAGCCAGCTCCCCTGCACTGACAAGGGGACAGCAAAGTCTTGGTCTGCCTGGACCAGCTTAGCACATTCCTATTCCAATGGGTAACCAACTGAGAAACATCTTTCCAAGGTATTTAGATACACAATTCAATTACAGAACCATCTATTCATTCATGGCAACAAAATACATAAGACAAGACCGGAGTTCAAGTAATTAATAATCCTTACCAAAGCTGGTACAACGCTCTTGACCGGAAAGCCTCCCAAAGTTTCTTCATTGCCCATAACCAATAACTGACACATCTCAATCACAGACTGTAACTGCTGGCTTTCATCAGTAGCCTGGAGCCCCTGTAGAAGTTGTTGAGCTTTAGAACCTAAAAAATAAGGGATTTAAAAACCTTAAACATTTAGATTTCAACAGCGTGTGTGTGTGTGCTCACACAGCTGACAAGGACAGTAAGCTTTCTCAGCTACTTATCACAAGGTGGATTGCAGGGAACTGGTAATTCTGCATCTATACTGTTCAAACTGATACAGCATGGCAGCTGTCAAACACACAGATTCATCACAATACGGGACACCTATTTTCCCTTGATAAGATGGAAGCACAAAAAGTAACCAGATTTAAAGCTATCTTTCAGTGCCAAAAGCATGGACATTTTTAGCAACCGTGGCAGGTTGCAGTCTGTTCTACTAGTCCCTGCACTCAACTCACAACCTAACTGATCTACCAAGCTGCATCATCATGTACAACCATCAAGCACATGACCTGGTCTTCTTCCACTCCTGTTCATCCTGCCCAGTACTAATATTTTGCACTTAAGACTTTGTTGTAGTGGATGTCAAGTGACAGCTGCATCCCTGGGTAGACAGTGAATCAAATAGTGTTGTCTTTATATGACAAGCGTAGTTGTATACAGCAGCGGTTCTCAAACTAGTGGGTCGTGACCCACCAGAAGAACTGCTGGGCAGGGACAATTTTGTGGCCAAAAACCGGAAGCGGTCGTAATCACTGCGGAGCAGCGATCTAAAACTCGGGGAGGCCCACGGAGGGGTCCACAGGCCTCCCTGCAACCTCTGGAAGCTGTCAGAACCCCTGGTGAGTTAAGGTAAACACACTTCCCCTCCCAGTGGTGGCACGATCCCCGGGATTGCTGCCACTGCTGTCCCCACCCAAAGTTATTCCCTCCTCAAAGTTATCCCCTCCTCACGGGGACAACTTTGAGAACCACTGGTCTATAGGATGGAGTTACCGTGCCTTTTAAATGTTTCATTCGGTCATGTTATCATAAATGGAAGAAGACACACTCATCAGAACTACACTACACAAATAGTAAGACAGGATTCTCATTTTGTACTGAATATGGCAAAATCTAAATTGCTTTTCTCCTCACGGTACACATCTGTTACATGGCGAAAATTGTAAGCCGCCTTGGGTCCCTTCGGGGAGAAAGGTGGGATATAAATACTGTAAATAAATAAATTAAATAAATAAATATTTTATTTCCCTTTATTACTAGGTGTGCAGGAGACACGCATCTAAGCATGTATACTTGGTGCCAAGTGCCTGCCTGGAGAGTATGCCAAACCCATGCCATTAGCGCAGGGTTAGTCTTTGGCTGGCCTTCCCAGTAGCACAAGGGGAGGGGGGCTGCCATTCAAGTCCCGTCCTGCAGATTTGTGAGTGCTTGTGATCCTGATTGCTTGGTAAGGCGTGGGGGCTGAGGGACGACCATGGGCGACACTGGCTGCTGGAGAGCGGGAACGCGACTAGCAGCCGCTAAAGGACGCATTTCTCTCCTGGAGCTGGCCGGAGTTTGCTTTATGATCCAGGACAACAAGATCCAGTGGGTATGGGGTTCGGGAAAGGCATAAACATGTATACTTGGTGTCGAGTGCCGGCCTGGAGAGTATAAGCCAGATAGGACTGATGACAAGAGACCACAGATCCACAGGCAAGGCTATACGTTTTGATGAAACTACCGTATTTATTGGCGTATAAGACGCACTTTTTTGTCTACATTTGTGACCCAAAATAGTAGGGTGCGTTTTATACACCAATACTAAAAAATCCCTTTTCCTCCCTTGCCCGTTTTAAAGCATTTTCCGGCTTACTGCGTTTTTCCGGAGCCGGAGAGCTCCCTTGTGCTTTCTTCCCTAACTAATCTATCCGATCTACAGCTGTTTGTCGGGTTTAATTTATGCACGTGCATGAGTTGAGCTTCTCAGCAGCCAGCAGAGGGCGCTGTGCTCAGTTCAGTTCAGCTGAGCTGCCGAGGGCCTGCTCTTCCGGATGCTGAATGAATGCAGCATGGGTAAGCTTCTGAACTGGGCCTAGTTGGGAGGCTTTGGAAACTGCATAGGTGGGGTGGGGTAAGAGTTGAGTCTGGGGGTTTTGTATTTGGGATTTATGTTAAGAGTTGGTAAGAGTTGAGTCCGGGGGTGGTAAGGTGGTAAGAGTTGAGTCTGGGTTTTTTTTGTACTTTTATGTTTTTTACTGTGGAAACTGCAGGGGTGGGGTGGGGGGGAAAGAGTTGAGTCTGGGGGGTTTTGTACTTGGGGTAAATGTTTTTTACTTTGGAAACTGTGCATTGAGTGGATGGGGGGAAAAAGAGTTGAGTCTGGGGGTTTTTTTGTACTTGGGATTTATGTTCTGGTGCATTTTGTTCATGTGTCTTATTGCTGTGTGTTTTAAAAGAGATCCTGGTATTTTTGTGCAATTCATGTAAATTAGCTAATTAAGCAGCCAAGCAGTAAGTGGCCAAGTGGCCCCAAAATGCTTTAAATCTTTTTTTCTTGAAACCCAGGGCCAAAAGGAAGGTGCGTCTTATACGCCGGTGCATTTTATACGCCGATAAATACGGTATGTGATCGCTCCCAACTGATCTATGGAGCCCAACGTTCCAACTTTGAACAGACTTGTTTGCTCCTTAAATTCAAGTGGAGGTTCTCATGCCTCCAAAATTCAGATGAAGTCTACCAGCTCCAAATCCTGCTGGGGCAGCATATTGGGTAGCTTGTGACTTTAGCCACATCATAGGAACTCCTGAGTTTAGGAAAAACAAAGGAAAGGTTTCGCACCTCCAAAAACCAACGATTAAACTCAATCTAATAATCTTTCTAACAAACTTTCAAACTAGTCACCACACTCTCAATTGGGTGGGAACAAAGGCAGAATCCACCTTGAGGAGGCTCCGTAACTGCCCCCCCATGCAGGATGCAGCGCACTCCCCATTAGCACGACTGCATCAGCGCTGGAAAGTTGGATAGGATTGGGCCCACAGTCACCTTGCCTAGAATCCCATAGGACTCTATGGGGAAAAGGGTATAACAATTCTAGGCTTTAGAGCCTCACATTGCTCATAACATTCTTTTTCTTTTCACTTTTCATGAGCAGTGAGTGGCCTCCTGGGACCAAGTGCCTCATTGGGACCAAGGTAAGAAGACTCAGCGAGTTGAGCAGTTGTGTGAGGAGAAGGTAAGCGAACTCTTTCATTTGTCTAGCTTTGTCTAACTAATTTACCTTTAACTGAAAAGGACTTGGTTAAAGCTACCTTAAACTTAAGTTAGACCTAGCTAAGTAGAACTAAATATAACCTGAGGAGGAGAATTTTGAGGTCCAGTAGCTAGGACACAGGAACAGAAGCTAGGTGGGGGAAATTAAATAGATACAAATAAACAAACAAGCACATACCTAAAGACAGGGGCAGAAACTGGACAAGTGAAGCCTGGGAGCTGATTCCAAGGACAGTTGCAGCCCAATACTAAATTTATTTATTTGTTTATTTATTTAAAGAATTTATACCCCGCCTTTCTCCCAACAAGGGCACTCAAGGCGGCTTACAACACAGACATTAAAATACATATATACACATGTAATAAACAGGTCTACTCTGAGTAGCACCAGAGTTTACTTGAGAGTAAGAGCCCAGGGCAGAGACCAGTGTCTACTTTAGAGTAGGAGTCCAAAAGAAACAAAACAGGAGGATACAAGGGGAGAAAGCAGGCTAAACTGAACCTTAAGCAGAATTTAAACTTAAGCAGAATTTAAAAACTTTAAGTGTATAGTATTGCCTGAAACAGTAGGTTAAGCAAACACTAAGTTAGGATTCTAAAGCCAGTTCAGGTTAAATTTAAAGACAAGCTTGGGTTAAATAGGTCAGTTGCAAATTAAGGGGGCAAGAACCAGAGGAACAGGAATTCCCGCCAACCAGCAGGATTCCTGGGGCTTTAATCAGTCACCTATTGTTCTCTAATTCCATCAGGTCCCGCCCTTAGAGGCCAGTCTTTTCAAGCTATCAGGTAGGCAGGGGGAGGAGCTACATAAGAGTATAAAACTAGGGCCTATTTGCGAATGAGCCCTTTTCATGAGCAGTGAGTGGCCTCCTGGGACCAAGTGTTGCATTGGGACAAAGTGCCAAGGTAAGAGAAGACACAATGAGTTGAGCAGTAGGGTAAGGAAGCCAGGCCCCAACACTGCTCGACACTTCCCTTGAGAAGAGGAAAGCTCCAACTATATTAAGTTTCCCAAACTTAGATAAACCTGTTAACTTACACAAAAAATCTATGCAGTCAGACAGACAGCAAAAGGGTGGGGGCTATCTAGTGTTTTGCACTCAGTGTCACATGTATGACTCTTGGGAATAAGTAATGGGTGTGTGCTTGGTGCAAAGAG
The DNA here is from genome assembly GCA_026170595.1 of Plestiodon gilberti rubricaudatus. Taxonomy (NCBI): domain Eukaryota; kingdom Metazoa; phylum Chordata; class Lepidosauria; order Squamata; family Scincidae; genus Plestiodon; species Plestiodon gilberti. Next base: position 30,032,738 of record JANXHW010000003.1, on the reverse strand, counting down.
CTCCAGGCTCTCAGGGAACGGGTTCGCTCCCTTGAAACCATGGTTGCTGACCTGGAGAAGCAGAGACAGGTAGAGAGGGACAAGGGTGAGACTTCTAGGGTCGTGGCGGCAACATTCCACCCTCAGCTAGGCAGCTCCTCAGCTGCCAGGGAAGTGAGTCTCGGGGCTGGAGGACGTCGCTCTGAAAAAGAGGGAAACAATCCCCCAGTGGGGACCCCTTCTTCAGGCGATGGGCCCGTATCTAGTCACACTATAGATACTCCTCTGGGGAGAGGGGGAAGCGGGATTCTTGTAGTGGGTGATTCTATAGTCAGGAACATAGAGAGGGAGGTCTGTGACGGATGTGAGGACCGCATGGTGACTTGCCTGCATGGTGCAAAGTTTGTGGATGTCACCTCACCATCTAGATAGGCTGGTAGAGAGTGCTGGGGAGGTGGAGGAGGTAGCGGTTGTGGTGCATGTTGGCACCAACAACGTGGGGAAATGTAAAAAGATGCAAATAGTGTAAAAAATGTAAAGAAATGTAAAAAGATACGGGAGGCCAAGAAAGACTGAGGAACGTATAGCAGGCAACATTAAAGGGAATAATAAAAGCTTCTTCAAATCTGTTAGAAGCAGGAAACCTGCCAGGCAACAGTTGGTCCGCTGGACGGTGAGGGAGAGAAAGGGGTGATAAAAGGGGACTTGGAGACTGCAGAGAAATTAAATGAGTTCTTTGCATCTGTCTTCACGGCAGAAGACCTCGGGCAAATACCGCTGCCAGAACGGTCTCCCCTGACTAAAGAATTAAGTCAAATAGAGGTTAAAAGAGAAGACGTCTCAGACTTAATTGACAAAATAAAGATCAATAAATCACCAGGCCCGGATGGCATCCACCCAAGAGTTCTGAAGGAACTCAAGAATGAAGTTGCTGACCTATTGACCAAAATATGCAACTTGTCCCTTAAAACGGCCACTGTGCCAGAGGATTGGAGGATAGCTAATGTCACGCCAATCTTTAAAAAAAGGAAGGAGGGGGGACCCGGGAAACTATAGGCATGTCAGCCTAACATCTGTTCTAGGGAAGATGGTGGAAAGTCTCATTAAGGATAAAATCTTAAAAACATAGAAGAACAAGCTCTGCTGAGGGAGAGTCAGCATGGCTTCTGCAAAGGGAAGTCTTGCCTCACAAACCTGTTAGAATTTTTGGAAAAGGTCAACAGGCATGTGGGTGCGGGAGAACCCATGGTTATTATATATCTGGATTTTCAGAAGGCGTTTGACACGGTGTCTCATGAAAGGCTCCTGAGAAAATTCCACAGTCAGGGAATAAGAGGGCAGGTCCTCTTGTGGATTAGGAACTGGTTGAAGACCAGGAAACAGTGAGTGGGAGTCAATGGGCAATTTTCACAATGGTGAGAGGTGAAAAGCGATGTGCCCCAAGGATCGGTCTTGGGACTGGTGCTTTTCAACTTATTCATAAATGACCTGGAGTTGGGGATAAGCAGCGAGGTGGCCAAGTTTGCGGATGACATTAAACTTTCGCGGGTGGTAAAGACCAGCAGGGATTGTGAAGAGCTCCAGAAGGATCTCTCCAAACTGGGAGAATGGGCAGCAAAATGGCAGATACGCTTCAATGTAAGTAAGTGCAAAGTGATGCACAGTTGGACAAGAAACCAAAATTTCACATATACGCTAATGGGTTCTGAGTTGTCTGTGACGGATCAAGAGAGAGATCTTGGGGTGCTGGTGGACAGGTCGATGAAAGTGTCGACCCAGTGTGCGATGGCTGTAAAGAAGGCCAATTCCATGCTCAGGATCATTAAAAAAGGGATTGAGAATAAAACGGCCAATATCATTATGCCTTTGTACAAATCGATGGTAAGGCCACATCTGGAGTATTGTGTCCAGTTCTGGTCACCACACCTCAAAAAGGATATAGTTCAGGGGTTCTCAACCTTTGGAGGCCCGGGTACCCCCTATCATGGTTCAATTTTCTGAAGTATTAATTGGATTAATCAGTTAGGTAATTAATCGTTAAATAAAAAGTACTAACAATTTTAAATGTGAAAAATGTCTTATTTAACTGTGGGGGAGGGAGAGGGGAGACACACACATGCAAGGATCTTTTTTTCTCCAAGTCACACTTCCCAAAATCAGCTCCTCCCTCCCCCACCCCACCATTTTCCCCCACCCCACCAAAGTACATTTTCGAAGTACAAAAATAAGCCCAAAACCAAAATCAGAGAGATAGAAGGGCTCCGAAAATAATTGCAATTTAAAATCTATGTTAACACTTAATTAGCTGCTAATGGGGCAGATAAGGGACAGGGCTTGGCATACCCCCAGCAAGAGGTCTGCGTACCCCTAGGGGTACCCGTACCACAGGTTGAGAACCTCTGATATAGTTGAATCGGAAAAGGTCCAGAAAAGAGCGACCAGAATGATTCGTGGGCTGGAGCACCTCACTTATGAGGAAAGGCTACAGCGTCTGGGGCTTTTCAGTCTAGAAAAAAGGCGCCTGAGGGGGGACATGATTGAGACGTATAAAATTATGCATGGGATGGAGAGAGTGAATAGAGGGAAATTCTTCTCCCTCTTGCACAACACCAGAACCAGGGGACATGCACTAAAATTGAGTGGAGGGAGTATTAAAAACAGACAAAAGAAAATATATCTTCACCTAGCGTGTAATTCATCTGTGGAACTCCTTGCCACAGAATGTGGTGATGGCATTAGAAGGGGTTTAGATAGATTCATGGAGGAAAAGACGATCACTGGTTACAAGCCATAAGCAACCTCCTGGCTTCAGAAGTAGGTTCTCTCTGTGCCAGGGAGTGACAACAGGTAAGAAACAGGTTATCTTGTTGGCTGTGTGCTCTCGGAGGCATCTGGTGGTGCCACTGTGAGATACAGGAAGCTGGACTACATGGGCCTTTGGCCTGATCCAGCATGGCTCTTCTTATGTTCTTGCAGATTGCATTGCCGTCTGTGGAACATTAACCCACTGGTGCTATGTTAAGCCACCCCCATTCCAGCTGCCATCCAAGTACCCATGTGCAAGCCAGCACGCAAGATTGGCAATACCCCACAACACTTTTCCAGCACACCTCTCTCTCTCCCCAAGACTACTATGTCACTGCATTCCAGAGCTTGCTGCAGAGCCCTCTGTCTGCGAGACCCCTCTTTGAATTAAGGAAGGTTTACCTAGTTGGCACCCTTGCTGCTACAGTCCCTGCAACATAATGCTCGCAAGTACAAGTAAACATGGGCATGCAGCCTTGCCAGAAACCCACCATCCCTGCTATGTTTCTCTGACATCTCATGTTAGTCACATTTATTTAGGTATTTACATACCACCTCTCTCAAGACTCAAGGCAATTTACATAGGCAGGCTAGGCATAAACCCCATTTTTCATTGGGGTTTTTACAAATATTATTCTATGAGGAAAATCTCATAGAACCTCCATTTCTCTAGACATTACCCTTCATAGTGCAGTCATCCTGGCTGACCAATTCTTGCATTCCAAACACTCGCAGGCAGCTGTCCAAGCTTCAGACTGGTTTCAAGATGGTTATCCTTTTTTGTCAACTGACTCCTCCACACTCTATGGAGATACGTCAGCCGCTCTAAATCTCAGTCGCCCATCCAGCAGCTGATCCTGCTTAGCTTTACAGGCAAGGCTGCAGCTCAACCTCCAGACCACGCATTGACTAAATGCTTAGTGTTTGTTGCTGCCTTCTCTCTCTACAAGCCCTGTGTGGTGCAGTTCAAATCTGTTTTCAAGCATTTTTAGCCAAGATCAGCCTTGGATCTCCTTCCCAAACAACCCCCCCCCCTTAACTGATCCACCAAGCACTCTACAAGTTGGACACAGGAGTAGCCAGACCATTTTTCAACAGGGGCAAAACCCTTTACCCCCCCCCCATAAAAACGCGCGGCCGTAACCCTTTACGCCCCATGGCGCGGCGCCGCAAACAATTAATGTGTGCAAAAATCAGTTTGGAAGTCCACCAAAGTCCTCACCCACCCTGCAACAATGTCCTTCCCCCCCAGGTACTCTGGAGCCTGCTTTCCCACCCTCTCAAACTCAGTATCTCCAGAGACTAAACTGCTCATTTTCTAAACTGCTCAAAACTACCTTCAACAGCAAGGCTCCAGAGTGGGAAAGCAGGCTCCAGAGTACAGAGTGGCAGCAAAAACTACAGTTCCCAGCATGCAACACAGAGCTTTTGAGCAAAATGGCCCTTTCCCAATGCATTCTGGGACTTGTAGTTTGCCACTGCTGCCGGGAACCTGCAGGCAAGATGGCCGCCGAAATGAAAAACACCCCGAAAACACCCCAAAAACGCAAGTTAAGTGCAGGCAAAGCACACACAAATGCCCTAGGGGAGGCACACGCCCGGGGGGGGGGCCCTGGGAAGCAGGGGGGCGGAAACATCGAAAAAAACCAAAAAAACCCCGGAAAAAAACGGAAAAACCATGAGAAAAAAGCTTAAAAATTCACAGAGCACCCCCAGGCTCTGCGGCCCCCCCCCAGGGGCCCTGAGCCATGGGGCCCACCGCCCCCCCCATCAGCCGACGCCTCTGAAGTTGGAAACTCTTAGAAATTCCATTTCAGGGGCTTGAGACATTGGCCAACAGTGCTTGATCAAAGGTGGAGACTAGCTCCCCCACTTCAAGTGTGCAAAGTGCCTTCACAGCCCAATTTGAGGCCGACCCCTTGCCTGTAGTCCCTGGTTCAGGCTACGGAGCTGCTTTCCAGCCATGGTATAGAAACCTGCCTCCCTTAGTTCCCACTAATCTCTCCATTTTCTTCCCTTTTTATTTCTTTACCCAGTGTGTTCTTTCTTTACCCAGCGTGTAATTCATCTGTGGAACTCCTTGCCACAGGATGTGGTGATGGCATCTGGCCTAGATGCCTTTAAAAGGGGTTTGGACAGATTCATGGAGGACAAGACCATCACAGGTTACAAGCCATAAGCAACCTCCTGGTTTTAGAAGCGGGTTTTCTCTGTGCCAGGTGCAAGGGAGTAACAACGGGAAACAGGTTATCTTGTTGTCTTGTGTTCCCTGAGGCATCTGGTGGGGCCACTGTGCAATACAGGAAGCTGGACTAGATGGGCTTTTGGCCTGATCCAGCAGGGCTCTTCTTATGTTCCCTGCATCCCAAAACCTTCACTTCTGGATTCCTCTGGGAAGCCCTACTAATCACCCTGTGTCCTCCCCTCCAAATTTTCTGTACTCTGCTCTAAGGAGTTTTTCGTTCCTCATTCCTCTCCCTTCTAACCACTTTCCCCAGAGAGTTCTATAGTGCGTGAATGTTAGTATAGAGCAGGGGTGCACAACTTGGAAGTAGGTGGGGGCCAAAATGAATAGGCCAAACTTCTTCGGGGCCGCACAGGGACGTGTCAAGAAACCGTGATGTCACTTCCTCAGGAAGTGACATCACAGGGGGGGTGTCCATGGGCCGGAAAAGCAACATATTAATAAATAAATGAAGATATTGATAAAGAAGAAACTCCAAAAGTGTAAGTCTTGTCTAAAAGTCATGTAGCTGGCTGCAATGTGAACAAGACCTGTTTGGATTAATGAAAGGATTCTGTTCAAGTTTCTGTTGGATGGCTAATCAAGGTGCCAAACTCACTGATTCTTCCCTCTAACAAGAACTTCTCTTGAACAAGTTTGAACAAATTACCTTTTTGATGTTGACAAACTTCTTGTGTCAGCGAGACTGTGTCAGCACAACTTCCAGGAGAATGAGAGAGCTGCTCTTGCAAGGGCGGCGGGAAATGCTATTCAGCCTGAGCAGTTTCAAGCCGCCCATGCTGGGGAATTACTGTAGTCTAGCTACGGCTCTTGGCTCTGGCTCTGGGTGTGGGTGTGTGTCTTTGCTTGTGGAATTACACAGTTGTGTCATTAGCCACTCCAATTCCCACTGGCCACTACACACACGTTACATGCATTTTAAAAAGCACTGATGGTAACGTATCTTCCTTCATAATGCGCTACCACTATCATAAATCTTATGTCTTTCAGGAGAAATTGGGGCTGAACTATAACACTTCTGTACTGCCAAAGAATAGTAGCTCACTGACAGTTCTGAGGTTTGTTTTTATGGTTAGGCCATACGTTGGTTCTTGTGTAGAACATGCATCAGCATCTGCCTAACACACAACTTGAACTCCGATGACAAGTAAACAGGTTTTGATAAGTTTCACTATAAATTTGAAGCAAAATGTTGTCAAAGTTCATGCCTATACTGATCAAGGCCATTTGAGGAGCATGATTCATTCCATTATATCCAGAATTTGTTAGCAATAGAAAGAAGTACTTTTCTAAAGAAGGCAGAACAATTTAAAAGTTATGAAACCTATTACTGAACACAATGCATTAAACGAAAGGAGCACAAGCAATGATAAACCCATAATCTAAAACAACTTCAAGGTCAACCTTTAAAAAAAGTGTTTAGGTAAAGAATCTCGAATTAAAGGTACAAGATATTCTTCTAAATTTCTATCAGAAAAAAGACATTTGTGATATGTAGCCATTACAGAAGCTTTTGAAAGAAGCAGACATATTACTTACTAGCTCCACTTCCAATTGTCCGATGGAATAGCTGTGACATCCGAGGACCAAGAGGACCAAATAGATGGGGAGGAAGACCCCTGGCTTCCAGTAGAGCTAAAGACAGACAAGTTAACAGATAAATATAAAACTCACACAAGTACCAGAACTTATGATTCAGATAACACAGTGATCTTCAATCTTTACCCAAAGATAAAGGTCACTATAAGTCCTTGCAATATAGCAGTGACAACAGCAATGGCACTTCTGGGTATGTGCCGCTGCCACCTCAGACTAAGTAAAAAAGGGGGGGTTGGACTTACCCAGTGGCAACGGCTAGAGACTCCGCACAACCCAGGTTCTCACTGTCGCTGGGCAAGTCCAAAAACACCCTTTTTAAACTTAGTTGGAGGCAACACGAACCGGGCAGTGCTGCTACCGCCATTTTGTCATGGCCGAGTCGCCACTCCCCTTGGGGGGGGAGACATTGTCACCCTCTGGACCTTGGGGTCGCAACCCCAAGGTTGACGATCACTGAGATCCGATTACTACAACGCTGAAACTTTTTATACTACGATTTATACCAAGGCTAAAGTTAGATTCCAGGAGAGAAAACTGAAGTTTTATTCAGTCTTTAAAATGTGGTCCATCACATACTTACTTTTGCAGAGCTGTAGGCTTACAGTAATTGGCATTTCCCAAACATTTTAGCTCTTTTTCCTCTGAAAGGGTTTTAAGTAGCCTGGGATTAAAACTAGAAGTGCTAAGGTGGCAGCAAGCATCTTTACGTACGTACGTACGTACGTACGCACGTGTGTTATATAATAAATAAATAGAAAGACTTTTTTTGAAGTAGGGTTGCTACTTCAAGGAGCATACAGCAGACCCTCTTTACAATGGTAACCCGTTCGAGACACCACTGCATTGTGAAAATATTGTAATGTGATCCCAATAACACATTGTTTTTTGGCAATTCATTCCAAGACCTTGGAAGCTGAAGTTTCTGCCACAAAACTAAGCTATTTCCCTTTCTAAAAAGTTATTTAAAGGTAGCCTTACCAGTGTCCCGGAATAGAGGATGGCTTCGGCCTAGTCTGGGCCTGAGCAGCTCCCAAGGATGCACTGCGTCTGTCCAACAGGGTTCCAGCTTCGGCCGTGTCGTCAACCGGAAGTTCTGGAAGCAGGAAGCCCATTGGACAGACGCAGTGCATCCTTGGGAGCTGCTCTGCCCCGGACTAGGCCGAAGCCAGCCTCAATTCCGGGACACTGGTAAGGTTATTTAAAGGTGCCTACTGTGCTGTGTGTCTGAAGGGAAAGATACAGCCTTGTAATTTATAGTTACAACATTATGTAAACCAATAACCATGGTTATTGGTTTACACAATGTTGCAATTACAAGGCTGTATCCTTCCCTTCAGACACACAGCCATGATAAAAGGACTATCAACTGAGACAGTACCAAATGCTTGCATTTGCATCACTGATTGGCTTATCTAACACCCAGGAGGTCCTGTTGATTGCAATTGTGTGCCCATTGTCAAGTGAATAACTTTTCAATGTAAAGTAATTTGATTGTACTTTCTGTACTAAAGTGAACCCACTTTAGTGAGGGTCTGGGTCCACTGTATAGGATTTTGTTTGTTTAATTGCTTTTGATACTTTAGATACAGCCCACTTCCATTAATAAGATCTGGTCACTTGCTTATGCCAGACAGAACAAGTTCCTGGCTTTTTTTTCCTGATCAATAAACAGAAACTTGCAAATGTACTTAAGTAATTATTTTGCTTGGGCCATCTGAAGCTGCCTAGTGTTAAGGACAATGGAGATTTGAATCTTCTCTGAAGAGAATCAAGAGAGCATGGACTGCAGGATGTTATTGAAGAGACTAATATCCATAAGGAAAGTATTTAGTGGTGTAAACTGTGTTATAAAAATAGGCATTTAGAGTTACCATAGCTTTTATCACATACCACACAGGAGTAAATCTCTTGCAACACCTTGGCATCCTTACCACATACCATGCAAGTGGAACTCCTTGCCACAGGATGTGGTGATGGTAAGGAAGCCTTTAAAAGGGGATGGGACAGATTTATGGATGAAAAGTCCATCACAGGTTACTAGCCATGATGGGTATAAGCAACTTCCTGGTTTTAGAAGTAGGCTATCTCTGAATGCCAGATGCAAGAGAGTGACAACAGGATACATGTATCTTGTTGTCTTGTGTGCTCCCCGAGGCATCTGGTGGGTCACTGTGAGATACAGGAAGCTGGACTAGAAGGGCCTTTGGCCTGATCTAGCAGGCCTCTTATATTAAGAGTGCAATCTCTTAATCCAGGGCTTGACAAACCTGTTTTGGATCTAGGAGCCAGTCAAAACAATTCTCACATGCCACCAACGAATGGTATAAAATTAGATTTGAAGGGAAAAGAACCCCCCCGACTCCGCTTCCCCCTTAGCTCCCTGCCTTACCACCCAATCAGATTTTTCCCTTCCATTTTAAATAAAGAAGCCAACAAAACAAAAAGCCAACCCTGCCTCTCTTGCCCTGCCTTTCTGCCCAGGCACGTCTTTTTTTGCTCTTTTTCCTTTGGAAAAAATCCTGCCATTTCTTAGGTGCCAAGAGACAATCTTTAGTTGCAATAGAGTCGTTGAACCCTGTCTCAATCATATCACCATTTATAACCTCTTCACAGCAAATGTTTATTTTTCATGCTGAAAGTTTCGCTATGTGATATTCCAAGTATTAAGTCCATCAGCATCAGCCAAATAATGAAAGGAGAGATTAGATATGTTAAAGTCCTGGGTAGTTAATGTTCAGTGAGCTACATACCTTCCCAACAGATATTTTAAAAAAGTACAAATGTAACAGTTTCATAGTTTCTCTTAATACCTCTGAAGAAGTCTAAATCTAAAGGCTGTTGTGGTATTTACAGTTATAATTATTGTGAATATAAGCTTCAGTTTGTACCTTGTAATCTCCCCATCTCAGAATCATCTGATTCACTTTCCCCAGAGGTTGTCATGCCCACAGCCCCAGCAACAGAACTAGAAGCTACAGAAATCAAAAATACAGATTAGTTGTACCATATTAATAAGTTACACAGTAAACACATACTTGTCACAGGTATTCAACTCTTCTTGAAACTGTGCTTCCAAAGTAGTCAAAGAAAACCTTTAATGACTCCAGTAGGAGTAGGAATGAGTGTACGAAGAAAGAAGGTTTATTTTTAGTCTTGACCTACATAGTATACAAGACTGCACTTGAACACACAAGGTCAGTTTAAAACTTTCAGCCATGAATGTGGCCAAAACGTTTTCGAATTTAAACTATTGAACAGGATCCAAAGAGGTTAAGGCATCATACCACTAAATGTGAAAGGTCTAGGACGATTATTTTGGGGATGGTCCTGCATCCTGCGCTAACTTTAACATTGCCTTCCTTTTAACCATAGCAAAAATATCTAAAACTAACCGTGGCTTTTCTTGGGAATGAGCTCTGCCCCACCTGAACATATTTAAAAGGGAACCCTTGAACATGGTGAATAGAAAGTAGTGGCCCTACCTTAAACCAGAAACCCAACATTAAGCTAATGAAAATATGTAAATCTTACTGAACCTGAAGTAGAATGTTGTCTAGTAACAAGTTTATGGGCTAAACAGCTAGCATTAAACACACTTGTTGCAAGACAAACGTTAAGTTATGCAGTACAAGTCAACCTAACTGGTGCTAGAGTAGAAGTACTCTACTAGAGTAGTAGTAACCGGTGCTAGAGTAGAAGTTGGTTCAACACATTTACGGAAATCAAGTTCCAGAGAACGATTTGAGGCATGCCTGAATGTTTGGAAATGTGAAGCGACATTTAAACATTCTTCTTGAATAAGCAAGCCCTCATACCACATCACAACTGGCTTTTTGAAAGTCTCTTCAGTTTCAAGGAGGATTTGTCAGACCACACAGGGAGGCTGTTGCTCAAGAAACACAACCACAGAGCCCCCTTGAACCTGCAAAATGATTTGCAATGTTTTTCAAATTCTGGCCAGAGGAGCTCTACAGAAAATAGATTGCTTGGGACTCCTAGGTAAGATGTACTTTTGTGTTTTAGCATTTGCATTTTAAGGCATATCAAATACAACTGTTTCCAAACAATTACTTTGCCTAAGAACCTCCAGTAATGAATACAGAACCCAAAGTTTGAAGCAGTCACTACAAACAAGATTTTACAAAGATGTACACCAATTTGTACAGACGTGGGTTTTATGGGATTTTCAGCCATGTTAATGTTAGAAATCGAAAAAATAAAGAATATGAATACTGAAACTTGCCTGAAGAAATTCCTTCTCTACTCGATCCCCAGTAGTATGGGTGCCGCTTTCAAGGATTATCCGGAACAGACAAGCACAAATAATTCTTTAATCCTCTGCCTTACGTTTCCTCCGGCCTTGGGACATTGTCAAAAGCTAAAAAAGAACACTCAGCAACTAGCTGGTAGATGTACATGAACCAGGAATTACACAAGCACAAACTTATAGAGAAAGAGCGCAAAAAGAGCGGAAACATCTTAATTAGATAATTAGAAGCGGAAATCGCGTTTCCGCATTGAGCGGGATAACCGCTCCGTTGTAACTAGATTAGTATGGTTACTCCAGGGGCAGAGATCAAATATACACGAACATATCAAGACTTAGTACTGTCCAAAGCTACAGGAATAAACAAACCTTTATCAGCAGTTACAAGCGGAACGCACCGCTTTCGAGGAACTGCTGGTTACATATTATAAGCGGAGCCCCCGGTCTCCGCAATGACCGAAAATAACCTTTCCCCTGCACCTTTGCTGACATGATTACCAGCGAAGCACAGAGGAAACGTAAAGCAGAGGATTAAAGAATTATTTGTGCTGTCTGTTTGTGCAGGCAAGTTTCAGTATTCATATTCTTTATTTCTTCGATTTCTAACATTAACATGGCTGAAAATCCCATAAAACCCACCTCTGTACATAAAACAAGTCATGAGAACCTGCATGGTACACCAATTTGCTTTTCCACCACTCTACTCACTAGTTTTCCTTACCTGCTGCTCCCTGTGGAGCCTCATCAGCTCGTGCAGCTGAAGAATTAACTCCATCCTGGTTGTTATCAGGATCAGCCATTTTCTCTTGTCGGCGAGCTTCAACTGCTCCTCTTTTGCCCAGGCCAGAGCCTCGCCGACTAGAAATACACAGATGAGAGAGCCTTCTAGGTTATACCCATCTAGTCTACAATGTTCTGACAATACCAGCAGTCAAAACTAAACTATGCCGATATGGAGTCTAAAAGGGAACTGCTTGCAGTCACTCCTTTGGATATTCAAGCGATATGCAAAAGGCTTAAAAAAACATATCTACAGCTGTGGCTACTAAGTCAGGCATTTGAGATGCATTCTCAATACCATCACATCTTTGTGTATAGCTGATCCCCAATAACTACTGAAATTCAGACGCAAGGAAAATACCTGTGAAATTGCCTATTTTCCTCAATGTTTAATATGTAAGCCCATGACACAGCTGACTTTCTATATCAATCAATAGAGATGAGTCACAACATGCCTTTAAGACTAGGCTAGGCAGATAGCAATGAATCAGGATCCCCCTGAACTACAATAAACTTTAGATGTTTCCAATCTGAAGATGGTGTCTTTCAAACACTTTAGCACACTTCCCTCCTGTGCAAATTTTTCCACATTAGCATTAGTATTGTTCCAACAGTACCTGGTACTAGCACAGGAGCCCGTGGTCTTTTGCCGTGTGCTCCGCCTCAAACTGGGGAGCTCAGCAGGTGGCGATTCACTGCGCTTTTTCGTCGATTTTCTTAAGCCTGTTGACAGAAGACAGTCAATACCAGAAAACTTTAGTTTGACTGCAAACACTGCAGAGACCGTGCTGTAGCAAATGAGTTACCATCACTCAACTTGCCATTTTCTACTTGTTACCACTGGACAAGAGCCTTTGGGCTCAAGAGATTTGGATGGACTTAAACACAAGATTAGTACAGTTAAGTGAATATCTCCTATACGTGGTTCCCAATCTTTTTTGCCCCATAACCCACTTTTGGCACAGAGCTCTGCAACCCAGAAGTTTTGGCAGTGATGTGATGACATCACCACATCACTGCCAACAGGTTGCTGAGCTTTCACTTTTTAAAAAAATGCAAACAGCTGGCTGTCAGAGTCTGTGCTTGATGGTCTTCGGCTGCTCTGGGCCTCGTCGCATCCTTGCTGAGAGAAGGGTTGAGCAGCCAGCTGTTTGTGTAAAACAAAAGTGAAAGCTTGGCAACCCAGAAGTTGAGGCTCAGGAGGCAGTTTGTCCACAACCCACCAAAAATTGGGTTGTGACCCACATATGAGCAGCAACCTACAGTTTGGGAACCGCTATCCTATACTATACATGCACCAAAACGGTAATTACTATATTTCATGGTGTGATAAGACTTGCTTGTTCATTCTCCAAACCCAGTTCAAATGTTTACACTGCCTTCATGTGGTAAAGCAGCACTCATATTTCCCTCTCCCATGCAGATAGCAGGGTGCTCCATATCAGTGCTTGCTTATAAGATTTTTCTCCCCATTTCGTCCCTTTTTTTAGAGGAAGTGCATGGGCTTCAGCATGGATGCCCAGCTTAGACACTAAGATAATTTGAGAGCCAATATGGTTTAATTGATAGAGTTGGTTAGGAATGGGAGGTTTCAATCCCCCACTCAGCCATGAAGCACACTGGGTGCGGCCTTAGACCATCTCACTCTAACCTAATTCTTATGGCTGTTGTGAGGATGCCAGAGTGGAAGGAAAGAAGCCACACATGCCACACTGAGCTCCTAGGAGGAAGAGTGGAAAAATTGTTTAAAGGTTAAATGGGGCAGGGGCTTGCCATTTCTCTTCCACATGAAAGACGGGTAAGCATCTGAATTGGGCTATATGTTTAAAAGATGGCAACCTTCAAGATCTATTGCTACCCTCTCTCTACTCTGCATCCTTTGTCAATGGCATGCAATGACATTCCATTGGAGAACACATCAAAAGCATGTACTCCACAAGTGAGCATTTTGATGGAATACCATCAGTCCTCTTCTCAGGGCCTGAGACATTACCTTTCAAGTTTCAGTCAAGTTTCTTCATTAACAGTTTATTTAGAAAACAGAGTGAAAACTTCTGCTTGACAGCTGTCCACTCTCTTCTATTCACAGCACAGAGTGGGCTTTTGTACAAGAAACCCAAATGCAAATTTCTGCTCAATTGTCAAGCTCACCAGGTGCCCATGGGCAAATCACTCCTTCTCATGTCTAGTTTGATCCTAACAGAGCAGCCACATGCATTTACAAGTGTCCCATTCACATATGAAGCAGATATATTCTATACAAGATGAAACACACAAATGACAAAGGATCCCCCTGCCCCCTCAACCAACTGCACTCCATGAGTTCAAGGAATTCTCTCTCCCAGCCCAACTTGAATATAAGAAGTACATATGGGTAGGAAGAAAATTGCTTAAAGCAATGAAGTACAGCATTGATATGCTCCATTGTTATGTCCCAATACCAGCAGCAGTGTACTGCAAGTAGGGCAGAGATATATATGAATGAAATGCACATGACTGTCCTGTCCCTCAGCATCACTTATCACTCCTATTTTGTAGAATCTTTGGACCACATTTTTTAATAGTACTTAGCATTTGTATAGCCCTTCTGAGTGTGCAAAGCACTTCAAATATACTGTATGATCTTACTGTAATCTTTACAACTATCCTATAAAAGGTAAGTATTAGCCCCCCCCCCCATCTGCACTATGGGGATAAGACTGAAAGGCAGTCAGTTGCCTAAGCCTCCTAGTTCAGAAGTTCTCCCTGCAAGCGAGAACTTTGAGTATCTCCAGGGGGTGGGGTCAGCAGCGGCAACAATCCCGGTGATTGCCACTGGGGACAAAAATACATTTTACACACTTACTGAGGGTCCTAGAGAACGCCAGAGGGTACAGGGAGGCCTGCAGACCCCTCCGCAGGCCTTCCCAAGCTTTAAATCGCCACTCCACGGTGATTTATGACCACTTCCAATTTTCGCGCTCCCCATACCCTCTGGAGTTTTCCATGACCCCCGGTAAGTGTGCAAAATACAGTAGGTTTTTTTCATGGCAGCCACAATCCCCAGGATTGCTGCCACTGCCATGCTGTCCCCACCCCTTAAGGCGGCAGGGGACAGCATCTGGTTCTAGTGGTGGGTCGTGACTTTGCCATGAACTCACTAGGACAGTGGCTCTCAAAGATGAGATTCAAACCAGGAGTCTTCTTGATTTATAGGTCACTCTCTTAGTCACAACACTACACCAGGTCTGGCTAGGTCTGATGTTTATGGATTTATAGATACAGTTTGCCAACTGTTCAACATGAAGATGCCTATTATAACTGTTCTACAATTTTTTCAGCATTATGATTTTAACTACTATAAAGATGCCTGAAGTGTAGATGTGGGATATAAATACTTCAAGTCATAGTCCCCAAACAAGTGAGTCACAGCCTAAGTTAAGGTAGTTTGTATCAGTAGCAGCAGCACAACATTCTTTTGAAGCTTCTGAAAGTGAGGGTGAAGGTAAATAAGATCTACACACTATACAGTCATGGCTCTCTAAAAAAAAATCTTGGGAATTGTAGTTGAGTACAGATGCTAAGTAGTCCATTAGACATCTCAACCTGCCTCCATCCACTCACCACACTACTATTCCCAGGGTTCCTTAGGAAGACGGAATGACTGTTAAACCAGTATGACTGCAAAGCAGGTATGTTCCAAAACAGAAAAAAGGGGGAAGTGAAAGAAGGGAAAAAAAGATACACGTGAAAAGTTAAAGGCCTGGGTCTTACAGTCCAACTTAAAATAATATTATAACCCCAGTCTAAGATACTATCATTTTAGTAAATGGCTGCATTTAATGATACAGTTGGCCCTTGCTATCCAAGGGGATCCATTCCAGACCCCCCCACGGATAGCAAGGATCCACGTAAAGTGAAATCGCTTTAGCATAGATACGGGGGGGGGGGTCACTGTAAAAAGTTTAAGGAAAAAAGGTTTAAAATAGCGTTTCTTATCTTTTAGTTGGCAGACCGCTCTGTTTTCAGGGCTGCAGAGAGCAAAATCATGCTCCTACAGTCTCTCCCAAGTTGCTGAACTTTCCCCCTTCCTTCCCTAGGCTTGCCCCAGTGCATTCTTGGACAACCTTGGGGAAGGGGGGGGGAAGTCCAGCAACCCAGAAGAGGCTGTAGGAGCACAATTTCACTTTCTACAGTCAACGCATGTGAGGTGAATGCCAGAAGAGAGGCCAGACCATGAAAGAACACACCTAGAAAGTAGCGAAAGACTGGAACATTTATTGAAAAAGCCACTTGGTTTAGAATTGCCTACCTGTGTAAACCGCCTTGGATTAAAAGTCAGAGGAGAAATCCAATGACCGAGAAAGGTGATATATAAATACTGTTATAGCCCTGAAAACGGAGAGTTTTGCCAGCCAAAAAGGTAAGAAACACTATTAAACCTTTTTTTTTCTCCTTTTAAAAACCTTTTTACAGTAGACCTTTGCGGGTCCGGGATCCGCGGTTAGAAAGGGTCCACTTTGGTTCTCATTTACAGACTGTAAATGGATATTTACAGTCCCCTCGGATATTTACAGACTGTAAATGAGATAACTAAACCACTTTACACCACTGTGATGCATAAAAATGATGGTCTCTTTCTCAACCCAACTGCTTTTGTAGAAATGCCACTGACTGAACAAGCTAAGGGGACATTATATGTGATCAAATCTCCGAACAAGAATCATTATGTTCTTTGGAAAGAGCTACGGTATTTCCACTAAAAACCAAGAGTTTACAGTTATACGGCCATAAAGTACAAGTTTCAAACAATTTGTCAAAATATTAGGTGCTACGATTCACTGGACTGAGAAGCAGTGGGGATCAACAGCTGCTCTAGAGCACAGAAGTCCCAAGTTCATAACAGCAATTGATACAAACATGCACATTTCAATCTACAGGTACTGTGTTTGAATACCAGTACCAAGGTGGGAATATTTTAGTAATTTAAAGGCCTACAAACACCAACCATACCAATAGGAAAGTTATTAAAAGGCCATACCATTCAAGAAATTTACTTTCTCCTGATGAGATAAAGCTGCAAGCAAGCCCTTTACCAGTTCTTTCTGGATTGCCTTCATTTATAGTAGTGCTATGAAGTCCATAACATTCTAGAGGGTTTTTTTTGTTTTTACAAGACGTGGGAGCACCATAAGTATTAGAATGCAGTAAGCGTAGAACACAAGCTCAGAATTGCTGTTCGCATCAATATTAAAACTTTAACTTTCTCATTTCTACTTTGCAGTCGCGTTTTGCTTACTACTGTAGACAACTAGTGAATAAATCTCTGGCACAGAAATGGTAGTCATTGCTCCCTCTACTGGCTATGAAACAGAACATGGTTGGTGTGCACAAAGCACTTCACCGCCTATTAGAAGTTGTACAGTAAAATAATGAAGCCAGCTTGTGACAGAGGCAAGAGACATTGAACTTGCGAGTTGAGATCAAGAAGCCCCTGAACTATCGAAGACGAAGTACAAACTTTAACAGGTAATCACACTTGAAAATAAAGTATTGGTACAGTAATTAGCTTTCACATTTCAGCATTACCTTCCATTTGTATGCATATTCTAGGATTAAGAAATGGGAATTAATAGTTAAATGCTTTCTAGATAAGCAACTGCATAAGTCTGGTTATCCTGGGGGGGGGGGGTAACATTCCTGGCGAAGAGTTCAACTGAGTTAGTGTTCACTGAAACTTATTCCAGGAACCCATTTCTATACTCCTGATCAGCCTTGTTAAACAGAATGTGCCTATGCAAAATCTTTCCCTCATTACTAACTACAATCAGAAGTAACACTTCTGACTGGAGAGAGGAGAGGTTCCAAGACTCAGAATGACATACACAGGTGTATGCTATGGCATCTCTTCATTTAAGCAGTTAAGCACTGTGGGCAGAATTGACTGCATTGCGTAAGTAGTACATATTGATATCTGGCATATACAGTACTATGGGGAGTGGTTGTCAAAACCTTGCCTGCGGTGTGCATTTCACTTTACTTCACTGTGGAATCATGAACCACCTCTTCCTAGCAATTGAAATCTCTCACCAATTTAGCTGGTAAGTCACCAACATTACAAACCAAAGAACTGTCAGAAATTAGTCTGACCTTGAAGCTGCCATAACTTACTCTGACAGAATTCAGACTAAAATTCTGTCATGTGGCATTTTGTTTGGTCTTAATCTACAGTCAGCTCAAGGTATGTGCTTGAGGGCATCCAAGCTACCATTTGCAAGGTCAACCACTCTAGCAGACACTCAAGTAGCTAGTAAGTAGCACTACTAAGTAGCTAGACCAGTGGTCCCCAAACCTACCGCTGCAGCGACCTACCTTGCCCCCTGCTTCCAGGTCACGACTCACCTGTAGAAGCCGCTCCCATGTTGTACTGGGCCCAGGACAGCCACCAGAGGCCTCAGAAACACCTCCAGACGCAACCGGATGTTGTTTCTGCGAAACAGGAAGTGACCCGGAAGTCCTTCCCAGAAGCCTTCCGAGGTTCCAAGGAGGCCGTCCGGGGCCTGGCACAACGTGGAAGCAGCTTCTACAGGTGAGCTGTGACCTGGACGTGGCCTCCACTTGCATCCAGAGGGCTCCAATTTGGAGCCAACCAGGACGCAAGGGGGGTGGGAGCATGACCCAACAGCATCGAGCCACAACCCACGAAGTGCATTGCGATCCACAGTTTGGGAAGCGCCAAGCTAGATGGAGTCAATAGTCTCATGACTCCTCAGGGCTCCTCTGGTGACTCAGGATTACAACTCTGGTTGCTTCCAAATATTCATATGGAAGAACCAGCAGTGCTAAGAAAAGCAATGCTTTCTCATCAGTTAGTGAACTGCAACTTTATTTTGTCAGAGTCGGACTTGATCAGGTCATTCACTTCCTGCAATTCTGAAACTAGGCTACTACATTTTTGAATATAGGTAGATAGTGAAGTTAAGTGAATCCTCAATACCTCAATTTAAACAAACTTTGGAAATAACAGACATCTGATTCTTTAAAAACTAGTCATATGAGTCATATTCTTTAAAAACATGCATATGAGCATGTGCATTGTCAATATTCAGATTTAACAGATTTTTGGCATTGACACCCATTCTCCCCCATTAGTCAGCTAAACTGAGGGTTCACTATACGGCTTACTCTGGCAGTAGTTCACAAAGGTCTTAGGAAATAAGTATTTTCCTCCTACTATCAAAGATCCAATCTGGAACCTTCTGCGAGTAAAGCATGTTCTCCATCACTGAAGGTATTCTGTTTGTTCATCCTACATCTTCTTTTGCTAACAGTTTGGAAAAACATGGCAGCCAGCTTCTAGGACTAACTGGTGCCCATATACTAGTTGCACCCATGCTTCCACACTCTCTTCCTAATAATTGTCCAGGTATGAGTCAAATTGTTTTGACCTCTGAATTCTAAGCTACATGCACAAGTTGTTACACTGCCTCTTCTCCAATGTAAGCATCTGGCCTTTTGAGTAGCCTCCATTTGAGAATTCAGATTTAGGCCACAAGGAAGCACTATTTTAATTAATGAGCTTGTTTACTCACTCCAGTGCTTTGTTACACATTTTGAGATTAAATGGGTTAGATTTTTTTAAAGGGGGTCACGCACAACTGGTACAATGGTTTCAGCAAAAGCACTCCAGAACAGACAGACAATCCTATTTTCAGTCAGGTAGATCAAGACAGATGGCTTTTTAGTATTTAACACAAGGTTCAGATATAGAACTGTCCCATAACAATAACCTCATTTAAAGGTTATATCTTATATAACATATTGTACCTAACATGAAAGCTAATACTCTTCTCTAAACTATCCATGACTATCAGCCACATTGCATTAAAATTTAAAAGTCACACCTTGCCCAGATTCATTCTCTTACAATAAAGAAACAGATCAGGACTCTGGAACACAATTTTGTTATTACTAGTTCTAGTAAAACTCACAAGAAAATTGTTCTAAAAAGTACATTTTTAACCCCTCAGAAACATCAATATTTTCACCAACTCACTTGCTAATTTAGCCTGTAATCCTGAAGGCCCAGGTTTCGATGCCTCTGGCTTAGAAGAGCCTGGTAGTGACAGTTTTGTTTTAGGCAGGCTAACCTTGGGGCTGAAACGAGCAGCCCAATCAAACTTGGAAGAGCCGCCTATTTTATTCTGTTCTTTATCTCGACTACTTCTCCGAGGGCTGGGGCTAGATGCAGATCTGGAACGCCTGGCCTTGCTCTGGTCTTTTCCCTGTTTCACTCTGGCACCCTGAGGAACAGCAGAAGAGGCAGAAGCAACAACAGAAGAAGAAGAGGATGTAGAGGCTGAAGAGGAGGAATCGGTGATGGTGCTACACCCAGCTTTGGCTGAGCTTGCTGATTTTGAAGCCAGCTTGGTGGGTTTTGCAGGTCTCTCTTCAGTGCCAGTCAATTCAGTTACTGGACGACTCTTTACAATGGGAGAAGTCTCTGTCCTTTTCCGTTTCTGGCTTCGGGAGCTACCGGTAGCTCCACCCTTTCTGGTATGAGCCTTGCTCGTAGATGGCAATTGTGAAGGCTTTGATTCTTGCTCTTGATGCAAGTGTCTTTTCTTAGACTTAGCCTGTGGCTTGCTTGCTTCAAAGTCTGAGGAAGAATCAGCGTGCTGAAGTGCTTTGGTTTTTTTGGCAGGGCTAGGAGAATTTGTCCGATTGTAATCTGGGCTAGCACTGCGTTTCACTCCTCGAGGACTGTCTTTCTTAGTCACCTGCCCTGGTTTTTGCCTTTCCAAAGTACTGTCTGTGTCCAGAGCCTCTTGTTGTGGAATTATAATAGCAGATGAACTACAGCCTCTGAGGAGGTAAAAAAACAAAAACAAAGAAACTGTTAATATTGCTCTTGCTGAGCAGTAACTCTGCAAAGTGACCAGACAGTTCATTTTACAATATTTAATGAAATGTCAATGTAATGTAATCTTATTTTTCTATTGTATGAAAAGAATGTACAGAAAAGTTGAAATTCAGATTGTAGCAAGCAACTTAGATGGTCGATTTTATGTTAGTTAAGCAATGGTGCTGCAAAGGTTAAGCTTATACTGCAAAGTGTACGGGTGTCTAATAGCGTGTTAAGTATTAAATACCAAGGAATGACCAATCACTATTGTTTTAAGAACTTACAATTAAAAGGTCCGGATTTTTGAGCAGTTAAGTTAAAACCGGACAAGTCCTTAAAACAGGACTTGTCCTATTTTAACTTCAATGGCTCAAAAACCCAGACCTTTTAATTGTAAGTTCTTGGATTTATACTGGCCGTGAAAACCTACGAAAACTATTGTTTTAGTTTACCTTTGTGAAAAGGTAAAAAGACTATTCAGAAATGCAGTACACTTAAGAGGACTTCCCTTGGGCAGCTGGTGCCTCTCTAGGAAAGGTAAGCTACCTAGAGTTGGAGGTGCAGGGCTGAGCATACTTTGTCAGCTTGAGAAGTGCCACGTGCAGCCATTAGTGCCAGTTACAAGCACTGGCACTTACTCCCACAGAAACATTGCTAGAACAGAGCCTCAGGGCAGCTAGTGCATCTCCTCAACTTCCCTGTTTCTCCAGCATTGCTTTTATGCAAGTAGTTTTCTTTATCTATGAACTTGGACCCCTAGTGCAGCTACTTTACTATGTATGCATTGCATTCGTTTAGCCTCCTTGCATCAGTCCCCGATGTACTTCATTTTGAATTAAGCCAATCTTTCACAGTAGAGAAGACAACACAAGTGTTCTTTCCCAAATATCAACTAGATCAAGACTTTTCAATTAGTCGTGTATTTGTTCCCGGATCTGATCATGAAGGTTCTATACTTTAAACATGGAGAATGATAGGTCAAATCAAATCTATTGCTACAAGTCAAGCAAATTGCCAGCTTTCATTTTGCTGAAAACAGACTATGCCACGCACTTCCACCTTCACCATAGTACATAAAAGCACTGTTGTACACGTTCATGGCATTAATGCCATGAATTTTTCTCAAAGGCATTAGTCAGTCAAACTGGGCTAAGCAACAACCCAATTTTATCTAGCTCTGAACCAAGACAATAGCAATGCACACTACTCAAATGACAATTGTGAATTGATAAATATAAAACTATTACCTTTTAGAAAAGTGTCCCTTGGACTGTTCAGAAGTAGTATTGGACTGCACTTTGGGTGCCTTTGATATAGATTTTCTACTTTCAGAAGGGCTATGTGCCTTATGTTTTGCCTGCCCTAAATTTGACCTGTCAGCAGAAAGTTAAACACAGAGAGCTATCAGGAAAACCAGCATATAAACAGAAACATGTACATGGAGCATTTTACACACTGAATTTGTAATAAATAAGTTTTCCATCAAGTCTACAACAAAATATTTTAGATGACAAGTTAGCTAGACCTTAGCCATGTCAAATGTCAACTCCCTTACCTGAAAGGGTGTCAAAAATGGATTTTTTTAAATATTTCCTGGGCTTTCTATTCTTCTGAACTTTTACATGAAATGCATATTCACAACCATGCAATTACATTCCTGCTGTCCTTGATACTGGGCTATTATCTTACCACTAAAATATACTGGGGGATCAAAAAAAATCACCAAACACTTCCTATCACATGAGGATCCTGTACAGTACTTAGTAAGTCATACAGGTCAACTTCTGGAGCTGCAAGATCTTAGACCAGTGGTTCCCAAACTGTGAGGCGTGGCTCCCAGGGGAGCCGTGGAAGCCAGCCAGGGGAGCCGCGGAAGGATGGCTTCAGGTTCCCTGTGGAGGGAAGAAGGGGGTACCCCAGTCAACATACCCCACATCCCCTTCTATAGGTCCAATCAGAAGTGGAGAAATGACCTTCACAGAAGTTATTCACAAAGAGGTGAAATTGGGGAGAAAGCTTCACCTTTTGGTTTTCTACCTGTCACATAACATAATGTAATGGGGAGCCGCGGCCAATAGTCTCCAATGGTCAAGGAAGCCGCAGGTCAAAAAAGTTTGGGAAACACTGTCTTAGACTTTAGCACTTCACTACCAAGAACTACATTCACAGCCCAATTATATCCTTCTCCCCCACTGGTGCAGCCAGTAGGGGAGGGCAGAAAGGGAGGCTTTGGAAGAGAAAGGGGAGGATAGGATTGGGCTGTCAGTCCATCTCTAGGGATTTTTCAAGTAGCATTGTGGCAAATGCTACTTCCAGTCCAAGAGCAGGTCCTTTTACAACTAGCTTCTAAAAATACAAAGAGGTTGCTAAAGATGGAGGGGGGGGGGGAAGAGGAAAAGTTACGCTGCAGTATCTGAAAAGAGCCAACTAGGAAGCAAGATCAAGTACTGGGAAATGCCGTCTATGATCAATAAGTGTCAGGTACTCTGGTTACCAATAGCTTGCTATTGCCCCTTTGAAGTTAAGCATCTTGTATTCCTAATTGCGTGTCTTAACATGTAAAACATTACAGCATGGGTGGGGAACGTCCGGCCCGCGGGCCGGATCCGGCCCCCGAGGGCATGACTTCAGGCCCCCGGGGAGCTAGGTCTGAGGGCATTAGGTCTGGCCCTCCGGGAGCTAGCTGCAAGGCCGTTTTGTTCAGCCCACAGCTAGCTTCAAATATTATGATGTAACTGCCGGAAGAGGAGGTGCGAGTGGAGCATGTGGTGAGCCCTCTGGGCAGAGCCCTTTTCGAGCACGAGCAGAGCAGACGTATCTTCAATCGCTGCTCGTGGGCTGCCGCTTGGGTCTTCTTTTCGCGCCTCGAGGCATCCGCTCGTAGCGGTGGGACCTCGCGTCGAGGGACATTGTATTTGGCCTACTATTGAAATGGGCCACGAGCATTTGGCGGTGGCCCCCCTGCCGACAACATTTCCCCTCCCCGCAGACAACATCTCGCTCCTGCTGCTGCAGCCGTTAAAAGCAGTTTGCTGCCCTGCCGCTCTGCTTGACTGCTGTCACTTGGCAAGTGACTGTCACTTGGCTGCTGCTCACAGAGCCCCCTTTCCCTCCCCCGCAGCAAAGGCAGCCAGAGGCGACCTCTCCCCCAAGCCTGCCAGCCGACGTGCTCTCTTCCTGAACCTCAGAAAGAGAGCGCGTTGGGCTGGCTGCCTTGGGACACCCCATGTAGTATGCTCCACTGACGATCAGAAATCGGACGCTTCAGGTTCTCCCTCCCTCCCCCCTTGCCTCTGCAACCAGCTTCTTTCCACTCCTTTCCTCTGCACGCACCCCTTAACTTTCCTCCCCTTGCCTCTGCACCTTCTTTTTGCACCTTTACTCTTTCCTCCCCTTGCCTCTGCGCAGCTTGGGTTTGCAGCCTTATTGCAAGACTTACTGGGTTTCTTGAGAATCTTGCAGATCTTCCCTCCCCTCCGTCTCCAACACACACACACACACACACACACACACACACACACACACACACACACAGTCTCTGAGTTTGAGGTACCCACAATAAGATGGGGGTTGCCATCTGTGAGGGGAGGATTGTCCAAGCGGGGAAGGGGACAAGGAGGGGTATGAATAATACGAATGTCAAATGTGAATCTACACAGCATAAAAAGCAGTTTAATGGGATGACTGAGTTATTCCCCCCTCTCCTTGCTTCTGCACTTTCTTTTTGCACCTCTTGCCTCTGCAGCTTGTGTTTGCTTTCCCTCTGATCTGTGAAATGGTCCCCCATTTGTAGCCCCCCCATGTTGCTTTTTCCAAGGGTTTTCTTTTCCTCACCCCCCATATCTTGGGGGAGGGCTCCCACCGATTCTGCATTATGGTGAGTTATATAATTATTTCATTATATAATAATTGTGCCTGTTTGCACAGTTCCGTGCAGCAAGGAGCATACACTCCATAAATAAGGTTATGGATTGTATGCTCCTTGCTGCAGGGAACTGTGCTGTCATTCTGTCTAAGAATTTTATAAAGAAGGATATGCAGAGAGAAAATATGCAGTTGGGTTTTAAGGAGGGATCTGGAGGAAGTAGGTGGCATATTATGGTTATGGAGGGTTTTTGAACAACAGTCCCAGGCATCCATGTACCCCAGCCTCTGTTTGTCTCTTTGTCCTCTCTTGCCCCCTTGTGCCTGTTTGCACAGTTCCCTGCAGCAAGGAGCATACAATCCATAAATAAGGTTATGGATTGTATGCTCCTTGCTGCAGGGAATTGTGCTCTCATTCTGTCTAAGAAAGTTTTGGACGAAGAGAGACCAGGGAGCAGCCAAAGTATCTGTTGTGTGTGCTGCTTCTCACAGCAAAAATAAATAAATAAATAGCAATAAATAAATAAATAAATAAAAATTACAGGGCGGCCTAACGGCCGGCCCTCAAGCAAATTTATAAGACTTCAAATGGCCCTTGGCAGGAAAAAGTTTCCCCACCCCTGCATTACATGAATAGATTAGGAATAACCAGACTTAATGAAGAATGCTTCCCCTTCATCAAGGCTGAGGTGGGGAGTGGGGGAAAGAAAGAAGAATCAATGTGCCTCTTCTTGTATGTAGCATAGCACTGATCAAGCTGCCACATGCTCTACTTGTTTATATAGCACTATAATGTTGAGATATGGCCAGGCATGATCAGCCACCAGATACCGGTAATTGGTCTTGAGAATTATCATAGAAGTGATATGTCCTGATAATGGAATTCAGTCCCTTGGTTGTGTGTGTTTTTTGCAATTCTCAACAAGATTTGAATTTAAAAAACTGAAAATTAGGTGTACTGTACTTGTTTTACACATAAGACTGCAGTATGACCAGGTTTAAATCGGATCCATAGCCTTTTGGGGACAGAATAGCTTCAGATTAGAAGGCATGCACCTCAATAAAAGCAATATGAAAATATGCTACTGCATTTGGATTTAGAATCACTGATTTTTCTGTTATTGCCTCTGTCACCAAATCTGAGACTGGGATTGCAGAACATTGCCCAGCTGAGAGAAAGCATCTGCAGGGGGAGTCGTCCTGGGATCCCTGCCCACCTGAATGCATTCTGGGTGAGTCTGGGCGAAGAGAGGAGCCTTCGCATGACTGGTAGTGTGTCTTTCAGCTTGAAAAGTCCTTCGAAGTCTTGGAAATCGTGCGGTTTGCCCGCACAAAGGCAAGAACGGTGATTTGGGGCTTTTTCACATTTAGAAGTTTTTTTTAAGTAGACCCCCCGCAGGTCCAGAATCCATGGTGAGACAAATCCATAGAGAGCTATTCATCACTGTTTTGCATCATTTAGATATACCCTTTGTGATAGCAGAATATTTATCTACATAGATAAACTTCTACCCACTAAGCGAGCCTGTCTCCTTTTTACCTTCATGTACCAATACTACAGGAATTAGTGCCAAAATACATTTTCTGTTAAATTCTGGCACTTTGTACTACAAATACTTTCCAGAAAGATGGAAAGCAAACTGAAATACTGCGTCCAAAAAAAAAAAAAAAGACACGTACCGTTCGCAATTCAGATCTGTTGAAATCAGCTGTTAGCAATTTTACTCTAGAATTAAATAAGCTTTTTAGAAAGAACTAAAGTGCAGAGATTCAAGCTCCTGTGTAGCAGTTATAAAAACCACCACCACCCCTCTCCTCTAGACAGGCAGTTACATTGAGAACAGTCCAATCAACCTTTTCATAGTCTTATGCCAGGGCATATTTCAACATGCAATCCAAATTAGCCTGCAGTATGTCATATCAAGACTGCTGCATATCAGATTAACCCCGATACACATAACATTGACCAAGAAAAGCCAAGCTAAACAGCTTCTTGCTACCATTCTGCAAGATGCCTACACTCTATTTATGGCAATTCTTCAAATACATCAAGTTCTACTACATGGATACCTCAGCATGCTCCCATGTTCAGATTTGGTTCATGTTTGCAATAGCTAAGACAGCAATATAACACAAGTCTGCTTTCTCAAAACTAGCACTTTGAACTGTGGCTAGAATAGTACAGGAAACCAATGTAGAACACTGATATAGTATGCCCCGCCCCCTACTGACCTCACCTCCATTAAGAAGCAAATTATATTCATTAACTGCTTCAAGGTAACCCCAAACACCATTTCTGGCTCCTGAGAGCCAGCGTTACACAACAACAGAACTGATTTCTGGGCTACCTTGGCTTTGCCTGTGCAGGGCCAGAGCAGCTTAAACCCAGCAGGTCACCCCTCTCCAGCAGAGAGTGAAAGGGTGCTGGTTGTGACACTACTATGTGACTGATTTTTAATAGGAACCCCTGGGGTTCAGTGTTCTCCTGGGAGAACACTCTCCCCCCCCACAGCCTTCCTCGCCTGGTCTGTGTAGCGTGGGATGGTAGCAGCGGATACAGTCTACCAAGGTTTTTACCCATTCAGTTACTAGTCCATTAAAGGGAATGTGGAAAGCAGGAAGGGTGTGAGCACACTAACTACTAGGCACTACTCCCCTGGGTCAGCCTGTCTTCTCTTGGGAGTCCCTTCCCTGACAGTAAGTCACCCTAAAGCTTTTATAGTTGAAGGAAGAGCCAAACAGGGTTTGGCTCTGTAGAAATTCCCAAAGCAAACAAACAGCACAAAAATCTCCCCTGGTTCACTGAGAAACTCCTGCTAAACAATTTGACATGCTACTGTGCTTAATCATTATTTAAAACTGATGCAAGAAAGCATACCCATATACTCTGAAATTCCAGATTCAGCTAATTCTCAACTACAAATTGGATCACCAAGATGAATCCTTGGTTTTAAAGCATCCGATTTCCATCCAAAGGGGCATGCACTCCCAAAACCAGACACATTAAAAAGTAAGACTATTCTTTACAGCAGGTATGCAACACCAACACAGTTAACCACATTATATTCAGCACAACTTCTGAAAGGTGGTTTCTCACAACAAAGTCACTTCAGCCTTTACACAACCGATCCCTTTTCAGCATGTGCTCCATCACTGCTTCCTTCTACAATTACAGGGTTCATTGTGTGACTTCACTACAAACATGTCTGCTTTGTTAAATGTGAAGTTGCTGCAAAACATTCATCTGTTAATAAAATTACATGTATACATTTTGAGAAACAAGTTGAATATACAAGACACTCACTTGGACTAGACTAAAATGACCTAAAGACAGGATTCAAAGAGCCACATATAAACTCTCATGTATGTTGTGATGAATGTTGTCTAGCTCTCTGCTTTCAATGGAACTCCACAGACGCATGCACACACATCACCACACTGCACCTAAAGTCAGGAATTTGTTTCAGCAACAGGCTTTATCCTCAGTATGGAAGATAATAAAGCACTGCCAGTTTATAACTGTTAGTTCAATGGTTATTGTAATTTGTTTCTAAAGAGTCTCACTACTACAGAAAAAGCTCAGAAGTAGATTTCCATTAAATAGCCCTTGAGCTATTTCAAAGAAAACTGAAAATATGCCTCACATTAAGTTTGATGTTTTAGCTCATTTTAAAAACTAAGTGATGATGGCAATGGAAGAAAAAAAGGTGCATGAAGCATGGTTTTTTTTAATTGTATTATAAACATGCAAGTCTTCATCATGAAGATTTAGCCCAACACAGCCCAACACGAGAAACCTTAAAATAGCCATGCAAGAGATTTGTGTCATGCATTATTATATAAAAAAGTTACATGCATCAATATATTCTGTCAAACTACAAAAGCAACAAAAACCTTTTGACCTAAGCTTGAGGAATATGTTATTTGTTATTCTAGTAAACAAAGGGCCAATAAAGCTACCTACTCTGCAATACCTAAATTATATTAGGTATTCAAAGTTTCATTTCTAATTTTAGAACACAGCAAGCTTCATGCATGTATTTACGGGACAATTCACATACTTAAAAAGTATTCCAATTGGTACAAAATGCCAACGAGTCTGAAGTTTGCTGCCTTACTAGAAGTGAAATTTGGCATGCAATTAGGACGTTACAGAAGTACATAGGTGGCAATAGTAATTTATGGGGGGTTGCAGCAGTTTACAGTTACTGTGCTGTGCAAATCATCCTATGAACGACTAAAGCTAATAGACATTAAGATCAATAACTGGATATTCTAGCTGGATGTTTAGAAGAAGGTCATGCATTTTATATTTCTCTTGATAATTTTAAGCTGTTCAGTTGAATCATACATTTCAAAAGATACTGATTAATAAATTCAAGAGACATCTGACCTAGACATAAAAGCAAGTTCCCTCATTTTTTTTCTTAATTGCACATAGGTACTGTTGACAGATAAGTTGCTTATAGATATAAGCCATACCTTCCTCCTACTGCGTCGTCTTGCGGTTGGGCCCCGACAGTGTTCCTTTGTGAACGTCGCAGTGACCCCCCTGGACTGTTATTAGGCCGGTTGGACATTGGCACCTCTCTCCTGAAGGGACATACCCTTTCTAGACACTACCATTCACTGAAAGACAAAAAAGCACTCAAGTTAATAAATGCCTGCCAGTAGAGAGACCCACCTGCCTTAAAGATTAGACAACAAGTTTTCCACTGCATATCTCAAACTGTCTGAAGTGTTTGTTCTAACTACTTAATGGTTAGTTGATAACCTATCTCACATTAAATTTTACATTAATACCCACAATATTTTATACTTCTAATTTAAAACAGAATACTAAAGAATATAATAATCCAGTTCTCAGGAGTTACTTTGTAGTATTTTTCCCATTGTCCCAAACTATTTTTGTTGTAGCATGAAAAGGTACCCCAGGGATAAAGACCAAAATTGTGTTAACATCCGACTTAAACAGTTTCTCAAACTCAGAAATGACATCCCATCTGATCCATGGATCCCGGTACAACAGTTTAATTTGAAAACTGAATTAAGTGCGATTTCCGTTAACAGAAAGTAAGGGCGCAATCCAATCCTACTTATGCCACCGTTGTAACCAGTGGCTCAGCAAAAACAGCAGGCCCCAAAACGGAAAGGGGATCCAAATGGTTCAGGGATCTGAAACATTATGGCAGTAGCACTTACAAATTATACAGTTGATTACCTCTTATTCGGACATCCAAAATCCAAACTATTCCAAAATCCAGACATTTCTGGGGCTATGACGTTTTAAAAAAAATTTCCTAGCACCTGGCTAGCATAGCACAAGGCATGCGGGGGCACAATATTATTAAAAATATTGTATAAAATTACCATCAGGCTGTGTGTATAAGCTGTATGAGACAAATGAACGTCGTGTTTAGACTTGGGTCCCATCCCCAAGGTATATTTATGCAAATATTCCAAAATCCAGACAAATCCAAAATCCAGACAACTTCCTGTCCCAAGCAGTCCAGATAAGGGATACTCAACCTGTATTAAAAACCAACAATCCATGAAGGTTTCCAACAGCTGTTTTATTGGAGTGTTGACTGCCACCTCGTTATGACTATTTGGATAAAAAGCTACCCTACTCTCTAGGAAAAGTTGAAACTCAAAAGATGGCAAATACTGACCATGATGGCATGATTTATTCACAGCTCAAGTTGATTATAAATGCCAAGCTTTAAGCTCATCTAACTTTTTTTTAAAAAAAACTGCCCAGTATTTAAAAAGGGAATTACTTCCATGAATTTTGGAACCATTCATTATTCCGTACTTTTTGCACTTTTTACTGCTAGTAAATTCACAAGATGGTTGAAAGACATGAAGACTAGAAGCCAGTATAGGAATTGGAGAAGCAATCTCATGTTTGTGGGCAAGTCAGGCTATTAGAGGACAGAACAAGCTGCAAAATAATCTCATATGCCACCACCACCACAATCCTTTTTGCCCCCTCCCCATCATGGTAGTTACATGTGATCAGCATTCACCATGACTTACAATATGACAGTGCCCCAAACATCACTTTAAAACTAATCTAGGTCCACTCTTAAGGAAGCATCCAGGTCTTTGCACAGTAGTGCTCCATCATCATAAGCAACCTTCATAACATGAAGCAGCAAAATGCTCCTTCCTGTCATGGAGAGCTTCCAACACTGGAGCACCGCTCCAGTAAAGATCTGAATGCTACTCCTAATCTCTTAAACACAGGAAACCATCATGCTAGTGTTAATATCCACATTGGTCCTTAGCAGAGACTAGAATTGTGGGAATGTACAGCAAGTCATAGGACCCAAGACATTAGAATGTTTTGTTTAAGAGTTTCTCTCAGGAATGTATTTCTCACCTTGCTCCCACAGTCAGGGCACTCAAGGCAGCTTACAACATTAAAAATACAAATATAAATTTAAAAGCATTAAAAATGTTAACAGAGCCCAATAGACCACTTAAACAGATTAAAATTACATTCATTAAAAGGTATATATGAAGGAAAATCTATTCTACTCATAACTGCTTCAACAGTTAACCAAATTATGTATGTGTCTTTCTCCTTCTTGCTGGAGTGTGTTGCCATCTAAACAAGAATTTTTGTTTGTAAGATACATGCTCTCATGCGCCCACATGCACACACCCTTACATCAAGTTCTTGCAATTCTACTATTTGGTCAGTGCACTCTCTTTCACCCTTCAAGAACAAACAATTGAAATGGCTCTAACATTTTACAACTTGAATGCAAGGTCATGGTTCTGAGGAATTTAATATTGCATATATACACACACTAGATTTTGCATACCAATTTTTAATATTAACAGGTTTAGAAGCCATGTTACATAAAGCAGACTATATTAATGTTTAAAGATGTTAGACCACTATGTTTCGTTCATTCACCATGGACCTCATCAGATGGAATACAGTAACTGACGCTGCAGAGTTGTTAAAGCGCTAGTGCAGTGATGGTGAACCTTTTGGGCTTGGTGTGTCAACATTTTTGAAAATGCCTAACTTGACTCTGCTGGTGTGTCGCCCCCCCCCCTGAACTTTTAATAGTACCTTTACTATTGCTACTTTTAATAGTAATTTTGAATTGAACTGAAAACATATAGAACACATTACATTTTATTTAACATGGTATTTTAGTTAATATTGCATTGTATTTAACATGGATGGCATTTTAAAGGGGTTGTGGATGGTGGGTACTACACAGAGAGAGGGGGGAAAGCTGGAAGCAGAGATTACCAGATGTACAACGAAAATTAGTGTCTACCCAGGGCTACCTTTGCATCCCTTTCTTTCCAAACGATCTCTCTACTCTCTCTCCCCCCCCCTACACACACACACACACACACACACACACTCCGGACTCTTGCAAGTGATTTTGAGCACCATGGTGAGGGAGGAGCAGGAGCCAGGGAAGCATTGCAGAAGAAACTCTGGAGGGGTGTGTGTATGCTTTTTGTTAGTTCGTTTCACAGCCTCTTGCTCGACTTGTCTGTGCTCCCCTCGTGCTTTCCCACCCTCGTTTTGAGGCATTTTTCACACTTAAATGAGGCAAGGGCTGTGTGAGGTGTGGTGTGGGGGAAGACACTGGATTGAATTGGGGGTGGGGATGAAAACCGCTGAGTGGGGGGTGGGGAAGCTGGAAGCACAGATTGCCGAATGTAACCCCCGCACCACCCATCCATCCAGTTACTCTGCAGCATTGCATCAGCCCCATAACACCAAATCTTAAAGAGAGATTTCTTTCTTTTCTCGCTACGGGCTAGTGCCCGCCCTAACGACCCCCTCCTTCCAACTCACCAACGCTCCCTCTTTCTTCCTCCTTCACTATCAGCTCCTGCTTCCACGTGTATGAGTTAGTTAGTTCTCTCTCTCTCTGTTTCCCGCTGCATTCATTTTCGCACCGCACGCGCTCTTTCCCTGCTTCCCACTGCATTCAGTATCGCTCGCTCTCTCCCCAGAAGTCTTTGGGATAGCAACAGAAGCCCCCTGCAGGATTTTTAAAACGTCTGCAGCAATCCCTGCCCTCAAGATAAGCTTGAAAAATGTAAAACTTCTGTGAAAATTTAAGGCATGTCGGGCCCTGGGGGAAATGCTGGCGTGCCACCCAAAATGACCTCGCGTGTCACTTGTGACACGCGTGTCATAGGTTCGCCATCACGGCGCTAGTGCGAGCCATGCAGCCGTTCTGTTGAAGGAGAAATGGAGACTGCAGCTATAATTAGTCAATTAGCGCCGGGAGAATCAGCACACGTGACCGAAGATGACCTCAGTGGAGCAGCTTTTCCAGATGTCATCTTGCAAGCCCTCAGAAATGCCTTGTTAAGTGCAGGGGACCAAATCTTATTAACAAAAGCCAATTCCTGCTGTCTGTTAAGTGTCTTGTTTGCATTTACTTATTTCAATTGCCTTGTCGTGGCGAAGGGGCTTGGGTAACTCAATGAAGCCATGAGCTATGCCGTGCAGGGACACCCAAGACGGACAGGTCGTAGCAGAGAGTTCTGACTAAAAGTGATCCACTGGAGAAGGAAATGGCAACCCACTCCAGTAACCTTGCCAAGAAAATCCCATGAACAGTACCAAAAGGCTAAAAGATATGACGCCGGAAGATGAGACCCTCAGGTCGGAAGGTGTCCAATATGCTACTGAGGAAGAGCGGAGGACTATTCCAAGTAGACCCAGAAAGGATGAAGCGGTTGGGCCAAAGCCAATAGGACGTTCAGCTGTGGATGTGTCTGAGGTTGAAAGGAAAATCCAATGCTGCAAGGAGTAATACTGCTTAGGAACATGGAATGTGAGGTCTATGAATCAAGGCAAGCTGGATGTGGTCAAAAATGAGATAAGATTGAACATTGACATCTTGGGAATCAGCGAACTAAAATGGACGGGCATGGGCGAATTTAAGTCAGGTGACCATCATATCTACTACTGTGGGCATGAATCCCTTAGAAGAAATGGAGTAGCCCTCATAGTCAATAAAAGAGTGGGAAAGGCAGTACTGGGGTGCAACCTCAAAACTGACAGAATGATTTCAGTTCGAATCCAAGGCAAACCATTCAACATTACAGTAATCCAAGTGTATGCCCCAACCACTGATGCCGAAGAAGATGAAGTTGACCGGTTCTATGAAGACCTACAACACCTTCTAGAACTAGCACCCAAAAAAGATGTCTTTTACATCATAGGAGACTGGAATGCTAAAGTAGGAAATCAAGAAATAAACGGAACAGGCAAGTTTGGCCTTGGAGCGCAAAATGAAGCAGGGCAAAGGCTAATGGAGTTCTGTCAAGAGAACACGCTGGTCATAGCAAAGACTCTTTTCCAACAACACAAGCGGCGACTCTACACATGGACATCACCAGATGGTCAATACCGAAACCAGATAGATTATATGCTTTGCAGCCAAAGATGGAGAAGCTCTATACAGTCAGTAAAAACAAGACCTGGAGCTGACTGTGGCTCAGATCATGAGCTTCTTATTGCAAAATTCAGGCTTAAATTGAAGAATGTAGGGAACACCACTAGACCAGTCAGATATGACCTAAATCATATCCCTTATGAGTATACAGTGGAAGTGAAGTATAGATTTAGGGCATTAGACCTGGTAGACAGAGTGCCTGAAGAACTATGGACGGAAGTTCGTAACATTGTATAGGAGGCAGCAACGAAAACCATCCCAAAGAAAAAGAAATGCAAGAAAGCAAAGTGGCTGTCAGATGAGGCTTTACAAATAGCTGTTGAAAGAAGGAATGCGAAAAGCAAGGGTGAAAGGGAAAGATATAAACAACTGAATGCAGATTTCCAGAGAACAGCAAGGAGAGATAAGAAGGCCTTCTTAAATGAACAATGCAAGGAAATCGAGGAAAACAACAGAATGGGGAGGACTAGAGATCTCTTCAAGAAAATTGGAGATATCAAGGGAAAGTTTTGTGCAGAGATGGGCAGGATAAAGGATAAAAAAGGGCAGAGACCTAACAGAAGCAGAAGAGATTAAGAAGAGATGGCAAGAATACACAGAAGAACTATACAAGAAAGATCTTAATGTTCCTGATGACCACGCTGGTGTGGTCACTGACCCAGAGCCGGACATCCTAGAGAGTGAAGTCAAGTGGGCCTTAGGTAGCATTACTAACAACAAAGCTAGCGGAGATGATCATATCCCAGCTGAGCTACTTAAAATCCTAAATGATGATGCTGTGAAAGTGCTGCACTCAATATGCCAACAAATTTGGAAAACTCAGCAGTGGCCAAAGGATTGGAAAAGGTCAGTTTACGTTCCAATTCCAAAAAAGGGTAGTGCCAAAGAGTGCTCAAACTACCGTACAATTGCACTCATTTCACATGCTAGCAAGGTGATGCTCAAAATCCTACAAGCTAGGCTTCAGCAGTACGTGGACCGAGAACTACCGGACATACAAGCGGGGTTTCGAAGAGGCAGAGGAACTAGAGATCAAATTGCCAACATGCGCTGGATCATGGAGAAAGCACGAGAGTTCCAAAAAAAACACCTACTTCTGCTTCATTGACTACGCAAAAGCCTTTGATTGTGTGGATCACAACAAACTGTGGCAAATTCTTAAAGAGATGGGGGTACCAGACCACCTTACCTGTCTCCTGAGAAACCTGTATGCGGGTCAAGAAGCAACAGTTCGGACTGGCCATGGAACAACCGACTGGTTCAAAATTGGGAAGGGAGTACGGCAAGGCTGTATATTGTCACCCTGCCTATTTAACTTATATGCAGAGTACATTATGAGAAATGCAGGGCTGAATGAATCGCAAGCCGGAATCAAGATTGCCGGGAGAAATATCAACAACCTCAGATATGCAGACGATACCACCCTAATGGCAGAAAGTGAAGAAGAACTAAAGAGCCTCTTGATGAGGGTGAAAGAGGAGAGTGCCAAAGTTGGCTTGAAACTCAACATTAATAAAACTAAGATCATGGCATCTGGTCCCATCAATTCCTGGCAAATAGAAGGGGCAGAACTGGAAGCAGTAACAGATTTTACTTTTCTGGGCTCCAAGATCACTGCAGATGGAGACAGCAGCCATGAAATTAAAAGACGCTTACTCCTTGGAAGGAAAGCTATGGCAAACTTAGACAGCACAATAAAAAGCAGAGATCACCATGCCAACAAAAGTTCGTATAGTCAGGGCGATGGTGTTCCCAGTAGCAATGTATGGTTGCGAGAGTTGGACCATAAGGAAGGCTGAGCGCCGAAGAATAGATGCTTTCGAACTGTGGTGCTGGAGAAGACTCCTGAGAGTCCCTTGGACTGCAAGGAGATCAAATCAGTCAATCCTAAATGAAATCAACCCTGAGTGTTCCCTGGAAGGACAGGTACGAGGCTGAAGCTCAAATATTTTGGCCACCTAATGCGAAGAGAGGACTCTCTGGAGAAGACTCTGATGCTGGGAAAGATTGAAGGCAAAAGGAGAAGGGGAAGGCAAAGGATGAGATGGTTAGACAGCATCACCGATGCAACGAACATGAAAATGAGCGAACTCAGGAAGATAGTGGAGGACAGGAAGGCCTGGCGGGATGTGGTTCATGGGATCACGAAGGGTCGGACACGACTTAACGACTGAACAACAACAACAACATTTCAATTGCCTCATGAATAAATCTGTTTCTAGTCTCTTGTACAAGTCTGCGTTTCCAAAGTTGATTGAATGTCCCATATCAATGTAGGGACTGGATTGTTCTGGATAGATCTGGAAGGACTAACTGATCACGGTGCCCCATTCTACAAGCTCTTTCATGCTCCCTGATTCTGGTATTTATAACTAGTTTGGTTGTACATATGTATATTTTGCCACATTCACAAGGTACGCTGTAAACCCCAGGAGTAGATAGTGTACAGCTCGCGCTAGCGCTTTAACAACTCTGCAGCGTCAGTTACTGTATTCCACCTGATGCGGTCCATGGTAAATGAACTAAACATAGTGGTCTAACATCTTTAAACATTAATATAGTCTGTTTTATGTAACATGGCTTCTAAACCTGTTAATATTAAATTGGTATGCATTATAGCTGGTCATGAGAGCTTCAGATCTTATCTACACTTTATTTTGTTTCAAAACTACAAGTCATAAGTAACCTTCCTGAAATATTACACATGCCATTTATGTTTCGAGAAGTTTAACATAGAAGCTCCATTGTACTAAATTAATTCTGCTTAAGCCGCATTTTGTAAAGCTCTGAAAACAATGTTTTTGAATAGAACTACAATTCCGTTAATGAATCACCACACATACCAACTTGAAAATGCATACAACCTTCTATGCAAGTGTCTTCAATAGAATAGTAGGTTTGTGTACACCACACAATACAGTTCCCCCCCCCCCCATCTGCGACTTCAGCACCTGCAGATTTGTCTCACTGTAGATGCTTTGCAGATACGGGGGCCCAACCTGAAAACATTTTTTAAAAGGTTTAAAAGCAGTCTTACTTTTTTGCTGCAATTTGTTCTACAATCTGAAATTGCACTCCGGAAGCCTCTTCTGAGTCGCGCAACTCCTTTTCCCAGGATAGCTCCAGAATGCACTGCTTCCGTAGCACAATTTCAGTTTGTTGAAGGAAGAACGCAGCAATTTGCAGCAAAAAAGGTAAGGAAACCACTTTATAACTGAAACATTTTCAGGTTGGGCCCAGTATCCATGATAGCGAACTTCACTATCCACGGATTTCAGTATCTGTGGGTGTTCTGAGAACAGAAGCCCAGCAGATAATGAGGGCCAACTGTACGCTGAAGCGGCCATATCTCCAAGCTGTTTTCCCGTCAAATTCAACTTTCTAGTTGTATAAACAGCGTATTAGCAGTTCCAATATTACCTAGTATCTTATAAGACCTTTTAGAAAGTTTAATAAGACTACAAGCTGTTTAATTATAATGTAAGCTCTTGTTATTGCCTCAGTATGTAAACTGATCTCAGTTTTAGGCATTGCTGCCATCCCTGCAAATTCACTACCTGAAACTTAAGCAAGATTTTTTTGCTCTTATAATTATGCTTATAGATGAAACAACGCTATCTGCCACCTGTCAACTTCATTGCCTTCAAGAGTTGCACATACGACTTTCTCTGTGGCTTTTGCCCTTCTCAGGACAAGGTAATTCCTTGTTTGGGCATACACTCTACTGCGATTCTCCGTCCCGACTGTCACAGATGACATTTCCCCCTCACAATTTCTGCAGTTCTGCTCTTCAACAGAAGTTCCCCTGAAGGGAAACCCCTTTTGGGGGAGGAAAAAAAAAAAAACAGGCTCCAAGTACCTGCTTCCAAGTAGAAATGTTCCCCTGGAAACAGAAGTTCGGGGGGGGGGGTGAATGGAAGGTTTCCTAAGGCAGCCTTCCCATTCAGAACCCAGGGAAGGGAGCTTTGGGGCATTTTCTGCAAACCCAATTACTCACCCCAGAGCAATTCATTCACGCCCATGACTCCCCCCTTTGTACCAGAATGCATTGCAATGCATTCTGGGTGAGCCTGGGCAAAGGGGAGGGGGAGTCATGCGACCCAGAAGAGGCTTCAGAAGCATGATTTCCCCTTCTAAAGCCCGAAAATTGAGTGGTTTGACGTGTGAAAGTAAAAGCAAGCTTTTTAACCCTTTACTTTTCTCCCAGTCCCC
Organism: Plestiodon gilberti rubricaudatus; assembly: GCA_026170595.1. Classification (NCBI taxonomy): domain Eukaryota; kingdom Metazoa; phylum Chordata; class Lepidosauria; order Squamata; family Scincidae; genus Plestiodon; species Plestiodon gilberti. The sequence continues at coordinate 29,994,648 of JANXHW010000003.1, read as the reverse complement.
CTTGCCATCCATGGTCAAATCCACAGGTGTGAAACCCGCAGATGGCAAGGGCCCACAGTACTTGGATATTCTGTGGTACAAAACCCACAAGTTAAGGAAACCCACCTGAGTATTGCTTCTTAAGGTACACTTATTCCATGGAAAATTACCATTACCACATGGATTTCTGCACATGTGGTTTGGGCCTCTCACACAGAAAAAAAATGTAGGATACTCAAGGCTTGACTTGAATCTTTGGCAACAGAAAATGATCAGAAATAAGCTGTAAAGTTATTGCCTCTTTATAAACTAGTACTATTTATTAAGCTTATCCGAACCCAAGAGGTACAAGTTCTAAATATAGTACAGTATTTATTCTACCCCAATCCCATTTTTCTCCCCACACAAAGTCGTCCATACTCCTCTGTGCTCATGGCAATAGAAAGAATTGTGCTGCTTGTGTGCCTGCTCACCCAAGCACAACAACGTAAGCTTGTGTGAACTGCCCCACTTCCCACACCATCTAAATTTAAACCAACTCAGATGCCAATGGCAAATTACAGTTCTCTCAAACTACAGCTTGCTCCCAAGAAGACTGGGAGCAGAATGCACAAGCAAGCCCGAGGGATGCATAGTCCCCAACTACTAACAACGATTTGGTGATCAACTTCATGACATTCAAGTTGAATTAGTGTCCACTCCATTCTTGAGGACTCTTCCAAGTGCAATCAACTCCACACACACCACCATCACGGATTCTGCAAATGCATCCTTTCACACCTACAAGGGTGCAATTTCATTATGTACTTGAGTATGCTTTCAAGTAATATGAGGACCAGTCGGAGTCAGATGCCTGTTTTCTAATGTGAAACATGACTGACTTGCTACAACAGATCAAAGCTCCAAGTATTCTGCCTTTTTTTTTCTTACCATAAAGTGTGAAGATGCCCTGTGCTTTGCAATGCTTTCTCAGCCACACTCAAGACAACTCACTTTCTAGCAACATACAGTGTTCTTTACAGCAGTGGTGGAGAACCTCCGGCCCCAGGGCCAGATCAGGCCCCCGAGGCCATCCGGTCCCCGGAGAGATTGCTGGGAGGCGGCCCAACCAGTCCCTGGAGGCTCCGCCGGGTCCGCGCATCACCTCCGGTGGCCGGGAGAGGGCCTTTGCATGTCCTCCCCGGCCGCCACCTCGACCCCTTCTCACCAGGCCGTTGGCCATTTCGCACATGCATACCACGCCGATGAGGGCAAGCTCTTGCCCCCTTGCCCTCATCAGCATGGTACGCCGGAGGTGACGCGCGGACCCGGCGGCAGCTTCAGACGGTGAGCGCGGAGCCTCCGGAGGCCGATGGGGGCGGGGGCAAAAATTAATTAAAAATGGCGCCTGACCTTACGGCCGGCCCTCAAGCAAATTTCTAATATTTAAAATAGCCCTCGCCAGGGAAAAGGTTCCCCGCCCCTGCTTTACAGGCTAATGTCCCTTCAAAAACTAGCATATTTAACCTACTAACAAGAGCTGCATAATCTTGCTAGTTCAGAGGTAGCGGCCTCCTAGTACACACCTTTCTCTTTCTTTTATGCACAATTATCATACTGCAGTTACACCAAGTACATATGATACTATGAATATGTGCATGTCTCTCATGTCAAGTTTTTGAGCGACGGAAGAGAAGAATGACAAGGTCTATTTTAGAACAGCTAGCCAAGATTAAAACAGATTTTAACCACAAACATAACTGTTAGAATGTGTGCACATTGTGTAGGTCACAGCATCATATCCTGAAATATGTTCACTGGTCCTTACTTCCAGATACATGTGCAAAGGATCAGGCTACAATGGTCACTTTTGAGCAAAATGGATGCTTGCATTTTTGGCTTTTGGGGAAGAAAGAGAGGGCATTCTTCCTTTGAAGTTTCTACCTTGAACTAACACTATTATTCCCTCTTCTGGTTGTTCCTTCCAGTCTTAATTCTTTAAACAGATAATTCAGCATTCATAACCATTTGCTCTAAAGAGAGACATCAAGTACTTTGAACATTTAAAATGTACAACCTAATGAGCTGCCAAAGAGATCTAAATCAGAGAAACTCTGCTCAGCAATCCATGCTTAGCCACTATACCAAGCCAGCTCTCAGCATTTTCCTTTATTTTGATCATAATTGCAGCAGCTTCCATGGGCCACAATTTGAGACACTGATTTAGGCAATCTCACCGATTCAGGCAGTCTTGCCCCATAACATGAAAAAGGATGGATACTAACACATAACAGTATATAATCCAATAACTCACAATACCAACTGCTGCTATATACTGTATTTCTTCAATTCTAAGACGCATGTTTTTTCCCAATTAAGCATTTCAAAAAATGGGGTGCGTCTTAGAATCGAAGGTCTCCAAAAAGCACCCCAAAATGGTATCTTCTCACTTACTGTGGCTTGGGGGAGCTTCAGGGAGACCCTCTGCAGGCCTCCCCGATCTTCAGTTCGGCAAAACCCGGTGATTTTCAGCCATTTCCGGTTTTCGCGAAAACCAGAAATGGCCAAAAATCGCTGGTTTTCGCCGAACTGAAGATCAGGGAGGCCTGCAGAGGGTTGCGCAGGCCTCCCTGAAGCTCCCCCAAGCCCAGGTAACAAAGGAAATAGCATTTCTGGCCCCGCCAGAAAGTGCCATGCAAAGGCAGTGCACTCAGTCATCCTCAGCTGCAGGAGACATGCTGGGGAGAGTTGGTGCTGAGCGGTTAGATTCAATGAATTTATTTTTTTTCCCCTGCTGGTGGTACTGAAAGTAAAGGTGCGCCTTAGAATCGATGGCGCCTTAGACTCGAAGCAATACGGTAAAACATATATTTATTTATTTATTTATTTATTTATTTCAGGAATTTGTAGCCTGCCTTTCTCCCGAAGGCACTCAAGGCGGCTTACAACATATTAAAATACATAACAAATTAAAACAATTTAAAAACACATTAAAATAATTAAAACACTTAAGTTAAAAATAAACAACCCCAGTGGGTCACCAGCATATACATATATTAAAACCAATTGTTAAAAAGTCAGCCCACCATGTCAGACATTAAAAGCAGTCCTGAATAAAAACGTCTTAAGGCCCCGCCGAAAGGCCTCTAAGGAGGGAGTTGTTCTTAATTCCAAGGGGAGGGAATTCCACAATTGGGGCGCCACCGCCGAGAAGGCCCTATTCCGCGCCGCCATCCCCCTCACTTCTGTCAATGGCGGCACGGTTAACAGGGCCCCCCCTGATGACCTCAGAGTACGGGTCGGATTATAAGGAAGGAGGCGGTCCCTCAAATACCCTGGACCCGAGCCGTTAAGGGCTTATACACACATGAATACACACACACACACACACACACACACACACACACACACACACACACACACACACACACTCCTCAAGTTATGGACATCCAACTTACAGGCAGCTGCACTGGCTTTTTCTTGCAGGAACAGTATATCTTTTGCTGGTCCTTCCACACAGGCACGATAGCACTCTGCTGGCAAGAACCAGCTGTTCTGACCTACGTCCCGGAAAACCGGGACTGCCCTGGTTTCCGGAGCCCGGACCTGGAACAGAGTGTCCCGGTTTTCAGTAGTAGGCAAGATCATGAGGCAAGATCCAAGATGGCAGCACCCAAGAAAGCGGCAAGCAGACACTCTATGCCCGCAAAAAAAAAAAAAAAAGCAGCAAAAAGGACTGAAAATAAAATATTTTTTTAAATATCTGGAGGGGGGGGGAAGTAGAGGGGGTTGCCCCAGTTTGGGCACTTCAAAATATGGTAAGCCTAGGTATGGACCTCCTGAACATAACCTCTCTGTAAGTATGGGACTTAGTGCAATTCCTTGGCACCACCTATATATTATAGCTGTAAAAAACAAAATAGATTAATTCTGTGGACACTGGTTACCAGTTAGTTCCTGAGCACACTTCCAGGTGCTGGTGTTGATCTTTAAAGCCCTTTACAGCTTAGGACCAAGGTACTCTCATTATGAGCCTGGTTGCCCCCTTACACAATCAGGGGAGCCCTCCTAAATTTGCTACTACTGACTGAGGTGAGATTGGTGACAATGAAGGGGAGGGCCTTTTCTGAGGCAGTACTACACCTTTAGAACTCCCTTGCACCCATGCTAAACACTGTACTCTCCCGGTTAGCCCTTGAAGGGGACTAAAGATTTTTCTGTTTTGCCTTGCCTTCTCTTTAGTTGTGCTAAGCTCCTCTAATTATTGGTATCGATTTTGTGCTGCTGTTATTTTACTGTAGTTTGTGCTTTTAAATTTGATTGCTTTTATTATTGTAAGCTGTCTTGGGCAACCTGAATGCATAAATATTTTAAATAACGTCTATATTCTTGAGTAACCAGCTCACAGCACTTCTGACGAACAGCACTTGTGTCAATCATCTAACTCAGGGGTTCTCAATCCTGGCGTGGTCATGACCCACCTTGTCTTCTTGCGGTGGTGTCGCAGCCCACCTCCTGCTGCTGCTCCTGGCCTTGGACGGTCTCTGAAAGGCCTCCCAACGCAACTGGAAATTGCATCAGTGAAACCGGAAGTGACCCAGAAGTCACTTCCAGGGGCCTTGGCCATCCAGGGCCAGGAACAGCTGCAGGAGGCAAGTTGAGACCTGGACGCGGCTTCCAGTGGCTTCCATTTGGCTCCAATTTGGAGCCAAACAGAGGCAAGGGCAAGCGGGTGAGCACAACGTACGACCCACCTCTGCATTGGGCCGCGACCCACAGTGTAAGAAGGCCTGATCTAAATGGCTCAAAGTGAAGCCAATGTTGAAGGAAGATCAGATGGTCTATATCAGTGGTTCTCAAAGTGGTGGGTTGCAACCCACCATTGAGAACAAAATCTGTCCCCTGCCCCCTTAAGGAGCATAATAGCATGGCGGCCAAAAAAGTGCCCAGAACCGCTTTTTTTGCCTTACCAGGCCTGAGGGGGGCTAAGGGGAGGCTTGTGCGACCCGCTGCAAGCCTCCTCGATCTTTGGATCTCAAAAAAACAGCAATTTTCGGGCACTTTCAGTTTTCACGAAAATCAAAAGTGCCTGAAAATCACCGGGTTTTGGCAATCCAAAGATCGAGGAGGCCTACAGCGGGTCGCACAGGCCTCCCCGAAGCCCCCCAAGCCCCAGTAAGGCCAAAAACAGCTCGGGGGGCATTTTTCCTGGCAGCAGTGATCCCTGGGGATTGCTGCCGCTGCTGGCCCCGCCCCACAGACACAGAGTACGAGAATCACTGGTCTATATTAAAGCCAACACCACATCAAACTTCTCTTCAAGCAAGACAGGGTCTAGTTTCAAATTATCTGCTGTGGATACTGCTGCGTTTTATTTTGATATTATGAACCAAGGATTATACCAAGATACTAACTGGCAGCACAGCACAACAGGCTATATCTAAGATAAGAAAAGAAATAAGTTTCATGGGATAAGGCAGGGTATAAATTTTTTTAAATAAATTTAATTGACATTACAGCACTTAGCCATGACTAACTTTACTGGCACACAATCCAATGCTATTAAAATCAATAGTTTTGCATAGGACGATTCCCAAGGTGGAATTCTACAGAGACCAATTTGCTGAAAAGATGCCACTCAGAAATAAGTATTCCCAATTCAGATGCATTTGCCAAGCCAACTGTCAATTTGTCTGGCCTCAGTTTTTATCTGCATCCAAAGTTCTGAGTAGCAGAATGATAAAAAGACAATTACGTATAAATGGGCTTCAAAGTGAAAGTTGACTTAATTGAATTTAAAAGGTTTAGTGATGTACATATGGTTTTTTCAGTTGTGAGTTGTCAATACAAGTCCATTTTAAATGTTATTTTTACTTTACAGTGTTAATAAATTATTACTTGCTTATCTCAGATGAAAAACTTGCTGTGGCTCCAAGTTATTTGAATAGCATACCTTTCCAACACACAACTCCCTACAAGTTTAACACTATGCCAAGGAAAAAATGTTTGTTATATTAGTCAGACATGTGTGGTCAGAAAAGGAAACTTTGTTCCAATAAAATAATCTGTGATACCCAAAGTTGATATGCTCTTTCTGCTCAGATGAAGAGATATATCACTACCATGCTTTTACTGTTGATTACTTGTAGGATACCTTGCAATATTATAGTACTGACGTGGTGCAGGATCCAACCAAAGTGTGAGATGTAATGACAGCTTGCAAAGTCTTCAATTAAATAAGGGCACCCAGTTAACTGGGCAAAATTTTAAACATTACTTTGAATACTTCTAACAATTCAGCTAAGCACCACCATCTTTAAAAAAAGACATGCTTCCCTTATTCCTTCTCACAAGTGGGGAAATGGGTGGGGAAGAATACCTCTTAAAATAATTACAAAACATTTATCGAGTTTGACATTTGTCAAGGCCCCGCACACAGTGGTGAAGAGGCCCACCAACGCCAGTAAAGGTGGGTGTAAAGGATGGGGGGGGGGTGTTAACAGAGAAGGGCCAGGGCATGTCGGAGGTGGGAAGGGGTAACACTCAGCACGGGTGACTTGCACTGGATGCTATCCCCTCTGGAGCCTCCCGACATTCCCCCTTTGTCTCCAAGAACACTCACTGGCAAATTTTCCCTTTCCCCTCCCAAGCCTCCTAATCAACCACCACAGCATGCAGTGCAATCCATTTTGGCACCACTGCATGCTATGGCAGGAAAAAGCATAGGATTGGGCTGTTAGTTCCATACATAATTATTATTGCAAATATGCCCACAGAAGAGCTGCAAACTGTTGCACCCTACTAACATTGGACTCTCTAGAATTCAGTTCTCACCCAAAGGTTCAGATGGTTTCTTTGGCTTTGGTACCCATAACAGTGTCTTGCAGTTTCTGCCCCACCTCCTTCTGGCCTTTTTATCTTCTAGGAAGGCAGGGCAATAAGATGCCTTTCTTCCAAGTTTCTAGTAGTGTCTGTGTCACACATCTAAAAAGAGAACTGAAAACGTTGACTGTGGCCAGGCCAAGAGGACAGCAGATGCAAGAGCACTGAACACTTCACCAAAGCAGAACAAAGCTTACCAGTTTAAGGTAAGCAGCAATCCACAAACAAATGTGTATGCCCGTCTCATGAAGATGACAGCACCCTAGGTACAGAAATACATCTTGGATTTCAATGCTGTATTTTGTTTACAATATATGTACAGTAATATTCTCTACTTCCGTCTACTCTCTCACATACAAATGTTCATACCACATGTCTCCTGGTATTTTGAGTAAAACCTTATTTTAAAATTGTTTCACTCACTCTAAAAGAAATCTTATAATGTCTCCCAAAGTTAGCAATTTTTCCATTGGAAAAAAAAATGAAAATTGTCCTTGGATGGAAAAAAGTAGGTTTTCTGAACTGTTTTTCTTCTGGGCTTTCACATCTCTAGCATTCAACAGGCGAGAGCTTAAAATTACTATCACTGTAGCATATTTGTCTGCATAGGTATTGTAAATCAATGACCATCAGTTCTTATTCTTCCCATTTCAGATGCAAGCTAGTTTCCCTTCTTAAGGAGATAGTGGAAGTGAAGAGTTCCTGGAAAAAAAACTGAATGAACTCATCGCAAAGGAAGATGGAGGGGGGGGCGCTAGTGAAGAAAAGGAAATTACAGTGGAAGGTGTGGACATATGGAAGCATGCAATACTGACGAACAAGCGAACCAGGAAGCATTCTGAGTCACTGGAGCGAAGCAACCAACATTAAACTCTGTAGAGCAGTGTTTCCCAAACTTTTTTGACCTGCGGCTCCCTTGACCATTGGCTGCAGCTCCCCATTACATTATGTTGATACCTGCCAATTGGCATTGTACTGTTTTCTGAGAGGATTCTGTGGCACTCCGTGGCTCCCTTGGCTGGTTTCCGCAGCTCCCCTGGGAGCTGCACCTCCCAGTTTGGGAACCACTGTAGAGGACAAGATATGCCCAAGATATGCCCATCGGGGCAAGAGCTGCCACCCCAAGCGCCACGGGCCAGGGAGGAGGACTTGGTTGCCCACAGATGAGAAGAACCCACATTCCAGTCCAAGGAAGGACGTGTAGTAGTCATAAGGGATTCCCTATTGAGAAGAACTGAAGCAACGACAAGCAGACTTGTCAAGTCATCTTAGGAAGTGTGTTTTCTTCTTGGTGTGCATATCTGGAATGTGACCGGTTCCCATCAAATTTGGTGACTGCTGCCCCTTCCTGCTGTTCCATGTAGGAATAAATGGTACCATCTGAAGTAGCCTTAGAAGGATTGCAAGGGATTATGGGGTACTGGGAAGGAAGAAGTTGGGGCACGTGGTGTTTTCATCTATCCTTCCTGCCAAAGGTAAAAGCATAGCAGGAGAAAACAGGATCCTGGCAATGAACAGCTGGCTACAAAGATGAACACTTTGGTTTCTTGGACCACAACCTACTGTATAAAGGACTTCTGGCAAGAGATGGGTTGCACCTCATGTGGACTGGGAAGAATGTGTTTGGCAAGAACCTTGCAGGTCTCATCAGGAAGTCATTAACTAAATACAAAAGAGAAAGTGGTCTGAAAACCAAGTCTGATGAGCAATGGTTAAAGGAGCTTTGCATGTTTAGCTTGGAGAAGAAAAAAGACTAAAGGGAGGTGGTCCTTAAGATACTTGAAGATGGCTGTCGCACAGAAGGCAATGGCTATCACACAGAAGAAGGTGAGAACTTGTTCTCTGTGGCTAGTGATGACAGGACTAGAACCTGTCATTTGAAACTACAGGTAAATGTTTATGCTAAACATGAAGGAATTTCCTAACTTTAAGAGCTGTCCAGCACTGGAACAGCCTGCCTTATGCAGTTGTGAGCTATCCCTCATTGAAGGTTTTCCAAGCAGAGGCTGGACAGCTCTCTCATGGATGCAGATACTAAAATGTATTGCATTCAATATATGCATGCTCGACAATTAGAGCCCCACAAAGTTTTGGGCCAAACTTGTGCACGCTTTAGCATTATATTTCTGGAACAGTACGGCCATGAGCCACAAATGGAATGCCAAGCACATGATGAATACACCAGAGCCAATTACTGTTGCTTGGTAGCCCTTAGCTATGCGTGGGGAAAGAGCCAGCATCTTCTTACTCTTGTGTACTACTGAGCTTCATAATTGCATGTGCATTCTAACTGCACAAGTGTCCATTTGTCTTCAGTTAATCCAGTTACTGAGCCTTTTATAAATGATGCCTACTTCAATGCAAAGATCATGAGGCCAGCATCCCAAAGTCATTGTCCACAAACTGACAGAGCTGCAAATGGTACAAAAACATCCACAACTGAAGGATGTAGTTGGCATACTTTTCTTTGTGCTTTCAGATCATTTCTACTGCTTTGGCAAACAAGACTTGATCTTTGACCACACCCATTTTCTGCAACTGTAGTCTGTTCCCTCAAGTTCAGAATTTCAGGCACTGCTGTCAACTTAGTAACCAAGACTTGCAAAAAAAATAAAATCTTGCTTTTATCAATATGCATGGTCACTAACAACTTCTTATAAAAGATTACCTATTGGCTACTTTTCAAATATACAGCATGTTCAGAACACAGTTTAATACAAAGTTAAAAAACCGCCACTGCCAAACCAGAGAAGATCACAGAGACTGCAATCCAATACTCCTATGGAAGTTTGTAAGTCTCATTGAACTCAAAAGTACAGTACTCACTTCTGCGTAGACATGTACAGGATTGTAAAACACCAAACACTGTTACAATATCATATGACTATCCCTTGACCATAGTCACTCTTAATTTGAATGCCCTGACTTTACCAATAAAGTTTACAGGATAACCACCCCACCAGAACAATTGCAAAACTCCTACTACCTGTACTGACAAATCCAAGGACATGGCAGAAAATGTGATGCTAAAGCATGCACAAGTTTGGCCCAAAACATGGCAGAAAGTGTGGCAACTGCTCTGAGAAGTCTATCATCCATTTTCCATCTTTAGGGCCCCCAAAAGCTTATCAAAAACTCAGAGGCTTTGTTCCCTCAGTGAAAACAGAGCAAATAGACAACTTTCAATTAATATTCCAATAAAATGAGTGCTTGCAAATTGTGTATTAACATTAAGTGAACTAAATCATCATCAGTGCTAAACTAGAGGGAATAACCAAATGCTACTGCTGGCATTTAATAATCTCCAGGCTTAATCTGAATGCCTTGACTTGCCTATAAAGCCTTCCCTGGATAATAAATATAGTCCAGTTCCTTCCCCCCACCCCCGAGAATTCTCACTATAGGCAAATCCAGACATATGGTTGAAAATGTGCCAATAACGCCAAGAAGGATGAGAGACAGTCACTTGTTTTTCATCACTAGGACCCAGAGATTGCCAAAAATCATGGCCAAAATTTGAGGCCTTGGCTCATGGACTGCAAGGGACAGTTGTGAATCCAGCTTAACTAAGCACTGGTAAGATCTTACTCCCAATCCTATAAACCTTTGTACCAGTACAAAAGCAACATTTTGTTTGTAAGCTGAAGTGAAGAAGAGAAAGGCTTATCTTTGCTCATTGCAAGGTCATGCTAACAATGTGATTCATAAATCTGGAGACACAGCTTACCCAGTCTCCCCAGGCTGTTGATAGCAATTATCAAATGTTGTGGCACAGAAATGCTCACAGTCTCGACAAACTGCCAATACTTTGAAAAAAGGGTTGCTGTTGGTATCAAGATACATTCAACACTGATTCAGATCAACATTTTCTGTATGACTTATCCCAAGTTTCTGGAATTTAAGTATTCAAGGGAGAGTAAATACCTTTAAGTATTTTGGACAATTTCTTCCCCTTCCATTTCTACCCTCTCCAACTGCACACAGGCACATCAAATACTCCAATATCTACTACTTACTCCCAAATACATTATTCTCTTCCCCCCCTGCCCGCCCCATGTACATGTTAAGACTGTACATATAGTCTTATGTACAGACTACATAATTTTTGTATAGGCAGTGTGGTTTGAGGCTTCAATGAACAGGTTAAAGTATGAACAGAGTAACAATTAAAGTAACTTACCTAATTTGTCTCATTTACACAAATCAAAAATGTCCTACAAGATCAGAGACAAATACTCTTCCCCTCCAAAAATACAGGGAGCATGAGTTTTTCCCAGAAAATTGGAATATTTTATCAATGCCTAAGTAACACTCAATTTTTACCCAACAGTGTACATACACATCTGGAGTTAAATGCATACACCTGTTGCCTGGGAGGAAGTTTATTAACTAGGATTTGATTTAGCATGTTCGATTCTTAGTTTTGTTTACTAAACATAAAGCTATACGATTTTAAGTTGATATGCCAATTACTTCAAAGCTTTTCTTCTTGATAGCCAAAAGAGGTTCAACAAATATTTTGCTGGTAGAGACCACCACCACCAGCACACTTTGTGACTGAAGTTTGATGTTTTACATGAATGTTGTACTTAGTGTCATACTTTATATTTTCAAACATGACAACTCTAAAACACACATTAAGATTTACAAAACAAACCATGAAGGCACCAAACACTCACCATACTAATTTTAGCATACCCAAAGAGCTGTGGCGTATCATGCATTGTGATACGCATCCACTAATCTACTTCAGAGTGTAATAGATTCATTTATTTTAGAAAATTTAGCATCCTGCTCTTCAATCTTGAAATTTTCTGAGCTGCTTATATCGTATAGACCAGGGGTTCTCAACCTGTGGTACAGGTACCCCTAGGGGTACGCAGACCTCTTGCTGGGGGTACGCCAAGCCCTGCCGCATACCTGCCGCATCAGCAGCTAATTAAGTGTTAATTAACATGGATTTTAAATTGTAATTATTTTCGGTGCCCTTCTGTCTCTCTGATTTTGGGCTTGTTTTTGTACTTTGGAAAATGTACTTTGGTGGGATGGGGGAGGGAGGAGCTGATTTTGGGAAGTGTGACTTGGATAAAAAAAAGAGATCCTTGCATCCATCTCTCTCTCTCTCACTCACTCACTCACACACACAGTTAAATAAGACATTTTTCTCTCTCTCACACACACACACACACACACACACACAAAATTGTTTTAGTACTTTTTAACTTAACGATTAATTACCTAATTAATTAATTGCTTAATCTAATTAATTAGCAGTTAATTAGCAGGGGGTACTTCAGAAGATTGGACCGTGATAAGGGGGTACCCGGACCTCCAAAGGTTGAGAAACCCCAATATAGACAGCACAATCCTGTGAAAGGATCCAGTCGGCGGCCCAGGGATGCCCCCCAGATCCTGTGCCCAGGCTGCCTGTCCACCGGTGGGCCAGAGGTCTACTCAGGGAAGGGGACGCTCGTCCCCTTCCCTAGGTATAAACCGGGGCTGGCCAGATAGGCCTCCTCGGAATTCCGCCAGCTAAATAGCTGGCAGACATAGAGGAGGCCGTGTAACGGCCTAGCCGGCCTGGTGGAGACAGGGATATGGCAGGAGCCATCCCCCGCCCCCTCCTTGGCCCGTTAGGCCAATGCCCCCCCTCCCTCGCCCGCCGAACCGCCCCTGCCGGATCCAGACTTACCTTCTCTGGCGGCTGCCTGGGCATTCCAGTGCCAGGAGCTTAGTCAGGATTGCGCCCCAAGTCATAGAACACAATTAAGTGAATTACTAATATACAACAACACCACAATAAAACTGTGTACCATTGATCTTCCTTCCTCCTATCCTTAACACATGGATGCCATATATCCACACTCATACAAGACGTTTTTTAAAAACAAAAGTTTTCCCCTTTCACACTCCCTAGACATAGTTGCCAAAAGAATTACAGCTTTGAAACTGCCCAATTCCAACAGTTCTTGCAGTCATTCGTTATATTTGACAATTCATCTTTAAAAATAGGAAACTTCCACAAAAAAGGTACCGTAGTGCAAGGTTTTCCATTACAGAAAGTTTTTCACTGCACATTACTGTTCACAGGTTATTAGGGATGATGGAAGCTTCTCTCACCATACCTCCAACTCTCTGCTCTCAACTTCGTTAGTGGAGAGCAGGGCCACTGGAACATTGTTTCCAATTCTGTCACAACTGAAGCACAGTAAGGAAAGGAGGTGGGAGCAGGGGTATAGCTGAAGCAGCAACTATAAAAGATTGCTTTGCCAGCAAGGCAGATTTTATGCATGAACATTTACAGCATGTGCTTCAAAACACCTCCCAGACACAACCAGAAGCTACTTCTGGTTCAGGACGTGACTTCCAGGGTTCTGAGGCAAGGAGAGGCCACCAGCAATTGGTCAAATCTGCAGATGGCTAAATGGCAGATAATGTGGGGTCACTGTATTGCACTTGATCACCAATTCATACTTTGTTGCAAGTTTAGCCCCGTTTTGATAAAGTAGTGCTTGCATAGTCAATTGACACTGAACTACTACTAGTAGTAGTAGCAGCGAAGGAACTAGTAGTAGTAGTGAAATTAGTAGTGTTTTGTTTTTTAATAAAAGCTTTGGCATCAAAAATTACACCATTTCTCAAGCATTATCAAGGTCAGCAAGAAATTTGCCAGTTAGGCAACATTTGACCATGGTCACATATATATTCCATAGCAAGGAATTTCTTGTCACAGTAAAAGATACGTTGTAGAAAACGCTGCTTTTGTTTCAATTGCTGAATGTTTCAGGTTATGTCTTTTGATGGGGAAGAGCTTACTACTGGCTGAACAAATCCATCAGTACAATTTCACCTCTCCAACAGGAAGTAAATAATTCGTTACAGCACCGTCCGTCCGTCCCCTCTCCCTCCCTCTCTTGTTATGTCACACTCAGGCTCCTTTTTTCTAGACTGAAGAGCCCCAAACGCTGTAGCTTTTCCTCATAAGGGAGGTGCCCTAGCCAACTAATCATTTTGGTAGCTCTCTTCTGCACCTTTGCCAGTTCCACTATACCCTTTTTGAGATGGAGACCAGAACTGTATGCAATACTCCAGATATGGTGGTTTTACCATTTATTTGTACAATGGCATAATATTGCCTGTTGGTATACAAGATACATTTTGATGAATTCCATACATGCTTATCACTTTTAGTTGAACCTAAAAACTAAATATTCAGAGATGCTCAGCTTCATGTAGCTTGCACAACAACTCCCGGTTCATTCAAGAGCAGGGAATGGTAGAACCACTATAACTGCTATAAGAGAATGTACATGAGCTTTGAAATATTACAATGGACATACCAGACTGGTATCTTGATCATAAACACAAGAGTATGCTGGCTTGACTTAATTTTTGTCTATTCTGTGATGTGCATTTTATCAAGAGGACCAAATTCTTCATAGCTTTACAGTGATATGAAACAAAATGATTAAAATCCTTCTGCTTTTTATCAGAACATATACAGCAGGCCCTCGGTATCCACAAGGGTTTTGTTCCCAGAACCCCAGTAGATACCCAAAACCGCATACAATCAAATCCGCAGTGGGAAGGTAGCGCCATAGTACCTTATTTTTCAGCAGTGCCAGGCCCGCTACCTGCTTCTCCCATGCACCTTCTAGCTACAGCAACAGTAAAAAAAAAAAAAAGATCAAAAGCAATTTCCGGTCAGAATATGAAACCGGAAGTTGCTTTTGATCACTTTTTTTTTTTTTTAACTGTTTGCTGCAGTTTGGACTAGTTAGAAGGTGCACAGGAGTCGGGAAGCGGGTGGCGGACCAGGCACAGCTGAAAAATAATGTACTGTGGCACCGCCACCCGCAGACTCCTACTTCCAGAGTTAGCCATTTGCATTGAGTCAAATCCTCTGATGGCTAACCCGCGGATAAGGAAGGCCCACTGTACATCGATCAACTTTTCATGATCCTGTGGCAGTTACCCAACCCAATAGTAGTACAATTAAAAATGGTAAATTTGCTAATGTATTCATGGTTTTGTTACAATGAACTTGACTGTACAATCCGTCCTTGGTATCTGCGGGGTACCGTTCCGCCGCCATGGATAACGCAAATTCATAGGTGCTAAATCCCGGTACCCAATGCCAAAGTAACTTATTGGATCCTGTGAGGGGGGAGGCACCAAGGTCTCTTTTGTGTCGTGCTGGGCCCACAGCCACCTCCATAGGCCTCTGCAGACCTCAGACTGTGTCTCTGAAAATGACTTCAGGTCGCTTCAGAGACATGTTTCGAGGCCCTCAGAGGTCTATGGAGGTGGATATAGGCCCAGCACGACACAGAAGAGGCCTCTGGCTCGCACTCCGCGAATGGTGGAATCTTCAAATGCCAAAACCGCAGATGCCGAGGGGCCACTGTATCTTCCAACATCCCAACAATAGGCATAGGCTCCCCAACCAAGTGTGATCACGCTATGGAACAAAACTGCAATAACGATTCAAAGTCAAAATGAGGCTTGAGTAGAACAAGATTCATCAATGAATTATATCAGTTACTACATTCATGATGAGACGGAATAAGCAAATGACAGGTATGATTTCAAATTTGTACAGACAGGTCTTCACAAACATGAATTTGGGAAGATGAATCCATAATGGACACTTTGTCCACTACTAAAATGGTGATCAGTTCTTCCTTCTCACACAACACCAGAACCAGGGTACATCCACTAAAAGTGAGTGGCAGGACAGTTAAAGACAAAAGAAAATATTTCTTTACCCAGCATGTAATTAAACTCTGGAACTCCTTACCACAGGATGCGGTGATGACATCCACTTAGATGTGACCAAAGAGTCAGTGAATGGAGGCATGGAGTCCTTTAGCAATTTAGTATACCGTTAGTCTCCATTTTACTAGGCAGCATTCTTGATACCAAACTGAACTACTGTCACCTTTATGCCCACAAAGTTCTGCATAAGGAAAGTATTGCCAATCAATGGATTGCTGGGCTCCAACTGAATTCGGGCCCAATCCTATTCAACTTTCTAGTACCGATTCCGCAGCAATACAGCCCTGAGATAAGAACAAACATTCCCTTACCTTGAGGAGGCCTCCATGACTGCCCCACCACCACACAATGCAGTGTAAACCCCCCCCCCCCAGGCACAGCTGCATCAGTGCTGGAAAGTTGGATAGGATTGGGCCTTTCATGTTTGTCAACCTCTTTCTGTATGCTTTCATCTGCTCACACAGTCAAACTATGGAGGTTTCCTCTTCTTTTGATAAGCTCCACCAATCAATGGATTATAGAAGAGCTATTTCAGCAAGCCAAATCTGGTGCCTTTTTTACCCTTCAGCAGAAGGCAGAAAGGAAAAGGGTTCAGTCAGGGCCAGCCTGCTCTCTTCTTTAATGGAAAAGATGAGGTGAAACAACATGAGCTTCATTCCTCTTGATGGTGCAGCAAGATTGAAGTTCAGTACATGTTCACTCAGCTCAGTACACTACTGTTCTCTGGAGACAGCATGAAGGAAGAGACTCAACTTCAATCCTTCTAGAGACTCAGGTTCTCATCTCCTCCTCTATAGAATGGAGGAAGGAATGATGGGACTAAGCTGCAATTATGCCCATCACCAGCTACTGTTTTTTTATACACATGTATAGTACACACACTTAAGGCTTGTATTAACCCACGGCTGAGCCCCTAGGGTTCAGGTATTTCAGGTCCCCTCCAGCAGTTCCCCTCACTCTATAGAGACTTGTCCCTGTGAGGGGCCTGTTCCTCTGGGGCCCCTAGGCTGAAGCCTAGTCAGCCTAATACAGTGGTTCTCAAATGTTTTAGCACCGGGACCCACTTTTTAAAATGACATTCTGTTTGTTTGTTTTACAAGACTTAAGTTTTACAAGACTTAAAAAAGGTGATCTAGAACAGGGGTTCGACACTTTCGGCCGAGTACCACCTCTTGGCGCCACTCTCCTGCTGCGTACCACCAGAAGTGATTGGCGATGACATCATCGCCAGTTACTTCAGGGTTTTCAGAGGCCCGAAAACGCAGGTAGGAGGCTCTGGGCGGGTGGGAGGGCCCTTCTCAGCATTCCCGAGAGGCTAGGCCAAAGGCAGGAGACTCTCGGAAGCGAAAATGCTCTGCCAAAAGCACCGCATCAGAGTCAGATTCTGGTGGTCCGGCAGTCTGAGTACCACCAACAGTCGGCTGAAGTACCACCAGTGGTATTAATACCACCAGTTGAGAACCCCTGATCTATATATTTACTTATTTACAAGTAATATTTTATTTATTTATTTGCAAAAAAAAAAAAACCCCAATTCAATCCATTTCTCATAATGCGGTTACCCTAATGAATAGACTCAAAGCTTGAGGGGCTTAGTTATGTGACCCAACCTTCACCTGCCCCCACTACCTGCCATTGATACTTGGAAAAACACACACCAGAAAAACGATTTTATCACCCTATATTTACACAAGCTTGTGAACTGCAGGAGCTCAGCTGCTTGCAGGGCAATTATCAGCTATCTGATTTTTGAATAGCCTCAGGGCTTAAGGCAGTTACTTATCTGATCGGGACCCAGAATTTGAAAGACACTGGCCTAATGGATAATACACCCCTGCTTAAGGTTAAACTACACCCCTGCTTAAGGTTAAACTACATGCAACCTTTAATGCACCATAAACCCTTGCAGGCATAACTTTTCTTCACTTGACAGTAGCCACAGGGACTCCCATGTAGTTTGGTCCTTTAAGTCAGCAGAACTCTGTGTCTAGTAAGCATAGCAGCACATACATCATTACATTAGTCTTTCCACCAGAGGCCAGGCTCAGCTTCCAGCTCACTGTAACTTGATGCAATTTAGACAGCAAGTTCTACTTGTGTTTTGGCATAATGTGGACATAAGAGGTTTATGTCCATTCTAAGCAGCAAAACTCACCTAGGCAACAGGAAGAGCATATTGTATGTAATGCAAGCAAGGTTATGCATTTAAGTAGTGGCCCACAAATGTAACAGCAAGTCTGGATAGCCCATGTTTAGAGGATCACTGATCTAGTCCTTCCTTCCTTCCCTGCAATCTGCCATTTTCGCCTTAATATGTACAATAAAGTTAGGACCGGGAAGCTGAGTGCAGGGAAGGAAGGAAGCTGATTGCAGGGAAGTAGTGGCCCACAAATGTAACCCGATTGATTAAATATTTCTTGAATTCAAGAATGCCCACAGGCAAGCAGCAGGCTATTTTATAGTATCATCCGATAACCACAGGAGACGTGAGGATCTTTTGGTCCCCAGCCCTGCAGTTAGATTCACCCCACTAACCTGAGGTAGCACAGCGTCTAACCACCAACTCCCACTTCCAGTTAGTTTCATTCTGAAACTGGAATGAAGGTTAAATGGCAAGCGGAAAAAACAGAACAGAACACTAAGACAGCTTACTGAGTACTATCCCCACCCCAAATATTCCTGCTAGTCCAGGATCTTAGTCCTTACACTCACACCTAGGCTAGCCAGGTGACCCTGGCATTCATCAATGCATTTACACTGCTGAGACCTCAGGACCAATGCACAAAGAGGGGTGCATGATTCCACTTTATACAGCCTGTGGGTATTACTAAGGTCACTAAGACTGCTGAATATGTTTACATCTAAAGTAACTAAACTGTAATTAGCTAACACATTCTTGTCACTACCCACTGTCAGATAAAGTATGCACCAAATATGTAAGACCTACATAATTCCCCATTACATCCAGTGTATGTTTGGATTTCATAAGCACACTTATGTCACCAAGTCCACCTCAAGTCCACCCAACTTCACCTGTTAGAAGTTTTTCAGGGTAGCATCCTGTTCAACATTCAAGCCAGAGCTACACCGCACACGTCCGGTGTCCCGCCCGCAGGTTCAAACAATGGGCTCCGATTGGCTGAACGAAACACAAACGTGGGCAAAGTGGAGTCCAACTCCACTTTGCCCGCGTTCACATTTCGTTCAGCCAATCGGAGTCCGTTGTTTGAACCTGGGGGTGGGACACCGGACGCATATGGGCCAAGACGTGTGCAGTGTAGCTCCGGCTTGAATGTTGAGCAGGATGCTAACCTGAAAAACTTCTAACAGGTCAAGATGGACTCTTCTCCTTCTTAAGCTACTCTTCTCCACACTCAGAACATCCATGCTAAGGAGGAACCACCACCACTCATGAACAGCTCCCCAAATACCTGCCAGGTCCTACAGTAACCACCAACATCCCCTCCAAAGAAAGACTGCAGAGGGTCAGTGCAACTGAAGCCACGATGGCAAATTCAATACTACACCAAAGCCAAAATATCAGGATTCCTACCAAAAAAAAACCAACGATGGTATCCAAGTGTCCTCAAGTTACAGGAAAGCCACTTGCTGAACCTTCATTTAAAAAAATGTCCAAGGGCGACAAATGGCTCAGCAAACGGTGTCCTAGCTATTTTCTGAGCAAGGCGGAATAGCTTTGAGACCATTTGGTATCTCAACTATGAGCTAGGTGTCAAAGAACTCATTCCCCCACCAGTTTTCATCAACCAGAATAGGCAAGAATCCAATTTACAAGTGACAACCTGGCTCTACCCACATAATACCAAACATAGCCTCCCCATGATGACTTGAAACTAATTCAAAAAGGCCAAGACCAAGCTTCTGACACCTCAAACTATGAATGCATTTACAACAGCATAGCCAAGTGAACATGCCAAATATATAGTATACGTGCCACAGCAAGCAAAAAATGGCTTTGTCTCCAGGCAGCTAATGTACCTTTAGCAAGAACTACAAAAACAGCTTTGCTGCCACTGCATCAGCCAAGACTTGCATTGCTGTAAAACAGACTGAATGCAATATGCCTTGCTCATCTTCTCACTTTCCACAAGTGCAGATGCATGGCATTTAAGTGGTAGAAGAGGAACCCCCAAGACCAGAGGGCAATTCAACTGCCTGCTGGCTGAGCATAAAACGCTGATGTGCTGTCAGGTTAGGCACAAACGATATGGGATGAGGGCAAGAGCACTCACAATCCCATCTCAGAATCAAATTATCTCAGGCCACCTCTGCACACCAGCTACTATGAGGGATCTGTGCTCTCAAAGAGACAAGTTCAACCACCACAGCAGTGTCACCGGGCCCCCAACCTACCCATTTATAGAGTAATCCAAAATATTGGAGTACTAATATTGGAGGGCAAGAGCACTCACAATCCCATCTAAGAACGAAATGATCTCAGGCCACCTGTGCACATCAGAGGCGATGTGCACATCAGAAGTGTCCAATATGTGCAGGACTAGATATTATTCAGGATAGATGAGTTTAACATAGGGTTGAAAGTCACAAGCCATTTCTGAACAGCTAGTACTATATTGCCAAACATGTGCTAATAGCCCAGAATAATAAGACTGAGCAAACTCAACATAATACCCAAGATCAGATTACCCAGAGAGTGTACACTGCACAGGCAATGCACCTATACAATCCTTTGTTTATCCCAGGCCTCAGTCCAATACCATGTTAGATAGATAATTTAGCAAGATCTCTTTACCATGAACTCTTTACATTACAGTCAATTCATTCCTTCTCTCCCAATATTGAGCTGGTGCCATTCCAATAACTAACAGGTCAAAAGGCACTCATGGTTCCAGATCTCATTCAGGATTATATCATGTTGGAACTGGAACAGCTCCCTGTTCTTCGGCTGAGCCTCTCTAGCACTCAGCTGGCTTCAGCGCTATAAGCAGGATGCTGCTGCTAATAGCATTTGTTTCAAGACACACACTACCTTCTAAAGTAAAAAAAATGGCTGGTGGGGCACACGGGGTTAAGTGAATCTGCAGGTTGTGAACCCGAGGATACGGGGGGGGGGCCTATATATAGTGTCCCACTTGGGGACAACCACCCTCAATAAACCAAGCAGTTAACATAGGATAGCCTATTGGTGGGCACTACCAAAAGCTATCTGGATACAAGACATGACTAGAAACTTTCATCCTGCCTACTCCTATACATTTAACACAAGAATACCATTTGCAGCACCAAAAAGGTTTGCTGCTTGTATATCAAGTCAGCAACTTCATGATACAGAAAAGTCTATGACCAAATAAGTACAGCAGGACCTTGCTATTTGTGGGGGATCCGGTCCAGACCCACCCACCCCCGCAGATAGCAAGTTTAGAGTATATTAGGTATTTTAAACCTTCCCCCCCATACCTTTTGGCTGCCAACTGCTCCGTTTTCAGGGCTGTAGCGAGAAAAATCACACTGCTTCAGCCTCTTCCTGGTTGCTCAATTTTCCCCCTCCCTTCCCAGGCTGCCCCATTCAATTCTGACTTTTTTAAAAGGTAAGACAGCGATTTGGGGGGCATTTTTCTTTTTAAAGGCTTTTTTCAGCATACCTTCGCGGATCCAAGACCCGCGTTGAGTCAAATCCACGGGTTCCGAACCTGCGAATAAAAAGGGTCCACTGTATACATCAGATGCAACTTAGCAGCTCTTACTTGCAGAGTTATCATACAGCCACTCATCTTACACGATGGTTGTGTTCCAGAGTCAAAGCGTAAAGCTAAACTGTATGTACACTCTTGCCTCTTTATCAGTACATTCGCTATAAGGATTTTCACATATCCATCCTGCACATTCATTTATTTTATTTACAATATTTTTACCCTGCCTTTCTCCCCAAAGGGACCCAAGGTGGCACATATTAAGACCACCCCCTTTATCTGTACCATGATCAATACAAGGTCTAGGGATGGTGGGTGGGAGGAACAAGTCGCACATGGAGGCAAGGTCTACCTCCCATTTTACCCAATGAGTAAGATATTTTGCTTTGCATGCCCAGGAAGTTGGATCAAAGTTTTGATTTCTCCCCTTGGTAGGACAGAGTTCCAGAAGGGCCCCCTTTCTCAGGTGTACTCCTGCAGGCTTTAGGGGAAATGCTCTTCAGGTCCTTTGGAGGATAAAGCACAGCCCCGGAAAAGGAACCCTCCTTTGAGCGAGACACATTGCCTGATGGGCAGCATGTCTCCATGCTTTCAAGGCATGAGTATTACATGCTTCCTTTTACAGTGTATCTATTTTTGCACTATATTTCTATAAAATATGGGTCATAAAGAGCAGAAGGTGAAAAAACCAATGGAAAAAGTAGAAGAAATAATAGAACAGGTGAAACATGAGAGTTAGTTACTCATAGTTTGCAACTAAAGTGGGAGGTGATAAACCTTGTTATGTGATGCTAGAACATCTGAAAGATTTTCATCTACTTTAACACATTATTGATGCTATATAATGTTATTCCATTTTACTGTGTCATACAGCTTTTTCCTTATAGTATTAGGTATTTAGGGTGATTTTGGAGTGAACTTGGAATGGCTTTGGAACGAGATAATATTCCCATTGAAATTATTTCCATTGAAATTAATGGAATAATTGTACTCATTATCCAGATTTTCTATATAAGGGCAGTTCTCAGGTACAAATTAGGTACGGATAACGAGGGAGGAGTATACTCAAAATTGACTTGAAAATCCCTTACATCTGGAATATACTACTGTCTCTTTAAAAATTGAGACAAAGGCAGGAAGTACTGATTGAGGGAACAGCAGCTTCATTCTCTGATCCCGTGCCAACTGCGTGAAGTTAAATTCAAACAAGTTAACGGCACCTAAAGCAAGGGGCGACTGTACTCTGTTAAATGAAGACTATCAACAAGCTTGTCAGATGAGGAACTAACTTTGATTAGAGATGTACGAAGATCAGCCACAGTAAATAAAGACCCAATGCAGTGGCATTGTCAAAGCTAAATACATATGCAAAATAAAAATGCTCGAGGGGGACAAAGTGCACACATACATGCACACACCTTGGATCACTTGAGTCATCCAGATGACCCAAGGAAGCTCAGAAGCAGTGAGCTATTAAAAAAGACACCTCTAGCTAGACCAAGGGTAGTCCAAGTACCTCTGCCAAGCACTCCCCCATAAAGAAAAAACCTCTGGTTACAGCTATATATTGTAAAATGTTGGATTCTAATTACAGAATAGGGTTGTCCAACTTCTACATTTGGAGGAAATATTCTGTTCCCAGATTTTTGCCACACCTTCGGTAGGCTACTGAAGATCAGATAACATTGCTAGATGGCTACAAGCCATCCATCCCTTGGATAGAATGTTAACGGAGGCCCAGATTCTTACAGCGCAATCCTGCGCAAATCACTGGCAACGGAGCGAGCACTCGCCACCGGATGTTTTTGCAAGCATGCTGGAAAGCACTTTTGCGATGACTCGGAAGTAAGGGCAGCCGGCGCAGAGGATGGTCGCCCTCACTCTGCCACCGGATCACCCCTGCGGCCGCCAGAGGTGGTATGTAATCCCCGGGGGTTGGTGGATTCAGCCCAGAGGGGGGATGGCATCCACCATATCCCTGTCTCCCTCCCAGGCCAGCGTGGCCCTTACACAGTCTCCCCTTTTCTGCCAGCTAAATAGCTGGCAGAAACCCAAGGAGGCCCATTGGAGCTTCCCCGTTTTACACCAGGGGAAGGGGACAAACGTCCCCTTTCCCTGAGTAGACCCCCAGGCTGCTCTGGAGCGCCCTGGAAAAAGGATAGGATCCGACAGGCGGTCCTGGGCTGCCGGCCGGATAGGCAGGATTAGTCAGATAAAGAGCACTATCCCAGTATGCTTCTGGAGATGCAACACTTCATTAATTCACATTTGCACTCAGGTTTGACAATTAGCTAATACCATGCAGCTACCCAACTGCTCATTTGAAATTATAATAGCTTGCTCAAGAGTGAACAAGTTCAACTTGGTTGCTGGCTTAGGTATATAACATATTCGTTTTATAGCAGTTTATCTCCAAAGAATCCTGGAAGGTGCAGTTTAGTGAGGGTGTCAAGAGTTCACTATTCGAGACCCCTAGCACCCAATCACACAACATACAGATTACTGTGCCAAGGTTTCTTTGGGAGAGGGAACGAACTAGTTAACCTGTGATGCAGAGATACTATCAGGCACCCAGTGCCGTTTAACCTATACTATCGTAAATCATTACTGCAGCAAACTTAGTGGGATTTTTCGGGGGGGGGGTCTTCAGGGGCACCATCCAGTGTGGCACTTGGCAACCCGGCACAGAGCTCGGCAACCCAGAAGACTGTCATCACCAAACTCTTCCAAGTTGCCAGGCTTTCGCAGCTGTGAAAGTGTTACTGCAATGCTAAGGGCGCCGTAACCCAGGTACTTTGGGAGCCACTGTTTAAAAAGGAGTTTCCTCTTGTTGAAGGAACAAGATTTATGACAATGGCCTTTTCCTTCATGTCTTTGATCATTAAGAACCCTGGTAGAAGCTATCCATTTAAGAGTGTCCTTTCATTTTAAGCACAAGAAAAAGTTACAGGTGTATGCATGTCATTTAAGCCTTTCTACAACCTTTTCTTTGCCCCATGTTGCAATCTCATTTTACAAGACCTCTTTCTCCATTGCCCCAAAATATATGGCAGAAAAGTAGGCATCCCTGGATTTACAGAACGTTTCTCATTTCTAGGGGCCAACATCAAGTTTCAAAGCAAGGTGACAAAGCACTTGAGTTATTCCCAATGTTGCAATGCTTAGTACGTAACACTAGCCTCATTTTTACATGCCATGAGTATACTGTATATTAAAACAAAGTTCACTGCAGAATGATTAATGCCACTTTGTTACTCTTGTTTTTCTAACCTACCACACATCTACTGCCCATCCATTATTTCATGTCATCTCTGCCCATCCCCAAATATAACCCTAACTGTCTTGCCCACTTGTTTAAGGAAACCATAGATGCAAGGGAGTGGCGACAGGATACAGGTATCTTGCTGTCTTGTGTGCCCCCTGAGGCATCTGGTGGGGCCACTGTGAGATTCAGGAAGCTAGACTAGATGGGCCTTTGGGCCAGATCCAGCAGGGCTCTTCTACTGTTCTTAACCATAACTTCCTCTCTCATAAGCTAGAGAATGTGGACCTTACACTTGGGAATGTCAACCAACCATTCTAGAGCAGCAACCTACAGTGTCTCCTGGTTGGTTGCAATTTTTACTTAGTACAAACTTTTGATATAATTGATGGCATGTGTTCACATGCACATACACCGACAGGACACAAAGACAAGGAAGAAAGAATATAAGCAGGGGAAACCTGGGATAAGGACTCACATGGGGGGGGGGGGAGAGAACCAGGACACAAAACAGGGTAAGAAAGGATATTTGAGGGGGAGAACCAGGACACAAAACAGAAGCACACTGGTTAGCATACAGCAGCCTTGCACCAAGCGACACCACTACAGACAAGGGTACCTCCTGCCGTTTCTTACACCTACTTTTGCCCAAGAAGTTACCCATAAGGTATCGAGTTGTCGACTTTTAAAAAATACACACAGTGAATAAAGAGACACTTTTTATGTTAGAAAGAATAATTCAGTTAATAGTCTGGTCCTATACATGTTTCTTATAAGTTTGTCCCTCTCTGTTTAGTGGGGCATACTCCCAAAATACATATACACAGAGCTTTCTTCATACCCTTGATTGAGTCTGTCAGTCACTTGTCAAATTCCAAAATTGCAGATGTGGACAATAGCCTATTTTCAACTGTAATCATAAAAAGTTAGTTTCATGCTAACCATATATCCTCAGAAGTCCCACCGATTTCAGTGGAGCATACTCCTAAATGATTATAATGTATAGTAAAGCACAGATATAAGCTTTTAACTACATGTTACAGTAGTTAAGTTACAGTTACGTTAATTGAAGGTTAAGTAAACACACTCAGTCCATAATATTTTGTACAAGTCATTTTTAAAAATACAGATCTAAAGCATTTAAGTTTGAATATTCAAAAACTTTAAATTTTTGGCTGCCTTTCTTCAGAAAAGTCTGTACTCAAGGCAATTCACCACACAATAAAAATCAAGGTCTTGGGCACTATTTTGTAAGAGAAACAAAAAAGCACCCATCACCACATTTCCAAAGTCAACGTTTTTGTCAACATCAGTTTATATGCATGTATTTGCCTGCAAGAAAAGTCTTCTTTTGAAGAAAACTCCGTTATGGATGGCTATGGAAGGTCCCTCCCTTTTGCTGCACTGAATCCAGCTCTATGTTTCCCCTTTAATCCCCTTTGTGTGTTTTTTTTAAACTCTGACAGGCTTGACACTGTCACAAGGGTCAATATCTACATGAAGTCATAGTTAGGGAAATCACTTTGTCAAAACAGAATGGGATGTGACCCTAAATCTATATCAGATCAATACTTTCTGCTGATGATCAGGGTTAAGAATGTGAAGATAGTTCCTTGCATTAAGAAAACCTAAAAAAGAATATTAGAACATGGTTGCAGTATGAAATCGCTTCTGAAATCAGAGTCTAGAAACGTTTCTTGAAATGCATACCAGACAGTGAATGCTTTTAGACCAATGCCAAGCTTTCATTTTTTTTCCCACTCTGTAAATACGACATAGTCAGGCCTAGTATGTAGGCCTCTGTAATACAGGCAAGACCTTTGTTCCATACATCGATGTTTTTCCCCAAATCCCTTAACAAAAAACTTTCCACTCTCTCCGTCCTAATGTTTCCTTGTTCCTAATCTAAACTTTTTCAGGTTCCCGATGCCTTTAAAACCCCACTGTGAAGAATATCCCCACCCCGATAGGGCTGGCCATTAAACAGGAAGGAACAATAAAAGTTGTACAGCAGGCAGATCGGCCTTGCAAGGTTGGCGAAAGCCCCGAGATCAGTTTGAACTCTAGTCCCGAACTAGTCGGCAGAAACTCAAAAGCTGTCGGGTGAGAAAGACGCGGATGGGGGAAGAACACAAGAATGTGTATATCTACATACGATGCGTTATGCAAACAAGCCACAAGCTAGTTTCTTCTCGAAGGCACCAGCAACACAAGCCAGCTCTAAAATTACAGGGGTGAAAACAATCTGCACCGGTATTGGGATTCAGTACCGAGAGGGACTCGACTGAACAAGAACCCTTTTCTTCGTCGTTTAGAAAAGTACGCTTTTCCCCTCCCTGTGGCCCCAGAAGACAGGCCAATATGGAGGCAGCTGATCATTTAGCATTTCTTTTTTATTGTTGTGTTTTCTTCCCTCCCCCTTCAAGTGCATTCAAAGGGACTCAGTAGTTCCTTTCAAGGAAAAAAATAAAATAGGCCTCTAGGGAAACAGTGGCTAGTGGGAGGAGTAGGGAGAAACGGAGCAGGGGCGAATACAAATCGAATGCAGTGTCAACACTGACACTGTCTTTTGTATTTAGCAGCCACACAAGCCAGAAAGCCAATCTTAATTTGGGGGGGGGGGGGGAGAGAGAGAGAGAGAGAGAGAAAAGAGAAGCGTTAGGGTAGGCCCAAATCGCGAGAGAATGGGGGTGGCGCTGGTTGAGAGTATGGTACTCTTGTGGATGGAGGCGTAAAGGTGGGGGTGCAGATTCACCCCATTAACATTCCGGGGTTTGGAGGGGAGGAGGAAGAGAAGAAAAGGGAAGGGCTGAATCACGGTAAGCTTCAAGCAGCCATTTGGCCATTTTGTCAGCTCCCATTTCTGCCACCCTGGCTCCTCGTCCACAAGCACCATCCCACCTCCTCCGGAAAAAATCATAATCATAAGCACTCCCCATCCCAATATAAACTCTCCCTTCACTGCGAGGACTTCCCGAAGCCTAAAGGACCTCAAGCCACCACAGCCACCGCACGGAGTCACCGTCTCTTCTCCCCCCTCCTCCGGGCCTACCCCACCACAAGCCTCCTCTGTCATGTTGTACAAAAACAGCCCCTTTCTTTCACCCCCACTTGTGCCCCGGTGAGGAAAGGAGACGGGGAAAGAGGATCCTGCCCCCACAAGGGCCTTCCTCGAGAAAAACAGGCCAGCCCCACCACACACTCTCCCAGTACCTAGTTTCTCCCGACGCGGCTTCCGCAAAAGCGCTCCGTGCTTCTCTGGCAGCTACGGCTCCTTTTCTGTCCTGCCCGGCGCCTCTTCCCTTCAATTATCAGCTGAAACCGCAGCACCGTGCGCCGTCTGCTTCCGCTACCGTACCCCCTCCAGCGGCGTAGGGGGAGGCCGGGGACTACTTTACCCCCAAAGGGGCCCGGGGGCCCCCGCTCTCCTCCCCCGCTCTTGCCAGCAGCGGATGTTCTGTTTCTGCCCGCCTTAGCCGCTCCCTGCCGCGGAGCTGGCAGACCCCTCAAGGATCGGCGACAGTTCTACCTTCCCCGTCCCCCTCCGCCTGTCTCAGACGTTCCTTGGCTGAAAAAGAGGTATCCCTCCGCTGGGGTCGTCACCCCCGGGGTGCGCGCAAAGCGTTGTCCCCTTTGGGTCCGCGAGGCCACTGGTGGCGCCCCCGGGGGCAGTTCCGTCCCCTCAACCCACGACAATTCAGGGGCCTCTTCCCGTCGTTGCGGAGCTTGAAACACTACCGACTTCAAGCTTTAAGAGCGGGTCGACTCCTTTAAGAGGGAGGCTGGGCTTCTAGTGACCTCTCCATACGCCCGCCCCTTCCTGGTTGCCATAACGACGGGCCGCTGGCGTCCTAAAATGGCGTCCCTCCTCCCAGATACTTTATTTGAAGCGCGAGGACAGGCCCCTGCTCCTAGCAAAGACTTCTACCAGGTTGTCGTCACTCGGAAGGATGTAAGTAAAATCTTTCTTCTCGCAGCCCTTAGTGAGATTTTTCTGTCTTGTCACTGGGGATTTGGGGACAAGGACAAAGGCGCAATGTTGAATGTCTTGAGAAGGGAAAGTAAAAATAAGGAATATATATAAATGAGTCTTTATCACAATACGCCAGGACAGGTACCTGTGAGTGTGAGAAGGACGAAAGAAAAGTGAACTGTGGGAAGAGCGCTGTGTACCGAGCATCTGGCCATTTTCGAAGGCAATTCCTAACTCCGGCTATAATCTTATGCCTACTCTCCAGAGCGCAGTTGAACTCAGTGATACTTACTTCTGAGTAAATATGTAGGATTGTGTTGTTGGGAAAAGAATAGATCGTTGTTGACTTGAACCAAAAGCAAATGCTTCAATAAAAATAAGATAGTTCACTTTCTTCCACAGCATTACCTAACCATGTTGCATGGCTGAGCCCTGGTGCCAACATATGTGACTGAGGGTCCAGTCCTATCCAACTTCCCAGTGCTGATGCAGCTGCTGCATTCTGTGGTGGAGGGGCAGTCATGGAGGCCTCCTCAAGGTAAGGGAACAACTGTAAGGGAGCAACTGTTCCCTTACCTTGGGATCGGCACTGGAAAGTTGGATAGGATTGAGTTCTGAGGTCTAATGAACCCTGATTCAAACTGGGCCATGGTTAGAGAGATTTCATATCTGTAGTGTTTGTATTGGCCTATTTATTTATTTATTTAAAGAATTTGTAGCCCGCCTTTCTCTCGAGGGTACTCAAGGCGGCTTACAACATATTAAAATACATATAAACACATTAAAATAATTAATTAAAACAATTTAAGTTAAAATAAACAACCCCAGTGGGTCACCTGCATTTACATATGTTAAAAACCATTTGTTAAAAGGCCTACGTACCTTTTAAATCAGGGGTGGCTAACCTTCCACCATTAGGACCGTTGCGTTCTTAAGAGTTGTGTAGAAGACAGAATCTTGGCAGCTGCAATTGCTGATGGTGCTGCTAAAGCAGCTGCACCTGCTGAAATGCCCTCACCTAGACAACCATTAAAGGGCTAGGAGCATTCATGTTGAAAGGTTGGCCACCCCTGCTTTAAATGAGCAAAGAATGAGTGAGGAACAACCTATGGTGTTTATCCCCTCTCTAAGAAGAAATAAAAACTTTGTTTTGTAACCCTGTATCTTCTATTTTCTGTTCAAATAGAAGCAGAACTAAAGTGATCAAAAATTTGAACTTACTGAATATGATTGTGTGAAAAGATCCACCTACAGAAAATGGGAGTGAAATTTGAGAAACAACATTGAGAAAGTAGCACTTCCACAAACAGGGACGAGATATACACTTTGTTCCTTTCCATACTTACTCAGAAGTAAGTTCCTTTGAAAGTAAGTAAAAACTTTTTTACTTACTTTCTAAAAACGTGTGTTAGGATTGGTGTGTTGGAAAACGTTTGCTAAAACATCACTTTGCAGAGGCCCATGAGCAGGCCGAGCCGTTGCTCACATGCCACCTCAGTTGCGGGATGGACGCCGCTGCAACTCCACCAGTGTTTGGACGCCCTCGCAGTGGCATTGCTAGCCTCTGAGCTGCCCCCCGTGACGTCAATAGCCCCGTCCCCGAGTGACGTCGGCAGGAGCGAAACGTCCCTTGGGGGCTGGGCGGGAGGAGGCCAGGGACCACACCAAATGCGGCGCGAAGGCAGCAGGACGCTGCCACAGGCTCCTCCGAGCTGTTCCGCTGCTGCTGCTGTGTTCTCCACTGCCTGGATTCCCGCTGCCGCGTTCTCTACCGCCCCCACCACCAGTAAACTGCCCCCTCCCACCTGCTGCCTAAGCCTTTGCACCACCCCTGCACGGGCGGGGTAACGCTGGTATCCATCCCGTGTGTGAACTGTGCATGCGCAGCGTCGGAGGGGGGTTACGCAGTGTCCATCCTGCATCCATCGGCGTACGGCAAGTTACACTGGCATAAGTGCAATTACACTGGTGGATCTACTGTTACACTGGTGCAGGAGTTACACAGGATTGGGCTGTAAATGTAATGCATGTCTACTCAGAATTAAGTCCTATTGGGGTAAGTTACTCTCAGGTAAGGGTGTGTAGGATTGTAGCCTTATTTTATAAAAATAGCAGCTCATATCTTTCCTCCAGAAAGACTGCTATAGCAAATTATAGTAAGATATAACATTTAGTGTTTAATTAGACTGTATATGGTTTAAATCCTGTATCTGATACCTGTAAAATAATTTAATGGGCATATATGTAAATCCAGAATATGTGGCAATCCATTTGAGAGCAGGATTGTTTTATATGCTGATCATAGGTAATTATATTTTTTTGTCTTTCTTCTTCTTGACACCTCTGTCCAATGAGATATAATTATTGGGCTAAAAACAAATTGAGAATATTGTTCGTTTAGATTAATATAGCAGGTAGGTGTATATACAATAGAACTTCCTTATCCGCGGATTAGCCATCCTTGGATTTGACTATCCACAGATGGCCATCTGCGGAGGAGGGACTCCCACTAGGGGCGGGGGGGAGGCACCACAGTACCTTATTTAATAGCTGCACAGGCCCGCTGCCCACTTCTTGCCTCTCACACTGCTTTGTACACTTGTAAAATGCCTGTAAAAAGAAAAAAAAAGCGACCTGAAGCGTTTTCCGGTCGCGTTCTTTTTTCTTTTTACAGGCATTTTACAAGTGTACAAAGCGACGCGAGAGGCAAGAAGTGGGCGGCGGGCCCACACGGCTCTTAAATAAGGTACTGTGTTGCCGGCGTTATTCCCCCACCACCACCACAGACTTGAGTATCCACGGATTTTCACATCTGCAGGGGTTCTGGAAACAGAACTCCTGCAGATTCGAAGGGCCAACTGTATATGGCGCTGTTTTGTTTACTGCAGTATAACAGAGCCAGGATGGTGTAGTAGTTCGGGAGTTGGACTTAGACCTGGAAGATCCAGGTTCAAATCCCCACTTAACCATAAAGCTTCCTGGATGACCTTGGACTGGTTGCTATCTCTCCACCTCACCTACCTCACAGGGTTATTATGAGGGCAAAAGGAGGCGACAAACTATGTACACCACCCTGAGCTTCTTGGAGGAAGGGTGGTATAAAAATGTGAAAAGTAAATAATTGATGTCCCATATCTGACCACACTGAGAGATACTTGAACTGCTTGGATTCTATGGGATCCAGGGTCCTGAAAGTTCTAACCCTGAGCAGTGATCTACCCACATAGCAGAGAACTGGAGAGAAAGTGTTCTTGCTTTTCTCCTTTGCCCCATAAACTGCTTCTCCTTCACAATCAATTTCTCTCTCTACCAGGTTAGGCTGTAGCAGAACAAGTGCTTCACAGCAGCTTAGTAGGGGAGAAATCCTAAGTGATAACAAGCCAAGTGAATCCCTATAAACATTTTCTCAACATATTTCTGGTAGTATGGAAGAAGAACCAAATAATGAAATTTCCTTTTTCCTTACAGTCACTTTCCTGCAGTTTCAAGGAAGAAGGAATGCAAATCTATCATTCCATTTCAATCTTATCATTTTCATGCTAGAGGAAGGGTTTGTCCAAAACTAAACTGCCATCAATATTTCATAGTATGCAGGAGTTAGGACTCACAATTTTAGTTTGTATGGAACTTGGGCCATTATCTGGGGTTGGCAAATCATTTGCCACTTTTTGTTTAGGAAGAAGTTTCCTGAGTGTAGCCAGCAATAAAAGTGTATCCATTAGCTTCTACCTTGATTTTCACGTTGTTGAGATACAGAAAATATTAACATGTAAATGTGTCTGTGCATTGTACTGTATGTATAAATATAAGTGCTGCTCTGTTTAGATTCAGCAAACAAGTGGGCATAATTAGAGAACCTGATCCATATGGCCTATTTTCTGGTCATAAATATACAACTTAAATAACTGGCCTGTAATAAAACAGTTTCTTTTTGTGCAGGAAAGAAATGGCCATAGCCGCCCCCCCCTCTCTCTGTATAAATAAATAAATAAATATCCAATTATGCTTAATGCTGACATCAGTGGTCCAAACAATTCATAAGCAGCCTTCTTCAGTGGCATGCTTGCCCCCCCCCGTGGGGTGGGGGCCGCCACCACAACACATCCCCACAGCCGCCACACGCCCCACCCCTCGGGCATGTGATGTCAGTGTAGCACACCACCGCGGCACGGAAGCACCCCACCCCAGCGGTTTTTGGCTCCTTTTTGGAGCCAAACAACACCAGGGAGGGTGGGAGGGCCAAACTCTCAGCCATTCTCGGCTGTGATTGAGGAAGCGCCGCTTGGGGCCCACCGCACCAACCGTGACCACGCCTCTGGCCTTCTTTGTATTTGACTTGAGCATAAAATATCACCCCATATACACACTCATGTCACACATTGGCTGTGTATACAGTAATCAGTCATCCTGTACCCTTGGCGGCACAGGCTAAGCTTATTTCAAACCAGAATTTCTTTAGTTTTTTTCTCAATAAATAAAAAGTTTAGTCTTGATTTATACCCTGTTGTCAAATAATTGTTAAGACTTGGGTGCATGTTAACATTTTTTTAATCCTTTTGGAAAAGTCGGAGGAGAAATTCAATGACCAAGAAAGGTGGTATATAAATACTGTGTGTGTGTGTGTGTGTGTGTGTGTGTGTGTGTGTGTGTGTGTGTGTGTGTGTGTGTCTTTAAGAATATAATTTGATTACTTTGAGTAGTAGCAAATCATGAAGAAAAAGAGGAATAGAAAAACAAATGGAATGGAAGACAGTTACTGCAGGCAGGTTGTTCCAGATGGTGAGGTTAGTTTGATGTCAGATCAACCATTCATTGTGGCTGAGACAAGAAATAGAGACAAAAAAGTCTAGTATGTTAAGTTTAAGTACCATAGACTCATGGTTGGAAAACCAGGGATAGTAATGATAGAAATGTAACCAGATAATGTTTCTACTGTATGTGTAATTAATATTACATCTGTCACCTATTTGATTTTAGTAGGCATTTACTGTGATATTTGGAACATTTACCTCCAAGTGCATATCGTCTATGAAACATTTTTCTTCCCATAACAGTTCTGTTGTTGTTTTTCGTGTGTCTCTGTCTGTCTGTCTGTCTGTCTGTCTGTCTGTCTGTCTGTGTGTGTGTGTGTGTGTGTGTACTTTTAATGTATCTACTTAATTACATGTGTACTGAGATTTCATTAACCTGTTTTCTTACCAACCAAACCCCCCCCCCCCCGGAAGTGTTACCTAAGAATCCACTTATAAAAATAGCTAACCTATTTAACAGATGTTCCATTGCAGTCAGTTGGGTTCTTCTACCTGCTACTTCCTATTATTGTTCTTGCCTTAATAGTAGATTGTTTCTCTATAGCAAATTAGATATAAGAATTGTCCCATATGGAGATAATTGAAATCAGTTGCCTGCACGTTGCCTTTGCTGCTCGGAATGGCTCTGATGGTGAGTGGGCGGGACCATTGAGTAATGCTGAGTAGACCTGTGCCCAACTTATAGTACTGCCCCCCCCCCAGGAATGCCACTGATTGCAGTCTTGGACCATTTAGCCTTAAAAATTTCAATAAATATGTGATTATGACCAATATTTACAAGTCTGCTGTAAACTCTTCATAGCTGAATAAGATTTCATAATGAGTTTCCCCAAACCTAAAACTCAAGCCATTACACCATGCTAAGTAGTATGATGCTTCCACAGTTTAAAATGCCATTTGATGCTCTCTACTAAAAGTTAAATTATATGCAGTACATTTAAGAACTTACGTTATTAACGGCACAATTCTACGAACAGCTTGGGCCATAAGGCATGTTTGCGGCACCTGGCAAGTAGGCTGCAGAGCACTGCAATGAGGAGCCGGGTAAGTCCCACTCTGAGTGGCACTGGGGTGGGGGAAGGGAGGAGGGACCAACGACACTGCCACACAGTGTCATTCCCCCTTCCAGGCCCTTTCTGCCAGCACGAGCCTGCTTGGTTCTCTACCAGCTAAAGAGCCAGCGGAGACCGAGTAGCCACATTGCAGCGGCTGGGGGGTTTACCCAAAGTAAGCGGTCAAATGTCCACTTCCCCCAAGTAGACCCCCAGCAGGGCCCTTCCCCTGATAGGATGCAGCTTGGGCCGCTTTTTAGCTTTTATGAAACAAGATGATTATTACATTTATGTAAAATTTTGGGTTGGAAATCTTTCTTAAGAGATTTCTTCACTGAGGTGCTCTAAAATAGTGTTAACAATTAAAGGAAAACTCAGGGTTGTCGTTAATACACAATTCCTTGAAAGAGTTTAGATCCTCTACTAGTTTAATGATAGCTTTTGCAAAAGGCCAGCAAAATATCAGATAAGATTAGAATAAACAGAGCGGAACCAATGAAACGCTCAAAAGCCTAATGTCCGTCCTTTTGAAATACAGTACACATAGAACATATATTGAATTAATTCAAATCACATATGCGAGTTTGTCTCCTTTCAACATAGATCCAAATTGATAAGATTTCCCTATCATGGGGTCTAACAGTGACTAAGGATGGTGGAGGAGGGAACTTTGCAGGTTTTAATAAGGTGCCTTTATCTGTCTTTTTTTTTTTTTACAATTTTGAAAGATTTACAGGTGTGAGTGTGCCATACTCATTGTGCAATGTCTTTATCCGAGGAGTTTACCGAGAACATAAGAAGAGCCTTGCTGGATCAGGCCAAAGGTCCATCTGGGACATCTTCCACTTTCTCACAGTGGCCAACCAGATCCCTTTGGGAGATGTAACTACCCTTCTGCTGTTGCTTCCCTGCAACTGCTGTTCCATATAGTGTGAGTGAGCATATAGCCATCATTGCTAGTAGCACTGACAGACTTGTCATCCATGTATTTGTCTAATCCCCTTCTGAAGCCATCTGAGTTAGTGGCCATCACCAGAACTTGTGGCAATGACTTTCATAGATTGTTTTTTCTCTCTTCCATATACTGAATATAGGTATGTGAATATGGGTCTTCTCGGACTTTTTGAGGAAAATTCTATCTCTTGCAATTAATATCTTACTCCAGCTAAGTGGTCAGAGGCACTTTTTTTAAAGTGTTGACTCCTATATTTAGCAATATTTAGTTGTCCATACATACTCATTCCAACATAGTATCCATCCAAGTGACTGTAAGGTGGTATCTCATTTGTGCTTTTGTTTAGTTTGTGAACCCCTTTGGGATAGGAAACCATCTTCTTGTTCCTCTACTGTGCAAACCACTTTGATAATGTTTCTGTTGAAAAGCCGTATATCAGTACTGTATTCTAAATAATAATATTTACATTGTTATAGTGGAACAGCAAAAGACCTGCAACAGAAATTAGTAGATTATAGTCCTCATAGACCATATAGTCAAGTGCCATGATTTTCTGATTTAAAAAAAATTAATTATGCATCTGTGTAATCTGACGGTAATTTTTGTATTTAGCATCTGGCATATCTCATTTAAAGCTTACTTGAAATTTCAGCTCTATAAAAAATTTTGTGCATTCCATTCTTTTTTCGAACCCATGACATTCAGAGTCTGCTATGTTGTTGTTTTTAAAGCGCTCAGTTTTGAATGGGACGGGTTTGAGAAGAAAAACAGGAAGTTTTTCTTTCTGGCTCTCTCTTGTTTATGGCCAGTTCTTTAGACCTACATTGCTCGCAGACATGCTTGCTTGTACTAAGTGCTGGCATGATTGGAATGCACCTGCGCCCTTCTTTTGTGCATGCATAAGGCTGTGTATGGAAGTGAGGACACTACATTTGGGCAGGCAACACCACCGTGCACAAATGTAGTAGAATGTCTGAGGACCAGATTTTTCCCTATGGGTGGAGAAGTCAAGATTGGAGGCTCTTGGGGGCCGGATTGCTCCTGGCCCTACTTTTTCTACTTCTGTACTATGCAGTTTTCTGTATTTGAATGTAAGCCTTAAACCAGTGGTTCCCAAACTTTTTAGCACCGGGACCCACTTATTAAAATGACACTCTATCAGGGCCCACCTAGCTTTACAAGAATTTTAAAAAGGTGATCAAGAAGAAATGCTGTAATATTTTTTTTATTTAATACTATCTGCAAAAAACTCGATCCATTTCTTGTAATGAGGCAGCCATAATGAACAGCCTCAAGGCTTGAGGGGCTTAGTTATGTGACCCACCCTTCACCTGCTCCCCCTACCTGTCATTGACAGACCTGAGGAAAAACACACCATAAAAAGACACTCGGACATTTATCTCCCTATATTTACACAAGCTTGCAAAATGCAGGAGCTTAGCTCTTTGCCGGGCAATTAGCAGCTATCTGATTTTTGAATAGCCTCAGGCCTTGAGGCAATTAGTTATCTGAGCTTTCCATCACCCTTGTTTTCATTGGAGGCTCTGCAGGACCCACCAGAAATCGGGTCGTGACCCACCAAGTGGGTCCTGACCCACAGTTTGAGAAATGCTGCCTTAAACAGTTGCTAAATCATGCTCCCTATTTTACTTAGGCTGCAATCCTATATTCATTTTCTTGGGAATAAGCCCCATTGAATACAATGGGACTTGCTTCTGAGTAGACATTCATAAGTTGGTGCTGTTAGAAGAGCATTCTATCAGTGGAATCCTGCACAACATTCCACG
This sequence comes from Plestiodon gilberti rubricaudatus, assembly GCA_026170595.1. Lineage (NCBI taxonomy): Eukaryota > Metazoa > Chordata > Lepidosauria > Squamata > Scincidae > Plestiodon > Plestiodon gilberti. The sequence continues at coordinate 29,957,518 of JANXHW010000003.1, read as the reverse complement.
ACTGGCCTAAAGGGCCAGCCGTGGTATCCTGAGGCCATTTCCAGGCAACACCTCGGGAGAAGGAGATGTTTGTCCCCTTCCCCGAGTGTAGGGCTGCCTGGGGCCTGTGGACCTCCTCAGATGTACACCAGCTCTGAAGCTGACGTACATTCGAGGTGCCAGGGTAAGGCCGAATCAAGCTGGAAAAGGGCTTGGGTCGGATATCGGCAGAGCGCAGTGCCGATATCCCCACCCTCCCCCAGCCCGGTTTGGTCAATGGCCCCCCCTCCCTCACCGCCTGGCCCACCCGCCCCTGCACCAAACTGTGCAGGACTTACCTCCACCGGTGGACCCTGGGTCCGGAGGGCAGCTGAGTAAGGGCTGCCAGCCTCTACTCTAGAGTCATCATAAACATACTTTACGGCACATTTGTGATGCCTTGGAGCAGCGTAGCACGTGCTATGCTGCTCCAAAGTTAGAAAGGATTGGGCTGCCCATCTTCTGTTTACCTTTCCTGGGATACTATAATACTTCCATTAGTGTTCTTTTTAGTAATTAGTTACTACGATGCCTTTTTGCATTTATATATACCTGCATTTGTTACAATATTGCCTAGTTCCTGTTTTTATTGTACAGTATATCAATTTTTATGATGCTGATAGGGAATGGTGTTGTGGAATCGAATCCTGGGAGGCAATCGGCTAAAGATCTTTGTGAGATGACAATCTGGACAAGACTTGTGGGGAAAAAAAGTTTTAAAAACCCTCAGAACTTGGTTAATTAATTTTGTTCTGAACTACATGATCCATTTCTGAAATAATAATTGCTTATGCTTGTTCAGACTTTCAGGCAGTGTAATCCCAGCGTCTCAAGCTCCCAGTTCTACCAACTAAATGTCAACTAACTGAAGATACCGCTTTTAGTCTACCCAAACTTGAAATATCTTCAGAAACTGCTGGCAACGAGTAATTCATGCACATTTTCACAAAAATGTAAAGTTTCACAAACATTTTTTAAGCTTTAGCTGGACATTTATAAAAAAAAATGCCTTTTGAGAACATGGTTGTGTGGTAGTGTTTGGAACACAGTGGGAAGAGCAGGTATTTTGTAACAATGCAGGCAACTGGAAAGGTTGGAGTAAACGGGAAATGAGTAAGACCAAATTGCAGGAAAAGGCAGTGATGAGTGAACGTGGGAGGTGTGGCTATAAAATCTTTTGAGAGAGGATTGGTGATATGTCAGGAATGTTCGTGTTTGTCTGCCTTGTTTCCACAGGGGATTTTTTTTTTTCTATTCAGCCAGCACAGGAGTCTCATCTCGTTTACATAGGTTTAACAGCATTGGAACCTACAAATTCCAGTACTGTATCTGAAACTTTAATTCGCTCAAAGTCTGCACTGATATTCCACCTCCTTCATCTTTTTAACAATTCTGTGTTTTGCCTCCTTTTCCACAGGCTACTTTTGATGTTACTAGAATAACCAATTCTTTCTTGCTTAGTGATGATGCTTTTAGAGCCATTTTTAATCCGTTTTGTGCTTTTATAGCCGTCTAGTGCAATTTTTATCTATAAAGGAAAACATTAAAAATGATTTTATATCATTGATTCAGCCATTTGTCCCCTATTAGAAATATTTTTCTAATTAAACATATATGTTTAAAAATCCACTTATTAATTAAGAGTATGCCACCTATTACTATTTGTAATCAACACATCACTTATTCTTGCATTGGGTAATGTTTATTAAGTAAACATAGCTATATTCTAGTATGCTAATTCTGCAGTTTAAAAGGAATAGATATGTTATTAATTGTATTGATTCTACATTGCAATGATCACTGATATTTGCTGATACCCATGTCTTTTTGAACTATAAATTACCTGTATCATGGAAGTTAACAGTGGAAATGAAGATTGCTCAGATATCCCTAGAATATCTTTTTCTGTAATTGTTTTGTTCTGTTTGTGTTTTGTATTGTGTCCCGACGATGCATTTTTCTCTCACCAAAATTAAATAAAAGAATAGGCTTGAGCCATCCAGAGTTATGTATTTTTAAGTGAAGTAGATGTAAGCACTTGCTTGACTCATTCACTCAAGTCAGTGGCCTGGTTCAGACTTAATTGGGAAACCATGGTTTCCTGTTATGTAAATAAGCTTCTTTGAGCTGCAGATCAATGCATTCCCCCCCCCCCCCTCTCTCTCTCTCTCTGGTGTGAGCTTTGTAAGTCACAGTTCCATATTACGTGTAAACTTTGAAACCATGGTTTGATCTTGATTTGTTTTTCCCAAACTCTGGTTTGAAGTAAATCACTTAAGTTCAGACAGAATGCCTTCCCTTTCCTCCTCCTCCTTACACACAAAAGGGGGGGGAGCCAGTAACAAGCCCACTGCTTCAGAGGCTCATTCAGGTAGCAGAAAACCATGGGTTCCTGTAGCTTCTGAGCTGGAATAATGAGATAAAAGTGGTTACCTTTCTATAGATTGTACCTAATACTGTATCTCTTGGACACTGTAGCTTTACAAATAATAAAAAGTGATAGTTCACAGATCCTTTTGAATTTCTCTAAAATGTCTGCCATTCTGTACTGACCGCAGAGGCATCATTAGGGGGGTAGGGGGCCCGGGCACAGCGGTATCGAGCTCAGAGGGGGTGCACTGCTGCCGCAGTGCCGCTGAATTTCGGCGGCGGAAGCAGTGCACCCCCTCCGGAGCTCAAAAGCAGCCAGGTGGTGCACTCCGGCGAAAGCAGCTGGGGGGATGGTGCACTCCGGGGGGGGGGGGTAAGAATACCGCGTTCATTCATGCACACACATCCCGGGCGGAGGCTGGCCAGACGCATTCTTCCTGGCTAGGAAAGACTATGCTGGAGAGGTTGCGCCTGCCTCCAGCAGGCTGCGCCAAACTTGCTGCAGCCTCTCTAGCTCCCTTAGTCTCGCTGGCTGGAGGACTCACTGTTCAACAGTTGTGTGGTGATTGGACCAGGGAGAGCATTGGTGCTTCCCCCATTTCCCCCAGATCTTCCCCCTTACCCAGAACCAGAAGGATAGACTGCTCTACCACCATAATGACAAGCTTAGGCAGAGAGAGACCCTCTTTGAAAACTTCCCTCCCAGTTACATGGCAGATCCCACAAAAGTCTATTCTGTAACCTGTATCCAGTGATCCAGGAAGACTGGGATAAAGCTCTTATCGAATTCAACCAGCAACAGACATGTGGAGAGTTAAAACATAAAAAGAGCTTATTAAGAATAAAAGGGAGATGGTAGGCCAATACAAGGGGGGGGGGCATAAGCAGACTTACTACTATTAATAATATTTCTATACTTTACCCCTGCTAACTGGGCAAGCAGGGGCGTAGGCTGATATGGGGCCCTGGGGCAGTGGGCCCCAGGGCGTAAGGGCGGAGAGGCTCCTGGGGGGGCGTAGAGGGCCTCTGGAGGGGCGGGAGACATCCTAGGTTTCGGTTTTTTCTTTCGTTTTTTCCCGTTTTTTCCCGGGTTTTTTAAAGGTTTTTTTTAAGAAGTAACGGGGCTTTGTAGTTTCCCCCCCCCCTTGCATTGCAGCCTTGCCTAGCAGCCCAGGAGTCCTGATTCACACACCCCCCCCCCCCCAGAGGGCATTAAGGGGCAATACACTTTCAAGTTTATTCTGCAGAGCAAAATTCACAAAATTGATGTTTGGAACACTTTCAAGTTTATTCTGCAGAGCAAAATTCACATCATTATGAATGCCTCATCATGTGTGCTGCTGGAAATGGAGACAGGAGGTACAAAGTGGACAAGGAGGCTTCCAAACTGAAATCAAAAAATCCCAAAAATTTGCTGCGCGGCTGCGCTGTGGGGCGTAAAGGATTACGGCCGCGTGTTTTTATGGGGGGGGCGTCAAGGGTTTGGGCCCCGGATCAAAAATGGTCTGGCTCCTCCTCTGTGGGCAAGAGGCACTTTTTCAGTTGGTCCTTCTCTTATATTTAGCAGGGGGAGAGTAACTGCCCCCCTTTCCCCCCAGCACAGTGTCTTTTCTGGTGGCTGTTGTTTGCTGGTGGTGTTCTGTATCTTTTTTAGATTGTGAGCCCTTTTGGGACAGGGAGCCATTTAATCAGTGGCGTCATTATGGCATGGCAGGGAGTAGGGCGCCTGGAGGGGGTGACATGCCGGGAGGGTGACCGCAGGGAGGGTGTTGCGCCCGAGGCCCGCTTGACGAGCCGCGTCTTCTTTGGCGGCTCAGCCGCTTCTATCTAGGCCAGGGCAAGGCTGAAAGCGGCATGTACACAGTGCCGCTTGAAGCCTTGCCCTCAGAAGGGCCAAACGAAGACCCAATCATGTCTTCATTCGGCCCTCTGAGGGCAAGGCTTCAAGCGACATTGTGCGCATGCTGCTTTCAGCCTTGCTCTGACCTAGATAGAAGCGGCCAAGCCACCAAAGAAGACGCAGCTCGCTGAGTGGGCCTTGGGCGCGTCGCCCCCTCCCGGCGTGAGTGGGAAACAGTGAGTACCGGGGTGACGTGGCAGTGGGGTGTGGTGTGACGCAGCAGTGGGGGGGTGAAGCGGCAGTGGAGGGTGACACAGCCAATTTCCTACCCCGTGATGTGCCGAGGCAGCCAACTTCCCGCCGGGGGGGTGACACGCCGGCTCATAACGCCACTGCATTTAATCATTTATTTTGTCTGGAAACTGCTTTGTGAACTTTTTGGTGAAAAGCGGTATATAAATGTTAATAATAATAATAATTATTATTATTATATAAAAAAAATAATTCACAAAGAGGTTTGCATAGCAAAGCATGCATTGGAAGTGCCCAGGTGGAGGTCTTAGGCAATTGCAGGCAAACTTTTAAAATCAAAAGTGCAATCCCTTGTTCGCCTATCTCACTGACACCTAAGTGTACTTACTCCAGCATCTGCTTTCAGACTCTTATTACACCCCTGTAACCCAGGAGTGGAACTGACAAATACTGGTTCATGCTCTGAGGTGCTAGGTCAGAACACATGTTTGATCTTAAGTAACCTAAGTTCAATGAGGTCATTGTCCTGCCAGACATTTTACAGACACTTAGGCAACCCACCTCATCTCTTGGCTAATCAGGTGGGTTTGAGTGCCCAATGGGCTGACTTATGCCAAACTTAGCAGATGGGCTGGCTAGGTGGTATTGTTCTTCAAATGCCAGCTGACGGAGACAAACAATACACAAAACAAGCTGTGTGCCTGTGCACTGGCGTCACTGCAGGGGGGGGGGCGGATCTCTAAGTTCCTCCATGATCTGAGCCTCTGTTACATGGAGGAACGAAGCGCCCCGCCCCCGCGCCTTCCGAGCCAGTCAAAGTGGTTCTGGTTCGGAAGGCACGGTGGCGGGGTGCTTCGTTCCTCCGTGTAACGGAGGCTCGGATCACGGAGGAACTTAGAGTTCCACCCCCCTGCAGTGACACCAGTGTGCCTGTGTGATCTTTCTGCAATGGTGACAGTCTCGATGTGTCTTGGCAAAACAGATTGGAAAAGACAGCTCAAGGGAAGCCCAGTCATCACAACTTGAAGGTGAAGTTAATATATTAGAACAGCATCAGCACCTGCTTGCTATGGGCCCTCTGGCACAAGCCATGTTGAAGAGTCCCCTATTATATGCACACGTGTGGGCCTGTAAGAGCACACACATGTCAGCTATCATTTCCCAGCTTAGAACCCAGAACTCTCCACTGCAGCAACTGCTTCCCCCCCCCCAATTAAGCAACCTGTGGCTTACTAGACAATAGGAAGGTGAGCAGTCTCCATAGTGGTCAATCTTCTTCCCCAGGCAAGGAGCCTTTTAAACATTCCCAGATGCTCCAGCACCCAGCGCCATTTCAAGTAGTCAGCACAAAGAAGGAGAACAGATCACTGCAGCTGCTGCTTCCTTCACCATTGTCAGGTAAGCTATCAGACACTTACTAGGCAGTGGGTGGAGAAAGCAACTAATGAGGCATGGCTGGGCACAGGTGTGGGCTCCAGCAATGGCATAGGTCTTCAGACCATGCCCGGTCGAACTCATCGTGTGACTCTAGCCATATATGAAAAGCTAATCTGCTCTATTTAGGTTTTCATATTTGAAAGACCATCTCTTTGTTCTTAAATTCCATAGGAAAATAAAATGTCCGTGCAAAATAAGTTGGTCACAGATGCTGGACAAGGCCAGCCCTGTATCCCAAAATATTAAGAAAATTGGTAAAAATGTTATTTCCTCCTTCAAAATCTTTCTTGGAGAAGGATGTGTTCTACATTGTAATTCTGTGCATGATTTTGTTGTTGTTGTTCAGTCGTTAAGTCGTGTCCGACCCTTCGTGATCCCATGAACCATATCCCGCCAGGCCTTCCTGTCCTCCACTATCTTCCTGAGTTCGCTCATTTTCATGTTCGTTGCATCGGTGATGCTGTCTAACCATCTCATCCTTTGCCTTCCCCTTCTCCTTTTGCCTTCAATCTTGCCCAGCATCAGAGTCTTCTCCAGAGAGTCCTCTCTTCGCATTAGGTGGCCAAAATATTTGAGTTTCAGCCTCAGTAATTCCATTTTGTTCAATGGGGTTTGTTCCCAGGTAAGTGTGTATAGATTACAGCCCTAGTCTCAGGGTATTTATGCTAAAATTCTAGCATGCTAAAGCATTTTAATTCAATTTCTATATTTTTCCTTTTATATTCCTTCTATATATTGTCAGCTGCCATGGATGGTGGTTGTCAAGCAGAAAGGTAGGATGTACAGTACATTCAATAAATAAACAAATTATATTATCTTACCTTAAAATGTTCATGGAAAATTGTTTGGTTCCATTAAAAATTCACTAGGTGGCATTAAAACCTTTGGCACAGCTGCAGACGATCATTGGAAGCTCCTTCCAGTTATGGATGCACTACTTTGGATGTCACCCATTATGAGCATCTTGTTTCTGTCCAGTAGAATGTTAATTTAGAAGTAAGTCATCCTCTTTTGTTTTTGTGCTTCTAAGCCTGCAGTCCTATGTATATTTCCCCGGAAGCAAGTCCTATTGAACATAGTAGGACTAAGTTCCCAACAAACAAGTTTACGATTATAAAACTTGTAAAGAGGCAGGCATTCTTCAGCTTTCTCACTACTTTTCCATAAATATCATTTCCCGATCCCTCCCAGTAAGTTTTGATTTTTTTTTCATTAGTAATATACCATATATAAAAGTCCAGTTGGTTTGTGTGTGTTTTTTAGTTTCCACCCCTTTATATGTAAGGGTAAGGCTAATGGAAATTAGAAAGTGATATTGGCTAGCCATAAAGCATTGACTATAACAGTCTATAACAGGCTTGTAAGAGCAATGTGCACATGAAAGCAGGTTTTCACATGCAGAAATCTCTCCTCTGCTGGGACCTGTGCACCGAAAAGGTGGTGCGTATGTAATTCTCAGCTTTGTGGGGATAAGAACATAAGAAGAGCCCTGCTGGATCAGGCCAAAAGCCCATCTAGTCCAGCTTCCTGTATCACACAGTGCCCCCCACCACCACCAGATGCCTCAGGGAGCACAAGACAACAAGATAACCTGTTTCCCATTGACACTCCCTTGCACCTGGCACAGAGAAAACCTACTTCTAAAACCAGGAGGTTGCTTATGGCTTGTAACCTGTGATGGTCTTTTCCTCCATGAATCTGTCCAAACCCCTTTTAAAGGCATCTAGGCCAGGTGCCATCACCACATCCTGTGGCAAGGAGTTCCACAGATGAATTACACGCTGGGTAAAGAAATATTTTCTTTTGTCTGTTCTAACTCTCCCTCCACTCAATTTTAGTGCATGTCCCCTGGTTCTGGTGTTGTGCGAGAGGGAGAAGAATTTCCCTCTATCCACTCTCTCCATCCCATGCATAATTTTATAAGTCTCAATCATGTCCCCCCTCAGGCGCCTTTTTTCTAGGCTGAAAAGCCCCAGACGCTGTAGCCTTTCCTCATAAGGGAGGTGCTCCAGCCCACGAATCATTCTGGTCGCTCTTTTCTGCACCTTTTCCAATTCACCTATATCCTTTTTGAGGTGTGGTGACCAGAACTGGACACAATACTCCAGATGTGGCCTTACCATCGATTTGTACAAAGGCATAATGATATTGGCCGTTTTATTCTCAATCCCTTTTTAATGATCCCGAGCATGGAATTGGCCTTCTTCACAGCCGCCGCACACTGGGTCGACACTTTCATCAACCTGTCCACCAGCCGCACACTGGGTCAACACTTTCATCAACCTGTCCACCCCAAGATCTCTCTCTTGATCCGTCACAGACAACTTAGAACCCATTAGCGTATATGTGAAATTTTGGTTTCTTGCCCTAATGTGCATCACTTTGCACTTACTTACATTGAAGCGCATCTGCCATTTTGCTGCCCATTCTCCCAGTTTGGAGGGATCCTTCTGGAGCTCTTCACAATCCCTGCTGGTCTTCACCACCCGGAAAAGTTTAGTGTCATCCGCAAACTTGGCCACCTCACTGCCTATCCCCGACTCCAGGTCATTTATGAATAAGTTGAAAAGCACCGGTCCCAAGACCGATCCTTGGGGCACACCGCTTTTCACCTCTCGCCATTGTGAAAATTTCCCATTGACTCCCACTCGCTGTTTCCTGGTCTTCAACCAGTTCCTAATCCACAAGAGGACCTGCCCTCTTATTCCCTGACTGTGGAGTTTTCTCAGGAGCCTTTCATGAGGGACTATGTCAAACGCCTTCTGAAAATCCAGATATATAATATCCACGGGTTCGCTCGCATCCACATGCCTGTTGATCTTTTCAAAAAATTCTAACAGGTTTGTGAGGCAAGACTTCCCCTTGCAGAAGCCATGCTGACTCTCCCTCAGCAGAGCTTGTTCTTCTATGTATTTTAAGATTTTATCCTTAATGAGACTTTCCACCATCTTCCCTGGAACAGATGTTAGGCTGACCGGCCTGTAGTTTCCCGGGTCCCCCCTCCTTCCTTTTTTAAAGATTGGCGTGACATTAGCTATCCTCCAATCCTCTGGCACAGTGGCCGTTTTAAGGGACAAGTTGCATATTTGGGTCAAGAGGTCAGCAAGTTCATTCTTGAGTTCCTTCAGAACTCTTGGGTGGATGCCATCCGGGCCTGGTGATTTATTGATCTTTATTTTGTCAATTAAGTCTGAGACTTCTTCTCTTTTAACCTCTATTTGACTTAATTCTTTAGTCAGGGGAGACCGTTCCGGCAGCGGTATTTGCCCGAGGTCTTCTGCCGTGAAGACAGATGCAAAGAACTCATTTAATTTCTCTGCAGTCTCCAAGTCCCCTTTTATCACCCCTTTCTCTCCCTCACCATCTAGCAGACCAACCATTTCCCTGGCAGGTTTCCTGCTTCTAACGTATTTGAAGAAGCTTTTATTATTCCCTTTTATGTTGCCTGCCATACGTTCCTCAAAGTCTTGCTTGGCCTACCGTATCATCTTTTTACATTTCTTTTGCCACAGTTTGTGCTCCTGTTTATTTAGGGCAAGACTTCCATTTACGGAAGGAAGCTTCCTTGCCTTTTATAGCCTCCTTAACTGTGCTTGTTAGCCGTGCCGGCATCCTCCTGGACTTGGTCGAGCCCTTCCTCCTTTGTGGGATACACTCCCGCTGGGCCTCTATGACTGTTGTTTTAAACAGCCTCCATGCACTCTGGAGCGATTGGACTCTTTTTACCTTCCCTTTCAGCTTTTTTTTAATTAGTCTCCTCATTTTGGGGAAGTCTGCCCTTCGGAAGTCAAGGGTTTTCGTGTCAGATTTGCTCGGCACTCCCTCCGACATGCATGGCGAAACAGATCGCAGCATGGTCACTGTTCCCCAATGGTTCGGTAACATTTACCTCCCTGACCAGATCTTGAGTGCCACACAATATCAAATCCAGAGTCACCTGTCCTCTGGTCGGTTCCGTGACAAGCTGCTCTAAGGCACAGTCATTTAACATATCCAGAAATCCAGTCTCTCTTTCATGACCTGAGCATGAATTGACCCAGTCGATGTGAGGATAATTGAAGTCCCCCATGACTACAACCCTGTCTCTCGTTGACACCTCCCTGATTTGCTTCCTCATTTCAAGATCCCCTTCAGGTTTTTGATCTGGAGGACGGTAGCATGCCCCTACTATTACATCACTCTTTGAGCCTGGTAATCTAACCCACAGTGATTCTACGGAGGAGTCAGAACCCCCCTCCAGCTCTACTCTGGTGGATTCTACCCCCTCTTTGACATAGATGGCCACCCCACCTCCAACACGCCCCTCTCTGTCCCTCCTATAGAGTTTATATCCTGGAATTGCAGTATCCCACTGGTTCTCCGCATTCCACCAGGTTTCTGTTATACCTACTATGTCAATGTTTTCCCTGGCCACCAAACATTCCAGTTCTCCCATCTTTGCCCGTAGACTTCGGGTATTTGCATAAAAGCACTTATATACCTGGTCCCCCAAGAAGGGCTGCATGTTTGCACCTTTCCTGCAGCCTTCTGTCCTGCTAGACTGGCTGTTATGTCTCATCACGCTACCACTCCCAATTCTTACTCTATTACTTGACTGTTCCCCATCCTCTGCACCCTCATTCCCTAGGGATGAGGAGTTCCTAACCAGATGCCCCTCGGCTCCTGTCGGCTTTCCCCCAGGAGTCAGTTTAAAAGCTGCTCTGCCACCTTCTTAATGTTACGTGCCAGCAGTCTGGTTCCGTTTTGGTTCAAGTGAAGCCCGTCCCTCTTGTACAGGCCTGGCTTGTCCCAAAACGTTCCCCAGTGCCTAACAAACCTAAACCCCTCCTCCTGACACCAGCGTCTCATCCACGCATTGAGACCCCTGAGCTCCGCCTGCCTAGCTGGCCCTGCGCGTGGAACAGGTAGCACTTCTGGGAACGCTACCTTTGGGGTCCTGGATTTGAGCTTCCTACCCAGCAACCTAAATTTGGCCTCCAGGACCGCCCGGCTACATTTCCCCACGTCGTTGGTGCCAACATGCACCACAACCGCTACCTCCTCCCCAGCACTCTCTACCAGCTATCTAGACGAGAGGTGATGTCCACAACCTTCGCACCAGGCAGGCAAGTCACCATGCGGTCCTCACATCCGTCACAGACCCCCCTCTCTGTGTTCCTGACTATAGGGGGGTCACAGACCCCCCTCTCTATGTTCCTGAGTCACCCACGACAAGAAGCCCCCTTCACCCCCTCCCCAGAGGAGTATCCATAGTGCGACTGGATACGGGCCCATCACCTGAAGAAGGGGTCCCCACTGTGGGATTGTTTCCCTCTTTTCCAGAGCGACGTCCTCCAGCCCTGAGACTCCCTTTCCTGGCAACTGAGGAGCTGGCCAACTGAGGGTGGGACGATGCCTCCATGTCCCTAGAAGTCTCACCCTGGTTCCTCTCTACCTGTCTCTGCTTCTCCAGGTCAGCAACCGTGGCTTCAAGGGAGCGAACCCGTTCCCTGAGAGCCTGGAGCTCTGCACCGAGCACACACCCATGACTTGTGCCCAAGAGGCAGATAGTCATACATGTGACACTCAGTGCAAAACACTGGATAGCCCCCACCCCTCTGCTGGCTGTCTGACTGCATAGCTTTTGAGTGTAAGTTATGGATTTATCAACGTTTGGGTACCTTAATGTTGTTGAAGCTCTCCTCTCTTCCTCTCTCCTCTCTCCTCTCTTCAAGGGAAGTGCCGGGCAGTGTGTGGGGCCTGGCTTCCTCGCCCCGCTGCTGAACTCGCCCAGCTGCTTAACTCGCTGTGTCTTTTTTACCTTGCCACTTTGTCCCAGTGAGCCACTTGGTCCCAGTGAGGCCACTCGTGCTCCTCCACCCGCTGGATATAGAAAATTTGAGAAATGTCTACTAAAATTTCAGAATCTATTGGTGAATGTTTAGTAGCTGAGAGGCAAAATTTTAGCATTCCATAATTTTTCTCTCTCTTTGCAGCAGCTGCTCCTGAGTAGTTTCTACTACTCATTTCCTTCATAAATTATGATAGAAATGGGGCAGGACAATGATTAAATTACATGAAGTATACCTGCTACTGTTCTTAATAGCTATGTTTTATTATCGGCATTGAATTCTGTACTACTTCATTTATTCTAATTCTCTGCTTTCAGCAGAGAGACTTTAGTAAAAGACTACTGAGACTTCTGAGTTTTCAATACCTGCATCAACCCACCTCCACCTCAGGGCAACCTACATAAATGTTTCTGACTCCTTTAGAGTGTGTGCCAAATTGGCCTATCCCGACCTGTGGTTTTACCACACCTGTCTTCCTTTAGCAAAGCAGTTCTGAACTCTCTGTTAAAGTACATGAACTGCTAGATAGTGCTGTATATATTGCATGCACACCCTAGGTGCCAGAGGAATTTGTTCAACAGTTCATTGAGGAATATCATTTATCTAACCAACTACAAACAAGCAGTTCTTTCTAGTTAGTTCATTTCCCCCAAAAACATTAAAATTAACTTCTGGGTCCTAGCTGAGGTAAGAGCTCAATGGTCTAGCAAGGTTGACCCAATTCCAGCTTCTCTCCGCCTTGCAGTTGCAGCAAAACGGTTTGCCTGTGATAGCATTAGAGCAGAACTCACTGGCATTCAGTGTCTGGGTAGAACATTTCTTGCAGGGCACAGTTTAGTGGAGCCTTCACCCTTGGACAGCTATGAGTATGTTGGCACTAACAAAAGAGTTAAGGAAGAGGTGGGAAGGAGGTTACTCAGGCCTGAGTTCTGTCTAAATCTAATTGCCAACCACTGTTAAGAGTTATTTGGTATAATCTGCAACGTTGTTGCAATGTTTCTGCCAGCATAACATTCACTAATGACATTGATACACCCAAGATGCTGGTGCAGCATCGTCTTTGAAATTTGTCAGATTAAATACTGCAATTTATTTCTCAACTTCACCAAGAGCACTTTATTCTGTTGAATTACTGCCACTTTGGGGTGGTTCATACTTTGAACGATTACAGTAATGCAAGAAGAAGCTACAGTCCCCATCTGGAGCCACCACTTCTCATAAGGAGCACCACCTTGGGAGTGTTGACCAGCTACAATCCCTGTTGTGATCCTTATGTATTTGCTAGGCACTTGTGTGGTGATCATTGTAAGTGTAAACCAGCACTTCAAGCAATGTTTATCAAAGACTGGTTTGGAAGTAAGCAATGGTTCCGTAATGTCAGAGTAATATTTGTGTACAAAAGGCAGAATGGCATTTACATGTTCGGTCTTGTCATGGTCTTCTTCAGAATGTTGGACTGAATATTGATTTAAGGCTACACCACGGTAGAGCTTTTTATCGGCCTACTACTGTCATCTGTGCTCAAGGTTTCCTTATTCACTGCACTGTCAAGGTTATCTCAGTGTCAGAGGTTTCTCCATATACATATCTCCACTGTACATGTGTGTCATGTTCCAGCCCCCAGATGCCTGGAGACTAGGGACAGTCTCTGAATAGTGGTTCAGAGGAAGGAGGAGACTCAACTGATGTGGATCATCAGGAATCTGCCTCAGGGATCCTTCAGATTTCAAGCCAGCTGAATGGAAAGCAGTCCAAAGGAGAACACTATGCAGGCCACCAAGAGGAAGAGGGCAATTCCTGACTCTACCTCTGAGGCCAGAGGTTCAGACTTGAGCAAGGAAGTAGCATCTGCTGCTTCAGCACCTACTTGAGCTCCTTAATTCCTCAAATGCCTGGCAAGAGACAGAGGTTAAACTGAGGTCATCCAGTGATACTGGATTGCATAGTTCCAAGGTAGGGAACTGTGCCTGATAGCTCTTGGCTTAAGAAGCTGCTTGGAAGGCCTCCTTTGCTATTTCAGTACTGAAACTTTTGTTTAAGCAACTCTTGTATTGTTTGGGAGCTCTTCCGGATCCTGCAAAAAACGACTTCTCCCTAGAAACTGGTGTGTGCTACCTGCTGACCTATATAACTTCTACTCCAGCCAAACCCTACCTCCAACCCTGCTCTCAGCACAGCCTGTGCAAAAACAGTATAAAGCAGGCCACAATATTTATCAAATGAAAAAATATTTATATGTGAAGGTTTTCCGTATTTACAGCAGAACACACATCAGACTTTGGAATAGTATTTGCAATTTGAATCTGAAGCAAGATATCGGATTTCCGGGTTTGCAAGCCATGTAAAAATGTACTTTGTTAAAAACAAGTCTAAGAACACGTAAAAACAGTCTCGGAATGAGTAAAAACAGTTTTAGAACACAGTCATGACGTTTCGTCCACCATACGTGGACCCCTCCTCAGGTAAGCAGCCCACAAGGCTGTAGGATGTAATATACATTCTAAAACACAGTATATTCCCGCTGGCACTGGCAGCCACACGGACACATGCCTGAGCAGGTACGTCCACGTAGGGTGGGGCGGTGAGGGGGGCAGATTGGGCCTGGGAGGGGGCAGGATCAGCCGCACCAGCACACACCATATCTTATCCACCTTCCTGGGCCTGATCTGTCAACATGGATCATGCTGGCGTCACTGTATCACCGCATGGGAGTTGAGTTAGGATTAGTCTGCTAGTTCCCATGGCAGAGTACTTGGGTTGGAAGTGCTGTAATTGGCTACAATTTAGCCTGTATCCTGTGTACTGTCATAGCAGAATAGATAGGATGGTGGGAGCAGGGCAAGTTGGGAGTTTTTGTGGGGTTTTTTTTTTTGTACTCTGCTGATTTCTGTGGATGCATTTACACATGCACCAACTCTAAAGTCGGTGTAATATTACACCAATGTTTGAGAAATGCTTGTCATCTGGAAAGGGTTTAAGATATGCCATCTGCCAGCTCCTTCTTAACCCTCCCAGGTCCCACCATGTCTCTGCCATATTTGGAGCCCTGTGCTGGCTGGAATTGCGATGATGATGGGGGTACACTGGTACAGAGTTGCATCTAAGTGAAGTTACATAAAGTTATGCCAGTGTCCAAAGGTTAACATATCCTGCAGCATCTCACAATCTCAGTAGCACCGCCCTTTTAAAGTTTGCAGGTGGGTCTACAAAACAACAGCAGCATAGGCTGGGTGGAGAAACCATAATGGACTGAGTGTTTATACTACCTGTTCTCCTTCCTCATCAAGTGTTGAGAATTCAGGTCATGCTGAAGAATCCTAAACAACAGATGTGTAGCAGATTAGGGAACTTTGCACAGAAAAGAGTGAACCCTGACAACCTTGCACTCAAACTCATAGCTTTCCTACATCTCCACTCTTCTCCTCTCATACTGGTACCTTACCAAAGGTTCTAGCCCCACCTACTTTCTGGATATGTTGTTATGAGCCAGAGGCTATTAATAAGAGCATCAAACAAGTTAGAGCTGTTTCCAAATAGACTTATAGTCAGCCGTCTGTCAGGAATATCTGCTCTGTCTAGAAGAGTAGCATTGAAACCAGTGGGCTAAGGCATACTCAACAACCAAACTAGATGATACTTTGGGAGATCTGTGACTGGATGTCCTGTAAGAATTCAGTCTGCAGTTTTGGGGACAGGCATTTACTTTTCTTCCCACCTTGTATTCTCATATAGTCCCTGCATGTTTCCCCCTGCAGAACAAATTGCTTTAGGGGAGGAAAATTCAGATTTGAACAATGGGTCAGGGGCCAGGGCAGTGTTGAAGCCCTGTCAAATTTGGAACCCTGCATGGCTGCTTTTAACTTTAAAAGAAAAGAAAAAATCCATGGGAGATCCAGTTTTGGGTTTTCCGACAACTTGTCCAGTTTGGCCTTAATTCTGCATGTGCTTGGGCTTCTTAAGAACATAAAAAGCAGTTTCCTAATTCTTTCTCTGCTGTAGGAAGATACAAATGGAGGCAGTTCATTCATATGTACATCATATGTACATTTTGTCAAAGCAAAGCATAAGGGTGGGAGTAGGGGGGACTATTACAGACAAATTATCTCCTAATCATTAGGATTTTATGATCACTGCTGTGCTGACATATGCTGCAAATGTTGCACATGACTACACCAAGAAGTGCAAATGAATATTTATAATTATTAACTCTATGCCTTATATAATATGTGTGTGGGAGGGGTATGTTTATTATTTTATTCTTATGAGCCACCTTGTGCTTTCTTTTGAGTGGAAAGATGGGATATAAATTTCCCAAACAAACAATATAGTGTGTGTGTGTGTGTGTGTGTGTGTGTGTGTGTGTGTGTGTGTGTGTGTGTGTGTGTGTGTGTGTGTGTGTGTGTGTTAAAATAAACCTTTTCTTCTTAAAAAAAATCCCTAAATAAACTTATGAATCTGCTTTTATACAGAGTCAGACCATTGGTCCATCAAGCTCAGTTTGTTCTGTATTCCCATTGCAATGGTTATCCAGGGTTTTAGGTGAATCTTTCCCAACCCTACCAGGAGATGCCAGGAACCAAAACTGTACTTTCTATATGTAAAGCAAGTGCTTAGTAGTAAACTTTAAAGTGCAGAAGCTCGTCACACACACACACACACACACACACACACACACACACACACACACACACACACACACACACACACACAGAGTACCGTAGCCATACCCCACTAACAGCCCAATCCTGACTAATTATCTAGTGGGTGGCCCAGGCCGCCTGCCGGATCCTATCCTTGTTTCGGACTGATCAAGATCGGCCCAGAGGTCTACTCAGGGGAAGGGGACTTCCCCCGGTGTAGCACAGCCTGGCCCCAATAGGCCTCCTCGGATTTCCACCAACAGTTTAGCTGGCAGAAGTAAGAGGAGGCCATGTAAAGTCTGCACCAGCCCGGGAGGGGACGAGGATATGGTGGCCGCCATGCCCGCCCCCTCCCAGGCTGGATCCACCAACCCCTGGCCTCCCTTGCCACCCGGTCTTCCCCCACGCCCACCAGGGGATCTCTTACCTCCTCCAGCTGCCACAGGAGCAATCTGGTGGCAGAGTAAGGGCTGCCGGTCTCGTGCTGCCCTTACTATAAAGTCGTTGCGAACGTGCTTTATGGCACGTTCACGACGGCTTCCGGCAGTGGAGCACTCACTCCGCCGGCGGATATTTAGACTGAATTGCGCCGTATCACAATAGCAAAAAAAAAAAAATCAGATTTAAATTTCTTCATTGGAGTGTTTTCTTCTCCTGCTCTCGTTTATTGTTCATTCAAAGATCTATCTCATTTCATCCCAAACTCTTGGAGTGAATTTCAATTGTTTTAAAACAAATTTAAAACATGGGATTAAAAATATTCCAAATAAACATAAAAGATATTTGAGAACACATCTACTACTGTGTTCAGTAGATCTTATTCTAAGGTAAATGTGCAGAGGATTCTAGCTTTAACGTAATACAAGCTACATACTGACTTTTTGTATGGCTACTGACTCAGGTAGCCTTTTTGGAAGTCATGTTACCAGGGGAGCTGCATGGGGAATTTATTTAATAAGTGTTTCCCTTGAGAAGGACACAGGGTAGTCAGTCCTGCCCCTTCCAAGGAAAAAGGAGTGAAGTACGGTAAATGTGTAAAGTAAAACGCAAAGTGAAGGCAAAGTATCAGTTCCATTTGATAAAGGAATCTTAGACTGAGTCTAAACCAGTTCTGTGCAGAAAAATATGGAAATGCTGCCTTGTAAATAATAGAACGTGGATTTATTAAGAAATGAACAAATATAAAAATAATCCTTCCTGATACTTGTGTTTTGTGTGCCTGACCATAGTGTAATATGAATGTGTATTTAGGGTGCATCTGAGGGGAGAAAGAAGGAAAAATATGGATTTACAAGGAAGATATTGCACAGGGCAAATCCTAAGCTTTAGAAGAGGAAGGCTGGGGATGCGGGATGGAGAGAAAACCAGGGCAGCAAGAAGCACAATTATAGTTACCTACCACCAGAAGACAGTCTGTCACAAGTCTTGGTATGCTAGGTTCCATGCATTGTGGGGCAGGGGATAACTCTGACTCAACACAGCAACCAACAAGGGAGTTGTTACATCAGGTAGATGGTACAGTGCACCTGACTGACCAAAATATCCCAATATTTATTGTAATTTGAGCTGCTGCTTACATGCAGTCTGGGATAGATATACAAAATTCCCTATCACATACTGGTAATTCCCTTGGTCCAGCCTGGCCAGTAGCTTTTTCCTTATTCTACCTGAGTTTCTCCAGGGCATGGGCTTACGAATGTCTTCTTCCTACTTTTATTGTTGGGTGTGTCCTTATTCCTGTGAAGAAACAGGTGGTGATACACTGGCTGCCAACTATTTTTAGGGTTGTTTTTTTCTGTTACTGACCTCCTGTGGTCTCAAGATATCAGCAAGACAACATGCACACTGCATACACCAGAGAAAGTTAAAAACACAGACTGTATCTGACTTGCCATTTCTACAGATGCATGAGTCAGCATGTTAGGCAGTGCAAGAATTCTAGTGCATATGTGCTACACACGTGCTACACAGCAGCAGTTCCTGTTGCAAGGTATCGCATGCTTCTTGTATTGTGAAAGACTGGAAGTTTGGCACAGGGCAGTTTTATTTTGCTAACAATCAGAGAGCTCTGAATTTTTGCACTACGTTTTCCATGCTCACCAGTTCACATTTGTATGAGACAGTATGTTTTAAATCATGAGATGTGATGGTCCAAGGCAGCGGTTCTCAATTAGTGGGGCGCGCCCCCCAGGGGGGGCGCGAGGCTCTGTCAAGGGGGGCCCGTTTAACCTCGACCACCTCCGCACGCTCCGAGGCCGGCTCCCGGGAGCCGGCCTCGGAGTGTCCGGAACGGCCGGCGCTCCAGGGCCTTCTGAAGACCCAAGCGTCAATCCGGGTATTTTTCGTGTTTTCGCTCATGCGCAGAGACGAAAACGGTCTGCGCATGAGCGAAAACACGAAAAATACCCGGATTGACGCTTGGGTCTTCAGAAGGCCCTGGAGCGCCGGCTGTTCTGGACGCTCCGAGGCCGGCTCCCGGGCCGGCCTCGGAGCGTGCGGAGGGCGACGCGAAGGGGCGGGGGCGGCACCCCCCAAAACCATGTGACTGGGGGGGCGCGAAATGTCATGCCCCTCCTAGGGGGGGCATGACAAAAAATAATTGAGAAGCACTGGTCCAAGGAAAGGTAATCGGCACAGGCATTTACAGACAGAGTCACATACGTGCTCAGCTTTGATGTTTGTTTTTTAATCTTGAAAAAACTGTTGCAAACTTCTCTGGAAATGTACAGGGTGAATAAGAGTATGTTCATTGACTCCAGTGAAGTCATGGGCATTAGCCAATAGGTCTATCCACAGTACTTGTATGCATCTTTTAAATCTGTCTCTCTTCTGATTTGAGGAACTGGGTTTTTTCCCCAGCCCATTCTTAGCCATTGCAAACCAGTCTGACCAGAGTGTACATTTGTATTGCAGGCAACAATGGCAGTAACAAAGCACCCGCCATTATTCTGATGAAAATATTATGTCCATTTTCAGCCCAGTATCACGGTAAGATCTTCATTGGAGGCCTTGCTCTGGGTGCTGCTTGCCAAACCTCTGAGGGCTGGAATTACCAGGAATCAGCCCTCTTCTATGATGGTGCACCATTTGCAGCAGTTCCTTCAAATAAGATAAATGGGAATCCTTTCAATACATTGAGGGAGACAGTAAATTTGCATTTTTAAATGGCATTGTTTCTAACTACAGTTCACTTAACCATGACTTTTGAACTGAGGAGGAGGAGTTTTTTTACCAACAGAAAATGGGACTCTAAGTTTTGAGGGGTAAAATTCCCTCCAGCACTAGGTAATGCTCCCAGTTTGGCCTCAATTGATTTTATCCTAGTGTGATGCTTAACTTGTCTCCTCCTTTGAGAATTTAAAGTCCACATTGTTGCTCTGCCTTTTTTCCTGTTCTCTACCTTGGATGGAACCTGTGTGTTTCAAGTTAGTGCTTGAAACTGGACTAACTCCGAGTCCCAGACTTCATCTTTCCAGAATGGTGTGGGGCAGGAGGTCAACCATTTTTTGCTTCCTTTGCCCAAGCAACCCTCTGTGTGTACTGAAACCATATTACACCCTGCAGAGGCTGGTTTGAGTCTGCATGAAAACCTCCCCAACTCCCATCTTTTGCCTTTACAAATTAACAGACTATTGGGGAACCTACAACATTTATCCACTATTCCGCCTCCTCCCCCGCCATTTTGCTTACCACCAAACCTGATGAAGAATCCTATTAGATTTGAAAATTTGCTGTTTGATACCTTGCTACTTTTGGTTGGTCCTAATAAAGGCATTACTCTACTTTGAAATGTGTTTTGGTAATAGCTTCTTATTTTCTTCTGTTAATCTGCTCATAATGCTAATGTTTTTGCAGATCAAAAACGATGAGACTCCTTTAAATATCTAGACAGCCAAGCAGGCTGTTAGGAACATAGGAAGGTGTCTCGTTCTGAGTCAAACCCATTGGTCCACCTTGCTCAGTATTGTTGGCTGTGATTGGCAGCAGTTTTCCAGGGTTTGGGACAGGAATCTTTCTCAACCTGGGACCTTCTGCATGCAAAGCATGTGCTCTACCAATGAACTATGACTCTCCCTGTTACTTCTCTTAATGGTTAGTAACTGTATTAAAAATTATCACATGTTCTTATATTCAATTTGCTTTATAATTACTTCATTTCTCGTATGCTTCTTACATTGGTTCTTTGTTCCTAACTAAATGCAAACATTTGACCAAATGATATGCTGACTTCTGGTATGTCTTATTAACTACCATTCTACTAAGTTAAATTTGCAACTAAACTAAATATGCAACTTTTTTAACATGCCAGTTGATCCTTTTTGTATTCCATAAAACAGGTGTGTATATTAAAATAGCACACTGATATACCTGACTAGTCCTGAATGTTTCTGACCACCCAGTCCGCACCACATTATAACATGCAGCTTGTGCCAACAGAGGCTGCACTGCATGCTAGGGTGGGGGATCAAACAGCCTGCAAGAGGCAAGTAAAAATATTTTTACTTAAAGTACGGTAAAAAACATTTTTATTTCCCCTCTCCCCCGGTAGGCTGCCCAATCGCCTGTGGATCTCATTGGAATCTGAAGAGAGAAAAGGGATCGGGAGGGTTCAAAAAGAGGGGATAGAATCATTGCACAAGTTGCTGCTGCTGGGTCCACCCCCTGCCCTAAATCTCCCCGGGCCCTCCCCACCCAGATCACACCTCTGCCACCAGCTTACCAGTGCAAATGGACACTTCTGGAGCTGTAAAATATTGATTACTTCAAAAGCTAATTAAAACACACATGTGAATAAAATGTCTTTAAAATTCACAATTAAAATACAATAAAAACATTCCAAAAAACTTCTATCGCATGACGTTTCGTTCATTATCCATGAACTTTTTCAAATGCAAAAAACGCAGCCTCAGTAGGCAGGAAGATGGTAATGAGATACCCATCGCAGTCCTGCTACTTTTAAAAGAAGATTTTTGGCGCGCAAATCGTCAGTATTTGCTGCTGTACACCCCATGCCATTGCCCATTGGCAGCAGCCTGGCAGCACGCAACAGTGACCCAGATTTTGCGCTGCTGGAAAGTGCCCTGCACTTCTGGAACACAAGTTCCAGCAGTGCAAGGCAACCGTAGGATTGGGCCTTTTATTGCACAGTCTGGGTTTTAAAAAAAAATCTGTTCTTGGCACCTGTTGCAATCTGTACCAACTTCACAGTCCCAAAGCCATAAATTCTTCCTTCAAATAAACAAGTTGTTTAATAATAATTGATTGATTAATATACAGTATTTATATACTGCCTTTCTTGGTCATTGGATTTCTCCTCCAACTTTAATTCAAGGTGATGTACATGGGCAGGCTTTCTAAACCCCAAGGGGTTTTTACAATATAATGTTCTAATCTTTCGTAGAACCCTTCATTCTAGATGTTGCTTTCACAGTCCAGCTTTCTCTCTCTGGCGTTTGCCTCACCACGCTTCAGCTGACAGGCAACCTTGACTGTCACTCAAGTGCTGTAGCTGCAGTTCCACTCCCCCACAGAGGCTCTGCAACTTATCAGCTCGGCGTGCCAGCAGCTCTCTGACAGACACAGACACTTCCGACCGTCTTGAACTGCTGTCCTTCAAATCTTCAGGCATTTATGAGACAATCGCTCTATCAGCTGAGCCAGACGTCCTGCCCATGGCGTTTACTGTCTGCCAGAGAGGCTTTTGAACTAGGAGAATAATTTAGGTAGCACAAAAGGAAATAACAAGAAAGGGCTCCACTCCAAAGTACAAAGTATGTACATGTGTATCTTCTATGAAATCACAGGTGCAGGACTGGACAACTATGAGTCACTAATAAGTAGAGATTGTATAATGAAATTGAGAACTGAAAGTTCTTGTTTCCATTCCTTAAAAGATTAGTACAGTTCCCCTGGGGGTAAGGGAAAACAGGGCAAACTACATTGCAAATGGTAAGCCCCAGGGTGAGCTCCAAATGCCTACTGTGGCTCCTTGCGGGAACACAAATTGCTGCTTTGAATGAAGACTGATGCCAATCCATACTTTTAATAATGATTTCATTTTCTGAACAACACAGTTCAGCTTTTGCCTAGGAGACCTGAAATGTGAGCCATCTCTTTAATCAACCTGATTAAAATGTAATTTGATCATTTTTCTAAGAACTTAGTTTGTCTTACAGCAACACTGGGAGAAGACATCAAATATATAAACCTCATAGTCTGTTTTAATTCTGGAGTTGGATAATTTACATATTAACCAATTAAAAAAGTTGATTGAGCCATTGGTCTCTATATTCCCAGGTAGATCTCTAATTGTTTAGGTTTATTTCTCTTAGTTAGTAATAAATATGTATCTAAGATTACAGCTAAATTCTTTCTGGTAACCACTAGAACACAAGCAAAAATTGTAAATGAGCATATGTAACTATTTTGGAACAGCTGGTGTTTTATACAGGTCCAACCTCGATATCCGCGGATTTAACTCAACATGGATCAGGTTGGGAAAAAAGTCAAGTCAAAGTTGCTTGTCTTTGTACTGTACAGTACTGTACCTTTTGTAGTTGGAGGCCTCTGTCTCCTCAATTTGTAGGCAGCCCCCAAAGCATAAAAACATGGCTGCACCTCATGCAGGCACAGAAATAGCCCCTGGAGCCATAGAAGGGGCTCTGTAACCTTGCGCACATGGCGCAGGCGCAGTAAACGTAATATTCCTATGTCTTCCCTATGTCTTAGTTAACTTCTGTACCCAAGTGTTAGGCTGTACTGCTATTTGCATAAATGTATGCAATTTGTTCAAGTCTACACAAAATGCATAGATTTACACAATTTGCGTAAAATTATGTCATTTCTGGAAAAACGTCATTTCTGGCTTCTGAATCAGGCATCCGCAGATTTTCTCAATCGCAGGGGTTTGGGGAACCAAACTCCCACAGATACCAAGGTTGAACCTATATTTCTGTATTATGGGGTATATGGTGTTTCATAAGTGTTGTATGACTCCATTGTGTACTGCAATGCAATATTCTGTTCACGCTACTTATAGATAATGATGACGAAGATGATAATCTCCTAAGTTTCTAAGAAACCCTAGGGTTCTACAGAACAAAATTTTGCAAATAATAATCCACTATAATAATCCTAAACCTTAAGTGCGTCTTATGGAGCGAAAAAGTGCGTCTTATGGAGAGAGAAATACGGTATTTGCTAAGAATCACACCTGAGCACTGCCAATGTCCAAGCTATTTTCCAAGTCTATCTTATTCTTTCCTCCTCTATTGTCCAAACCACCCTCCTCCATTTGTATTTTTAATAAACTCTTTTAATGTTTTAACTCTTTACCTGCTGGTTGAACTCAATCAGAGCGTGCCCCATTCCTTCTGGACCCTGGCCAACATGGTACAGCATAGATGTGTGTGGAATTAACCATGTAATTGGAAGGGAGGCTTTTGGGGACGGTCTTTCTCTGCCTGACTTTGTCCTCATGATGGAGTTACTGGTCTTGGCCTTGGCATAGGAGCAGATTAGGTGGAAGGAGAGAGGCAATGGCATCAGGGTTTCTCTCTCTCTCTCTCTCTCTCTCTCTCTCTCTCTCTCTCTCTCTCTCTCTCACACACACACACACACACACACACACACACACACACACACACACACACACACACACACACACACACACACACACACCTCTTTATTAGAGTTCCTAGGTGGAATTGCAAGAATAGGTATTATTTTAAAATTCTCAGAAAGAAAAAAAAAATTCAGTAGCTTATGGAGACGGCTTCTTATTAGTAGCCTTATACAGTTATACCACACAGCAGGTTTATTAGTATCAACAAGAGGCATTGGACTCTTGAACATGCCGACTCCTCTAGAGTTTGGCACTATGGATGTTAGTAAAGAAATAAACACAGCCTTTTGGATTTCTTTGTAGTTTGTCTAGAGGAAAATTGCATCCGTTGAAGCAATTCATCATTGTTACTAGCACAGGACCTAATTTTTATTGCATTAATGTGTGAGCCATTTTGTGCTATTAAATATTTTTTAAGTTGAAAAGGTAAACATGCCATAATTTATTTGTAGTATTGGGTAAGAATTTTTTTTATTGTAGGCATTTTTCTCAAGTGTAAGTTTCCTTGACAATAGCAGTATGATACTATGATTATTATTTTTTACATCTTGCTATCATAATTCATCTTTAGCCTTTTGAAAAGAATATTAAGACCCTGATTTTCACCAAAAAGGCACAGGCGCAGGTAAAGGAGTTACTCCACTCCAGTTTTGTTGATGTCTTTTTTTCATTGAATGCCTGGAAGCTAAATTTCTAGAATTACTGGCTCTTCATGTAGCTGAGGAGTGGATGGAAAATTTGATCATTCTCATCTTCCAGACATGACATTACTAGAGTTACAGCGCAATCCTATGTAAAGATGCACAGCTGGCCATTCTGGGCTACCCCGGCACTGCTAGGCTGCACCTCAGGAGAAGGGGACATGGCCTCCTTGGATGCACGCCAGCTCTAGAGCTGGTGAGGCAGTGTAAGGCCGGCGCTGGCTGGGAAGGGGCTTAGGATATCCCTGCCAATATCCCCGCCCTCTCCCAGCCAATGGGCCCCCTCCCTCATCGTCCCTGCCAGCCCTCCCACCGACCGGTGTGGGACTTACCTGCGGCTGCCAGCGTTGAGTTCCGTGGCCTAGTAAGCAGTGCCAACCTCCACACCAGCACCATTTACTCCTGAGTCGTCACAAACGTGCTTTACGGCACATTTGTGACGCTTTAGGCTGGCGGAGCTAGAGCAGGATTGTGCTGTTAGTGGCTGATCTGGTATAGGGGGACAAGTCTCCTATCACATATTAATGGTATTATGTCTGGAAAGAACCTTGCATAGCTTTCATCAGTATTGCTGTGCTGAATTAACTCTTGTCCCCCAAAGCAACACAGCGGGAACCAATGCAAGAATGTATACTTGTCATTCGTTTCCAGAGCAGTGGGTGTGCCTGCCACCCCTAAGGGTCTTTCTTTACACTTCTTAAGTGGCCATTGTGTGCCACTTTTTCTGCCTATAGGTACTGGGGTTGATGATGCATGCTTGCAGTATGTTTGTTTGTTTGTTTGTGACATTTTAAACCCACCCTTCCTCTAAGGCGGTTACAGTGGTGTACATGGGCCTCCCCCAACCCATCTTATCATAACTCTGTGAGATAGTTAGGCTGAGAGGTAGTGGGTGCAGAGGGACCCTGGAAGCAAGCCCCTATCTATTTGCTCACTTTCTTAGTCACCTGATAGCCAGCCAGCCAGCCAATCAATCAACCAAGTAAACTTGGTCAGGATAGGATGGGTCAGGATAGGAGGGGGGAGCCACAAAGTGCACAAAAAATGTTGTGAGGTGAGGAGAGCCTGACCATGGGAAGCTGTGCAAGCATGCACCCAAGGGTCCTCCCCCATTGCTTGCCCCATGGACTAGTACTAGTGCAACTTGACATCACCCCTGGATCCAATCAGGTAACATTGTTTGACACAGTGGAGGAATTCAGTGAACAATTAAGTATTCTTTGTGAGTATGATGATTAAAAATCTATATGCAGATTACTTGCTTAAACAGTTACTGTGTTGGAATACAGCAAGTGTATTCAAGAATAAAATGCATTTCACTATCCTGTCAGTCAACAGAGCAACAATGCATTCTAGCACTCAAGCTGTACATCAATTTGAAACCAGAAATGCAGGCTCAGATCTCAGTGTCAATATTCTACACGTGTTTCCAAGGAATTCTCCGGCAGTGGCAGAATGGGGATACTGGTTCCACCACTCGCCAAGCTAAAGATGCCATTTTAACTACATTGACACACATGGTAATATATGCTGCTTCTGTTGAAGTGGTGCCTTAACATTGGCTATCAAAAGTCATTCCCCTTGAAAAGTTATCTTCAAAAACATGTCCTGATTTTTTTTCATATCTAGTTACCATATGCCTTAAGTTTTGCTGAGGGATGACTATATAAGAAAGAAACAGTTATCTAAAATCTCATTCCTTTACATTGCCTACCATGTGGCAAACTATACTATTTCTGAAAATGCAATTGATATTAGTACTTATTAACTGAGGACTGAAATTAGAATTCAAGAAACCATGCAACTAGTTACTAATGCCAAAGAGAGCTTTGGTTTAAGTTTCTTGAAGAGCAGCTGCCCAAACCACATAGGGAATGACTTTTAAAACTGGAGCAACTTTAAAAAGCAGCTTATGATATGCATGGTGGTCTGCTGATCAAAGATAAGAAAATCAAACATTCAAGTGGCATGCATACCCAGCTTTTGAATGAGTTTCAAGTAGGTCAACAATGATTTGGCTGTAATTATTATGCCAATAATTACATAAATTTTCAGTTCTCTCCTTTTGATGCAAACAGTTGCAAAGCTAAGGTATTAATTACATATCGTGTTTGAAAAACTAAAATTATTATTTACCAAAAAGGGGAAGAGTTATCTCCTTCTAGCACTTCAGCATCATGTTTAGTGATTGAGAATGAATAGTCTGTTGGGGGATAAGATATGGCCACTGGAGTAGACATACTGATCCTTCCTGGCTCTTAAAATCTTTGCTTGTAAAGGAAAATGATTATTAAAAAAATCATACTGAATTGTTTGGACTGAGTAGTACTCTCCCATTTATAGGTGATTTTCAGGTGGTGGAAAATTTCTCTTCGGAGTGAATTTCGTGAAACAAAACCTGGGGAACTCCGAGAATCTCATGAAGACTTCCTGGATGATCCCTCTCTCCAAAGTAAGATACAGAAGGATAGTCTTAGTATGATGGATATGTTGATCTACTGTATACTTGTTTGCAAAATACCTTGATTAATCTCATCCTTAATGATTATCTGTAATGATGGCACTTCAGATGATGGAGCACTAGTTTCTGGATAACAATAACAAGTAGTAGTACTAGTAAAATGGCTTTCCTCTTATAAATAAATTTTTACTTAGCAATTTGGATTTGAAGAGGGTTTATAGACTTTTACAGCCCAATCCTGTCCTGCAGGATGCAGCGGCGCAAATTTGGCACCCACCACATCCTACACAGGATTAGCAGGATTAGGCCTGTGCCAGCACAGCCGGAAGCCTAGGGGTAAAAGGACATTTATTCCTTTACCCCAAGTAGAGCCCTAGCCACCCCAATGGGTCTACTCAAATGTGTGCCAGCTATTTTGCTGGCACACATTCAAGTCGGCTGGCACACATTCAAGTCGGCATTGATTCAAGTCAATGCCAGCCAGGCCCAGGAAGGGGAATAGGATAGGATTCCGCAGAGTGCGCTGCTGACAATCCCTCCCGCCTCCTGGGCTTGCTTACTCGTTGGGTGCCATAAACATGCTTTCCAGCATTTTTGCAACAATCTAGACTGACAAAGTGATTGCTCCGCCAGTCTACGTTTAGATAGGATTGTGCTGTTAGAGTACTAGAGTTGGAAGATACCTTGGAGGTCCCCAAGAGAACTACCTGCTCAGTGCAACCAACTAGGATACTAGCAGCTATGGGAAGAAACTAGCAGCTATGGGTATGCACTTTCCATGCTTAGAATTTGTGGGTTTAATCGTTTGTGATCCAATATGTATCTGCTCATCTTGTATAGCTTTGTAAAATGCCAGTTTTAATTAATTTTTAGAGGAAGGTCCTGTCGTTTGGGAGCAAAATATAAATCTCTCCTGTCTTTGTTGTTTTTTAATCGCAGTTCAGATAGCCATTGTGTTTGGAGGAAGTACTCTGGAACATATCTTCAATTTGTGCCGGGGTAATTTTGATTTCCTCGTGCGACTTCCTGATGCACTGCTTCTTTACATTGTATCCTATTTGGATCTTGAAGATATTGCCCGGCTTTCTCAAGTATCTCACAAATTTGAAACGGTAAAAAAAATGTTTACATGTTAGTTGTAAATTTATTTCTAGAGATGTGTACGTTCAGTTGGTGTCTATTTTCTAGCCAAGTAGCCCCCTGAACCTGTGCATGACCATAAAGGCCGACCCACACCGCACAATTTCTGTCGTGGAGGCGAGCGAGCGTAGGTGCTTGGTCGCTCGCCTCCATGCGCTGAAACTCGTCGGAAGGAGTGTCTTCCCGCAGATAGTCCCTCCTGTTGTCCTGCCTTCTTAAGAAAGTGCAGCTGTGATTGGGTAAACACAAGTGCCACTCTCCTCCCCCTCTCATCTCATTGGTGGCTGCAGTAGCTCCGCAAACTCGCCCCCTGAAAAGATGGGGAAACAACTTTCTGTATGCGCCGGAAATCGGGAGAGCGCAGCTCTCCCGCTCACTTCTGCAATGGTGACCAGACAGCTCCGCACATCTCCACCCGCGTCTGGGACGCACCGGAAATCGTGCGGTGTGGGTCGGGCTTAAAGTCTCAAATTAGCATGGCTGTTCTAGCAAATGTACAGAAAACAATAAGCATTTTGAAGGATTCGTACTATTATTTATAATATACAACAATGAATGATTTGTCATGTTTCTCCTAAGTTGAGAAAGCTAATTCATGATGTTAGCAGCTTTATTACATTGGATTAATTCAATAACCTGCTTTGATATAATGTTGTTTATTCTGATATGTACACTTGGTCATGTTCAAGCCTTCCTTCCTATTCTGCATGGCATTATACCTCTGTGCCTATGCCCCCTTCTGTTGTACACGTTTTCTATTTAGAGAAACTTCATTTCTGTTTGTCTATCAGAATAATTGGGGATTGACTGCATTCCTCAGTATTTTTGTTTAGGTTTTTGTATGTGAATTGAATCATAATCATAATGCCACCAGAGGGAGCTAAAACCTAATACTTGTATACTGTACAATTTTTTTTTAATAAAGGTGTAGTGTACCAAAGAAACATGCTGCACTCTTTCACTTAGCAGTGATGTAACCTTACAACAGATTAATAACTGGATTTATAGATATTTAAATAAAAACAATTTTGGCCCTAGATATCGGAGATTCTACTTTTTATTCTATACCCTAAAATTACTAGAATGGACTAATCAATTGCAGCGTAGTACTTCTTCCTGTAGTTGGTTTACAGCACAATCCTCAGACGTAACTCCCATTGCATTCATTAGGACTTAATCCTGGGGAAATGTGTATAGGATTTCAACCTTATGAAATGAAAAGTTACTGTATATTTCATTTACAAAGTATCAATCCAATCCATAATTTAGTGAAGCCAAACATTTGTACTACTGAGAACGGAACTAAATCCATTAAGATCCACTATTTCAGTTTAGCTGCATAGTGGGCTAGAATATGCACCTTCAATGAGATGTCATTTTAATTTACCCTTTGTGTAATGAAGTGTAATGCTGTTTTAGTGTAGTAATATCTTTCATTTACTGTGCATGCATTCCCTTTCTCTTCAAAAATCCAAAAACTATTTGCCTCATACTAGAAAAAATATCAGTCCAAAATACCAGTTACTTTCAGAACAATGCATCTTTTTAGTAACAATGCTCACTCTAAAGGCCTGGTTTGAGCCCTAACGTTATCTCCTTCCCATGTCTAACATCCATGATATGCTATGTACAAGGAGAATGGTCACTGTGCATCAGTAAGAATGCATATGTTATTTGATGGCTGCTCCCAAGCTTTAAATTTCCAGACAAAAACTGCTAACTTCCAGACTTGAATCTTTTCAGGAAGCTGTAGAAAATGTTTTCATTTGGGCAAGTACCAACTTACTGGAAAAAAAAAAAAGCAAGGGGTTGGTTTAACAATACACGGGATCCTCCTGTGGATGGGATGAAAAAGGTGCCACAGTTGGGAGCAGCTGGGGATGTGACTCATTCGCCTCCCTGATCCTGCAGGTAGTTCAACCCAAAAAGGATAATCGGGCGGAAGAAGGGCTAAAGGTCTGGCACAAGGCCTCAGAAGATCTGCAGGGAGGGGCTTAGGATGTCACTCAGGCCCTCCTCCGCAGTGTGCAGCTGAGCCAGTATCACTGGGCTCGCATGCCCACCCCAGGTGCTCTCAGGGAGAAGTGGGGGTTGCCACTCACCCTCCATTGGTCTCCTTGCCTGACCACTTATGCCTCACCATTGGACCAGCACCATCTCCTCCTCCCCCATATCCAGCTCCACCACCACTTTATTTTTATTTTTCCACCACCACCACCACCAG
Organism: Plestiodon gilberti rubricaudatus; assembly: GCA_026170595.1. Classification (NCBI taxonomy): domain Eukaryota; kingdom Metazoa; phylum Chordata; class Lepidosauria; order Squamata; family Scincidae; genus Plestiodon; species Plestiodon gilberti. Next base: position 29,926,980 of record JANXHW010000003.1, on the reverse strand, counting down.
GACCTGGTTGTTGCATCCCTGTCACTATTTATTTATTTCTGTACTATGGTATTTCCTTACTATGGCAATTTAAGGTGCACTCCAGGCATGCTGCCACAGAGGCCATCCTGTGTCTCCCCCCCCCCCAAAGAGCAGTGGGGGCAGGGCTGACACTATGGCAGAAGACCACATGGAGGGTGTCAGGCTGCCAATGGGCGGCAGTGGTCTGCCACTGCTGGGGTGGTCTGCCACTGCTGGGGAGCCCTCCCCTTAACACTTAAGTAGTGTGGTGGGGAGCCTATACTAGCTAGAGAGAATGTTGTGTCATTTTAAAGTGGGGAAAAGCATAACTTTTGATGGTGTTAATGTGCATTAAATGAAGTGGAGGAAAAAACCCTGTGTGATTAAAGTATACATTTGATTTTGGCCTGAAATAATAATTAACCGTAATTAACAAAACATAAGGAATGCAAGGTGCTATCATACCTATTTATTCCTGTCTTTGGAAAAGCTTCTGCAGTTATTGGAAATCAATAAGCCTTTGCTTCGGACATGAGATATGAATTTTTATCTGCTGAATGTTTAAGGCTTGCTAACACTTTTTGTTTCTTTTATAAATAGTTGTGCAATTCTGACAAACTGTGGGAGATGATTGTGCAAAATTTAACTGGCAAAATTACCCCAGAAATGAGCTCATTGGCAAATGAGGTGGGCTGGAAGCAGTTCTTCTTCACTAACAAGCTTCAACTACAGCTCCAACTCCATAGAAGAAGAGAAAGAAAACATGAGCCAGAACTTGACGCAGACGAGCTATCCGATTAAAGGAGTATTTTTTTCTTAGTGGCAACTGTTGTAAGGTGTGGATTTGTTTGAAGAAGAGTGGCTTGTTTTGTTTTCTGGAAAAAAAATCTGATTACAGGATTTAAGAGAGTATGAAACCTACCTGAATAGGCACTCTTTGTGGCATATTATTAATAGTATTCCTGTTGCCACAACCCCCAGTTCATAAAAGAAGGATCCACTCTTGCTTTATTTCTGAGGTCATCTTCATTTCTGAAATAAAAGGTACAGTACCTCTTTGGGCAAGAATCAAGAGTGTATATACCCTATGGTATCTGTGTTACACACCTTCCTGCCTGCAGAATAATTACTCCTTGTGGGCATTTGTCCACAACTTGTTCCAGTTACTGTAATTTACCCAAAGATGTACTTGTCAAGTCAAATCATTTAACACACGGTCATATATAATGGCCGTGTAATGTTGAAAGTTACCGAAATACTGCATTTATAATTCTTCTATAAAAATATAAGAAAATGGCCAAGGCTATGCTCTAGTACATAAGAAGTGTTACTTTGTACTGAATGCTTAAAAATATGAAACATCAATTGATATTCTATTCTTAATAATAATAGGAAGTTTCCACGCATCTTCTGTGCAAGAATTGTTTTGTGTCTAAAAATAGACAAGAACATCCAGCATTCAGTTCCCAAGGAGAAATGTATCAAGATAGATATGTAAACAAACTAACCTCTTCTCCTTGAGAAGCTTTTCTTTTTAAACCACAAAATGAATAGCATTAGTAGGCTGTGTAGTTCATGAGATATCTGATTAGGTATGCTAAAAATGAATGTCTTCTAATTGCATAAAAGGAGCTTATTTTTCTGAAAACATTTCTGAAAGTCACTATATTTTGAATTTGAATTCATGAATTTAGATACGTCAACTTTTTAAGAAAAAGGAACAGTCACAAGATCTGGAATCTAATGCCATCCCTCATCTCTGCCCATTTCCACCTTAGTGCAGGAACATGTGCTGATGCAAGCACCATTGATGTTCTGCATCTTGTAAGTGCTTCATAGTCTTATAAAGGTCTTGGACCCCCAGGACCAGCAATGTAGGGTGGGGAAATCATGCACCAGTTAAGCATTTGCATGCCAGTGCAGCAGTATAGTTCAAGAACCATAATCTCATTTTTAGATAAAAGCTACAAAGAATCCTTAACTATAGACACAGAGACAACAATGAGGCTGCAATCCTATCCAAATCCCCCCACCAATTAATGTGCACCAAGGAGAATGTTTGTTCCTTTACCCTGAGGAAAGTCTCCACTTTCCCTGAGGGTCTACTTGGATCTGCACCAGCTATTTTTCTGGCGCAGAATCAAGGAGAGGGAAGGGGGGATAGGATATGGCTGCACGTGAGTGCTGCCAATACCACCCCATTCTGTCTAACTCCCTGCCCAGAAACACCCCCAATTCCACCCCCTCCCTCCCTTGTCCCGCTCATCGCCAACTCACCTGGCACTGGCAGACAGTGGCCTCGCTGCACAGTGCGAGATTGCACTGGTGGCTTCGTTGCACTCTTTGTCGATGAGCATGACGGTATTGCATGACAGATCCAGGCACTTCTGCCTGGATCCTGATGCTTCCAACCAACGGAATGGTTCAGGTAGGATTGGGCTCTTTGCATCAAAGTCGCTCATTTTTTTAAAAAAAGCTGTCAGATTCAGCCTTTCAATAATCTGATTCCGTTGATCAACTTTTAAAGTATAACTCAAACAATATGTTAAAATATTGTTTGCAATGACCAATTGCTACAATAATACAGTCAATAGTAGTATTTCAATTAGCAGAAGAAATATGGATGAATTGTTTTGATCTTTCTCATGACACTTTTTGTTGTCGCATCAATAATTAAGCTTTCAGTGTGAGGTATACTGAAGGTATACTGTATTCTTCAACTGAAGGTATACTGTATTGGTTTGTTTTAGTGCCTATTTTTCATATTTTTATCCATTGTCCTTCCTGTCTTTAGAGTTAGTGATATAGACCAAATTATATTTCATAAGTTTGATGTTTGCATCATGCATGTCTGACCTATTATAAAAGGCACCTTTTGGAATTTTAGCCCTTTCAACTATAAGTACTTTCCTTCATATTTTGGGAGACAAGCAGTGAACTTGTTTTTTTAAAAAACATACATTCTTTTGTTCTTCATTTCTAGTAATTTGTCATACACAGTATTTACACAGTATTTACACTAAATTATACTATTTGATGACCTGATTTCCCTATTTTTAGATACAGTTAAAGTAAGTGTGTGTGTGTGTGTGTGTGTGTGTGTGTGTGTGTGTGTGTGTGTGTGTAAAGCTACTTCTGTAATTCATAGATCTTTGTTTTGTAAATTCTGAAATGAAAAATAAAAATCTATAAAATAAAGTTTTGTAAATTTACAAACTTATTTTGTAAATAATTTGGGAATGTTTTGTTATGTGTTTTTACCATAGTACTATTTTGAAATGGCTAATACTTAATTTCCAAATTAAAAGTTGGGATTTTTTAAACTTAATATCTGTGACTTGGTTTTTATTGTGTTATGAAAGAGAATTGCTCAGTTTATGGTCATTAAATGCATCTGTTGGTAAAGATGTATACATAAACATTTAGGGTTAGTTAGAGCTTAAAGGCTGAGCTACATTACACGTGTCGCGGAGCTTCTGACCTCATTTTTGAAGCAAGCGGAGCCGCTGCGACCTCCCCACTGCCGGCGCGTACCTCAAACTGGAATCCTACTTTTGAGGGGGCGGGCGCGCAGAGCTAGGGGGCAGTTCGCGGAGCTACTGCAGCCCACCAATCGTAGGAGAGGGGGGAGGGCAGCTGCATGCCAATTAGAACTACCTCCAATCACCTTCTTAAGAAGGCGGGACAACAGGAGGGACAACAGGCGGGAAGACACTCCCCCGCTCCAAGCGCAAAGGCAGAGGCGGCGGCTGAGCCTCTGCCTGTAATGTAGCTCAGCCTTAAGGATGCAGCTCTTGTCTAGTGACACAGAGTTAGCCAAGCCCTGGTAAACCCCAGACATAACTGGGATCCCACATGGCCTAGCAGCCATTGATACTGCTGCAACTGGGCTGAACGGTTATAACGCTTTCTAGGCTGGCACTGCAAACCTACAGCATCCTCTTCCTCAAAAGATCAGACACAAGCCTGGCCACTGGCTAGAAACTACTGTGACTGCTTCAGCCAGCTGTAATAGCATCCATGTTTCATGTTATTCCCCCATCTTGGAAATGGCTGGAATTTGTTGGTGCTTAGTTTTTGGTGCCATAGTGATGAAAATAAGTCTAGAGACACATCATTGCAGTCCCTATTTGACTTCCACCCTGAAATTGAACTGGTACCTGTGAACATAATATTCCACTTTAACTTCCAGCACAAATAATCTAAGGCTTTTCATGATAGAGGTACCAAGGCACAGAGTAACTCTGCCCATAGAGAATCATGGCCCATGGCAGGTTTCAAATTTTATCAGAATGTCAGGTTGTGACACTCTAGGCTTTCTGTCTCTATGACTGGTGCTGAAAGGATAATTGTGTCCATGCAGTGCTGTGAGGTTGAAGATTGTCCCCCAAGTTATTTAAAAGAACTAATAGCATGTTCTGGCTATATAAAAAGAACTACATGGCATGGCACAGAGTGGCAGAGATTACATTTTAGTATGCTACTACGTAACCATTTTAAATGAAAATGCAATTACAATATTGTATACATCACACTTTTTAACATAATAAAGTATTTCACATTAGTGGATGTGTGAGAGATTTCAGTACAAGCAAGCATTTATGAAAGGAATGGAGAGAGAGAGAGAGAGAGAGAGAGAGAGAGAGAGAGAGAGAGAGAGAGAGAGAGAGAGAGAATAGTCCCCACATAATCGATCACTGAAGAATTTAATATAGGACTTGTCTTCCTTTCCTATTTGCTCTACTGTGTTTTCACAAGATCACATCATTATACAGGTACGTATGTACTGGGACAATAATTTAAATTTAGTTTTAATATCACAGCATGCTTTAAATCAGTGATTCTCAACGGTGAGGCTGGCCACCTGTTGGGGGCATGGGACACCTGGAAGGGAGCAAAAAAAAATCGATTCTGAAGCAGATGGTGGCTTCTGCTTAGAATAGACAGAACCTTCATACACTGAAAGCCCAATTCTAACTCCCCATGTGAATATGCAGCTGTGCCAACAGGGCGCATGCTGCATCCTGTGGAGGAGTTTCAGGCTGTGAAGGCCTCCTTGAGGTAAGTGAGCATTTGTTCCCTTGCACCGGGGTAAGCCCTTGCTGCCCTGCTGGGTCTGCTTTGACCTGAGCCAGCTACTATAACGCAAGTTTGGGTGGACCCAGGAAGGCAAATCAAGGCCGGGAAGGGGGATATGATATTGGTGGCACCGCTGCCGCCAATACTACCTCCTTCCCAGCCTCAACCTGCCTTCCTCCTCACCCCCTCCCCATCCCGTTCCACCCACGCCCTGCCTTCCTCCCATCCCCCAATGCTGGGGCTCCTTCCCTGTTTGGCGCACGGACCCAGCTGCTTGTGGCAGCAGCCTAGCCATGCTAAATAGCATGTTGCACTTTGTTTGTTTGTGACTTCATTCCAATGTGATTTGGAAAGAACAGGGTACAGAAAGGACTGCTCTTTGGGTTGTATGATGTTTCCCTTGTGCATGGGTGTAGAGAGAGGGAGCAGATGTCCAGTTTAATTTCTTTTCTAACATCTTTTGAGATTACTATCCCAAGATTCCTGCACGCGCCAAGGGATATATGCTAGCAAGGATTTCTGTGTGCTCACCTGTAGAACAGTTGACTGGTGTTTGGTTGGGGGCTGCAGAAGGCACTGTATGTTCTGATGGGAGGGCTAAATTCAACCAGTTCAAGAAACACAGATTTGGGTGCATGCTGCACATTCACAGTACACCCACTCTGCCACCATATGAAAGCTGTCCCTAGCTGGGTAAACATATGAACTGGTCCCTTCCATATTGTCCCTCTCGCTATGTTCTCAGATACTTAAACATATATTAAGGTAATGCACTTTCACGTTTTTTGTGCCTCTTCTCTGTACCTTATACTGTTGTAGATACTTTTACTCTGTGCGTATTTATATGATATAGTGGGATCGGGAACAAAATGTTGCAGTGCATCCCCAGCCCCCAACAGATCTGGAACAGGAGCATTTGAGTGCTGTTTGGAAGGGGGATTTTCAAGAGGGGAGAAAGGGGGAAAGGGCACCTTTTTTCTTTCCCATAATCTCAAGTCCTTCCCCTGCTGTGCTATATTATTGCTACATAGGGGTGCTAAGAGGTTAACTTTTTAACCTCATGGCATACATCCTAATTCCTCCCCTCCAAGGTGCTTATTATAAGCTGTTACAGCAAGCCGTTTTCCTGGTGTTTTCCTTAAGAAAACCCCAAGTGACACTTGCTCAAGAACCCTCAACATCCTGTAGGTCCTGGAAGCTCACAGGGCTGTTTGGTGTTTTTTAATGTCTTTTTCTTTTAATTTGCAAACATCTCACATACTTCTGTAAACGTAGGGAGTCTCCTGAGTATGTCAAAACTACCACCTTGTCCCTGGTTGGCCTCTATTTTGCTTCCAATCTGATAGGCACTTAGCCATTTGAGTAAGCTATTTGAAAGAATGGTGATGACACAGTACAAGAAAGTCATGTTCAGTTTTCTACTGTGTATGTTCTTCCCTCACATAGCCCTCACATAGTTGCAAATTAAGTCATAACTTTTGTCATTCACATCAGTTTCAATTGTCATTCTATGTCATGTTCCCAGAAGTTTTTTTTTAAACAAAATACATAGTTGTGACCAATTCCAGTCAATATTTTCAATTCATATCCCTGAGGCTCTGGCTCCTTGTGCGTATACAATGAATTTTAAGCTATTTAAAAGTACACAGATCTAAGTCACATATAAACAATAAGGCAGCCATGGATTTCAAAATTCTCTGGAAGCATTCTCTAGGCTGGCCAGTCCTTTGGGAGATAAACTACAAGGACTCAGAGGCAGTAAACTGTACATAATAAAAAGATACTTTCTAGCTGTAAGTAGATTGCTATGCTATGTGAGTTAAATGTTTCTGTCTAGCAGTACAACGCTGTACTCTAAGGACTAAACTTCACATTACATTCAAACACTTGTAATAAAATCCTTATGACTGCTACTTTTAGGCAAAGCAACTTCAGATGGGAGCAACTGCAGTGGAACAATGTGAGGAGGGGTGCTTAAACCCATTCCATGCTTGCCCGTTTTCCACTGCAACTTCCATCTCAGTGTTCCAACCCCTATTTGCAAGGAAAATGCACACCTAGAATCCCACAGGTAGGAAAAGTTGCTTGTGGGAAGTTCCAGTAGATATGTAGTGGGAGGGAGAAGAGTTAAGTATCCCCTTTCCTCTGCTGTTTATTTGCCAATAGCCCCCCCCCCAGGCAAGCTGCTTTGCCTTGAAGAAGCAACTTACGTACTGAAGGTTTATTGTATGTGTTAAGTATTTAATGTGTGGTTCAACCTTTACTGTACCGTATTTTACTACTGGGTTAAAAAAAGTCAATATCTAGATTAGAACAATAATTTGAACATCCTTAAAACTCAGTCCTGCTGCATCTACTGCACAGTGACAACAAAGACTAATAATACTTAGCATTTGTATAGAGCTTTCCAGTGTTCAGGCACTTCACATAAATTATCTTGAAGGGTCGGACACGACTTAACGATTGAACAACAACAACAATCCTTACAATAACTCTGTAAGGTAAATAAGTTTTATCATCCCCATATTGCAGTTGAGTCAGAGAGGCTTACCAAAAGCCACCCAGTGAGTTCATGGTGGAGACAAAATTCAAACCAAGGAAGTCCTGATTTGCAGCTTATTTGTTTAGCCACTATGCTACACCAGGTCTGGAACAGAATTTGACATTGGATTCCCAGGACTGGTCCAAGCATAATCTGGGCTTTTGCCCCTTGGCTGCAGAGCCTAAGCAGTAGTTATGGCTTCTGCATTGGAGATCACCCATTATATGGCCAAAAATCACTACAGAAGGAACTATTTGCAAGTAGGGAAGGAGAAGAACGTGATGGAAGCCCTAGTGCTCTATTTAAAGGCATGGCTGGTGCCCCTTTCCCAAACATCAGCCGATGGCTAAACCCTGCTTATCGTATAGCTGTTATTTGTTTCTTTGAGTAGTCATACCTTGACTTTTGGTCCCCAAAAAGGCCTCACTTGTCTTATGGTACAAGCAGAGGCTTGGCTAAATAGAGCTGTCAACTGCAGCTGAATTGACAGTGCAGTCAAATCCTATGCACGTCATCTAAACACATTTAAAATTAGCAATGGTAGATCATCCAGCCTGGCTCCTGATTCTTTTATTCCAAGAATGTTGATACACCTCCGCCGCTGTAACTTGAAGATTTTAGTGGCATTCCAAATAGTGTTTCTTCCACCATTGGGCGCGCCTTCCACAAGCAGAAGCTTCCTTCATGAACATAAAGAGCATTCCACTTGTGGAAAGGGTCTTTGTGCAGGCAGAATGCTACTTCTGTTCACAGAAGAAGTTTCCATCAACAGAGAAAGCTCCTGTCAGTGGAAGTTGTAGCTGGGATGGTGCCCATAGTTTTCTGCAGTCACTGAACTTCTTTACCAATTAATGCCTGAAGGTATGTCAAGTAGCTTGTATAAAATAAACTACTTTGTGGTCTGCAGGAAGAAATGATTTATTATCACACAATGAAAGCTTTAAAGTATTGCATGTAACAGGAGCCCTTTAAGGAAAAAACTTTTGGCATTCATTTGGGTATTTATTGACACATGTGGGCAATTGACTTCTGATCAGCAACTGATTTATTATTCTCAGCTGGAATAACCAAGAGGAATTGTGCTAATATTATAGTAACTGTATTTCAGTCCATAGCTGTAGATCTGCAGCTACTGATCAGCTTGTGCTATTGCGTAGGTATTGGGATGTTCCTCTTTAAAACAGATTGTTTTACAAGTGCCAGGAAATTAAAATAAGGTTTTTCCCATTGGTCCACTGGTAGTGGCAGTGTGATCTTTATTCAGTGTCCAAAGTTGATGCACTTCAGTCCAGTTGGTCCCATCAGAGACATAGCGTGTTACTGTTTTCAGAAAACGAAATAAATGACATTCCATTTTAAAAACATTCTGTAAATGGTCCTATATGTTTCCATTTTCCATGTTTTTTTCCATTGATGGCCTTTTCTTTCCAATATAAGGTTGGATGAACAAAGCAAGAATTCCGACCATATAAAGTGAACCACATATGTAGAAAGAAAAATCATATTTTTGTGTGAGGTCATAAATCCAACCTAAAGAACAAGAATAAAGATATTATCAGTATATGTTATGATTAATAAATCAATGAAGAACACAGAATATTACCTGTTTGAATCCTAGAAAGAATTGCTAGTTGGAACCATCCAGTGTTCAATTTTATTCCCCACCTATTGTTATGCTTCTGTTAGAAACTTAGAATATTGCATTGGCATTGGAATATTGCATTGGCAGCTCAAGGGGAATAATTGCACAGGCTTTACTCATTCATCCATTCATTACACCCCTCTGGCAAGGTGGGTCACATTTCTAATGAGCAAATTTGGTTATATATTCCTTTTTTCCAAGACTTTTTCAGACACAAGTCATACAAACAAGATTTACCTGCAAATGGTGGTCCCAACAGTGCCGAGATCCCATTGGCACAAATTATGATTCCATAAGCATTTGCTAGGTGCTTAATCCCCACTAAATCTTCGGTTACAACAGGCATGAGTGAAAAATATCCACTGGAAAATCCTATTAGAGCACAGGCTACTGCCAGTCCAGCATATGTGTGCATTAGTGGCAAAATAAGAATGCAGATGACAAGAGAAACGTTAGATGCCATGAAGACATTCCAAGCACTGATGCAGGGTGAATCCGAGATGATGCCAAGAATGACCTTGCCAAAAATGTGAACAATGGCAATAATTGAGGTCAAAGGAAATACATCATTCTGTGCAGACAAGTTATACTGCTTGACTATTTCTGGAAGATGAATAAAAGGGATCACAAAGGTGCTGTATGCAAACAAAGCCCAAAACACAAAGGTTGCAAACATTCTGTTGGTGAAGAGGGATGCAGCTCCAAAGTAACTAGAGTACCAAGCCCCAAAGCCTTTCTGGACTGAAATGGTCCTTTGACTTACTGTCTTCAGAATACAAAGAGCATAGATATTCTTTCCAAATCTGTTTGCACTTTTTGTTTCCAAAGCTGGAAGGGTGCCAAGCTTTTCATCCTTAATTTGTCCATCTTTTGCCTGTTTTTCTTCTTCACTGAAGACACCAGTAGATGTCAGTGTTTCTGCAGAGCAGGAGAGAGCTTTGAGGTGACTCTGACTTTTGATGTTGTTGCTCTCTATGATTTTTTCAGCAGTGTCCTCCTTGTAATAAATTGGTCTCATGAGTGCTCCACAAACACACAGATTCAGACAGACTGCGCCCTGGATAAACATTGCATTCCTCCAGCCAAACTCCATACAAAGATATTTCAGTAGAACTGTCATCAGGAAAGCACCAAACCCTGTTCCCGTTGTGCTGAGTCCCTGAGCAAGTGCTCGCCTCTTCTGAAAGTATTCTCCAACCATGACCACAGCGGGCAGGTACACCATCCCACTTCCAATACCTGAAAAGAACAAGGAAACCAAAGCTGTAATCATTATGCATGCAGATGAATTATTATTATTATTATTATTATTACTATTATTAAGAATGTTTACTGATTTTCAACAGAAAAAATGTTCACAAAATGGTTTATACAGCAAAAGAAATAAAAAATGGGAAAGATGCTATGCTGGGATAACTACGGAGAGTTGTTCAACTCAACTGTTGCTGTGTCTCTAGACCAAAGGTTCCCAAACTCAGTGGAGCCACAACCCACCTCTGTCCTCTGGCAGTGGGTCACAGTGGCAGTGGGTGCTGCTCCCACATCACTCCAGACTGGGACAGCCTCCGTAGGTCTCAGAAAGGCCTCCCAATGCAACCGGAAGTCGCGTCAGCAAAACAGGAAGTGACCTCCGGGTCACTATTGGAGGACTTCTGAGGTCCACGGAGGCCTCCAGAGACCGTGCCTGGGCTGGAGCGATGCAGGAGCAGCTACCTAAGGTAGGTCAGGCCCCAGAAGTAGTGTCCGGTTGCTTCCGTTTGGCTCCAAAGGATGCAAGGATGGGCAGGAGGGCCCAACCGAAGACCCACCTCTGCCTTGAACCAGGCCACAGAATGAGAAACCTTGCTCTAGACCAGGGGTGGCCAACCTTCCACCATTAGGGCTACTGTGTTCTTAAGAGTTGTGTAGAAGACAGAATCTTGGCAGCTGCAAGTGCTGATGGTGCTGCTAAAGCAGCTGCACCTGCTGAAATGCCCTCACCTATGCAACCATTTAAAGGGCCAGCATTCATGTTGAAAGGTTGGCCACCACTGCTCTAGACCAACATTTCTTACAGCCCAATCCTAACCAACGTTCCAGTGCCAATGCAGCTGCAATGCAACCCCGAGGTAAGGGAACTTTTGTTCCCTTACCTTTCCCTTACCTTGAAGAGGCCTCTGTGACTGCATCCCCATTGTAGGATGCAACACGCGCCCTGTTGGCATGATTGCATTGGTGCTGGAAAACTAGCAAGAATTGGGCTGTTTGAGTGGCTAACTTTGTGATAGGTTGAAGTACACTTGGCATTGTTTGGCATCCTTATATTTACTCCCTGAATGTGAGAGATACACTCTCTGATGAGCAGTGTCATTAATATTTAGTTGCAAGGGACGGTACGTTAAGGCTTAATCTAGCCCACAGAGGATTGACTGTGCTACAAGTTTTCACAATGCATATTTAAGCCATTGCTGTTCCAAAGTTTGCCTTTCAGATAAATGTCACCTGGGTGCATCAGCATGGGAGGGGCATGGCTTACAATCCCATTCCCCCCATATGTGTTCAGTCTTGTATGCTATTTTCTAAAAGTATTTAAAACTACTGAGAAGAGCTGGGACTCTTCTTAGTTCTGTTTTCACTTCTGCTCAAATGAGTCTTTGTGAGTTAATTGGTTTAAATAGGTATCACAGAAAATAGAATCTAGTCTTATGTCAACATTATAGCATCATCTGTGAGAAGAAAACATTTACAAACTAATGGACCGTATATTTTCTACCTGAGATTGCATTTGTTATCTCTAAGTACCTCAAGCTTGTATTTTATCAGTATTCAGCAAGATTTGTTTACCTCATTCCCGGTAGAAAGTGAACATGGAAGACAAAGTTCCTCCTCTTACTCTAATGAGACTCATGTGGCCTGAGGGGGGGAGGCTAATATTTATTCTGCTGCCCAGACAGCCCAACCAGGAGGTGCCAAGAGGCAACTACCTCAGTCAGCATTAACGACTCCATTAAATGGAGTCAACCTGTTTGCTTTTCTCACTTATATTTTTTACAGCAGACGGTGACCATTTGGATGTTCCATATCAGATGCCAAAATGTCTTACAGCCAATACTACATATTTACGCAGAACTAAGGGCTAGATCCAACCCAACTTCCCTGGCTATTCTGGCCTAAGCTAGGCCATAGTTAGGCTGCTGCTATTCCCGAGTTAGGTAGTCCGGAATATCTGTGGTCCAGCACCAGCCCAGGATCAAGGCAAAACTTACCTCCGAAGCAGGCAGGCTCCCGCGGCTCAGCGTCCGTCTCGTGCATGCGCCACACCCTTCCCGCACCTGTTAGTGCTGATCGACTGCAGCTGCTGCAGCGTCCTTGGCAGCCCAGTCGGCAAGGGCCCGGGCGCAGGCGCTGGCAGCCACCCCGCGTCCATAGCAACCCGGTTGCTAGGGGCCTGGGTGCAGGCTCCAGCACTCTGTTCACACCCGTCACGGGACGGTCGCAGGACAGTCGCCGGAGGGTCGCGAAGACTGTGGCAGCCGCCACAGGGCACCCTGTGCCTCAGCCACCTGCTGGAAGGGAGAGTCCCCGCCCCCCCCCACCTGCAGCAGGCATTGCAAACCCCATGCCATGGGGGGGGGTTGCACATGGGTGTCATATGGGGGGGAGCGGGGAACATAATGGCAGCCGCCACGGCGCATGCACAACGCATGAACCCTGGTTGCCGAACGGGTGTGACCCAGATGTGGCTGCCGCAACCGACCCCGCTACGGGCGCCATAGCAGCTTTCACTGTTTGCCTGCCCAGGCCGCCCCCCAACTCCCCCCTCTGTGGCTTGGGGGTCTAGCTGCCCTCCTGCTGCAATCTCCCTGGGAAGGTATTGGCAGCGCCTGGCTGGGATTCGTGCAGGGGCTTGACTGGTGGGGGCTGTCTCTGTGTGTGGGCCAATGCTTGTGTAACGTTTGGCACATGTGTTTCAAGGGGGCTCTGCCCGAGGGGCGTCTTTATTGTTCTGGAACCAGAGCAGAGTTGGCCAGGCAAGGCTGGCATGGGTGCTCACAGGCGCAGCAGCCGATCTCAAAGCAGCAGCAGCAGCAGCAGCCCAGGGACCTGGAGGCATGGGCTCTTCCCCTGTGGAACTGCAACCTGCAGAACAAAAGGGGAGGGGAAATAAGTATGACAGCCAGGGGGTGGTGCAGCAGCTGCTGCTGCTGAGGAACGTTGCAGGGCTGGCTCCTTGGCATGTAGCAGCATAGAGGCAGGCAAACATGGGACTCCCTCCCTGCGCCTCTGGGGTGCTCTCAGTAAGGCAGGTGGCGGAGGATGTTCCTGGGAAGACAAAAAACAAGGGGGAGTTTAAAGTCCACTTGATGTCTGGTTGCAATAGCCTTTGAGATCACACCAGGGTGTCAGTGGCTGGGCAAAACCCTGCAGGGAGAGAAAAAACACAGCTGCTAAGGGTTACACTCATGGCCTGGTTTGAGGTGCTTACCTGGACGTAAGGAGAGCATAATCCTGTAAGGGACAAAGGTCAGAGAGAGAGAATACAACACAACTGTGGAGCACTGAACATGGCACGGCAATAAACAAACACTCACCTGTCAGTAGACCCTGTGGGGGCAAGGGGGGGGAGAGAGAAACAGCTGTTGTCTACAGGCAAGTAACATTTCCACAAACATGGAGGGTTCTGTTACCATGGCAAACAGGCAGATATCAGAGAACACAGTGGCTACAGGCAGAAATCCTATCACGCAGTTGCTAACAGGCAGATATCCTATCACACATTTGCTTACAGGCAGATATCAGATAACATTTCAGCACAGACCCCCCTTGCTCTTACCTGCTGGTGTTGTGGCCATAGCCAGGGGTTGCCTGGGGGGGGAGAAGCTGGGAGAGAGACATTGGTTAGCAAGAGCTTGCATGGAGACAGCTGCCCAGGCACAGCTGTTAACAGTTTGGCCGCAGCCAGAGAAGCTCTCTCTGCCCTTGAGGGGAGCAGAGAAGTCCAGAGAAAACAGAGAAGTGAGGTGTTTTGTGAATTTTGGAGCCAAGTGCTCCCCTCCACCACCAAACTCCCACTTTGTGGCTGTGGGGGACAGAGCTTTTGTGGGAAAGAGGCTGGGTGCTGCTGGGTGCTGATTGGGTGCCTATCTTCGGCCGTATCCAGACATTGCTGCTGCTATTCCGGCCTAACTGTGGACCAACTTGGGAGTGGGGTGTTTGAAATTTTCGGGAGAGGGCTGGAGTGTGTAAGGTAAAATGGCACCTATGGGTCTCCTCAAATTTAGGACCATCTTTTTGGTCGACCTAAATTTTAGGTCCGTTTCGGAGCTCGAGGGGGCGTGTCGGAGCGCGCCAATGTCTGGATACGGACCTAAAATCAGGAACGCCCCCGTTATGCCCCTGACACGCCCACTCTTAGGCTGAACTTAGGACGGAAAAGCTCGCGGCACCCGTTGTGCGCATGCGCAGCTTTTTTGGTCCACCCGTCCTAAACCCATCCTACGTCCGTCACAAACTCGGCGTAAATTCGGCCTAAACAGCGCTATTCTGTCCCAAATCGCCCTAGGCTGATTTTAGGACGGAACAGCGCCGTTTAGGCCGGAATAAGACTTAGGTTGGATTGGGCTGTAAATCTCTTTTAATGCAATCGGACTTACTCTCTGGTAAGCCTGTTTAAGGGTGCAGGCTGAAGCTGGCTCCACTGCTGCTCGCTGGATCGTTTTCCTTTGCTGCTAGTGATTAATCTTTTTCACTCCCACTATGAGCTTCACTTCTGCACACAGCAAAATGTGCTGTTCCCTTATTGCCCTCTATCTATACTTGCAGGCTACAGGAAGGATAGCAGAGTACAGAAGGCTGCCTGCATGCTTCTGTAAACTGACAACTGATGATCGCTTTTGGCAGCATTGTCTACAAGTGACAACATACCACATGTTACACTGTGCTAAAAACCTCTTTCTTTTCTCTCTTGGGCCAATTCAAAAGTCCAATTCTTTAATATAAAGACTTGATTCTGTGCTCCTTTTGGTTCTGCGTAAAGGCTGCAATCCTTGGGAAGTAAGCCCCATTGAGTTTAACAGGACTTACTTCTGAGGAAACATGCTTCAGATTTCACAACACATGTTAGCTTTTCAGGGCACATTCAAGTGCACTGTCTCAGGTTACCCTTTTATGTTTCTGCCTGGCTTTATGCTCCAAGTGTGTTTTTCACTGCTTAAAACTTCTGAATTGTTAGTCTGTTTAATCAGCTGCCATGCCTCCTTCGGATCAAAGGTTGCCTGCTATTTTTAAAAGACTCTCAATACAGTACACACACCTGTTTTTAAAGAAGTGCATTTCACAACTGGACATATTGTCCTGAATCAACCCCTGGTCAATACTGCTCATAATGGGAAGCAAGCAGCAGTTGTCCTGAAAAGGCACCCTACCTTATTTGGGTGGTCCTCAAAACTTTTTAGCTTCCTTAGAACTTTCGTACACCTATTAAAATGCTTGCTGAAATGAATGCAAATCGGTCATGTTTAACATTCCTATTTACTTGAAGCTGTGTTGCACAGTAAATTACTGATCTGTATTTCCACTACAGTAAAAGGAAGCTGTCAGACTCTAAAGTTCAGTCATACTGTTGCTGTTTAACTTCCCATTTTAGCATGCTTAGCTGCATTGTTGAACTGGAATCTTGAAAAAAAGCAGACATGTACCATCACCACTTCCTCTAAGGGCCACAGAGAGACTGCTGGGCTCCTAGCATTCCCTCCACTGGTCATTGGAGGAGAAGGAGGCGGTGGCAGCACTGGACACTGAGAGGGCTCACCTCTCCCCCTCAGCATCCAGTGCCACTGCTGCCACTTCCTCCAGTAGCCATAGAGAGACTGCTGGGCTCCCAGCATTCCTTCCACCAGCCATTAGAGGAGGATGAGGCAGTGGCCGCAGTGCTGGATGCCAAGGGAGAGAGGTTAGCCCTCCTCATCTTCCTCTTACATGCTACAGCACAGGAAGAGGATGGAGCTGAACTGATCTCCACGGAGGCCCCAGGCTGGGAAAGGCAGTGAATGGACATGAGGCTACTCCTGTCAACTCGCCATCTCCTCCAATTCGTTGCCTGACACAAAGTTTTCAACTTGCATCATAGACAGGGCATCCCTGCGGGGGGAGGCGGGATAATGGTTTATGCATATTCAGGACTGCGTGTCATTCTCTACAGTCCCTTTCCCTACCTTATTCCATTGTTTGTTATGGGATAATGAAAGGCATGGTTGTATGTATGGTCCCCATTAACCCCCATATACATTATTTAATGGAGGAAAATTCCCCTTTATAAGTCATTTCACTATAGGTTTTACAGTCCCTGAACTTGATTTACAAAGGAGGTCCCCTGTAGCTCACTAGCTAATCTGAAATCTTCTAAAATGATCCTCAGTGGTGAACACATTGCATGAATCAAGTATGTGCAACAAGTATGTCTGAAGTGTGTGCAAAGGTCCAGCACACATGGACATCAGCATTCACTTCAACAGAGGGGACATCTCCTTGTGTGCATTGTTTCATGTGCACAGAACGGATGCCTCCATTGAAATGAATGAAAAAAAGCATGCAGACTGGGCAGTTTGGAACCTGTGGTGTTATTTTCATGCACCCAAGGAATTGTAGATGAGAGTAACTGCATATTCCTGATCTTAAGCTTGCTCATTTTATCATTTCTGTGTTAAATATAGGGAAAAACTTCCAAATGAATATTAAAAAATACACTGTACTTACCAGCTGTAACGCCAAATGTCACAAAGAGGGAGTGCACATTTGAGGCATAAGAACTCAATATCCATCCTAGAGCATTCAAGATTCCTCCTGTTATTGCAGTTTTCCGGCATCCGCAAGTGTTAATGAACAAACCAATAAAAGGTCCTGTGACAGAACATGAAGAAAGAGTTGCTTTCATAAAGCCTGTTTGTTTATTCTCTTCATAAGAAAGATTACCGTAGATTTGAAACCACTTAATTATCATTTCCAAGTTTATCAATAAACATTCAGTCGGCCATCTAAAAATCATGCTAGAGACCTGTGCCCAAAGATGGACAGCCTGGTTTTACCTAACTCCCCCAGCACCAATGCAGCCATGCCAAAGGGGCGCATGCTGCATCCCTTGGGGGTATTTCAGGCCCAGAGGCCTCCTCAAGGTAAGGGAACATTGGTTCCCTTGTCCTGGGGCAAGCCTCCGCTGCCCTGATGGGTCCACTTGGACCTGCGCCAGCTACTTTGCTGGCACAAGTCCGAGTAGACCCAGGAAGGGGGATAGGATATCAGCAGCACCACTACCACCCCCTTCCCGGCCTCAACACTCACCCCTCCCTGCCCTGGTCTCTGCCTCATTCTTCCCCTGCCTCCCACCACCCCACACTCACTTACTGGCACTGGGGCTCCTGTGGTGGCCACTGTCCCATGGGCGTGACCGTTCACCTCTTGTGGTGGTGGCCAGGCTGCACTCTATGGCTCATCACCATTTGCAATGGCTATAAAGCTCGCTGTGTTGCTGGAACGCACGTTCTGGTGATGCAATGGCCCAATAGGACTGGGCTGCAAGTTAGTTATTTTTTATCAATATGTGAAATTCAAATAGTCTGGCTCATAGTGGGTTGCACTATCAGGGAACAAAAAGCTGTCACACCTTTTATATCTTAAAAAGGAGTTATCACCAAATGTTTAGGTCTTTGCAGGGTACAAGTTGAAAGATTATTTCTCCCAGAATGGTTTGTGATACTGCAAACATTAACAATACAATATTTCTTATTTCAATTTGTGCAGCTTGAATTAAACTGCTCAACAGGGAATTTCCCTACTTGCTCAATTCATGGCTAAGGTTCATGTTGATTTCATACAAAGAAACAAACGATAAAGTAGCAAGCACTAATGGGTAGACTTGCTCTCCTGCAAGAATGCTCTGACATTCTGGGAATTGCATCTTTTTCAGTTTCATTTTGTTCATTTTTTTATTTTGTTTGGAGGCTGCAATTTCCTTCTCCCCTGCAGGAGTGGTGTACATCTCACCTTTTCAAAATGCCCAACACCAAACCCCAACCCAGTGTAAATGATCTCCCCACTGTAAGCCTGGTTCCCACTATTATTTACGTAGGGATGGACTCTCACACCATTGACACTGATCACACAGCAATAAAAACAGGGGATTTTTTTCCCCCCAAATGTCTGGAGAGGCCTCAAAGAGTCAGTGAGGGAGAAAATCTATAGCTCACGCCAGTCTTTGTGACCAGAGAACATTTGTCTCTCCTCCCGATTTATCTTCTTTGTTAATAATTCATGGATCACCATATAATGAGTACTCCTAGATACAGTCTATTGAACAGTTGTATCATATTTTCTTTCAGGATACAGATAAAGCACAATATTCTACACATCAGAGTGCAGAGAAGCAGCACGGGACCATTTGCTAGTGCTATGTGTTTTTGCTATGCTGTGTGTTTATGTGTTTTGGGGGAAAAAATTAGGACAAGAGCATGGAAGATATTTTCAGAATGGGTTTATGGGATAAATCAGTTGAAAAGCAAGCTTATCAAGTTGTCCATCAGAAGTTCAATAATTCATAAACTGCTTCATAATCTGTTACTAGGAAAGGTAAATGTTCCATCTTGGAATCATTTTCTAAAAAGATGCCAGAACTGATCCTGAAAACTGCTACTGTGTAGGTGAAAAAATGCCTTTGGAATGCAATACAAGCTATGCTGGTCCTATGGGTTAAAGTCTGCCCAAGCTTGCTAATCATGTACTCTAAGTGAACTTGCTGGAACTACACAGTTTTCATGAGGTCAAGACAAGAAAGCACATCAGTATCTCATGGCAAGGACAAACATTTATCTGAGCACAGAGTATAATCATGTGTTGACAACCAAAACGGAAACGAGGCTAAAAGCCAACCTATAAATGCAGTAGAGTTACATGGTTTTTCCTGGACTCATTGTTTTTCCTGGATTGTGCCATTCAGACTGGAGGAGAGGTTCATAATCTGCATGCTCTCACAGAGAAAAAAAATCTGCATAACGAAAACTCACTAGTGTCTTAGTTTTCTGTGTTCAAGGAGCTTTTTTTGTAGAAATGTAGTCATACACATTATCCCACAGCCCCACCAGTACCATCCAGAAAAGGCTACATCATATGATTTTTGACACACACAAAAATTAGCACTCAACTGTGCTTAGATAAGTTGTTAGGTGTTTCTTTGGACTGAGCTGAAAGTTCTTCATATAACTTTTTCTGCTTGAAATTTGAACAAAGGTTTTCATGAAACTGCCCCCAGGCATTTAAACTCAGCCCTAGTTTTTCCCAAAGTATATTTTATGCAGACTACCATATTTTAGACAGACTGTAGGCTAACATTTCATCTTGTGTTCTTATCAACACAGGGAAGTGAGGATAAAAACGCAACTGGGTAGCATATAAACAACCAGTTTCTCAACAGCATTAAAAAAAATAACAACAATGCTTACACTGATAGCATTTGTCATGATGCATGAGTTTACATGGCAGACAGCCCAATCCTATCCAGGCACCCTGCAGCATGGGCTAGGCACTTATGTTGCATCCTGTGCTCAGCAGCAGCAGGCTGGAGGCCTCTCAGAGTAAGGGGACATTTGTCCCCCTTGTTGTTGTTGTTGTTCAGTCCGACCCTTCGTGATCCCATGAACCATATCCCGCCAGGCCTTCCTGTCCCCCACTATCTTCCTGAGTTCGCTCATTTTCATGTTCGTTGCATCAGTGATGCTGTCTAACCATCTCATCCTTTGCCTTCCCCTTCTCCTTTTGCCTTCAGTCTTTCCCAGCATCAGAGTCTTCTCCAGAGAGTCCTCTCTTCGCATTAGGTGGCCAAAATATTTGAGTTTCAGCTTCAGTACCTGTCTTTCCAGGGAACAGTCAGGGTTGATTTCATTTAGGATTGACTGATTTGATCTCCTAGCAGTCCAAGGGACTCTCAGGAGTCTTCTCCAGCACCACAGTTCAAAAGCATCTATTCTTCGGCGCTCAGCCTTCCTTATGGTCCAACTCTCGCAGCCATACATTGCTACTGGGAACACCATCGCCCTGACTATACGAACTTTTGTTGGCATGGTGATATCTCTGCTTTTTATTATGCTATCTAAATTTGCCATAGCTTTCCTTCCAAGGAGTACCCCCTACCTTCCAAGTACCTTCCAAGGGTTGTCCCCCTACCCCAGGTAAAGCCCCAGCCAGTACTACAGGACTACTCGGATCAGGGCTACTACATCAGAACATCCTGTGGCAAGGAGTTTCACAGATTAATTACATGCTGGGTAAAGAAGTATTTCCTTTTGTCTATTCTAACACGCCCACCACTCAACTTTAGTGGGTGTCCCTTAGTTCTGGTGTTGTGCGAAAGGAAAAAGAACTTTTCTCTATTCATCCTATGCATAATTTTATGTCTCATAGCGTAATCCAGCGTAATGAAGCGCCGGCGCTGGGTGTCGCAAAAGTACTGTAAAGCATTTTTGCGGCACCCAGAGAGTAAGCAGCTTACTAAGCCCACGATCCGCGCCCACAACCTGTTCATTAGGCCCTTCTTTAATGATGGGAATGTGTTACACGTGCCAACTGATTGATCTTTGTTATTGAAAGCGGTGTCCATTGTTATGCGAACTTTGTTTATTGTATTGTTGTCAATTGCTTATGTTTAGCTAAGTTTGCTGAACCTATACAAGCCATGCTTTAGCTTAGCCTGGCTGCCTCTTGGACTGGCCTCTCTTGGAGACCACTTGGACTAGCCTCTTGGGAGCTCTCTTGAACTTAGGTATCCAAGGTGCCTCTTGGTGCCACTGCCCCTCAGACCTAGGTGTCTGAGGGGCTGTTTGAACATGCCTATGTAAGTGCTTAGTGGGTGGCGCAGTGGGTTAAACCGCTGAACCATGAGCTGTCGATCGAAAGGTCGGCAGTTCGAATCTGCAACGGGGTGAGCTCTCGTTGCTTGGCCAGCTCCTGCCAACCTAGCAGTTCCAAAGCATGTTAATGTGAGTAGATAAATAGGTACCGCTTGCGGGAAGGTAAACAGCGCTCCATGTTCCAGCCACATGCTACGCGCTGCGGCAAGGAGAGTCATGCAGGCCACATGACCACGGAGGCATCTTCGGACAACGCTGGCTATTCGGCTTTGAAGTGGGGATGAGCACCACACCCTAGAGTCGGACACGACTGGACTTAATTGTCAGGGGTCACCTTTACCTATGTAAGTGCTTTGTGCTTGAAACCTTAGAAATAAAGCTCTTTAAGTGCCTACTTGGAGCCTTACGTGTTTGCTTTCTCGGAACTCAAAAGAACATCTCAAGCCCCTAGCTAGGGCCCAGAACAACAAATCCCGGGCTGGGAGGGGGCGGGATATCGGCTCTGAGATACACCGATATTCCAAGCCCCATCGTAGCCCGGGTCAGCCTTACACAGCCTCCTCCAGAGCTGGTGCACATCCGAGGAGGTCCACTGTGGCCCATGCTGCTTACACCGGGGGAAGGGGACAAATGTCCCCTTCCCTCGAAGTGCACCCGAGCCACACCAGCGCAGCCCACAATGGACCAGCGCAGCCCACAATGGACCTTGGATGGAGTGGTCAGTCCTTTAGGCCAGCAGTGCATTGTTACGGAGGATTGGGATGCCCATCATGTCCCCCCCCTCAAGTGCCTTCTTTCTAGACTGAGGAGCCCCAAAATCATTATCATAATAGTAAGGGAAGTACCCCAGCCCACTAATGGCACCTTTTCCAGTTCCTACATCCTTTTCCAGATGTGGCAACCAGAACAGAACACAATACTCCAGATGTGGCCTTACCATTGATTGGTACAATGGCATAATAATATTAGGTTTCCGGCTTCTAACATCTTTGAAAAAGTTTTTATTGTTTTCCTTAATGTTGCTGGCGATATGCTCCTCAAAAATCTTTCTTTGCCTCCTTTATTTTC
This sequence comes from Plestiodon gilberti rubricaudatus, assembly GCA_026170595.1. Taxonomy (NCBI): domain Eukaryota; kingdom Metazoa; phylum Chordata; class Lepidosauria; order Squamata; family Scincidae; genus Plestiodon; species Plestiodon gilberti. The sequence continues at coordinate 29,904,776 of JANXHW010000003.1, read as the reverse complement.
TTTTTACATTTCTTTTACCAGGGTTTATGTTCTTTTTTATTCTCCTCATTGCAAGACTTCCATTTATGGAAGGAAGTCTCCTTTTAAATATGTGTGTTATGATTCAACAATTCCACATAGGCAGGCACATCACAGAGATTCTGCCCACAAGGCCTGTTGCATTCATTTTATTGGGGGAATCCTAATTACATACACATTCCTTTCGATTTGCAATTCTGCTCCTTCCACTGGATTGAATGAGGTAGCTGATATACACACGAGCTATATGGGTGTGTTAGAATTCATGCTGATAATTGTGTTATAGTAGCAATTTTATAGAACCCTACCGACAATCAGGGTAATACCCATACTGAGGGAGCTGACCCACGCTGTCAAGCCTCGACTTTGGCTGAATTCTTCAAGCCATTCCATGTTGAGAACTCCAAGAGCCATTTGTGATCCCATGACGAGTATATGCACCAGGAATGAAGAAAGAACCACCATCCAAGCCCATCCTCCATCAAAATCTGGATTTGGATTAAGCTTCTCCCTCTCTTTGGAATCCTCTTCAAAATCATAGCCAACATCTTCATGACTGGCATACATTTTCCCAGAGTACCCTGAAACAAACAGAGAAATGTTCTCTCTGATCATTGAAAAAAGGCATAAAAATTTACCAGTAACTGCCTTAATTTTAGGAGGGGCAGGCTTGCTTTTATGTTGTTTATCAACTTCGGTGACATTAGGCTGCATCAGTCAATTTTACATTTTTTGCCAGAGTTTATTTGAGCTATCAAAGACAAATGAAACATTAGGACCTACAGGACTGAGCAATTAGGCTAAAACGGATCTGGAAATTGCCATTTATAGTGTGATGCAAACAAAGGTGGGAGTTGATGTACTACTCCCTGCACCCTCCAGAGTAAATGAGTAGCAGCAGGGGTCGAACAAATTTGGCAGGGCTCATTTGTCAACCATTGTTTCTACAAGCCAACAAAGTGAGACTTTCTTGTTTCCTATTTTACAGAAGTCAAGTGCATCCCTCTGTGACCACAGCCCAATAAGGATGCTGTTCAGGGGAGGAGCGGTAGGTGGCTGTGGGTTTGTAGCAACCTCTTCTGTCCAACCCATGACAAACAGCTCCACAGCCACTAAAAGGACATAAGCAACATCTGGGTCATTCATGTGCTGGATTTATAGCAACGGACAAAACTGGAAGTGGGTCACAATCGCTCCAAGGAGCCGTTTTGAGGCATGGGGAGGCCCGCAGAGGGGGTTCTCCGAATTTCCGCCCCCCAGGTGAGCAGGAACCCCCCTATTTTTGCGGCAGTGCAATTCTGGAAGCGCCACCCCCCCCCCCGCACACACGGGGGTGGGTGGGAATCCCTAGGGCTTCCAGTTGCCAACTACTGTAACAGAACATACCCAGGATGTAGCCCTGTTGAGGCATTTGCTTTGCAAACATGTGAAACTGTGAAAAGGGAAGTTTTTAAGAACTGACCGACATGGTCATTAAACCCCTATTTTTAAATTTAATAAATATGGTGAATTTAGTAATTTGCTAATTTAGTGAATCTCTAAGACAATATGTGAGGGCTCGTCGTCCACAGCAAGCCACACTAACCTCACTCTGTGCAATGATTCATATACGTAGACCCACCCCCTGTCCTCTCCATGGTCAGCATTTGACTGCAGCAAAAAATGTGGAACACAAGGAGCTATCTTCCCCGTGACTGTTACCCTGGAAAAGGGGGTGTCAAACCCATTTCATATAGCGGACCAAATTGCATTCATGACGCCTGCTGAAGGTTGGAAGTAAGATCATTAAGCAGGAAGTGATGTCATTAAGCAGATGATGGCCAGATATAACCACTCTGTTCTCACATAGAAACTCATTAGCTGCAAATGACAGGAGAGAAAATTTGCAAATCTTGATCATATTCTCAAGATATGAGAGAGCCCAATTATTATGTGGGCTACCCTTTCAAGAGCACTGCTTCAGCTGAGGTGTCACTTCACAGCTCACCAGCTGAGAGGTGCTTTGCGAAGTGATGCCTCAGCAGAAGCGGCGCTGGTGAAAGGACAGTCCACATGATAACTGGGCTCTCCCAGCACCTCCGCAGCATCTCCCTCTTTCACCCCTCTTGGTCTGCCCCTTCCCCTGTAACGTTCCTTGCCTTTTGAGGCCTCCCGTCTCTCCCTCCCAGAGCCTCGGCAGAAGTGGCTGAAAGGGCAGTGCTGAGAGAGCCCAATTATCCCGTGGGCCGGATAAAGAGCTTCTGTGGGCCCCATCCAACCCGTGCGCCTTATGTTTGATACCTCTGACCTAGAATGTTCCAGAATGGCAATTACAGGGAAGATATTTCATCATGAACAGCATTTCAGACAAATGCAGATCATGGGAAGGACAGGGGGATGTAGCTAAGTGTGTACGACTTTGGAGCAGATGGGTCTAAGTGGGGGGAGATACAGATGAAAAGTGGAGGATGCTACAAATCTGTCCTATCAGGGCCATTAATGGAGATTTCCCAACTGCATGCATGGGAAATTTATTGGTATGTGCGGATGAGAGTGTGATAGTACCAAGAAGGAAACTGATTCCTGAAAGGGATAGGACTCAACAGGTGGCTATAAAGAATGGTTCAGGGAGTAGGGATCAAATCCTCCCTCCAGGTACTCTGAAACTTTTAAAAAAAAATTGTGTGTAAATTCATCATAACTTTGGCAGGTTTGGGTGCACCAAAATATTTGATTTACTGTATATATACTGTACTTGACCTAAAGAGCGAGCATGCGTGCGCGCACGCCCGCGCGCACACACACGCACACACAGAGTAGTTGACCTAAGGAGATCCTTAGGTCAACTACTCTGTGTGTGTGTGTGTGTGTGTGTGTGTGTGTGTGTGTGTGTGTGTGTGTGTGTGTGTGTGTAAACAAAAAATTGTGTGTAAAACAATAAATAGCAGGGGATTTATAGTGACACATACACACACTTTAGTTGACCTAATGAGATATTCTCCTTAGGTCAACAACAGTGTGTGTGTGTGTGTGTGTGTGTGTGTGTGTGTGTGTGTGTGTGTGTGTGACTATAAATCCCTTGCTGTTTATTTAGTAGATCTAACAGATCGTTCCTCGAAAGGAAAAATATATGACATACAATCAATCTGTGAGGCAGCTCAGACACTGCTCATTTTCTATCATTAGGTACAGCTGAAAACAGGCAGATCAAACAAAGTAACATGGATTAGTGGCAGACTCTCAACATCCAGCGACAGCTGCAGGGACTGAACTCTTGGTCATGAAAGCTTTTTACACTGTTACCAACCATTTCTTTTTATCTTGGATATCTGCACTGTAAATACACTCACAAACAGGAAAGGTCACCATAAGACCTGTCAGAATGCTTATCATCCACACAGAACTGGGATAGGACACAGATCCTCTCCTGATCACCGAGTCAGAACAGCCTTGACTGGTTCTGCGTCCTTCATCCACTCACTGGCCAGGTTACTTCTCCACAGCTAAGTGCGTCATGCTACATGATGGTTGCCAGAAAAGGAGAGGACATTTTTTGGCATGGCAAAGCCAAATGCCAGTGGCTGCTTTTTGCTCCTAAATATACAAAGATAAGCAACTTGTGACACTGCAATATATTAATAGTCTCACCCCACTTAACTAGTGATGACCGGGCTTCTGGGGATATAACATCATTTACCATTTCTATTCTTTTTTAGTGGGGAACGTACTCTATAATTAGGCATCAGGTTTGAGTGTGGCCCTGGGGCAAAGTTCTGCACTGGGGTCCCCAATGACATCTTGGACCATCTGCATGGGGGGGGGGGAGAGAGAGAGCATGTGGAAAACTGAATGTAGAGTCACCACAAAGAAGAGCATCTGGTGTTGCCACTGCTGTTCCTGCTATCACCCAATATGCCAGAGCTCAAAGGGGAGACTTACCAGGGGACAATGGGGTGCAATGGACACAGAGGCTTCATGAGTCAGCTAGGTGGGCTCCAACTGGCATGAGTGCTCAGGCCCACCATGCCCAGCCTCACCAGCCCTTCATGCTACCCCTTTGATACTCCTTTCTTAATCCTTACCCTGTTAAGTAGATCACTCTCTTTTTTTGGAACTATTTTGAACTATTTTTTTCCTCACATTTTGTCCGAATACCTGTATACTTTTCCTAGTGTGTGTGTGTGTGTGTGTGTGTGTGTGTGTGTGTGTGTGTGTGTGTGTGTGAGGGGGGGGGGGTTAAAATCAGCTTTGGGAAGTTGCAATTTCCAGTGGAAAAATAGCATGAGGCAAAATGGTTAAAAAGCTCCTCTTCCCCCACACTGATTTTCCATTTCAAATTACTGCCTCAGTGGCTCCCTTTTATAAACAAATGTCTCTCCCACCCCCCACCCCCCAAAAAAGAATCATGTAGCAGCTATAACACAAAATGTGCAGTTCCATCCCATGTACTAGTATCATAACTGGGATATGCCAGTTTTGCTGATAGATAAACTGAAGTACTGTACAGTGAACCCATTGGGGGGGGGGAGGGGAGAGGTGTTGTTCATTAATGCCAAAAGTCTGTTATATTTGAATGCATTTAAGTCAATGTAGACACACATGCACAAAATGTGTATGACTAATTTTTTAATGAAGCAGAAAACATCTCTTGTTTCCAAAGTCTGTTAAACGGAGGTGTGTTAAAACAAGAGTTCAGTTCAGTGTGCAGAGCTGGTAAATGCAACATTTTTTAAGCAGTGGCTGCATTTAAATACATTTAAGGCCTAGTTTGTCTTAGGCGTCTTGCTGGAATGTTAAAGTTGTCATATCGACCCAGGTTCTAATCCCCACTCAGTCTTCAGTCAGTCACTATCTCACAAATCTAATCATGTAACTCACAGGGTTGTTCCGAGTTTAAAATAAGGGGTATGTACACTTCTTGGAAGAAGAGTGGGATAACAATATAACTAACAAACAAGTAAACACAATAGCTAAATGTAGACACCCATGGAACATAAAATGACTAGAAGACTGGGCCAAACAGTATTAAGAAGTTGTATTAAGTTGCCCACAAAACAAACATGGTTTCTGAAAAATATAGCCCAAGGGACTTGCCTAAGTACACAGAGAGGGAGAGAGATGAGCTGGTCCAGCTGGAGCTGGAGCACTTACCTGTGAATTAGGCTTCAGGTTTACGTCTCCAACCCCCCTCAGCCTTCAGTTTAAAGGTTGGGGGGGGGGGTTGGAGACGTAAGCCCGAAGCTTAATTCACAGGAAAGTGCTCCAGATGGGAGCTCTTCGGACATCACTGTAACTAGGATTTGGAAAGGCACAGCCTAACTAAAGAGGGGGGGGGGCATTGGGTCATAACCTCCAGGGTTGACGTTGCATATATACAAATGTGCAGAGTATGGGAGATAAACAGGATGAGCTTGGACTTCTAAAAAGTGAAGGTAAATTTGATTTGATAAGAATAACCGAAACCTGATGGGATGACTCTCATGATTGGAATGCAGACATGGAAGACTATTGGTTGTTCAGAAAGAACGGATGTGGTAAAAGGGGAGGGAGGGTAAAAAATGTATACACTTGCTCAGAAATCCAACAAAATGGTCAAGGTAGCCCCATGGGGAGCATCTGGGTAAAAGTTAGTGGGAAAAGCAACAAGCGCAACATTGTACTGGCGTCTACTATAGACCACCAGGCCAAGGGGAGGATGTGGATGATGTTTTCTTGAGACAACTTACAGACATTACAAGGAATCATGAGGTAGTTGTAATGGGGTACTTTAACTATCCTGATATTTGGATATTCTGGGAGACTAACTTGGCCAAGCATGGGAGCACCAACAAATTCCTGTTGTGCCTGGAGGATAACTTCATCTTCCAGAAAGTGGAGTAAAGAACAAGGGGAGGGGCCACAAACGTTCCCTTACCTCGAGGAGACCTCCAGCAGCCTTCAGTCCCACGCTGGATACAGCAGAGTCTGCCCCAGCACTACTGCGTGCATCCCAGCGTGGGAGGTTGGTTAGGATTGCGCCGTTAATAAGCAAGTTGGTAAAATAGATGATACAATCATTAGGTGGATTCGCAACAGGTTAGACGACCATACACAAAGGGTGCTCATCAATGGCTTTGCATCAACCTGGAGGATGGTTTCCAGTGGAGTGCCCCAGGGCTCTGTCTTGGGCCTAGTTCTCTTTAACATCTCCATCAATGATTTGGATGAAGGGATACAAGGAGGCCTCATCAAATTTGCAGATGACATGACACCAAGCTGGGAAGAGTAGCAAACACAATAGAAGACAGTAGAAGCATTCAGGAAGACCTTGACAGAATAGAATACTGGACCGCACTTAGGCAAAAATAACCAAAGACGCAGGTACAGAATGGGAGATACTTGGATTGACAGCACAACATGTGAGAGGGATCTTGGAGTTGCAGTGAATCACAAGATGAATATGAGTCAGCAGTGTGATGTAGCTGCAAAGAAGTCTAATGCAATTTTAGCCTGCATTAGAAGAACCATAGCTTCCAAGTTGCAAGAAGTAGTGGTTCCTCTTTACTCTGCATTGCTTAGACCTCACCTGAGGTACTGTGTCCAGTTCTGGGCACCTCACTTTAGGAAAGATGCAGCCAAACTGGAGCAAGTTCAGAGAAGAGTGATGAGGATGATCAGAGGACTGGAGAACAATCTCTACAAGGAAAGTTTGAGGGAACTTGGTATGTTTGGCCTGGAGAAGAGACGTCTGAGAGGGGATATGATAGCGCTCTTCAGATACCTAAAGGGCAGTAATATAGAAGAAGGAACAAATTTGTTCTCAACTGCATCTGAGAGTAAAATTAGATCAAATTGGTACAAACTGTAAGAGAGGAGATTCCAGTTGGACATCAGGAAGAAATTCTTGACAGTAAAGGCAGTTCGGCAGTGGAACAGATTGCCGAGGAATTTGGTGGATTCTCCCTCACTAGAGATCTTCAAGCAGAGGTTTAACAGGCACCTGCTGTAGATGCTCTAGGACAGGCATTCCCAACCTGTGGTATGCATACCCCAAGGGGTACGCGGACCATCAGGTGGGGGTACGCCAGAGGCTATCCCTTATCTTTTCCGATCAGCTGTCAGGCGTTGAGAGGAGGAGCTGGCGCCTGACACGGATAATATCAAACAATATTGAAGATCAGCAGCTGAGTTTGGCTGTTTTAAAAGTTCTCATGAATCTCTGTTTTTTCGCTGGTTTCAAGCACTGTTCAATCACTTCCTGGCTGCTCAATTTTCCCCCTCCCTTCCCCAAGGCTGCCCCAGAATGCACTGGGGCAAGTGTGTGTGTGTGTGTGTGTGTGTGTGTGTGTGTGTGTGTAGGAAGGCTGGCAGGGCTGTAGTGTGTGTGTGTTTGTGTGTGTTTGTGTTTGTGTTTGTGTGTGTGTGTGTGTGTGTGTGTGTGTGTGTGTGTGTAGGAAGGCAGGGAAAAACTGGCAGGGCTCATTGGCAGCACATAAGTAAACCTACTTACATTTAATTAATTAATGCTAATTAATTAATTGGCGCAGGGGATACTTCAAAAAATTTGACCATGCCACGGGGGTACACCTGGCGACAAAGGTTGGGAACCCCTGCTCTAGGAGGATTTCCTGCTAGAGGCAGGGGGTTGGACTAGATGATTTTTTTGGATCCCTTCCAAGTCTATGATTCTATGAACTTTCCAACAGTCACTAGTCTTGTGTCTCACTGCATGAAACACACTTGTGTCTCACTACCTACTCACTGTAATTTATGTTATCTTGACTGTCCTTCATCCTGTTCTTGATATCCTATAGCAGTGGTTCCCAAAGTGGATAGTCCCACCCTTTCAGGGAGAGATTACCTAGCAGCACACTAAAAGGCAAAGGGGCAGCAGGTGGGCTGCAGGAGGTGGTGGGATTGTGGCACTATGCTGGTAAATGGCATTCCAAGCAATGCGAAACCGGAAGTTGGTGTGAATTGGTTTTTTTTTTTAAACTCTTTATAGCCGTTTGAAGCACTGGGAAGCTGTGCAGGAGTCCAGGAGCAGGCAGCGAGCTGGAGCACTGCTAAATCAAGATACTGTGACTCTGTGCCTGGCCCCCAGTCACCTTTTTCCCCTGGGGTAGCCATCTGCATTGAGGCAAGTTCGCAGATGGCTATTCCTCGGAAAAAAAGAGTATACCTGTATAGGCTGTCATGAGCTATACCAATTTCCCAACCTGTCTGAGCCTGAAGAGAAAGGTGGGATACAAGATGATTATCTGCACGTTTTTTTGTGACCATTTGATATGCTGCATGAAGCCTCTGAGAGATTTGAGGATCTTCTATCGATGGAAATTCCAGATTGGGTGACATCCATTTTCAGATACTGAGGATGTGTTGGGATAGTGTAGGAAGAACTAACTGAGCTACAAAATGACATTGAGCTGAAATCAAAGTTTTCTTAAACTTTGATTTCAGCTCAATGTCATTTTGTAGCTCAGTTATGATTACAGAGTTTTGGTTACAGAGAAAAAAAATCTGATTGCTACTATGGGCAGTGGTTAAGAAGCTCCTTGTTGCATTTCCAACATGATGCAATGTGGTTTTAGTGTGGTCATCCAACTTCCAATTTAAGACTCTTCCTAAGTTACTTTAAACCAATTATTGGAAAACTTGGTATCACCTCATCAAGCCCATCTATTGCATTTAGAATTCATTGAACAGTGAAGCAGTTACTAAATGTGATACCTTGGATTCTTGCTAAATTACTATCGGACTTTGAAAAGCTGGTATCACTGGATCAAGCTCATCAATTTTGTTGAATAAATTAAATAAAATGTTTGAACTGGATTTTGAACAAATGTGCAATTAATTGTTATTGTTTTGAATTTCATTGTTATTATCTTCTTTAGTAGGTCATGTAAACCGCTATTCTGAATGCTTTTCATAGGGTAGGGTAGGGGGCACTTGTTGTTGTTGTTCAGTCGTTAAGTCGTGTCCGACCCTTCGTGATCCCATGAACCATATCCCACCAGGCCTTTTTCATGTTTGTTGCATCGGTGATGCTGTCTAACCATCTCATCCTTGGCCTTCCCCTTCTCCTTTTGCCTTCAATCTTTCCCAGCATCAGAATCTTCTCCAGAGAGTCCTCTCTTCGCATTTGTTGTTGTTGTTGTTCAGTCGTTAAGTCGTGTCCGACTCTTCGTGATCCCATGAACCATATCACGCCAGGCCTTCCTGTCCTCCACTATCTTCCTGAGTTCGCTCATTTTCATGTTTGTTGCATCGGTGATGCTGTCTAACCATCTCATCCTTGGCCTTCCCCTTCTCCTTTTGCCTTTAATCTTTCCCAGCATCAGAGTCTTCTCCAGAGAGTCCTCTCTTCGCATTAGGTGGCCAAAATATTTGAGTTTCAGCCTTAGTACCTGTCCTTCCAGGGAACAGTCAGGCTTGATTTCATTTAGAATTGACTGATTTGATCTCCTAGCAGTCCAAGGGACTCTCAGGAGTCTTCTCCAGCACCACAGTTCAAAAGCATCTATTCTTCGGCGCTCAGCCTTCCTTATGGTCCAACTCTCGCAACCATACATTGCTACTGGGAACACCATCGCCCTGACTATACGAACTTTTGTTGGCATGGTGATATCTCTGCTTTTTATTATGCTGTCTAAGTTTGCCATAGCTTTCCTTCCAAGGAGTAAGCGTCTTTTAATTTCATGGCTGCTGTCTCCGTCTGCAGTGATCTTGGAACCCAGAAAAGTAAAATCTGTTACTGCTTCCATTTCTGCCCCTTCTATTTGCCAGGAATTGATGGGACCCGATGCCATGATCTTAGTTTTATTAACGTTGAGTTTCAAGCCAACTTTTGCACTCTCCTCTTTCACTCTCATCAAGAGGCTCTTTAGTTCTTCTTCACTTTCTGCCATTAGGGTGGTATCGTCTGCATATCTGAGGTTGTTGATGTTTCTCCCGGCAATCTTGATTCCGGCTTGCGATTCATTCAGCCCTGCATTTCTCATAATGTACTCTGCATATAAGTTAAATAAGCAGGGTGACAATATACAGCCTTGCCGTACTCCCTTCCCAATTTTGAACCAATCAGTTGTTCCATGGCCGGTTCGAACTGTTGCTTCTTGACCCGCATACAGGTTTCTCAGGAGACAGGTAAGGTGGTCTGGTACCCCCATCTCTTTAAGAATTTGCCACAGTTTGTTGTGATCCACACAATCAAAGGCTTTTGCGTAGTCAATGAAGCAGAAGTAGGTGTTTTTTTGGAACTCTCGTGCTTTCTCCATGATCCACCGCATGTTGGCAATTTGATCTCTAGTTCCTCTGCCTCTTCGAAACCCAGCTTGTACGTCCGGTAGTTCTCGGTCCACGTACTGCTGAAGCCTAGCTTGTAGGATTTTGAGCATAACCTTGCTAGCATGTGAAATGAGTGCAATTGTACGGTAGTTTGAACACTCTTTGGCACTGCCCTTCTTTGGAATTGGAACGTAAACTGACCTTTTCCAATCCTTTGGCCACTGCTGAGTTTTCCAAATTTGTTGGCATATTGAGTGCAGCACTTTCACAGCATCATCGTTTAGGATTTTAAGTAGCTCAGCTGGGATATGATCATCTCCGCTAGCTTTGTTGTTAGTAATGCTACCTAAGGCCCACTTGACTTCACTCTCTAGGATGTCCGGCTCTGGGTCAGTGACCACACCAGCGTGGTCATCAGGAACATTCAGATCTTTCTTGTATAGTTCTTCTGTGTATTCTTGCCATCTCTTCTTAATCTCTTCTGCTTCTGTTAGGTCCTTGCCTTTTTTGTCCTTTATCATGCCCATCTTTGCACAAAACGTTCCCTTGATATCTCCAATTTTCTTGAAGAGATCTCTAGTCCTCCCCATTCTGTTGTTTTCCTCGATTTCCTTGCATTGTTCATTTAAGAAGGCCTTCTTATCTCTCCTTGCTATTCTCTGGAACTCTGCATTCAGTTGTTTATATCTTTCCCTTTCACCCTTGCTTTTTGCATTCCTTCTTTCCACAGCTATTTGTAAAGCCTCATCTGACAGCCACTTTGCTTTCTTGCATTTCTTTTTCTTTGGGATGGTTTTAGTTGCGGCCTCCTGTACAATGTTACGAACTTCCGTCCATAGTTCTTCAGGCACTCTGTCTACCAGGTCTAATGCCCTAAATCTATTCTTCACCTCCACTGTATACTCATAAGGGATATGGTTTAGGTCATATCTGACTGGTCTAGTGGTGTTCCCTACATTCTTCAGTTTAAGTCTGAATTTTGCAATAAGAAGCTCATGATCTGAGCCACAGTCAGCTCCAGGTCTTGTTTTTACTGATTGTATAGAGCTTCTCCATCTTTGGCTGCAAAGCACATAATCTATCTGGTTTCGGTATTGACCATCTGGTGATGTCCATGTGTAGAGTCGCCTCTTGTGTTGTTGGAAAAGAGTGTTTGCTATGACCAGCGTGTTCTCTTGACAGAACTCCGTTAGCCTTTGCCCTGCTTCATTTTGCGCTCCAAGGCCAAACTTGCCTGTTGTTCCGTTTATTTCTTGATTTCCTACTTTAGCATTCCAGTCTCCTATGATGTAAAGGACATCTTTTTTGGGTGCTAGTTCTAGAAGGTGTTGTAGGTCTTCACAGAACCGGTCAACTTCATCTTCTTCGGCATCAGTGGTTGGCATTAGGCCTCTTCGCATTAGGTGGCCAAAATATTTGAGTTTCAGCCTTAGTACCTGTCCTTCCAGGGAACAGTCAGGCTTGATTTCATTTAGAATTGAGTGATTTGATCTCCTAGCAGTCCAAGGGACTCTCAGGAGTCTTCTCCAGCACCACAGTTCAAAAGCATCTATTCTTCGGCGCTCAGCCTTCCTTATGGTCCAACTCTCGCAACCATACATTGCTACTGGGAACACCATCGCCCTGACTATACGAACTTTTGTTGGCATGGTGATATCTCTGCTTTTTATTATGCTGTCTAAGTTTGCCATAGCTTTCCTTCCAAGGAGTAAGCGTCTTTTAATTTCATGGCTGCTGTCTCCGTCTGCAGTGATCTTGGAACCCAGAAAAGTAAAATCTGTTACTGCTTCCAGTTCTGCCCCTTCTATTTGCCAGGAATTGATGGGACCCGATGCCATGATCTTAGTTTTATTAATGTTGAGTTTCAAGCCAACTTTTGCACTAGGGATGGGTTTATGGAACCAAGGGGGTTGTGGCCCAAAAATGTTTGGGAACTTTTTCCCCTGCTCTACAGAGATCTGACTTTTCCCTGCTCTACAGATCAGAATACCAAATTTCAAAGAGATGGCATGTGATTGCAAGCATAACCATTTATTTCCAAAAGTTTGAAATCACACTTGCATAATCTCTCTCTCTCTCTCTCTCTCTCTCTCTCTCTCTCTCTCTCTCTCTCTCTCTCTCTCTCTCTCTCTCTTTAATTTTTTTGTCTTTGAAGCATGTGTTATTGTCATTTTTTATCTCTCAGGTTTGCAGGACAAATACAAAAATATCATTGCAGTGTGTGCCTTAAATATTTTTTAAAAGCAAAAGACAAAGCAAAATAATATCCAAGGCTTTTTGACACACATTTTTAGGCACTATTTTGTGCTTTGCTCTTGGCTACCTCAAACAACTTAAATAACAAAGACATGATTTATGTGTGGTAGTTACTGACATAGCAACAGCCAAAGATAATAAGTAGCATTTTCAACTACCCTTTGCAGTCAAAGATGTGCGTGCGTCCATATGTTTGTGTGCGTGCGTGCGTGCGCAACACAGTAGTTTGTATCACTGTGTACTGCCAAGTGTTCCCTATCCCTCAGAGCTGCTCCAAACAAGTCAAAATTCCTACACTAAAGCACTCTGAATAAGCATGAACTTTGCCACAGGTTACTTTTAGCACTCATAATATGACCTTGGTGCTGCTATATGTAAATGCATGGGCACATACAGTAGGAAAGCCACATATGAGCATTCTTATAGATTTTGCACCAATCCATAGGAATTTTGTCACATTTGAAGCAGCAGGAACAGTCATGCAACAATCTAGTCTCAGGGGAATGCAGGAATGTGTCTCTTTTCTCCTCCTCTTTCACTCTTTCCCACATGGCACAGCTAATACATGGTCACAGAAATACTTCGAAATTCTCCCAATAAATTCCTCCCCCATTAAATGTCACTTATAGAACATGAGCCTTGGGGGAATAGTTTCATGCCAACAATTACATTTTTGAAAAATAAAAACTGGTGATAAGTAAATCTGAAGGGAAGACTGGGCTGTGATGCTAAGCATACTTACGGTAACTTGAAAGTCCTTTCAAAGAAAACTATTTAGAAAAGTACTGCAACCCCCCCCCCCCCATTTTTCTCCTCCCACCGCTTTTTCAAAACCTTTCGCAAAGAGTAGCCACAAGCCATTTCACAATCGTAAGCATGTTTACACAGAAGGAAACCCCACTGAGACCAGTGAGATTTACTCTCTAAGTAAGCGTGCGTCGGATCGCAGCCCAAACCAGCCGCTTTGAATCTAAGGACTGCGGCTCACCCGGGTTGCGGATCGGAATCCCGGGGTCTCCAAACAGGATTCTCCCATTCCATCCTCCACCATGGTGGGGACTGGAAATGCCGGGAGCTGAGCAAAAAACTGCGCTTGTTTTGCAGACTGCAGATGGGGCGCAGAAGGGGAGCTGCAGCCTGCCAGCCAGCCTCCCGCACGGTGGGGCCAGGAGAAGGCGAATGACCGCGAGTTACCTCATTGCGGCGGCGGCGGCGGCAGATCTTCCCGCTGGGAGCAGACAAAGCTGTGCGGCGGCCGCCGCCGCCGCCTGGTTCTCCTCCTGCCTGCTTGCTGCGGCTGCCATCCCCGCTCCCTGGCGCCCCTCAGCCCAACCCAATCTTGCAAATCAGCCTTGCAATCCAGGCCAGGGAAGCGCACGCACTCACTCACCCCGGCCCCAGGGATCTCCCCTCTCTACTCCCGGATGCCCCGAAAAGGTGGTGGTGCTGCCACCGGCTCGTTCCTCGAAGTCTCTGATGTCTTGAGCGGCATCTCCAGCCCCAAGCGCACGGCGCACCGAGGGATAAACTGGGCGGCGGCTGTTGGGATTGGATTGGTTTATGTTTGCCGCTCTCTGCCTCAGACGGTTACCCTTTTGTCCCCAGGGCAGCTGGCCTGCTCTGGCGTGCTCCTCCACCTCCCTTCCTGCCCATCTCTTGCCATTTGGAAAACGGCACGCACGCTCTGCCACGCGGGCGAGAGGAGACCGGCTCAGGCTGGTTTTTCGGAGGAGACTTGCAAGCCCTCACATGCTTTAGTGAAGCTGGGGGCTCGCCGGTAGCTGCGCCTTGGTTAGAGCCAGCGAATCACTTCACCCGCCAAGCGAGCCACGGAGCGCACAAGCCCTCAGTAAATCCAGAAGGAGTTGACAAGTTAATAGTCTGACGATGGCGTGGTGGAACCTCGGCTGTGTGCCAGAAGCCCAGGCTGGAGAAAAAGAGCAAGCTTGCGAGATAGGCATAGGCACGGGCGGCTACTGATTGACGGTGGAGCGCAGGGCTTCCAAAATGTCCCCATCCACTCTCGCACACGGCCTCTTTTCCGCGTAGCATCTCACCTCCTGGGAACTCGTTGCTCGGCCTTCTAACAAGGTCGTCAACAGCTTGCCATGAAGTTGTAGAATGCTGTGTGGTTTGGCCAACTGCGTACATATCTAAAGGCAAACAGTCAGACCTTCTTATGACAGACGTTTTCCTGGACTGCAGCCCACAGGCTTAAGCCACAATAAATCTGTTAGCCTTTGAAGGCCCACAAGACTTTCCTTTGCGTTTGTGTAACACACTCTCACCCCCTCGCTGAAGTTTAGGGGAAGGTGAGGGGCACATGGCCTTGTGTTGTATGCTTCAGCATTTCCTTCATAATGCAGAAAGGAGCCATGAAGATCATGTCAGAGAGCAAGCTTTGTTTTTACAATATCAGATAATAGGTACTCAAATATACCCATGAATCATGATGCATACGACTCAACGCTGGTTTACATCTGTGAAAGGAAAGCATGGCAAATGCATTAATGACTCATGCTTTTCCTGTTAAGGATGTATGAAGCTGAGTTAGACTAACAGTACAATCCTATGCATGTCTAAGGTAAGGTAAAGGTGACCCCTGACAATTAAGTCCAGTCGTGTCCGACTCTAGGGTGTGGTGCTCATCCCCATTTCAAAGCCGAAGAGCCAGTGTTGTCCGAAGACGCCTCCGTGGTCACGTGGCCGGCATGACTCTCCTTGCCGCAGTGCGTAGCATGCGGTTGGAACACGGAGCGCTGTTTACCTTCCCGCAAGCGGTACCTATTTATCTACTCACATTAACATGCTTTGGAACTGCTAGGTTGGCAGGAGCTGGCCAAGCAACGAGAGCTCACCCCGTCGCAGATTCGAACTGCCGACCTTTCGATCGACAGCTCATGGTTCAGTGGTTTAACCCACTGTGCCACCCACTGGCCTATGCATGTCTAAAGGTAAAGGTGACCCCTGACAATTAAGTCCAGTCGTGTCCGACTCTAGGGTGTGGTTCAATAGTGCTTACTCCCAGGTAAGTGTTACAGGATTGCAGCCCGTGGGCACAATCCTACCTAGCATTGGGCTGGCATAGCGCGTCCTGTGCTGGCCCAAAGCTGTCGCAAAAGCTGTCATAAGACAGTTGTGCTAGCTCCAGGCTAGCGCAGAGGCCTACACCGGCCCTAGAGCGCTGGATCCACATGATGGGTAGTGAGGAGCAGATATGTCCGCGCCGCTCAGCGTGGAGGCATTCTGGGGCAAGGAGGAGGCGGCGTTCCAGGGGAGGGGGAAGGGAAGTGACTGGGGTGGACTGGACCAGGGAGCGGGCAGGATCAGCAGCAGGGGCACATGCTAAATCCTGTCCGCTTTTCCTGGCCAGTTTGCCCTACATGGGGCTCCTGGATTTGCGCCAGCGAAATAGTTGCCGCAGATCCGAGGAGACCCGTTCGGGTGGCTGGAGCTTCACCTGTGGTAAGGGAACGAACATTCCTTTCCCCTGAGGCCTCTTTGCACCTGGGATGCAGCGTTGGCTGCACTGGCCTCACTGCAGTGCAGGGTGTAAAGTGAGTCAGGATTGGGCTGTGAGTCAGATAATTGTCCCTCTAGGTTGGTATTGTTTTTACTAAGGGTTCCCAACCTTTGGAGGCCCTACATGGGCCTCCAAAGGTGCCGCGTACCCCCAGACCACCTGCCCCCACATACCCCCCAACACAAACAGTGTATTTTTCCCGGGTTGCGGCGCTGGCAGGCCCTCTTGCCCACGCCACAACCTGGAGGGAAAGGCTACAGCCCTGCTGAATCGGCAGGGTTGTAGCCTTTTTTTCGGGGTTGCAGTGCGAGCATACCCTCTTTAGGCGGGTCGTGTATCCGTACACAGGATTGGGCTGCCCGTTCACTACCAGAAATACTTAGAAGTTTGAGGTGTGGGTCTCCAAGGATGGAGCAGGTCAGAATTTGTAAGAAAGCTAGGGTGTGGCTGGTAGGGGCCTGGTTTCCCTGGGGTCCAGACCCACATAAGGGAGCAGGGTGGAGGATTTTGGGAATCCTGGAGACCAGGTGAATGGTTCCCCTCCCTAAGCCCTACTATCTACTATGACATGAGTTAAATGAGCCTATCTTCAAAGTAAGTGTGCATAGGATTTTAGCCTTAGCCTGACCTTCAGCAGATTGTAATGCTGGCAGGGATACCCATCCCATAGGCTTTAATTAAACTGGTACTTTCAGGTTAGTGTGTGGATTTGCTGTCTTCTGCTCTCTTCCTCAAGAACGATGGAAGTAGCACGTGCCAGCTGATTGGGCACCAGCTCCAAGGGGCAGGTAGAGGTGCATAAAAAGGTAAAGGTGACCCCTGACAATTAAGTCCAGTCGTGTCCGACTCTAGGGTGTGGTGCTCATCCCCATTTCAAAGCTGAAGAGCCAGCGTTGTCCGAAGACGCCTCCGTGGTCATGTGGCCGGCATGACTCTCATGAAGGTGAAGGTTACCCCTGACAAGTCCAGTCATGTCCGACTCTAGGGTGTGGTGCTCATCCCCATTTCAAAGCTGAAGAGCCAGCGTTGTCCGAAGACGCCTCCGTGGTCATGTGGCCGGCATGACTCTCCTTGCCGCAGCACGTAGCATGCAGCTGGAACATGGAGCGCTGTTTACCTTCCCGCAAGCGGTACCTATTTATCTACTCGCATTAACATGCATTGGAACTGGTAATCATAAATGTTGGAATTTGGATGCAGTGCCACCTACAGGACTCTGGAGGGAAGTGTACTGTCCAGTCACCTGAGACCTCTTTACCTGCTGCTCTATAGTTCTTGCAGGAGGTGTAGTCCTTAACACTATTTCCTTCCTCCCCTCCTTCTCACATTCTCTCTTCTCTCCAGACGATCGCATGAGGAGGAGGATGTGCTTTGCCAGGGCTCCATGCCCGCCAGGCCATTCTCATCAGACTTTCACACAAAGGGAACAGCTTCTAGGGTCATCTGTTCCAAAGTAGTAGGGCCTCTGATCCAATCAGAACATGAATATACAACTATGAACTGTGAGTAAAGTATTTATGAAACTTTAACCAAGCCTCCACTGGATGTTTATTGATAGCAACTAGGCCAAGTAGTGGCATATCTTACCATAGGAAGGGGTTGCTTTCACTGATTACTCTGCTTTCCCCCCTCCCTTCCAACAATAAATCTTTCAGGGTGCAATCCTGGGGATCTATGAAACACATAGACATAGTTCCAAGACATTGTGAATGTGCCGCAAAGCACATTCGTGACACCTCAGGAGTAAGGGAGGCCGGCACAAGGCTGGCCTGCCTTACTCCGTCGCCGGACCGAGGACACGGCTGCCGGAGGAAGGTAAGCTCTCCCACCGGCGGCCGCGTGGACAGTCCGGCAGGCGAGGGAGGGGGCCATTGGACTAGCTGATCCAGGAGGGGGTGGGGATGACTCCTGCCATATCCCCGACCCCGATGGGCCGGCTAGGCTGTTACATGTCCTCCTCTGACTTCCACCAGCTATTTAGCGGGTGGAAATCTGAGGAGGCCTATCTGGCCAGCCCCAGTTTACACCCGGGGAAGGGGGACAAGCGTCCCCTTCCCCGAGTAGACCTCCAGCCTGCCATCTGACAGGCAGCCTCAGGCTCAGGATCCTGCAGGCGACCCTGGGCCGCTGGCCGGATCCTTACTCAGTATTGCGTTGTCAGTCAGATATTGCTTGCATTTTAATCTCCTTGCCATCCTTTGTTAAAAAATATATATTTTATCACTCTTGCCCTTTTGTTTTTTGATATGTCTTGTTTTGCCTTCTTTTTTTTTGTACCCCACCCTTCATTTTGTTTTGGTCCTTCAGCCTTTTAAGATAAGCTTATAGTTTTTACTGACTACCTGCCTAGGCTCTACCTGTCTGGGCAAGTCTACCACCCCACCCTAGTTTTGTTACTGTTTGGTGATCCCTCAGAGCTTCTTGGTTATCCTAGGAGAGGGGCTTTTCCAAAGTGACCTTTTTCTGTATGAATTTTCTAGCCTTGGACGGTGTCGGTGAAATACTAGCAATTCCCTGCTAATGCGGCAAAGAGGCGCTTTTTCAAGTGGTGCTCCTCTTATATTTAGCAGAGGGAGAGTAACTGTCCCTCTTCATCTCAGTAATCACTTGATTTTGTCTGTAAACCGCTTTGTGAACTTTTTGTTGAAAAGCGGTATATAAATACTGTTAATAATAATAATAAATGCAGTGTGTTTTCTGTTTGTAAGACATTTTTAACACAGCAATGCATTAAAATATATTTCATCCCCCCCCCCCCGGGGTCTGGTAATAATCTGCAGCATGTGCAGTAGACCTGGTTTGATTTCCAAAGGTCTGTCTCAATTCCAAACTGATGTTTGTGTTCTTTGCAAACAGAATAACATGTGAATAATAACAACTCTCTCCTGTAGAACAAGCATACCTTTTAAAATGAATTGTGAAATATAGTAGCGGTGTTGGTTGGGTATTGATCTATGACTAGAAATGAGAGCATCCCTTTAAATACTGCAGCCTGATTTGTGCTATAGTCTGCCTAGCAACAAATTATCTTCTGCTGCCCCCTCATGGATGACAAAACAGGAACTGTGCTGTCAAAATATGTTGTGTGGTTGGAGTTGTCCTTGAAGCAGAAGAGTGCAGAATATAGATGTTAAAATATAATTAAAGCAGAATTAAAAGGAAGGAGAAGTGCTTAGCACAAGAAGATTTTATGTACTTCTTGCTATAACAAGACTGGAGAAAAATAACAAAAGTTCTTCACTGTTACTAGTCACATAATACTAGTGGCTGTCCTTACAGCAATAGCTTGGTTTTGTTTTGACTGATCAAGAGCCTGGCAGACCTTTCAGAAACTAATTGCAGGGTGCCGAGACAATACTCTTCTCTGCCCTTCAGCCTTTGACATTGATAGTTGGAAACCTGCTAATTGCAAATGTTGCTCCTTATCAGTGGGAACAGCAGGTTGCTGAAGAATTCTAGGAAATTGCATTAAACCATGAAGGATTAGGTTTTTTAACTCTTTCAGATCAAGAATGAATGAAATGTAAGAAAGTCAGAAGTATAGGGCAATGTGTGATATAAACAAGGGTTGCTATTTGTTTTTGTGCTTTCAACACGGATCCCATGTCTCTAAAAGCTTTGTGCTAAGCTGAAATTAAGCAGGTAAAGGTTTTTCAAACATGGAGATATAGAAAAGTCACATGTTGAATTTCTGTCTGGCTTTCCCCCCATTCAGCTTATAAAGATGCAGGAGCCCTAAGAGTATTTTTTTTTTTTAGTAACATAATATTGTAGTGTGAGTGTGGGGAAAGTACAATCTCCCAAAAGATATGCACTAGCTGGGAAGTCATATGGATCCTCCTTTCACAACTGGGTGCTTGCTGAGCATTCCCCGTGCAAAAAAAAAAGTCCAGGAAGGCTCTTGTGTTTGCCAATTATCATTCTAGTAACATGACTGAGGGCTAATTCATGTTACCTAAGCAGTGCAAGAGCAGCTTCCACACAGCCCCTGGTTTCCATCCTCTGTGGTGATATGTTAGGAGAAACCACAGGATTTGGCCCACTGATGTGGGTTTCTTCCATCACATTTGGGAGAGGCAACAATGCCAAAGGACATAATCATGTGACTCCTCTGAACAGATGTTGTCAGAGCAGCAAAGGATCCAGTCTTACAGACTCAGCTGCTGCTTCTCAGCAGAGCAACAGGCTTTTGAGATCAGACGATGTCACGGGCAGTTCAATCCAACCTAAAGATCGGGCAGCCATCCGAGGCCATCAGCCCGATCCAGTGCTCTGTTGCACCGCGGCGGAAAGTCTACTTGAGGAAGGGGACGATCATCCCCTTCCCGAGTGTAACGGCGGCTGAGGCCAATAGGCCTCCTCGGATTTCTGCCAGCTATTTTGCTGGCGGAAGTCGGAGGCGGCTGTGTAACGGCCCAGCTGCCTTCCGGAGCCCGGCGGAACTCAGGATATGGCGGATGCCATGTCCCTGCCCCCGCACGGGATGGCCGGGCCTATGGCCACCCTCCTGGCTCCGCAGTTCCTCCCCCTGGCTCCACCGTCCCTTCCCCCCGCCCGCCGTCCACCCAAGCCATCCGCCCGATCCAGACTTACCTGGGTCTGGTGGTGGCCTGAGTCCTCGGCCAGCAACTACTTTGGGCTATTCCGGGCAGCGGATCGCTAGGTCTGCCACCCGAAAGTTGAGTCAGATTGCACCCTAAGTAAGAGAATTGTGCTTGCCTGTTTTTTTAATTTATTCAAATGACAGCTGCAAAAGGGAGCACTGATCAAGACTGAGACCATGGCAAGGGGCATTTAACCCTTCCAGGATGGTCCAGATGAAAATGCCTCTGAAGCTGCTCTAAGGAGAGATGGTCCCAATGGCACCACTGAAAGCTTCCCTGTTGTTGTTCAGTCGTTAAGTCCTGTCCAACCCTTCATGATCCCATGAACCATATCCCGCCAGGCCTTCCTGTCCTCCACTATCTTCCTGAGTTCGCTCATTTTCATGTTCGTTGCATCGGTGATGCTGTCTAACCATCTCATCCTTTGTCTTCCCCTTCTCCTTTTGCCTTCAATCTTTCCCAGCATCAGAGTCTTCTCCAGAGAGTCCTACCAGGGATAAATAGCTTCAAGATGAGGTTTCCATTGGGACCATGGTAGGAAGGGAAATGATTAAATGCCTCCTTTTTCCACCATCCCAATCCTAATTGTTGTTTTAAATAAGAAAAAAAAACATAAGCACAAACAACATGTTTTTAGTGTCACATCTACTTTGGCTCTTGAACACCTCCTTAAGATGACTACAAAAAGTCATCCAACAGAGGGTAAAAAGAATGTGAGAGAAAGATTTAGATAACTGATTGACTCCCTATTCATGATGGGCTCATCACTGACAAATATTTCTCCTTTTGACAACTGATTCCTACTGCAATAATTAAAAAGGTAATTATTGCAAGGAAAGCTAAGGCATGACAGAAGAGTCAACCATGCAAAATATCAAGAAATAGCTGTAGTTGCCCTTATCAGGAGAAAGGTGGGGTAAAAATTATTTAAATAAATTAAAGAGTTAAATACTAGAACTTATATGGGCTGCTGCTATACCCTACTCTTTCTTGTTCCTTTCGATTTCTAACTTTGTTGCATTCTGCTGCTCTACAATAAAGCACAGTCCTATGCATGTCTACTCAGAACACTCATTGTGTTCAATAGGGCTGACTCTCAGAAAACTGTGTACTTAAAGGTCTTTGCAGTGTTTTCATTTCTGAGACAGAGGATCAGTAACTTAAGCCCCTTCTGAATCCAAATATCCCATAATCTGAAAGCTTGTGATACTGTATGTTGTATGGATGCTTTCTGGATCTTCATTTAATTCATTCTTAATTAATTTATGGCATGTAGTATTGAGATGAGGAACACAGGCATTGATCCAGACGGCACGTTACAGGTTTAGCTAGAAAAGAGTAACATTCCCCCCCCCCCCACTTTCAGATTGAATAAACCTGATAAATTCAGTGCTAGGTTTCCTTCTCCTTTTTTGGTTAAGCATTTCGCTATCATGTGGCGGAAGAAACAGAAAGAATGTAGACATATCCAAGGAGCTTTGAAATGAGCAGAGATGAAAGAAAGGTAAGTCTGCATTTCTGAATGCATTCCTTGAAGAGACTTAAGTTTTTAAAAAAGTATTGATCACATCATTGCAGTCTGTGTATTACTAAAATGGAGTTTTTAAAATCTCCTACCGTCAGACTCTATGGAGAGTCTGCTTTTTGAACTTGTCATGATGCTTGGTAAACTAGGTAGTCAAACATGAGAGGTTATTGTCTTTACATTTATGATGAGCAACCTAATCTGTGACATGGACCACTAATTCAGTGTTATATTCTAGCTCCTGGTATAGGGATCTGTATGTATGTGTGCAGTGATTTACAAGACTATTATCTCCTGGTCTATTTATTTATTGTCAGCATAATCCTGTACATGTCTAGTCAGAAGTCCCATGTTTACTGTAAACAACCATGTTTACTGGGGTTTACTCCCAGGAAAGTGTGTATAGGATTGCAGTCATAGTTATTTAAAGTATAGTATTTATATTCCACCTTTCCCCTCTTTTTGCCCTGCTTTTTCCTTTATTGTTTGCCTATTGTTTCTTATTTTTGGACACTTCCAATCCACCAGAATAGATGCCACTGACTAGGTAAAGGAGTGGGATAGAATGGCTAGGTGGTTCTCACTCATCCAATCACAGGTAACCCAATGAGGAAACCTCAAACTTAGGTTTCTAAAGATCAAGCACAAGGATGCTTTGCCAGGTCTGCCACAGGAACCAGCTGTTGGTTCATGGAAGGCATACCCACTTACTCTCCAGTAAGTGCAGAAGGCCACGATTCCTGGGACAGCATAAGTAGTAGACTGTATTAGTATTACTGCAAACCTCACCAGTGTGGACCTCATTGGGGTTTTGAGCGCTTCCTTTTAAGCAGTTATCAGACTCCCTCTGTTGGATGTTACTAGTTACTGCATTCAGTTTGGTCAAGCAATTGTATCCATTCAGCCAAGTTCTGGCATTTTTCACCAGCCTGTATTTGTACATTTCTTTACCCCATTTTCCTATTTTGTTTAATTTCCTTTTCATTGATATTTTTTAATAAATGGGGTATATTTTGACTCCTTACCTGCCTAGCCTATGCTCACAGGCAATTCATTGGGTTGTCACGCCTGATTGCTCACTGGCACTACTGAAATTTGATTTCAACCAAGAACCACAGGGATCTGTGCTCTCCTGGGAGGAATAGTTTTTCCCAGATAGCCCCCTCTGCCTGCTTTCCTTAGCCTGGGGTAATGGATAGATCTACCAGTCCTCTACGCCCTCTATGCCCTCATTCAGAGATCATTCAGAGATCTACGCCCTCATTCAGCTGCTGACCCAGAAAATATGAGGTGTAGAGGAGGAAGGGGTGTACTGAGTGCTAACCCCCTAGATCAGGGGTGGCCAACCTTTCAACATGAACGCTCCTGGCCATTTAATGGTTGTATAGGTGAGGGCATATCAGCAGGTGCAGCTGCTTTAACAGCACTACACTATCAGCAATTGCAGCTGCCAAGGTTCTGTCTTCTACACAACTCTTAAGAACGCAGAGGCCCTAATGGTGGATGGTTGGCCACCCATGCCCTAGATGCTACTTCCATTGGTTGCCTCCAGCAATTACGGTACTTCTATACAGTCAGAGGCAGAGCAGCTTCCACACAGCCCCTGGTTTTGGCCATTGGGTGTGCTGTTTTAGTTCCTTGGTGACTGGACTGTGGTGATCCATAGGGATCAAAGTTGGCATAGATTCTGTTTTATATCTATATGAAGTGACTGGGAGAGATCATTCAAAATTTTGAAATAAGGTGTTAACAATAAGGTGATGACACCTAAAGTGTTAAATGTTGGGGGAGGGACATTTGTAATGGGACATGTTGTTGTAATGGGACATTTGGCCTCAAAATAATCATTTTAAAAATTATTATAAAATGTGGGAGGGAAAATTGTGTCACTCATCACCAGTTACATCATCAGCATGTTCAATAAGTTACCATGAGACTCAACCAACCACATTCAGGAATACAACTGATATGTTAACTGAGGGTGGGGTGGAAATCACGTTTTCCCAATTACAAAATATTATAATTTAACTTAGGATCCAAATATCTTTCCTTACTCCAAGAAACGTTGTCTGGTACATAAACCAATTTCCTCACAATCGTGTGGTTCCTTGAGTAAAGAAGTTTGGACACCCCCACAAGAACTAAATAACACCTGTGTCAGTACAACAATGATGTGTCAAGTCTCTTACAGCGCAATCCTGTGTGCCGCTGTGCCAGGGGAGCACGTGCTTCCCCGGCACAGGGTGTCATAAACACGCCATAAAGCACATTTACGGCACCCGGAGAGTAAGGGATGCCGGCGCAGAGACCAGTGGCCCTTATCCAGCCATTTCGTCGTCCCCGCACCAGCCGGAGCAGGTAAGGCCTACCCCGGCTAGGGCAAGGGTGGAGGGAGGACGGTCCAGGCGGCAAGGGGGGCATTGGCCACCCCGGGCCTGGAGAGGGTGGGGATATCGGCAGCGAGATACACCTTTCAGTATATCTATGTTCTCTGCATCTTTGTAAATTCTTTGTATCTTTCTAGGGTTATCCTGACACTAAGTGCCCCTGTATAAACATGGTTACGTTTCACATGCCTCAGGGAAGAGCCACTCCAGCAAGCCCATGGTTAAGGTAGGTTTTGAACTCAGATCTAAGTCTGAACACAGCCACTTATATATTACATCAAAACCTTGATTCTTATTTATCTGGTAGCTAGATGTACAACTTAGTCTGAACAAGAACTGTTCTACTGGAGGCTTTTTTCTCCATTATTCACATACTGCACAGCTGAACACTTCCCTTGAAGATGCTGATAAAGCTGGTGGTTTCACTTCTCATCAAGCTAGTTGCTGCATTACTCTCATTGGTTTTATTGTACAGTTCCTTTTTTAAATTATGAGTCATGATAGATGTCTGCACAGTCTTGCTTACTGAAACAGACGAGTTGTGTCCTCTCTTATTGATTGTATCTTAAGTTCAAGAAGAACATTGAACTCTAAAACATTATAGTCTGGTTATACTGAAAGCCTGAAGTACCGATTGTTGACACTTTCCCCTCAGATTGTTCGTGAATATTCCATAACATCACCATCATTCATCCATTAACCTACAGTAAGTACTCTACAGAAAAATCCAAATAAATCTGAGAATCCTGTTGAGGTGATCAATTCCAGTTCAATTAGAAATACCTGTTTTGCTTTGGGGAAGATGTATTTATAACTCCCTGGAAATCATAATAACATGATAGGTTTTTCTTGTATCTGAGAAGCAATGACCAGATGAAAAGAATTTTGCAACATTGATAGTCTGGCATGACATGACAGATATCAAGAAAAAGGATCTTTGCTGGTAGGATGGAGAGAGTGGTTACATCTTCTGTGCTGCTCCCTATATAATATGAATAACAGTGCAATCCTAACCAATTTACCAGCGCCAGTGCAGCTGCAATTTAGCCCCGAGGTAAGGGAACAAACGTTCCCTCACCTTGAAGAGACCTCCATGACTGCCCCTGCACTGCAAAATGCAGTGTGCACTCTGTTGGCACGGCTACACTGGTGCTGGAAAGTTGATTAGGATTTTCGCTGTAAGTTAAAGAGTTTAATTTGAGCTAGGGTTGAACTCTAGAAACATGTCCTGAGAGTTCCAGAACATGAACATGCCACATATGCAAAGTACCTGTGAATAGTCTGAGAATACCAAAGGCTTGCTGAGGTGCAGATCTGATCTGTGCCTAGATGGGCAAGTCATTGTGAACATCTTATAACCCATTATGTTCTGCTAGTATTATGTCCACTCCATCATGGCAACTGTCACAGCACTCTCTCTCTCTCTCTCAATCTCTCTCTCTCTCTCTCTCTCTCTCTCTCTCTCTCTCTCTCTCTCTCTCTCTCTCTCTCACACACACACACACACACACACACACACACACACACACACACACACACACACACACACACACACACACACACACTCTTACTTAGTACTGATGGGCTGAACTTCAATTCTAAAAAAAAAAAAGGTTTATGTCCCATGCCATCTTTGTGGACCCTTTAGTCCCTGGTCAGGAAAGTACTAACTGTTTTTCAGCATAGTTCCCTGTGCCTTTGGTCCCATTCCTAATGATGTCAATGGCAAGAAGACCCATGAACATTGAATCTATTATTGAAATAAATCACTTAGTATTAGTGGTGTCACCTGGGGCAAATAATGCTGTGTGAGGGATGTTAACTTGGAATTTGGACAGTTTCACCTGATGTCGGCAGAGATTTAAAAACACTAAGGGGCAAATCCAAAGAATTTTCCGTAATAACTGTTCCTCGAGGGTACATCAAGTCACCAGTTTCCCACTCTGCTGGATCCACACTTCAGCAGTGCCAGCCAAAGAAAGATACTGCGTGTCACACACCCATTGACACTGCTGTTTTCTCAGTCTGCTATTCAGATCAGCGGTTCCCAAACTTTTCAGTGCCACAACCCACCTCCCCAGTGGGTGGCGATGCTCTACTCCCGGTGGTGCTGGAGGCCTCTTCCCGGTCGTACCGAGCCTGCAACACACTCTATTGACTTCCGCGAAGTAGCTTTCCGACGCTTCTGCAGGCCATTCTCAGGCCCACCACGGAGGCCAATAGAGTGTATTGTGAGCCCGGTGGAACCCAGAAGAGGCCTCTGGGGGCTCCTAGTAAGTAATTGGACTTCTGGAATGTCTCCAGTTTGGAGTCAAACTGGCGCTAGGGCAGGTGGAAGGGCCCACCTGCACGACCCACCATGCATCGAGCTGCAACCCACCAAGTGAGTCGTGACCCACAGTTTGAGAAGCACTAATTCAGTCTATTGGAGGTCAATGTCTTCTGTATGCCCTGTGTCCACAGACTCATGTACTATGTGAAAGTTCTCAAGCAGTTAAAATTATAACATTCAAAGTAATGATTTCAACCTCCTCCAACCTCCCACCAATTTATTTATTTATTTACAGTATTTATATCTCGCCTTTCTCCCCGAAGGGACCCAAGGCGGCTTACAACAGAGGAAAAAAATACATACAAAAAACACAGTATAAAAAGTATCACATTTTAAAACAATAAAAACAATTAATGAAAATTAATAAAAACAGTGTCTAAAAACAATTTAAAAGATCATGGCTTCAATCAGAGCAGGAGCATAAAAACAGCAACACCCCCACTTGTACCAGCAGATGTTAAAAAAGGCAGGTGCTCAGAAGGCTTCTTTGAACAAGAAGGTTTTTAGGCCTCGCCGGAAAGTGTCCAAGGAGGGAGCAGATCGTAGGTCAAAGGGGAGGGAATTCCAAAAGGTTGGTGCCACTACTGAGAAGGCCCTGTTTCTGGCCGCCGCCCCTCGCACCTCCTTGGGCGACGGCACCCGCAAAAGGGCCTTCTCTGATGATCTGAGGAGACGAGCCAGACTATATAGAAGTAGGCGGTCTCTCATCCTGGCCCCAAGCCATATAGGGCTTTAAAGGTCAAAACCAGCACTTTGAATTGGGCCCGGAAACGAATCGGCAGCCAGTGCAGCTGTCGGAGGAGCGGCCCGACAGAGTCGAACCGCCTACCTCCAGTGACCACACGGGCCGCCGCATTCTGCACTAATTGCAGTTTCCGAACCGTTAATTAAAATTAAAAGCAAATACTAACAGTAAATTCATATAAACTCCCAAGGGTTAAATGCCTTTAGGTTATCATGATCTTGTTCTGTGAGGTCTGGGAGAAGATAAATGTTTGTAACTGTCTAATAGATGTTGTCTATTACCTTCAGGTTCCTGTGCCTTTTAGCAGACAGAAATTCAATAGGTGAAGCTCTTCCCCCAACTTCATCTTCATGCTGCAGTCATGTGAATTTCAGCCTTATATAAAACTGTTAAAGACTCAGCAGCTCTGCAAGAAAAAGTTGATGAGTTTCTTTGTATATACAGTATACGTATGTGTGTGTGCGTGCGCGCGCACATGCGTGTGCGTATGCATGTGTGTGCAGGGCCGGCCTTAAGAGCTGCAGGGCCCAATTACAAACATACACACGGGTCCCCAAATACAAAAATAATCAAGCAAGCCCCTACCTGTTAGCCCCAGAAGCAGTCCTGCCCCTCACCCAACACAAAGCCCTGGCTGTGACTGTAAAGTATTAAGCAACCTCATATAAATAATTCCTTGAACTTGTAGGATTTAGGATATACGAGTAGAGAAGCTATGTAAACAAGCCAGCTAGAATTAAAACAATGTCAAAAACTGCATGCAATCTCCAGACGTTGGGTAATGCAAAGCAGACAAGAATATCATTTAAAATCTAAGACTAGAGTTTTTAAAGTCCAACGTTTTGTTCTTTTAGACCAGGAACATTTTCTAGGAGTAATCCAAAGATTGTTAGATGTTAACTGGTGAATGCAACTACGAATTCCTTGAACTTTTCTTTTCAACTGCCACTACAGAGGTCAGCTAGAACCACTTTTTGATGTATACCTCTATATCAATAATGAAATGAACCTGTTTAAATTAGTGACCTAGACCAGCATTTCCCGAACTGTGTTCTGCAGAGCCCTGGGGGTCCGCGAGCACACTGTAAGACCCATGCTACTTCCAGGTGTTGCCCTTAAATCCCCACTGTTTTCCTCACCTCTGTTTGCCCACACATCCTGTCCCCCCCCCCCCTTGATGTTCATTCCCTGCGCTTCCTTCGGCCTGCTGGTTGCTTGAAGTGGCTCTTGCAGAGCTCGGCGTGGCGCTGCATTGTGCAGGCACCGAAGCTCTGAGCAGCCCATCAGTCACCTCTGATAGGCTGCGCTGTCCTTATGCTCATCTCTAGCCCAGCTGGGTCCGCTGTGGCAGAAGCCAGGGTGGGCACATGACCCAGATGGGGAAGCCTCTCCTGGGGCTGCCACCAAGAGAGGCGAGTCCACATCCAGACATTAAAATATGCTATTTGCATACATTTGTGTGTGTGTGTGTGCATACATTTTCCAAGCATTGTGGAATAGGTACCATAGCTCTGAACATCACAGCAGTTGCCCCTGAAATATTTATTTCTCAAGTTTTAAATTCTAATGTGGTAAACATCGATAGGTAGAACCCGCGTAAACCACAGCTCTTTGGGGCTCTGCAATAATTTTTAGGAGTATAAAGGGCTCTGGAGACCAAAAATTTGAGAACCACTGACCCTAGAGACCCTGACCTAGATGTGGCAATCATTATGCGAAATACGACATGCATACACATCTGTTTTACAGCACACATTTCTCTGCCACCGTCCTTTCTCTGGCTTGCCTTTGGTCTCCTTCTGCCTTGGTTTCCCTACCTCCATGGCCCTCTTCCTATTCCCTGGTCCTCCATCTCCCTACCAGCTGATGTAGCCCTTCTTTCCCAAGGCCACTGTAAGGTTTTCCTCAGCTAACTTTTCACCTCCTTTACACATAACATTGGTCAGGAACATTCTATTAGTGACAGTTTTCCCCACATCAGTTAGAATGTTCCTGACTAATTCCATTACATCATAGCACTCCAGTCACTGGTGTGGGTGGGGGCTCTCAGGCAGGAAACAACATTCACTCAACAAATGGATAGAAACAGCAATGCATATGGATTATAAGTCTGTTGGTGGAAGTTTTATTGTCTCTACTAAACACTGCATACAAATAGCTGACATGTTTTTATACTATTATTATTGCAATGCTCGTGTATTTCCAGGACGAGAACATTTGACGATCATGAATTCATCCAACCACACGCAAGGGGAGAAAGCTGGTTTCATACACACAATAATAGTGGTGAAGGCTTTCCTTTTTTTGGTTGATTTTATTTTCATTACTGCAGTGAGTATAATAATCATCAAAACTGTGAGACGGAACTCTAGAATGAAGAAAGAAGTCAGATACTTCCTACTATGCCACCATCTCCTCTGTTCTTCTTTATTCTCCTGTTTTGGCACAGTTGCCAATGTCATTCAGACATTTGAAGTGAGAAATCTCTTGGCATGGATAATCTTCGGTGTACAAATAGCAATTGGAGAATCAGTTCTCATAACCTTAACTTTAATGGTACTTAACACCTGCCTAGCAGTTTGCTGGCCTTTGAGGTACTTGGCATTTGTCCACTTGGTAAAACACAAAGTTATGTTTTGTGTTTGGCTTGGAACAACACTCAAATCGGCATGCTTGATAATGATAGAACGCTCAAAAAAGGAGCCACTGGACATATTTGAAGCAGAGCCCTCTTGCCCCACCATCCTGGGTGGTAATTTTGCCAAAATATCTGGAATTATTCTAATTTCACTTCTTGCAGCTACTATCATAACTTGTTACTACTTCATATACAAAGAAGGAAAGCTCACTGGTCACTTTAATTGTTCCAATAACAAAGCTAAAAGAACAATAATTATTCATAGCTTACAAATGAGCTTACATATTCTTCCATCCTTAATCCTCACTGCTATTGGAAGAGGATCGGACCACATTGTGATAAAGTTTGGAGCCTTTGTTATTTTCTTATTTGCACAAAGTTTTAGTCCTGTGGTTTACGGGTTGCGTAACAAAGAGCTGCAGGACGAGATATGCATCAGAAGAAAACAAGGTGCAACAACAACTAGATAGGCAGCAACAACAATAGCCCTCCAGAAGCTTCAGATGACAAAAATTCAGCAAATTGACAGACTGTTTCTCAGTATACTACATTTGTGCTAACATCACTTGAGCCTTAAAGACAATTAATACTATATGTGTTATTGCTGGTTCTTCAGTTTCTGAAGAACGGATCTGAATTAGAAGCCTTGGATGCATACAAATGACAAGCAAGATTCAACTCGCTCAACTGTTATTTCAGTCTAATTTCTAACTCGGGGTTGGAAGCCTTGAATGCAACATCTTTGTTTCAAAGGAAATCTAGTGGAAAAGATCCAAAAGACAAATTCTTGTAATGCATTTACTAGGACACAAAGTGACAGAAAATCTTGAGCAGCAAACCTTTAAATGCATCAGAACTCTTCATCAGGTAGGATGGTAAGAAAAGCAAACGGGAGGAGCTGAACCTTGCAAAATGGCCCCCACAAAGGTCTATATTATGCATAAATAAGGGGTCTGAGTTGCATCATGGAATAGAGGGGGGACCTGCATTTGTAGCTCGTGCAATAAGAACATAAGAAGAGGCCTGCTGGATCAGGCCAAAGGCCCATCTAGTCCAGCTTCCTGTATTACACAGTGGCCCCACCAGATGCCTCGGGGAGCACACAGCCAACAAGATAAATCCTGTTTCCTGTTGCCACTCCCCTGCACCTGGCACAGAGAAAACCTACTTCTAAAACCAGGAGGTTGCTTATGGCTTGTAACCTGGTATGGTCTTTTTCCTTCATGCATCTGTCCAAACCCCTTTTAAAGGCATCCAGGCCAGGTGCCATCACCACATCCTGTGGCAAGGAGTTCCACAAACCAATTACACACTGGGTAAAGAAATATTTTCTTTTGTCCGTTCTAACTCTCCCTCCACTCAATTTGAGTGGATGTCCCCTGGTTCTGTGTTGTGTGAGAGGGAGAAGAATTTCCCTCTATTGCCATCCCATGCATAATTTTATACGTCTCAATCATGTCCCCCTCAGGCACCTTTTTTCTAGACTGAAAAGCCCCAAACGCTGTAGCCTTTCCTCATAAGGGAGGTGCTCCAGCCCACGAATCATTCTGGTCGCTCTTTTCTGCACCTTTTCCAATTCAACTATATCCTTTTTGAGGTGTGGTGACCAGAACTGGACACAATACTCCAGATGTGGCCTTACCATCGATTTGTACAAAGGCATAATGATATTGGCAATTTTATTCTCAATCCCTTTTTTAATGATCCCGAGCATGGAATTGGCCTTCTTCACAGCCGTCGCACACTGGGTCGACACTTTCATCGACCTGTCCACCAGCACCCCAAGATCTCTCTCTTGATCCGTCACAGACAACTCAGAACCCATTAGCGTATATGTGAAATGTTGGTTTCTTGCCCAAGTGTGCATCACTTTGCACTTACTTACATTGAAGCGCATCTGCCATTTTGCTGCCCATTCTCCCAGTTTGGAGAGATCCTTCTGGAGCTCTTCACAATCCCTGCTGGTCATTACCACCCGCGAAAGTTTAGTGTCATCCGCAAACTTGGCCAGCTCGCTGCTTTTCCCCAACTCCAGGTCATTTATGAACAAGTTGAAAAGCACCAGTCCCAAGACCGATCCTTGGGGCACACCGCTTTTTACCTCTCGCCATTGTGAAAATTGCCCATTGACTCCCACTCGCTGTTTCCTGGTCTTCAACCAGTTCCTAATCCACAAGAGGACCTGCCCTCTTATTCCCTGACTGTGGAGTTTTCTCAGGAGCCTTTCATGAGGGACTGTGTCAAACGCCTTCTGAAAATCCAGATATATAATATCCATGGGTTCGCTCACATCCACATGCCTATTGACCTTTTCAAAAAATTCTAAAAGGTTTGTGAGGCAAGACTTCCCCTTGCAGAAGCCATGTCGGCTCTCCCTCAGCAAAGCTTGTTCTATGTGTTTTAAGATTTTATCTTTAATGAGATTTTCCACCATCTTCCCTGGAACAGATGTTAGGCTGACCGGCCTGTAGTTTCCCGGGTCCCCCCTCCTTCCTTTTTTAAAGATTGGTGTGACATTAGCTATCCTCCAATCCTCTGGCACAGTGGCCGTTTTAAGGGACAAGGTGCATATTTTGGTCAAGAGTTAAGCCACTTCATTCTTGAGTTCCTTCAGAACTCTTGGGTGGATGCCATCCGGGCCCGGTGATTTATTGATCTTTATTTTGTCAATTGTGATGAGAGGACTCTCTGGAGAAGACTCTGATGCTGGGAAAAATTGAAGGCAAAAGGAGAAGGGGAAGGCAAAGGATGAGATGGTTAAACAGCATCACCGATACAACGAACATGAAAATGAGCGAACTCAGGAAGATAGTGGAGGATAGGAAGGCCTGGCGGGATATGGTTCATGGGATCACGAAGGGTCGGACACGACTTAACGACTGAACAACAGCAACAACAATTTTGTCAATTAAGTCTGAGATGTCTTCTCTTTTAACCTCTATTTGACTTAATTCTTTAGTCAGGGGAGGCCGTTCAGGCAGCGGTATTTGCCCGACCTGGTCTCCAGACCTGGCCTCAGTATTTTCAGAGGTGGCCCAACTGGGTCTGCTGCCTGATGCCACTCCTGACTCACCACTACCACCTTTGCAGGGGGTCATGTCACGTGTACCCTCTACAAGAAGCTCCTTATCGCCTCACCACACTCAGTCCTTGCACAGGGTTTAAAGTTTAAATGCCATACAAGGAAGGAGCACTATGTTACCCATCTACCCTGGGAATGCATTCTAGTTTAAGGAAATGCATCCTTTTAAACTCCACATGAGTACGGAGGAAGGGGAAGGGGTACCAAAGCACTCCTTTCTCATGTGGCATTTAAACTTTAAAGGGAACACATTCACTTTGGAGAACAATTCAAGGGCAGAGCACAGGGAGAAAAGTGGATTATCTTATTCTCACTTGCTTTTAGTGAGTGGGGAGCAATGTGTCTTGTGTCTGCAGCAGTTTGGAGGGGGCAGCGGCAGCAGACTCAGGGTGAAAGGAATTCTGAATCTGCTGTCCCCTCACTATCTACCACTGAAGCAAGCTGCATCAGGTCGCTTTATGGCTGGGCCTCCCCTAATTATTCATATATAGATCAGCATTTCCTACAATCAAGTATCAACATATTACTTATCGAAGAGGGTAAATCAACATATTAACAGAGAATCTGTCAGGCTGGTGGGGGAAGGAGAGGAAGGGAGACAAGACACTAGGTCAATCCTCTTCCATTTGTTGTATTTGTATTGTATGTATCCTAATCCACATAGTTGGCTGCTGCTGCTGCTGCTGCTGCAGTAATAATGCAACACTTCCAACAAGCAGCATGCAAGCCCATCTGTCCTAGGCTACATGTGCTGACAGTTTTGACAGTTCATGAAAATTTCAACATTCAATGACATGGGGTCTCTCTCTCTCTCTCTCTCTCTCTCTCTCTCTCTCTCTCTCTCTCTCTCTCTCTCTCTCTCTCTCTCTCTCTCTCTCAAAAGCCAGATTTCTTGCATCCATTTAGCGAGCTTTCAAAGTCTGCTGTCTGTATTTACCACAGGCTTTTTTCCCTCCAATGATTTTTGCCAAATCAACAAAACTACATATTTTTTCCAAGTGTATGTGTCAGTCAAATCCTATCCTGTCCCCCACCATAGCATGCAGCTGTGCCAAAATAGCCTGTGCTGCGTGCTATGGTAGGGGGGGGGCTGATCAGGAGGCTTGGGAGGGGTATTCTCTTGCCCCGCCACGAGCCCCCTTGATCACCATTAGGTGTCCTTGGTCCTGCGCTAGCTGTATAGCTGGCACAAGTTCAAAGAGACAAAGGCGACTCCAGGAGGGGATAGCATCCGGAGCAAGTCACTTGTGCCAGGATACTCCCCCTCCTCTTTCTGACATGCCCCCATCCGTCCCTAGATCCGTCCACCCTCCTGCCCCAACTTACCCGCTTCAATGGGGCTTCTGCTTGCTGCTGCTGTACACAGCGTCTACCTTAACATCTGCAGCGGTCCAGAAGCGCACAGCTATGGATTATGGCTATGTATGTGTTTTGATCTAACTCATACACATCCCAGCAACTATGATAACTGGCCTAATAACTTGTTTAAAGGCTGGTTTTGACTGTGCTATTACCACACAGATGTGTGTCATAAATACGTATTTTGGGGCCTGGCTACTCTGAAACGTACTGCACCTACGCCTGTATTATGTTGCTGGTCCCTGGTTTCTCTCTTTGAATCTGATGATTTACTTTTTCTTCACTGCTGCTGAATCATAGGTGGTACCAAGTACCTCTTTGTCCTGATACTTTGTCAGTGCCCATATCTATTTTTTTGATTTGCACACTATAACTTTTCAACTCAACTGTAGCATAACCAGCATAGTCTGTGTTTGCATCAGCTCAAAGAGCTAGATTGGTTTTACACCAGCTGCACACTGATGCATGACTAACTCACCTGATCTGTGCCATTGTTTGACTGCACCTTCAGTTTGTGTATTGAGTTGTGGCTGAACTATGGGATCCAGGCAGCTAACACACATGGTTATTAGTCTTATCTAGACAGGTGAGGATAGATAGGGAGTGATGGATAGATGGATGCTTCTGCTTTATGCTGGAATCAAAAGTCTTTTGGCCCCTTCGAACTCTGATTATATGAATGGCTAGATATTACCACTGAGAAGACAGTACAATGTAGCTGTTGTGGAGTGTTGGGCTTGGAAGTTGGAAAACCATGACCAAATCACCACTCAGCTAAGCAGCTCAATGGGATTGGGCAAATCACTCTCTCGGGACCAAACTAGACAAGACATTGGAGATCTGTGATTGGATGTCCTGTCTCTACGTGTGTTTTTTAAATGCAACCACAAGGGCCTTCATGTTGGATTGTAAATGGAGCCCTTGGAGAGGCAGTGGTTAAGCCCAAGCTTCTTAACCAAGCTGGGAAAATATTTACAACCATATGCTTTCCCTAATATGGCAAATAGCAGTGGAGAGGCAGGAATTTGACATCAGGAAGATGGTGTGGGCAGACAGAATTAATCCTTCTGGCTCTCAGTGCTACAACCCCAATCCAATGGCTGCTTATAAAAAAAAAGGTAAAGATATGGGAGAGCTGATAATGGATTTTCTTCAACACAGCATTTATCTTGGCTCAAGTCAACCTCATAGCATCTTTGTGAAGCTAAACTGCCCATTCTGAACTCCTTGGAGAAAGAATGGCTATAACTGTAATAAAATAAATAATAAGGGCACCTTATTATGTTAGGGGCTGCGGTGGCTTAGTGGTTAAGATGCTGAACTGCAGACTGGAAGGTCGGTAGGACAGCAGTTCGAAACCCGAGTGCCGCATGACGGAATAAACTCCTGTCTCCTGTCCCAGCTCCTGCCAATTCGAAAGCAAGAAATTGCAAGTAGATAAATAGGTACCACTACAGCACGAAGGTAACAGCATTCCATTAGTGAGCGCTGACTTTTCAGCCTTAGAAATTGAGATGAGCACTGCACCCTGGAGTCGGACATGACTGGATACCTTTACCTTCCTTATTAGATATCTTTGTGGCTTGCAACAACCAACTTTTCCACAGACAGGTATCCATTGTCTCTATGACCATTTGTAACAAAAAAGGGAACTATTGAAGACTACTAGATTTCAAGTTCTTGATAACTGTTTTGATTCAAAATAAAAGGAACTAAGTATACTGTAAAGTTAAATTTCTAGCTGATCAAAAATTCCAGTTTCATTATTCCAGGTGAGAATAATGCCAGGATTTCTAAACCACCCAATCTGTTCCATGTGCCCAAGGGAGTTTGGATTTGGGTTTCTTCAGCAAAAGCACCTCATGCCATATGCCACCCCCCTTTTGAAACTGAAGTATTTTGAGTATTCTGTGATTTGGCACAGCAAGAGAGTTTGCATGCGTCATATCTCTTTGCATCTCTTGGGTACCCGGTAAAGGGACTGTACATGTTGCATGCCCAAGCACTTAACCTGCCTCATAAGAACATAAGAACATAAGAAGAGCCCTGCTGGATCCGGCCAAAAGCCCATCTAGTCCAGCTTCCTGTGTCACACAGTGGCCCCACCAGATGCCTCAGGGAGCACACAAGACAACAAGATACCTGTGTCCAGTCGCCACTCCCTTGCACCTGGCACAGAGAAAACCCACTTCTAAAACCAGGAGGTTGCTTATGGCTTGTAACCTGTGATGGTCTTTTCCTCCATGAATCTGTTCAAACCCCTTTTAAAGGCATCTAGGCCAGATGCCATCACCACATCCTGTGGCAAGGAGTTCCACAGATGAATTACACGCTGGGTAAAGAAATATTTTCTTTTGTCTGTTCTAACTCTCCCTCCACTCAATTTTAGTGCATGTCCCCTGGTTCTGGTGTTGTGCGAGAGGGAGAAGAATTTCCCTCTATCCACTCTCTCCATCCCATGCATAATTTTATAAGTCTCAATCATGTCCCCCCTCAGGCGCCTTTTTTCTAGGCTGAAAAGCCCCAGACGCTGTAGCCTTTCCTCGTAAGGGAGGTGCTCCAGCCCACGAATCATTCTGGTCGCTCTTTTCTGCACCTTTTCCAATTCAACTATATCCTTTTTGAGGTGTGGTGACCAGAACTGGACACAATACTCCAGATGTGTGGCCTCATCAGTGGTGGCCTCTATTCCTTGATGTTGGGTAGAGCAACTGGGCCCAGGGTTTGTAAAGTATTTTTTAACAGGTGGCGAGCGTGAATCAGGGCTGGCTATAGGAGCTATAGGAGTTCTGGGTAAGAGCCTGGTGGTGTAAACAGTTACCCATTGGGAATATAGAGTCCCTCCTGACATGGTATGTGAGGGTGTTTGCTAGTCCTAATGCTACCCTCAGGGCAAACCATCCATGAAGACAACTGAGACAGTTGCCTCAGACAGCAGGTTGGTGGTGGTGGGGGGAATCCACCTGTCATTCATCACCTCCACTGCTCCCCCTTCCAATCCCTGGATTGGAAAAGGGAAAGGGGAACAGAGCGCAAGAGGTAGTGTGGAGGAAAGGAGAATGGTACACCACACTGCTTCTTCTGCTCCATCCCCTCTTCCTTTTCCAATCCAGGGAGTGGAAGGAGCAGAGGCTGGCACATCCCCAGGCAAAGAGAGGATAGCACTTGGCATGCAGCCCCAGGCACTGGGAGCCCTTGTGCCAGCCTTGATACTCGGCTCTTTTTGCCTCTGCTGTTGCTTAGTCAAGTGCACACTTATTGTGAAATGCTGCAATATGCTATGTAATAGAAAGAGCAACAGCCTCCTTCATAAGTGCAGAGCCATCTGTTGAAGTGGTTCTTTCAAAAAGTCTTTCCTCTCCTACATGTTTAAATGACATTGAACAGCGATATTTACTGTTTATTGCAATTAAATTATTGACTGTAACGCTGATGAGTTAATATGCAGCTTTTCTCTGCAATGATGTGCATACAATGCAAAGCCCTTCCCCGAAAGTCATCCTCCCTAGCGATGAAAATGTCCATTGCTGGCAGACTGCCCTTTTATGATATCAAGATCCGTCATCTTATCAGATTTTTTTTTCAACATCTGTGTCCTTTATTTAAATGATAATTGAAGTATGGTTAGATGTGGACTCTAGATCAGGGGTGGGGAACCGGCGGCCCACGGGCCGGATCCGGCCCCCGGAGCGATCTGGTCCGGCCCGCGCGAGACCGGACCCGAGTCAATGAGGTCCGGCCCGCGCGAGCAGACCGGAGGCTCCGCCAGCCCCGCCGGTCCCTCGCGCGCTCACCTCAGCGCGACTCCTTTCGAATCCGGCAGAAGCAGCCGGATTCGAAAGGAGTCGCGCCGAAGGGAAAGTGCGCGACGCGCTCACCTTGCGCGACTCCTTTGGACCCGGCTGCTTCTGCCCATGTGCAGAATTTGCGATGGAGGGGCACACGGCCACGGGACATTTTCCCCATGGGAAAATGGCCCTCCATCGCAAATGGGTTCCCCACCCCTGCTCTAGATGGTAAAGATAGCACAACAAAGCTAAGATCAGCATCCTAGCTTTGTACAGCAGAAAAATCTGTTTCTGAACAAGCTTGAAGGGGTAAAGAAAGGGGATGAAGGGCATCCAAGGGTGCAGAAAACCAAATTTATAAGCTTCCTTAAAAATCCAATGTATAAACATTTTGAGCATATGCTGTCCTCAAGAACATTTGCTCAAAAAAAGCAATATTTATGTACTAGTAGTTTTCAAACGTGTTTCTCCTTTGTTGGCTACGTTATGTCTCCCTAAACTATTTTCATTGCCACACACACACACACCACAGAACACTCACTCTGACTGATAGGTGTGTTCTGGCTAAGTGCCATCGTGGCCACTGAAAGAGACATCATTCACAATAGAGGTATTTATTTTTCACATTTTTATACCGCCCTTCCTCCAAGGAGCTCAGAGTGGTGTACATATTTCCTCCCCTCCTTTTTGTCCTCACAACAACCCTGTGAGGTAGGTGGGGCTGAGAGATAGTGACTGGCCCAAGGTCACCCAGGAAGCTTCGTGGCTGAGCGGGGATCTGAACCTGGATCTTCCAGGTCTAAGTCCGACTCCCAAACCACTACACCATCCCGGCTTGTTCAATATTTAAAAATCTTTTTACATGACTTTTTAACCTATATAAACTCTACCTCTTTTGTCATTATGTCCAGTCATGAAAATATCCATACTACAGACATCATTCAGATAGTAAGGCCCATTAAAAGCAGACAGGTATACAAAGTATGATCACGAGAGAGAGAGAGAGAGAGCATCTGAGGCTGAGTGGGGAGATAGAGACGTCAGCAAGCCTGACTGTGCCCTGCCTTCCTTCCTTCCTTTGCAGGTATAATAAAGCCTCTGGCTTGGCTGGAGGCACACGCCTTTGGTGTGAGCCAACGGGCCCTTGGCCCTTGACTCCTAGTTCTGGGAACAGTAGACACCAGTAGCAGGCTTTACCAACAACCCCCTATTCAACATGAAGAGAGGAAAATTATAAGAGACAGTGGCAAAAGCATTCTGGAGACAGAAATGAATCATCAGTTTCTGTCTACATCAGCTGCCTGTCCAGCATTAGAGCCAGCATGTCTCTTCCCAAATTACCATCTGTTTGGGGGAGAGGTACCTGGTCTGTCTGAATAGAATCTGGCAGAGGGAGATCAAAATAGCAGCAACAGCACTGGCAATGATAATGGACTGATTGATTTGTTGTTGAAGAAAGAACTAGAACTAAAACTAGGAGTAAGCCCTGAGCCTCTGTGAGAGGGGGGCAAGGAGAGAACAGTGGAAGCCTGAATCCCTGTGAGAGGGAGGGTGGTTAATTCTTCTCTAATGGAGGGGGTGCTGCTACTAGCTCTAAAGTGGGCGGTGGTTTCCCCCCTTCTGAAGAGGCCCTCCCTGGATTCCACTGTATTAGACAATTATCAGCCAGTCCCAAACCTGCCGTTTCAGGGCAAGGTAGCTGAGCGGGTAGTGGCTTCGCAACTCCAAATGGTCCTGGATGAAACAGATTATCTGGATCCCTTCTAATCTGATTTCAGGCCGGGTTTTGGGACAGAGACAGCCTTGGTCTCCCTGATGGATGACCATCAGGGACTGGACAAGAGAAGTGTGTCCCTGTTGGTCCTGCTGGACCTCTCAGCAACTTTCAACACCATCAATCATGGTGTCCTTCTGGGCCGATTGGCTGAGTTGGGGGTTGGTGCACCATTTTGCAGTGGTTCCGCTCCTACTTGGAAGATAGGTCCCAGATGGTGGTGCTGTTGGGAGACAACTATTCAATACGAGAGGGGTGCCACAGGGCTCAATTCTGTCTCCCATGCTATTTAACATCTACATGAAACCACTGGGAGAGGTTATCCCTGGATTTGGAGTGCGGTGCCATGCCATCAGTATGCTGATGACACCCAGTTCTATCTCTCCTTTCCAGCAGATACCACGGTGGCTGCTGAGGCCCTGGAGGCAGTAGGGATCTGAATGAGGGCTAACAAGTTGAGATTAAACTCGGACAAGACAGAAGTTCACCTGGTCCAGAAATCCATGATGCAGGTGCTAGAGTATCACCCCGCTCTGAATGGGGTTGCACTCCCTCTGAAGTGGCAGGTCTGCAAATTGGGGGTTTGCTTGGACTTGCAGCTGCTCCTAGACTCCCAGGTGGCAGTTGTGGCCGGGGGGGGGTGTTGCCCAGCTTCAGCTGGTGCGCCAGCTGTGACCGTACTTGGATTGTGCAGACCTGGCCACGGTGACATCAAGGTTAGATTATTGTAATGCGCTCTATGTGGGGCTTCCCTTGAAGACTGTTTGGAAATTGCAATTAGTGCAGAATGCGGTGGCCTGTGTGATCAGTGGAAGTAGGCGGTTTGACTCAGTCGGGTTGCTGTTCCGGCGGCTGCACTGGCTGCCAATTCATTTCCGGGCCCAATTCAAGGTGCTGACTTTAAAGCCCTATATGTTCTTAGTCATTATGCTACTTGCATAACAACCCAATCCTATTTGGACGCTGCCATGACATCCGTCATATCCTAAACCTGTCCTGGCAATGCCACACTGATGGCACGCTGCCAAAGACACAACAAGGGCTAAATGCCAAGCCTGTCCTGGCAAAGCAAAGCGGGCATAGCCCTTTCCAGTAACACCGCCAGCATCCATGGAAACACCAACATAGTCTGTCATCCACAGAGTGATATCCTGACGGCAGTGCATTATTGCTGTGACATCAGCGTGTCATCCATGTGTCATTATAAAGTCGGCATGTCATCTGTAGGACATCCATGTGTCATTGCTGTGAAGTTGGCATATCATCCATGCGTATGAGGTTCAAGGCACCAATCACTGCAACCAATCAGCACCAACACTGAAGCAGCACCAACAAGAGAAGCAATGCGACTGGCTCCGATGGTGAGTGGGAGGGGCCACTTTGCACCTCTGTGTAACACTGTGCAGCACGTACTGTGCCGCCGCCCCCTCTAGCAATGCTACTGCAGCTAGAGATGGTGCGGGATCTGTGATTGGCTTTCGATTCAACCTTTTCCACATTTTCCACCATTTTCATGGTCGGATTCTCCTACTGAAGGAACTCAAATAGTACCTACAGTACATGTTTTGCCCCATGGAACAAACAACAGTTGGGGTGTGCAATTTCAATTACAAAACCAGCAT
The DNA here is from genome assembly GCA_026170595.1 of Plestiodon gilberti rubricaudatus. NCBI lineage: Eukaryota > Metazoa > Chordata > Lepidosauria > Squamata > Scincidae > Plestiodon > Plestiodon gilberti. Next base: position 29,862,878 of record JANXHW010000003.1, on the reverse strand, counting down.
GAGAGTGAAAGAGTTAACCTCCACCACCATCATAGTCCTGAATAGAATCCCCTTCCACACATTGCAGCTGGATTTGTCATTTAAAAGCAAAAAACTTGAGAAGATTCAATCCTGGATCTCACGTCTCATCTAGTTTGGTCCTAACAAAGTATAAACTGGCCAACACATAGATTATCTGAGGTTCTGCCAAGTTACTAGATTGGTTCTATATTGCTTTACATGTATATTCCAGGAGGGAGTGGTAACAGAGGGAAAGGACAGAGGTGAGGAAGCTGGAACACTTGGAAAGAGCTCAACTATATCAGTTGACCATCTATCACTGCAATAGATGGTCGTGCAAGAAGAAAGTATGAAAAGAAAAAGTGTTGCGTCCTTCCTGAAGTGCCATTCACATCAGGTACAGGCAGATCAGTTGTTCCATATGTAGCAAAAAAACCAAATTTAGCTCTTTTCCTTTAACTTCATAGGGAGTGAATGCTTTTTCTCCCTGGTGATAGAGTGAAGGCCATTTTCTCATGGGATTGTGGTGTGATCTGCAGCTGTGCCTGAGTGGGGCAAAAAAACAAGAGTGTTATCTGTATGGGAACTCGTGAGCTAATTTTGTGTTATGTATTCCACCTGGGGGCATTTTTCTATGGGAATCAGTGGGTTTGCCAAGTCATTCTGCAGAGGAAGGGGTTAGTCCCTAGTCTCCCATTGGGTCACATCATCTGCCCATCAATTGGGACCCAAAAAGGTATATAAAAAAGGTAACCCTGGAGCCCTTTAGTCAGACCTGCTCTCTGTCTCTTCTGGAAGTGCTCTTGCTGACCATCTGTGTGTGCTCCATGCTGTGAGCAACCTCTGAAAGGTGGCATGATGTAACATCTTGGCTGGAGGCTTTTGCCTTGCCTGGTTGCACTATGCTGGTCCACCAGTACCATCTGTTCCTGGGTGAGTTAGGAAACCAGTATTAGATTGAGGAATGTTTAGCCTTTATTATTTTGCACCCTACTTGTATTGTGTTTGTCAAATCTGTTTTGTGTGCAGTTATTCTGCCTTTTAACCAAATCTATGCTTGCATAGTCTAAGTAATAAAGACACCTAACTTTTACATCTGGTGTGGTGAATTGAATGGGTCTCCTCATGCTGGCTGCTTAGCATGCTGTCTGGAACTTAAACAGTTGGCGCTGTTTCACTGAATTGGTTGGCCCCTCGTTGGAGCGAGTTTGCCAAGCCAAACGTTGCACATGGTTGGAGCTGTGTTGCAATCTGTGAGTTGTGTTTGTGGACCAGTTGGTGCTGGGACCCCCAAACAACTGAGAGAGGAGGCATGCAATCCTGAGGTGGTGTGGCCTACTGTTAATTCCTCAGGTGGTAACAGCGCAATGTTACTGGGTTTGAGGGTCCCGTTGGAGTGGGGACTCAAACCAAAGCGAAAAAAGGAATCTTTCCCGTCATGGTTGGAGCCAGAAGGGACTTTTCCTTTACACTATAGTATACATGAAGGCAGAGGTTTGCTATGAACTTGCTGCAGCTCTTATATCAATAAAAGGACACTGAGCCGAACAAGCACATTGCCTAATTGCAAATGTGGCCAAGGAATAGAAAAGGCAACAGTCAGCCCTGAGAGACAGGCACTGTTTAATATGCCACTTAGTAAAACTGCTTGTGTGTTCATTTCCTGGACCCCAGCTTTTGACACTGGGATGACTCGGCAGTGGAGAGCTTTGAAGTGCAGTGAAGGGGCCTCGTAGTGCCTCTGAGACACTGCAGCAGAGACCGATATTGGCTCCGATTACAATCAGAAAAGGAAAGAAATAAGAGATAGGCAGAACTATCGGCTAAGAGTGAATGGGTGGAAATTAGATTGAGAGGCATTTAGGAAAAATGTGACTTTGGGTTGACAAGGGAAAATAATGAGCACTGGGGCAGATACAAATGAAATTATGCTTTACATTCACTATGCTTATCGGGGAATGGCAGCAGTACTATCAACATAACATGTTTAGCCAAGGATCTGGTGGCAGCATAGAAATAAAAGCAGAGTGTAAAATTAAAAAAAAAAGAGCACACCCAGCATTCCCTTTCCAGGAAAGATTGGTACTGGTGAGAAAGTTGAATTTCAGGAAAAGCTGTCTATGGTTGGTTATATTCTCATTCTCAAAGAAACCTAACCCAGAGGTCTCTGAAACACAGTTTGAAAGCCACATATCTAGTGCAAAGGGGCTTCTCAATAAATTCCTGTTATTTTTCAGATCGTTCTAGTTCATTCACATTGCAATATACAGTATAGTAGACATCCTGTATAAATCGCTGCTATCAATACCTATGTAAAGGGCACATTACTGCCACCCTGCTGCTTGCAGGGAGTATTACAGTCCTGAGGTATTGCAGCAAGAGGTCCATACCACTGAGGGATGGAGCAATTGTGGGGGCAGTAAACCCTTTTGGGGCAGACACAACCCTTAGTACAGCCTCAAAGCTGGCATGGGAAGGGAGTTGAGGCACCCTGTCTCCTTCACCCTGGGGATTAAAGAGGCTTCTTCCCAGGGAGTTTGTGGCTAGCACCCAGCAAGCCAGGCCTCCTTACCTTCCTCAGCCCCTTCCCCCAAGCCACCTGATCCCCTTTCCCTTCCAAAGTCTCCCGTTCTGCCCTCCCCCACTGGCTGCACCAGTGGGGGAGAAGGATAGGACTGGGCTGTTAGTGCTGCTGTAGCATAGTGCCTAAGAGACTAACAAAATAGAAAGTACTAAGAACGTCCTCCTTAAATCAGTATGCCAGTGTTTCTCAAAGTGCTCCTCAAAGGCCAAGCACACCATAAGTGGCTGCCATCTGCTCCCTGTCCAGTTTGCTCATCTATCCCTACTGCCTCCCCTGTTCATGACTCTCCTTTCCTGACCCCTCTGGTTCCAGCTCTTCACCGGTGTTCGGCGTTGAGCTCAGGGCTGCATCACTCTGCGCATGCACCGGTGCTCTGGGGTTCCCTGAGACTCCATGCATGTGCCAGCGGGGCTCCACAAAACTCCTTTTAGGAGTGTAAAGGGCTCCAGAAACCAAAACGTTTGAGGACCACTGCAATACGCAACAGAAAATTGTCCATTGGTCAACAACCCCAGCAAAATTTTGAACATACTCCCCACTTGTCAGGATTCAGCAATGCCTGGACCTTGATCCTGCAGAGACCTCTGAGGAAGAAGAGCCAAACTCTGCCATGGCATGTGGCACTAAGGGGATCCCATAGACGTCACAATTCCTCAGGACCAACCAGAGTTCACTTCTCTCCTGAGGATATCCCACCTCCCCATCTGATCAAGATATGGGGGGATTCCTCAACTCCCCAGCTGGATCTCTCTCCCAGAAACACACACCCTACCATCCCTGGTATTCCAAGAGCAATGGCAATGACAGGTAACGTAACGGTCAAAGCCCAGAAAAAACAACAAAGCCCTCACGTGGCTGCCCGAGGCTTATATTCCTTCCAGTTTCCCAATAGGAAGTGCAGATACCATTTCTGACATGTTAGCTTTGTGGAACTCCAGGAGTTTTCAGTGTCAAAGTGCTGAACAAGTTGTGTAGTAAACTATAATTGGGACTAAGTTGCATTTGCTGTGCAGTGCATGCTAGTGGTATGCTTTGGTCTGCATTGCAAGGGCTAATCTGTGCAGAACTGATGGGTGGATGACTGTGGTCGCTTCCGGCTCCATTATGATTGCCACCTACACGCAGCCAATATTTCACTGGTACCACAAATGGTATCAACTACTCACGCCATGCCCTTTATATCAGAGCATAAAGTAGTGTCACTTTAAGAACTGGAGCAGGGGAGGGGAAGCTGCACTGCACATGCTCAAAGAGCAGTACTTTTAGAAACTTCTAGAGAGAGACTTGATTATGGGTAAAAGCTCTGAGAATATACAATGGGTTTAAATTACCTGGAACAATTTGTTGGCATCCTACTTACTAGGCTGTAAACAATTCGCAGCATTGATGTTAATATTGTGAGATAATCCTCTCAATATAGAGCTTAAATAAGATAGGGAAATTATAGGGGTATTTTAATTAAAGAACCCTAATGCTGAGATAGACATTTGAATAGGTGGTGTACTTCAAAACAACCATGAGCTGGTTTAACAAGAGACGGACAAGAAGGTAGAGAGTCAACCAGCACATCTTCCACATCCCCTCCTCTCTCTCCTTCCACCTATCCATCTTCCTTCCATTTTTCTTTTTCTTTTTTGTCGTTTATCTGCACAGCTTTCTCTTTTCCCCCTCTTTTCAGCACTGTCTTTTTAAGGGTGTGTTGTTAAAGGGTGATCTGTGGAGATTGGGGTCAGGGAGGAAAAGTGTGGCATTGATTTGTTGCAGCTACTGTACTGATAGGGGTGTTTGATTATCTTTGTCTGATGCTCTCTTTTGATTTCAAAGACCAGTTAAATGCAAATATTGCATCCCACACTGAGTGGGAATCTCTCCTTGGTTTTAGGGTTGAAATCCTTCTTCCCTGTTTTGTGTCTTTGTGTTTCTTTTGGGTAACTACACTCACACTAGAGTTTACCATTTTATTGGCAGTTAAAACTGTCTAGAAGCTGAGCTTGCAAAGTCAAAGCATTTTGCAACCTAGTCTCATCTGCTTAGTAAATTAATTTACATGCCTGTATTTTGAATGTCTCTGAGTCAGTCTCCAGTCTGCTATTCGTAGGCAAGCCATTCTTGATCAAGTGCATGATGGTGATTCAGTTCTGGGGTTCCTGGAAGAAACCGCTTTTCTAGATCCCATTTGGCATCTGGCAAGGTTTTGGGACTGAGATAGCTCTGATCACCTTAGCGGATGACCTGTGCGGGGAATTGGATAGTGGGAGTGCATCCTCATTGTTTCTGCTGGACATCTCGACAGCTTTGGATACCATTGACTATGGTATCCTTCTGGACTGCCTTGCCAGGTCGGGGCTTGGAGGGCTTTTTTGTGGTAGCTCTGCTCTGCTCCTTTCTGGTGGGGAAGTTCCAGATGTTGGTGTTGGGGCACTCCTATTCTTCCCCATGGCTGTTGGCTTTTAATGTTCCTCAGGGTCCCATTCTGTCCCCCATGCTTGTTATCTACGTGAGACCACTATGGAAGGTCATCTAGGGATTTGTAGTTGGATATCATCTGTACATAGATGACATCCAGCTTTCTCTCTTATTTCCACCTTCATCCAAGGGAACTGTGAAGGTCCTGGACCAGTGTCTGGACTGGATGAGGGTGAAAAACACTTAAATTTGGACAAGACAGAGGTGTTCTTAGGAAGGAGACCAACGACCTGGGACTTGAATTGTAATCTCATACAATTCTGGGTAAAATTCAAAGTACTGGTCAGATGACCTATAAAGCTGTAAATGGTTTGGGACCCAGATACTTGAGGGACTGCCTCTCCCCATGTGAATTTACCTGCCCTGTGAGGTCATTCCAGATGTTTGGTTGGTGGTGGCAGTGGCTTGTAACAGGGCTTTTTCTTTTGTGGTGCCTGGCCTCTGGAACTCTCTCTGAGGAGCTCAGCACTGCCCCCTTACTTCTGACCAAATAAAAATAAACCATATCATGAGAAACAGCCTCCAAGCCATGGTGACTCGCTATACCTGTATAGTGGGCAATGCAGGGTCTGAATGTGCCTTGGTGGTGTGTCCTACCAGTTGATACCACTGCCAAAGCTGCTCCAACCTGGAGAACCCAAACATCAAATGTAAGTCTCTGAGGAACAGGAACATCAAATGTAAGTCATCTTCAGGCTTTCTAGGGCCTCCAGAGCAGCCCACACAGCACTGCACTCCACACAGTTCAGTCATTTTCAAGGCCAGAAGCCTTAAGTGAGAAGCTACCTAGTGTGCTCGCTCACTCACATGTATGTATATGGTTGAAATCGTTTCAGCAGACCATTTAAGTATCCACGTGTTTGCAGCCAGCTTGCAGCCAGCCCATTTTCCTTGCGCTGTGGAGGTGAGGCTGGCAGATATCAAGAACAGAAGTAAACCTGGACAGCTTTCAACCCCTTCTCTGCCCTCAGTGTGCTTCCCCATCTGAGATATATTGCAAGAAATGAATTACTTGCAGTGGGTGATGGACATTAGAAAGGGAGTTAGGAAACATTTTCATCATATTGAAGTGGAATTGGCCTACCTTTTTTTGTGTGAAAAATTATGGTTGCAGCCCAGCATTTGCTGAGGAATCTGGCCTGCTGTTTATTTGGGCTTACTACATAATATAAGCAGTATTACCCATGTTTTGTCACCAGAGGGCTCAGCCACCTGCAGACCAGAGAACAGAGGTGGTTATGGAGCTTAAGCATCAGATGCACTTGGGCCCCTGAGGGACAGTGTGCAATCAGCTTGTCTGTTTGTGCATTTGCAGGGACAGCAAAAAATAAGGTATGAAAGATTTGGAATTTGTGTGAACTGTTTCTCAAACAGAAAGTTTCAAAAAGTTGTTTGTATTGGGCAGTGTGTGTGTGTATCACATTTTTATACCACCCTTCCTCAAAGGAGCTTAGGGTGGTGTACATGGTTCCTTCCCTCCTTTTGTCCTCACAACAACCCTGTGAGGTGGGTTAGGCTGAGAGATAGTGACTGGTCCAAGGTCACCTAGGAAGCTTCATGGCTGAGCTGCGGTTTGAACCCGGCTCTTCTAAGTCGAAGTCCCAAACCACTAAGTGTACATATACACATGTAAAACAAATAATGAGAATAGTGTTAGAATTTGCATGGGATATGAGATAAATTATATGCCAGTGCCAGAAGGTTAGCTTGGTCTGTTGTTGCAAAACAACTGACAGCCCAATTCTGCGCAAATATGGGCAGCCGCTGCTGCATCCTAAGCCCATTGCAGCCTGCACCGGTGCAGTATCCTATGTACACTTACTTACCTGGGGGTAAGCCCTATTGAACTTAATAGGATTTACTTTTAAGTAGGTGCATAAGATTGCAGTGTAAGTAACACAGTTAAGGCGAACCAATTTATTTCAGCATAAGCTTTTGTTGGGTATAGTCCACTTCATCAGGTGTGTGACAAGAAATCGTGGAGGTCCTGAACTAGTGTCTAGAGTTAGTAATGGACTGAATTGGTTAACAAACAAATTAAATCTGGACAAGACAGGGGTACTTTTAGTAAGAAGATTAATGATGTGGGGCTTGGATTGTCAACTTGTTCTTGATGGAGTAGTATTTGTATTCCCTTTGAAGGCGCAGCTCCACAGTTTAGGAATGCTCCTGGATCTGGCCTTGGCCCTGGATTGCAAAGTGTTAGATGTGGCCCATGACACGGCACCTTTAAACAGCTTTAGCTGGTTTCCCATCTGCATCCATTCTTAGACCAAGCAGACCTTGCTATGGTTACCCATGGACTGGTAATGTCTAGATTTGATTACTGTAACATGTTGTGCTTTGGGCTGCCTTTGAAGACAGTTCAGAAACTTCAGCTAGTACAGAAAGCAGGTGCTAGACTCCTTATGGGAGCTACAGGCCATGACCATATCACGCCAAATTATTTATATTTATTTATTTATTTATTTAGAAGATTTATATACCACTTTTCCCCAGGCTAAGAGCCTGGCGCTCAAGGCAGCTTACAAGAAGGTTAAAAAGGTAATAATACATAATAAAACATACATACATTGCATATACATACATAAAACATATACATGTGTGTATGTACTGTATACATAATACATATACATCTCATATAGATACACAACAACATGGAAATTAATCCACCTGCATTAGCTGCCTGTATTTTTCCAGGCACAATGGGCAACACAATCCTGCGTAAGGATCGAGCCGGTGGTCCAGGGCCACCCGCCGGATCCTGAGCCCCAGCGGCCATTTTGCTGCCGGGCCGGAGGGTCTACTCTGGGAAGGGGACGCTCGTCCCCTTCCCTGAGTGTAACTCTAGTCTGACCTGATCGGCCTCCTTGGATATCCGCCAGCTAAATAGCTGGCGGAAGTCAGAGGAGGCCATGTAACGGCCTAGCCGCCCAGCGAGGACCGGGATATGGCTGAGGCTGTCCCCTCCCCCCTCCCGGGCCAGCTAAGCCAATGGCCCCAATCCCTTGCCCGCCGAACCACCCCCATGCCCACCGGATCCTTACCTGCATTCTCTGGCGGGCGCTCTAGCAACGCAAACGTGCTTTACGGGATTGCGCTGTCAAAGTGCTAGGGATGACCTATAAAGACTAAATGGTTTGGTACCTTGATACATGAGAGACAGCTTCTCCACATATGAATCTACCCATTCTGTAAAGTCATCCCAGATGGCTTTGCTGCAGGTGCAAACCATATGTTGCATTGGCTGCAACCCACAGCAGGTTTTTTTTTCTGTTTTGGCACCTGGCATCTGAAAATCTCTGCCCCAGGAACTCTCTGCCCCCTCACTGCTGGCCTAATAAAAATAAACTACATCATGAAAAGCAACCTCCAAACACTGCTGCGTCCTGTTGTGGCACCTGGTCTGTGGGATTCTCTTCGCCTGGAAATAAGAACTGCTCCTCCTTGCTGACTTTCCAAAGGGGTCTTAAGGTTTTTAAAATTCTGCCTGGCTTTTACAGGCTTTTACAGCCCAATCCTTTCTATGACTGCCGCAGCGTGCAAAAGCATGCTGCGTTAGATCCAATGCAGGATCAGGCCAGCACCAGTGCAGCTGGACTGAAGCAGACTAAGGGGGAAGGGATATTTGTCTCTTTCCCATGGTTAATGCACCAGCTGCACCTATGGGTCTCCTAGGATGTGTGCCAGCAAAATGACTGGCGCAAATCTGAGGAGCCTGTGTATGACTTGTCAGGCCTGGGACTGTGGATAGGATTCAACTGAGCATGCTGCCAAGGATCCCTCCCAGGCCTGGCAGGCCAATCACCGCCTCCCGTTCCGCCCTCCCCCCCCACCAACCAGTGCAGGACTTAGCTCCGTCTGCTGGCAGTGTCCTGTGGTCGGCGGAGAGTGAGCAGCGCTGGCCAGTCCACCAGTGCCGCTTACTCTCCGGGTCAGTGGCGTAGCTAGACTGGAGCGGAGGCAAGTAGTTCTGCAAGACTCTGTTACACCGGAGCCAACAATCCCCCTTGCTGTTGGAGTCATTTTGGCGGCAATGGCAACACGCAGGACACTCCTCTGTCGCTGCCGGAATGGTTCCAACAGCAAAGGGGAGGGGCTGCTGACTCCGGTGTAATGGAGTCTTGCAGAACTACTTGCCTCCGCTCCAGTCTAGTTTCACCTCTGCTCTGGGTGTCAGAAACATGCCTTATGGCCTTACGGGACAATTGTTTCACTGCTCAAAAGTTCAACAGGATTGCACTGTTAGGCTCAATTAATGGCTGCTTTTAATTGTGAAGGTATATCCTTATTGATTGTTTTATTGATTTTACTGCATTTATTTATTTATTTATTTTCTTATGTAAGTTGTTTTGAGCTCCCACAAGGGTAAAAAGGCAGGGTGTACTTTTTATTACAATAATTGTTTCCTGACCATTGTCTCTATAACACTGAATCTGCAGGCCTTTTCAGACATTCAACGTGAAATAAAACCTAAGCTCTCCAGTCCCGTTATGGGAGCAGCAGCATCACAGCGCAGGCTCCTCATCTACCTATGTGAATTAGAATGTCTGTCGAGTGCCCCTGGACACATGGGACTCTTTACAGATCTTAGCTTGGGGGAGGAGCCTGCTGCTACAGTGCCACTGTGATGCCACTTCTCCCCACACATTGGTTTTACCCGGATGGCGCAGTGGGTTAAACCGCTGAACCATGAGCTGTCGATCGAAAGGTCAGCAGTTCGAATCCGCGACGGGGTGAGCTCTCGTTGCTTGGCCAGCTCCTGCCAACCTAGCAGTTCCAAAGCATGTTAATGTGAGTCGATAAATAGGTACCGCTTGTGGGAAGGTAAATAGCGCTCTGTGTTCCAGCCGCATGCTACGCGCTGCGGCAAGGAGAGTCACACCAGCCACGTGACCACAGAGGCGTCTTCGGACAACGCTGGCTCTTCGGCTTTGAGATGGGGATGAGCACCACACCCTAGAGTCGGACACGACTGGACTTAATTGTCAGGGGTCACCTTTACCTTTACCTAAATGTTTGAAAAGGGCTTTTTTTGTCAACAGATAAATATAGAATTCACAGTGCAAAATATTCTTGATAACCCAAGATGTAGAATCGTTCTCAGTGATACGATTTTCAACATTACAGGAAGGCATATACCCTTAAAGAACTGTACATAAAATTTGTTCTCTTAAGTGAGAATTTCAGTTCTGTCTATTATCATTCTGAACAACATGTAGCAGTGTCCACCAATCACTTGGTTTCTGGAAAGCCAAGTATCTTGACAGGTGCACTAATTTAAGTTTGTAACCATCGGCCTCCAGGCTTGCCAAATGAGTTTCAGTACATCTGTTCAATAGCAGCATATTCTCAGAGACAGATCTTACCAAGAACTGTTAGGGTCATTTTAATGAATATGGTAATACCAAGCAGACAGCAGGCTAGATTAAGTATGTGAAACTGAAATAGGCACATATTCTATTCTTCCCCTGTTTTCCGCTACTTCCATTTATCTCCTCTTCCTCTGCTGTTTCCCTTGTGTCTATTTTCTAGATCAGTGGTTCCCAAACATTTTAGCACTGGGATCCACTTTTTAAAATGATACTTTATCAAGACCCACCTAGCTTTACGAGCCTTAAAGATGATCTAGAACAGGGGTTCTCAACCTTTGGAGGCCTGGGTACCCCCTATCACGGTCCAATTTTCTGAAGTACCCCCTGCTAATTAACTGCTAATTAATTGGATTAATCAATTAATTAGGTAATTAATCAGTAAATAAAGTACTAAAACGTTAAGTGAAAAAATGTCTTATTTAACTCTCTCTCTCTCTCTGTGTGAGACAGAGACATGCAAGGATCTTTTTTTTTCCAAGTCACACTTCCCAAAATCAGCTCCTTCCTCCCCCACCCTACCAAAGTACATTTTCCAAAGTACAAAAATAAGCCCAAAACCAAAATCAGAGAGACAGAAAGGCTCTGAAAATAATTACAATTTAAATCCATGTTAATTAACACTTAATTAGCTGCTGATGGGGCAGATAAGGGGCAGGGCTTGGCGTACCCCCAGCAAGAGGTCCGTGTACCCCTAGGGGTACCCGTACCACAGGTTGAGAACCCCTGATCTAGAAAGAAATATTTTTATTTATTTAGATTGTATAATTCTTTGTAAAGCACTGTGTATGAGGACAGGCAGAGAGATAGATTTGGAAAGACCGAGCATAGCAAAAGAGATGGAAAACTACTACTTTTCCTTTCTCTCTCTGGTGTATAGTTCTGACATAGCATTTATTTCACCCTTGAGAATAGTTGAAGCATGAGAAGAATGCAATATCCTCTTTTTCCATGGGGATTCATATTCCTGAAAGACAGTAAACCCAGCTTCAGTACTAGGCTTCTTTGGTAGAACAAATATAATGCTAAAGTACAGAGTGGCAAATGTTAAATTAGGAAAAGTTAACACGGTGTTTTCTTTGTAGAGTATGCCTTGTGAATTTACCACCATCTTTGAGGAAGCAAGAGAACATGTGGATGAGAATCATCTGTTTGACTGTGTCTATCTTTCACAAAGGATTAACCAGGTATGAACCCCAGTCTTAAAAATGAATATCCTTTTGGTGAGACAACAAATGGCCCAAAACCATAAGAAGAGAAGTTCCCATAATTGAGTGTGGATCCATTAGTTGCCCATACTTGGACAAGAAAGGAAACCTGGCATTGTTAGTGGCACTCAGTGTCAGCCCGTTCCTGGGACTAGCATTGGTCATGTCACTTGTTTGGATGCCTTGCTTCCACCAACAAGGTGCATCTATGTATCTGGATGGGATTTGGCTAGAATGGAGTGGAGGAAAAACTCTCTTCCTTCAGTCTCTCCCTAACCTATAAATTGGAACCTATTACTGTGAGCCTCTTTGGAGTCTGGAACTGGAAGATATTAAGGGACGAGGACATACAATGGGATATGGCAGGAAACAAAGAATGAAAAGATGTCTGCGAATTCAACTGGGCTCCTCACAGTGATGTAGATTTGGGGGGGCACATCTTAAGGAAATTTTCCAAAATATTGTCTGAAGCCCTTCATTGATTGGGATCTAACATATTTACTAAATAGAAGTAAAATGCAACCAAGAAAAATATAGTGTTAATTTTACATGTTGTATCTCAAATGTTTTTTTCCCAGTGGTAACTGAATTGAAACGTTTGATTAGGGAAGAAATTAAATCAAGCATTCAGTACTCTCCCCATATCCGCTGGGGATATGTTCCAGGCCCCTCTGTGGATACTTGAAACTGTGGATAAGAGCGAACACCCCCTCCATGGTTTCCTGAGGGGCCCCTGCCCTGCCTCCCCTGTGGGCAGGCGTGTGCGCCCCCCCAGCTCTTATTTTTCTTTCAGCAAGCTTTGTTTCTTCCTTAAAACAAACAGAGAAGCAGCCTCCGTTGCAGGCAAGTAGAACAAGACTAAGTCCTAGAGAGGTTCTGCAAGGTTTCTGTTAACCTTGCAGAGCCTCTCTAGGATTTAGTCTCGTTCTACTTGCCTGCAATAAGCAGCCAGAGGCTGCTTCTCCTGTTTGTTTAAGGAAGAAACGAAGCTTACTGGGAAAAAAGTAAAAGCCTGGGGGGGTACCCGCGATCCGTGGATAACTGAAACCATGGATAGTGAATCCATGGATATGGGGGCCCACCTGTACTTGATATGGTTAATAATAATGGACATTTTTATTTAGATCAGCTTTTGATGTCTGACATGGCGGGCTGGCTTTTTAACAGATGGCTTTTAACAAATGTAAATGTGAATGACCCACTGGGGTTGTTTGTTTTAATTGTTTTAACTGTTTTAATTCTTGATTTTAAATGTATATATGTATTTTAATGTTTTTATTGTAAGCTGCCTTGGTTGCCCTTGTGGGAGAAAGGCGGGGTATAAATTCTATAAATAAATAAATAAATAAAATATTATATTCAAACAATTCAAAGCTTTACTTGGATTTTTTTTATTTGACAACTCAATAGCAGACACTCCCCTTATGTTGTTTATGTTGTTTAAATTTTAAGAAAAAAATGAAGACGCTGAAAACCAGTAACATATGGGCAACACAATCCTGACTAAAGATCCGGCCGGCGGCCCACGGCCGCCAGCTGGATCCTACGTACGGGCTGCCTGGCATGCGCCGGGCTGGAGGTCTACTCGGAGAAGGGGACACTCGTCCCCTTCCCCAAGTGTAAACCCAGGCCGGCCCTATCGGCCTCCTCGGATCTCTGCCAGCTAAATAGCTGGTGGAAGTAGAGGAGGCCATGTAACGGCGTAGCCGGCCCGGCAGGGACAGGGATATGGCTGACGCCATCCCCCGCCCCCTCCCGGGCCGGCTAGGCCAATGGCCCCCTCCCTTGCCTGGCTGGACTGCCCATATGGCTGTGACGGAGCGCTTACCTTCTGCTGCTGTCTGCGTGGAGATCCGGCACCGGCGTGAGGGAGGCCAGCCGTGTGCCGCCCTCCCTTAATCCTGAGTCATCGCAAATGTGCTTTACGGCACGTTCGCGATGTCTTCCGGCGACGGAATGCTCGTTCGGTCGCCAGACCTTTTTACAGGATTGCGCTGTAATTTTGGTATGTTCAAAGATCTGTGCATAATAAGTATATATGCTTCCTAGTGACTGCCACATAAAAAAGCAGTTCACAACTTTGAAACTGCCCAGTTTGATAATGTTTGTTATTGTCAAATTATAAAGTTCGTAATAAATTAAAGCAGATTTCAGCATTGATATACATTAAATTATTACAGAAATTGATAAATGGGATCCAGTTTCATTCATATAAATCCAGGTGTTGTTGTTTTCATTTTACACATGTATAGCTGGTGATTGTCGCCATCTTTGAATATCCTATCATGTCCAGGCACTCTTAAATAGGAGATCTCAGCTTGCCAGTATTATCCGTTGTGTGCTGTTGTAACCACAGAAAATATTAACTATCTTTATTAGGTATTGTGCCATCAATACAGTTAAGAATAAACAGGGTACTGCTCAATTAACTGGTATTGTATCTAGTAATTATGTTTCTAACAGCCCAATCCTAACCAACGTTCTAGTGCTGATACAATCACAATGCAGCCCCAAGGTAAGGGAACAAATGTTCCCTTACCTTGAGGGAGCCTCCGTGATGCCCCCCCTCCCTTAATGCAGATCATGCCCCACTGGCACAGCTGCATTGGCGCTGGAAAGTTGGTTAGGATTGGGCTGTAATTCATTTTGTGAAATAATGTATTTTGAGAAATGGGTCGTCTTCACAGAAAAATACAATAGTGGAAATTTTTTTAGACGTTTTACAAAACAGATTTCAGTTCATGTCCAGGTTTAAAAGCCATGCTAATTAAAAAAAATTCTTTATAGTTAAAATCAATAAAACACTGATTAAAAACAACAAAATACAATAACATTAAAAGGACGACGTTTCACCCAGACATCCGTGGGCAGCATCAGGTCATAAAGTTCCAAGAGCCTACTGGCTACTGAAGATGGTGGTGTTGCAGCAAGCAGCCAGGTGCTTTTAAGCAGGCACAGACAAACAAGTCAAGGCCAGGAGGGAGGAAGCAATTAACAGCAGAAACAGCAGCATGTGTCAATTAGCCTCCAATCATCCTGACCCACTACTGTCAAGCTGGAGCTACACTGTACACATTCGCGTTCCGTGTGCATCTGGCTCTGCCAAGACGCAGCCGTGCCGAGATGGAACCAAGCCACACGCTGCCTGGACAACAGAGCATGTGATGGTCAGAAAGGGGAGGTGGCCGCTGCCTCTCTGCACTGCCCGGGCGCTGAGCGGGCTGTCATGCCTGTGCACTGCGCTCCACCCTGCCAGGCACTTTCCCCTTCAGTAGTTGCCACCAGCAAGGGGAAGGAGACGCCGTAGGAAGAGCGAGGATCTGGGCGGGCAGCGTTCGCTCCCTGTTCCTTTTTGCCACCGCCAGACTGTGATTGGGTACCACGTGAAATGCGTCCCGCCCCCCGCAGTACAAAGCACTGCCTCTGACTGGCTGCACAGACATGAAACGGGCAAAAGTTGAGTCGTGGTCGACTTTGCCCGTCCGGGGACGTAGCTATTTGACGGACCAATGGCGTCAGCCGACAAGAGACCACATGGGACGCACATGCATGTGCCATACCGGACGCTTGCCAGATGCGTACAGTGTAGCCCAGCCTTGAATGTGGTTCAACCAAGCATAATCCTGTCTGTACTTATCTCTGTTCTTTGTTAAAACAGGCATCCAAATCTTATCAATAAAGAAGATTTCTTGTTGACGATTCATAAGCTTCGATTTATTCCTGGTGATCGCTATGGCTTCTCTATGAAGACGTTGTTTATATGCTGATTCCTGAACTAAAACCTTAGTTTCTTCAAATTTGACATTATGCCCCATAGAAATCGCATGTTTTGCTACAGCAGATCGTTCCTTATGTGCTAAGTGACACGCTCTTTTGTGCTCCTTGTTTCTGCTGTTAATTGCTTCCTCCCTCCTGGCCTTGACTTGTTTGTTTGTGCCTGTTTAAAAGCACCTGGCTGCTTGCTGCAACAACACCATCTTCAGTAGCCGGTAGGCTCTTGGAACTTTATGACCTGATGCTGCCCACGGATGTCTGGGTGAAACGTCGTCCTTTTAATGTTATTGTATTTTGTTGTTTTTAATCAGTGTTTTATTGATTTTAACTATAAAGACATTTTTTTAATTAGCATGGCTTTTAAACCCGGACATGAATTGAAATCTATCTTTATCAGTGCTGGCCATGAAAGCTTTCGTTCTTATTTTACAAAACATTATAGAAAATTGTCCATGGAAGGTTTTCCATCCCACACCACGGGTTCTCCATGTCCAAATGAATCTCATTGTATTTCATTGTCAAGTTGGAACCCAGAGCTACATTCTTTTGGTCTTCAGCAAACTGACAGGAATTGTACTACTGCTTCTAACGTCAAGGGCAAGATGAGAGATTTCTTAAAAATACATCCTTATACCAGTTGGCTTCCAAATGAAAGGCTGTGTCATAATTAGAATGTGCTGCTGCAAACAGACACAACATTGCATACATTAGCATAACAACATGCCAGTTGTATTTTACTGATGTACGTGCAAAATCTTCCCTCATTCCATTAAGCAGAAGGTTTGTCATTAGCCCCTTAGAATATAAACCGTAGTTTTAGGTTGAATTGTATACAGTACACACTTTGAGAACAATGGGACTTACTTCCATTGTTCCAGTCACAATCCTATGCATGTTTACACAGAAGTAAGTTCTACTAAGTTTAATAGGCCTTACTTCAAGGCAAGCATGCATAGAATTACACTGTGAGTATATTACTCTAATCAGTCTGTGACTGTAAAGTCAGCCCTGGGAAAAGAATTTTTTTTAATGTCTACTTACTCTTACTTACACACTTACTTTTGGATCTTTTGATTTTTGAGCGTTAAGCCTTTAAACCTAACAAAACATACCAAACCTGGGGGGAAAATTAATTCAAGGTCAGATAAATTTTATTCACTGTTAAAAGAACAATTAAAAAAAAACACCAAATGACAGTAACAATGAGCTAAGAAGGGGGGAATATTTCAAGATTATTTTAATGGTTTTGGGGAAAAATATTTGCACTGCAGTCTTAGTCATTAAGTGGAATTTTGCTTGATTAACTATCAATTGCAGGTAATGCCTACACATTGCATACTCATAGCATGCCTATACTGAATAAATAGGTGGAAGATGCAGCCATGTTTCTCGTTATTCTTTAGCGAGATAGGAATTTATACCCCAAACCATGTGCTCATTACGTTAATCACCCATAAATGATGGCATAGATACATTGGTGCCTAACGTATGATTGAATAATGTATAACATTTGAAGATAATTTCTTGGCGAGTTGGAAAGATGTAACCTCTTTTGCTGGATTTCAGCAGGTCTCAGTTTGGTGTGTTGGTGGTGTGGAGAGGAGAAAGAAGATACTGAACAAGGCTAAGATATAAGTGACAGTTTTTAGAAGGATAGGATTTCATCCTTCTATAGCCAGGTACATTTTAAAGGATTGCTTTTTCTTTAACACTCCAGCCTTAAGGGAGTGCAGCATTGGTGGCCACTGCAAGCTGTTCCATTCCTCGCTTGTTGTCCCCTTGGGAGAAAGCTGGCATTGAATTTGAAGCTAGAATTCGAATGCTTACACATTTTTAATCATTTAAAAAAACGGTAACTAGTTTTCCCTTTTAGAGTCTTGTTTCTCCATCTTCAATATTTAATGCATTTAAGCGTCTGTAGGAAAATGGGAGATGTTCTTTTCACAATCCTCTGTTTTTGTGTTTAAATGCATTCTCATTATTACTTTCTCACAGCCTGTGTAGAGAAAACTGCATTTATGCAGAGAAACAAGATAGCGCGTTATCTCAAAAACCAGAAGAATGGCTGTTTAGAGAGGTGTTGTGGGATACTATTTGATGGTGTTTAATGTTCTTTTTTTTAAAGTTCGTTTAGATTTGCTTCATTAAAATTGTCAGTATTGGAGTGTCTGCATTGACCTCCATGATGTCAGAATGTCACTGTGCAACCGTAGCTAAGACGGGAAAAAACAACAACCCAACACAACAAAAAACAAAGGAGCATTGCATCTCCCCCTTACCATAAGATGTGCACATACAGTGTGTTGCAGCTTGGAATGGGTACTGTCTGTGGTAAAGTCTGTGCTTTCAGTCTGATTAGACAATCCTTCTTTCATTTCCTTGCTTTGTCAGTGAGTATGTACGTATGTATGTATGTATGTATGCTACTTAAGTCGTCTTAGCGTTATTTAGGTCACTGTGCTTAAGAGTAGCCTTTATGATCTTTCGCTGCCTAATGTGCAGAGCAATGCATAGAAGAGAGGCACTAAATTTTCTAATAGGCATTCATGAGCACTTAAGGACGGACAAGCATTTTGTAACATAATCTGGACAGCAAAATAGCTTCCGTTTATGCCTTGCAGATATATTTAGCTCTAACCTTGCTTGTGGTTAAGCAGGGTGCAACATAGATGGAGACAGCTGATTGTGCAGCCAGCTTCTGTGCGCTTGCAATTTCGTCAATACGCTCAGCTTTTCCATAATCCAGTATAGAATTAGCACTTCAGCAATGGTGAATTTTGTCTCTGACATGCTTAATAATGGCAGTAACAACAAAATCAAATGACATAGGTTAAAGCAAATAAGAAAACACAGCAATACTCTAGGTCCTAATACGTACTATATGAAATCTTCTTTCGTCAAGAAGATATTTCTGCAGATATTCTTTCCCTCCCTCCCTCCAGCAAGAAAGAGTCTTCTTCTTTTCTTGGTAGCAGGAGGCAGCCACGCTGCAGAGACGTTTTTGCTATAGAATCTGACATACTTAAGACTGTATCACTGAGGAATATGGAGCTTCGCTGAACGGTGCATAGTAACGATTCATCTTGCATCATCAGTTGATGGTATTTTTTTTCTTTGTTCCCTCCCACCCAGTTGCTCTAAGACTCGGTAGCAGATTTGCAATGTCACTTAACAACATTAATCAGATACTGCATTTAAGGTGAGCTGTCCCCTGCCTCTTCCGTTACCAGATCTGTGCTGCTGCAGTGTGTATCATCATACTGCTACAAGCCTAAAATGGCAGGCAGGATTAATGTTGCTTGTGCTGTGTGCATGCTGTGGATACAGAATTCATTATGCCATGCCTAGTATTTCAAATGGGAGTATGTAAATGGTCTGTGTGCTGCCATATCATGCAGTACTGAGGACTCGGGCTTCCTGATGGGCATATAGCTATTTAAGCAGCCACCTTTAGAATTCAATTTCATTTTCAGCGTAGTAAGTTGTTAGTTGATCGTCGCATTCTAGAGCCAGTATTAGCTCTATTTTGGATTTTAAAAAACATTTTTAAAAGAGCGAATTCTGCTTCCTGGTGGTGTCACTCTTATTCCTCTTGCCTTTTTTGCAATTTTAATAATGTACATCATATTGTTAATTAATGGCAATATCAAATTAAACCCTCAAAAGTAACATTTATTATGCAGGCACGTCCAATCTATTTTTAACTCTTACGCAGTCTGTGCATGTTGTGCAATGGGCTTTGACTGCTTTCTTTTCAGCAGGGATAGCAGTAGGCTGATTTTCAACAAATGTGACAAGTGGCCTTTGCAGTGGTCAGCTTTAAGCTTTGAACCCTCAGAGGGAAATGTGGGGGCGGAAACCCTAGTGCTGCAGCTTATAAGGAAACCCACCTTAGATGAGGACATCTCCCCCCCCCACACACACACTTCTATTCTTCCCATTGATAAGTTCAGCTATCTTGATCTGAGTCCATTGAAGGAGTCCCTTGAAAACAGCTTCTAATGTTTTTCCTCTTTTTTTTTTTAAAGAAGAACAAGATTTCAGTGTCTCTCCATCGCTTTATAGAAAAATGACTGCATTGCCATTCTAAGACTTCATTAAGGCATATACAGGTAGGTGGAGATCTGCATGCTTTTATCCATTCTCGTTCCAGGATGTAAAGATGTGAAATATAAGATTGGCAATATAGCTGGAATGCATTAAACAAGTTTATCTTTTAAGCAGGATCTAAAGCTAAATTCTGGAACTTGACTAATGGGCTCGATAGTGAATTTTCCCTGTTTAAAAACATAAATCTATACTGAAAGTGGAACTATCGTGTCTGCTAGTTAATCAGGGCGTGGCACCGCTTATGCAACAAAAGAATTTTTTTAAAGCTCAACATCCTAGACATTTTGAAGTCAAAGATGAAAATGACTAGGGTGTTTGCTGAGAGGCAAAGCTATACATTGTGGACATAAATATGAAAAAATTAAAAATATTTAAATTCTGCCGTAGGGAGCGGGTCTTTCTTTGTTTGCCGTGGAAACTTCTTTTAATATTCATTTTTCTTATATGAAGATTGCTGAGATCAAGCAAGGAAGTATTTAGTTAGAGTGTTTCTTTTTTCTTTTAAGATGTCGGATATTTTAAACAGAAAAACACCTAATGCTATCCCTTTCACCTTGAACCAAATATGAATTTGGTTTATTTCAAAACCATTAACAAGTACATATAGCTAGAGACATAATACTAACTGAGTTATCTTGAAATATTTCTTTTATATATCTCTGACATATATTCTAGCTAGCATATATGTGCTTCACATTAACATTGGGCCGAAACCTGTTTCCTTGGCAACCAAATCCTGTTAAAGGGTGTAATAGCAGAGATGCAAAGGTAGTTGTTGTTGTCTAATTCCACAGTGCAAATAAATGATGAGCTCATATTACATTTCTGAGCAGCTCTAATTTCTAAAATGATGTGAGGTTTTAACACTTCATGGAGCAGGAAACTCATCTCCAATGTACTATATCAAGCAATGCAACTGCATCTTTTTCACAAAAAAACAACCCCACTGTCTGAAGTACTTCATAGTGACAGACACATATGACACATATGTGTCTGCAGTAAATCAATCTCAGTTGTGTGCTGTATCTAAAATTACAGACAGCTGAAAATTGCAAATATCTTTAAGTCTTTCCTCTCCTCATCATTTCATTTAGCAGTAATTAGAGATACAGTCTCTTAAGACCTAAGTTTAACCAATTTGAACACCTTCTAAAATGACAGGAGGAAAACAATGAGATGATCCAATTTGCGGTGTTGCAGTGTTCTGTAATACTGATGGAAGGTACCAAATATTCTGCAACTTTGAATATCTAGCATTGTTTAGTAGAAAGCAGCTCATGTGACATTCATAATAGTATCTATAATCAAACCTAGGGATGTACGGCAACTATTACTTACCGAGTGTTAAACTTTGCTACATGTTTCATATAGCTCAGCTAAAACACGGTTCTTCTCTGACTTGAGCACGTCTCACTGCACTGCAAAGATTTTTTTTTAGCATGGTAGCCATTTTCTTTTCACATCCTTCACTTTAAAGCTACTAAAAATGATGTATGGATTGCGATCAACAATGGAATCGGGCTCAATTGACATTTTAGTAGTACAGTATAATTCTGTTGGCCATTTATGTTATCGCGCATAGCACAGCAATTTTGCAGACACAATGCTAATTTTCACTTATTTTTTAAAGATTAATTACTCAATAAACTCTGATAAATATAATAATTCTTTTCTAGATGATGGCTAATATAACACTTGTTTTAGGCTGCAATCCTGTACATATGTGGAAGTAAGTCCCATTGAACTCAATGGGGTTTAATTCTGAGTAGAGATACCTAGGATTGCACTGTCGGAATGACTTCTTAGAATAGACAACTATTCCATTTTAATCCACAATGATTATATGTAATCCACAATGATTATATTAGACAGATAACAATCAATTTTCCCATTCCATTTTCAATAAGTTACTTTTAAAATGATTAGTTATTTCCAGTGATATTTTAAAACACAGGGATCATTATATTATTGATTTAATTATCTGTAGCTGCATAATTTTGATGGCTTCTTCCAGGGATGTATTTTCTCATCAGCTCCTTGGTGCTATCTTTTTATTATTGATTTCATAGATGGAGTTTCTCATTTTAAAATATTTGGCTTGTTGCCAAGCTTAACCTGCGTCACAACAACGTTATATGATTTAAATCTTTTTATTGAGGTTTTCTTTAGGAGTGGGCCAAATGATGGTTTACAAAACATTTGTCCTTGTTTTCAGAACTGCCTCTGCCAATACATTTCAGCATGGTTGGGTTTGATCCCTTACTTTCTGTCTCATAAAGGGGACATTTTGTTTCTTCTACTTCTTACTCTCTGATGACTTTGGGAAAATATATAAGTAGAAGATTGTAACTAGCAAGTGTTTCTATGCTGTAAAATTTGGCTAGCATTCTCATTTTTCAGTAATCCAAGTGTCCTCTAATTTGAATATTTATGTGAACTGAATGTGCCATTTATTTGCTTGCTTGCCTGTTGACACTTAAAACATTTATATACCACTCTTAAAATACAAATTTCTCAAGGCAGTTTATATTGAAAAATAATCACAATTGCAAAATAATTGCAGCAATTAAAACTGACAGCTAAAATCTAAAACCTTCTCAAGGCAGTTTATATTGAAAAATAATCACAATTGCAAAATAATTGCAGCAATTAAAACTGACAGCTAAAATCTAAAACCTTTAAGTGGCCTGGGAAAATTAAGAAAACTCTTGGCCTGTGCTGGAATTTTTTTAAAAAAGCATAGGTATATAATGTATAGGCCAGCGGGTGGTGCAGTGGGTTAAACCGCTGAACCATGAGCTGTCAATCGAAAGGTCGGCAGTTCGAATCCGCGACGGGGTGAGCTCTCATTGCTTGGCCAGCTCCTGCCAACCTAGCAGTTCCAAAGCATGTTCATGCGAGTAGATAAGTAGATACCGCTTGCGGGAAGGTAAACAGCGCGCTCCGTGTTCCAGCCGCATGCTACGCGCTGCGGCAAGGAGAGTCATGTCGGCCACATGACCATGGAGGTGTCTTCGGACAACGCTGGCTCTTCGGCTTTGAAATGGGGATGAGCACCACACCCTAGAGTCGGACACGACTGGACTTAATTGTCAGGGGTCACCTTTACCTATATAATGCACCTCTCTGGGAATGGAATTCTATATAAATGGGGTGTCACAATCAAAAGGCCCTCTACCATTGGAATGGATTTATACAAATCATTACATGATGTTTTATCATTTTATTGTTTTGTTATTGTTCACAGTTTTTATTGTAAGCCACCTTGAGCGCTTACAATATATAATGATTTATATAGAAGATCTACATCTTTTAGCGGCACAATTTTATGCATGACTACTCAGAAGTAAGCTCCATTGAATACAATGGGACTTACTCTCAGGTAAATATGTATAGGATTTCAGTCTAAGATGTATTAAAGCAAGGATGATACTATAAAGCAAGAATAAATATTCTTTTAAAAAAATAATGATGTTGTTTGGTTGCTTATGGAGTTGAACCATCTCCACAAGGCCAAGCAGAAGAAAAGCGGTGCCATTCTGAACGGCCATTAAATGCATTAAAATGACGGGGTAGTAGACTGAAGAATCACCTGTACGAAGTATCAGAAGCCTCACAATCAGTCACAAGTACATACAGGGAGTTCCATAAAACCCTGTGTGCTTATATAGCTACCCATCCTCCTCTTTGTCACCCCTGTAGGTCACCTTCATACTTGGGATACAGTGAATTCCTGAGGGACCACATATTCTATTTTTATTTCACATCAAGTACTGTATTATGTTCCCAGTCTTGCAGAGGGGAGCTAGGGGCTGAGATTGGGAGAAGCTGGCCTCTTTAAAACCATTATATGAGCTTGTGGTGAGATGGTATTTCAATGGAAGACTCTCCATATATACAGGTACTAGTCTTCTGAGTCTCTATAGAAATGCATTGAGATGGATCAGTATCCTGCACACTTGTGAGCCTGTGCACTTTGCATCTTTTGACAAATGGCCATATCAGACATGCGTTGTGATGGGTTGGTCTGACAAAAATTAAACCAGCCAACACTGGGCTTTTATATAGCTTTACATGGTCAGAGGTCAGCCAGGTAGAGCACTGGCTGAAGGCTCATGCCCATCAAAGGGCCTACCTGTCCAGTCCAACCCCTGAATCTTCAGTACTAATGGCAGTGATGGAGCCAAAGGTGCCAACTGTTGCTATGGGGGCCCAGTGCAGATCTTTGCCCCTGGGTCACAAGCAACCTGACACTGTAGCATTATGTAATATTCCAAGCATATCATGTTTGTTTTATTTCGGTAAGTCAATGACTTTGTAAGGTAGTCTAGTATTAATGGTTGGCATACTGAACAGTAGCCTGTACGATACAGCCCTCACTGGGAAACTGAACCAAACCCAGATTCAAAGTTTTATCAGAACTGAGCTTGAATCTAAAATCTTTTGGCTGCTTTGAACCTGAACTGGAACCGGAACTGAATTCCTAAACACAGAAAAATGTATTAGGTTCAAAACCAGTTCAATAAATAATCAATTAGGCTCTCCTGTGGGGTGGTAAGAGCTCCTTTCTGCTCCAGCTGTATTTGGAAGAACTTGAGCCATCTAAAAAGAAGAGAAAGCGGACCAATTGGCAGGCAGGGCTCAAGTCTGGTAGTCTTCCTGGTGCTAAAGGAGGAGACTTGCCCAGGGCTGGCTCAGGACCATGTAGCTCTGGAGTCAGTATGCCAAATGCTTATTCCCCCCCCCCCCTTACCTGGTGATGTGCCAGCTTCTGTTCATCCCGCTTCCTGAATTGGAAAAGGCTAGAGCAGAAGAGAGAATATGGAGAGGAGAGGATAGGCTAGAGCAGGGTTCTCAACCCCCGGTGGGCCACGTACCACCTCCAGCGTTCGCCTCCGCCGGCGTACCACCAGAACTAAGTGGAAATGACGTCATCACCACTTCTGGGTTTCGGTCACGTTTTTGTCCAGAAAACAAAGGTAGGACGATCGGGGCATGTGGGAGAGCGCTTCGCAGCGGCCAATGGCCGGAGCTTCTCAGGAGTGAAAATGCAGCATTGAAGCGGGATTCTGGCGGGCCAGCAGTTCGCTTACCACCTCTGGTCGACCGAAGTACCACTGGTGGTACACATACCATGAGTTGAGAGAACCCCTGGGCTAGAACATCTCATACTTTAGTCCACCGCTCTCCTCAACCCTTCCTCTTCCACACTTCTTCCTCTTCCAATCTGAGGAGGAGGAGCAGTGGAGGCAAGAGGAGATGGAGGCCAGACAGAGATGGGCAGTCCTTGCCAATCTGCTACCTGAAGTGACTGCCTCAGTCAGCCTCATGGATGGGTCAGCCCTGGGCTTGCTTACCCATAGACTGTTGTTCAGTGTGGAGGATTCTTGAACTGAGGTTGGAAATTTCTTGAATGTTCTGGGCACTTCCGTTCCTCCTTGCTGCCGTTATACCATTCATCCCAAACTGGGCACGTTTTTACCTTTTTTGCTAATTCAGTAGAACATTTTAAAAGAAAAGATAGAGCCCTGAACTGTTGGGGATAGAGGTGGTTATATTTAAAAAGAAGGCAGGCTGTGAGATTGATTAGGGAGGGGGCTCACCCACATGGGGTGCCCACCTGGCAGGCTTAGTTAGAAGAGCACCCTCTAATCCACTGCACCAGCAATCCACTACCTCAGTCAGCTACTTCATCTGACCCCATGAGAGGCTAGCCCTGATGATGAAGGGGCAAGAGGGGCTCACCCTTCAGCCCTTGATTTCCTTTGGGACATAACGCTTCAGAGATGGTAGCTTCAGTGAACATACATGTTAGGAACAGCTATTCAGGTAGCATTGCAGATATTAAAGATTTACTGTCAATGGTAGTCCACCTGCTTGTTACAGTGGCAGTAAGAAGAGGTCCTCCATTCACCGAAGGGAAGGATATCTCATCCCCATGCATTTCTATAGCCATTTGGAAAGATACCTAGTACATTTTAAATGTATTGAAAGTGCTCAGGTCAAGTCTCATCTCAGTCACAAACTCACATATAAAACAAACTGTTCTGTGGAAGGCTGAAACAAGAATATAAAGGTTTTGTTTTTGTTCGTATAGAGGAAGAGTATGAGCAAGGATATATAGTCAGACTCAAGAATGTACACTTGATACTGGCCTGGTTCCATTATCTGCGCTCATTGAGTTTGGACACCCCTGTTCATAAGCAATTATCTGCCTTTAAAATTGCTTTAAGCTTCTCTGCCTCTTTCTGCTGTTTCATGTAAAACAAAGTCATGATCATTGCACATACCTGAAGTCAAATCCCAAATCCGCAAATTGTTTGCTGTTTTCACTCTCAACAGAATTGCATTGCCTGAAATCCTGGCAGTCTGGTTCAATTCAGCAGAGCAGCACAAAATCAAGTCACTTGGAGATCCACTTTGAACATATTTTTATTAAATTAGGGGGCCATACTATTATGTTTAGTTAACATAATAATATGGCCCCCTATGTTGTGTTTTTTTTTTGGTCACATTTTAGCTGATGATAAAATGCATCCCTGGAAGAAGCCATCAAAAGCTTTTTTGTCACATTTTAACTATGGCTGTCATTTGATTACAGATATCTTAGTTGATCAATCAGCACACATGAGAAAAACCAACAGTTATAAAGAAAAAAATTATTTCATAGGTTTATTTATAACATGTTTATCCCACCGCCCCTGTACGAAACTCAAGGTGATGCATGCGTCGCAACAGCAGCATCACCATAGAAGGGGCATTGTCCCTTCTTGCTCACCACACAGGAGAGAATGTTTCCTCTAAGAGATGCTTGCCATTTACAGTTTTGATACGTATTTGTATTTAAAATGTTTAAAATCTGCTGGCCAATTAACCAGGAGCAGACTTTTTTGTCCATTTATATGTTTTTAATTAATTAGTCTGACTGATCTTAATATGCTTTGCAACCCTAATTTTAGTCCATTCTCTGTTAACCTCTGCAGCCCTCTTTTTACCATGACAGATCAAACTGCACCCCATCCCTGTTAAGCCTCCTTTTTTCTTTCTACACTTATTTATTTATTTATATATTTTTTAAAAATTATACCCCGCCTTATCCTATGCTGAAGGCAAATGCCCAAAGCAGTGTACAACAAAAATTAAAATACATAATTTAAAATACATAAAATAAGTTTAAACAGTACATAACTAAATTTAAAAACAATAAAATCCACTGGGGGGGGGCGACAGTATGGAGCAGAGAAGCAGCATGGTAGAGCATCTTGAGACACAGGAGGCAGACCACAACCCATCACCCAAACGCTAGACGAAACAAAAACGTTTTGAGCCCTCGTCGAAAAGTCATGAGGGAGGGGGTGGTTCTCAGATCCCCTGGCAGGGAGTTCCACAGTTGTGGCGCCACAGCAGAGAAGGCTCGCCCACGTGTTGCCACTCCCCTAACTTGCGATAGAGGTGGTACCCGCAGGAGAGCCCCCTCAGATGACCTAAGAGAGCGGGCCGGAATGTATGGGAGAAGGCGGTCCCTCAGATATCCTGGACCCAAACCGTGAAGGGCTTTAAAGGTCATTACAAGCTTCATACTGCCTTCTCTCTGCACCCCCACCCTATTACTCCTCCACGCTTTTCTCTGTTTCTTCACCCTATATGGGGCCTTCTGTGCCACTATCTTGTTATTCCCCTTGTTCCCCCTGCAACACGTAGTGCTCACCTCTCTTTCTCTCCAAAACACCACCGGTCTCTGCTTGTACTTCTATATGTCTCTCTCTGCACTCCCTACTTTTCTGTTCCTCCCCCCCCAAGGGGTTTATGTTACTCCTTTTCTCTCTTTCCACTATCTGCAGTTTTTTTGCATCATGATCCTTTGTACTCACTTCTTTTCCCTAGTTTATATGGTTGCCAGCTGACTAGAAAACAAAATAGCCTCACCTGCTCATAAACCTTTGAGAGCAGCTTGATTTGCAGAAATCAACATGTAAAGCTTTTCACAATTTGGAGATATACATCACCTGCTAATATATAAGGTAAAGGTGGTAAAGGTGACCCCTGACAATTAAGTCCAGTCGTGTCCGACTCTAGGGTGTGGTGCTCATCCCCATTTCAAAGCTGAAGAACTAGCGTTGTACACACCACTTATTCTTAAAGGCACAGCTACAGGGACTAATAAAAATTGACACTTCTAGTTTTTCCCATTCCACAGTGCCCTCTGCACACAGTCTGTTATCCTCTACTAGCCTCAGTACCTTCAGCATCATTACCCTTTCCTTCCATCAGTTTCTCTCTCAATTCCCCCCCCCCATTTTATACGCCACCTTTCCAATAAAAATAAAGCTGAAGGAGATTTATTGAGGATTAAAGAAACAACAATAAATCAAATAGCAAAATTTAAAACAAAATAAAAGTTACAATGCAACAAAAAATATATCACAAAACTTTAGGACAGCTACCGTAATTACAGACCTGTTGGGTCTGTAAGCTAAGGGCTCACTAGTCTCAGAGACATGTCAAAGAACAGAACAGACTAGTCAAGGAAGGAGCTGCAGTCAGCCCATCATTCTTACGTTATGCAAAAGTGCTTTACCTGGACTGAAGATGAGTAAATGTAAGAACCATTCAAGGGCTACATGGCAGTCCATTGCTTCTTCTCAACAAAGATAAGTATGGGGCACATAACTTCAGCTTGGAGAACTTTTTGCAACTGCTTCTGAAACTAGATAATCATCTCTCTGGCTATTGCTTTCTGTAAATATGGCCTTTCGATAAACAGAAACCTGTTTAGAAACTGTTTGTTAATCTGCAAAGAAGGAGAGGTGCTAGTTCTTTAAAAAAAATAGACTTGAAAGGTCCCAGACAAACCCTATTCTTCCCTTCCACATCCTTGAGTGGCTGAATCTCAGGTCTAATATAAACATTTAGCAGAATAAAGTGAGAACGAGGCAGAAGAGTTCTGAGAAAACAGAGTAGCCTGTACCTAGTAGACTGCAGGTGGTGTGTGCGTGCCACATTTTAATGCTCCCTTGTGTAAACATATCCTATTAGAAAGAAACTTACACAACAAGTAATGGGAGTGAGCTTTCTTCGTGATATACTATACACACTCCCTGACTTACGGTGTTTTCGCGCAGGTACAGTATATCATTTGCTGGTGATTCTTTACAGGCACAATCATGCTGGTCTGACAAGAACTGGCTGTTTCAACCTACATCAGTTTCAAATTATGAATGGGCCTCCAGACCTAACCTCTCCTTAAGTAGGGGACTGAATGTATTTGCAGACACTTTCTTTAAAAATCTGGGAGAGTGATGAAAATGACATCTCCCACGTGAAGCCTGTGTAGTCCACTCTGTCCTCTCATTGATCTGCCACCTCATTCTCCTACGCATATATATGTGTGTATGTGTGTGTACAGTATATGTATACAAGAAGGGTAATCGAAGCTGGTCCAAGGCCTGGTCTACACATGCAGCAAAATGAAGTGGTAGAATGGACTCTACCACTGTAGACTGTGGGTGCAAATGCCATTTCTGAATGCTTCCCCATTTAAAAGATTCCCTGCAAAAATAAAACTGGCACAACTGTTACCAACACAACAAGTAGAAAGATTCTTGTCTAGCCCATTTTTTTTTTTTGCAGTGGTGGTATTCCACTTTCAAGGACTTTTATACAGGAGATCATTTACAAATGCAACTGACAGCCTGAATGGTAAAGACCAGGGGTGTCAAACTCATTTAATACAGTGGGCAGAATGGCATTCATGGTGCCTGCTGAGGGGCGGAAGTGATGTCATTAAGCAGATGATGACTAGAAATAAGCACTTTTTTCTCACTTAGGAATTCATTAGCTGCATCTGAGAGGTACTCTGCTAAGTGACACCTTGGCAGAAGCGGTGCTGCTTAAAGGGTAGCCTGCATGATAATTGGGCTCTCCCAGCACCACCCTTTCAGCAGTGCTGCTTCTGCTGATGTGTTGCTTTGAAGCTCAGCAGCTGATGTTGGTGCCAGGAGAGCCCAGTTATCACAGGGGCCAGATAAAGAGCTTCCATGAGCTATATCCGGCCCACGGGCTTTATGTTTGACACCTTTGGTTTAGATCATTCTGAACCTGTAGATCAAAGCCACTGAGATTGTATTGTAGTGGGTAGAGTGTTGGAGTTCACTTGAGGAGATGATTTCAAAATATTTACTTAGCCAAGAAACTCACTGGATGTCCTTGGGCATGTCGCTTATCTAATCTAATTTATCTAATTTAGTACCATAAGGCTGTTGTGGGAGGGGATGGGGTAACCTCATGCATGCTGCTCTGAGCAACTTGGAAAATGAGTGGAATACAAATGTGATCTCAAGGATAAGACACACCATTTTCAAGAAGATCATACCTTCCTGGGATGAAATGGTAAATTAAGTATGTGAGGCAATGACAGCAAGTTAGAAGTAATCACTTTCAAAATACTTCAGCAATACAAATGAAAAGCTTCTGGTTGAAACTAAACATTCATTTGTTTCTGTAACAGCTGGAATTTCTTAGTAATTAAGCACCATATCGTTTTGTCATATAATAGAAGTAACAGTTTCACTTTAAGTTTGTACTTGCCCACAACTGTATTCAATGACTGGAAGTGGTAGAAGCTAAATGTATTGTCAAGTCCTGATTTGACTCGTGGTGAACTGCTGTTCATTTTAGCATGGCAGTTGACATTTATCAATCTGTCAAAGGCATAAAATACCTTTTGAAGATCTGACTGTAAGACTGATATGCAAAAATGTAGTGCTTTTGATAGTTGGCTTCAGGTGATTTGGCATGTGAATTGGCCA
The DNA here is from genome assembly GCA_026170595.1 of Plestiodon gilberti rubricaudatus. Taxonomy (NCBI): domain Eukaryota; kingdom Metazoa; phylum Chordata; class Lepidosauria; order Squamata; family Scincidae; genus Plestiodon; species Plestiodon gilberti. The sequence continues at coordinate 29,832,556 of JANXHW010000003.1, read as the reverse complement.
GTTGGAGACTTTGAGTCTGCACTGACTTCTGGAAGTCTTTTGGCGCTGCTGATGTTTACCTATCAAACTTCAAGAAGGCCTAAATGCTCCAGCCTTGAGTTACTCTGTCACAGAATCTTAATTTTAATTCAGGCAATAGCATTGTCTCTTCCCTACTTGTTTCCTTCAAAGCCTAGTCCCATGCTTGGTGGCTGCTTTAAGTGCAGTTGTGGTGAGTGTGCAATAGCATTGCCACATGACAAGACAGCTTGACTTTGGCAGGTCAACTATGACTTGTCTAAAACCAGACTTTTATTGGAAGTAAGCAGATAGATTCGTGGTTCAGATGTTTCTATAACATAATTTCTGTTAAGGGGTTCCACTTGTTGGAATTCCTCTTCCTACTCTAAAACTGAGAGAAGACATGGCGCTGTGTTTCCACCTCATTTTGGTGGCCAAGGGGAAAAAATGAAGACATCTGCCCTCTTACAACCTGGTGTAATCTACAGCTTTGTAACACTTGGCTATCTGTGCCTATCTTAATTCCCACATATCAGTATATTTTAATTTTTTGTGTTACTATATTAAGGGCACAATCCTGTGCATCTCTAGGCTGGCGGAGCACGTGCTCCACCGGCCTAAGGAGTAAAAAAAGTGCAATAATAAGACATTTTTGTGGCTCCTCAGGAGTAAGTGGCGCTGGCGCAGAGGCTGGAACTACTCATTTTGCCATTGCCCAGGACCTGTGCCGGCCAACCCAGGTAAGTCCTAGGCCGGTTGGCAGGAGGGCATGGGGAGGGTGGGCCAGGTTGGCAGGGGAGGGGGCCCTTGGCCGAGCTAGCCTGGGAGGGGGCGGGAAAATTGGCGCTGGGTTGTACCGATATCCAACACCCCTTCCCAGGCTGGGCTGGCCTTACACGGCCTTCCCGGATGCACACCAGCTAAAGAGCTGGCTTGCATCCAAGGAGGCCCATTGGGGCCTCCGCACGTACACAAATGTTCCCTTCCCCCGAGGTGAGCCCAGGCTGTGCCGGCATGGCCCACATCCTGGCTAGGATGCAGCGGCCGGCCCTTTAGGCCAACCACCGCATCTTAGGCAGGATTGGGCTGCCCATTTCCTTGTCCATTAAAAATTGCTCTGTGGCATGTACAAAAGCATTTTTATAAGGATCTTCTCTGTATCTACCAGATATCAAGCTGCCGTGAGTGCCCTCGCTGGGAGAAAGGTGGGATATAAATTCTTTAAATTAAATTAAATAAATAAATATCAGACCAGGGTATGGTCATCAGAGGGGACCCTTTTAACCATGCCACCATTGACAGAGGTGAGGGGGATGGTGGCGAGGAATAGGGCCTTCTTGGTGTTAACACCCCAATTATGGAATTCCCTCCCCTGGAAATTAAGAATGGCTCACTCCCTAGAGACTTTCCAGCAGGGCCTCAAGACCTTTCAATTCAGAATAGCCTTAGATTGCTGACATAATGTGCTGGCAATGAATTGCAATTCATGTTTTATGTGGTCCATTGGAGTCTGTTTGTTTTAATGTTTTAAAATTTGCATCTGTACTGTTTTTGTGTTGTAAGCCACCTTGAGTGCCCTGAGTATGGGAGAAAGGTGGGGTATACGTTCTTTAAATAAATATCAGTCACACAGAGAAGATGGTTGTTAAGAGCATTTTTATGCATGATTATGGCAGCATTTTAACAATCTTTGATGGACAAGTAGATACAAAGCAGCAGTGCAGAAAGAAAATGTAAGCTGTATAAACATATGTGTCAAATTTTATAAAATAGCCTTTGAGTCCATCATTATTACTATGTAGAAAATAGGCTTTTACTTGACAGTTTGGCCTGACATGGAGAAAGGAAGCTACTAACAATGTTCAAATAATGAAATAGATGCCATTTTCCGGTTAAGCTAATTTAGTTGGAATTTTATCATGGTTGTGTTAATATATAATACTGAAGTGATGGTGGAACCGAAAATCTAAGTTTTGCTTAGACAATGCCATAAGCAACTGCTCAACTTTTTATCTAGAATTAGTATGGTCCATAGCAGGTTTCCTTGGTAACCACATAGCAATAAAGGAAAATTAGCAAAGCTGCAGATGTGCACTGATGCTTGCATGTTAGCTGGCAGAATGCATTTCTATAGCGTGGGCTCATGATAATGCATGACATGGGGAAAATTTGCTAAGAGGAACGCTTTTGAGAGAGTACCCAAGAGAGGGTTTTAAATTCACAGAGGAATTGGTGCTACAGATTTATTAAAGAAAGCAGATACAAATATGTAGGCTTTCTATAGGCTTGGATCCTGGAAAGCGTTGAGCCTCTGTTCCTCTGATCAGTGATAGCCCTGAGCACATTGGTACCTCAGCCAAGCTTTGCTAGGATGCCTTTCTGTATATCTTAAGGAAAAGCACGGATATCTGGTGGTTATCTCTCATATCTGGCTAGGATTGCACTAAAAGCCTCTCGGCTTCATGTTCTCTGCTGTAAAAAAATGGCCCAGGCATTCCATCCATTTTAATTAAAAGGAAAATAAACCTATAAAACAAACTTGACGATAAATTTAGCGCCGCCCTAGTGACCCTCCCTTCCCCCCTCATCCGAGCCGGCCGGCTGTCCGAGGCCTAATGACGAGGCCCAATGCGCGATACGTAATTTATAACATTTTTCGCGCATGCGCACAATGAGAAACGTTCTGCGCATGCGCGAAAAACGTTATAAATTACATATCGCGCATTGGGCCTTCATTAGAAGGCCCTGGCGCGTCGGCCGGGGAGGTCGCTCCAAGGTCTTCTCCTGGCTTCGGAGCCTCCCGAAGGGCGACGCGCGCAGCGGAGGTGGCGCGTCACCCTCCGGCGGTCTGCCCCCGCGCTTCGCTCTAGCGACGCGCCTGGTACTGCCATATATGCTATACTACTAAACCAAGTATAATGGGCAGCCCAATCCTGCATGTGATGCACCGGCCAGCCTAAACAGCCGGCTGCTGCAACTTATTGCAGGATGAGTCCATGCTCCGGCGGAGCCAGGGCACACCACGGAAAGTACTTTCCTAGGAAAGTACATTTGTCCTTTTCTCCTAGTGTCAGACCCAGCGGCCCCAATAGGCCTCCTCGGATGCATGCCAACTATTTTGCTGACGTGCCTCTGGGAAGGCCATGTAAGACTGGCCAGGGCCGGGAAGGATAAACCAGGGCCAGAGCGTGCCGCTGATATCCCCGCCCCCTCCCTGGCCTGGGTGGCCAATTGCCCCTCCCCGCCGCCCGGCCCACCCCCCCATGCCCTCCTGCCGCCTGGCTCAGGTCTTACCTATGTCCAGCAACGTGGGTGCCGGCAGGCAGTGGAGTGAGCGGTGCTGGCCTCGGTGCCAATGCCACTTACTTCCAGGGTGCTGCAAAAGTGATTTCTGGCACTTTTGCGACACTGTAGACCGGTGAAGCCCTCGCTCTGCCGGCCCGAAGTTGCACAGGATTGCGCTGTAAAGCTGGCTGCTGTCAGCCAATAAAGAAAGCACTTCTGTGCTTTTGGAAAACATTTTTCATCTGTATTTTTTTTCTATTCACTTTGAATAGGAAAAAAAATAGAATAGGAAAAATCCCTTTGAATATGCAAAAAGAATTTAGATGTGAATGTGTAAAATAAAAATGAAAAAAAGAATGCAAAAAGTAGACGTGACAGAATATAAAATACTGTCTATAGAGGGAGATCTCTGAAAAATAAATTTTGCCACTTAATACAGTGGGTCCTCATTTGAGTATCTGCAATGGCCATCCATGGAGGAGGGACTCCCACTGGGGGGTGGGGCAGGGGCCTAATGTACATGTATATACAAGATTTTGTTTTAATTCATGCTAAAATGGCCTTCAGTAGTGGCAAGATGCATAAATGCTTTTATGCACAATGCCTCGGTATAACAGAGTATGGCCACATCTTTTTTGCATATATTATCAAATGGAAACATTCTAGCAATGACCTGGATTCTTAGGCAGCTTCTGTGTCAAATTCTTACCTTTCCAGCAGCCTCTCTCTCTCTCCCTCCCTCCCTCTCTCTCTGAATGAAAGAGAGTAGCCATAATACACAATTGTCTATTCATAGCATCATTATGAAAGGCTGAAACAGTTCTGAGTACAGGACTATTAGGATCATCCACAAAGAACAATAGCAGCTGAGCAGTTTGCTCTTTCATAAATCTATTGCAACAGGGCAAGGAAATCATGCTACATACTGCCCTTCTGCATATATTGTAGTAAGTTAATTTTAAATTTGCTGGAAGTGGCAAAGGATCAAATGTGTGTGTGTGTGTGTGTGTGTGTGTGTGTGTGTGTGTGTGTGTGTGTGTGTGTGTGTGTGTGTGTGTGTGTGTGTGTGTGTGTGTGTGTGTGTGTGTGTGTGTATACATATGATGGGAAAAACAGGATGCCTCCAACTATTTACTAAGGTCATTGCAGAGTTGTACCATTCTCTGCACTTATGGGGGCACCTTGCAAGGAGGCAGCATTTTTATTGCAGATGCCGGTTTGAGCACAGTGTTGGTTTTTGCCTCATTAGTGTTGTTAGATTTTTGAAACAGTTTGGCCACCAATTGATGTCTCAGACAGGCATTAGGACCCTACCTCTTGATCAGGGCCTCAGTCTGAGAGGAATTTTATCAGGGGGTACAAAGTTTCTTTTGAGCCCCTTCCCAAAAGGGACAGGGACAAAATGGGGTGGCGGGAGGCGGCAGCCAGGTGGGGGGGACAGGGGTGGGGACGGGCAAATCGGGCCCAGAAGGGGGTGGGATTGGTAGCCTTTAAATTAATTATTTAATTAAAATTAAATAGGATCAGAGATAAGAAAGCACATTTGATTTGAACATCTTTGTTTATGCTAAGAATTCACAATACAGATAAACTTACTATTTAAGATAAGCTTACTATTTAAGATAAACTTACTACCTAGGCCAGCCTAGCCTTTGTTAGCCCAGCCTTGTGTTGCAAGTTGGTATACAAATTGTTTTTTCAAATGTTTACGACCCGTCTTGTCACCAGAATGGCAGAAGCCCCAGCAGGCCAGGGACAGAGCTCATGCCCCTCCCTCACAGTGCGCAGGCCCCCGTAGTAGCAATGCACCGCTTTTCCTTGTGGGACTTGGAGGTCAGCGTCAGGTCGTCAGAGCCAGTGAGGGCTGCCTGCAGCAGGGATCCATTTTTTTCGCTACATAGTGAGGCGTCCCTCCTGCAGATAGGAATATTTCTGGAGGCCCTCCTGGGTCCCCTTTTGGACCTCGGGCCTGGGTACAAATGACCCCCTGCTTTACCCCCCTCTCATGGGCCCTGCTCTTGATCCTATGATGTTCTGAGCCTGCATTGAAACTCAATGGCTTGTGCTATTACTGCTGAAACACAATTTCTTCTGTCCATAGCCTGTATGGTGTGTTCTCTGCTTATATTTTTGATGCCACAATCCTGTGCAAAGACATGACGGAAGAACAATGGCCCCGCCGGCGCTGGGTGTCGTAAATATGTCGTAAGGCACGTTTTTGACACCCGGCGAGTAAGCAGCGCTGGCAGAAGAGCTGGTGCCACTCACTCCGCCTGGGGATGCAGCCACTGCCGGCGGGCACAGGTAGATCCTGTGCTGGCAGGGGCATGGGGAGGGCAAACTGAGGTGGGAAGGGATGGGGCGATTGGCCGCCCAGGGACAGGGGAGAGATCATCGGCGGTGCACTCCACCAAATCCTATCCCCCATCTTGGGCCTGGCTGGCCTTACACCAGTTCCTCGGATTTGCGCCGGCCATTTTGCTGGAGCACATCTGAGGAGGCCCATTATACCTGCTGGGGCTCTACCCAGGGGAAAGGGACAAATGTCCCTTTCTTCGGAGGAGCACTCCAGCTCCACTGTCATGGGTCCAATCCTGGCTAGGATGCAACAGCTGCCTTAGGTGTGCCACGGCTGCATTCTAGACAGGATTGGGCTGTAATTGAGTATTTTGAGACATTTTAGATTATGCGCTTTTGGATACACGTTACTGGCATTTCCAGTTTGAAGAGACTGTACAGCTGAGACTGTCTCCGAATAACTTATATAAAAATAAGTGCTGTTTAATACTTGATAATACATAGTGAATGAATTATTAATACTTTCATTTCCATCAGGTCATTGTGTATCTGCTAGGTTCAAGCCATTCAGATATGTTGAAGTATTTTAGCGTAGGTTTTTTGGAAGGCTGTTGCTGCCTAAGTTCAAGAGAAATGGTAAGTCTTTGTGATTTAAAAAAAACACAATTCCTTCCTTCCTCTCCCCCTCCCCCTGCTCCTCATTGGGCAATGAGAATTCTATTACACAGTACAGTATTTTAGTCCAGGTATTTTAGATCTTCAAAACAATAAATTCTAAGCCAAAACCCTACTTTTCCAGACCATTAAGCTATTATTATTCTGTGTGTGTTTTGTCTAACACTGTGATGGTGAACCTATGACACACGTGTTACAGGTGACACGTGAGGTCATTTTGGGTGACACGCCAACGTTTCCCCCAGGGCTCCAACACACCTTATATTTTCGCAAAAGTTTTACAGGCTTGTCTTAAACATTTAGGGCAGGGATTTTGGCAGACCTCTTTCAAATTATTCTCTAGTAAAACTCAGCAACAAAAAAAGACACTAATTGATGTTAAATAAAATGCAATGTGTTCTATAGTTTTCAGTTCAGTTCAATTAAAAATTACTATTAAAATTAGCAATAGTCAAAGTACTATTAAAAGTTTGGGGGGAATGGGACACACCAGCAAGAGTCAAGTTAGTCATTTTCAAAATCTTTGACACACCAAGCCCAAATGGTTCGCCATCACTGGTCTAACATGTCAAATGGAGGTTTGTGGATAATATGCCAGTCATGGTTACATTATTAGAGAGACACGAGCAGGTCAGAAAGCAACCTCCTTCGGGCACTGGTTTGATGCTTAAGTCCTTAGAATTCTCCATACCCCACTACAGAGGAAGTGAGATGTTATCTGGCCCTGCCTCTATCTGCAAAGCTATTTCTTTTTTTAAGAGATAATGTCAACAACTTGGCCAGTTGTAAAACAGCTGTTATATGGTAACTGACACACAGCCACATGATGGGTGTCATGCCTCATGCAGTATGCAAATCCACACGCTCTCATTTGCTCCTGTGCTATCAGCCCCTTGCCTACATGCTACAACGATATGGTTACAATTGCATCTCATTTTCCATAAGAACATAAGAAAAACCCTGCTCGATTAGGTCAAAGCCCATCTAGTCCAGCATTCTGTTTCCCACAAGCTGCCCTGGAAAGCCCACAAGCTGAAGAGGAAGGCATAGTTCTCTCCCACTATTGCTCCTCTGCAACTGATATTCAGAGTCATACTGCTGCTAAACCCAGAAGAAGTGCAGCCCATCATGACTAGCAGCCATGGACAGACTTGTCTTCCGTGAATTTGTCCAGTCTCCATGGCTATGACACAAGCTGTCATGTTCACATCAGGCAGCAGATTAAGGGGAGTGGCAAACAGATGCCCACTACCTCCCTCCAGTCCACTGCCAATGGAACTGGCCCTCTTACCTCACTCCTTCCTTTGTACAAAAGCGCTCCCAGCATGCTCTGCATTTCCTGCTTTGTTTAAAGAGCCCATGCAGAAGAAGCAGAAAGGTAACAAGTGTGCGAGTTTGGGCTGTGTGTGGTGGCAGCAGGAGCAGGGAGGGCAGCACTATTGGCCTGTCTCAGGCAGCCCAACAGCTTCAGCCAGCCAGTGGCATAGCTAGGGCATCTGGCACTTTTTAACAACCTCCATACACCTCCCCGGCCTTGTTGATGCGGGATATGGGGGTGAATGTTACAAATGTATATGCCTCCAGGTGCCAGATGGGGTGTTCTGAGGCTTGGAAAGGCCATGCACGGCTTTCCCAGGCCTCAGAATGCCTCTGAAAGGCACTTCCGGTTTTCACCGAAAGACACCCTTTCACTCCGACACCCCCTGGAGGCGTGGTACCCAGGGCCGATCCCCTCCACCCCTCCTTAGCTATGCCAGTGCAGCCAGCCCTACCAATCCATTTTAAAGCTATCCAAGCTAGTGACTGTCACCACATCTTGTGGCAACAAAATCCACAAACTAATTTTGCCGTGTGTGAAATACATTCTTTTGTCTGTCCTAAATCTCCAGCCGATTCGTTTCATTGGATGACCCCTGATTCTAGTATTGTGAGAGAGGGGGAACAAAACTTCTGTCTCCACATCATACATAATTTTATAATTGTCAGTCATGTCGCTTCTTAAATGCTTTTTTTTACAAGCTAAAACACCCCAAAAGTTGTAGCCTGTCCTCATAAGGAAGGTGCTCCAGCCATCTGATCATTTTCCGGCTCTACAATGTGCTTCTTGAGGTGTAGTGACTGGCAGCCCAATCCTGTCTAGCAGGACGTAGTGGCGGAAGTAAGACGCCCGCCGCATCCTACGCAGGATTGGACTTCTGCCGGCAGACCCAGAGGCCTCATTGGGGTAAAAGGACATTCATCCCTTTACCCTGAGTAGAGTCCCAGCCGCCCCTATTCCAATGTATGTGCGCCAGCTATTTTGCTGACGCACATTCGAACAGGCTGTATAATGCCGACCAGGCCCGGGAAGGGGGATAGGATTTGGCAGAGGAGGCTACTGCTGATCCCTCCCCCATCCTGGGCCTGGCTGACCAATTCCACCCCCTTGGAATGCCCCGTTTCACCCTCCCCACGCCCCTCCACTGCCTGGCGAGAACTTACCCTCTCTACCGTGGCGCTCCACCTTTCAGTAGCACCAACAGAGCAGTGCAAGCCTCTCAGTTGGCGCTGTTTACTTCCCGGGTGCTGCAAATGTGCTTTCTGGCACATTTGCAACACCTTAGACTGGCAGAGCAATTGCTCCACGGGTCTAATTGTAGACAGGATTGCGCTGTAGAACTGTACCATGGTATTCTAAATGTGGCCAGACCATAGGTTTATATAGGGGCATTGTATTATTAGCAGTTTTATTTTCACTTTTCTAATGACCCCTAGCATGGAATTTGCCTTCTTGTTTTCATTGAGTTGTCCACCAAGACCCCCAAATCTCTTTCCTGATCCATTACTAACCGCTCAGGCCCATCTGTGTATACTTGAAGTTGGAACTTTTTGTCCCAACTTTACACTTTGAACCATTTGGTTGCCTCTTCACCCAGTTTGGAGAGGTCCTTTTGGAGCATGTCACATTCTGCTTTAGTTTTTACTACCCTGAAATGTTTGCTATCATCTGAAAACTTGGAATATTGCTCTTCACCCTAACTCCAAATAATTTATGAACCAGTTAAAAGCACCAGTCCCAATACAGACCCTAAAGGGATCACACTTGGTACTTCCCTTCATGGTGAAAATTGCCCATTTATTCCTATTCTCTATTTCCTGTTCTTCAACCTGTTATTCCATGACTATTCCAGAGCCTTTGGTGAGAGACTTGGTCAAAAGCTTAATGAAAGTCCAAGTATACAATGCCAACCAGGTGGTCTTTACATGCCTGCTGACACTCCCAAAGAAATCTAGAAGGCTAGTGAGACATGACTTATCTTTGCAGAAACTATGCTGATTCTCCTTCAGCAAAGCTCATTCTTCTGTAGGTTTGATTTATTTTAAAATATCTATATCTGCCTTTCCTTTATCCACAGGGGAAGTTCAAGGCAGCTTACATGCTTAAAAACACTAAATATGCAGTCCATACTGTAAAGAAAAAGCCAAATCTCAGTGTTTCTTAAAAAGGAAGAGCAGATTTTGCCTCTCTCATGGTGATTGGAAATCAGCCAAATTCTCAAGGCTTGCCTCATGTTCACAGCACTGGCCATGCTGTGGTGCATGATGGGAATCCTTATCTTGTGGGAAGAAGATAGTGCTCGAGCTCGTTAGTGAAAACACCTGGGCTTCAGTCCTTAATTAGAAGGGGTGTGTTACAGTGAAGTCATCCTTGGAAGGAAGTTGTCGGATCCGGCCTTTCATTGGGTCACTGACCTGTCCATCAATTGGAGACTCAAAAATGTAAGTGCCTTAGTTGGAGGGCACTCTCTCTCTCTGCTCCTCTGTTTATTGTGATCGTCTTGCTCCACACTGCTCTGGATGAAACCTGATGGAGGCCTGCCTGCCCTAACATCATGGGTTGGGCCCATTCCCCTCCCGGGGATGGGGCAAGACTGGTATCTGGTGAGAATCTATTTTGGGTGAGAGACAGGGATCAGTCTAGAGTAAGAAGTATCAGCTTTATTGTTTTAATCTTGTACGTTTTGTATTGTAATGTCAAGTCTTTATCTGTTGCAGTTTATTCTGCCTTTTAAACCTATGCACACATAGCTTAAATAAACACCTATATGTTAGCTACCTGGTGTGCTTATTCTGAGGAATTGGATGGGCTAATACCATGCCTGGATACCAAACTATTCAGCAAATGCTGTGTTTCTAAGTAAAGCTTCTTGTACTTTGTGGCCTGACACTCTTGTCCAGAGGTCAGCTCCACAATGCATTTACCAATAGGCATTCAGTTCCTGAGGCTGAGTAGCCTGGTGAGACTCAGGTGGTGGCAGCTATCTTCCCCTTGTTTAGGGGTGTTTCCTTGTCTAGGAACATAGGGTGGCTAGACCTAGGGTCAGGGGTGCGCAGTTTTGTATTGAACTGGAATTGATGCCTGGCAATCTATAGCCCCCCTTCGCTACATACACCTCATCCTTGTAGGGTTCTTCATCTGGACACCACTTCTAGTTTTTTCTTTGGTTGATCAGGAAAGTGAGGTACTCGTTTCCCTTGTACAAATACTTGTACTGTTTGGACATTGCAGAAGGAAAATTGGCTTTCTCATGTTCACAGAACAGGCTTCCTCACGGGGTAGCTTCAAATTTATACCCCTGACTAGCTCCCTCCCTGCACAATGGTATACACATGATGATAATTTGAGACTAGGTAAACGCCAGTATTCAGCTGACACAATAGACAGTCTCAAGTCTAGATTATGACCTGGCATGATAATTATCCATAAGCAGGAAGCATCTTCATATTGCTGTTAAACAACTTAGCTGACATGAAAATGTTTTAGTGGCCCAAGACAAATTCAGTAAAAGCGTTTAAGGTAAAGGTAAAGGTGACCCCTGACAATTAAGTCCAGTCGTGTCCGACTCTAGGGTGTGGTGCTCATCCCCATTTCAAAGCCAAAGAGCCAGCGTTGTCCGAAGACGCCTCCGTGGTCATGTGGCCGGCATGACTCTCCTTGCCGCAGCGCGTAGCATGCAGCTGGAACACGGAGCGCTGTTTACCTTTCCGCAAGCGGTACCTATTTATCTACTCGCATTAACATGCTTTGGAACTGCTAGGTTGGCAGGAGCTGGCCAAGCAACGAGAGCTCACCCCGTCGCGGATTCGAACTGCCGACCTTTCGATCAACAGCTCATGGTTCAGCGGTTTAACCCACTGCGCTACCCGCTGTCTACATTTACTGTATAAATTTGCAGTAAATTTACAGTAAAGGCATTTACCTACTTTGAACTGTTACTAAATAAGAAACATTGATATCAGTCATAAAAATGAAAAGCCTATTTGTTAAACACAAAGTGCTAATATGTATTTTAACAGGCTATTTGTTCATTATGTCCTCTGTTTTTGTTTCCATTAGTTTTACACAATATCTAATTCTGCTTTGCACCTGGCTCCATCTTGTGGCCGCACATGCAAGGTAGAGAATATGTGTGTACAGTATAAGAGAGACAGAGAGAAAAGATGTACTAACTACTAGACTCTAGTTACTAGAGAACAAGAAAAGTAACAAAGTGTCACAGAATACAGTGAATACCAGATGCATACATAATGCACCCAACAAATTTTGGTAGTACATACAACCTTCTTCCCCATATTGAACTCAGAGGAAACCTATTCTTATGGTTTGCTGTTGAGGTGTTGTGCATAATGCTGGTTGACTGGCTTTTGTGTCAATCACATCTCTTCCATCCCCCCTCTTGGAGCAGTTTTTCGTGTAAAAATGTATAAAAATTGTTTTAAAAAGCTTAGAAAAGGAATAAGTTGCTGAACAGAGATTTGATCAGGTAACGTTTACAGCCCAATCCTGCCTAAGATGCGGTGACCAGCCTAAAGGATCGACTGCTGCATCCTAGGCAGAATGCAGACCACACCAGCGCAGCCTCAGCCCACCTCAAGGGGAAGGGGACATTCAGCCCCTTCCCCCGGTGTAAGTGGCGCAGGCCCCAATGGGCCTCCTCGGTTGTACGGCAGCTCTTTAGCTGGCGCGCATTCAGGAAGGTCGTGTAAGGCCGACCTGGCCTGGGAAGGGTTGCTGGATATCGGTGCAACCCGGCACCAATATATCCCCTCCCAGGCCAGGCCCCCTCCCTCGCTACCTCTGCCTGCCCTCCCCACGCCCCTGCGCCAACTGGCATGGGCCTTACCTGCGTCGGCTGGCATAGGTCCAGTTTGGCGGCAGAGTGAGCGGTGCCAGCCTCTGCGCTGGTGCCACTTACTGTGAAGTAGCCGCAAATGTGCTTTACGGTATGTTTGCAGCTCCTTAGGTCAGCGGAGCGCATACTCCGCTGACCTATCTTTAAGCAGAATTGTGCTGTTAATCAGAATGTATGGTATTTGGGGACAAGGAGAAATTTAGTAACTCAATGCAAGTTACTTCTGTTGGGTCAACACAAGTATTTGGGTCAACACGAGTACTTGCGACCCACAGAGCCTATTCCCAGCATTTATAGAGAGAGGCTATTGAAATCCAAAAACACAAGGATAATATAAAGAGGAAACATTGTGTATTAGTAATTACCTGTGCTGAAAGATACTAAAATCAAGAGTTTTGACAGTGTTAAGAGTGTTAAATAACTTATTTCCCTCTTCCTACTGCTGCAGTCACTATCACTTTAAGAACTCTAACTGCCACTTGGCACTTTCCACTTAAGCTCTGTCTTCTCCCTTGGTGTGTGGTTTATGCACACCATTTGTTCCCCGACGAAGCTCATCACAGAATGAGTGAAACGTTGGAAACCAATGCTATTTTCGGATCATGGCCATTAAGCTCGAAAAATTTTAATTGTTATAGTTCTCTTGTTGTTACTACATATGTGTCTTTGCCTAGGCCCTAGATTACTGCATATATCCTTTATTACAAATATCCTTGTGGCATGCTCTCCAGAGAGGCACACCAGGCCTCAACCCTTCAGGCACTACTAGGCTAAAATATGGCTCTTTCAGAAGGCTTTGGAGCTATGTTGGTTTTGTCCTTTTTTTAACTGGTCCCTATTTTGATGGTTGTCAGCATTGTTTTAGTGAGTTTCTACTGGTAAATTTTTTATTGTAATGATTTTTGCTGTTTTGTTTTGTCGCTTGAGAGAGAGAGAGAGAGAGAGAGAGGCTTGCTAGCTGCTTTAGTTTACCTTCTGATAAGATACTTTATTAATGATCTTATATTGCAATCTACCTAACATAGTTGATAGATAATTAGCTACAGTTCTTCCAAGAATTACAGTTTGAATCTATCCTGAAGTTACATCCACAGCATGGGGATAGGATAACTGTTCAATTTACTTGTGCCAATAGAATGAAAAACTATGTCAGCATACTGAATGTATGCAGTGTGGCACCAGTACTGTCTGCCACCACTGAAACATGGTCAACACAAAGAGAAATGTGACAGAATTGGGGCCATGGTGGGGAAGAAGTGGTTTTTGTTCAGATTCTGTGCTTGCTCAGGATGGAACATTTGCATTGGTTGGAGCCCATTAGGAGCCCTTCAACTTCAGCCCTGCCCACAGACACATGGGGGGATATGATTCCAAATAACTAATAGCACAGCACCAAGAGGGTCTGTCTCAGTGAGGAACAAAAATTGCTTATCAAGATGTACGGTATAATAGGCAATACTGTATTACTTTGTCCCCATAGTCACAGAACCGTGAGTATAGAAATGCGTATGGAAATTTGATGAGGGGGAACTTTAGTGAAATGGTATGCTGCACAACAGGGGCACTTTGCACAAAGAACAAATAGTCAACACCAACAACGAGGTAGCAAGAGCAGATGAATAAAACTTGTCTTCTCTTAGAACCTTTACCTTTACAGATTCTCTGCTGCAGGGCTCCAGACACAAACTCCAGCAGAAAACGTCACACCACTGCAGAAGGGGCTCCAAGAAGGACAAGGCATTTAAACAAGTAGGTAAAGGGAAAGGGGATCTCACCAGGTGTGGAAGGCACCCAACTCAGATTATGACTCTGTGGAACGGGGGTGGTGGTGGTCTCTATCCAAACTCCAGAGCATCCAGCCGCTCCTTAGTTTCTGACGCACGTCGGGCCCACTGAATGACCAACAACTTACAATGGGTCCGGCATGCAGCTCTTGACGCATTTACCAAGTAGCCTTCCCCCCCCCCCCAGACGATCACACTTGAGTCAGGGAAAATGACCACTGTTCCTAGATGTTTTATTGGCTGAAACTACCCATCCCAGGATCCAACAGTCCAGGAATGGTGAGGCACGGTTTCTTCGCCAAACAGACCAAATCAATAAGTACAAGTTACTAGCTCGGGTCCAACTGATTAGCTCTTACAGATCGGCTAACAATTGGGCCTGGGTTTCTTAGGGGCATCAACCCACGAGTGCTGTCACCACCCTGTTATGCCAGTCCCACAACTCAAGGGCAAGTTAGGGCCTTCGGCCAGATAGCAGTTCTTGTAGCTGTGGAATCCCCTCAAACTTGGGGACCCAGGCTCAAGCCTCTGAATCCATTTGAAACTTCCAGTAGCAACCAAGCAGCCAGGCAGGCTGGGTAGAATGCAGTTCCCTTGTACTCAACACAGACACAACCCTGTAAATATATTTTAGTTGGACCACTGGCTGGGGGTATGCAACAGGCTGTCGGTTAGCTGCTGCTGCAATCAGCAGCAACTGATAACTCCCCCGCCCGAAAAAAGGAGGGCTGGAGTCTTCCCTCCCGAGGATTTTAGGAGTTAGCTTATTTGTGTTAGACCAGGGGTTCCCAACCTTTGTCGCACACGAAACTCACACACATCGCCATTTTACAAGACTTTTTGGAGCCAAATGGCTCCAGGGCAGGTGGGAGGGCGCAACTAAGGACGAACAATGAACAGACGGCTTGAACAGCAACAGGAGCGGCAGCAGATGGGGCGACCAGGCGACGTGTCCAGGAGGCAAGTACACCCCCCACCACTGCGGGGCGCCCTCCACCCTGGGGCCCACTGCCCCCCTAACAACACTACTGTACATAATCGCATGATGTTGTTCACTCCAAACCCCCTCCCTTCCAGAAGACACAGGTGCAGTCACTTGCAATTAACATGTCCTTCAGCAAGTACCAGAATCTCCCATCTCAGAGTGAACTGGCCAGTTTTATCAGCTCCGAGATAGCAAGTCCTGCTCGCAGCTTCTCTCTAAAGAGCCTGGTTCCCAGCACTTGGAGCTAAGATGTAATATCTCCATTTTGAGTTCAGGCAGAGGCCTGACTTTTAGCTAACCATTTCAAGATGGAGTCAGGCAAAGGCCTAGCTCAGTGATGGCAAACCTTTTTGAGCCCAAGTGCCCAAACTGCAAACCAAAACGACTTTTTTTTCAAAGTGCCAACACTGCAATTAAACCTGAATAACGAATTTAGCGCCTCTTGAGTGATCTTTCGTGATTTTTTTTGGGGGGTGCACCCTCAGGGACCCTGCTCCGGGTGTCCCCCGGCCTGCCCGCCCGCCCCCCCGGGTGCCCCCCGCCCGCCTCCCGCCGGCTTACCTGCAGCTGCTCCTTTCCCACGTGCAAGGAGTTTCATCTGCCTGCTACCACGTTGCCGCCGGGACGCTCCTCCTGGAACTGGAAGGGCGGGCAGCCAGGCAGGCTAGGCGGCGGCGGCGGCAGCAGCAGCAGCGCCGGGGCCCGGCCGCGCCGCACCTCCGCAGCCAACCAGCCGGGGTGGGAATCCTCACTCCTCCTCCTCCACCCGCCCTTAGCGGAAAGAAGGAGGAGGTGACTTCCGGCTAAGGGCGGGTGGGGGAGGAGGAGGAGGAGGAGAGCCTCCCCCCGCCCAGCCCAGCCACGAAGGAGGCTGCCAAGGAGGAGAAGGAGCGAGCTGGACCCGCCCCGCCTGTGGCAGGCAGGCAGGTCGCGCTCTCAGCTGGGAGGCGGGCGCTCTCAGCTGGGAGGCGGGCGCTCCGCTCTGAGCTGAGAGGCAGGCGCCGCCCACCTCCCAGCTGAGAGCGCCCGCCTCCCAGCTGAGAGCAGGGCGCTCTGGAGTCCGGCAGCGCTCTCTGTCCTTAGGGGCGGCCGGCCGGCGCGGCGTGCCCACAGAAACGGCTCGGCGTGCCGGCAGCGGCACGCGTGCCACGTGTTCGCCATCACTGGCCTGGCTTTTCACAGTCCCATGCTTAGGGGCAGCAATGAGGAGCATAGTATACCAATGCTGGGGAATACTGAGTAGTCTGCTAATGGCCAACACACTCATGTCCTGTTCTTCCTTGCACAATCGGAGCCAGGGAACATGATGCAGAACAAACAATAACCCATTACAGAATTCCAATGTGCCTTAGACCCAGATACCTTTACTTGCTGGAAGACTCCCAGTCTCGCTGGGCGTTTACTATGACGCGATGTAATGTGTTTCCCTCAAAAGAACTGTCAGCAAGATTCAGTCATGGTACTGAGAGTAACAGATTTTGTGATTGTAATATGGAGGCCATTGAATCTTTGATTCATATAGTGTTCCATTGCCCTTGGTACAAAGACCTACGCACTGACCTTTTGACTCCATTACTGACCCAGTGCCATGGTCCTTGTGACGAGGCAATTCTGAGCCCTCTTCTGTCATCTGTGGACAAGCATACCATCCTACAACTAGCAAAATATTTCTATGCAGTCTTGGTGAGACGTAGATCTATACTCTCTGGTAATCCTTGTGGAAATTCTAAATGACCTAATAGCCGTTTTTTATTTATTTATACTTGTATATTGGGGGGGGGGGCGCAGAATGGCTTCTTGTTGGAATATTTTATTTTATTGGTTTTATTTGTTTGACCTGGCACGGTTGTTTAATGTGGCCATGTAGTTGCTATATTTGGCAGCACGCTTTTTCAAACATGCACTTGCCAAGCCCAAAAGAGCACCTGACTGTTGCATTCATTGCTATCCCCACTGGCGTCGCTCCCATCAAGCGACGGGAGCGGGCCGCTACGGGGTGACGTGCATCACGGGGTAACGCGCGTCGGCCTCCGAACGCTCCGAGGCCGACCCGGGAGCCGGCCTCGGAGCGTCCGGCCCGGCCGACGCTCCAGGGCCTTCTGAAAGAAGGCCCACTGCGTCAATACGCGAACGTTTACTGTTTTCGCGCATGCGCAGACCGTTTTGAGGGCAAGAGGGCAGGCCCTTGCCCTCAAAACGGTCTCTGTGCATGCGCGAAAACAGGAAAAGTTCGCATATTGATGCAGTGGGCCTGGGCCTTCTTTCAGAAGGCTCTGGAGCACCGGCTGGGCTGGACGCTCCGAGGCTGGCTCCCGGGCCGGCCTCGGAGCATCCGGAGGGCGACGTGAAGGGGCGGGGGGCACCCGGGGCAGGGTGCAACCGGGTCGCCCCCCCAAATCGCGGCACAGCCTATGGCCATGCCGATTGTTCTATAGGGGAGCTTCACTAGGGTGACGCGTGTCCTAGTGACGCCTCTGGCTATCCCCATGTCTCCTTTGTCTTTCTGCAGACAATCAGGCAGCCATTCAAACCTCCTCATGGCAAAGGTGTTCCCAGTGACATGTCATAAAGCTTATAGCAGTGGCAGCAACCAGTCACAAACCAACTGATTCCAGATGTGGTTGCCACTTTCCCCATCCTGGACTCCCATGTAACAGGTACAGCAGTTTGTGGGATGCAGTGAGAGAAAAAGTTGCAGCTGTTACATGGGAGACCAGGATGGGGAAAAGTGGCAACCTCACTTGGAAGGGGACATTCATCCCCCTCTTATGGTGTAAGCCCCGGCAGTCCTAATGGGCCTCCTTGGATACGCACCAGCTATTTAGCTGGTGCACAACCAGGGAGGCTGTGCAAGGCCGGCTAGGCCTGGGAAGGGGGTTGTGATAGTGGTATGGCGCAGTGCTGATATCCTCGCCCCTCTCCTGGCTGGCCGGTCGTCCCCTCCCCCACCAGCCCACCTCCCCATGCCTGCCTGCCGCCCAGTGCAGCACTTACCTGCATCTGGTGGTACGGGTTGTGTAGGGTGGCAGAGTGAGCGGTGCCGGCCTCCGCGTAGAAGTTAATTCATATACCTACTTAGCACAATGGAAGTTGTTTCTAAAGATATGTGGCAATAATGAGCTTAAAAATAACTCTTAAAAACTCATTCAGTTCTTAGAAGCTATCCATTAGTCTAATTGAAGAAATATTATACACAGGAACAATATTTCAACTGTACCCATCTGTGCTTGAATATGAGAACTGATTGCATTATCAGAGGGGTGGGGTGGAAGGCAGGGAGTCAACGTGATGCATTTTTGTTAGGTTGGAAATCAGAAGGCAAAGTTGACAAGCATGTATTCTTGGGCTCAGAAAATACCTCTATCAATAGCTGTCATTGTGAAATATACTTTAGACGTCAGATGTTTGTGCTTCCAGTTCTGTATCACATGAGTATGTCTGATATAATCTCGGACGTCTAGAGGAAGAAACAGTTGCTAATGCAGTGTTGTCTACAGCACTGTGGCTGCTTGTCTGAAGCAGCTGTCTTGTCAGTACTCTTTACACTTGGATATATTTTCTTGCATGCCGAACTCCAAAACTATTTAGGTTTCCATATGTATGGATATGGTGAAAATGCCTGATTTCTCTTCCCCTGTTTTTCACCTGTTTTGGACCTTTCTGTCACCTAGGGGGTTACTCTATGAGTTCAGAATCCTGAAGGGGCTGCTGAGTCATTCCAAGGTAGCAGCTTTTAGTGCACTATTATTGTTCTTGATCTTTTTCTTCCCCAACTGACCAGTAAACAGAGAACCTGGCTTTGAGCAAACTCATTGACCTGCGAAGCCCACCTGATTCCCAAGAGATTCAAGCAGCTCCAGTGGCTTGAAGTATCCAATCCCACTGGTAAATCCTGGTTAACACCCACAGGTTATAAAAAGCAGGTCACACATTCCCCCTTTGCCCATTTGCCGTAGGCCAACATCAGGAGCGTCTGCACCCTTCCAGCTAGGTGTGAGTGCAAGCAAGGACCATGAACCTGGTCTTATGTGAGTATGCAGGGTAGGGAGTTGCTAGTGGGTTTTTTTTTCAGCTTGCTTTTTAATCTCTGTGCCATCCTTTGCCCAACCCGTCTACCTAAACTACCTCTTTCTGAGATTCCTCAAGTGCCTTATTTTACCTTTTTCCTTTACCCCTTGTTGTCTTGGTGGTTTTATTATTTGAATAAATTTGGTTACTGTTTTAACCTGCTGGATCCAATTCACTCAGGAAGGAGTTGGTTATCCCCATCTTCCTAGACTGCTGCTCTTCTCTACTGTTTAGCTTTTAAGAGGACTCCTAGGGATTTGGGGGCTTTCTATTCTTCTGGGACTGAGGGTTCCCCAATTCATCATCCATCTTCCATGGCATTGGGTGGTGGCTGCAAGAACTACCATCCCAGCTGATCCCCAGTTTCAGGACAAGACAGGCTGAGAGTGGATGCCAATTGCTGGGTGCTGAGCGCCGTGCCTGTCCTACTAACACAGAGGGCCAAAACACAGAGCTTTGTTAACTAGTGAAAATTTCAGGTCATTATCCTTATAATAGTTGTGAACTAGCATATCTGTTTCTGTGAGTATAAATACAGGAAGTGCTCACTTAACATCGTAGATAGGATCCTGGAAACTGTGACGTTAAGTGAAACAATGTATAATGAAACCAATTCTTAACGGTGGGCTCAGTGATGCTCTGGGGGGGGGGGGCTCTGGTGGGCTTGCTGCATGCTGCAAAGCCACTCCTAGGACCGGGACCCACTTCCTTGGCTTTGTTCTCACCTCCAAATGCCTTGCAAGGAATTTTGGGATGAGAATAGGATCAGAAAGTGGGTCGCAAGCCCGGCCCAATCCGGAAGCAGCTGCAGCCATGGAGTACGATGTTAAAGCGAAACAACAGATAGCAAAATGACGGTAAGACAGGATTGGGCTGCCCGAGCGCTTCCTGTCTCTGGATTCATTTCCTAAATGAGCTCTCTCCTTGATGTTTCATGACTCTTGTCTTGTCTTCTAACAATCCGGTGGCTTTTAATGACTCAGCTGTTTTGGTTTGTTCACAAGGGCAATCAGACCTTTAATTGGAATAGTGCAATTCAGGAGCAGATCTGTCTAGCTTGTTACCTGGTTGGATTCCCAGAAAGTAGAATTATTTGAGTTCATTTCTCACAGCCATTTGAGGTAATCTTTGCAGTCATCAAAACCATGGACTTGATAGTTTAAAAAATTGGAAATTTAGTACACAAAATACAATCTCCATCAAATCCCTGGTTGTTGTATTTTTAAAAATAAGTTTATCACCATAGCATTTTAATTAAAATCCAGTGCATAAATAATATGGTAATAATACATACATAAGGTAAAGGTATCCCTTGACAATTAAGTCCAGTCGTGTCCGACTCTGGGGAGCGGTGCTCATCTCCGTTTCAAAGCCGAAGAGCCAGCGCTGTCCGAAGACGTTTCCATGGTCATGTGGCCGGCATGACTCAACACCGAGGCGCATGGAACGCTGTTACCGTCCCGCTGACGCAGTACCTATTAATCTACTTGCAATTTCTTGCTTTCGAACTGCTAGGTTGGCAGGAGCCGTCGCACGGATTCGAACTGCCGACCTTTTGATCGACAGCTCATGGTTCAGTGGTTTAACCCGCGGGTTTAACCCGCGACCCGCTGGCTCAATACATACATACATACATACATAATATTTATTGCAGTCACAGACCAGTGCAAAAACTGCCAATACAGAGCCAAAAGAAACATCATGAACATCAATTAAGACAAGATGTATAATAATAATACAGTATTTATATACCGCCTTTCTTGGTCATTGGATTTCTCCTCTAACTTCAATCCAAAGTGGTGTACATGGGCAGGGTTTCCTAACCCTCCTAATGTTTTTTTTTTTTTTTAACAATATATAAATGTCCAATCTTTCATGAACAGCTACATTCCAGATGGTATCCTTTTGCAGTCTGGCCCCTCCACTGGCAGTTGCCTCCCACACTCGACTGATGCAGCTGGCAGCTCATATCTCTCGTCACAGAGGCTTTCACAGCTTTTTGTCAGCGGCATGTCTCAAACGTGCCATTCACCGATCTTTGGGCTTGCAAGGCAGCAGCTCTACCAACTGAGCTAGATCCCTCTGCCCCTCTGTGTATGTATTAATTATCTCTGTTGTTGATTAGACATCTTTCTGGAAGAGGCTACTAATATGTCATAAGCATGTAGATATTCAAGAAAGCAAAGTTACAAGTTACAAATGTAGACTAGTGGTCCCCAAACCAAGGGTCATGACTCAAACGATGTTCCTGAAGTTTTGGATGTTCCTGAAGTTTGTGGGAAGCAGCAGTCCCTGTAAGCTGCACAGCCACATGGCCACACAGCTGGGATTGAAGTCCTATGCAGAAGATCACCACCAAGTGCTCTGGGGCATTTATTATTATTATTATTATTATTGTTGATAATGATGATAAAGAATATTTATATACCGTTTTTCCACAAAAAAGTTCACAAAGTTAATTAACATGTACCAACTCAATGGATTGCCAGACTGAGAGAAAAATTGTATTTAGGGTTGCAATCATGTTTGGGAAACATTGATGTTCTCAACCAGTGGTACTAGTACCACCAGTGGTACTTCGGCTGAATGCTGGTGGTACTCAGACCACTGGACTGCCACAACTCCACTCCAACACGGCGCTTTTGGCAGTGTGTTTTTGCTCCTGAGAGGCTCCTGCCTTTGGCCAAGCCTCTTGGGAATGCTGAGAAGGCCCCCTCACACCCGCCCAGAGCCTCCTATCTGCATTTTCTGGCCTCTGAAAATCTGGAAGTAACTGGCAATGATGTCATCACCAGTCACTTCTGGTGGTATACAGCAGGAGAGTGGCGCCAGAGGTGGTACTCAACCGGGAAGGGGTTAAGAACCCCTGATGTAGACCCCAGGAGCAGAGCTGGGCGGTGGGACGGGGTATCTGGCCACGGGCGGCAGGCGGGTGTCAAAGCAGCTAGCGGTGGGGTGAATCGGGCTGTTTCGGCAGTGCGAGCAGGTGGCAGCAACGGACACGGTGACTGGTTTGGCCCTCCCGCCCACTCTGCACCTCTGTTTGGTGGGAAAAGGTGCAGCTGGTGATGTCCCTTCCAGCGCCGGGGGTGGTGGTGGTGGGGTGATCATAGCTCCGCTACAGGTAGACCCTTGGGTAACCTTTAGCATTTAGAATGTTTAATTGGCACAAGTCAGTAATTATATTCTTTTTAAGTAAGAATAGGAACTTTTAATATTAGGGCAGGAGTTTAGAACTTGGAAAACAAGAACGAAAAAATAGACTTCTGTGTACTTTCCATTAGAGGGAGCGGCAATTCATTTATTTCCCTTTTGTATATTCATCAGTCTTCACTTTCAGTTTCAGATTGTTCCATTTTGTTTCTTTATATATTCTGCGTTTGTGTAAAATAGGGGCCTAGTAAGCATTCTAATAATTAAAAAAACTTGTTTTTGTGCAAGCTCTCAGCAAATATGTGATGGCTAGGTACTGCAGTTTTAAGGTCTCTCATCAATGCTTATATAATTTAAAAACAGTTAGTGTAATCTGTAGAATAATATTAAGCATAATAATACATGATCGGACTATACTATATTTACAGTGCAATCCTAAACAGGTCTACCAGGGACGTCGCTAGGGCTAGTGGCACCCAGGCGAGATCTCATGGTGTCACCCCCATGGACCTCCTCCCATACCAGGCCGCACGATGTGAGGCCTCCTGGAAAATGCGACCCCCACACGAGTTGTAGCAGGGGCTGGGAAAAACCCATTTTCTACCAGTGGTGTGTTTTTGCACCACCGGTAACAAATAGAATAGAAAGTCATTTTGGTGTCACCCCTCCCTGCCCCCTAGTGCCTTGACTTGCGCCGCCAAAATGGCAAGCGCAGATCCAAGCAGGCCTGTTGGAGGGACTGGAGCTTTACCCGGGTTAAGTGAACAAAAGATCCCTTACCGCAAGGAGACCTCCAACCGTGCCTCCTCTGCTCAGGATCCAGCATTGCTGGTGCCGGCATAGCTGGATTGCTGAGCGGAGCGTAGGATAGGGCTGAAAAACATATATAATTGAATGATGTCTGTATAACGGGATCTTTTGTTTTCTGTTCTCCTGCTTCAGGTTGTTCACTTGTTTCTCTTAATTCTAAAGAGGGGCCATGATGATGGTTCTCGCCATGGAATAGAGATGGACATCCAAGCTACTGTGAGACAGGCCATGCATCAAATCCTGTAGATGATTTTGAAAAAAGAACAACTTTATGTTAGAATAAATTTGAGTCTACTTCTGGAAGCATCTAAATAAGTATATGTTTAGAAATGGGAGGATCATTTATTCCAATTTAATTTATTTGGTTCATGAGCATACACATTATAACTCTTTCGCATGTTTATTTTGTAATCCTAGAAAGAAGGATATTCTTAGTAAGCTTCTTTCTGTTTTGGAAAAAGAGAATCCTGCTTGCTACTGGTCTCTGCTGAACAAACCACACGTATATACCATGCTACCCTGTGGTTAAAGAGAAGGCAATTAAAAACCCTTCTGTACTATAATTGTTTTAGATCAGAGAACTCCTAGGTCTTCAACCCAAAATCACATGACGGAAGTTATCCCAAGGGAGCACTTCTAAGGAGACCAGGGAGTTGCCTCTCAGTAGAGGTAATTAAATGTGCAGGACACTTGCGGTATTTGGAGATACCGTATTTTTCGCACCATAGGACACATCGGACCATAGGACGCATGCATCCTATGGAGCAAAAAATAGGGAAAAAAGGTTTTCCACTTACCTGGCCTGTGGGGGCTTCGGGGAGGCCTGTGGGGGCTTTCATTTCCGTGAAAACCGGAAATGGCCGAAAAGAGCCATTTATCGCCGAACTGAAGATCGGGGAGGCCTGCAGAAGCTCGCGCAGGCCTCCCGGAAGCCCCGGTAAGTATTTTATTTACATTTTTTAACCTTCACTCCATAAGACGCACGCTTTTCCCCCCTATTTTTTTGGGGGGGAGTGCGTCTTATGGAGCGAAAAATACGGTACCTCATTTACCCTTCTGGTGGCAATGATTTTGATCTTGGTTTGGAAGAGAGAGGGAATTGGGGGAAAAAAGGAAAGACGATCAGACTACTTATTGAGATCTATAAACTTGAGATTTCAACCTGTCTGGACTTTCCCTCACCAGGTGTCACAGCATCCATTTGTTGATCATTAGTAATGCAAGGCTACCAAATTAATAACAAAGTACAGGTGGGCCCCCATATCCACGGATTCGCTATCCATGGTTTCAGTTATCCATGGATCGTGGGGACCCCCCCAGGCTTTTACTTTTTGCCAGTAAGCTTTGTTTCTTCCTTAAACAAATAGTAGAACGAGACTAAGGCCTAGAGAGGTTCTGCAAGGTTAACAGAAACCTTGCAGAGCTTCTCTAGGACTTAGTCTCGTTCTACTTGCCTGCAATGGAGGCTGCTTCTCTGTTTGTTTTAAGGAAGAAACAAAGCTTGCTGAAAGAAAAATAAGAGCTGGGGGGCGCGCGCGCGCCTGTCCGCAGGGGAAGCAGGGCGGGGGGCCCTCAGGAAACAATCAAGTATCCATGTTCGCTCCTATCCATGGTTTCAAGTATCCACGGAGGGGCCTGGAACATATCCCCAGGGGATATGGGGGGAATACTGTAGTGTTTATATAGTGCATTTTGAGTGCTCAAAGAATGTCACATCACTACAGAGAGGGGTAGCACAACCTGGAATGCCTCCTGATACCGTCTTGAGTCTACCACTTCTGCACTATTTAAAAAACCCCAACAACCTTGCCACGCTCCTCACATGCTGTCGTTAAACCAGGTGACAGGGCATAAGGAGCATGATAAGAAGGGGAATGCTCTGCTCCTTGCTCAAGTGAGAAAGAAGCAGATCATTGCAGCTTGCATCTGTGGCAGGTGCTGGAGGGAGGCAGTGTTGGCAGCAGCTGCGGACTGGGTGAAAGGCACCCTGAATCTGTCGCCCCCCTCAGACCCCTTGAAATCTGCTGCTCATGGATGGGTCAGCCCTGGGTGGAGCAATACCTTCTGTTACAAATACTTTAAGATATATTTACATTAGAAATGTACAAATGGGGGTGGTGGTAGCTGGGTATGGAATCACCAGCACAAAAGCCAATTTCACACACATACCCGGCCCAGTTTTCCCTGATGCTATCAATATCCCTTGCGTCCTGGACAGCAATAAGCAGTCCTTATAGAACTTTTTTTGCTTTGTTTTTTAATTTATAAATCGTTGTTTTTTTCCTGTATGCCTGGGGAGTCATTCTTGTATGCAGAAACTCCTGTCTTCTCTGCAATTGGACCCATTTTCCTGCCTTGCTGATGGGCATGTGACCACCACGATTAAATATTGCAAATAACTTATACTTGGGATAATGGGCTATAGAAAGATCACTGTTTCCAAACCAAGTCTAGAGATTTCACTTGATAAAATGTATTTTTTTCAACGTTAACACTTTATTTCTTCTATTTTTTGTACAGATGACCATCATGTCCCACTCAAAGGATCTCAAAGATGACTTCCACAGTGACGCTGTCCTCTCCGTCTTAAATGAACAGCGCATTCGGGGTGTTTTATGTGATGTCACTATAATTGTGGAAGACACCAAGTTTAAAGCCCATAGCAATGTCCTGGCTGCTTCCAGCCTTTATTTCAAAAATATATTTTGGAGTCGTACTATCTGTATTTCTGGGCATGTTCTGGAACTGGATGACCTCAAGGCTGAAGTGTTCACAGAAATACTTAATTATATCTACAGTTCTACTGTAGTCGTTAAAAGGCAGGAGACTGTTTTAGACCTTGCAGCAGCAGGGAAAAAACTGGGAATATCATTTCTGGAAGATCTTACAGAAAATAACTTTTCAAATTCTCCTTGTCTATACTCATTTTGCAATACTGATAAAGATGAAGTCAAAGAAGAAAAACGACAAGAAGACTCTGCTGTCACAAATGGACCTAGAATCACAAATGCATACTCAATTTTTGAAACTGAAAATAGTAATAATTTGTTCTCTCCTCTTGACCTTAGAGCAAGTTTTAAAAAAATGCCTGAAACAACTAAATCATCCGGTCTTGGTCTGGATAGGAACGGTGCTTGCAAAGATGTAGAGTCAGCCAGCACGTTAGCCGAACATTCCTACGCTGTGACTACAGGATGCGATGCTTTTCAACGAAATCCTTTTTATCACCATGAAAGTAGTCCTCTTTGTAAAGTGGGCGAGGATGGTACTGAAACTGTCCACTCCATGCCTATAGTCGAATCAGGAACACAAGTGTATAGTACACCAAAAGCTGCTTTTAATTCCCAGCTCACTGATATATCTATAGCAAAAGTATCAACCCAGAAGGGAACCAGTACAGAGGGTCATGAAAAAGCAGTGAATGATCATACCATTTCTTTTCAAAAATCTCACACAACTACTGGAGATTTTCTCCCTTCCCCGGAAGATGAAAATAAGTCTGATCACATTTCTGGATCCATTGTCACAGTCATTCCACATGTTTATAACTGTAGTTGTTGTACCAAATCATTTAATGACAGGGTCCAGTTCAGCACTCATCTTCAGCTTCATTCACAACCCCGAGAACCTCTAATATGCAAATACTGTAGCAAGCAATTTGAAAGTACTACTGGACTAGACACACATGAACAAGTATGTGGGGAATTGGGCAATTTATGTGTTCAAAATGAAAATGAGCAGAATTTTTTAGATAATGTTCCTACTTCTAAGGGAAAGACTGGCACCTCATATATAAACCCCGAGACTGCGATGACTGAAAATAACCTTACTGATTATTCTGTTACAAACTGCACTATGCCAGAAACAGACCACTTTGTCAAAGTTGTTGATGGACAGTTACTTTATACTTGCAATGTTTGCAAACGTACCTATGTAACCTTGTCTAGCCTCCGAAGACATTCAAATGTTCATTCGTGGAGAAGAACGTATCCTTGCCATTACTGCAACAAAGTATTTGCATTAGCAGAATATCGTACCAGACATGAAATCTGGCACACAGGAGAAAGGCGGTACCAATGTATCTTCTGCCTTGAGACCTTTATGACATATTACATACTCAAAAACCACCAGAAATCTTTCCATGCAATTGATCACCGACTTGGAGTAAATAAGAAAACTGCTAATGGAGGCTTGAAGCCAAATGTGTACCCTTACAAACTTTATAGGCTTTTGCCTATGAAATGCAGAAGGCCACCATATAAAAGCTATGGAAACTCATCTTATGAAGGTACGCAAACAAGCATCCAAGTTAATGAAGCCTCTCCTAGTACCTGCATTATTCAAAATACTGTCACTGCTGAGCTACCATCATTGAATTTTTCAAACAATGTGCTGTCAAACACGATTAACATGGACACATCATGTAGTGATGCAACGGCAGCACCAGCACCTGTGAATCCTCCAAATATTTCTACCTGGGAAGTTGGTGCATCAGAATCAGACCATAAAAATGATACTTATACGTCTGAAAGGCCATTGTCCTCCACGGAACTTAGCTCTGCTCCTCAGGAATATGATTCCAGTGTTCAGACCGTGAGTAGTAGCAATACCAATGAAAATTCAACCTCTGTTATCAACTATAATAATTCAGCATCCTCAGTGATAGTGCACAGTAGTAGAGTTTCATCTGTAATTATGCATAGCAATGCTGTCAATGCAATAGGAAATAGTAATACAGGAAGCTCAGATGTTACAACCAGCCAGGTAGCAAGTGATGACAACATGCATGGATCAGAGGATAGCAAAAGCAGTACTAGAACCAGAAGCACTAAGGAGAAGAAGAAAGTACCACTATATGACAGGGAAGAGACATCAGAGGACGTAAAGCCTATTGCAAATTCAGGAATATCCTCTATTACATCTACAGATATTTTTGAAGCTTCAAGTAAGACCGAAACCTACATTGCAAAACCTGCATTACCAGGAACATCCACTGATAGCAATGTTGCCCCTCTTTGTCAAATAACAGTCAAAATTGGGAATGAAGCCATTGTGAAAAGACATATTTTGGGATCCAAACTATTTTACAAAAAAGGCAGAAGATCTAAACATGAATCCAAAGAAGATCATGCAGTTCAGGTTACAGAACGAGAAAAGAGAGAGAGAAGCGTGACTCGAGTTTGTAGATCAGACTACATTGAACTTAGTGAAATGTGTGATGACGTAAGTGACCATGACTCCAATGATAAACCATGGAGACCGTATTACAATTACAAACCAAAAAAGAAATCTAAACAACTAAGAAAAATGAGAAAGGCAAAATGGAGAGAAAAGTACAGAAGCAAAAATTCTAGTACAGAAAGTGAAAAGGCACATGTCACAAATTATGCCCTTAGGAACATTCCTGAAGAGAAGATCCTTAATCAGGAAGATGATGGGACAATGCCGAATCTTCATTGTGAGCTCTGTGAACAACCGAACTCTTCTACAGAAGCAGCTCAGGAACATTTACACTGGGACAGAACTACTTCTGAGTCTTATATTTGTGAGTTATGTCAAAAGCAGTTTCAGAGCCCATCTACTCTAAAGATGCATATGCGATGTCATACAGGAGAGAAACCTTACCCTTGCAAAACCTGTGGGAAGAGCTTTTCAGTGTCAGGAAACCTACAGAAGCATGAACGTACCCATTCGGGTGTTAAGGATTTTGTTTGCCAGTACTGTAACAAGGCATTTACTCTAAATGAAACACTTAAAATACATGAGAGAATTCATACAGGAGAAAAGCGCTATCACTGTCAATTTTGCTTTCAGAGTTTCTTATATCTTTCTACCAAAAGGAATCATGAGCAAAGACATAAACGTGAGCATAGTGGCAAAGGATATGCATGTTTTCAGTGCCCCAAAGTTTGCAAGACAGCAGCTGCTCTTGGAATGCATCAGAAGAAGCATTTGTTCAAAAATCCTAAGCAAGAGGATAGAAAAGATTTCTTTAGTGAAAACACTAAGCCTTTTGTAAGTCAACATTTCATTGACTCAGATGGACAAGAAATAACGAAACCTTTAGTAACACAAAATGACATTGACACAGATGGATATGAAGCACGTAGCATTCAGAATACTACTTTAGATGTTGGACTTTGAGTAAGAAAATCATACAACAGAGTAAGTTAATTGAAAGAAGAGAAATCAGAAATACAGAACCCAATCCTATTGTTCCCCCCCCTGCGAAAGCAGCAGCGCCAAAATGGCTACTGCTGCATCCTGTGGGGGGGCAGTTGCATAGGTCTCCTCTGGGTAAAGGAATAATTATCCCTTTACCCAAGGGTATACCTCTGCGGCATGAGGAGGGGTGTCTACTTGGACCTCTACTAGCTGAATAGCTGGCGCAGGTCCACATGGACCTGCGCCATAGGATCAGATCCAGGAAGGGTTAGGATTCGGTGGCTGCTGCTGCCGAACCTGCCCCCCTCCTGGACCCGATCTGTCCATTCCCCACCCCCATTCCACCCTCCCCCACCTCCTTCCACCTCTCCCACTACCTTACCTCTGTCGGCAGTGGCATCCAGTTCCTCTGGAGCATATGGGAAGGTTCTGGCCTTCCCGCTGGTGCTTCATCAGCGTGTGGCTTTGTGTGCTGCCAGAATGCCTTTTATGACTGGCACTGGCTGCTTTACGGCAGTCAGAGCCAGCGGAAGAGGCACACTAACGACGGACGACAAAGGTAGGATTGGGACAACAGTCATTAATGCAAAAAAAAAAAAAAGTGCAGACTTGTGAAAGTTCTAAAACTTGGATATTTTTGTATATAAATATATTTCATATATTATATGCAAAACTGTGCCATGAAAGCAAAAATGGGAATTGTAGAATTTCTGATATAATATGAAGGTCTAAAAGAAGCCCAATTAGCATCTATGTCCCATAAAAGAAAACGGAGGCAATAATATGCCTACTTGAAATCTTTTAATAGGAAATTATAAAATATTATGAACAGTTTTATGAACAGGATTATGAATAGTTTATAAGAGATTAAACTATTCTGCTCAAAAAATGAAGAAAAAATATATAGAATCAGAATATAATAGTTTTAAAAGAAGCTATGCTAGAGATAGAGAAGATCACACCCTGTATTCCTAATCCAAATGTAATGTTAATTTGTTCAACTTTTAGCACTGTAATTTAAAAATTTAATTGAGCCATGGTAGTGTGTACAACATCTGGTAAAGATTTTAAAATTTGTGATTTGAAAAAGTACAACCAGATATTCTAAAGTCTGAATATGCTCTTAGAGAATAGCCTTGTGAGAATTCATGAAAATAATAAATCTTTGTTATTAAGAGTGCACTGCAGTGTCTCCCAGGTTCATTGTATGTTAATGTTATCAGATGAGCAGTTTGATCAATTGAGCTAAACATAAATATTTAGGGATCCATTCCCCCCTAGACACAGCTACACACATGGAAGGGGATTAGCATAGGGTTGAATAGAGCCCTTCCTCCTCCCACTCCTTGGTCACATATGCCATGACTCTCAATGGAAAGCCCGTGTATGTCTCCCATATAAGCATACAGTGTTTCCTGTCCTTCACAGAACTTGACTCACAAGTTGCTAGTCCTCCAGGCAGTATAAACGTTCATGCCAGAAACTGACAGAGGAAAAGGATTACTGGGTGCATATATGGGAGATGTGCAGCATGGGCCTCCCATTGAATGTCACCATTGGTGCACTGGAGGATGTGTGCCTGTGGCCGAGGCCCAGACAGGGCAGGGAAGGAAGAACAGATAAATGGGTTTACTAGACCCTTATGCCAATCTCTTTTTGGGTACACAGCTACATCCATGGGGGATGGATTGTGCCCTTAATTTCAGTTTAGATTAGTGGATTTAAACTGGAATACTTGACTAGAGTGATTCAAGTTGTGCCTGGGTTTTACATGCATACTGCTGCTAGTCTACTCCCATGATATATATATATATATATATAAATAAATAAATAAATAAATCATAACAAGTCTGTGGCATCCAAGATGTGTTCAGTTCGCTGTCTACCAAACTACTCAAGCTCAGAAAATCCTCAGTGGTATATTGTGAGGTAGACCTATCCTACTAATTTTCAGAAGTCACATGGACCACAGACCTTCCTATCCCAAGGGCAAGGATAAATTAAACTGTCCAATGTAAAATATTTAATTATTTAGGTTTCGGTGTTACTTTGTTTATTTTGGCACCTTCTTTGTCCTTTAATATATGGAGCTCTTATAGTTAACAGTTTAGGCTGTTGCTGAAATGCACAACTTTTTCAGGGGTCGCTCAAAGCTGCATAGGGTCCTTGGGAATCTACACTTTGCTAAGTCGCAGCGTTTTTCTGATAATAGAGTTCCTTCAGAAACTCTTCATTTTGTTGCCCCTACAGAAGCCTAGTCATTTAATTCCCTAGGAAAATAACTGTCTTCCTATGCCTAAAGAGGGTCCATATTGCCTGTAGTCTCCTGACTTCCATATAAGAGAATTAATGCAAAGTAGGTAGTTCCTGGGCCTCTTCATACTCGTGATTCCCTATGGAATTGAAAGGTTGATTATCCTGCTATAGAGGTAAATCTGTCCTTGTCCCCATCAGCCTCTTATAGTGCAATGGTGACTGCTCAATGTCCTGGTTTTGGAGCATTGGGTTGCATGTCTGCAGTTGATACTCCATTGAGAGCTAACCAGAGAACTGATAATCTATTCTACTACATTAGGAAGCCACTGATTCTTCAGCAGATGATTAACATTCATCTAATGAAGAACATCACGGGACATTTTCCATTATATGTACTGTTTATTTATGTTGATCAAGCCTAATGGTGTCTCATGTTTGATAATTTAAAGAGGAGGGTAAGCTGCCTAAGGTTATTTTTTAAAAAAATCTTATTTTTGAAGGTTATCTGTGGCTACTCATTGAGATATCTAGGGCTACAAATTAATATAAAGTCAGTACAGTAAAGTCATTACCAAAAAGAGAGCCAAGGTAGCAAGAGAGATATTCAAAAAAGACAATGGTTTTACTGTATAATGTACATTTTGTTGGTCACAGAAAAAGAGAAGTCTATGAAAAAGGAAATAAATTCATTTCAGACTCAAAACTGTAGAAGTCTGCAGTCTACGTTTTACAACACAAGAATGCTCTAAAGGAAGTCCATAATACTGCACATGACTTTGGCCAGTATTTTCATATTTATACATTATTTAAAATAAGTACACTCCATTCCACAAAGCATATAATGATAGTACACTTACCTTTTAACTTGTATGGTGGTTGTTTTGCAAGGAAATACAAATAAAGTAAATTCCCCACAGTTGCAATCAGTATTCTATCTAGAATCTATCTATTCTAGAATCAGTTAATTCTGTCCTGAGAGCATTTGTTGTATAGCTATTATGGTTTGAGAACCTTGCAATTAAAAATATAGTCTAACTGTAGTGAGATATTTCCAGTAAGTAAATTATGACACTTTCTAAAATGACATGTATGTTAACGATTATAGACCAAAGCCAATAATGTGTAATATTTATACATAGTTATAATTTTACAAATATTTTCTATAATTGTTTAATTCATATGGAAAATAATATCGTCTGTTATGTTTGAGGACTTCGTATATTTTGATAAAACACAATAACTTTGTAATTCTGTATGTTCTCTACAATTTATAGAAAAGCAGTTTTAAGATCGCAGAATCATGTTTATAGTTAATTATTGGCATTTTATTATGTCAGCATAATGAGTAAAGTATTACTGACCAAATTAGAATTAAAACAAGTCTGTGATGTAACATATTGTTAAGGAAAGTGGTTTGCTACATAATGGCATCTGTATTTTTGTTTAAAAAATTATTAAAATCTGGTGTTCAGAATTATGAAATGAATCCAATTTTATTTTTTGTAAGATTAATGATTATATGAATGGGGTTCTTTCATTAAAATAACCAATCTTTTGGAAGTGTTTTTTGAAAGGCACCATTATTTTAACATTCTTTGCATAAGTTGACCAACTATCCTCAGAATGCCTTCTTTGAGAGAATTACATTTAAGGTTATGGTCCATTGGTTCACGGGGGGGGGGGGGGTTGAAAATTTATTTATTTATTTATTTATTATTTATTTATTTACAGTATTTCTATCCCGCCTTTCTCCCCGAAGGGACCCAAGGCGGCTTACAGCAAAAAGAGAAATACATACAAAAAATACAATATAGAAACAATCACAGTTTAATACAATAACAATAAAAATAAAACAATAAAATTGACGTGATAGAGCCTCAGATCTTATGGATTTTCTATAATTACAATAATGTAATATTAAAGTCTCACTGGTTTAACAGTGCTTTGTTGCATAATAGCTGAATTTGCAAACAACATTAAACCATAATTTGTCGTTTCCCCTTCTCTTGCATGTATGGGGAGAAGAAGATTCTGCTCCTAGTTAGCAGCAAACTCTGTGGTTTGCAATTTTGTCCAAATGTGGCAAACTATAGTGGCATAGAAAGAAACCATAGTTTGCCCTCAAATTAGGATCCCATATCATGTTCACATCATGGTTTGGGATTCTAGTTTGAGAGCAAGTGATGGGTTGTATTTTATCTTTCTGCTCATGGAATGGGGCTTGAGCATGTCTAGATCCTATCTCCCTTTTCTGCAGCCTCCCCGCCCCCTTTCTCTTCTCAGACTTGCACTAGCAAAATCGCTAGCGTAGGTCCAAGGAGACCCATTGCAGAGTGAGAGGCTTACAGAGGTTTAAAGGGATTTATCCCCTTTCACCTTCAAAGCTTCCCAGTCCTCCTCCCTGCTGGATACAGTGTGCCTGGTTTGGGTGCAGCTGCACAAGTGGGGGGGGGGGAGGATAGGATTGGGCTGTTAAGATGCTTTTGGGCTATCTTTGTGCTGAAAAGGGTGGTCTGGAGATTACCTCAGGCCTCCTTTTCAGGCAGATGCCGTTAAAAGTGTCACAACAGCTGTTCAGATGCCTTAGACCTGTAGTGCCAGTTGAGAAGAATTGCATGGGAGGAGAGCCAAACTTCCACAAAGGAGTGAGCCCCATGGAGGGCCTCACTCCTTGCCTGTAGTCACAGTTCCAGGTTACTGGGAACTCTTGTCTAAATAAAAGTCTGATATTACAGCTGGTAGGTTTGGTTTCTTCCTAGTTTCTTTCCTCTTCTCGCCCCAATACTGCACAAAACCCCCAATTCCTTGCCTAATATCCTTCATTTCCTTAGACAGCACCTTGGCAGCATCTTCCTCTCTTAACTCTCTTTATCTGCCCCTTCCTTTGTAGCTAATAAGTTTCTACGTGAGAACAAAGTGCTTATTTCTGGCCATCATCTGCTTAATAACATCATTTTCTGCATCATGAATGCTGTTTGGCCTCTCCTTCCCAGGAACTCAGCAGAAATGGTGCTGCTGAAAGGGCACTGCGAGGAGAGCCCAATTATCACGTGGACTGGTCTGGATAAAGAACTTCCGCAGGCCTTATCCATATGTGCAGGGATAAGGGAGAGCCCAATTATTACATGGGCCGCCCTTTCAGCAGTGCCACTTCTGCTGAGGTATCACGTTGCAGACCACCTCTCAGCTGCTGAGCTGCAGAGTGACACCTCTGCAGAAGTGGTGCTGCTGAAAGGGTGGCCCACATGATAATTTGGCTTTCCCATATCTTGGAAATATGATCAGGATTTGCACATTTTCTCTTCTGTCCTTTGCAACTAATAAGTTTTATGTGAGAACAAAGTGCTTATTTCTGGCCATCATCTGCTTAATGACATCACTTTCTGCATAATGAATGCTATTTGGCCTGCTATATGAAACACCTTTGACAACCCTAATTGATGCACTTCTCTCCTCTCCAGCCCTGGCCTAGAATGCACACATTACCCTGCTGTGTGTGTGTGTGTGTGTGTGTGTGTGTGTGTGTGTGTGTGTGTGTGTGTGTGTTAAGAATTTTTTTTACTGTTTTTTTAAGAAGTCAAACCCCAGCATGGCTCTCCACCTCAGAAGCCATTGTAGTTGTACTATATCACACTATTGTCCTTCCTTGAAATGGAATTTGGAGGACCACTGCACAAAAGATTATCATGTGGTTTGGCCACAAATTCCTGATTTTTTTTGTACTAACTACTGTGGACCAGGATGCCCTCAAAATGTGTTGTCACATACATTCAGTTGCTTCCCCTCTTCCAGCCTGAAATAATTCTGTATCAAAGCAGCAATTTCAGCTGGGATGGGGGTCGCCTACAGTAACACTATTAAATAAATCATATGATAGATAGATAATCAATCTATCTATCTATCTGAGTTATTGAAATGAAACACAGCCTTTCACTCACCTCTGTATGGGGAGAATAATTTTAAAAGAAATTATTGCATTGAGTACAAAGAGTACATTTTACTGAAATTTCTTCTGTTCCCAGGAAAGCTAGGAATTTAAAGCGACATCTGACATTTTGAAGAACAGGACAGATACTGCAGAGGAGTAGTGGTACATGGTGTCATGGCATACCAGCTGTTTCTCATCCTTTTGACAGTTGGCAAGTGAAGAAAATGTGATAAAAATTTGTTCTGCAAGAAAAAAAATGGCTGCACAGAGTGAGTGGCAGTTTTACTAGTGCCGTTAAATAATTTTGGCTGAAAGTACATGAGTGACATTCAAATTGTTTGCTCCAAGCAGGCTTTGCCCTTTCTTACAAAACATGAATTATGGTTTTTTTTCTTCTGCTGCCAAAGAGAACAGATGAGGTTTGAGAAGAAAGGGGAGGAACTTACTAGTGCATGGAGACGAAATCAGGCTGGTTAGCACAGTGCACAGAAAAGAAAGAATGGACACAATTTGTAAACCTCCAGAATCAGCTGCAACCTGAATTTGAAGAGGAATACCAAATAAATATGTGATCCATTCCATCCACAGTTTTACGCTGTAGCCTCAGTGGGAAAGTTCAGCACACAATGCAGGTTGTTTCTCTACTAGAGCCCTTTAGTACTGTTGAATGGATCGGGCACACCTGTAGTGTGGAGACAGTCCCAGGTTCAATCCCTTCCGTCTCCCTGTAGGGCAGAGAAAGATTTATGTCTGAAAGGCTGAAGAGCTGCTGCCAGTCACTGTAGATAATACTGAGCTAGATGGAGCAGTAGTCTGACTTGGTATATAAGGCACCTTCCTATGAGGCATCACTTTTCCACAAAGCTGGAAGTGAAATTAAAATGGAGGCTCTATGCAACATTTAATATAGCACTGTATTATCTAGCAATGCAGAAGTAAGGCTGCAATCCTATTCATACTTACCTGGGAGTAACTCCTATTGAATTCAGTGGGACTTACCGGTACTTATGAGTGGACATGCCTATATTGCACCATTAGTCCCGTTCAGCAAAAACCCTCTCCAACTTCCAGCCTGCCAGTTTTGCTCCTTTTAGTTTCCTGTTGAGCACAGCAAGATTATTATTGAACAATCCTGTTAATTGCCCCTTGATTTGAATTGTCCTTTGAACAATTTGTCTCAACATCTGGATCCTCTGTAAAGAGTGAACAATGGATGGCAGCCCAGGAAAATAGGGATAGGGTGGAAGCAACCACTTTCTCATTTAAAATCAATGGAACTTTAGGACTGCAATTTTGTCCACAAGTACTTAGGAGTAAGCCCCATTGATCTCCACTGCATGGAAACATGCATAGGATTCTGTTATAAAGCACCTAGCTGGCTAGATCATAGCCTAAAATTGGAAACCTCACCAGAGAAGCTATTTGAAAAATGGGTTAATTGCAGCTTCATCGCAGAAGACCATTGCTTCAAAATGGTGCTCAGGAAGAGGGTAACTCCATCAATCGTCTTCCTCCTTGGAGTGAGTCTATCCAGAAAGTCCTGACTTCATACTGTAGTACTAAATTTAAGAACATGAACCTGATGCAACCGCATATTCTTCTCCAGTTTATCCTTGCTTCCAGTTCCCTTCCTTTGCTGTCTCTGTGTGACTCTTTTTGGATTGTGAGCCCCTTTGGGACAGGGAGCCATGGGGTTTATTTCTTATGTAAACTGCTTTGAGAACTATTTGTTTAAAAAGTGGAATATAAACATAAATAAATAAAATTATCATAATAAAGGAATGTTGAGGTGCCATAATTGTGAAATAAAGGATGGTAGCATAAACTATAAATTCAGTAAAGTTGTACATATAAAAAATTCCATTGTGCACATCACAGCCTTCTTTTGTGCGGGGGGGGGGGGGGGAGAGACAGAGGCAGGGACAGCAGTGGCATGGAGGAATATTTTTCGATCCAGCTGGTCAGCCCTGCTCCCTTGGACTTTATATCTTCCAGGGGTGGAAGCATTTAAACCAGGCTGCCCTGCATCACCAAAGTCTTCCTCTCTCCCCCCCCCCCATCTTCTGCTGTCATCAACGGCAAGGGGCTTGGCTATTGGGCTTTGCCCCCTGAGAGAGAGAGACGGAGAGAGAGAGGGAGGAAGAGAGAGAGAGAGGGGGGGGGGGCCGTGACAGTGGCAGCAGTAGCATGGAGGAGCATAAGGTGAATGGGTAGTGGCATCTTAGCTTCTGACAGTCCTGGACAAAAGAGATGATCTGAACACCTTTCGATCTGGTTTCAGACTAGGTTTTGCAATAGAAACAGCCTTGGTCACCCTGGTGGATGATCTGTGCTGAGGACTAGACAGGGGGAATGTGTCTCTGTTGGTCCTGCTGGACCTCTCAGCGGCTTTCAATACCATCTACTATGGTATCCTTCTGGGTTAGTTGGCCAGGTTGGGACTCAAGGGCACTGTTTTGCAAGGGTTCTTGTCCTTCCTGGAAGACAGGTTCCAGAAGGAAGGGACACTGTTGGTACTGCTGCACCCCACAGGCTGGCCGAGGATAGGATTGGGCTGTAAGAGAAATAGCTTCAGTTAAATGATCACCATGTTATTATAAAAGAGTAGAAATAAAAGTATTGTGTACAAAAAATACCCCTTTCACCCAAAAGAATTAACAAAGAGATATTGCTGTGCCCTGATCAGTGTGTAGCATGTTCCTAGCCAAGACTGATGAATGTGTTTAATGAAAGAGTATAGTACTGTATTTGGTGCATCCAAAGAAATGAGAAAATGGGTAACGTTTTGGGAAGGAGTTCCAGGAATCCCTACTCTTCACCCCAGTCCCTAAAGCTAAAGTTGGAGGTGGAAGGGAGAGATGGAAAGGAGGGACAGCAGAAGAGACGAGAGAAAAAGAGTTCACAGAAAAATAGCTACCTGAGTTCCTGAAGAGATTTTGAGAGCCCTGCAGGGATCCAGAGGTTCTGGGCAGCTTGGAGAATCTAGCCTGACACCACATACACGAAGGTTGTTGCACCAGGAAAAACTCCAAACGTGTAAATCCACAAAGCATTTCTCCATGGGCTCAGGGATACAGGCAGGATGCAGTGATTACATTGAAAGGTTGCGGCAATCAAAGCAGATCAAGATACCAAGTTGCAGGTAGGATGCAGAGATTTAGGGGCGTTCCTAGGGTTTGTAGCATCTGGTGCGGGAGGTCAGTGCATCACCCCCATGATGGACCTCCTCCCATGCAGTGGGCGGGGCAACGTATTAATGCCCGCCCTGTGTCATTGCTCCGCCTCCCGCGTAATCAAAATTACGCCTTTAAATTACAATATTATACACACAGCCTAAACGTATGTTTGCAGCCTATGATTACAATGTAAGGACATGGCACAAACAAAAAAATAAAAGAAAATAATAAAGGAAAACTATGATTCTTTGCACTATGTCTCAGTTATTGCATTCTCATTAGAGCTGTTATCAGTCCATTTTATTCATATTTCTGTTTCCCATCTTCTATTCTTTGCCCATTTTCTTCAGCTGTGATGTGACCCAAATGTTTAAGAAAAGCACTTCTACCACTGTGAGTGCTGACACCAAATTGCTGGAAATCCTGGAGCAAAGCCTTGCACTGGGCCCCCATAGTGCCCCCAATGGGGACCCGATAATGCACTGTGTACTACCACTGCAACTAGTACTGATGGGTCAAGGGTCAACCTGGCCAAGTGGGCCCTTGGCTAGTACCCAACCTGGCCAATTCCTGATGCCACCCCTAGGCATATATAGGGCCTAGCAGTAGGGTCCAGTATCACCACCAGTCCCCTTGTTTTAGGGACCTTAATAGCCAGTGGAGCAGGGTATTCAGTGATATAGTAACGTCCAAGTTAAATGATATTGATAATGAACTCTAGTGATAGATGACAGACCTGGGATAAAAGTCACAAAAATGCACACAAGGCGTTCAAGTTCACAAAGTGCCACACATTTGTGGTTAATAACATGGAACAAAGCCCAACAAGTACTGATTGATAAATGATTCAAACAATGTTCTGGCACAACTCCAAAAATATTCTTTTTTTTCCTGTCATATATCCCATGAAAAAGATTTCTTGTTAATGTTCCATTTCCACAGGGAGACTGCACCCACAATTATATATCCATCTGCACTCAATGTTCTGAAGCCTTCTGCTTATATCCTCCTACTCCTATCCTGCTAAAAATACATCTTCCAAAAACATGTGGATTTTGTTTTATATTACACCATGCTAATGTGGGTTCATATGCCACAATTGCAGCTCACTCAAAAAGCAGGCATTAAATAGCTTACAGTATCTCCATGGACCCATCATTAGAACAGAATAGGATGGAGGACAACAAATCACTGGGTCACATCCTGCATAGGATGCAGCAGCTGGCTGTTTAGGCAGACCAATGCATTTTAGGATTGGGCTGTTAGTTATATACAAAGCAATGTGTATGGCACTTTAAAAAGAACAGGGAGAAGACACTTGTCTCTTTAAAAGATCATAAAATTTAACATTTGCAACCAGAGAGGCTTTGTAACTCCATTAGTGGAAAGAACCAAATAAGCCACAACATGCAGAAAGACGTGGTCATGATATAAAAATCTGGACAAAATCAAAGGTATCTTTAATTTTAAAACAGCTGGTGTAATGGCTGAGTCTGACCTGGCCTGACCTGACTCCGAAATCAGGCCTTCGTGCGGGCCAACATCTTGCTTCTTCCCATGAACTCACTAGGTGGCCATCAGAGCAATCCTATTCCTGTTTACACAGAAGTAAGTTCACTGTGTTCAATTGAGTTTATAGCCAGGCAAAGTGCATAGAATTGTAGGTTTACAGCGCAATCTGACTTAACTTTTGTGCCTGTGTAACCAGCAGCACAGGTTAAAGGCCTAAAATAAAAGGCCAGTGGGTGGCGTAGCGGGTTAAACCGCTGAACCATAAGCTGTCAATCGAAAGGTCAGCAGTTCGATTCCCACGCTCGTTGCTTGGCCAGCTCCTGCCAACCTAGCAGTTCCAAAGCATGTCAATGCGAGTAGATAAATAGGTACTGCTTGCGGGAAGGTAAACAGCGCTCCGTGTTCCAGCTGCATGCTATGCGCTGCGGCAAGGAGAGTCATGCCGGCCACATGCTATGCGCTGCGGCAAGGAGAGTCATGCCGGCCGCATGACCACGGAGGCGTCTTCGGACAACGCTGGCTCTTCGGCTTTGAAATGGAGATGAGCACCACACCCTAGAGTCGGACATGACTGGACTTAATTGTCAGGGGATACCTTTACTTTACCTTAACCAGCAGCACAGTGAGAACGGGAGGCCCCAGAACGGAAAAGGGATTCAAAGGAGATTTGAATCCCTTTTCCGTTCTGGTGCCTCTCGTTCTCGCTGCGCCGCTGGTTAAACAGGCACAAAAGTTAAGTCAGGTTGTGCTGTCAGGTAGGCAAGATCTTCTCAATATGGAGGGATATTTGCTACTTGTTGTATGGCATCAAGAAAATGCACTCTTTGCTTGCTCAGAAATCGCTATGTAACCTTTAAGTACTTGCTTTCAGTGCATTATTATTTCGTAAACTTCAAGTTTTTTAAATAAATGTTTGCAGGCAGGCTGTGTGCTTTTCTAATCCTATGCTGAAGGTACGCCTAGAATCCACGTTGCAAATAAAAAGGGCGGAGAAAGCTACCGAAGCACTTTTCTCAATCCATTATTACTGGCTATTAGGATACTGCGTTATTGTTGCTGGAATGGACTAACATTTAAATTTTTAAAAAGTGTTTTTAAGAACATGAACCTCTGCTATGGAGGGTTTACTGGCGTTTGGAGGCAGTAATCTTTCATGTCAGCTCCATGTAGGTGGGTGTTGAGGCGGATCCCACCCCGGTGGGCGTGGCAATGAACCCCACTGAAGACGATCGGTGCTATAAACACCATCGTTTCCTTCGCTCTGGTTGAAGGAAGAAAGGGAGCAGAGCCAGTAGGCACGAGCGCATGCGCACACCTTTGCCAGTCGTCGCTATTGCTGCTATCCCCCCCTTTTCCCGCCCACTATAGCTTTCTTGGCCAATAAAGGAAGAGGGGTGGGAAGGGCTCGCGCTGCTCAGGCCTCTGCTGCTACCGCCGCCTGTTGT
Organism: Plestiodon gilberti rubricaudatus; assembly: GCA_026170595.1. NCBI lineage: Eukaryota > Metazoa > Chordata > Lepidosauria > Squamata > Scincidae > Plestiodon > Plestiodon gilberti. The sequence goes on along the minus strand of JANXHW010000003.1, from coordinate 29,790,843 downwards.
AGCCGGGAAGGGGCAGCTGCCGTAGTAGTTTATACAGTTGGACGAGGGAGGGCGCGTGCGGGAGACGTTTGGCCTTTTCCTTGGCTGCGCGGACGGAACCCTCCCTCCATCCCTCCCCGCCATGGCCACTGGCGAAGGGGGCGACGAGGAGGTTCGGGTGCTGCAGACTCTCCGCGGGAAGATTTGTAAGTCACTGGGAAGGGTCCGGGCGTGGGGAGGGGTCCGGGCGTGGGACGATGAGGGCAGAGCCGGAAGAAAGGGCCTTTGCCTCGGGGCGGCCTCACTGACTCACCCGCCGCCTCGGTAGTCCAGCCCTCGCTGTTTTCCTTGGAGATGCTGTCGCAGTGCCTTTGCTTTTGGCGTGGGGGATCATCCTGCTTTGGGGAGAGGGGCTGTGGGCAGTTTCCTAGGTGAGAGGGTGGGTTATGTATGTGGGACAGACACCTGCTGCTTGACTGGAGGGAGAAAAAGCTGAGGAGGGCGGTGAAGTGAAAGGAAAAAACATAGGTGCCTTCCAGAGGGAAGACTGTACTGGAGAGACGTGGGTGTGGGCATGGCGATGTCAGTCCACGGTGGCAAAAGGGAGGCGACTGACTATCTCTGCAAGGAGGGACGGGGGTACTAGTAGCGGGGGTCCTGGGCAATGTGACTTACGTTGTAGCTATCGGGTAGCAATGAACACAAGAATAAGTACCGTGCAAGACCATCCTGCTCTTTTCCGTTGGGTGGAGGAAAGATGCGTTTCTCTCATCCTAGCAGATACTCAAGGTGGTATTGCATGATGATAAGTGCAAGTTTCCCACTGAATGAAATTGTACAAAGTGCCCCCGCCAATCCTGGCTACCTGATGTGTGTAGCTGTGCGTAGCTGTACAATGGATGTGTTTGAAAATACTTGTGCTGCTTATGGTATATTTTTTGGATGCACAGGTTAGATGTGGGAAATAGCCTCTAAAACCTCTTCTGTTTCATACTTGGTGTTCATATATAAAAAGGTATTATGTTCAAAGCACATCACATTACTATTTTGGGAGTTTTGTATATGCTGGTTGTGTAGATAAAATTGAATTGATTTTTGTGTGAAGAAACCTAATTCAAACCTAATGTACTGGAGGATTTCTTAAAAGGGTATGGAGAATAAGGGCCAAGGGTGCTTATAGAGAAGGAAATTTGTGAAGAGCATGAGACATAGAAGGCAATATGTGACATAAGAGATGTATTCTTATGGGTGGTCCTGTTGGCCATATGGGTATGGAACAGATTGTCAAATACAGGGGCATGAAGTTTATTGGAGCACTTAAAGCATTATCTTCTGAAGAAGCAATGCATATCTGCAAGGAGAGGACAGAAATGGCATCATAAGTGAATCAGTGGTGTTGTTATATGGGGGGCCCTGTGGCTCAGGGCCCCCGGCTCCAGCTTCTAGGGGGGCACTGAGTCCAAACTGCTGTTGAAAGTCCACTCTGCTTCAAAAGCAATTTGTGCAATGTAACACAGTGGTAATTTCTCAACCAGCAGCCTGCAGTCCCCTCGGATGCATAGTTCTTTGGATCCCAGTATGTTCAGCTTCCAGCGCTCCGTGTTCCAGCCTTACCTTACCGGGCCCCGCGCGCACTCACCTCGTGCAACTCCTTACCTGACGGCTGTTTCTGCACATGCGCAGAAACAGCCGTCGGGTTAAAGGAGTCGCGTGAGGTGAGCGCGCGCGCGCACTCTCACCTCGGTGCGACCCCTTTTCAACCTGGGCTTATTTCCAGTGGAGGGCCAACTCTGTGCAGTGTGGGAAGGGCGGGGGGGTTAGCGGCGCCCGGGGGGTTCTGCCCAGGGGGGAAAATAAATAGGTGAATTGGTGCCCCCCAAATCACGGTGCCGCCTTTGGCAGCGCCAGGGGTTGGGGAAGGGGCGCCAATTCGTGGATGTGCCCCCTATAGGTTCAGGGCTAGGGACGCCACTGTCTGGAATGGACAGTGGCTGATCATCAGTGTACTAAAAGGAACTGAGCACCATGCATGGGAATTGTGAAAACCACCTACAGTTTGACAGGCTTTCTAGAGATTTGCTCTTCCCATGTGTGAGCATCTCTAGGCCATGTTGTGTTCAAATAGTACAACAGAATTAAACTGCCAATGTGTAGTACTGGATGCTTGGGGAATGGCAACTGATGAGGGATCAGTTTGGAAATAGTAAGGATAGAGGATGTTTGGAAGTGTACTTGGGTTGGGGTGGGAAGTATTGCTTAACTACAACCAGGTCTTCCCAACAGCACTGCCAGTTCCCAGCTACTAGAAATGCACTCGCCTGGCTGCTGTGCCAGACAGTTACAGCCACTATCCTAACTTGCACTTGCCTAGCTGATGTGCCTTCCTAATAGTTGGAACGGATGATGTTGAGAGGAAGAACTGGCTGCAGTGTAGGAGGTAAATGCTTTGCTTTTCAGTATTTTGATATGGAAAGCCATTAGACCACTGCTACTTTACTTAGAATGAGACTGTCATCCTCATAGAGCATAACATCTATTTGCATAATACTTCAAAGTCTGGTGGTTAGTCTTTAAAATCAACTGATTAACAAAACTGAAATGCATATGATTCTTGTGAAACGCAGGATGTAGCAGGAAGTTTGTACACTTTGTTCTGGAAGTGGTTACTTGCTACGCTTCTGGGTACCTTATGGATGAAGGAGTAGCATCTTTACTGGCCAGCTCCAATGTGGAAAAAGAAGCTTATAAATCTGGGATGCTAAAACATGAAAGTGACTGCGTAATTGAAGCTGTTGTAAGGGGCATGATAGTGATAATGTTATGGGGCTGACATAGATTTCAGGGCAGTTAGGACAAACAGGATGTAGTGGTTTTCCGAAGGTGGGAGGGATCGAAGTACATTCATGTAAGTCAAACGTAACCCACTTCCTTTCTCACGCCTTTATTCAATCTTTTGGAGAATGACTTGCAGCATGTCTAACTTCCATTTTGGTGCGGAACTCTGTTTCATAATGTTTCTGTTGATCAAAGTTGACTATAAAAGATCTGGTATGTAGCATAGCGGATAAGTTGCGAGGTGGAATTTTCCTGGTTTAAATCTCCCTTCTGTGATGAATTCACAAGATGGTCTTTAGCAAACCATTCCCTCTCGGCCCCCCAGCTGCAATTTGGGGATAATATTTGCAGGGTTGTTGCAAAGATTACAGCAAGATAATACATGTGAAATACTTGCATACTCAGTGCAAATGTTGATGATCATGATACCATTAAACAGCTTGCATTCAGCATCACATTTTCATGTTAAATCTTAAAACCCAGATTAATCTCTCTACTTAATTTTTTTCAGAGACATACCGTATATTCTGAGGAAACTTCTGAAAAAGATCTGTTATAAGATCTCACATACACTTAAGATTTTTATTTATTTATTTACAATATTTTTATCCCGCCTTTCTCCCCAAAGGGACCCAAGGCGGCTAAGATTTTCTAAAACTGTATATGAAATTCGCAAGCTCTTGTTTTGGGATATATTGTTACTCTTGAAATGGTGCCTAAGGACTGTCAAACAGTTAAATACTGGTAGTTCTTATTTTATTTGAATTCATCATTTAAATTGAAATACATTTGCATGCTACCCCAAACCTTGTTTGATGCTTGAAATATTGAAAGAATTTACAATTTAATAAACAAAAGCTGCTATATGCCATTTGAAGGAAAGGCCACATTCATTTATTTTTATTCCATATTAGAGTAATGCTGCAGAATTAAAATTCAAAAAATTAATCAAGTAAACCTTTAGTTGATTTGTTTCAAGTTGATTTGTTTCAACTGTATCTTAAATGGTAATGATATGGTGAATGTTACAAGGCATGTTTTTATAAGCAAGCTTTGTATTTCAATCTGTGCATTTTGATATATAAATAGCAATTATATTTAGGAATTTCTGCATAATTTATAAACATCAGGCATCTTAAATACAGTGACTTTCCAAGGGAACCAGATACACAGGCAGCACACTGAGCCACAAACATGCTCAGCATCATGGTACACTAAACTTCCTTTTTCATCTTACCTTTTGTTACTTGTTGTAGTGATACTTAGCATTCTTAATTGTGTGCAAAGCACTGTACATTCTCAATAATCCTTATAGGCTATATAATATGCGTTGCATCAGATTATGAAGTTGAGGGAGATGGCAATCTTATGCACTCTTGGAAGCAAGTCCCACTTAACTCAATGAATTCTGAATAAGCATTCATGGAACTAGGCAGTATGCCACTTAGTGAGTTTATGCCGAAGCTGAGACTTAAGTTAGGAATTTACCAATTCAAACCTAATTTTCTGCTGTTTGTCGCTTGCCAAACTAGCTTCAACTTAAGTAACTCAACTTCACATTCATACACCCCCTCCCTTTCAGTGAAACTGCCTCAATTTTTCCTTAGGGCAGTGGTTCCCAACTGGTGGGCCATGAGAACCTGAAAAGTGGTCTGCGAGGTCTCTCACACAAAAAAAGATCGGTAATTTTAATGTGCTTCTGATCAGAAGTGTCCTGAGGGGGTGTGACGCCTGGTGCGGACATCACCCCTATGGCATGGTGTCACCCCATGGGCTGCCCCTGCTGGGCTGCACGTGTGTGTCAATCACTTCCTGGGCTGCCTGGCTCTTGTGTGAGTTCCAGCATGATCTTAGGCAGTGTGAAGGAGAATAGCACGCGCCATGGAAGAGCTGGCTGGAAGCTACAGGGGTGCAATTTTTTGGTCATTTATAATAATAAAATAATACACAATTTACATATAAATGTAAGTAGGATACCTAATACATCTTCTCTAATTATTACAAATTGTATTTTTTTGTGCAGGGAGGTGGGGGGGTTGAATGTGGTCCATGACGTTTCCAATTTTTGTTTTAGTGGTCTGTGGTCGCCTAAAGGTTGGGAACTACTGCTCTAGAGGGTTTTACTGGGTAGTGGGAAGTAGTATTTGTAGCAGTGACTGGGATAGCAATTTATCTTGTATATGTATTGTTTGTGCTCTGCTTTTCAAAGATGGTAAAAGGAAAACCTTTCCAAAATTTAGCAGCTACAGAATAAAGGCCCAATCCAGCTTTTATACACTGGGAACTTTCTTTCCCAATGCCCATGACAACACTGTCTGGGGCAGGGGGAAAGGAAGAAAACAATCCATCCCAGTTTCAGCAACCAGTATGGAGTTAGAGGACTCCATAGTACCTTGCACTAGCAAAGCAATCTCTTACATGTGCCAAAATGAGATCTGGTGAGTTGGTAAGGGTTATGGAACACTTTCTGTCTCATGCTATTGCTTCTTCTCCCTTTACCCTCATTAGGACCAGGCTAAGTTTCTTGTTTCTACTGCCTGGAATATACATCAGCACATTTGGCTGGCTGCAGCCTGAGCTACTGGGTAATCTGCTAAAAGACATGAAGGGCCATGGCCAAGCTATTGAGATATAGAACTGGAATAGCTATTTCATATCATATAGACCAACTCGTCGTCCCTTAAGATCTTCAGAGGGGGCCTTTTTTTGTGTGCCCCTCTTGACTGAGGCAAGCAGTGAGAGGAAGAGCCTTCTTGGTGGTGGCTCCCCGAGTGTGGAATTCCCTCCCAGATGAATTTTGATCAGCCCCCTGCCTGAGCAATTTCCAAGGGGGCTTGAAAACTTTTATATTTCAATTGGTGGTGGGTAGGGTGGGGGATGTTTTTGACAGTTGAGGATATGGGGGGTGTAGGATATGGGGAGGTCTGCTGGACATTTATATGCTGTTTCCCTGATGCTTTTATATTTTAATCTGCTGTTTGTAGCCCACTGTGGTTTTAAGTATTGTTATTACTGGTATGTATGTTGTAAATGCCTTGAGCGCTAGGTTTGTTTCCTGGGGGAAGGCCATATAGAAATCTTCTTAACAAATAAATGTCAGGGTTAACATGCATGTGTCACCTTCACATGCATGTGTTCTGAGGTCTGCATGTGACTAACATTCTGCCGTTTACTTTTGCAAAGACCTCTGTCTCCATTTGTTGTGGACAAGATTGAATCCTGCCCTAACTGTTTTGCTGAAGCGTTTTAGATAGCTCACTGTCTGTCTAGCTGTCAAAGCAATACAGCAATACCTTGCACTTTCGTCTGGTTGGGGACCAGAGCATGGATGAAAGTAAAAAATGGATGAATGTTAAAGCATAGCCTTATTTAGCTTGCAAATTTATTTTGACTGGTGAAAAACTTAAATAACTAACACATGCTAACGTGTGCAAAACCTAAATAAATAAAATAAAAATAAAAATATGAACATCATATATGATGGGATGAAATCAGACATAAGAGGAAAGCATGTAGAATTTTTTTAAAATGTGGTTATAATTGAAAACAACAAAGAGCAAAACAATGAAAGTCAAGAGGATGAAAAGGTATTGCTGTATAAATCAGATTAGAAATTTCTACTTTACTCTTTTATGCTGCTTCTAGATAGTTGACCACTTCTTCCTCATGAAACACAAGCTATTTTGAAGACCTTTAACAAAAAACGTTTTAAACTTCTTTCAAGGAATCCTTTCTATTTAAATTTGTCTCCCAAGGAACTCTAGGGCCTTAAAGAGAATACACTGGAATATGTTCTAGTTCAGGGTTGTCAAACATAAGGCCTGCAGGCCGGATATGGCCCGCGGAAGCTCTTTATCTGGCCCATGTTATAAATGGTCTTTCCCAGCGCCACTCTTTCAGTAGCACTGCTTCTGCTGAAGAACTGGGAGGGAGAGATGGAAGGATGCCTCGTAAGGCAAGGAATACTATAGAGGAAGATACAGACCAAGAGAGGGAGACGCCGCTGAGAGCCCAATTATCACATAGGCTGCCCTTTCAGCAGCGCCACTTCTGCCAAGGCATCACTTTGCAGAGCACCTGAGCTGTGAAGTGATGCCTCAGCAGAAGCGGCACGGCTAAAAGGGTAGCCTGTATGATGATTGTGCTCTCCCAGCATAATTGAGCTGTCCCATATCTTGAAAATGTGATCAAAATTTGCATATTTCCTGTCATTTGTAACTGCTGTGATGAGTTCTTGTGTGAGAACAAAGTGCTTATTTCTGGCCATCATCTGCTTAATGATGTCACTTCCGGCCCTCAGCAGGAATCATGAATGCTATTTGGTCTGCTGTATGGAACAAGTTTGATACCCCTGTTCTAGTGAGAACAATTGGTTTATGCAGGTCAGTAGCCAGGCCTCCCTGTTGCCCCACTTGAACTGAGAGTGTGACCTTGCATGAATCTAGCAGTCTCACACAGCTGTGCGTTCTGTGGCAAGTTTAGTAGTAATGCACCAGCTTTCCTCAGGGAAACTTGTCTACCATTACTTGTCTTAGCATTGGAAAATGTATGTGTGATAAAAACTAGGGATTGGGTTCCAAAGTTTGAAAACTAATGTAAAATTATGCTTCTGCCATGCTAAACTTATTTTGATGTCTTGGTGAGAGACCTTTACAATCTTGTGTGTTTGATATTACTTCTGCTGAACTTTTAATGTTGTAATAAAGATATTTGACAAGGGTGTTTTGCTTTAGAAATACTAGGAATTGTTCAGGCAGGAAGGCTAAAGATCACTGCCATAAAGTTAGTGTTAAGATTGCACAAGTGTCACTTTCAGATATGTTCTTTATTTTGCTGTTGTAGTAACCCTCTAAAATGTTCTAAGTTTGAACTCTTCTTATGCCTAAGCAGAATAATATACCCAGAGGCACCTGTAAAACTCATGTCATTTATATTCCGTCTAAGAAGGAAACCAGATGCCCCATCTGCTTTTAAAGTTGTACTACTTTATTTTAGAAAGAAATTGGTACATGATTAAAGTGGAACTGTCTAAACAATAAAGTTGGCCTACTTTATTTACATTGGAAGCTTGATTGCATATTTTTCTTGTGGATGTTATATTAAGTTTCCACTGTGGAAAAAATCAGCTACTTCCAATTGTAATGTGTGAACAATTCAAATAGAATCTCATAGCGTCTCATTGAAAATATACTACAGTAATTAAATGATAATGGGGATATAATAAGTGAGAGTTATTGAGATTTATTTAATAGACTACTAAACTAGATAGTGTTATTGAGAAGATATTAGATGGTTAACACCTAAGCTAGATTGTATGTTTATGTTATGACTTGCAGCTATATTACTTTTGGTTGCAAGCGTTTGCTTTAATAGCTGTGTCAAGCCTAATCAGTTACCAAGATAGGATTCTGCTCTAAGGAAAGTGCAGGTATTGCAAGAAGTGATGTTAATGAGACTATGGGAGGATGCCTTCCCTTTAGGTTAGTAGTGAACCTCTTCCTACCATTCTCTGCTATTCTGGGTGACTCTTATCTGAAAAGGACAAAGTAAAGGCCCTAGTTACATGTAGTATTTTTCCCTGTTATACATTTCTCTGGTTCCTTTAATGTGGTAACTTTGTTGCTTTCAATTTAGCTATTTTATCCTTTAAATCAGGTGAGAATGAATTATGAAGTCAGCAATATTTTGCAGTTTTCTATTGACTGAAAACTGCATATGTGGGTATGGGCAATGTTGTAAATGGAGTGCTTTATTTTTCCTCTACATGAGAATTTTTTTAAAAACTTTGTTGCTAGGTCAAGCCAAAAACTTAGTGCCATATTCTGGACCGAACAAAATGAGAGACTGTTTTTGTACAATCAATTTGGATCAAGAAGAGGTTTATCGCACTCAAGTAGTAGAGAAGTCTTTAAGGTAAGTTTTTTACCATGATATTGGATTGCTTGTGATGAAGAAAAACCCTTGCTTAAAATGGGGTGCTTAACCCATCGGTAACATCTAAAGCCTCAAAAGGAAGTAGGCTGTATCTTTTAATTTTTAATTTCTTGGTGGTCTGTGCCTCTTGGTGTAGCTTCTGAAATTCTGATCACTTACAGAAACAGCTCAGTAACTTAAGCATTAGTAATGCAATGGGGATAGTGTAAGGCTTGGAGCATCCAAAATCGACTAAACTTGCAGATAATTAAGTCTTACCTGTTAATACAAAATTTTAAAAAGCAATGGTATAGATAACCATTGGTGTTATCATAACTTCATGAAATGATTTCATGCTTGTCTCCGTGATAAGAAAAGGTATGTTGGAGTGTTACTGCATAATTCTTCCTAAATTGATCTTGGGGGTAGTGGTGATACTGTTGGATCCTGTTCTTCTGTCTCAAACTTCAGTCAATGGCCCATGTTCAAGAGGAGAGTTCCACATAAAAGTTTGTTTTCTAAATTGAGACTTATGGAATGGGTAAACGATGATAATTGTATGTTTTTTGACTTAATTCAACTATTTTGCTGAGAAATTCTTTGGGTTTTTCTAGCCCATTTTTTGGAGAAGAGTTCTATTTTGAGATACCACGGACATTCCAGTGTTTATCATTCTATGTGTATGACAAGAGTGTCTTACAGAGGGATCTGCGTATAGGTACGTAATTTATTTTCATTGGGAGTTACCCAAGGCAACTTAAAGTGATGTTTCCTACGTATTAGTAGATACATGATGTAATTTTGTCATGGAAACTGAAAAGAGTTAATATTCAGTGGCAATCTTACTGAGGTTGAAGTAATTTAAAATTGGGGGCCTTATTCTAAAACCTTGGTGGTTCATTAATATCCCCTAGTGATTAAATGCTATTACTGTGATTGCATTCGACAAAAGGTGTCTAGGATACACAGACATCATTCAGACATAGTTCTAAACTAAGGATGTACCCCAGCCCCCCATGTGTTCCAGAGGAGAAAGTGAAAGGTTGCTTTCATGTTAAAAACAGACCACAGTTCCATATTTGCATATGAACATGAGGTTAACTAATTAGAGATAGAATGAACCAGGATATCCAACCAGTTTTGATTATGATACGTTCTAACTCTAATTAGTTAACAAAAGGCAGTTAGTTCCCTGAGCTCATATGAACTAAGTGTGGTTTGTTCTTAAAAAATGAAGCCTTCACTCTCCTTGTTGAGTGTACACCTGCAGCTCCCTTAGGCTTCTTCATGCAGCACTGTCTTTTCAACATTTTTTCTTGTATATAACCGAATTCCTTATGAGTTTAACAAGTCCAGCATGTACAACTTGCATTTATTTGACTCTCACAAACAGGTGACTGTATTCACATCTGGTTGATTTGTTTCCTGTAGGAAAAGTACCTATCAAAAAAGAAGATTTGAGCAGATACTCTGGCAAAGAAACGTGGTTTATACTTCAGCCTGTTGATCCTAATTCAGAGGTTCAGGTAAAATTGAACAACTGTGAAATGAAATCCCATGCTGGGTGACATGAATATAGTTGCCTGATAACGTGTGAGCTGTGAAATACCAATTTATTTATTTACAATATTTTTATCCTGCCTTTCTCCCCAGAGGGACCCAAGGCGGCTTACAAAAACAATTCATAAGTGTAGTTTGTAATGTTGCATTCCCTTAATCCAGTGGATCTCAAAGTTCTCCCTGTGGGGCGGGAAGAACTCTGAGTGTCGGCGGGGGCGATCTGCGGGGATTGCCGCCGGCGGGAAAAAAGCCCACCAAACCTCCATTTTGGGCCTTACTGGGCTTGGTGGGGCTTTGGGGAGGCCTGCGTGACCCTCTGCAGGCCTCCCTGATCTTTGGATCACTGAAAAAACAGCAATTTTCTGGCATTTTGAGTGCCCGAAAATTGCCCTTTTTCGGCGATCCAAAGATCAGGATTGCTGCCGCCATGCTGTCTCCACCCCTTAAAGGGGCAGGGGGCAACTTTTTGTTCCCTGGTAGAGAAAGGGGCATTCCTGGACCATAAGGGATTAGCCCTTGCGCCAGCTGTAGGTAGGGTTAGCTTTGAAGTCACGTGCCCACCACTTTGAGAACCACTGCCTTAATCTATTATAGACCTAATAGTGGATTTCCCATACTCTTGCTTGGGCACAACTGTGCTTGGCAAGCATCTACCAGGGTCATGGAAGCTTATGAATTTACACTATGTGTATAAGGGAAGCAATCCAGAGTCCTGTAATATAACTTTTCCTTTCTATTCTTGTCTTCTGCTTGGATTTCTATGGGTTGAAAACCTCTTCTTTTTTTTTCCTTTCAAGAAAAAATGGGAAGTTTATGCAAAAATGCTCTTTGTATGCCAGGGTGTCTTCAAATGCTTCTTGTTAGAGCACACCTCTTAGTCAGAACTAGATCGTTGACTCTTCAACTCGTATTGTTCTGAATATGTACGTAGACTGCTTTTGTATAATTCTTAAATCTGTTTAGTCTTGACATATGGCAACTTAAAATGCCCTAATGTATTTCAGGCTAGACTTCATTTTTCTTCTCCCAGGGCAGTTTTACAGTGTAAAATACATTAAAACCAGAATTTTATATTACAAAGCAACTTTATTAGTTCTTAATGTGAATTGAATACTTGTAAAGGCATAACCTATATAATTCTCTTTGAACTACAACAACCATCTAGCTATATTCCTATCTTTTAAGAATACCCCTTTCCCATAATATGATTGATTGAGTAGAACAGACTCAGACTGCAATCCTATATGCATTTACATGGGAGTAACTCCTATTGAAACCAGGGGGACTTACTTCTGAGTAGTCATGCCTAGGATTGCACTGTTATTTTTGTAATACGCCTTGATAATGTCCTGGAAAGGGGGATTTGGCAGGTAGATGTGGATTTCCCATTCCTTAGAATGGCCTAATGTGCTAATTGCGTAAATGCCAAGATGATGTAGGAGAGAGAAATGGGTCATAACAGAATCCTGTGAGGATTTCTCTGTGTATTGCCTCAGTTGTGTAGCTAGTTCTTGCATGATAATCTTGCCTTCCCCCTGAACACTTCAAGAGAGGCTTAAGGTAATTTGCAGTTGGGGTGGGGTTACATTGTTCGGTCCTTTTTAGAATATACCGTAGCTAATGGGAGAAGTCTAACTTTATCCTTGACAAGACAGGTTAGATTTCTCTAAGCATCAGTTGTCTTTCTGTGGCACAGCATGTGGTGTCATTGATTTCCTTTTGACATCTCTAGTATATCTGAGGTGTCTAATGCAAGATGAATTATTTTGTTCATAGGACATTACAGTAAATTATTATTAAACAACTTTTCCTTGATTGAGCTGCAATCATGCAGTAGCAGTGTGTAATAACAGTAGCAAACATGTAGTTGAATGGTAGAATTTCCAAGTGAATGTTTTGGGCTTGGTTACAGCAAAAACAAGCTAGCTTTATTCCATGTAAACTTTATGAAATGTGGACGTCTGCATGTGATACCTGAGGGAAATAGTCCTGCAGAGAGTATTGGCTCCCTTTTTGGGTATGTTGATTTCAAGTCATTCTTCCCTTTTTCTCCTGATGAAGAGCTTATAGCTCAAAATGCGCTGGGACTTTCTGCATGTTTAAGAAAACTCTCCTGCACCTTGAGAGTTTTTGTTTGATTTGTAGTGCTCTGCTTATTTCCTAATCTGCTGCAGAGCAGTGAACAAGATAAACACAAGAATTGAGCTGTTCAGATTCTGGTACAGGTATTAATTAGCAGGAATATTCTCATTGTGATATTGAAAATGATAGCTACTTAAAAATCCAAAATAGCATCAACATCTTAACACTTTACTGTCTTATGTAACTCTCTAGTTACAGCAATAGTATCTTAATACTTTGAGGCTTTATATGAATTGATACCTTGTTCCCTGGTAGAAGAGGGGTGCATTCCTAACTGAATGGGAATGCCCTTGCGCTAGCTCGAGGTAGGGTCGACCGTTGCAAACGTTTCTCCTCCGCGCGAGGCTGCCCAAATTAAAATGTGTACATTGGTTTCCCATTCATCTTGTAAACATGATGTTATTGGGGGGATGCATTGAGAAGTAGTTAGTAAATTGCCTGACAAAAAGCTTTGTAATTTGCTTGATGTAGTAAGCATCTTCTTAGGTTCTGTTCACTTTTTTCTTTTCAGGGGAGCTGTGCTTTTTAAAAGCCTCTAGGATTGGAACAGTTTAACAACCATCACTGGGAAGCCTTGCTGGCTAAATAGCTAAATCATTTGGGAAAACATCTGTACAGTAGTACACTAATAGCAATTAATTATAGATATACTCAGTGCCTGAGTCCGGAAGTGTTCTAGCAGTGACTTATTATATTGCTTCCTAAATAACGAGCCTGTCTTGCTTAGGGTGTGTGTTCATGCATGATTATACTACTAGCAATTCATTTCCTAGGTGTGTGTGTGTGTGTGTGTGTGTGTGTGTGTGTGTGTACTGCCATTTTTAAAAGTAAGGATTATGAAGTTATTACATAGTAGACTAGACCCTCCCTTTGCCTAAAGCTATTCTAACACTATTAAGATTTGGATCTTTAAAAAATGTATTGATGTAAAAGCATCAGGGTTCTCCTTGAGGACTTTATAGGAGGAGTTCTTCATTTAAAAATAACGTGCTGACTTTCCATTTTAGAAAAAAAACTTGCTGACTCTAGAAACACACAAGTAATTCTCTTTTAAATCTTCCTAATGTAAATATCCAATAATAGAAAAACTTGAGTAGATCTTGAATACAAGAAAAGTCAAAATTAATCCTGTAAGTCAAGTTTACCACAAAATAATGTTATTTTTAATGGTTTCCACATGATGGTAACTGTTTTCTGATTATTGTAAAAACAAATGCAACATGTCTGACACTTGCTACCGTATTTTTCGCTCCATTAGACGCACCAGACCTTAAGACGCACATAGATTTTACACATAGAAAACACGGAAAAATATTGCGTTCATATTCAGGTGCTTGGCTGCTTACCACATTGTTGTTTTTGTTGTTCCCACCTCCACTCTTCATCCCGCAGACCGGCTGCATCGCGGCCCCGCCAGGACTGCCCACCCAGCTACAAGCTCTCCGCAAGTGTTCAAATTACTCGGACGCTTCCGGAGAGCTTTGCAGCCATACCGCATCTGTGAGGCTCGCGTCCTGAACAGGAGCAGTCCTGGCGGGGCCGCGATGCAGCCGGCCTGCGGGATGGAGAGTGGAGGTGGCAAAAACAAAAAATGCGGTAAGTGGCCAAGCGCCACAATTTTGCCTGGAACACCCAATTTTTTTACAGTATTCGCTCCATAAGACGCACAGACATTTCCCCCTATCTTGGAGGGTGAAAAAGTGCATCTTATGGAGCGAAAAATACGGTAAGTTAATTGCAGTGAGAGAAATTTTGTTCACATATGACTGACATTGATCAGTCATAGTCCTTGACATATTTTCAGTTTAGAGGTTGGTGTTAAATCGGTTACGTACTTTTGACTTACTTGATCCAAATGAAGCAGGTGCTGGTTTCAGATGTTAGTCTGGAGTGAAGTGTTGTCTATAGTAGAGTGGATGACTCTTCACTCTCAGCTGGATGATGAAAAACAGATGACTGGAACCACAGAGTTAATGTGGTAACTGTAACTATGTCGTAATGTAGTTGCATAGTATTCAGCCATGCAGTAAATCCTTCCTTTATAGCACAGGTGGCCAAACTTGCTTAATGTAAGAGCCACATATGATAAACTTCAGATATTTGAGAGCTGTAAGAGATGTTTGAGAGCTGTGATATTTAAGAAGCATTTAAATTCTTAAATATATTTACTCACCATGAATATTAAACTTATGTGGACTCTCAGTTTATACCTGGTAAATAATTATACAGCTTGAAAAAATTTATTTACCTTTTATATTGTGATACAAAAAGCTCAGCCAACATATTTCCAAGAGCTGCACATTATACGTCAAAGAGCCGCATGTGGCTCAGGAATCAGTTTGGCCACCCCTGCTTTATAGTATGCTTTCAGGAAGGGAGATGATGATGACAAGATAGTAGTGGTAACATAGTCCAATAATAAGTTGGTTTCCAATGAAATTGCAGACACTAGATGTTAGGCTTTTTTGCAGCTTACTGCATTTTTCTTTTTGTTGTTTTTCATCCAAAATGGTAGAGTATTTAAACTCATGGTGTATACTAGAATAAATGTACAGACATGGGTGGGAGAAATTGAAAGCATGTAGAACTTATTTGTTGTGTGCCAAGTGATATGATTGACACACTCTTTCATTTGAAACCTTGTTTTTTTGTATTGGCAGGGAAAAGTTCACCTTGAATTAAAACTAAATGAACTGATTACAGATAATGGAACAGTGTGCCAGCAGCTAGTAGTACAGTAAGGATATTAATTCTTATTCTAGTTCTGCTTGTTTATAAAAAATTGATAATACTGCTTTTGCTGAAACTGCTTTGGTGATCTTATCTGGCGGATTTGTCAGTATCTTCAGAGAGTGCTTGCAAGTGAAGCCTTTGAACCTTTTGCAATTCCACTAGCCTTTAGATGAGCGCACTCTTTCCTGATAATTTGGTTTTTCCAAGCTTTCTCAGAAAAAAATGGAGAGGAGGAGGTGGTTGTAGGCTTTGTTTTTAAGTCAGGCATTCTCAACCTGGGCCCACAGGGGTCCCAGGATATTCCAAGGGGACAACAGGTGAAAATCATGTAAAAGGGGGGCCACGGCATGAGATTAGGGGGCCACAGAGAGAAGTGAAGAAAACGGAGAAAAGAAAAAAGAGAACTGAGAAGTAAAATGAACAGAGAAGTGACTGTGCTTCCCAATGGATGGATCGCCAAGCACACTCTGTGGCGGCAACGTGAATGCTGCAGATGTTGATGTTTCTTTGCAAGAAGCACTCGTAGAGCTACAAAGCAACATAGCAGCCAAAATAACTTTCAGTCAAGAAAAACACCATTTTTGGATCAAGAGTATAATATCTAAAAAGTTTCCACAGCTTTGGGATAAAGCAAAATTGTTTTTCATGGTATCTCCTACTTTGTATTTGGTAGAATCAGGTTTCAGTCGTGTGAATTATATTTACTCGGCCTAACGCGGAATCGCCTTAACATAATGGACAGAGGTGATCTTCGGTTATCCCTCACAGCAATAGAACTGGATATAAAAAAAGCTTATTTCTGGTCATCATGCACAAGGGTCACATTGATCGAGAAATACTTAAAGTATATGTTTTATTTAATTATTGTATTTTGTATAAATTATAAAAATTATAATATGTTCTATTAACAAACAAAACATTTAAATAGCTACCTTTCTACTGGTAGGACGGGGGGGGGGCACAGGAAGGAAACAAGGTAGGAAGGAGGCCACGGTTAGAAAAAGGTTGCAAAACACTGCTTTAAGGCACTGATATTCTTCATCATTTCTGCCAAATTGAATGGGATTTTTCAGTTTGGAAGTTAGTTCCACTCCAACAGTGAGTTGGGAGGCATAGGAAACCAGTCCCATGCAATTCAGCAAGAAATGATGCACCTGATCAGGCCTTAAGGATGAGGCTTAGAAGATCTTTCTGTTGGCAGCAATTTCTTGCTGGTAGTTCTTCCTCTCTTGCAAGGGTCAATTTGCGGTGGTGGGGGGGAAGGACTGAATAGAGTGAGCTAAATAGCTTTGCCTAAACTTTGGAGAGTGGTTACGTTTATCTTGTATTGTTCTTTGGTTTACCACCCACCAACTGGGGCAGCTTGGTTTCTGAATTTCCCCCAATTTTGAGTTCTGCCCCTTCATTAATTTTTGTAAACTATACAAACTTTGCACCATGATACAATGGAACACTGTTTAAAATAATGACTTCACATGTGCAAGCCTCACTAAGCAAGTAGGAATGCTCGTCTTCTATAACCTTTTAATAGATTTAACCTTCTATAGATTTTATAACCTAGTACTGTTTAGACTTACAATATCCCTCAGTGAATTCTAGGGCAAGTGGTCTCCAAAATAAGACACAGCCATTGATTATACTTGCATAATTCCAACTCTTCTGCTGTGGCAAACATGCTGCTGTAAGCAAACGTATACTGTATATGACGCTTACGGTCAGGCATCGGATAACAAACATTTTCAAATTCTATCATCTCTTGGTAGCTCAAAGAATTCTGTTAAGAATCTGATCTAGATGCATTATCTAAGTGCAAAATGTCTTTGACTGTCTCCTGGCCACATACGTACAGGTCACAGACTGCATATGTGCCATCCTGGTAGAATGTAGTCTGGAGCTTCACAAATGCTTTTTCTCATGGAATGGAATATGAACTCTTAAAAATATAGCTGTTGGACTTGATTGACTTTAATGAATAGATACATGCCAAAACCTGTGCATTATAAATGGTTTCTAGAGTCAGTTGAAAATATATGGGGCATTTTGTCCAACCATTTTGCTTATCTGATCAGACTCTGCTGTGCTGAAGGTGTCTACTGAGAAGCTATAAGAGAATGTTATCCCAGGTGCATTGCTTACCCCAACAGTCAGTGGTTGGTTGGTCAGCCAGATATTTCTTGCATGACTGGTTTTGGGGCATGTTACAGAGCTTTATCTAATTCTAAGCCTTCACAGAAGGGAACCCAAAAACACATAGCAGCTGGGACATAAGGCAAACACAACCGAGCATTCTGAAAGGGATTCAAATCGGCAACCTCCATACTTCCCATATACTGTAGTCACTGTTTTGATTTTTCGGTATGAGGCAAAGTCCATCACAGGCCTCCTGATATTTTAATTGTGGTAGTCTTCTTAACATTCATCTTAGTATATAATTTGCCATGTGTTGCTTGTGTAGAAGTTTAATCTGAGAAGTGCTCATTTAAAGTCCATTCCAAGAGTTATAACAAATCTTTTTCTAGGTACTCTGGTATCTGGAATTCCATTTTATTGTTTAATTTATATCCCACCTTTCCCTCCAAATAGAGTGCTCATGGCAGCATACGACAAAGAGGAAAAAATGGTAAAATACCAAAATAGGAACAAAATGTAAAGAATAGTACAAGAATCAAAGAATAGTACAATAAAAAGCATTAAAACTAAATGCAGCCACACCCCAAAGCAATTAAGATTAATTTTGCATACAACTAGCCATCCAAACTGAAATATATACAGACATTCAAGGTTTAACTAATTCTAATCTCTCTTCATGCTGACATGCAATAATTTGATCCACAAGCAGTCCCTATTGCAGTCCAAGCCTGCAGTGAGGACTATCAAAGCCACATCAGCTGACTTTTTAAATCATGTAGTTTGTTGAAAGAACTCTTTGAGCTCAAACCACTGCTTTGCTCATGACTCAAGACCCACAGGCAGGAAGTTTTCCTAAAACTGCTAACTTGTTTAATTTTATTTTCTCAAATGTAGCTGCATTTAAGACATACTGTTGAGAATTCTGAAGTTCCCCTGAAAATAAGCAGAGAATGCTAGAATAGATCCTAGACAGGAGCTTTTCCAAGTTCCTTTATCTCTGCTTACTGTAACTCCATAGCCAGATGTGACTGACTCGAATATGGCCACAGCTGAAGCACTAGCTGAAGCTGGGCAAAGGCCCCCCAGGCCACAGGTACCACCTGGCAATCTAGGAGCAGCTGTGAATTCAGAAGGACCCCAGGCTGCAGACCTGTTCGTTCAGACGGAGTGCAACCCCATCTAGTGCAAGGCACCAATCTAATATCGGCGTTGTGATTTTCTGGATCAGGAGGACCTCTGTCTTGTCCAGGTTTAGTCTCCACTTATTAATTTTCCTCCAGGTCCCAACTGACTCCACACAGCACCAAGTCGTTTCATTGCTCACAATGCCTCAGTAAACCAAGGAGCTTCCCTGGCTCTATGGCATGGTAGAGGTCGCACAAGGGCGATCTGCTTTACAGCCCTGGCCATTTCCTCATTCTAGAGGTGGACCAAGGCAGCAGATGAGTCACCAGCTCTGGCAGCAGGAAAATCCTCCAAAGCCCTCCGCCTTGGACTGCCAGGTAGACCTGGCCTCCGCTAGTATACCTGGCCTTTGCCTGGCCTCCATTGCAATGCGTTCTGGGGCAACCTTGGGAGGGGGAGTTGTATGACCTGGAAGAGGCTTCCGGATCACAATTTCAGCCTGTTTACAGCAAGAACACGCAGCGGTTTCACTCTAAAAAGTAAAAAAACCCTGCTTTTTCTTTTTTCACAGTGTTTTTTAAAGTGGACTCCTTTACATGATCCTTGCTATCCGTGGGGGTGGTCTGGAACGGATCCCCTGCGGCTAGCGAGGGCCAACTGTGTTATACTGTTTTTCAACAAGAGTAGTTCACAAAGTGGTTTACATAGTAAAATAAATCAATATATGGTTCCCTGTCCCCAAAGGGCTCACAATCTTAATAATAATAATAATAATACATAAATACAAGAGAGACACCAGCAGAAGCCACAGGAAAAGATGCCATGTGGGGGTGAAATTATTTTTGTGTATTTCTTGCTAAGCATATCTATTGCCTCCAACAATGCCATAGTTCATGTTAAACCTTCAGTCTTGAAGCTTGAGCTACATGTTCTCCACAGGTCCTGGAATCCCTGTTGAGAGCTGCTCAGGCCTTTGCTGTAAACTTTAACAGTACACTCAGTAACAAGGTTCCCTGTCGGTACAACCAATGATGTGGGACACATGCAGGGAAATCAGTATCTAGTGGCACTGAGCCACACAGTGGGTGCTGTTTAATATAGCTAGAGGATGGAATATTCATCATGGGGAGTCTGATCCTTGTGATGAATGCAATGTATAGCCTGACCCTGAAAGTCAGCCACCTGGTACTTAGGATTACCAGTACAGTAAAAACTAGAGATGAAAGGCATCTGATCATGCATGCTTTGTTTTGTAAATGGGAAGCTCATCAGAGCAGATATAGGAAAATTAAAATGTAGTGCTAATGCAATGTCTTTATCCATCAGAGTTGAAACATTTTAAACAAACTGCAACAGAACTAATTTTGTCATTTCCTTAAAAAAAAAATCTAGGTTGAAGGAATGTCATGGGCTACCTCTTATCAATGGACAAAATTGTGACCCTTATGCTACAGTATCTGTTGTGGGCCCTTCAAGGTAATAATTTTAAAATGTATTTATTAAGAATATTTATATACTGTGTTTCTGCAAGAAGGTTCACATAATAGTTCACATAGTAAAAACTGCCCCACAATGGTTCACAAACTAAAGATGAAAAAGAAACTCCAACAAACGGCCACTAGGAAAGATGCTATGATGGGATGAATAGGAGTAGTTTTTCTCCTATTAATGTAGGAGGAGCACCACTTTAAAGTGCCTCTTCGTCTTTGTATTCAAGCTGTCAAAGTGTAACTTGTTCATTTACTCTATACCAGGTGTTCCCAACCTGTGGTATGTGTGCCCCCGTGCAACCTGTGGGTCCGCAAGATGCTGCCTGTTATCAGCTGCTGTAATCAGCAGCAGCTGAAAACTGGCAGCTGTAGCCTTTTTCTCCGGGTTGTGGCGTGGGCGGGAGGGCCCGCCCACCCGCGCTGCAACCCAGGAAAAAAAGGCTACAGCCCTGCAGAATCCCTGTAGCCTCCCTGGTAGCTCCTCCTACCTGTTCTCCTGGGCACCACTATCTTGGATCTCGCAAAATCTCATGAGATCCAAGATGGTGGCGCCCAAATCTCGTGAGGGAACTACTGCCTCATGTGCCCTCACGAGATTTGGGTGCTGCCATCTTGGATCTCATGAGATTTCATGAGATCCAAGATGGCGGTGCCCAGGAGAACAGGTTGGAGGAGCTACTGGGGAGGCTAAAGGGATCGACAGGGCTGTAGCCTTTTTTTCCCACGGGTTGTGGCGCAGGTGGGCAAGCCCTCCCGCTCGTGCTGCAACCCAGAAAAAAAGGCTGTAGCCTTTCACTCCTGGTTGCGGCGCAGGCAGGAGGACCTGCCCGCCTGCGCCGCAACCCGGAAAAATACATTTTAAGGACGGGTACGTGCTGCGTCAAGGAGAGTCATGCCGGCCACATGACCACGGAGGCGTCTTCGGACAACGCTGGCTCTTCGGCTTTTAAATGGGGATGAGCACCACACCCTAGCGTCGGACACGACTGGACTTAATTGTCAGGGGTCACCTTTACCTTTTACCTTGGGGGTATCTGAGGGGTATGGGGGGCCCAGCAAGTCTGGGGGTACGCGGGGCAACTAGACTCCTGCGTAGGGGTACACAGGCCTCCAAAGGTTGGGAACTCCTGCTCTATACATTATCTCTAAAAGTTTAAGTTGGTGAATTTAGTCGTCTATTTATCAACATCACTAACTTGTGTTTGTCGAAATTTAACAATGAAATCTAGTGTTAACTTAGCATGTTTGGGTTTAATTTATTTACTGACAAGCAATAATTTATTTGCTTATTATGTTAGGGCTACAAGCTGGTACTGAGTATACCTGCATAGGATTGTGCTGTACATTTGTAAGATGTTTGAAACAGGCTTCATTTTTTTGTGTGTGTCATACATTGAACTATCTGGACTAAGGAATGCTAGTCACTGCTGCCTTTTAAAATGTATGAAGTCAGCAGTAGAGGCATGGCAGGGGGCAAGAATTTGAAGAACATCAACAGATGAGGGAACACGCTTAGCATGTCCAGACAGATGGGTGAACTCTGATTATTGCATTTTGTGCTGATGATTCTGACTCATTTCAAATTTTAATACATACATTTCTTTTGTGGATGCTCTTAAATACTCTGATGCTAAAGTCACCTGGAAATCCTGTATAATCATCAGAGCATCTAACTTTTTTCTAGTACGCATCCCACACAAACGCATTATAAGCAGGTTTTAAGATCCCCACTGCACACTATTGTGTGTGGGCAAACTCAGTAGCATATGGGTATATCTAAAATTGCACTTTATATGCAGCTATTTGTTCTAAATCCTTAACACACGTTTACTTTAGTGGGGCTTCAAAAATTCAAGTGATCAGTAATGCATTCTGTTTACCAAATACCTTAATCTTTCATAAAATAGCTTCAAAAGATTGTGTAACTGCATGATTCATTCATGTCAATACAGTATTTTTATAATTGTGTGTTTTAAGTTCTGTATGGTAAAACTGTACCATATTGGAACAGGAATGACCAAAAGAAGACAAAGGTAAAGAAGAAAACAAGCAATCCACAATTTAATGAAACATTTTATTTTGAGGTAACTAATTTCCTATCAAAATAACTTGTTGGTATGTTGCTTGCCTATCTGTGCTATTTTAAGCTTCTCCTTTATCTACCTGAATACTAATTATGAAGCAAAAAACTTTATTCATCGGCGTCTGTGACACCTTAGAGTTTTGTGAACTTTAGCTGTGGGAGGGGAATGGAGACCCTTGTTGTACCAGTAACAACTGATAGGACCGTGGGCCCTTCGCATCTGTGGGGGTTCCATTCTTGGAACCCTTCAGATGCAAAAAAAAATGGATCAAGTCTGCGGTCGGAGGGGGGGGCGAGGGAGGCAACTCTGTTCCTTATTGACGTTGCGTGGGCTCACTGCCTGCTCCTTCCTGCTGCCTCCACATTGTAATAGTGTAAAATGCCTGTTAGAAGGGAAAATGCAACCAGAAGTAGTTTCCGGTCGCGTTTTTGTCTTTCAATAGGCATTTTACACTATTACAAAGCGGCACCGGAAGGAAGGAGCGGGCAGTGGGCCCACACAGCTCTTCAATAAGGTACAGTGGCGCCACCCCCAGTGGGGTCCCTCCCTCCTCTGATGGCTATCCATGGATAGTCAAATCTGCGGATGGCCAATCCGCGGATAAGGAGGGCCCACTGTATGTGTGTGTGTATATATATATATATATAGAGAGAGAGAGAGAGTTAAAAATAAAGCTAGTACTGGTTCTTGAGTAACATGGTGAATGACAGTGTTTACAGATATGGAGTGATTGAGGAAAGGAATGCTTACGAAGAAAAATTAGTAACTAGGTCTTGGTCATTTTGAACCTGCGTGTTGCATCTCAAGTGGATATATTGGGCAGATGAAGATGTGAGATTTCATGAAAGATTAGAAAGGTACAGCTGGGTGACCTAAGCTTATACAGGGGGTCCCTGTTACAAGTTTCCCTGCATTTAAGTACTTTTTAAGGAACTAGATATAAAAATTTCCTGCACTTGAGTCTTTTACAGCTGTAGCTCCGCTTGCATATTTTCTTATTCATCTGAGCTCTTAAAGGGACATCCCTTAGATTTTGCTCTTGATGGGTCTGTGTTCTTCTTTCTCCTCCCCCACACCCTCCAAGCTCTTCAAGGGACATTTATTTATCACAGTATTGTCAGTTTTGGCATTGTTGTAGTTAATTGGAATAAGAGAGAGAGTAATCCCCACCTGTTTCACTTCTCTCTCCCTTGGTATCCAGTTCTGCTGTGGCAGCAGTGCTGGACTCCCAAGGGAGAGAGGTAAGCCCTCCCCTTTCTCCTCTCGCATACTGAAGAGGATGGAGCTGGTCTGGACTCCATGGAGGCGGCAGCCTGGTGGAGGTGGTGGATGCGCGCAGGGTACTCAACATCTCCTCTAATTCGCTACCTGACATGAAGTTTTGGATATGCATCATGGATGGGCTGCCCCTGAGGGGTGTGTGCTTGTTTTTTATATGTTCAGAACTGCATGCCACTTCCTATAATCCCAATCCCTTCATTTATTCCATTTTTTGTTATGGGATACAGTTCCCCTCTTTAAGTTCAATAAAGGGCATGGATGTATGTATTGTCCTCATTAACCCCCATTTACATTATTTCTTAGGGAGGAAATGACTAATAAAGGGGACCTCCCTAAAATGCTATTGAAAGACATGGGCTCTGAAGAGGTCATCCAAGGAGACAGTGTGGAGAGAGAATAGCAGGAAGCAGAATCCTGAGGGAAGGCTGATGAGGAACTTCCCCATTGAAAACGCTAAATGAGCAGTCTGACACAATAGGTGTAGAAGTCATAAGGCAGAGAGGGCTTCAAGGAAGAGAGCATGGTCAATTGTATCAAGTATAGCAGAGCTGTCATGAAGGGCAAGGGTACTTTTGGGTTTACCAGTGCGAAGATCACCTGATATTAGCAAGGGCAGCTTTGGTGGTGGACAGAAGCCAGATCATAGGGGATCAAGAGTGGAGCTGAGAGGATAGTCAAAACATTGAGAGTGGAGAGCATCCTGCATGAGTTCAGAGGAAGGTGGAAGAAGCAAACTTCCGTCATTGGGTACTGGGTATTGAGTACAAAGGTAGACTATTACTGTTTTGTAAGGAAGATTAAATCCTGGCAGACAATTCTGAAACCATTTAAGTTGCATGCAACTCAGAAGGGTTTTAACTTTCTCTTATGAACTATTAGAATGAATGTATGTTGAGTTTTCTTCTCCTTCTTTTGTAATGGAACTTTGCTTGCTTTCAATTATGTTTTTTGCTTCCTAGTGCTTGGGTGTAACCCCTTTGTACTAAATGCCAGTTAGACGTTCATGCAAGTTGCCACTGTGGCTTCTTATGTATGTGGCTTGAAATACCTCCTGTGATATTCACTTCCAATGATTCGAGTTTGATTACTTCTACAATATAGCTTGGCTTGGCTTCCTCAGGATTGCTTTTGTTCATCAAATGCTTGCTGCTAGTGAAAAATATATTTAAAAGCTTGTGAAAACTGAAATGGATCACTTGCAAAATCTGATGTAGCAGTCAAAGTATTTGTTACAATCAAAATACTACTTTTGAAGTATTTTTGTTCTATAAATCATACGTGAGATGCAGCACTTTCTTCCTATGGCTACATGTGCACAACATTCTTTGTAATTGGTATGATCATCAGTTTGATGCATTTTCAGGGCAGAAAGCCAAAAATATTGTTGCTGTATATTTAGCATAGTAGCTTATGCTTGGATTTTCTAAATTAGGCTTTTATTGTGAAGTTCAGCCTTATGTCGAATAACTTCAAAGCCTGACTCCTGCATAATTGACAATATTTTAACTACCTCACAATATATTGCGTAGCTTTCAAAACACCCAGAAATACTTCTAACATTTTTTTTACCTGTTTGATCAACTGAGAAATGCGTGTCTCTGGAGATTTTTGGCTACCGTCCTTTTCTTTACACAAGTGGAGAGCCCTTGAAACTGGTGGCAGGGAAGAGGGATAAGCTGCATGAGGAAGGAAAAAGGAGGAAAATAATACTTCTCTGTTTCCTGCTTTCCCATCCACTCACAGATCCCTCCTGCCAACAGTTGCTATGTGCTGTCCACTTCCAAAGTGATACCGTGTTTCCCCCCAAATAAGACGGTCTTATATTAATTTTGGCTCAAAAAATTGCAACAGGTCTTATTTTCAGGGAGGTCTTACTTTCCCAACCTGTGGCACGACCCCTCCGATGCCCCCCTGACCCCCCCCAGGACTTATTTTGATCGATTAAAGCTTCATTCTTTCTCGAGGGTGCAAGGCTCTGCAAGGCCTGGAAGGCCTGCACTTGAGTCCACTATGGAGACGATGTGCTAGAGAGACTCTGCAAGGTTGCAGCCGCCTTGCTGGCCTCTCTAGCACGTCGTCTCTATGGTGGAGGACTCAAGTGCAGGCCTTCCAGGCCTTGCAGAGCCTTGCACCCTTGGGAAAGAATGAAGCTTAAATCGGTCAAAGTAAGCGCCAGGGGGTCGCGTCTGTCTGGCTGACGATCCTAGCTAGGTCTTATTTTCAGGGGAGGGCTTATATTTGAGTTCCAGCAAAAATCATGCAAAAAATGACGATAGGTCTTTCGGGAGAGGTCTTAGGGTATTAGGGGGAAGATTTGAACTTAAAGACATTGTGATAATAAATGCACTTTTTTCAGAATCTACTTTTCTTCCTCCTTCTCCCTACTCTCACCATTGCTTTGGAGGGAAATGAGATCTTTGCTTCCTTTCACCTTCAGAGCTGCCACTGGGAAGATTTATTTCACAATTAAGCCCCCCATCCTGGTCGTTCTAAATTTTAATGCCTGCATGCTACCCTCTGCTGTATTCGCTACTCCAGAGCTGGTGGGGGAGGGGAGACAGGAGTTAGTTTGACCACTTCAATATTTTCTTGCAAGGATAGGAAATCTTGACCTTGCATGTGGCTTGCACCCTCCCATGTAGGTTTCCAACACATCTGTATAGATACCCTAATTTGAAAAAAATGTACCGGTACACCCACCAAAGTACATAAGAACTTTGTACCAGATTTTGAACCAGATTTTAGGGGTGTTATCTCATGGTGTGTTGGGAATTCTTCAGGCTAAAATGTTGAGTGGATCGCCAAACAATTGAGATCAAGATGAGTGCCAGGAATTCTGATCCCACTGAAATATAGTAACTATGGCAACCCAAAATATTAGCCTATGCCTCCCTACTTGGCAAGAACTCCCTCAAGCCCCTTTGATTAGTCAGGGTTATGCCACCCTTCAGAATGCCATGCAAGGATGGAGTGATTGCTCTGTCCTCTGCAGTATAAGGTAAGTATGCTCAGGTATTGAGGCAAAAGGGCAGCCATCAAATTAACATTACTGATGCAGTTTGTGTCAGTGTTGCAGAAGCTGCCACATTTTGGTAGAAGGATGGCAGCTGTGGTGACTGTATAGCAAGGTCTAGAAGCTGGTCATCTTGGGTGTGGTGTTAATCCAAAATAGGATCTTAGGGCAGCTAATGTTTTTAAAACGCTATAAAGTATGAATTGGCATTCTTATACTTTTACCCCATTTCCCTGAAAATAAGACCTCCCCCAAATTATGACCTACCGTCATTTTTGCATGATTTTTGCTGGCACTCGTCAATATAAGTCCTCCCCGAAAGTAAGACTTGGCTAGGATCATCAGCCAGACGAACGCGACCCCCCCCCCCCGGCACTTACTTTGACCGATTAAAGCAGTGGTGGGGAACCTCCGGCCCACGGGCCATTTCCGGCCCCCATGGCGATCCGGTCCGGCCTGCGTGAGACCGGACCCAAGTCCATCAGGTCCGACCCGTGCGAGACCAGACCAGAGGCTCCCACTCACCTCGGGCCACTGCCACCAGCTCCGCATGTCACCTATTTCTGAAAACGGCATTCGTGTACATGCGCAGAACACCTCTAAGGCCAAGAGGGCAATCTCCTGGCTTCAGCCTGCGTTCTGTGCATGTACACATACGCCGCTTTCAGGAGGAGGAGGCGCCAAGGTGGCTCCATACATCACCACGGTGCCTCCTTCTTCTGAAAGCGGCGTACGTGTACATGCGTAGAACGCAGGTTGAAGCCAAGAGATTGCCCTCCTGGCAGCGTTCTGCGCATGTACACGAACGCTGCTTTCAGAAATTGGTGACGTGCGGAGCTGGTGGCAGCCCGGAGCCTGGAAGGTAAGGAGAGCGATGGGGGGGGCACGGGGTGCGCATGCAAAAGAGGTGGGGGTCTTGAAATTCGCGGGGGGTCAAATTTGCGGTGGGGGGGCAAAATTTTCCACATGGGAAAATGGCCCTCCACCACAAATAGGTTTTACACCCTTAGATTAAAGCTTCATTCTTTTCTGAGGGTACAAGGCTCTGCAAGGCCTGAGAGGCCTGCACTTGAGTCCTCCACCATGGAGACGATGTGCTAGAGCAGGGGTGGGGAACCTATTTGAGATGGAGGGCCGTGTGCCCCTCCATCGCAAATGGCTCCCCCGGTGCGCGCGCGTGCCGGGGGTGCACACACACACACCGCCCCCCGCTCTCCTTACCCCCCCTTCATGGTCTCCAATCCTCCCCTCCAACCTCCCCCCCATGGTCTCCTTACCTTTTCAGGCGGCGGCGGCGGCAATCGCCGGCCCGCGCTCACCTCGCGCGACTCCGTTTGAACCCGGCTGTTTCTGCGCATGCGCAGAAACAGACGAGTTCAAACGGAGTCGCGCGAGGTGAGCACGCCGCGCGCTCTCCCCTCGGCGCGACTTTGCTTTTGAATCCGGCTGCTAAACAGCCGGATTTGAAAGGAATCGCGCCGAGGGGA
This sequence comes from Plestiodon gilberti rubricaudatus, assembly GCA_026170595.1. Lineage (NCBI taxonomy): Eukaryota > Metazoa > Chordata > Lepidosauria > Squamata > Scincidae > Plestiodon > Plestiodon gilberti. The sequence continues at coordinate 29,763,071 of JANXHW010000003.1, read as the reverse complement.
GCGCGCGTGGGGCCGGCGGGGCTGCCGGAGCCTCCGGTCTGCTTGCGCGGGCCGGACCTGATTGATTCGGGTCCGGTCTCACGCGGGCCGGACCGTATCGCTCTGGGGGCCGGATCCGGCCTGCGGGCCGCCGGTTCCCCACCCCTGTGCTAGAGAGACTCTGCAAGGTTGCAGCCTCCTTGCTGGCCTCTCTAGCACATTGTCTCTATGGTGGAGGAAGGACTCAAGTGCAGGCCTTGCAGAGCCTTGCACTCTCGGGAAAGAATGATGCTTTAATCGGTCAAAGTAAGTGCCAGGGGGGATGCCGGGGGTGGGGTTGCGCCACAGGTTGAGAAAATAAGACCTCCCTGAAAATAAGACCTACTGTATTTTTTGGAGCCAAAATTAATATAAGACACTGTCTTATTTTCAGGGAAACACGGTATTTAAGCATGTGTACCTCACCTTTCAGCCAACAATGCTCTGAGTGGCTTTCATCTAATCAAACCATGGGAAATCTTGGCAAAAAAAATAAGATGGGGAGGGGGCGTGCGACAATAATATCCTTGCTTGCTGCTTTCATTGCCATCTTGATGGTGGGGGGGCACAGTCCAAGCTTGAAAATAATTTGGTGTTGTCTTTTTAATTTAAGGGGGGGGTTGCCTTGTACCTGACTGGTTAAAAACTTGGAATAAATGGGTATTGCAAAATGAAAAGCTAGTTCCTTTGCATTTTACTTACAGGTAACCAGGTCCAGTAGTTATACCAAAAAATCACAATTTCAGGTGGAAGAAGAAGATATTGAGAAACTGGAAGTCAGGTATATTTGTATTAATGGTTTTTTTTTATTTAGTTACCCAACGACTTCTGAAAACTGTCCAGATAAAGTATCTTCAACATTGGGTTGTGGCAGGAGAGGATTTGGTGCGGGAACCTCTTAGTCTAAAGTAAAAAATGTCCTTAGAACAACTGTATTGTAGTGAATGTGCTTGAAAAATCATTAAAATTGCTTTCAAATTTTGAACAGTTAAGTTAAAACTAATTTCCTGGCAACTTCTTGTTCTATATTGCAATTATAGCATATTCAAAGTTACTTGATGAAAATTAAATGCATTACTTTATATTTAATCAAGACTAAACGTAAATGGCCAGGGTTTTGTATGTTTCCTCTTTAATCTTGGAGGGAAAGGTACCAAGTGAACATAGGATCTACCTATTGGAACAGTACTTTCTCTTGATGGAAGGGGGATCAGAGAGAGAGAGAGTGCAGAAATAGGCTTCCTTCCACTAGAATCTAGAGAAGGAACTATCATTAGAATAGGCCCTCAGCCAAGGTGAGAAATAGTTTATTTCTAAGCCTGCCTTCAAATTAACTTTTATATGTAGGGTAGTTTAGAAATTAATATCATGATAGATGTATCAATTTAGGGAGGCTTAGGATCATCAATTATGCCACAACACATTTGGATTTTATTTTCTTCTTCTTAATATATGTGCGGTCTTAAAAGAAATGTCGGTGAGGTAAGATTCAAGGACCCAGAAACAGAATGCATGCCTTTGGAAATCTGTTATAGCTTTTTAGGTCTGGAGAACTTGAGCTGTTTTGATGTTGGGGGGGAAAAAACCAATGCATGTGTCTGAAGTTGTTGCAGTTAAGCCAGAATGAGCAATAAAATAGAACTGTTAGAAGTAAATATGAAGTGTAAATGCTTGAGAACAAATGATGTCACTGTATTTCCTTTGAGTACATCGATACCAGTGTTGCTCTTACCTTACTGATAGCCTCACTTTTAACCATTATGCTAACTTGTTCCTCTGGTTGCTTTTATACTGTAAATATGTTTCCTCTTGATTTAATGGAAATACTGGGTGTGAGATTCTAACCGTGTTGTGTATGTGCGTGCGCGCGCGCGCGCATGCTGAGTTGGTGTGGTGCTCTATGCAATGACATTAAATTGGATGACTCCTTTAAAATAGTAAAGTTGGTTATGACAGTTAGAAAAGCGGTAAACTATTATCTTCCAGAATTGATTTATGGAACAATGGTAACTTGGTGCAGGACCTCTTCCTGGGAGAAATTAAGATTCCTGTCAAGGTATTAGGAAGTGATTCCTTTCAAGCATGGTAAGAAACTGAGCATATGGAAACAATTGCTTTGGTGGGTTAATGTTCACATCTATTTAAAATGTCACCAAGTTTGATCTTAATTGCCTACTGTTTAACAATTTTTTGAGAGATCAAAAGAGCAAAAAGTGCCAAAATCCCAGTGTGATTTATAGTAAAGGTAGACTGACTCAAGTCTTGTGTGGTCTACATTTTTTAAATAGGATCTCTATGGTCCAACTTGTGTTAACATTTGAAAAGGAAGGGTACATACTCTGTCTCTGACAAACGTTGGCATAACTATTTGCATTAAGTGATCCTGGGTGTTAATTTGCTTTGGTACACAAAAAAGGCATCTAGAAATCTACCTTATCCAGCGTTCTCTGTAAGAATTTCAGAACTAGAAGGCACTGTGTGGTTCAAGAAATTGGCTAACGGGACTTTGACCTAATACAGTATAGTGGCTATGAATTGGAACCTCCTCAGTATGAATTTTGCCTCTGCTTTGAATTCACTGGCTCTAGGCAACCCTTTCAACCTCTGCTTCCCAACTGCAATATGGGGATAATATTACTTACCTTTATAGGGTCGATTGCAAGGATTACTTCAACAGAATACCTGTGAAATGTTTCTTGCATGTTCAAAGTGCTAGATAGATGCTGCTGGAGATCTACCTTTTGTCCTCCCTTATGGCCCAAATATGTCAATTATGCATAAATGTCTCAATCTAAACATGGTGATGTTTAAGGAATAATCCATGTGATCAAATGTGTGCATGTATGTATTAAAAATCCTTTAAATTTCTATCAAACCAATGAGCATTAACCATGAAAAGCAAAGCTATTTCTTCAAGATGCCACCTTAAACCAGGGGTCAGCAACCTAGCGTCCATGGGCTGCATGGGACTCTGCCAGCCTGGGTGGGCAGCTCTGCCATTCCCTGTCTGGTGCACAGCAAACTGGACAGGAGGCTTTGCCTTCCAAGCTGAGCTCCGTGTGGACTGCTTCTGGGTGCTCAGCAACCCAGAAGTTCAGCGGTGACGTGATAATTCACCTTTAAATTCACCGCTTTGTTCACCTTTAAACAAAAAAAAGGTTGCTGGACCCTACCTTAAATGGTAGATTGTGCACAAAACTGCAGCACCATACTCTGTCACTCAATGTCTTAAGCCTTGTGTTACTATCTGTTCTTAGGTACCTTCTACAGCCACGAGATAATGGAAATAAATCCTCTAAAAGTGATGATCTTGGATCACTTAGACTGAATATATATTATGCTGAAGACTACGTACTTCCATCAGAGTACTATGCTTCCCTCAGGAACTTGCTACTAAAGTCGCCATTAGCGGAGGTACTCTGATTGCTTTTGGCACTCTTAACAGTTGGAGGCAGTGAATGCAGATACACTACTTCCCATGCCACATTTGCTTGACAGTGTCACATGTCTACCTTGCAGTCAATGCTCCCTGTAATTCCCTCTGCTGTGCGGAGCCCTTTCATAGCTTCCCGAATTACTGACTTCCAGATAGCTGAGCTCTGAGCTGTGGTTAGGGGGAACTCTGAGCATGTAGCTTAGGGGGAACGGTGCTTGCAGTGCTTTAAAGAGCTCTCAAACTGTATTCAAATCAGCAACTGTAGTCACAATCCAAATAACACAATGAATAACACTGTATTCCTGCTGGAGCGTTTAACTGTTCTTGAAAAATAGTTCCCTGGCAGAGGAAGAGGGCAATCTGAACAATATGGGATGTCCCTTGCGCCCGCACGAGGTAGAAAAAAAGGCGGCCGATCTGAAAAAGCACTTGCGTGGTGGCAGCAGTGGTTAAAAGCTGCCAGCAGGAAAGGAGAAATGCTGTGAGGGTTGCAAAGTTGCTTCACGAAAAGTAAGAATGAGGTCGGTGGGTCGTGAGGAAACTTCAGATCGACCGCCTTTTTTTTTCCCTCCAAACTGGAAGAATGAACGTTGAAGAGACTCATGGGATTGTAGCCTTTGTGAGGGCTACTTCAATGGAAGGCGTCCTCAACTCCCATAAACCCCTTCACTCTTCAATCCTCTATGGTTTGGAGAGGGAAAAAAGCCCCCGCACAGCAGTTTAAACTTACTTAAACAAACCTTGAGTTTAAACCTCATCCTGCTGAGCTTGGTCGCCACTGGTGAAGCGCTCTTTTGGCTGCATAAAGGAGCACTGAAATGGCAGCAGCAGCCTCGTCCTGCCTGGAAAAAAGATTGGCAAAAAGAATGGTTTAAAGAAAGCACAAGTCTGCTGGTGCCGCTGCTGGGCAAGCACTCCTTCAGGGCTCTCAGAGCCCATCTAGCACTTCGTCTCGCTCTGCATTTGTTGAAGGAAGACACTAAGTTGCTTCACAAAAAGTAAGGGGGTCGCATGCGGGGGGCCTCAAAAAACATTCGCCCCACCCACGGTTTTCATGTATCTGCGGAGGAGGCCTGGAACATACCCCCACAGATACAACCCCTCCCCGTATTTTCATGTAAAACATGAAACTGTGTGTAAAACAGAGTTTGTAATCTACGTCACTCCCAACTCTTCCATGCAAAAGAGAAACAATGGCATATGCTTGATGTCCCCTGTGAACACAGTATTTGTATAAGACCTTCACAACAGTTCAGGCTTTTTGACAGCATGATTGTGTCTTAGAAGAAAGGTTTCTTTCTGGGGGTAAAAGCCATTAAATTTACTTATTGCAGATGGGTCACCAAATGCATTGCCTTAGTTTGCTGCACCTGGCCTAGATGTCTTTAAAAGGGGATTGGACAGATTTATGAAGGAAAAGTCTATCACATGTTACAAACTGTGATGACTGTATGCAACCTCTGGGTTTTAAAAATATAGTCAATTCTCACCATTCGCAACTTGAGAATACGATATCCGTGAGCTGCAGAAGTGGGACCACCTCGCACCATTCATGAGATGTCTCACTTTCTGCGATCCTTGCTAAGGAAGCCTGCAGGGACCTTACTTAGGCAGCAGAGATTGTCAAAATGGCACTCGCAGTCAGTGCGGAGTGCTTTGAAATGGTCAGGGAAAGTGTCTGAGGCTTCCCCAGGCCATTTGAAAGGGTCCCGTACTGATCACAGGCGCCATTTTGAATGTCCCTGCAGCATGAACCCTGAATTCTTTAGGGATATTCAAAATGATGCATGGGATCAGCATGGGACCCTCTGGAGGCAGCAGGTAAGGCACCCCCTAACCCCCTGCACGGAACCCCTTTGATCCTACAGGATCAGTGGTCCTGTATCTGTGAATTTGCAACCCGTGGGATTTTCTAGGAAAATAACCCCCGCAGGTAGCATGAATTGACTGTAGCTCATCTCTGAATGCCAGATGTAAGGGAGTGGCAACAGGATACAGGTATCATGTTACCTTGAGTGCTTCCTGAGGCATCTGGTGGGCCACTGTGCTATACAAGAAGCTGGACTAGATGGGCCCTTGGCCTGATAGGGTTCATCATACATTCTTAATGACAGCCCCAAGGCACTGGCTGCATGGTGGAGTTCCAGTCAGAAGCTTCTTAAGTAAGGAAAACACTTTCTTTTTGTATTGAAAACAAAAAAATGAAAATGGGAATGAAAGAAAACAAACAAGCTTGGAGGGTTATTCTCTCTGGATAGGGTGTCAAAGTTGTTCATCCTACCTTCGTTGGAAGGGAGTTAACCCTTCATTGCCTGCTCTCCTATTTGCTAAACAGAAGGGAACCTTGCAGTATGTTCAGTGTCCCTTTCTGACATTGCCCGATAACTCTAACACAGAATGTTAACATCTTTGGTGAATTTGGGATGTGATGCTTGAGCAAGAACAGCTAACAACTAACAAATGTGCTGAGTTCTACTTAAGTTATAGATCTGTGTCCTACTGATACCTTTTGTCATATTTTCTCCTTTTTATAGCCAATATCTGCTTCTACTGCTTACATTTTGGCAGAAGTTTGTCGAGATAAATATGATGCTGTTTTGCCTCTTGTAAGATTATTGCTACATCATCATAAATTAGTACAGTTTATCACTGCAGTGGCAGAACTGGAATTGAAGGATACCCAGTAAGTGCTTGATTTTCATCTTTATCTCTTGCTTCAGTCACTTTGTGGATGCAAATGTATATTGTTGTGAAGCCATCCAAGAGTGTAGGCTAGTGCATAAATCACTGATATTCATTGTGGGAAGGAAGCCACTTGATGACTTAACGGCCCAATCCTGTCTAGGACTGCTGCGCCAGATCCTATCCAGGATCAGGCCAGAGCAGACAGAGTCCTCCTCAGGGTAAAGGGATGAAAGGCTGGCAAAATAGTTGGTGCAAATCCAGGAAGCCCATGTAAGGCTCAACAGGCCCGGGAAGGGAATCGGATTCCTCCCCCTTCTCGGGCCTGGCCACCCAATCCCCCCCCATCCGTTCCGCCCTCCCTATGCCACCCGGCGCAGTCCTTACCTGCATCTGGCGGTGGTGGCTTGGGTCCGGGTCAGAGCGAGCGGCACCGGCACCACTTACTCTCTGGTTGTCAAAACGTGCCTTAGGGCATGTTTGCAAACCCAGCACCGATTGAACGATAGTTCCGCCCGTCCTGTCTTAGACAGGATTGTGCTGTGAGTTTTTGTTCTATGTCTTTAAAATCTGCAAACTATGGGGGAGGGCGGAGTCTACTTTCTAAATGTCTGTGCAGAAGTTTCTAGCAATCTTTTGTGGCTATGGCTTGTATTCCTCTTGTTTTTGAATTATTTCACACTTGTATTGCAGAGAAGCGAATACAATCTTCAGAGGAAACTCTTTAGCTACCCGATGCTTAGATGAGATGATGAAAATAGTGGGAAAACACTACCTGAAAGTTACCTTAAAACCAATTCTTGATGAGGTATGGTAACATTATGCACAACTACCTTTGGAGTATATTGGGAACACTAGAAAAAAAATCCAGGTGCCTTCAAATTCATGCTTGTACTCAAGAATCTGAAACTGTGTTCAGCTTTGTACCAGGTTTAAAATGCTTATCTTGATTAGAGTTTGGAAATGCTTATCTTGATTAGAGTTTGGAAATGTTTATCTAGCTCTGATCTCCCCATCTTTTATGCACTGTATGAGAATGTGCCAATTTCTTTCCAGAATTTTAGTATGTATGGTGTCATTCATGCATTTTATTTCCAGACTATATATTGAATGGACAGTGTCAAAACCTGAGTGTCCTGCCTGAGTTTTCATATTATACAGCATTTTGACAATCACTGATTTTTGCTCCCAGGAGCTTCTTTCAATTTGTGTTCCCAGCACATTTTTCTCCTCTTCATTCAGACTGTCTGACCTCTTCCTTTTCTTCCTACATCTTTCTTGCACCCCAAACTTTTCTTAAAATTAGTCTAAAGAAATAAGCGTTCATCCTGGTCTGTTAAGGACTTTGTAGACACGTTGTTCAGGATGGTCTGTTGAGGATTTTGTAGACACTGTACCTTTAGCTATATTACCTAGTTACTCAGTGCAGGACTACTTACGTACCAGATAGTGCTTAGTGAGAGTGACTATAAGAACTCTGCACTTTTTAAGGGCTACTTCATATTTTACACCAGCCTAGTGATTGCTATACACACAAAACATCTGCATGGGAGAGACTCCTAGTGGCTCTAAGGCGCAAAAGGGACTTGCCAGATGGCTCGTACAAACACTTCTTGGCAATGCCCAGTAAAGTGTATTATAAGGCATGGTCATTTTCCATGTGGTGGTGATCTGCAAAAGCTTCTTGCATACCTTAGCAAAACACACTGCAGCTATAGGGATGAAGTAGTCTAAGACCACAATTCTATGCAAACTTTCCTGGGAGTAAGTCCTATTAAATACAATAGAACTTACTTCCAAGTAGACCTGCTGCAATAGAACTTACTTCCAAGTAGACCTGCCAGGATTTCACTGTAAAATAACTCCCCCTGTAAAATAACTTCCCACTACTGCTGGGAAGTGGTCTTGTCAGCATCCTCCATGTGTATATGCCTGTACCTCACTGATAATTATTGTAAGTCAATGACTGGGAGAAAGGGGCTTCTGCGGGAATTTAAACTATAAACAAAAAGTTAACCACTATCTGTTGTTGTTGTTGTTGTTGTTGTTGTTGTTTAATGTTTTTAAGGCTTTTATTTAATAGATATTTTATATGTGAATTGTGTAAATACTTAATATTTAGACTTACTAAATATTCAGTGAGTCTTACTTCCTGAACTCCAGTTCACAGTACCCCAAGAAAAAACCATTTATCCACAGATGTAATGTTTAACTAAATAGATTTCTGTTATGAGTGAACCTTCCTGCGTATTTAATGATCTGTTGTATTTATTTGGAATACCTATATTGCCCTTTTAAACAAAAGTTCTCGGAGCAATTGCTATGGCAAAAGACTGAGACATTTTCCTGTTGCAAAGGGGCTTACAATCTAAAAAGAGACACAAGAGAGACAACAGAGAGGAGGGAAGTGGATGTTACCTGGGGAAGAATACAGGGTGAGTCATAATGGTCTCCAGGATTTCAGTGAGCCATAACACTGTAATGGTAAGAGATAGGGAAACACAGCGCATGGTAATATAGTCTCCAAGTTTTGTATGAGCGCAGTAGCATGTCCTTGGCCAGTAGAGGGCGTTCTCATCAGGATTACGCATTACCATGGCTATCACTCAGGTAGACCAGGCAATGCTGGTGTAAGTGTGGGCCGAATTGGATTACAGGATAGACGTTTGTTGTGTCACAAAGGGCAGACACATCCAGCATTTGTAGGGTCTGCAAAAAAACTTGGAACATTTCTCTTTCCAATACCATTAACTATGCTACCCTATCCCTTTTCATTACGATGTACAGTTGCAAGAAAAAGTGTGAACCCCTTGGGATTACGTGGAGTTTTGCATGAATCGGTCATAAAACGTGCTCTGAACTTCATCTAAGTCACAACAATAGAAAAACACAGTCTGCGTAAAATAATACTACACAAACATTAGATGTTCCCATGGTTTAATTGAACATAACGTGTAAACATTCACAGTGCAGGGAGGAAAAAGTATGTGAGCCCCTAGCCTAATGACATCTCCAAGAGCTAATTAGAGTCAGGAGTGAGCCAACCTTGACTCCAATCAGTGTGATGATATTGGATGTGTTGCTGACAGCTGTCCTGCCCTTTAAAAACACACACCTGTTTTGGGTTTACTGGGTTCAAGAAGCACTGTCTGATGTGAACCATGCCTCGCAGAAAAGAGCTCTCAGAAGACCTATGATCAAGAATTGTTGACTTGCATGAAGCTGGAAAGGGTTACAAAAGTATCTCCAAAAGCCTTGATGTTCATGTGTCCACGGTAAGACAGACTGTCTACAAATGGAGAAAGTTTAGCACTGTTGCTACTCTCCCTAGGCGTGGTTGTTCTGTAAAAATGACTGCAAGAGCACAGCGCAGAATGCTTCATGAGGTAAAGAAGAATCCTAGAGTGTCGGCTAAAGACCTACAGAAATCTCTGGCACATGCTTACATTTTTGTTGACACATCTACAATAAGGAAAACATTAAACAAGAATAGAGTACATGGAAGGACACCACGGAGGAAGCCATTGCTGTCCAAAAAAAATATTGCAGCACGTTTGAAGTTTGCAAAAGAGCACCTGGATGTTCCACAGCACTACTGGCAAAATATACTATGGACAGATGAAACCAAAATTGAGTTGTTTGGGAAGAACACACAACACTATGTGTGGAGAAAAAAAGGCACAGCACACCAACATCAAAACCTCATCCCCACTGTAAAACATGGCGGAGGGAGCATCATGGTTTGGGGCTGCCTCAGGGCCTGGACGGATTGTTGTCATTGATGGGAAAATGAATTCCAGAGTTTATCAAGACATTTTGCAGGAAAATGTACGACCATCTGTCCACCAACTGAAGCTCTGCAGAGGATGGGTGATGCAACAGGACAATGACCCAAAGCATACAAGTAATTCAACAAAAAAATGGCTTCAACAGCACAGAATACGCCTTCTGGAGTAGCCCAGTCAGAGTCCTGACCTCAACCCGATTGAAATGCTGTGGCATGACCTTAAGAGAGCGATTCACACCAGACATCCCAAGAATATTGCTACACTGAAACATTTCTGTGAAGAGGAGTGGTCCAAAAGTACTCCAGATCGTTGTGCAGGTCTGATCTGCAACTACAGGAAACGTTTGGTTGAGGTTATTGCTGCCAAAGGAGGGTCAACCAGTTATTAAGTCCAAAGGTTCACATACTTTTTCCTCCCTGCACTGTGAATGTTTACATGTTATGTTCAATTAAACCATGGCAACATCTAATGTTTGTGTAGTATTATTTTACGCAGACTGTGTTTTTCTATTGTTGTGACTTAGATGAAGTTCAGAGCACATTTTATGACCAATTCATGCAAAACTCCATGTAATCCCAAGGGGTTCACATACTTTTTCTTGCAACTGTAGTTGTGCACTAAGATCCCAAAGACAATTACGACTCTCCCTGTGTCCAGTTTTATTTCGAGTTCACAAACTTAACGTTGGGTTACAGTATAATATGAAGACTCTGGATAGTTACAAGAGAGGGGTAAGGGGAGAACACGCTGTTCTTTCTAGACTGTATTGAAAGACAAAAAGAGCAGAAGAAATTGAGTGAACTTCCTTATTGTGAAGATGGATGGTTTGAATTAAGATACCCAAATTCTGTTTTCCTTGCTTCTGTGTGTTGGGTGGTTGTTGTTCCCTGGCAGCGGAAGGGTGCATTCCTAAGTATATGGGAATGCCTCGCGTCCGCTCGAGGTAGAGTTGACTGTTGTAAACGCCTTCTCCTCCGAGAGGCTGACCAGTGAGGGATGTCTTTACTAACACTTCCGGGGGGGGGGGGGAGAGGGAGAGGACTGACTGACTGGACCCACCTAGCTTTATGGGACTTTTTTAAAAAAGTGTGAACACCAGAAACTTTTATCTGCAGGTGACCTGGTGCCAAATGGTCCCCTCCTTCTTCAAAACAAAATTTAGCAACTGGCCTGAGAACAGCAGGTGTGTGTGTGTGTGTGTGTGTGTGTGTGTGTGTGTCTGCCCCTTTTCTCACCCTTGGCACAATTAGGAGAAAATGGAACTGAATCCTTTTTTTTTTAAAGTGACTAAAACTTGCCTCTTATTTCAGATATGTGAGAATCCTAAACCTTGTGAAATTGATCCCCTGAAACTAAAAGAAGCTGATAATGTAGAAACACACAAGGTACACTACAGTGATTTTTGTTCAGTTTTTTACTTGAGAACCTGTATCATAGCTTTGTATAGCCAGTTCCTTGGAGTGATGACTGTTGCTGATGTGTTAATTTAATTTAGTTTAATTTTAGCAGCAATGAAAATTATTGAGAATCTGAACACACTACTTCCCCGTACAGTGTTACCTTGCAGGATACTAAATTGCTCTGCTTTTAAGCTTCATTACGTAGCACACAGTATAAAAGTTTTAGAAGTTGTGTAATATTGATAGTTGGTATAGCATAGTACCTAGGAGACTGAACTGCAAACCATAGCTTCTCTGGTTTGAATCTCGCCTCTGTCATGAATTCACTATGTTGCCTTAGGCAAGCTGCTCCCTCTTAGACTTGGTTCCTCAGTTGCAATATGGGGCTAATACATTATAACCTTACGGCAATGCTCCCCAAACGTACTGCCATTGCAGTGCCCTTACTGCCACAGATGTGGAGCTTGGCACCCAGAAGCGATGGCAATGTCATGATGCTGTAATCATGTCACCACCATCCCATCCGAGTTCAGGACTACGATGCAACCCTGCAAATGGTGGTAAGAGGGTCAGGGTGGGCAGACTTTCAGACAATGAAAACAACGTGCTTGGCGCTCTGGCTGCCAAACCAAGTTTCTGCTCTGCAGTCTTCATGGTTGCTTCGTGTTCCCACTGCTAAACGCCAAGTGTCCCATGATGCCCCAAGGAGCCGTGACACACAGTTTGGGAAGCACTGCCTTACGGGGTTGTTGTAATAATAAACTACATAAGGCACTTTGCACACTCAAGGTACTATATAATTACTAAATATTATTTAGTATTAGATGTGGATTTAGTATTTCTGTGATCAAATCTTGGGCTGGTGACCTTGGGAGTAGCTACTACTTGGTCTCAGCACAGTCAGAAGTAAGGCTCACTATGTTCAGTGGGAATTACTGCCAGGTAAGTGTGTATAGGATTGCATCCTCAGTGACCTCTGATCAAAATAAAAATTGTAGACTTAATTGTATTGTAAAAGTGCTGTGGCAATGATTAATTGCCGTATTATCTGTCAGTGATGTATGAGCTTTTTTCTGTTACCCGATACCACTGACCTTTATGAAATTTGTGTGGTTGAATAGGGACTTGATATGTTTCTGTATTCTGTATCTATGTATACACATATGTATGTATATGGGCCGTGATGGCTTAGTGGCTAAGACATTGAACTGCAGACCGAAAGGTCGGTAGGACAATAATTGGAGACCAGAGTGCCACGTGACGGAGTGAGCTCCCGCCTCCTGTCCCAGCTCCTGCCAACCTTACAGTTCGAAAGCAAGAATTGCAAGTAGATAAATAAGTACCGCTGCAGCAGGAAGGTAACAGCATTCCATTAGTCATGCTGGCTACATGACCACGGAAGCGTCTTTGGACAGCGCTGGCTTTTTGGCCTTGGACACGGAGATGAGCACCGCAACCTAGAGTCGGACATGACTGGCTTTCGAGCAGGGGATACCTTTACCTATATACATATGCCAGTAAATCTCCTATTTTATTTCAAAGTATCTTAGGGATGTCTTTCTACAAAACTGTCAGTGTCTAATTTGCCATTGTTTCTCAGAGCTGATAGTATGGAGACCATGCATGCAATTTTTTAATGAGAATTTCTTCTTTGGAAGAAAACTCGCACGCGCATTTTAATAAGGGCATTGTTTTCTGAAATTTTGTTCTCCCAGGAAAATCTCCGCTACTATGTTGACAAAGTATTCAGTACAGTTGTACAATCAAGTATAAGTTGCCCTACGTTGATGTGTGATGTGTTCTGTTCCCTGAGATGTTTGGCTGCTGAAAGGTTTCCTAGTAAGTGTCTTTTTTTTTTCTTTTGGTTAGAAATGGACAAAATCTCTCTGTGAAAATATCACCAAAATTGGGTCTGGTAGCATCCGTATAAAAATTGAAATTGCTGAATCAATGACTTGTGTGCTGCACCTTTATTGAATGGAATTCTTTGTAATTATTATAATCACAGTCTGCCTTATGTAGTCTGTATACAAAGCACATGTGTTCATCAATGAATACTACTTGGCCTCAGCAAAAGCTCTACATTTGTTACTTCAAAAGAACCAAGAGGCAAAATCAGAGATGCACAACAAATTATCGAACAGAAAATAAGCAAAGATAATGCTTTAAGTGGTTGTATTATGTAAAATTTTGAAGTGCAGCTATGTTCTGGTATTGTTTATCGTTATTGCCTTTATATGTAGTTTTGGGACTAGCAATAGCTACATAATAGGTAGCTATTATGCATAAAATATAGCTTCTGCATATACAATACATCTCAAATATTCTACCAGTGCTCTCTTGGCAGAAGAGAGTAAATATCTGAACTCACTCTCTCTCAAACAGAATTTTTAATGTGATTACTATGTGCTAAAAATATACATCGTACTGAATTGTGCATCATGACAGATGACAAAGCATATGGCATCATCACATCTTCATTTCATGCTACTTGCTAGTTACGGTACCTATTATGCAGAATAATAGTAGTCCTTTTCCTACTGATGTTGTCGTGCTAAGGTTTTTCACTGTCTTCATTTCCTAAGTTGTACATCTTACATTTCATCATTTTTCTCTGCAGATGACCCTCATGTACAGTATTCTGCAGTGAGCAGCTTTGTGTTTCTCCGTTTCTTTGCTGTAGCTGTAGTATCGCCCCATACTTTCCATTTACGACCTCACCATCCAGTAAGTTTTGATGACATTCTGTTCAAACTCTGTAAGTCAGTTTAGTTGGGACAATGTGTATAGGAATAAACGTAGTGGTTGTAATGTGAATGGAGAGATGAATTGGTAGCTTGTAGGCCTCATGAAATGGGGGGCAAGTACGGTGGAATCGGCTCTACCAGTTCACTAAATGTTGAATTTTTCTGGCCATTTTCATGTCTGAAAGCTCTTGCCATTAGTTCTGCCACATGGCTGAAAAAAATGAAATTGCTAGATTGCTTACACTCTTAACTACTTAATGCTGTATTTGGATGTAGTTTGTATTTTAACATTTTAAAAATAGTGACCATAAGCCGGAGAGAAGTTATACTAAAGAAGTAGGTTAAACCGCTGAACCATGAGCTGTCGGTCGACGGGGTGAGCTCTCGTTGCTTGGCCAGCTCCTGCCAACCTAGCAGTTCCAAAGCATGTTCATGCGAGTAGATAAATAGGTACCGCTTGCGGGAAGGTAAACAGCGCTCCGTGTTCCAGCCGCATGCTACGCGCTGCGGCAAGGATAGTCATGCCGGCCACATGACTACGGAGGCGTCTTCGGACAACGCTGGCTCTTCAGCTTTGAAATGGGGATGAGCACCACACCCTAGAGTCGGACATGACTGGACTTAATTGTCAGGGGTCACCTTTACCTTTAAAGAAGAAAGTAGAAAGCTATTTGGGTAAATAAGGTAAAGGTATCCCTTGACAATTAAGTCCAGTCGTGTCCGACTCTAGGGAGCGGTGCTCATCTCCGTTTCAAAGCCGAAGACGTTTCCATGGTCATGTGGCCGGCATGACTCAACACCGAGGCGCATGGAACACTGTTACCATCCCGCTGACGCGGTACCTATTAATCTACTTGCAATTTCTTGCTTTCGAACTCCTAGGTTGGCAGGAGCCGTCGCACGGAATCGAACTGCCGACCTTTTGATCGACAGCTCATGGTTCAGTGGTTTAACCCACTGCGCCACCCGCTGGTTCATTTTGGGTAAATATCTGTCAACTATTTGGGTCAGATAGCATGACAGAGAATGTACTGGAGAATTTCAAATGGGACAATTGTAACATCATGTCAGGTGCAACAGTCTAAAGTCTCACATCTTTTCTACACATGCTGTCTATGTACGAAAAGGGCAACATGAAGTGACCCTGAGGGCTTATGTGGACTATTCTTGCCAAAATTGCAAGGAAGATTCTACTTGCAAAAATGGACAAGACAAGCATCTGTGTTGCAATCTCAAAAGGGAAATCCTTCGGAATTATAGTGTTATTTTGTCATGATTTCTGCAACCTACTTGTACAGTACTAGGATACACGGCACTACCCCATTTGTGCTGGGGTCTAACATGTAGACTATTTTGGCAAATATAATGGGTATGTTCTTTTTAGCAATGAACTATTAACCTTTAATTTAAAGGGTATTAAATAGTACTTACTGCTGTTTTCGTAATTTCTAGCCTAATTGTTGTGTGCTTGGGGGGTGGGGGTGTAAGCAGCGTTTTTGTAGTACTGTTTACCCACATTTACCCAGCAAATGTATGTACTGTACTGATCAGGTGATTTTCACCAATCCCCTCTACTATAGGTCCTCCCTATTTGCTCTAGGTTCTCAGGCCTCTGGTTTGGTTTCTGCATCAGGTTAGCAAGGGGAGTGGGGTGTCTTGAAGTGGCAGTACAGATTCCCTAGGTAGCTGTTTGGTTTGTTTAGGCACTAGTCTTTTTCCAGCAAGGCAGCAGTTGGCAGTAACCAACTCTTGTAATAAAAACATCCTTAATAGTCTAAATTCAGAAAAGGGACGTGAAGAGAAGTTTTCAGACCTAATCCAATATATTATTCTGCCGTAAAATTAATATGTGGAAATGTATGTAAAGTGGAGCAAAATGGAACTCATTTCTCTGATTCCAGTATTCTGTGAAAGTAAATAACCCTTGAACATATTACAGTCGGACCTTTTTTATCCACGGTTTTTTATCCACGGATTTGACTCAACATGAATTGCAAAACTCTGGAAGAGGGAGTACATTACCTCTCTTTTTTCAGCGTTGTCAGGGGCCTGCCAGCCACTTCCAGCCTCCTGCACGTGTCCAAACTGCTGAAAAATGCAGCCAGGAGTCTCTGGAACCATGTACAGGTTGCTTCCAGTAGTGGCTTTTGTTGTTTCAGTCAGTTTAACCAAATTCAGGAGAAGGGAAGTAGTGAAGATGCTGGAAAAAAGGTAATGTGGCACCGCTCCCGACCCTCCCACCCCGGATTTCATATAGCACTGATTTTCATATCCATTGTGGATCCAGGAACAGAACCCCAGCAGATAAAAAGGTCTGACTGTATAAGACCAGCTCAAACGTTTAATGTTTTTAAACGGCCTAACTAGTTTTGCAGCAGTAAAATGCACATTTTTGGCTTTTTTGTGTGTGTAGGATTACAGTGGGACCTCATTGTTCACGGTTTCTGCTTCTGCGGATCCCAGTAGCTGCAGCTGCAGCTGCGAATAACAGGGTGCTGGAGTCCAATGGCCTTTCCAGATCGGTGCCAACATGGAATGGGTATAGGTCTCTGCAGTGGGTAAATGGGCCATTGGGTGCTGGACTCCAGCATGGACGGATTCTCGCTATCAGTGGAGGGGGGGGGTCTAGAACAGATCCCCTGCGGATAGCATCTGTATATCAAATGTGAAAATGATAACCCACTGTATATCAAATGTAAAAGTGCATTGTCTGTTGCTAGAATTGGAATATATAATACAAGGTCATTTCATTTAGGTTATTTTTGAGAAGTGCAGCTGTAGTCTGTATATCACTGTCTTATGCTGCCTTTGAAATTTATTTGAAAGCCCCATTTAAACCGCACTGTCAGGTGGAGGTTGTGCAGCAGAGCGCTTGATGGATGGATATTCTTCCTTTGATGCTATTTAGGAAATGTTTGTTTCCCATGTTTTTCAGTCCAGTTGAACTTTGTCATTTCCTGCTTTTTTAAAAAAAGGAGTTTAACAACTTTACCTATTTGCTTAAATATTTCTTCTAGGATGCACAGACGGCTAGAACGTTAACACTTATATCAAAAGCCATCCAGACACTGGGGTGTTGGGGAAGTTTGTCCAAAAGCAAGTTAGTAAGTGCAGTTTCTTGTTTGTATTTGCTTGTGGCAGAACATTTTCTCTCCATTAGCAGCCATTCCATCTTGTAGCATCAGAGGAATTGATGGTATAGCAAGGCCAGTTCCATTAACCTGACTCGGACCAGCTGGTATTTGGCTTTTCCTTGCACAGAATCATCTCCCTCCAGTGGTCATTCCATTTGGTTATTTCCAACACTAATTGGTATCTAAATTTGCCTGGTGTCTTTCTTTTTTCTTTTGAGTTTAGATACTTGAGAGGCCGGAACTCTTAATTAGACTCTGTTAAAGGAAAAGAAGACTGGGAAAGCTGGGCATGTTACAGGAGCACTGGCGTCGCTAGGGTGTGGAGGGGGTGACACGCCGCCCCTGCGCCACTGGGCATGTTACAGGAGCACTGGTGTCACTAGGGTGTGGCTGGGGCGCTGGAGGGGGTGACATGCCAGCCGCCCCCGCGCCAGCCGTGCCACCCCCACACCAGCCGCGCTGTCCCCCCAGAGGCCTCCGAGTCACTCCCTGATGCTGCCCTGTACAGGCCAGGAGAGGGTGAAGACGCGTCTTCTTTGCCTGCCGGCTTGGCCGCTTCTGACTAGGCCAAAAGCTGCATCTTCGCATATGCGCACAACACCGCTGAGGGCAAGAGGCTTGAAGCGGCGTTGTGCGCCTGTGCGAAGAACACCGCTTTTGGCCTAGTCAGAAGCGGCAAAGAAAACATGTCTTCACCCTCCTGGCTCGTACCGGGCGGCCTCGGAGGGTGAGGCGGTGGCAGGGGGTGACACAGCAACCTCCGGTACCCCCGCCCCAGGGTGACGCGCACCCAGTGACGCTACTGTACAAGAGTCTAAACACATACAATTTAACCGTCTTAAGATGGAGTATAAGAGGGGTTTCCTTACAATGTGTTAGATGTTGATTTCAAGATGCTCCTAAGGCTTCTGGGATAAAGAAAGAAATTACTGTTTACTCGCTTCTAAAATACATTTTATAAATTTACATTTGTAAAATCCAGCAGTTAATCAGTCGGGCTGGTTAAAGGTGTTAAAAAGAGAAATATGATCGTATTCATCTTAAAGTTGGATATTTAGTACATTAGGTACAAAATCAATACAAGAACAGTATTGCCTAGTGGCTTGAAGGCCTTTATCCACCCCACCCCCATTAACATTCCATCTTTAGATGGCAGAAGTTTATTTTCCTCCAATTGAAAATCCCATTACTAGACAGCTAAATGCATTATAGAACATAAAAATCGCAGGCAGCCGTGTTCGTCTGTTAGCAAAAATCCAAAGCTGGTAATAGATGACCAATCAAAATAACAGTTTTGAGCTGCAAGCTTTCAAGTTCTCCAGAAATGTCAATCAGATCGCATGCTTAGCAAAGCAAAAAAGGAACACACTAACTGCCAGATGTTTATATTTTCTGTAAATGGGGACCATCCATTTTGATCCTTGTCCAGAAGTTTAGCATGCATCCTGAATTTGTTGTCTAGCATCTTACGATGCTAGTTTAATTCAGCCTGTGTAACAGATGCTGTAACTTCTACCTTTCCCCTTGACTGAAACTGCACCCATTTAGGCTCCTAGAAGTTGTCCAATTTTTCTCTTTTCTCAATGAAACAGGATATATGGGTTTAAAAGCCATGTTAAAAAAAAATTACTAATTTTTTACTCTTTAAAAATTTTTACTCTCTTTTTTTTTTTTAACTAAAAAGAGAAGTAAAAACCCTTTTAAAATTGCCCGGAAAAATTCTTTAACAGCACATAACCTCTAGAATATACTTTAAAAAAAGATTCCAACCATTAGGCACAAAAAGGCTTTAAACTCCCAACACCAAAGTTTCATCCCTCCCACGGGACTTTGTCAAAGCGAACACAGCACAATGCGCTGTTAGATGACATTGCCCCAAGAGAAGAACACTCCGAATTTATCCACCAGCTGCTGCTCACAAGGGTGGGAGCCGTCAATTAGAAGCAGAAGTATCAATCTCCTCATTAACCAAAGGTAACCTCGTGACCATCTGCTGGGTTACTGAGCGAGTACTTACTTTATTTAAAATTGGAAACCAGATCCTATTTACAAAAGAAAGTTCTTGCTGCCTGTTAAGCAGGTTCAATGATTTCCTCTGAGAAATTGCTACTGCTTCCAAATTCTGTCTCTGTTTAAATTTAGTCTCATTAAATAAAGTACGAGTCTGATTAAAAGCGATCTTGTGTCCAGTCTCCATTACATGCACTGCCACAGCTGATTTTTCTCCCTGAGACAATCTGGCAGCCCTTTCATGCTCTTGTATTCTGACCTTAATAGGTCTCTTGGTATTTCCAACATAACTCCTCCCACACTCACAAGGTATTTCATACACACCAGGGTTCATCAGTAGGGGTCTTGCATCTTTAGGTTTGCACAGCATTTGTTCAATTTTCACTGTAGGTCGGGCTATCTTGTCTGTAGTTCCTTTTATAAAAGGGAGAGACAACCACCGTTATTTCCAAATTCTCCACTTCATTATTGTCCCCTGGCTTTGGAATGTGGTTTCTCTTTTTCTTTTGTTTTTCCCAGCATTTGTCAATTTGTTTTTCCTTATAGCCATTAGCTTTTAACGAATCAGTAATGACGAGTCTCTCATTTGCCAATGATGGTGCATCACAGACATGTAATGCTCTGAATATCAGAGAATTAGAGAATTTTTCTGAGCTGGATAATGATTTGATGTCTGATGAAGATACCTTCCCATATGTGTAGGTTTTCTGTACACTGTGTGTCCAAACGTTAGATCTTTTTTTTCTAGTAACTAAAACATCCAGGAAGGGAAGAGACTCATTTTCCATCTCCATAGTAAATTGTATTTCTGGACACAGACTGTTCAAATGCCTCAGAAAATTTTCTAATTCCTCCTCCCCATAATCCCAAATACAGAACACTCTTTTCTTCCCTACCTTCCATATTTTTTTGCTCTGCTTAACATACAGCCTGAATTTGCTTGCTGCTCAATACCGCCCTTGTTCAGGTATTGCAAGACATCATGGTTTAATTCTTCTGTGTATATCCATCTCCCCCTTGCATTCAGGGGGAGGAGGGTTCATTTTTTCAATTCTAACCTGGAACAAGGCTAGTTTTGCTGTGAGATCTGAACCCAAGCCAGGACATCCCAACTTCAGATCCTGGCTTGTTTGCAAACTCTGTTTTAGAGTAGGCCAAGGTTTACTGTCATGGCAGTTCCTGGAAACTAGGACTGGAAGTAGAATCTTTCCTCCCTTTGCACATATGTCCAACACTAGGAGAGCATATGCAGAACTAGGATTAAACAATGATTCAGTGTGACATCTGAATGAGACTGTCATGTCATTTTGGTTGATCATCATAAAAGTATTCAGATTGTGATTTTTCTACTTTTGCTAATTGATCAACATTACTTACAACGTTGGCTTCAGTCAGCTGTGTTTGGAATGCGATAGCATGGAAATATGAATTTGATCCTTATTCACGCACCAAGCTAAAACTATGGTCTAATCCAGCACTAAAGATTAGTAAGGAATCTTGTTTGACGAACCTGGTTGGATATCTCAATTTTTACTTTACAGTAGATCAACTTATTAATCATGACCAGGAGTTTTTTTTCTTCTATATGTTTAAGTGAGCAGTACTGCCTGAGTCTGGTAGATGGCAGTATTTGCAATTGCAGCGTTTATTAGTATCCAAATACGGCCCCTTGGCACTATCAGTTTCTCAGAGTCCACCACTCCTAGAGATACTCTTAGAGTCCAATGAAAAGAAGCTGGTTATATTTGTTCCTTGGTAGAAGAGGGGTGCATTCCTAACTGAATGGGGAAGCCCTCGCGCCAGCTCGAGGTAGGGTTGACAGTTGAAAATGCTTCTCCTCTGTGCAAGGCTGACGGTTCCCCAGTTTGGCCCTACCTCGCTGAGAGTAGGTTGTCAGCTGGGAGTTGAAATGCAGAGCTAATTGGAATGCAGAATTGGATTGCCCTATTTTACATGATCAAGTGTATTAAACATATATATGTGCAATATCCATGGATCTTAGATTATGCTTGATACAGCAAAATTATATTTAGGGTGTATTGGATTCTGCCGAGATTATACAATAAAGGACATTAAAGAACCTAGATGCTGGTGGTGTGGGATATTGGATGCTTCTCTTTTGCATATGTCATTTTGGTCATGCTCAGTAATAGCTGGGTTTTGGGGAGGTCATTAATATTATAAATATTGTTACAACAAGCTTTGATATTTACTGATATGTTATTTTGAATAATTTACCTGTAACGGATTATGGGTCAACAGAAATGGACTCTCTGTGCCCTCACAATGGCTAAAAAGATTGATTTGAAAAGATGGCTAAAAGATTATTGCAAAACTGGAAGGAAAAGCCCACCTACCATTCCTCAGTGGATTGATCCCTTATTGACTTCTGAGCGAATGGCGTATTGATGCCAACTATGACCGGATATATTTGAGTTTATTTGGAAGCCATTTCTTGAAAAATATTTAACTGTGTGAAGCATACAATTCTATGCAACAACTTGATAGCTTACCATATATATCAGTCTTTTTTTAAAGGATTTTCAGTTACTTTATTCATGAGTTTAGTTGAGCATATTTACTTTCGTTTGCTTTTTTCTTGGCTATTATAGCAATGTATCATGTTTTGTTGAATTACTTTTTTCTTGCATAAAACAAAGTAAAAAAGACTATGTTTAGATTATTATAAAGCACTTAATACTTTAATATTCTTTTGCAGTCAAGTTTCAAGGAGACATTTATGTGTGAATTTTTCAAAATGTTTCAGGAAGAGGAATACATTGAAGCTGTCAAAAAGGTATTTTCTTGTATGCATAAGACTTGGCCCTTTTTTTGTAAAGCATACTTCCATATATCCTGCCTTTCCTGAAAGGACCTTAGGGCAGCATACTTGTGAGAAATCAAGTAAGATAATTCCCAACAGCCCTAAGAGGTAGGTTAGATTGAGGATAGTGTGACTAGTCAGAGGTCACCAGTGAGTTTAATGACTGGAGATTTGAAGAATGGTCACTCCAGACCAGGTCAATCCTTTTATCTGCTGCATTCTTTTTATCTGCATTGAAACCCATTACATCCTGCTAGTCAGATGATGCTTTATTTGATAAATTATAAATGGGATTTTTAAATTGCAAATGTGAAGGAAAAATGCAGGAAGAACATTTTGGTACTGTTAAGTTCTACCCATTATGCTTGTATCAGACAGCTGTTTTTCAAATGGTGAATTGTTCAGTGTGGTGGCATCTCAATTTCAGGTCATCTTGGATGAGACCAATTAGCTAAAGCCATTTTAGTCAGATTTCCAGCCTGATTTTGGGACTGAAACCACCATGATCGCTCTGGACGGTCATGTTAGAAACCTCAGAGGGAGGGTATCCCTGTTAGATCTTCTGAATCATTCAGTGGCTTTTCAGCATCTTTCTAGATCAGCTGGTTAAATTGAACCTGGGGACACTGTGTTGTGCCAATTCTGTTCCTACTTAGAAGGCAGATTTCAGACAGTGGTGCAGGGGGGATGATTGTTCTCCTTGGCTGTTGCCAATGGAATTCCTTGGGACTCCATTTTGTCTTCGATGCTATTTATCATCTACATGAAACCACTTGGAGGAAGAGTTTTTAAGATTTGGAGTGTGGTGGTAAGGAAGGGTAGGTGGAGAAAGCTGCTGGCCGGGAGAACAGCATCTAGTGGCTAGCACGCAAGGTCTGCTTCCTGCTCTCCACTTTCCTTTTTTACTGAGTTAGCAGCTGAATAGAGGGTTAAACTGATAGTTCTGGCCTCTGCCATCATCCCAGGTGACAAAGACTTGGCAGAGGGGAGGCTGTCTGGGGGGAGGGACGTTCCTTAGGTCCCAAATCACCATTGCGCCCATGAGCATTCCCACTGAATTACCTGTAAACATGGACTAGGCAGGCAAGAAGTCAAAATATAAGTAGTTGATTGAAAATCCAAAAGAAAAAATAATTAAGCAAAATGGGGTGGGAAAGGTATAAGCACAGTGATGGAAATACCTGAACGCAGCTGGATGGACACACAGAAAAACCTTGACCAAATTGGACACAATAACTAGTAACATCCAGCAGAAGGAGCCAGGAAACTACTCAAGCACAAAATACACAAACCCTCAACCCCTTGCTAAACCCAATGAAAGTTGTAGGCTGGGTTGGAGTGAAAAGCGAACAAAACAAAATTAACCCCTTAAACATGTCTGTAGAAGTACAGCCCCTGTTGCTAGCTACTTGTATCTTCCCTGCACTTACTAGAGAGTAAGTGGGTGTACTTACACTAGACTTCATGGCAGACCTGGCAGGAACATACACAAGTATCACATCCTAGGTTTGATGCTATCATAGAGTTACCTGATTTGAGGAATGGAACCCACCTGGCCATTCCTGCCTACCCTTTTACCTTGACCCAGGTTTGGCTGTTCATTCAGTAAGCACATGCCAAACTTAGTAGGACATTTGGCCACTCCAGACAAAGAAGGACCCAAATCCATATCCAACACATGGCTGTCTGGGAATGGTGTTTTCAAACAAAGGACAAAGACTGCTGCAGGAGCATGTCCCAGTAGGTTTTAGGCTACTGAACCTGCACAGAAGCTTTTGGGGGGTTAGAAGTAAATATTCTTAAGTGCCCCAAAATAAGAAAAAAAGGCAGAAATGGGGGGAGACTTTGAATGTCACTTGAATACCAATATCTTATCTCCCTTTCCATCAGATTCTAGGGAGACAGTAGCCCTCTTCATATGTTGAATAACGTAGTTGTAAGAATAGAAGCACACTTTTAAACCAAGTATTCTAAGTTGCTGGAAGATTCTCTCCATGTGCTTCAGACATTGTCTTCATGTAGGCAGGGCTATGGGAGCATAGGGGACAGGGATTTCTTGCATGCTCCCTTCTGCCCTGTAACCATGAGCACTCCTCAGTTACATAACATGGGAAGAGTGCTAGCAGAGGCTCTGAACTGTGGTTTGTGATGAACTTGATGTAGACCATGGGTTCTCAACCCCTTCCCGGCCGAGTACCACCTCTGGTACCACTCTCCTGCTGCATACCACTGCATATAATCGCCAGTTACGTCCGGGTTTTCAGGGGGCTGGAGGCCAGAAAACGCACGTAGGAGGCTCTGGGCAGGTGGGAGGACCCTTCTTGGCGTTCCTGAGAGGCTGAGCCAAAGACCGGAGCTTCTTGGGAGCAAAAATGCAGCGCCAAAAGTGCCGCATTGGAGCGGGGTTCTGGTGGTCCAGCAGCCCGAGTACCACCAGCAGTCAGCCAAAGTACCACTGGTGGTACTAGTACCACTGGTTGAGAACCCCTGATGTAGACTAACAAACCAAGATTTACGGTAATCCAGACTAGATAGAAGTGCTTTGGCCTATGGGAAAACTGATCCATGATTTTATGTAACTTGTTTTGGTTGAAGTAGCACTTCCTCTGAATAATCACGTTTGCAGCTTGGAGGTGCTCCTGGAGATCAGGAACACCCAAATGCTCTGCTCCCAAAAGATCAGGTGACAGCTATGACTGGAGTACATTTGCACAATTGTAGCTTTTCTTGAGGAAGGAAACCACTGTAACACATGCCTTGGTCACACCCCTCTTGGATTATTGCCAGGTGCTCTATACATGACTGTTTGTTTCAAAACTGAATCTAGTACAGACTGCTGTTTCCTTAGTTACTGATGGGCTCTCTTTTGCTATTTGATCTATAGTGGCTCCCAGAATGTTTCCAAGCCCAATTTCTAAGAGCTAGTAAGAGGCTAATAGCCATTCAAAGTCCTAAATCATTTAGGACTGTAGTATGTAAAGGATTGCCTCCTCCCACATGATCTGTTTGCCTTTGAGATTCACTAGGAAGGTTCTGCTTCACATCCGACTACAGTCTGAAGGGTACACAGGGTTGGACCTTCTCAGTTGTGATCTGTACACTGTGGAACTCCCTCAGGAGGCATGTCTAGCATTCTTTTCCAGGCTTCAGAACATCTTATTCAGTTGGACCTTTAAGGTAGTTTTAATTAAGCTGCGTAATTTCTTATTGTATATTTTAATTTGGAAATATGCTGCTTTTATGAGGGCCCTGTAGGCCAAAAAGAGATTTAATCATTAAATATAATGAATAATTGTCGAATAATTGTCAAATAAGAGCCAAGTGTAAGCTTCAAGATGTGTTCAGGTATATGTTTAAGCTTCTACAATTTAAGTCTGGAACAAACATTCACCTTTTAATATTTTTCTTCAGTTTTTAGATGAAGTATCTACTGAAAGTAAAGAGCCAAGTGTCAAGAGTGAGCCAGTGCATCTAAAAGAAGGGTAATTTATATAAAAAATATTAACAAGTGGTTTTCATTGAATGTAACTGTTAGTATGTCTTTTGATTTGCCTAGGCCCAAGGAATATGCTGCCCTTGACTTTTTAGGTGCAACAGCCTTGAATCTTAATATTGGGTCCACATACATGTGGGCGTATATCTGAAGCTGTGCATAGTACCTTGCTTACATTACTGTTGTACACAAATTGTCATCTTTTGTTGAAGGCCCAAGATTCCTGCATGGATAGGATATCTTGTTGTTGCTAATGCTCACCATCTCCTTTACTTACGATAAGACCCAGTAGAATGAAGTACTAAATTGAGGTGGTAAAATTCTTGACTTTCTGCTCCAGACTGTAACTGGGGAATTTTTAATCCTTCCCATGCAAATAAACACCTTGCATATAATGAGTAAATTGTAGAGAGGTCTGCACTAGACCTTTTCTCTAATATGCTCAAGCTATATGCCATGGGGTGTGCCATGGTGGTGTTACATGCCATGGGGTGGTGTTGCTGTTTTTGCATGAGGAGACATTTGAAAATATGACCTCGCACCTTCAGTTGAAAGTAGAACAGTCCAGACTTCTGCTACTTTACTCTACATGTCTAAGTTAAAGGGTGGGAAAAAGTTGCAACAATACCCTGCACCCTCATTTTAAAATTACCCCTCACATAGGATAGTATGAACAAACTTATTTCTTTGTACTAAAAGAGAGAAATGCCTTTTGAATTATCAAATAATCCTAATAGCCTTGCCTCAGTGATAGTTCTAGTTACCTACATTCTATTCACATATATAATTGGTTCATTTTTGGTTATACAGGCATTCTCATACACACCCATACCTTCTTAAAACTCCATTGTAAAGTGAATCTGTTGTTAAGTGAGTCTTCATCACCATCTAGTGGTCGATTTTGGTATAGTGTGTATAGCTTGCATGATGTAATGCAATACAGTGCAGTTGTAATAGGGAATGAACGGAAAGTACTCCAGACATGTCTTTTTAAATCCCCAGCCATCAGCTGTTTGTCGCTAGATTAGTGCTTTGATGTTTAGTGCCTAACAGCTGATGGGCTAGGAATTTAAAAAGACACATTAAAAAGGATTTTAAAAGGACTGTGAGTGCTTCCTGCCTCCAATTTGTAATCGGGAGCAGGCTCTGGCGGCAAGCAGCAGCAGCAACCTTTTTGTAAGGTACCGTACTGGGGGACCACCGTTGTATATGTGGATTGTCGTTAAACAAATTGTCAACTGGGGGACACCCATGTCTGCTTTCAGCTAATATTTCTAGATATTTCTCTGGGAATGTAACTGCTTATATATTTGGATATTTTGTGTCTCTTCTGTTCTTTAGGAGAAGTTAGTCGAGGAGTTGAATCTGTTAAACGTGTAACTGAGTGAAAGCTCTCTTTTCTGTGAGAACCATTTTGAAAGGATCTGTGTATTACTCCTGTATTCTTTTCACAGGGAGATGTACAAACGAGCACAAGGAAGAACCCGAATCGGGAAAAAGAATTTCAAGAAGCGTTGGTTCTGCCTTACAAGTAGAGAACTCACTTATCATAAGCAACAAGGTAGTAATGCTGCTTTTTTGTGACTTTTTTGTGCTCTGCACTACTGTGAATTGTGTATGGAAACTGTTCTTTTATCCCAGTGGTCAGAGCCGTAGCCAGCTGGGGGGCCGGGTCCTCGGCGCCCCCCCATAAAACTAATTAGCATAAATTATGCTAATTTTTCCGGCCGCTTTTTTTGCCGATTTTCGGCGATCTAAAACCTAAAAAAGGGGTATTTTTAAAGTATGTCTGCTTTGCGGCACTTAACTGGTGTATAGGAGCCTCCAGCGAAGCGATCGGCTCTCTCCAGCGACGACGTTCTCTTCCAGGGGCGCAGATCGGCGATCGGAGATCGCTCCTCTGCGGCCCATGACTTGAACTGCTCATCGTAAGCTCATCCTTTGAGTTCGTGCATTCACGCATGCGCGAACTCAAAGGATGAGCTTACGATGAGCAGTTCAAGTCATGGGCCGCAGAGGAGCGATCTCCGATCGCCGATCTGCGCCCCTGGAAGAGAATGTCGTCGCTGGAGAGAGCCGATCGCTTCGCTGGAGGCTCCTATACACCAGTTAAGTGCCGCAAAGCAGACATACTTTAAAAATACCCCTTTTTTAGGTTTTAAATCGCCGAAAATCGGCAAAAAAGCGGGAAAAATTCAATTTTTTCCCGCTCTCCTCCGGAGCCTCCCGCCCCCCCAGGAGCCTCTGAGCCCTTACGCCCTGGGGCCCACCGCCCCAGGGCCCCAGGTCAGCCTACGCCCCTGCCAGTGGTTCAGTGAGCAAGAACATGGTCCAGTTCAGAGTAGTAAAAATACTAAATCTTTGGTATTTTGAAGGCTTTTCTTTAACCTGCATCACTTTCTTCAGGTAACTTTTACTCTAAAATCTGCCTCTTCCATGCCTAACAGAGGTTTACTCAGTATTGATTTTTTTCTCACTCTGAAATGTTGGTTTTAGGCACATGAGCCACTAAACTGTTTACTGTTGAAGTGGACTGGCCTTATGTATGTGGATTAGTCACTACAGGTTAGACAAGATAATGCTTTTCTATTGCCTTTAACAGTTGCTTGCTGAGAAATGGAACATATGAAAAGTGGTTGTACTTTATTTTCTAGCAGGCAACATGTCTTACCTACCATTTATCTCCTGCACAGTCCTTATCTGTGTTATTCTTTTTTGTGTTGGTACCAAATCACTAATTATTTATGCAGATAAAGAACCAATTTACACCATTCCAGTCAGAAACATCCTTGCAGTGGAAAAACTTGATGAGAGCTCCTTCAACAGGAAAAATGTAAGTTTGGATTCAATTTTGAAATAACAGATAAAAATACACTTAGGACGCAATCCTATCTGCAAGATAGGCTGGCGCAGAGGCCTCTGCGCCAGCCCAGGGTGTCATGAACACGATGAGCACATCGTGACACCCTGCAAGTAAGCAGCACTGGTGGGATGGCCTGTGCCGTCCTGTCTGCGCCAGTGCAGGCCCCAACAGGCACTGGAGCAGGTAAGGGTCGCCTGGCCGGACCCATGGGAGGGGGGTAAAAGGAGTAATTTGTGCCCAGGCTCAGGGTTCAAAGAGGGCAAAGAGGGGGGAACAGAAATTTCCCTATATGTGGGAGGTGTGTGCTGTGCATGTAGCAAAAAAAGGATCCTTGCTGCAGGCAGCCCTCGCTGGCTTCGATCTTGTCCTGACCTGCAAGTCCCACATGGCAAAGTGACGCAATGCTACTACAGGAACCTACATGCTGTGAGGGAGGGGCATAAGCTCTATCCCTGTGGCTGCTGGGGGTTCTGGCAGCATTAGTTGCCCAGTAAAAGCCTCCCATTAGTGTGAAAACCTCATCCCCAAACAAGAAGCAGTTGATTTGAGTGGTCATGCTCAGGATTTTTATGAAGGGGCAGATGCAGGAAATGAAAAACAGAAACAGACAATAGTAAGTTTATCTGTACATGTGTCCCCCGCTTAACGACGGGGATACGTTCTGGAAAACCAGTCATATAGTGAAACCGTCATTAAGTGAGTCCTCAGTGTAACATAGTAGAGTTGTAATAGGGAATGAATGGAAAACACAGTGTACGTTATGAGTGTAACACAAACCACAAGAAGATTTCTACCTATCAATGGAGGTAGAAACACACACAGAGTTAAAGATGATGTTTTTTTGCATTTAAAATACAGTTCTGTAGCTTTAATTATTTGTTTACACTTTGGGAACCTCCATCATATTGCGGATCATCATTAAGCTATCTGTCATTAAGGGGACACACACCTGTATTGTGAATTCTTAGCATAAACAAAGATGTTTGTTTATTTATTTATTTATTTTTCTGTATACCGCCTTTCTCATCAGATTTATTCAAGGCGGTTTACATAGACAGGCTATCCTAGACTCTATAAAGGTCTTTACAATATTGTTCTACTCATATATAGAACCTTCCATACACAAGATGTTTCCCTTCTGAGTACAGCCCTCCTTCTGGCTTGTGCTCTGCACTTCCAAGCTTCACAGTTTACCGCTGTTCGCCCTCGGATGGTTGTCAAGATGTTACCTCTCTAGCAGCTGACTCCTCCGCATTCCATGCTCTCACGCTGCCTTCTCAGTGTCTTTGCGAGGTCTATCAGCAGCTTCCGTCTCCTATCCAAACGAGAACTGAGGTTGACCATGCTTAGCTTCTTCAGGCAGGGCACTGGCTCAACCTCCAGGCCACACCTCCTGCCCATGTTCAAATCAAATGTGCTTTCTTACCTCTGATTCTCATTGTATTTTTAAAGGCTGCCAAGCCCGCCCCCCTTGCTGCTCCCCGTTTCAACCATCCCCATTGCTGCCCTCCCCCTGCCCTGTTTTGCCCTTCCCCCCCATTTGGGAAGGGGCCCAAAATAAACGTTGTACCCCCTGATATTTCTCTGAGGCCCTGCCACCTGGAGCGGTGCAAATTTCAAAATTAATATTTGAATATTTTTGAATTTCTTGAAAATTTACAATTGTCATGTTGTATATCAAATGAAAGCCCTATGCATAAGCTTTAAAGTGGCACCTGTCCCATGTCTGTAGCTTTCAGCGTTATCCTGCAAATGGCCTTTGAAGGTATGGTGACAAGTGAATTTTGGCATTTTTAGGCAATTTTGAACATTCAATATCTCAAAAATGGATGGACAAAAAAATCTGAAAAAAATAATTTTTAAACATCTCATGGTAAGGTACAAATGTACCAAAAATAAACAAAATCCATGACATCAAGGATTTTTCATTGGTTTGATTTCACATGGAATGACCCATTATTAAAAAAGGGATTGAGAATAAAACTGCCAATATTATGCCGTTGTACAAATCGATGGCAAGGCCGCAGCTGGAGTATTGCGTCCAGTTCTGGTCGCTGCATCTCAAAAAGGATATAGTGGAACTAGAAAAGGTGCAGAAGAGAGCGACCAAAATGATTAGTGGGCTGGGGCATCTCCCTTATGAGGAAAGGCTACAGCGTTTGGGGCTCTTCAGTCTAGAAAAAAGGCGGTTGAGGGGGAACATGATTGAGACGTATAAAATTATGCATGGGATGGAGAGAGTGGATAGAGAGAAGTTCTTTTCCCTCTCACACAACATTAGAACTAGGGGACATCCACTCAAATTGAGTGGAGGGAGTATTAAAACAGACAAAAGAAAATATTTTTTTACCCAGCGTGTAATTGGTTTGTGGAACTCCTTGCCACAGGATGTGGTGATGGCACCTGGCCTGGATGCCTTTAAAAGGGGATTGGACAGATTTATGGAGGAAAAGTCCATCACATCTTACAAGCCATGATGGGGATAAGCAACCTCCTGGTTGTAGGAGTAGGTTTTCTTTGTGCCAGGTGCAAGGGAGTGGCGGCAGGATACAGGTATCTTGTTGACTTGTGCTCCCTGAGGCATCTGGTGGGGCCACTGTGTGATACAGGAAGCTGGACTAGATGGGCCTTTGGCCTGATCCAGCAGGGCTCTTCTTATGAGACCCATTGCGCACCCTGGGCTTTACCCGGGGAAAGGAGACAAATATCCCCTTACGCCGAGGCGACCTCCAGCCCCTCCCCTTCCCCTGCTACGCCAGTGGGGGATAGGATTTGGCTACTAGTGTTATGATCCTTAGAACAAGCATAAAGAATGTTCAAATGTCTCATATAAAAACTAATATATAATCTGCTAACCCCAGAAAATAAAAGCCACTTCAAAGATGTACAGTGCTTCCAAAATGGAGACTTAGAATTGGTCTTTGAAGTTGTTTCCATGAGGACATTCCATAATTGTGGGGCAGATGAAAGCCTTTGGATCATAAAAATACATTGGACTCCTTTTGAGATTCCCTTTTTCATGCTGATCCCTAGGGGAGGTGTGTGGCAGGTGTGGCTGCTGCTGAGTTGAGAATATTGTTGTTGATGTATAATATGACTGAGCATATTTAGTAGCTTTCCTTGGCTAAAATGAAAGATTGTGTGGATAAGAAGGGCAGAATGATAAATAATGATGTGGCTAGAGAGAGGAAAGCAGTTGGAAGACGTAATGGTGCATTTCCACTAGTGATTGATATACAGAAAGTCCTGAAAGCTGTTAAGAAACCAGCACAGATTTTTGTGTGTGGCTATTTGGTATCCCTTGGAAGATAGTGGAGGACAGGAAGGCCTGGCGGGATATGGTTCATGGGATCACAAAGGGTCTGACACAACTTAACGACTCAACAACAACAATGAACTCCATTGATTGCTGAATAAATATTTTCTTTTTCAGATGTTTCAAGTGATACATGTTGAAAAGCCATTGTATGTGCAGGCAAATAATTGTGTGGAGGCTAGTGAGTGGATAGAAGCTCTTTGCAGAGTGAGCAGATGCAACCAAAAGAGACTGAGTGTTTATCATCCCTCTGCATTTTTAAATGGGAACTGGCTTTGCTGCAAGGCCACATTGGAGAACACAGTGGGCTGTACACCATGTACTGCGTAAGTGACCTCTTTTTTTTTTTTCTTCAAACAAAGGCATTTACATGTTTCGGAATAGAAATAACTGGATTTTGCTTGAATTTTGCTTCAACCTTTGTCATGGATTTGAAATCAGTCTCTTATCACTTATGAGAACTTAGGCCAGTGTTTCCCAAACTTGTTTGACCTGCGGCTTCCTTGATCATTGGCTGCGGCTCCCATGATATTATGTTGATGCCTGCCAATTGGCATTGCATTGTTTACAGAGATCATTCCGTGGCACTCCATGGCTCCCTGGCCGGTTTCTGTGGCTCCACTGGGAGCCACGCCGCCCAGTTTGGGAAATGACTTTAGGCCATTTCTTATTAACAAGGTCTGTCCCCCAGATTGGTTGCCAAGTTCCAAAGGTCCCATGATGCATGAACTGTTCTTGGATTGCCATTTTGGAATACGGTAGTAACTTCCAACCTTCATGCCTTTTCTTTTAGAAACATTTATTTCTTTTTATATTTTGTCTTTACCAAGGTGGCTTACCAGCTTTAAAAGGAACAATAAGACAATATAAAAACTTCTAGAACATCCTGCCACAGCAGTGATAAAAACAGCTTTCCACAATTGTTTGATGGCTTTCCTCACTCCAATCCTGCATAAAGATCCGTGGCCGGCCCATAGGGCCAGCCGCAGGATCATACACCCTTCCCGGGCCACTCCAGTGCGGTCCAGGGTCTCCACAGGTGAAGACGTTCGTCCCCTTCCCCCTGTGTAATTCTGAAAGGCCCTGATGGGCTCTTGAGCCAGCAGACATCCGAGGCGGCAGTGTAAGGGCCGCTGGTAATGGGGACGGGGATATTGCAGCTGACATCCCCTCCACCTGGGCCAGCTTGGCCAACGGCCTCCCTCCCTCGCTGCCCGCCTCGCCTCTGCACCCACCGGCGCAATCCTTACCTTGCTCTGTTGGCCGCAGGTCGGGTTCACCACAGAGTGAGGCCTGCTGGCCTGTGAGCCAGTGGGCCTTACTCCCAGGGTGCTGAAAACTCGCTTTACGGTGCGTTTATGGCAGCCTCCACCTGCAGAGCACATACTCCACAGGCTTATAGTTACTCTGGATTGGGCCTTAACTCACAATTGTGGTCACCTCAGTGGCAGCCCCGGTACTGCCTTCTCATGACCAAGAGAGGGAAGTGAGCAGGAGGGGGAATATAACATACAGCCTGAAAGTTATATGCCTGCTAGATTGAAGTGTAATAGCTAATCAAATAATTGATAAACTAAAACTCTATTGAGGTACAGCGCAATCCTACATCTCTGTAGAGCCCAATCCTATGCATGTCTACTCAGAAGTCCCATTATAGTTATTGGGGCTTACTCCCAGATAAGTTGCAACTTAAGTATGGAATACCACATACACTTACATGAAAGCAAGTAACATTTAACTCAGTGGGGCTTACTTCTGAGTAGACATACGGAGGATTACTCTCGGTGAGAGGCAGCTCTAGTCTTAATCACTCTTCAAATACACACGTCACTCATAATAATTGTTTGTGAAACTTGTACTGCAAGCTATACTGCAAGCTATACTATCTTTATATGTTTTCATTGTAGAGGTGTACCTGCTGATACTCAAATAGAGATTGATGGGGATAGAGAAACTGAGAGAATCTATTCACTTTTTGTTATCAACATGCCAAAGCTTCAGAAAATGGAAGGTACTGCTATACTAATTCACTGAGGTAGCACTTCTGATATAGTCATTGTGGGGAGGGGGAGAAGTTCTGTTATATTAGCCTGTATCAGTTTCCTAAAAGTGTATTGTAGACAACTCTTCATGTTCCTCAAAGTATTCCACCAGTACAAATCTTAGTTATTGCATTGAATACTACTTGAATTCATCATATCTTCTGGGCCTTACTGATTTGAGGTTAGAAAATGTGATTTAAATTCATTGCAATGAATATTACAGATAGAGCCAGATGGTATTTGCTCTTTCATGGCAACATGAGTAGTGGTAAAGCTCTTTCCAGGATACAGATTTATTGTCATGAATGTAACAATTTGTTTATTAATAGAGATAGTCAATGAGAAATTGCTTCCTCATTTGTCCAGTAAATACCTTTCTGCCTCTCTTACTTCTGAAAATCCACTTAATAAAATGTTCTAATTATGTATACTTAAAAGACTAGCAAAATGTTGCTAAATGAACATTAAAAGTTCCCTAATACTGTTGTTTTAGAGGCTTGTGGAAGTATAGCAGTCTATCAAGGTCCACGGAAGGAACCAGATGACTATACTTTCAAAATTGAGGACTCTGTTGCAACTTTTCAAACTCTTCAACAAATAATATTGGCAGTAAAAAAACTGAATGAACATCATGACAGATATCGGAAGAAGAGATCATCTAGTGCTAAATATGGCAGCGAGTAAGTTTTTTAAATACTTTTCAGCTGGAGAAAAAGATGTTTAAATAAAAACTGTCACAGCAATAGGGCAAACATGACCTATTGGACCATGAAGCCTGACATTCAAGACTGGGAAATTCAGGAACTCGTGTGACCACCGCCCACATCCTACAGGTGAAACCTGGTTGATATTTGCAGGTTATAAAAAGAATGATCCACACACAGATTTCCTCCCCCACCTCAGGAGCCTCCAATGCTTTTTTGGGCTCTCCCACTCAACACCTTGTGGGTATTGTCTCCCACTCAACACCTTTACGGCTCAGGACCACCTCCTTATAATCCGACCTGTCCTCTGAGGTCATCAGAGGGGGCCCTGTTAACCATGCTGCCATTGATGGAGGTGAGGGGGATGGCGGCGAGAAATAAGGCCTTCTTGGTGGTGGCACCCCAATTATGGAATTCCCTCCTCCTGGAATTAAGAACGGCTCCCTTTTGGCGGGGCCTCAAGACATTTTTATTTAGGTTGCCGTTCAATTGTTGACATGGTGGGCTGGCTTTTTTTAATCAAATGTAATCATAAGGTGACCCACTGTTTTTGGTTTTTAATTGTTTTAAGTACCTTGTTTTTAATTTTTATTGTATATTTTAACATGTGTTAATCCTGTAAGCCACTTTGATTGCCCTATTGGGAGAAAGGCGGGACAAAAATCCTTTTAAATAAAATATTGGGACTAGCACCATGGAACCCAGCGTGAGTAAGTAGGGTAGGGGTCATACCCAATTCATTGCAATTCAATGTCCCGCGGCTCTGTAGGAGCAGCGCAAGCCTCTCCACCAGCACCACTTACTCGTTGGGTGCTGCAAAGTGCTTTACGGCACTTTTACGATACCCTAAACCGACAGAGCGGTTGCTCAATCGGACTAAACTTAAACAGGATTGTGCTGTTAGTTGTTGACTGTAGTGTAAATAGAGCATTTCTAATGCTGACTAACTTCATGCCCTCTCAAAAGGCTGAGAGCGGGCCAGCAGGTGGCGCAGTGGGTTAAACGGCTGAACCATGAGCTGTCGATTGAAAGGTCGGCAGTTTGAATCCTTGACGGGGTGAAGTCTCGTTGCTTGGCCAGCTCCTGCCAACCTAGCAGTTCCAAAGCATGGCAATGCGAGTAGATAAATAGGTACCGCTTGCGGGAAAGTAAATAGCGCTCCGTGTTCCAGCCGCATGCTACGCGTTGCGGCAAGGAGAGTCATGCCGGCCACATGACCACGGAGGCGTCTTCGGACAACGCTGGCTCTTCGGTTTTGAAATGGGGATGAGCACCACACCCTAGAGTCGGACACAACTGGACTTAATTGTCAGGGGTCACCTTTACCTTAATGCTGACTAACTTCATGTCCTCTCACAAGGCTCCAAGTGTGTAGAGCTTCTGCATAATGGGAGCTTGGGATTGTTATCCCCATTCCCACAAAATTTATGCACACTAATCTTGTCAATGGAGGAATGTTGTCATTGGCTTATGTGCCTAAGCTTGGGAAGAGAGAAAGTATGTAAGGTTTTGCACAGGTTAGAACTGTGTATATTGGAGACGCTCCTGCAACCTTGTGTCCAATGCATAAACCTCAGAGGTGGTTCCCTCATATGGGATCTACAAAGAGTTGTGGCTATCTGGGTAGGATTGTTTAAATGGAACCCCCAGCCTTGCCCATCCACCTCTTTATCAGAATATTGCCAGTTTCAAGGAACTTTAGGGTATACAGTACTAGCTATTTAGCTTGAAGGTATGTTCAGAATTTGGGATTGTATTGTGGGAGTATTTGGGGGGTTCAACAAATAACAATCGGGAACCAAAATCTAGCTTTGGGAGTTAAAAATTAGATCTGTCCTAATTTTAAGTTACTGTTTCCATTCAGTGGTCAGATGTGATTCCTTTTTGTTTTTTTGTTTTACAGAAAAAACCCAATTGTTGGAAAAATTTCCTAACCAAAGATATACAACAGACGGATTTTGAAGAAACTGGAGTAGTTTTCACTTTTAAAAAAAATCCTAGTATATGCTGGTTCCAAGTATTTAAAAATGTACATTGACTGGAGATTGGCTGTGTTCACAATCTATTTAGTACTGGGGAAAACTCAGCTTGGAAATCTGAGTTTTTGTCTAAAAACCAAAAGTTCCAGGCAGTGCAAGTAAACCAATTTTCTAAAGGTGGAAGGAACTAGCTAAAGGAATAAGCTTTCTAGGGGAGGAAAACTACCACTGTGGATGGGATTATGTGTCTGCCAAGATCATCCTAATTGCATTTGTGAATGATCAGTATCTATTCTATGGACAGTGAACCTTGGCAACATAATCTTAATAGGTGATAAAAGGATTTGAAGCTTTATGTTCAGCGCACAGCCACTTTTAAAATTGTCCTCTCTTAACCTGTTTAATGATCTACAGTAGATACTTTGTAAAAAAGAAAATAGTGGTACTTGTAAATGTGCATTGACAATTAGCAATGTTGTGTTCTTATTTAAGTGATTTTACTGAAGCAGGACAAGTCAGGGAATCTGTGCATCTTGTTTACAATTGAACAGTGAAAGGAGTGACGTTGGGACCATGGTCTGTATTTTGTCTCTTTCAATAAGCATTTACTAATGTTTTCTTTAGCAATCGGGACTCTCTTTTTGGAAGAATTTCATACTGTTGGAGACAATATTACGGCTGACTATCGGATGACATCTGATAATTTAAAAAAACAGTCCTGAAGACAGATGATATACATGAGTTGCATCCAATTGCAGCTAGTTGCTTTTGAAAATCACTCCAAGCACTTTAGTTATCTGGATAGCCCCAGATTATATTTCTAGATACTTTGTAGTATCTACTCCTATGATCAGTTGAATGATCACTATTATAGCTTAAAACAATGCTTTTGAGAACATTTTTATATCTAGTTTTTTACTTGCCAGGTGAAGTTCGGGGCACAGCTTTGCCTTTAGAAATCTTGCCTTTGTGCTGCATTTTTGATCATAGACTAATAAAAATGTCTGCCACTTGGAAGAAGTCTACCACTTGGGAGAAGAAAAGGCTAAACTTCATCAGTATTATTGACTGTGGTACGAAAAAAACTCATTTTGGGAGCAGTTTGCCAAGTACTATAAAAATGGCTATATTCCTACACCCATCATAACTTTATATTACCCCTATAGTTGACTTTTTCAACACTGCTATGTTGTCACAATTTGCCCCAATTGTAGTTTAATACTAATCTGGAATAATATTTGGAAGATACAAGCTGCTTACAATACTACATAAATTAGTAGCATTATGTAATCTCCTAAGAAAATGCAAAGATCTTGCCACAGAACATAGCAACCTGTCACAAGACATGCATCAAAAAGTAAATGCTTTTGACACATTGAGCCAAGAACGCGGTGGGACTTCCTTTTTTGAACAGCTGCCCCTTCCCCCCAATGCCTTATTAACTTTCAATATTTTCTTGAGTTTCAGAAATAGTTTGCTAGGGGGGCTACTATTCAAGAAACAAGTTCAAAATCCCCCTGGGGGTGTGGAACTAGCTATAAATTATCTGGATCGTGGCTTTAGAACAGAGCATGAATAGGAACCTGAAGGGATTAGCAGTGAAATGAATGACACAGTGATTGTATAATAAAAGACACTAGCACTAAAAAAAGTCTAAAAATTAACTGAATAATATCTAGAAGGTATTGTCCTGTAATCTGTTAATGTTATGTTGTAGTCATTTTGTTCTGCTGTTTTTGTTTTGATGCATATGTTTGTATTGTCATATACAGACAATACGTATGTTGTCTGTATTGTCTGGAAAGCTTGTTAATGTTTTTAAAGTGCCGTTTTATATATGGGATCCAAGTGCAAGGCTTAGTGAGCACAGAGGAGGCTCATAAATCGCTGAAGGGTTTTCCAGGTCATTATATCGGAAGTTATTCTTTTCATTTTATAGGACAAAGTCAGTAGTATTGTCAGAAGTGATTCACTGCTGGGTAAGGCTCTCCATCAGCATACCTTTTTGTAATCATTTCTACCTCTTTCCTGACTGAAGTAGGATTTTTAAAATTTGATCAACGTTAGCACATTTTGGACTCCACCTCCTAGGTTCAGACTCAGGACAGATTAAAAATATTGGAGGTGATATGGCCATGGCAATTGGCCTATACAAGGACTTGGGCTTTATGTGTATGTAGTCATCTTTTTATAGGAAAATGTTCTTGCAGTGTGCGAATACTACAAATTTGGTGTCTGGGTCACCAGCTGAATGAGGTATGTTGATCCCCCTGCGGGGATAGCGTGCGTTTGAGTGTGTAAAATCATGGCTTAGATTCAAGGCTTTCACTTCAGTAGTAATCAATTGTAATTCTGCTTATACAGGCGTTCCCTCCCCCCCCATATCCGCAGTTTGTTTTCCATGGTTAGAAATTCCCCTGTTGCACTCCTGACTGACCTCTCATTTCAAATACTTTGCAAACGGATACTTTCTGGAAAAGCAGGTAGCTAAACGCTAGATTTGTAGCTGCTAGAGGAACGCTAGAGGAAGCAACAGTGAGAAAGCTAACAGGGAGTGGACAGCAGAGGAAGCAGACAGCGAGAACGTTAGACTTCACTTCCTGTTAGCGTTCTCACTGTTGCCTCCTCTAGCATTCCTCTGGCAGCTACAAGTCTAGTGTTCAGTTGTCTGCTTCCTGTCTGCTCAGTTGCCTGCTTTTCCAAAAAGCTTCCGTTTGCAAAACATTTGCAATGAAGAGAGACTAATCAGGAGTGCGATGGGGCGGAGGATTTGAGTAGGGTTCGCTGTTTGCGGTTGTAGTTAACCGCAGCAGCAGCAGGAACGTATCCCTGCAGATACAGGGGGACACATATACTTATAGTGTGCTACCTTATCGTGTTATAACTGTGTCATTCATACTATTCTAGCACTTGACAAAGTGAGCACAACCTATGAAAATGCCATAATAAGTATGTTAGTCTATAACACGCCATAAGATACTTTGTATTCATTCTGTTATCCCTTCTGGTTCCTATTAACAGTTTCTTGGGGAAAATTCCATTTTTTAAATTTTATTTAGAGTAGTGCATCTTCAACCAGTGGTACCAGAATCACTAGTGATATTTTTTCCTGCTGCCATAGTAACCATGTGGCACTGGCCCAACCCTGCTAAAAGTGACTGGGGCAGTAGTGCACCAGTATGCAAGGTGTGGCTGCGAAGCTGCTTGACCATCAACAGAGGCATAGTTGGAAGACAGAGTGGCAATCTGAGCCCCAATTGTGGGGTAAACTGCCCACTCCTGTGCATAGCTATGGTACTTCCCCCCCCCAAAAAAAGTGGTACTTGCCCCAAAAAGGGGGGACCAAAATTATGGAATAGAGCATGCCACCATTGTATCAATACAATGTCACAAAGCATAACATTTTGTGTGCAGTGTTATGCATTTCCTGCAGACAAATACACTGGTGCAATAATGTAAGGGGATATAAATGTTTAGAGCAGTTAACATGAAGAAAACGGATTCCCTGTGAATCAGCCAAGTCTCTGCAATGTCATTTGTATGTTCATGGGCAGGAAGTTGCCTTTGAGTAATTTTTTTCCTATCTTAATGTAAAAAGTCATGATTATTTAAGATCCTCATACAGGCGTAGCTGTCATTAGCTATACCTTATATCAGTGGTTCCCAATCTATGTGCTGTGGTGAACTCGCGGGTGTAGCAGCATGTCCCCAGTAGCCTCTTCTTACTGGCTTTTCTGGGTGCCACCATCTTGAATCGCGTGAGATCTTGTGTGATTCAAGATGGCAGCACCTAGGGGAGCTGGGCAATGGTGCCACCACAACAGGGCACTATTCAAGAAGGGTGCCATGACTGTTGTAAGTTTGTGAAACCACTTGCTTATACCATAATTGGGAAGGAGTTCATTGTTTCCGTTGCCTTGTCTGATTGGCCTTCGGATGTGTGGATTGCAGTTTGCCAGCAACTACTTACAAAGGGAGTCCATCTGCCATATAGTGATTTACCCAATCCTCTTGCCACCTCCAAATGCCAGTCTGAAAATATTCCTGCTGTGACCAATTCTGGCTTATAAGGAGGCACACAGTGGCTACCTGCTGGTAAAGAATGGTTGACATGCTGCAATCCATGTGTTTCTGATAGCTGAGAGAGGGAAGGAGGGCAGTAGGCTCCTCTGAGTAGATTGTCCCCAAGGTTCTAAATGCAATTATTTTTATCAATATTCCACGAATGTCAAATTGGCCTTGTTGGCACTGAAACATTGCTTTTAAAAAGTGTGATTACTTTTAAAAATATGCTTATCAGCCATTACCACATTAGATTTGTACCAAATTAAATTCAAGTGTTCTTTTAAAACTAGTATGGGAAAAAATGCACTTTGAAAAAGTCAGGTATATGGTAGCTAAAATTAAAGACCTGTACCCACAACTGAAAAATTCCAGAAAACCAGTATCGATGTGGCTGGGGATCTTCCAAGCCCTGCCCATGCAGCTCCTATTGACCACGATATATTTCAAATGCAACGCAGATTTCAGAATTAAGTTATCTACAAATAAGTAAATGATGAAAAGTTTCCACTTGGAATACTAGAGATGGAAAAGTCTGCTCACTAATTAGCTTTGGTTTGAAGTGTAAATTTTAGAGCATAGTTTTAATTTGTTAGGATGATGTATTGAATGTATTTTTATTTAAAGTTTATTTTCTTAACAGAAGTATTAAAGTTCAGTAGAATTGTTGAAACTTGAATATTGCAACAAATTTTGTCTATGTCCGCGTCCCCATTTTAATTACTTAAAAGGTTGATTAAAGATTCCCACACATTGTGGTTGTTAAAGGCTGGTGATCGATTGATTCATGTGTCACCTTACCGAGCAGGCCAAAAATTTAATTGGCATCCCCCTTAGTTGGGCTTTGAAAGAAATAGCAATAATTAACACAGTGTACACAATTCAGAAAAAAACATACCGTATTTTTCGCTCTATAAGATACACTTCCCCCCCCCCCAAAAAATAGGGGGAAATGTCTGTGTGTCTTATGGAGCGAATAGTGAAAAAAAGTCTTGCTTTTAACAGTTTTACTTACCTGGTTGTTGATCTTCAGCTCCAATCTTCGGGTGCCCCAGCCAGCTCCCAGTCGCGTTCGGCGCCTGGGCCAAGTTCCCAGGCGCTGGACACGACCTGAGAGACTTGCGCAAACATCGCAGCAACTGCGATGTTTGCGCAGGGCTCCTGGTCGCGTCCAGCGCCTGCGCAAAGTTTCCTGACGCTGGACGTGACTTCAAAGCCCTCCGGAAACATCGGAGGAACTCAGATGTTTCCGGAGCGCTTTGAAGTCGCATCCAGCATCAGGAAACTTCGCGCAGGTGCTGGACGCGACCAGGAGCCCTGCGCAAACATCGCAGTTGCTGCGATGTTTGCGCAAGGCTCCCAGGTCGCATCCAGCACCTGGGAACTTAGCCCAGGCGCCGAACGCGACTGGGAGCTGGCTGGGGCACCCGAAGATTGGAGCTGAAGATCAACAACCAGGTAAGTAAAACTGTTAAAAGCAAGATTTTTTCACACTATTTTTAGCTCCATATTACGCGTGCGTCCTATGGTTCGGTGCGTCTTATGGAGCGAAAAATACCGTAATCTAATATACAGTATGTGTGAGGAAAGGGGTGTACTTGTAAACAAAAGGAAAAAAACAAGTCATGGCAATATAGTGAAAAGACAAATTTGGTCTCCAGTAGCATAACTTGTTTGGATCAAGAAACGCATTAGAGGTCACAGATTTTATTGAAATTGAAACCTTATTAAAATAACTAAATAGTTTGGTGTAAAAATGATGTGCAACTATGGCCTAAATAAAAACATTTATTTTCTTGGAAGAACAAATGCAAATCAGGAATTTATTTGTTTCAAAGCTTTATAGTAGATAAACAAGATCATGTTAGAATTAAATCTAATATCAAATTCTATATGGAGCCAACATAAAATTATGTATAGCTTTTGGATTAGAGGGGGATATGGGGTACCAAATACAATGGATTGCTGTTAGGCTAAGAAAACCAATGTGGCAAATGAATAAAAGGAAGAGATCATCCCTCATTTGATCCATCTGAGCATGGTACTCAAACTCTTGCAATAACTAATGTGGACAGGAAAAATGAGACACATCTTAACATGGATAAAATTGCCTTCTATATCGCCAACATAAATTGAGTCATAAATGACCAGTTCAAATAAAACACTTAGAATGCAGAAATAGCATGAATGAGATTGTTAAATCATGTAATCACTTTTTAAGTCTTTAAATAAATCTCTGATAAGGGAATGAGACCATTTTGTTTTTACACAATATTGTTTTTATCATATGAAGGCCATATATGCAAACTACAAATGTTAAAAATTGGTGCCAAGTATGCAAAACAAGAAAGATAGACTTGCAGCTAAATATCTGAAAGCGGAATTCCCCTCCTTCCCCCAAAAGAGAGTGGCTCAGAAGGATCTGGGAAATGTTTACTTTAAGTTGTAACAGCCTGTCAAAAATTAATACAGTATAAATTTGTAACTGATGTTTGGTTGTCGGTGGTTTATCATCTATCAGATGAACTCATTTCTGCATGTTCATTATCTAAATTTGTAATGAGAACGCTTTTCTGTTCTTTAAAAACGGGTTAATTTTTACAAATAAAAACCAAAAAATGGAAACTGTTAGGTCTCGCTCAGCTTTGTACTTCAAATTCCCTTTAAAGCAAAACCTTTCTGTGTGTTTTAACTAATCCTGCTTTATTATTTAACATGAGATGTAAAGATTCTTATCGTGGCACAGCAGTGTGACTACGTTGTATGATTCAGAACTACAAAAAGGTTGAAGCAGTTGAGGCCTGCAATGTGTGAGGGATTGGGGGATGGTTTAACTGTGCAGCATCTTAAAGGTTTATGACCACTATGGACCTTGCTATCATAGTTTTCTGCCTGGCATTTAAAAACATCCTTTTTAGAGGTGGATTATAAACTGAGACAATATAATACAATATAACTCCTCATTGCTGTAGCTATAGAGGTGCATAGCACTCTGTTGTGGCACAACTACTACACACCTACTTGCTTGGAATTATCTGTCAATTTAGTCATTATCCACATTTTTTAAAGTCTCCCCAATCTAGCAAGTATGAGGAGAGCATAGCTCAATGGTAGGGAATTGTAGGTTGCAGGGCTGGAAAATACCTCTGTCTGAAATTCTGAAAAGCCATTTCCAACTGGAGTAGAAACAGTAGATCAGGGGTTCTCAACTAGTGGTACTAGTACCACCAGTGGTACTTCGGCCAACTGCTGGTGGTACTCTGACTGCCAGACCACTGGAACCCAGCTCCGATGCAGCGCTTTTGGCGGCGCGTTTTTGCTCCCAAGAGGCTCCTGCCTTTGGCCGAGCATCTCGGGAATGCTGGGAAGGGCCAGCCCAGAGCCTCCTACCTGAGTTTTCTGACCTCTGAAAACCCAGAAGTAACTGGCAATGATGTC
This sequence comes from Plestiodon gilberti rubricaudatus, assembly GCA_026170595.1. NCBI lineage: Eukaryota > Metazoa > Chordata > Lepidosauria > Squamata > Scincidae > Plestiodon > Plestiodon gilberti. The sequence continues at coordinate 29,719,135 of JANXHW010000003.1, read as the reverse complement.
ATCACCAGTCACTTCTGGTGGTATGCAGCAGGAGAGTGGCGCAGGAGGTGGTACTTGGCCAGAAAGGGGTTGAGAACCCCTGCAGTAGATCATTCTGGGCCAGATTGTCCACTGATACAGACACAAAGCTGGCTTGTAATGAAAGTTCAGCTCTTACGGTAGCAGCATGGTTGCTGCTGTGGTTCCGTCCTACGCTGCCCCCTAATCACTTTCCGTGCAATACCTCCTATTCTAACATTATGGCAGCAGCATGGGATGAAATTGTAGGGGAGCCATAAGGCAAGAGCCACCCCTCAGTCTGAGCCCGGTCTGCAAGAGTGCCTTTTTTACTGTATTGTATTCTCTCTACCAGCTTATTGGATGAAAGTTTAGAAATTACTGCAATTTCACTCTATTTTGGGCGTTTATTTCTATTCAGTGTGACCCATGCTCTTTTTCAATCAAAATACATGTTTTTGTGTGGTTTCAGTAATGGCACAAGTTAAATAAATTGGCGAAGAGTACAACTTGAAGTTATTTCAGTTAAATGTATAACATAAAATTCGTTGTATTATAAATCTAATTATTTTTGCCCCTCCTTATATACTCTGCTTATCCCACCTTCCTTCCCTATCTGGAAAACTCAGATTGAATTGGTATGACCTAATACTATGGACTGAAATGCAGGATAAGAATACAGGTGGGCCCCCATATCCACTGATTCGCTATCCATGGTTTCAGTTATCCACGGATCATGGGGACCCCCCCAGGCTTTTACTTTTTTCCCAGTAAGTTTCGTTTTTTCCTTTAAAGAAACAGGAGAAGCAGCCTCTGGTTGCTTATTACAGGCAAGTAGAACGAGACTAAGTCCTAGAGAGGCTCTGCAGAAACCTTGCAGAGCCTCTCTAGGACTTAGTCTCATCCTACTTGCCTGCAATGGAGGCTGCTTCTCTGTTTGTTTTAAGGAAGAAACAAAGCTTGCTGAAAGAAAAATAAGAGCTGGGGGGGGGGCAAGCATGCCTGCCTGCAGGGGAGGCAGGGTGGGGGGGGCCTCAGGAAACCTTGGAGGGGGTGTTCGCTCTTATCCACAGTTTCAAGTATCCACGGAGGGGCCTGGAACATATCCCCAGCGGATATGGGGGCCCACCTGTACTGGCTTTTTAAATTAAAAAAAAAAAAAAGCTTGTTTTCTCTTCCTCAGTCCTATTACAAAGTTGCTAGGTAACCTGAAAACACTTCAGTTGTACGAAGGACAGGAGTTCAGAATAAAATTCCAGAGAGAGCGAGAGAACGAACACACACACACACACACACACACACACACACACACACACACACACACACACACGTACGTGTCCAGGACATAGTGGAGCCTACATATTTCTCGGAACTCCAAATCCTTTGTGATTCTTCAATGTCTTGGTTTTCAACTGGTGTCCCAAAGCAAGTGAGTACTATTCCTTTTTTCAAATGGCAAACTAGACCAAGTTGTACTACCTATTTCACTTGCAGATAGTGTACTATTAAGCCCCCCCCCATTGTACATGGTGCTAGCTGTTGTGACTTTTGTAGGCCCCAAAGGTGAAATGGCTGCCATTCCAAAGGATGAAAGAATCTTTTCCCCATTTCCTGAAGAAAGGTATTAACTGCCCTCTGCAACACAGCTATGCGGAGGCAATAGCAAGAGGCCAGCTGCTGGAGCTGAAAACACTACTACTCTTTCACTGCTTACAGGAATGTTGGAATACCAAGTACATCACCATGCTAACACTGGTACTGTAGCAACAGATCTTATGAGCTGTTGCTGCTGATGGGAGTGTTCAATTGCTTCATTAAGCCAAACTGCAAGGACAACAAGGGTACTTGTTAAAATGGCAGGAGAGGGGGCTCTCCTGCGTGTACCACCTCTATCGTAAGTTAGGGGAGTGGCAACACGTGGGCGAGCCTTCTCTGCTGTGGCGCCACAACTGTGGAACTCCCTGCCAGGGGATCTGAGAACCACCCCCTCCCTCATGACTTTTCGGCGAGGGCTCAAAACATTTTTGTTTCGTCTCGCGTTTGGGTGATGGGTTGTAGCCTGCCTCCTGTGTCTCAAGATGCTCTGCCATGCTGCTTTTGTGCTCCCTACTGTTGCCCCCCCAGTGGTTTTTATTGTTTTTAAATTATGTATTTAAACTTTCTGTATTTTAAACTGTTTTTAATTTTTGTTGTAAGCCGCCTTGGGCATTTGCCTCGGCATGGGATAAGGCGGGATATAAATCTTTTAAATAAATAAAATAAGTGTGCAAATGATAATGGGAACTTGGTTTAAAATGCTATGTTGGAGCTTTCAGTGAGAACTAATTCTATCAACTTCTGGCTTGGGCACATAGTACAGTATGTACTTAAGGAAAGGGAAGGTTTTGCACCTGCAATGGCCCTCACTAATACCATGATTGAGCCAACGAGCCAACAGTGTCCAAATTAAGTACTGTATCCTCATTGTGGTGGGAAAACAAAGGCAGAACACAGCATGGGTCCTCCACTAGCAATAGAGGACCCCTTGATTGAGTCAACCTCACCTAGAATCCCATAGAATTCCATGGGGCAAAAGTCTACAAAACTCTTGAGCAACAGAACCTTGTGGTTCTGTTCTGTTGACCATTTCATTCCTCAAGCATACTTCATCATGAATCCATAACCCAGTAACTTCATTACCCAAGATCAATAATACCCTTTCCTTTTCAGCCTTCTGTTTCCCTGTCTCCCTGGGTGCTACCACAGCTGCTGAGCCAGGGTGGGCTGGTCAGCTAACCTTGTGGGCCGCTTCTCTCTCACACCATGCCCCTTCCTCCCAAGAAAGGCAGCTTAGTTCCCGTGCCCTGTTCCCTTCCAGTCATCTACCTTATTTCATGTTGGGCTTACTTCATAGTTCTTTTTTGGTCTTTGAGACCCTTTTTGCTCAGTGAAAATCACTTAGTTGGTTCTTTGCAGCCACAATTCCAACATTTTCAAGCTTTGCAGAAACAGCATAGGTAATCTTGGTCTGGGGTGCAGCCTTACCAAAGACCCCCAACTCCCTGCTATTCTCGTCTTATGTGAAATCTCATTGATTTCACATTTAGTGTGTTACCTTTATTTTCTTTTGTGCTCTCTCTGTGTATCTGTATGGACGGACGGACCTGAGATCAGCCTCAAGCCTCCTTCCCAAACAAGTCCCTACAACTGACTCCTCAAGGCCTCCAAAGCAAGGAGAACCTTGCATGTCAGTTGAGCCATTCCCAGCTGCAGCCATATGCAGAGGCCTGAATCTCCTCAACCTTTCCCATTAACCCTCTCATTTCCCCCCCTTATTCTCCCTAGAACAAACTACAAATGACAGTCAGTGCATCCCTCCTCGGTTCCCCCCCCCCAAAAAAAGCTGTAAAGGCTGCTATCTGAAGCAAAAAGAACAATTTGCCCCCTCTCCTGTGACAGTTTCCTGCTTCAAACTGGGCAGCTGCTTTTACCCACAACTGCTCTCCAGCTTGTATACTTCCACATTTACTTCCAGAAGGTGAAAAACCAGGGGAGAAGCAACATTTTGAGGTGGAGACAGCTGGTGCTGAAAGGGGCTCAGCAGCCACTTTCCCTCCAACCAATGAAGACAGTGGCCTCCAAAACTGCTTTGAAAGGGGGAGAGGAAGGAAACCTCAGGGAAGAGAAAAATGTGCCTGAGCATCACATTTAGTCAGGGCCTTAAACACATTGGAATCAGTGGGCATCAGCACACTTGTGTTTGTAAAGATAGGCCCACTTAGACAGGTTGTTCCTGTGGATGGAGAGGGTTTGGTTGTGACTGTACTCCCTTAGATTGTTTAGGTTCAGAGTTGGTGTTGCCATGGCCACCAGTGCAGTTGGTATAGAATGAATCTGTATTGGTTGGCATCTTGAACTGATAACTTCAGTTGTGGAGGTTGAAACACGGAGAGGTGGGTTGCTTCAGCTCTAGGGCCGTGCTTTGAAAAGACATGTTAGGAAAGATCAGGGAATGGCAACACTCATGTGAAGTGTGCATTTTGCAACAACTAGTGCGTTACAGTGCCTCTCTGTGCTCAAAGCTTAGGGAACTGCAATGTGTGGGCACCCTCTTGGATACGGGGAGACAAAAGGAAGGGGACTTTTTTTCCTTTCAGGGAGAGACTGAGCATCAATGTGTCCACGTAGCTCAGCTGCTGTCTGCAGTGTGGATGCAGGGTAGTTGAGTTTGCCTTGTTTTCACTTTTGATTGGCATGTCTCTCTATTAATTGACCCCATGTTTCCATAATAGCATGAATGTGGAGGTGGGGGTCACTTGACTGAAGAAATGAGGGGTATTGCCTGTCAGTCTTAATTTATCGCACATATTTAATCAATTGAATTGGTCAGTCAACTTAAATTCCCACATGCATGAAACCTATGGTTCTGAAGAAAAACAATTTTAGAGCAAGTTATTCAGACAAAACTTCCACTTATTTCAATCAGTTTTACTTCCCAACAATCTGCACAATTGCAGCTTTCAACCCTGATAGAAGGACGTGGTGTGAATTTTGCTGCAGTGATGGTGGGGTCGTGGTCTGATAGCCTCTTGCCAAATCCACAATTTGAAGAACTAGCAATCGCATCGGCATGTAAGAGAGCTCTGTGCCTGCTTCTAACTCCTCCTTGTTCTGCCCCCAAACTGGGGAGGGGGGGAGAATGGAAATGGCAGGCAGGCACTAATTTGGAAGATAATGACAAAAGGAATGCTTCTAAAATGATGCCAGTTTAGTTGGGGGAAATTTTGAAATTGTTTAACTGTATTTCATTGATTAACTGGTTTGATTAATGACTGCTGCCCTAAAAATAACATCAAGTTCAGGTGAATGCATACCATTACTTTCTCTGACCATCTCCCATGAAAACAGGACATTTATCCAAATAGTGATATTGGGGACTACGATATGTGTGCTCAGAACTTTTTGAATGAGTATTTTGGGACCTGGATAAACTAGGCATGTTTGTTACTTTTAAATCCTGCCTTTGAAGCATACTACCCAAATGGGGGTTTCCAAGAAGTCTCCCATCCAGGTGCTGACCAGTCCCAGACCAGCTTCACTTCAGCAAGATTACTACACAGTGTGCCTTCAGACCATAACCCTCTTGACATTAAAATTTTAAGTAACTCAAATGTGCATATTCTACATAATTTTATTCTGCTTTGCTAGCCATAGAGCAAGGCAAAGAGGTGTGCAGAAAACCTGACACACTATTCTCAGTCTCTTGAAAGTCTTGCTCTTTTCCCTTGGGGGTTCTGGCTGGGATTCCACCAGGCATTGCATGTTGAGCTTATAGCTAGAAAATTGCAATCCTATTCCCTTTAGAGTTGCCAAACTTCCAGGATAGACTGACATTTTCAGGAAGCAGCATCGATTGCCAGGTGAGTACTGAAAGCAGTGGAGAGAGGCTGGATGCAAAAAATAAATAAAAAAATGAATGTTTCTAAGTCCAAGAGCACAATCCTATCCAACTTTCCAGCACCAATGCAGCCATGCCAACAGGGTGTGTGCTGCATCCAGCGGCGGGGGTGTAGTCACAAAGGCCTCCTCAAGTGTGCCAGACTCGGGGCTGCATTGCGGCTGCATCAGTGCTGGAAAGTTGGATATGATTGGGCCCCAAGTTACATAGGAGCCAGTTTTAGCTTTGTCCTTCATTATTCTTTGCACAGGATTTCCATCTTTATTGGCAGGTGGCCTACTGCACTGTCTTTACAGAATTGTTGCTCTCATATCCATATCATCCTGCCCTCAACATCAACACCCTAGAGCTAAACACATCATGACTAGAGGATGTGCAGATGCAGAAGTAATTGGCAGTCACGTCACCGCCAATTACGTTTGGCTTGCTCACAGCCAAAAATCAGCTGCTCGCAGCACTCTGACTTGGCTTGCTCGGCTCCAAGCAGAGTCGGGCGAAAGTAGCTGAGCTGTTTTTGGCAGCTCCAACCCTGTGATTTGGCTTGGAGCTGAGCAAGCTAAGTTGAGTCAGAGCAGATGAAAGGGGCCAGGCTAGGGCGGCGTGGTGGGCTGTGGTGGGCTTCGCCGCTGTGTGTATCACCCCTCAAATGTGCATCACCCGGTGCGGGCCACACACCCCATAGTGATGCCAGTTGGCACAGGTGCTCCTCCCCCCCTCTTTATCCATCAGTGGCAAATGCACAGGGGGTGGCAAAACTGGGAGGGATTCAGGTGACAGGGAGGCACAGGCAGTCCCTGAGTACATAATGGGAGGGGACCCAAAAGAGGGCTTTGCCCCAGAACCCACAGCAACCTGGTCCCACCAGTGGTTGTAATAACTTTTTTAAAGTGTTCCTGTGTGTGTATGTGTGTGTTTTCAGACTGACTGAGCATTCTGTGGCAACCAAAATCTTTGGAAAAAGGAGTTATGCCAAAACTAAAAGCGAGACCAAAAACCAGTTCAGATGTCCATGTTCTTGAAAAGTTCCTGCAAACCTATGAAAAGCATTGTATAGGATCCCGAAGTCGTGTCAGTCCAACTATCAAGCAGGGCTTACAGAAATGCATAGTAAACGAAACGTTAATTACTAAGGTAACTATGGATTAAAAACAATTACCGGTATTTGACACATCATTGGGAAGGAGAGCAGGATCATAGGAGGTACATCCTAATGATAGTTGTTCTCAAATTGTTTTTAAATATATTCCTTTAGCAGGCAGCAGGCATCAATCTGATGCCTGATCATATTGCCCTTTTACTTAATGCAGATAACCCTGGGATTTCCGTCCATTTGTATCTGGCAAAAAAGCAAATGCAATTTGAACTTGGTCTAGTGACCTTTAGATGACTCCTTTTTATTATGAAGGAACATCAAAGCTTCACTAGTCCAGTGAGGGTAATTCATGCTGTGTATGCAGTATGATACGGATGCATTTAGCTGTAGAATTAAACCAGCCATCTTGCATGGTATTCTGGGCCGTTCGTAGATCTGATGTTTTGCTTCAAGGCCAACTATAACATGATCTCCTTAGGATTTGCAGGGATTTCTGCCTTCATCCTCCTCTTTCCACCACTCCTCTCACCACTCCCTCTCCCTGGATTCAAAAACGAAGAAGGTGGTGGAGGAGAATGGAGTCAGCATCTCTGAGTGTTCCACCATTCATCTGTTCCTTTTCAAATCCAGGGAGGAGGGGCAGCAGTTGGCATGCCACAGGGTAACGGGGAATGGCATTTGGCACACCACTTCAGTTACCAGGAAGTTTTGGACAGACCTTGTTTGCCATTACTTTCTCCCGGCTTCTGCAGAAGGACAGCCTCAAACTTGAGTAACTTCAGGTGACTTTGCATCATTCTTGTGTGCTGATAGCTATAGCTTCTTCTGAACATACAAATGATTTCCTGCTGTTGACACATTTTGCTCTTAAGTAGGAGTGTTACTAAGTTTTTTCTTCTTTAGTTTGTGCTTACAAATGTGGAGACCTCGTCGGGGAACTTGCATCCAGTTTCTCTCACTCCTTTGCTAAGGACTATACGAGATGAACGGTATCGGTTGGGAAAGGAGCTCTGTATTTGGGGAATCCAGCTAAGTCCTCAAGATGTTGCAAACCTTGTGAGTCTAAATAAGTTGGTGCTTAGAAGTATAAGAGATTTTCAGAGACCCTGCCAATATTAAAGCCTTGCTTGGTATTGCGAATGAATGTGCAAGTAAGGTTGTTACGGCAGTTACATAAAGATATAGAACTGAAGCAACATCACTTTTTCTTGATCAGGAGTATTTATCATATTGATTCTAACTGCATCTCAAACAACAAAGCTACAGATCAACGCAGCTACCCCACTGGAAGTAATTGCAACCTGTCACCCAATGGAAAAATTACCCATTTAATTACCTAAAAATGAAATGGTTAAAATACTGTAGCTTGAGCAATAGCTTTTCACATGTATTCTGGGTACTGATGTCACCCAGCTCAGAAGGGGGGGGGGCTTGTTATAGCAAATTTTAAGTCGTTACCCTGCCAATGCAGTACAGGACAAGCTTAACTGCCAACGAAGTTGAGGCCTGCCTTGTAATGAGTTTACCAGTACCATTAGCCAACACAATTTCCTGTCTGTAACAGTGGGGGAGAGAAGATCGGGGCAATGGGATGCTTCTTTTCCCATCAGTTGCTGTCAGCCCCTTGGCCAACCCCCGTTCTGACCACCATATCTGCTTCAGCTGCATACGCTCCCAAGCCAAGTTCCCATGCATCACACAGCTAAGAGCACACACACCCCTTTCCAGCCACCATGCCTCCAAATATTTCAAGAGCCGCTGTGGATGGCAAAGGGAAGAAGGTTTCCCTGTTTCAACTAACCCCAAGACGCATTGGGCTCACCTCCAGAAGGGGCAGGAGGAAAAACCCTCTTTTTGGGGTTCCAGCACGGTAGCTTAAGCAAGCAAAGATGGACTTAGGTGAGCATGTGTTTCTCCGAAACCTAAACACATACACACAGGACAGGCCACTAGAAGGAAGCTTTATTGCTTAAAATTGTCCTGACATTAGTAAGGAGCCCCCCCCCCAAGGGGCAGTTTGGGGAAAGTGAGTAAGGGGTACAGGCATTTTTAAGGCAACAAGAAAAATAGTCTTAACTCGCTAAACGAACTTACTTCATGGTCTGTTCTAAAGTCCTGCCATGCAGCGTTGTCATTGTCCAGTCAGGCAGTGTCCCACCGCAGCTGCAGCCAAGAGCAGGCACAGATGGGCTCTCACATGTCCAACTTATAAAGACCAATCAAAAGAGACTCTAATGACTCATCCTTGCTGACCCATCCTTCTGCCTAAGGTCTCGAGCAGCGCAATCCACCGTAAGGATCTGGCGGGTGGCCCATGGCCGCCTGCCGGATCCTGAGACCTGGCGTCCATTTTGCCGCTGGGCCGGAGGTCTACTCAGGGAAGGGGACGCTCGTCCCCTTTGCCGAGTATAAACTGGGGCAGGCCCTATTGGCCTCCTTGGATTTCCGCCAGCTAAATAGCTGGCGGACGTCAGAGGAGGCCGTGTAACGGCCTAGCCACCCAACGGGGACGGAGATATGGCCGAGGCCATCCCGCCCCCTCCCAGGCCGGCAAGGCCAATGGCCCCCCTCCCTCACCCGCCGAAATGCCCCCACACCCACCGGATCCTGACTTATCTCATCTGGCAGCCACAGGGGTGCTCTGGCGACAGAGCAAAGGAGGCCAGCCTCTGTGCCGGCCTCCCTTGCTCCAGAGCAGTCGCGAACGTGCTTTATGGCATGTTCACAACTGCTTCCGGTGGCGGGGTGCTTGCTCCATCGCCGCCGGAATTTCCAGGATTGCGCACTAAGGTACATAGGGAACCAAAGGTGTTCTGGCTTTCATACAATTGACCCCTTGGGACCAGTGTTCTTCATGCCTCCATCAGATAGTCACCCAGCTGCCTCAACTCCCCTCTGCTCACAAGACCTAAAAGGGTGTAACCCACAAATACTTGCACCAGGGATGCTATATTTTCAGGCTTATTTCATCTGAGAAGATGGTAATCCAGCATTTCCTAAATCCACATTAAAAAAGAGGAAATCTCTCTCTCCCCCCCCCCCCAAGAGGTGTCCTTGGGTAGGTGGCACCCGGTGCAGCACTTGCCTTGAGTGTAATGTCACCCAACCTGAGGGTAAAACCAAGTGCAAACCACACCAGTCGCACCCCCCCCCCTTGTGATGTCCCTGCCTCTATCTCTATCCCAGGAGAAAAAATTAACACATCAAAGTCCCTAACCATTCCAGAAGGTAAACACCCCTTGTGTAATGCTTAGATGTTAACCACCTTTCATCCCAAAAGAAAGAATACTGCAAAGGGAAAGATCTATCTCTGTCACACTGTCCCCCATTCTTTCTGTGAAGGGGCAGTCACTCTTCTATCTTACAGGAACATGGAGGGGGGGAGTGGATTTGGAGTCCCCATCACTGCAGAATTCTCTCCTCCCCCCCCCCCTATTTTATCTAGCAGTAGCTGCAACAAGGATTATCTAAAATGCCTTACTGGGTTCACCCTAGCATCTTGAATATTGAAATGGTCCCTGGCATGGGTGTGTGCGTGCCATGGGAAATGTAGTTCTCAAGGGTGCCTGAGTCTTTAGTACAGGCTCTGTGTGCCTGGGATGCTGTTCTGATATTTAAGTGTAATGGGGTCTACATTTTATAACTCGACTCCAGGAAAAAAGGTAAGTTATTTACACTTTCTTATTTAAAAAATAGCTTTTAAGCCTTTCCAGCTGAGTACCACCTCTGGCGGCACTCTCCTGCTGCATACCACCGGACGTGATTGGCGATGACATAATCGCCAGTTACTTCTGGGTTTTCAGTTTTTTGGAGGCCAGAAATGCAGGTAGAAAGCACTGGGCGGGTGGAAGGGCACTTCTCAGCGTTCCCGAGAGGCTCAGCCAAAGGCAGGAGCTTTTCGGGAGCAAAAACACATCGCCAAAAGCAATGAGTGTGGGGTTCAGGTGGTCCAAGTACCACCAGCATTCGTCTGAAGTACCACTGGTGGTACTAGTATCACTGGTTGAGAAACCCTAAGCTAAACCCATTATAAAATCAAGGTGAGAGGAATTTGCAAATCAAATTAGAAGTATTAAGCTCTTTGATAAATCTTGACCACCATTCTTTTTATCCATGTGTTTAGGCAATCTTACTAGAGCTGGATGGACATACCACCTATCCATTTTCTAAATTAGAAATAACTCATGGTGTGTTAGACCTTTGGTCCACAGAGAGGCTTGGAGTTGCTTTGCCTTACAGCACTTTGAGTTCTCTTGTTCTGGATTATTCCAAGTAAGAAAAAAAAATCTTCTTTTTTTTTGTTTCTTCAGCTGCTGTCTTAAAAAAGAGCCATGATATAAAATACTGTAGATGCATTATAACTGGAAATCCATTTCTTAATGTAGTACTGCTAATTTTAGCTAGCTTCTAGGAATACAACAACAAAATATAATTCTAAATTCAGTGCATATCTAGTTCTTCAGCTATTACTAGTTCCACCAGAGGAATGCATAAGGAACAGTCTTTTATCCAACACTTCACAACTTTGCTTCGTATGCTTTCCAGTGTGAACAAGCATGCAATTAATGTAATTCAGTGGCAGTGACCTTAATTACCAGCTAGAGGACCAAGAGTTACTGAAAGTTTGCATGCTCTCATTCTCAACCAGCAAGACAATCATGGCCCCTGCTATCCTAGAGAAAATTCCCCTGCACTGTCAGTTCTCCTGTGTCTAAACAGTAAAAGGAAAGATGTCTATGTCCAGGGCCTTGGCCAGAGAACCAACTGCCAGTAGGAGGCAGCTCCTTTTCCTTTCTGCCCCCACCAGCAAGAATTTGCATCCTAACTGAGAGCTTTTCTCAGTGGAAGTTCTGTGGATATCCCATGCATTTCCTCATTAGGAGTATTACATACAAATTGGTTCCAAGTATTTTCATCAGTGACACTTTTCAACTCTAGGTGAATCAGAATTTCAGCTGTTAGCTTGCTATTTTTGTTTTTTGTTTTTTTACAAGGCCTACCTTACATTTTATTTTGCGTTTCCTGAGTAAACTTGTTGAGATTTTCCATTTGCGTGGCAGTTAAAAGCTCTGGGTTGCCACCAAATCTTATTAGAGCACATTACTATGTTATGGATATAATATTTGAGGAGAAATCAATGAAAAAACTCCTAACTTTTGGTGTTAAATCTGGAAGCAGCACATAGATTTCATGTCACATCATAGATTTTTAGGTATTCCTCTTGAGTTTTAACCAGGCATCTCCTTTTTTTTTCTGCATACAAATAAGTGGTGTGGTGACCACAAATAAGTGGTGTGGTGACCACCAGTTGTGGGGAGGGGGGAAAAAGGACATTGTTGCAGGGTGTTGCACCCCAAAAAAAACTTTTTGCGGCCGCGCCGTGGGGGCGTAAAGGGTTACGGCCACGCACTTTATGGGGGGGCATCAAGGGTTGGGCCACCAGTGAAAAATGGCCTGGCTACGCCTCTGGTGACTACGGATTAAAAACTACCGTGAAGCTAGGTTGTCTCATTTAAAGAGAATGGGCGAAGTCTAAATTGTTTCCGTTAGATTACATGTATGTAAGATCAGGGCTGGCTAACTCATGAGACATGATAAAAGTGATTTCGAGTAGTAGGCTGGGGGGGGGGGTTTGCAAGCAAGCAGGCAAAGGTGCCTAGTGCATCCTGTACCTACACACCACTCCCCCTCTAGTCCTCTGCCAACCTGTTTATTTCGGGGCTGGGCAGCTGTTGAGAGGGAGGTATGGGTCCAGCTATCATCACTCTGCACATTCCCTCTTCCAAAAACAGAGTGCATAGGAAGAAGATTGTCGCCCTAGTCTTCCTCTTTCCATTATGGCAGTGGCAGTTACTTTCTCCCAAATCCTCCCTGGGCCATTTCCCTTTCAAATAGCTGAGGGTAAGCAAAAGACAAAGAGGATACAGCTTGAAGGCTCAGACTGGGTCTGTGTATCATATATCTGATTAGCTGGATAATTAAATGTTTTAGAACAGCAGTAGGCACCCTTCTCTAAAGATGGTGGTTACCTAATGTGTTCTCTTTACAGGTGTGGAGATAATGGTGTCTATAGGCTTACTTCTGGATTAGAAGGAAACAGAAAGCTTTTAACTCTGAGCCTCTGCTACTGTGATTTAGGGCCCAAGAGTGGATCAATACTGGCAACTCTTATAATCCACACTGCCATTTGGTAAGCTTTGGTACTAAAAATAGAACACACCAAAAACCACACATACAAAATGCCCCTGCCATATGTGTGAGGTAGGTTCCAATTGCCACTAGCTCTGTGAAATTAATGGACATTCAAATTGCTTGCTTCCATGTCAGATGAGCAGACTGGATCAATCACTAGGTGTGAGCTAAACCCAACGAGAAACCAGGAACGTTTTGGCCAAGGCTATTGTTGTTTAGGAAAACCTGACAGACATGAGACTTCAAAAAATATTTTTGAGGGAGGAATGCTGTGTGTGATACTTGACCCTTTGGGCAGAACATGACACACAGATTCCTAGCTCAGCCTCAGTGTACACCGAGAGCTATCATTTAGGGCAGGGGTTCTCAACCTCTCGACAGCAGTGTACCACTGCTGCCAGTGCCAGGGTCCCTCGGCATACCACCGGAAGTGACGGGCGATGACATCATCACCTGTCACTTCTGGGTATTGGACCGACGAAGCTCAGGAGTGGAGGTTTCAGATACTGCAGAACTCGGGAAAGCACTGCTAAGAGGCTTGGGGTGGGCAGGAGAGCCTTTCTCAGCATGCGAAAACCATGTGCTTCACCTCCGCACACCAACCAAGCCTCTTGCCGGTGCTTTCCCAAGCTTTGCGGCGTCCAAAACCTCTGCACCTGAGCTCTGTCGGAGGGGAATTTCAGACCTAGTCTTGTGAGAATAGTATAGTAAATATTTTTTAAATTAAAAAAAAAATGCTGACATTTTCCCTTCTATGGGAAAGCCCTAAGACAGTCTTGGCAAGACTCATTTAGCATTAAGTTCAGGTATGTTAGATAAAACATAGTGATGCACTGTTAGAATGACTGGAATTATTGGTACAAAATGATTTCCATATTGGGAAAACAAAAATATAGTGCTAGTTGACCTTTTTAAGCAACGACTAGATTATTATAACGCGCTCTACGTGGGGCTGCCCTTGAAGATGGTTTGGAAACTGCAATTAGTGCAGAATGCGGCGGCCCGTGTGGTCACTGGAGGTAGGCGGTTCGACTCTGTCGGGCCGCTCCTCCGACGGCTGCACTGGCTGCCGATTCATTTCCGGGCCCAATTCAAAGTGCTGGTTTTGACCTTTAAAGCCCTATACAGCTTGGGGCCAGGATATTTGAGAGACCGCCTACTTCTATATAGTCCGGCTCGTCTCCTTAGATCATCAGATAAGGCCCTTTTGCGGGTACCGTCGCCCAGGGAGGGGCGAGGGGCGGCGGCCAGAAATAGGGCCTTCTTAGTAGTGGCACCAACCTTATGGAATTCCCTCCCCTTTGACTTACGAACTGCTCCCTCCTTGGACACTTTCCGGCGAGGCCTAAAAACCTTCTTGTTCAAAGAAGCCTTCTGAGTCCTTGCATTTTTAAACATTCTGCTGGTACAGGTGGGGTGCTGCTGTTTTTATGATCTGTTTTAATTGTAGTAATTTTTTTAATCAATTTTTAGATGTTGTTTTTATTAGTTTCTGTTAACTGTTTTTTATTGTTTTGGAACTAACTATTTATGTATGTATTTTTTGGTATTGTATTTTTTCTGTTATAAGCCACCTTGGGTCCCTTCGGGGAGAAAGGCGGGATAGAAATATTGTAAAAAATTGTAAAATAAATTTGTTTGTCACAGCAACCTGTTCCTTAATGGTAACAACTTACAGTGTCTGGGTGCCACAGAACTCCTGAAGCCGATGGCAAACTATGCAGAAAGGCTTGGACAAGAGAAGAAAGCAAAAGCCTTTATAAAGAGCAATGATGATAATGCTCACCAAATCCTTGAAGGTCAGGTTGCCTTGGGTTATTCACTTACATAAACGAATACGTATGCAAGTGCTTATTCTATATTAAATTTTCTCTTGGCATCTTTGTCTGCAAAAGCTTGTGCTGAAATAAATTTTAGTCTTTTAAGGTGGTACAAGACTCTTTGCTGTTTAAATTGTTAATGCTGAGAGTCTGTTCCATGATTCCGTGATTGCTCTGGGAACAAAGGGTTCTGTGGGTTGTTTAATTGGAAGTTAATTTTGCTGCTGATCTCGTTTTTAAAATGGTGACAAGGAAAATGCAGTCTTATATGAGATCCAATTATTGCTCCATCTGAGATTGGTAAAAATGCTTTTAAAGAGCTGGTTGGTCTCGTAGAATATATAATTTTGTCAAGGCTGCATCCAGCCTTTTGCTTGCAAAGATGAACATGCATGGAACTCTGCAGAAGGAAAGGCAGCTGGGGAGAAAGGCTATTCTCCTCGGTCACTTTTACGCTCCTAATTGCCCCCTCCACAAATCAGCTTTTTGCTTTTATCAAATTTAAGAGTCATTCTCTCTAATTACATTTCAAAACAATTATGCAGATGAGATGAGATGATCAAATTTTACCTAATAAGAGCAACAAACCTGGGAAGCTTGTAGCAAAACGCAGGCAGAGCATATATATCCCTCTGTTGCTGGGCATCTTTCAGATCCTTAGGCAATGTGGCATTCAATTATAAATAGTAACCAAAAAAAGAAAATTACCAGTGATTTTATATAATCTTTCATTTCCAACAGAGAACAAAAATGCAAATATTCAAGCAAAAGTTGTTAGATTAAATACTGCTTCCAAAGTAGATGGGTCTCCCATAGTGGAAAGCACCGGGAAGAAGAAGAAAAGAAAAGGTACGGCTACTTTATTCAGTAAGGCAGGCTGTAAGTGGGGTAATATACACAGAACATAGAAATGATTAATTCCATGTCCAGAAGTCATTTAACCTAAAGGTACTTACTGTACCCTAGCCAACCTTTGCCATTTCTTTATCAACTCTTGCCCTCTTCCTTCACTATTTTGTACAAAATCTACCTATGCAGGGCCAGCTCATCCATGAGGCCAACTGAAGCAGTTGCCTTGGGCACCCATATCTAGCTGCCTACTTGCCTTCACTGCTCCTCCTCCTCCTTCCACTCCCTGGATTGGAAAAGGAAGAGGGGGACAGAGAGGAAGAGGAAATGTAGAGGGGAGAAGAGTGCTGAATTAGAATATTGGAGAATATCCCGGTGTGTTCCCTTTGGCGGCTCAGCCACTTCTAACAAGGGCAGGCAAGGCTGAAAGGGCGTTGCTTGAAGCCTTGCCCTCAGAAGGGTCGAACGAAGACCCAATTGCGTCTTTATTTGGCCCTTCTGAGGGCAAGGCTTCAAGCGGCGTTGTGATCATGCGCCGCTTTCAGCCTTGCCTGGCCTTGTTAGACGCGCCCGAGTCGCTGAAGAAAACGTGGCTCGCTGAGCAGGCCTCAGGCGTGTCACCCTCCCAGTGCGTCACCCCCTCCTGGCGCAAGCGGTGAGTACCGGAGGGTGTTGCAGCAGTGGGGGGGGGCACCAGCCCATGATGCCACTGGTTGTGGAATTTGGTTCAAAACGTTGCTCTTATTTGAATTTTTAATTGTTTTAACATGTTTTTACGTGTTTTTTACTGTGTTCGTTTTTTATTGCCATGGCTTTTAATCCCATAAATCTTTCTTAACTATTCAAGAAAGATTATCTGTTCTACTGGCCATGAAACATCTGAGTTTTTTCAAAGCTCCCTGACTTTTGTATCTAAATAATCCCTATATGCATACATTGTTTGCAGGATTCAAGAAAAGAAGTACAACCCCTGATGCTGGCCCATGGTTAGCTAAACTGCATTTGGCTGATAATGCAATAGATGGAAGATTTAACCAAAGAGAAACAAGTACATGGGAGTTTGTTCACCTTTTGACTTGGTAAGGCAATTGATAGCAAAACAAGACCACTCTCTCCTGTCACTTGTGGCACTGTAGAATGGTCTAGTATTTGTGTTAGGAACAGGAATAGCTACTCTAACTCTGAATTTGGTAACCCATGTTCCCAAGAACACTGGCAATCCCACTTTATCAGTTTGATACTGTATGCTTTTTGATTAAAAAAAAAGACTATGGCTTTAAAATAAATCCCCATGCCCCCAAAGTCCTTGCTATCCTATACAGCACTATATAGAATATACTCACTGTACCATGAGTACAAGGGGACTGTTTTGACAATGTAGATTGTGAAAGTGTACACAGTGTAGTAATGTTAGATTGCTGAAAATGTATTGCAGCAAATGGAACACATAACAAATGGGCAGGAGGTCTGGCTTAGTTGGTAGAGTTGCCACCTCATAAGCCTGAAGATCTTTGAACGGCAGTTCGAGACACGTCGCTGACAAAAAAGCTGGGAACCCTCTGGGATGAGAGAGAGAGCTGCCAGCTGCACCTACAAGGGAGGCAGAGTGCCATCAGTTGAGCGTGGGAGGCGAAGGCCAGTGAGAGGCCAGACTATGAAGGAAACCACCTGGAATGAAAACGTTCTATGAAAGTTTAGGACATTTGTATTGTAAAAAAAAAAAAAAAAACACCTTACGTTTAGCAAGCCTGTCCATGTAAACCACCTTGGATTAAAGTCAGAGGAGAAATCCAATGACCAGGCAAGGTGGTGTATAAATACTGTTGGTGGTTGTTGTTGTTGTTGTTGTTTTTATAATAGAGAAAGTTCTAAATTTTTTTAAGGAGAGTCCATTGTTTCAATGTATTCCTTTTAGGACTGGCATCCAAATTTTATTCATGCTTTTTACTTCTTCCTTCCAGTTCATATGATTTCAGTTTTTGGAAATTTCTATTGCTTCTCCGTGAACCCTGGTTTTATAGTCCTTAACCGCAACAAAAACTTTAGATCTTTCTCACTCTGCTGTGACTTTAAGAACTAGAGGCTAATTACTTTACAAGCCATGGCTGGGGCATAAAACAAGAACTCTCCAGCCAGAAGCCACAAAAGGGCAGTGAATGCCTTGTTTGCTCTATACTTCTGACGAAGCTCCGTGCAAGTCTGGAGTGAAACATTAAGTGCTTTTAAATCTGACTGATACAGTCATTAATCCCCTATTTTTAAATTTTAAATTTAGTAAATATGGACTGTGAATCACTACGACAATAGTTAATTACCGTATTGTCCTGAGTATAGGCTGCACTTTCCCCCCAATATAAGTCTTTAAACTAGAGCTGTGCAGGATGTTGCAAAACAAACCCTGACCCCAATAAAAAATACCTTTTGAAACTGCAAGGCTGAGCGTTACTGAAACTGAAAAGCATTTTCAAGCCTCTCCGAGTCTGCTGCAGCCAGATAATGCTTGGAATGTTTCAGTTTGCAAAGGTAAAATGGGACTTTTTCTTCTTTTTTTTAAACTGCAAAGCACCGTGTTTTTAAGCCTTTACAGCAGGGGCGGGGAACCTTTTCCCTGGCGAGGGCCATTTTAAATATTAGAAATTTGCTTGAGGGCCGGCCGTAAGGCCGGGTGACATTTTTATTTAATTAATTTTTGCCCCCGCCCCCCATCGGCCTACGGAGGCTCCGCGCTCACTGTCCAAAGCCGCCGCCGGGTCCGTGTGTCACCTCCGGCATACCATGCCGAAGAGGGCAAGAGCTTGCCCTCATCGGCGTGGTACGCATGTGCGAAATGGCCAACAGCCTGGTGAGAAGGGGTCGAGGCGGCGGCCGGGGAGGACATGCAAAGGCCCTCTCCCGGCCTCCGGAGGTGACGCGCAGACCCGGCGGAGCCTCCAGGGGCTGGTTGGGCGGCCTCCCGGCAATCTCTCTGGGGGCCGGACCGGATGGCCTCGGGGGCCTGATCCAGCCCTGGGGCCGGAGGTTCTCCACCGCTGCTTTACAGGCTGCAGCAGCCAGAGAATGTCTTCCTATTCATTAAATAAAATACAGTAAGTCCTTGCTTACCTTCCTGTCTTACAATGCGTTGCTATTCAGCCTGGCCGAAAACAATGATCTCTCTAGCCTCTTATCAGTAGGCTTACCATCGTCCTGGAATTGAGCCTGGCATCGGCCTAGAGCGGACCCAAGTCACTCCCCAAGGGTGCACCGCGGCTGCCCAATGTGGGCCACGACTTCCGGAGCTTCTGGTAAACGAGGTGACTGCATAGGGCACCCTTGAGAGAGGCTCGGGTCTGCTCTAGGCCGACGCCAGGCTCTATTCCCGGACGATGGTAAGCCTGCTGATACCGTAATTAAGCCCTCTAGCAGCTAGCCTCAGCAAGCAGTTGAAAAAATTAACCCTTAAGTTCCAGCCCCAGGACGCTGTGGAAACTAAGATATTTATTGATTCTGCAGCTTGAAAGTTATTGAGCTTGCCACTTAAGAGAGTGCTATATCTTGCTCCTGCATAGGCTTACCATATCCAAAGTGGGACAGAGTGCCTACCTTTAACCATTGGAATTTGGGCAGGTGCAGCTCATCATCATGGAAGGGTGCAACAAGCTGCACCTGCCCAAATTCCAAAGGTTAAAGGTAGGCACTCTGTGTCCCCCTTTGGATCTGGGAAGGCTACTTATACATAGGCTTACCAGATCTCCAACCAGCACAGGATGTGGCGATGGCACCTGGCCTAGATGCCTTTAAAAGGGGTTTGGACAGATTCATGGAGGAAAAGACCATCACAGGTTACAAGCCATAAGCAACCTCCTGGCTTTAGAAGTAGGTTTTCTCTGTGCCAGGTGCAGGGGATTGGCAGCAGGAAACAGGTTGTCTTGTTGGCTGTGTCCTCCCTGAGGCATCTGGTTGGGTCACTGTGTGATACAGGAAGCTGGACTAGATGGGCCTTTGGCCTGATCCAGCAGGGCTCTTCTTATGTTCTTAGAGTGCTAACCTTTAGGAGAAGGAATGTGGACAGGTGTATCTTGTTAAACCTTAGAGCACAATCCTAGGCATGTCTACTCAGAAGCAAGCCCCATTGTCTTCAGTGGGGCTTGCTTCTGAGTAAACATGACTAGGATTGTGCTCTAAGGTTTAACAAGATACACCTGTCCACATTCCTTCTCCTAATGGTCTAGCACTCTGTCCCGGTTGGAGATCTGGTAAGCCTACTTATACATTATTATAATGTTGTTGCTATTTTGTTGTTCTAAACATTATTTCAATGTTTAATATTAGTGTTTTGAGTCTTTATTTGGAAGTTTGGTGATGCTTTTGTGACCAGAAATATGTAATAGGAACCTAACTCTTGTTTACATATGTTAGCCTATGGTAAAATTGGTTTCGTTATAAGTTTTCACTTAAAGTTGCAGTTTTCAGGATCTACAACTAAGTGTTGTTTTTTGCAACTTCCTGCACTGTTTTACTGTTCTACTAATGTGTATATTTTCTTTAAGTTAAAAAAAAAGTTAAAATTTTAATTTTTTTAAAATAGCACCAAACTTTAAGGTTGCGGCTTATAATCAGGAGCGGCCTATACTTGGGACAATACGGTATATTTAATGTACTTGTAAAATGATGACTGCCCTGTTCTGTTTTATAAGAGGTATTCCCATTCGCTGTCACCCAACAGGGAATGCCTCTTCTGAGATGGCAAGTGCTGTGAAATATACAAGTGCCATTTTAAAAACAAAGAATACATGCCTTTTTCTTCAAAACAATTTTTATTTTTCTGTATTTATATACTGCCTTTCTCATCATCAGATTTCACATCAAATTTATTCAAGGTGGTTTACATACTGTAGGCAGGCTATCCTAGACTTGAAAAGGGTCTTTGCCTTCTCAGTGTCTTCGCGAGGTCTGTCACCAGCTTCCTTCTCCCATCCAAGCGAGAACTGAGGTTGACCCTGCTCAGCAGCTTCTTAAGGCAGGGCACCGGCTCAACCTCCAGGCCCTGCCAAATATGTGGATTTATTTAACCAATTATATAAATTCAGTTTGATTAATCAACTGTTTTTAAATTGAATATAGCCCTGGGTTTCTTCATCTATATAACAAAAAGCAAAATAGTGTATTTATACTTTCTAGCATAGTTTCCCGGCAATGAAATACTGTATTTCTTCAATTCTAAGACTCATGTTTTTTCCCAATTAAGCATTTCAAAAAATGGGGTGCGTCTTAGAATCGAAGGTCTCCAAAAAGCACCCCAAAATGCTATATTCTTACTTACTGGGGCTTGGGGGAGCTTCAGGGAGACCTGCGCAACCCTCTGCAGGCCTCCCTGATCTTCAGTTCGGCAAAAAACGGTGATTTTCAGCCATTTCCGGTTTTCACAAAAACCAGAAATGGCCAAAAATCGCTGTTTTTCGCCAAACTGAAGATCAGGGAGGCCTGCAGAGGGTTGCACAGGCCTCCGTGAAGCTCCCCCAAGCCCAGGTAACGAAGGAAACGGCACTTTCTGGCAGAGCCAGAAATGCTATGCAAAGGCAGTGCACTCAGTCATCCTCAGCTGCAGGAGACATGCTGGGGAGAGTTGGTGCTGAGCGGGTAGATTCAATGAAGGGAGGTGAGTCTTACAATTGATGGATTTTTTTCCCCTGCTGGTGGTACTGAAAGTAAAGGTGCGCCTTAGAATCGATGGCGCCTTAGACTCGAAGAAATACGGTACTATACTCCTTGCTACCATTGCCAAATTTTACAATAATCTAAATCTGATTAAAAGCAGTAATAACTGTTAAAGTATGGATGTATCACAAAAGGGAAACCTTGACATACAGTGTAATATTTTGACATCTGCTACGTAACAATGGAAGTGTTTAGTTTTTTATTTACTAATGTAAACATTTTGAATGTAGCAGGTTTCAATGTTAACATTTTCAATTCTAGTCTAATCAAGAACTCTGATCACCTAGTGGAAGTCGATATTAATGGCAATGCTATAGGAGAACAATGTGCAGTCAAGATATTGGAAGCTCTTAAGGATCGAAAGAAAGGTGGGGTGCTTCCAACTGACAGAATTCTAAACATGTCTGTAGTAAACATGCCTTTGCTTAAGCCAAGGTGTATCCAGTCCAGAACCTTTCTCTAGGTTAAACAGGTTATGTGACCTGGTTGCTGTTTGATTTCCCCCACACACACACACGCTTTTATCCTCTTATTTGTAGTGGTTTTTCCCTGCTGTTGCTTTTTAGAGAGAGAGAGAATATAGTTTTAAGTATTTGTTTTGTAACCTACTTTGGCCATTTCATAAATAAGGCAGAAAAGCTGGGTATAAAGAGTGTTTTAAATAAAATAAATAAGCCACACTGATTCCTGTGGTAGATAGGGCTTTGGTAAGATGGGTTTGAAGGGAGTCACGTTTGCATGATATTGATGTTAAATTTCCAGGTCCTTTATGGCCTCACAATCGGAAAGATAAATCTTAAAGATAATGGGTGGGAAACCATGTGTGAAGACAAGTCTTTGCATTGTACTCTTGTATGTTCATCTGTACATCATGGGCAGCCCAATCCTGTGTAAGATACAATAAGATACGGCCGCTGTATCCGATCCAGGTCCCGGGCTGCCCCGGGGCAGCCCGGGTGCACTTTGAGGGAAAGGGACAATCGAGGCAAGGGGACAATCAGGCAAGTGGCCTGAGGTCCTATGGGCCTACTTGAATGTACACCAGCTCTGGAGCTGGCGTACATTCGAGCCCTCCATGTCAGGGCAAAATGGGCCAGGAGAGGGCTTTGGATCTCGGCACCGATATCCCCCTCCGGAGCAGCCAATGGCTATCCTCCCTTGCTGCCCGGTCCACCCTCCCCCCACCCCTGCACTGGCCTGGCCAGTGCAGGACTTACCTTGCCCGGCGGGCACAGTGACGGTCCCCCAGGAGAGAGAGGGTCGCTGGCCTTTGTGCCGCCAGCCCTTACTCTCTGGGTGCCGCAAAAGTGCTCCCCGGCGCAATTGTACACAGGTTTGCACTGTGAATGTTGCTGGGAGATAGTGACTATTTAAAGTATATTGGTATTTTCTCTTGTTTAACTAGGAACCTTTGTCTCTACAGAAGCAATGCCAAGATTAAAAATTAAAGTTACCCCCCAAATTTCATCAGTGACCTTCATTGACATTTTCAAGAGCTACTCAAAAATCAAGTCAACTAAAAAGAGTAAGAAAAAGGTACAAGAATTTGCTTCTTTTTTTCTCTCAATTAAAAATGCTTTGGGGATGTTGCTTTAAAAAAAAGTGGTGTGGTGACAACCAGTAGCGTCTTCACAGCAATACTATTTCTATGCAATGGAGTCTGTAGCATTTGTCTGTTGTCAACATAGTAACAACAGTGCAATTTATCCAACAGTCAGCGCTGGCCTCACAATGAAGCAGACTGAGGTGGTTCAGGCAGATTATTGGGACCACGGGAGGAGACAACTGCCTCTGCTGCTGCTCTCCTAGCTCCAGCTTCCACTCTTCTGGTACTTTTCGTCCATTTGACTTGGCAACAGCATGTAAAGAGCATATGAGGAGAGCAGTGCAAGTGAGCCTCTCCATTCTTCTCAGTGCACCATATCTGAAAAGGAGGAGGATGTAGAAAAGGAAGCATGGAGGAGAGTGGTTGGCTAGAGCGACTCTAGGCAACCACTCTACTGTCAGCTCAGTCCTCCTTTTCAAATAGAAGCACACCAAGAATAGAATCCTAGAATCATTAGTGTTGGAAGTCATCCTTGCTCAGTGCAGGCAACTGTTACAGATGGCTCTCCAGCCTCTGCTTGAAAAGCTCCAACAAGAGCTCACTGTTCCAGTGCCATACAGCTTAGTCAGGAAATTCTTCCTCATGCAATCTAAATCTCCTTCCCTGTCGTTTCAACCCATTGGTTCCAGTTTCAAAAGCCATAGTGAGTTCTTCTGGGTGACATCTTCTTCTGGGTGACAGCTCTTCACATACTTGAAGATGGCTGTTGAATCTCCCCTGAGTTTTCTCTTTTGTAGGCCAAACATACCAAGCTCTTTTAACCATTCCACATAGGACTTGATTTCCAGGTTCCTCGTTATCTTTGTTGCTCTCCTCTGTTCTGGCTTGTCAATGTTCTTCTGAAAATGTGGTGTCCAAAACTGGATGTAGTATTCCAAGTGAGGTCTGATTAGCGCAGAGCAGAGCGGTGCTTTTCCTGATCTGCCACCAAGCCAGGTGACAGAAGAGGAGGTGGCCAGCAAGAGTAGCAGTAGCCAGATAAAAGCACTAGCAGCATTGGGCTGGAGGGTGGAGAAAACATTTGTTGCCTTACTTACCAAGTCTTGGGCTGCCTCTGCAAATAGTAAAGATTGTTTACCTTGTTTTTTTCAATCTGATAATTCTAAATAATTGATGTAAAGCAACACTGTAATATAATGAAAGCTGAACTAATGTCAATAATAAAGCTAATAATTTAAGAAAACTTGCTGCAGTCCAACAGGAGGATCCAAGAACAGCTCCTGCGAATATTTTTCTCTGGGCTGAAAAGTCTGATCCAGAAGCGCACAAAAGTGATGAGAGGTGGGAGTGGATGACTGGCCTCCTCAGTTAGTTAGTCGTCCTCCCTCTTTTTGAGCAGATGGTTGGTGCTGCTGTTGTCAATCTGACTGGGATTGTGCATACGCAACTCTAGTTCCTTGACTGAGTTTTTCAACGAAGAGTAATGCATGCATAGTTGCCCATTAGATGTGTATTGCCTCTTGTTGAACTGAAATGTTGATAATCAGTATCCAATTAGTTTATTTGTACTATAGACAGCTTTTTGTTTAATTCAATTAACACAAGCAAATCACAGATTTATTTTTTTGTTTTGTAGAAGTCCAAGTGATTGCAGACTCTGCATTTGCTTCTGAAGAGGTCTGGTTCAAGGACACTAATATACTTCACACAGTGTTTTAATTTTGTAAATACTACAATGTTCTCAAGTTATTTTATTTTCATTTTTTAAATGTATATACAGTACCATTTTATGTAAGTTTACAGCACAAAGTTGATTACCAACAATGTTGTACAAAGTTATAGCATGAAGTTGATTAAATTAAAACAAACACTATATTACCAAAATTATATTATGAATGTGTGAAATAATATAATAGTTTTATAATACTTCTTAGAGACTTTAATTATTGGATAAAAATATGCAACTGCCTAAACCGAATAAACTTCCTGCCCTGTAACTTACACTCGCATCTGCTTTCTTCTGTAACTTTGATTGACATTTAGAGTGGTATGTTTGTTTGATATGGTGCTTAACAGAGAATGAAAAGACATCTCTCTCCCCCAAGGAGTCCACAGTCTAAAAATAGGCACAAAATAGACAAAGGGCAATGGGGAGGAAAGTGAAGGCGGGGATAACCTGGACTCAATATGGGATTATTTCATGTCTACTTAGACGAAGTTACAGTACACCAACTCTGGTTGCGTTGCGTTTGGAGGCTCGTGAGCGTAGGGAACAGGAGAGCATAGGGGACAAAACAACCAGTCCCGAAACGCAACCCTGGGGCTGGGCTCCACCAGTTTCTTCAACGCGCTTGTCCCTCTTTGTAATAATGCTCAACGCTGATTGGCTGAAACACATGCGCACTGATTGGCTGAAAGCCCCCTCTCATCCCATTGGTCAAACAGTTTGCTCTGCGTCCCGCCCTCTCTTAATCATGAGCATGGTCCATGACCGACTGCAACACGTTCCATGACGATCGGTTAAAAAGGATGCCACACCGCTCCACACACGCGCCGGGATACGTGCAGTGTAGATCAGCCTAAGGGCAGTTTAAATTCTTTCTAACTCATTTTGAAAAGCTGGTACACTATTTAATATTAAAACAGGAGAATGTGTTCCTTTTATGCAGAAAACATTTACAAGGGCAGTTCACATTCTTTCCCATGAAATTAAAAGACTCTTACTCCTTGGAAGGAAAGCTATGGCAAATTTAGATAGCATAATAAAAAGCAGAGATATCACCATGCCAACAAAAGTTCGTATAGTCAGGGCGATGGTGTTCCCAGTAGCAATGTATGGTTGCAAGAGTTGGACCATAAGGAAGGCTGAGTGCCGAAGAATAGATGCTTTCGAACTATGGTGCTGGAGAAGACTCCTGAGAGTCCCTTGGACTGCTAGGAGATAAAATCGGTCAATCCTAAATGAAATCAACCCTGACTGTTCCCTAGAAGGACAAGTACTGAGGCGGAAGCTCAAATATTTTGGCCACCTAATGCGAAGAGAGGATTCTCTGGAGAAGACTCTGATGCTGGGAAAGACTGAAGGCAAAAGGAGAAGGGGAAGGCAAAGGATGAGATGGTTAGACAGCATCACCGATGCAACGAACATGAAAATGAGCGAACTCAGGAAGATAGTGGAGGACAGGAAGGCCTGGCGGGATGTAGTTTATGGGATCACGAAGGGTCGGACACGACTTAATGACTGAACAACAACAGATAGTCTAGCAGCTAGCTGCATAAGAACACAAATTACCGTATTGCCCCGAGTATAGGACACTCCTGATTATAAGCCGCACCCTTAAAGTTTGGTGCTATTTTTAAAAAAATACATTTTAACTTTTTTTAACTTAAAGAAAATATACACATTAGTAGAATAGTAAAACAGTACAGCTTTAGTACAGTTAAAGGCATAGGCACCCTATCCCTTATTGACTCTGGGCACCCTAGTATAAGTAGCCTTCCCAGATCCAAAGGGGGACAGAGTGCCTACCTTTAACCTTTAGAATTTGGGCAGGTGCAGCTTGTTGCACCCTTCCATGATGATGAGCTGCACCTGCCCAAATTTCAATGGTTAACAGCACAATCCTATGCATGTCTACTCAGAAGTAAGTCCTATTGCATTCAATGGGGCTTACTCCCAGGAAGGTGTGCATAGGATTGCAGCCTAAAGGTTGGCACTCTGTCCCCCTTTGGATATGATAAGCCTATGCAGGAGCTCTTGCTCTCAACTTTCAAACTGCAGGATCAATAAATATCTTAGTTTCCACAGAGTCCTGGGGCTGGAACTTAAGGGTTAATTTTTTCAAATGCCTCTAAGGGCTGATTCACACTACACTTTTCCAGGCGCGGATGCCCCTGCCCCTGCCCCAGCACGCAGAGCTGGCGGGAAGTCGTCCTGCTGTCCCGCCTTCTTGTGAAGGTGATTGGAGGTAGTTCTGATTGGCATGCAGCCACTCTCCCCAATTGGTACGCTGCAATAGCTCCGCGAACCCTCCCAGCTCCGCGAAGGCAACCCCCTCAAAAGATGAGGGGAAGCCATTTTTCCAGCCTCTGCGTTGCGGAGCTCGCAGCTGTTCTGCAAGCTTCCAAAATGCTGTCAAAGAGCTCCGTGCTACGCTCCGAAGATCCGTAACGCGCCTGGATTCCTGTAGTGTAAATCAGCCTTAAGGCTAGAGGTTGCTAGACAGATCCTGGTCATTTAGCAAGTGATTAAGAGCTGAAAACACAGTTTTTGCCGTTTTTAAAAAAGAAAAAGCTTTTTACCTTTGAAATAGACTTGGAGAGGCTTGAAAAAGGGACACTTTACAGAAAACTCTAGGCAAAAAACGCTCGAAAAACGCTAGACTTTGATTGTAGGCCGCACCCCTACTTTAAAGACTTGCCTTAGGGGACAAAAGTGAGATTTATACAGGTCAATACAGTATATTTCTTCTCCCATGAATGTTGAATGTCTATACAAAAATAGGCAAGAAGATGCTTCAATCAGCCTTCCTCTCGCAGTTTAAGAATTTCTACAGTAATTCAGATCTTTAGTGTATAGTGGAGAGGTATACAGTCCAAGTGTCAAGATGCTGGAGATAACTTGCAATATGAAGGGAAGGAAAAGAAGCAGAAGGACCAAGTAGCTCTCTCCCCCCCCCCCTTCTGCTAGTGGAAGAAATGCAGTCCTAAAACTTAAGCAACTGTGATTTAAGGTATATTATACCACAACAGTACATAGTCCTGTGTAGAAACTTTTTAATTTGTTGCTAACTTTAATTGTGTTCTGCCTAATTGTGTTCTGCCTAAATTAAACTAACTGGCTTCTGCCAAGCTTGAGGTACCCTAGGTTATGGTTATGATTTTGCAATACTACTAGGTAACACTACCCTAATCACAAGTAAAGCTCCTATCTGATTCTGAAGTAGAGGCCTGTAACTGTGAGAACTATTACTCCAATTCTTGCATTCCAGCACTAATCATGTAGATGAAACTGGACATTACTGGACACTATTTCATAGATATAGACACTATTTCATAGATAAATCCTAAATGATGATGCTGTGAAAGTGCTGCACTCAATATGCCAACAAATTTGGAAAACTCAGCAGTGGCCAAAGGATTGGAAAAGGTCAGTTTACGTTCCAATTCCAAAGAAGGGCAGTGCCAAAGAGTGTTCAAACTACCGTACAATTGCACTCATTTCACATGCTAGCAAGGTTATGCTCAAAATCCTACAAGCTAGGCTTCAGCAGTACGTGGACCGAGAACTACCGGACGTACAAGCTGGGTTTCGAAGAGGCAGAGGAACTAGAGATCAAATTGCCAACATGCGCTGGATCATGGAGAAAGCACGAGAGTTCCAAAAAAACACCTACTTCTGCTTCATTGACTATGCAAAAGCCTTTGATTGTGTGGATCACAACAAACTGTGGCAAATTCTTAAAGAGATGGGGGTACCAGACCACCTTACCTGTCTCCTGAGAAACCTGTATGCGGGTCAAGAAGCAACAGTTCAAACCGGCCATGGAACAACTGATTGGTTCAAAATTGGGAAGGGGGTACGGCAAGGCTGTATATTGTCACCCTGCTTATTTAACTTATATGCAGAGTACATTATGAGAAATGCAGGGCTGAATGAATCACAAGCCGGAATCAAGATTGCCGGGAGAAATAACAACCTCAGATATGCAGACGATACCACCCTAATGGCAGAAAGTGAAGAAGAACTAAAGAGCCTCTTGATGAGAGTGAAAGAGGAGAGTGCAAAAGTTGGCTTGAAACTCAACATTAATAAAACTAAGATCATGGCATCTGGTCCCATCAATTCCTGGCAAACAGAAGGGGCAGAAATGGAAGCAGTAACAGATTTTACTTTTCTGGGTTCCAAGATCACTGCAGACGGAGACAGCAGCCATGAAATTAAAAGACGCTTACTCCTTGGAAGGAAAGCTATGGCAAACTTAGACAGCATAATAAAAAGCAGAGATATCACCATGCCAACAAAAGTTCGTATAGTCAGGGCGATGGTGTTCCCAGTAGCAATGTATGGTTGCGAGAGTTGGATCATAAGGAAGGCTGAGCGCCGAAGAATAGATGCTTTTGAACTGTGGTGCTGGAGAAGACTCCTGAGAGTCCCTTGGACTGCTAGGAGATCAAATCAGTCGATTCTAAATGAAATCAAGCCTGACTGTTCCCTGGAAGGACAGGTACTAAGGCTGAAACTCAAATATTTTGGCCACCTAATGCGAAGAGAGGACTCTCTGGAGAAGACTCTGATGCTGGGAAAGATTGAAGGCAAAAGGAGAAGGGGAAGGCCAAGGATGAGATGGTTAGACAGCATCACCGATGCAACAAACATGAAAATGAGCGAACTCAGGAAGATAGTGGAGGACAGGAAGGCCTGGCGGGATATGGTTCATGGGATCACGAAGGGTCGGACACGACTTAACGACTGAACAACAACAACATTTCATAGATAAGCATATATGGAGGTGAGAAGGTGATAGGCTAGAAAACACCGCAAACAGGAGGAGAAATTGTTGATTATGCATGATGTTTAATTTGCTATAAAAGCTTTGTATGCCTCGTGTTCGGGGCCTCCGTCTTTTGGAACTGATTCCACTGGGGTCATTTGTTCCATGGAATAAAATCTATCCTGAATTCTATCATCTGTTTGCTGTGCTGTTATTGAACAACGTAGAGCTGGAATCCAGTACTACTTTATGGTGTACTACATAATGGTGCCGTGAGGAGCTCGGATCGAGGCCACGTGCGCAGCCCCAGCTGATCTATTGGAGTGAACATGAATAAGCAGTGGCGTCCTCTGACGTGGTGCCCTGGGGCGGTGGGCCCCAGGGCGCAAGGGCGGGAGGTGGTGCGGGGGGGCGGGAGGCTCCAGAGGAGAGCGGGAAAAATCCCGCTTTTTCCGGCGATTTTTAAGGTTTTTTTTTAAAGTATGTCTGCTTTGCGGCACTTAACTGTGTTATAGGAGCCTCCAGCGAAGCGATCAGCTCTCTCCAGCGACGTTCTCTTCCAGGGGCGCAGATCGGCGATCTGAGATCGCTCCTCTGCAGCCCCTGACCAGAACTGCTCATCGTAAGCTCTTCCTTTGAGTTCGCGCATATTTAGCATAATTTATGCTAATTAGTTTTAGGGGCGGGGCCGAGGACCGGGCCCCACACGCAAAATCGGCTGGGGACGGCACTGTGAATAAGGATGGTGGGAAACTTACCTTTCAAATGGATGCTTACTTTTATTTTGTGCTCTGCACTAATCTGATCACCATCATCTTCTGGAATCAGCCTTCCAGGTAGGAAAGGGCCACACAAGCACTGTGCTCCAAATCCTCAACTGTCAAGAAGGAAACCATGGTCAACAATATCAGAAGCTAGCAAGAGGTAAGAACTAGGAGGGTCCTGCTCCCACCGTCCTCCCAGCAAAAGTAACCAGGAAAGGTATGAGTATCAGTGCCAAAAACAGTATCTGCATGCAACCACAATAAAATGGATCTGTCACACCCAAGAGTGCTTGGCTTCAACCTCTCCAGCACATGGCCTTTTAATCAATGGGATATTTGTGACAGGGTATTCGTTGTTGCAATCCGTAGAGTTGAAGGAGGGCTCCCATGCTACTGCGAATTTTTAGGGGTAATGCGCAAACTTGAGGTCATAGAAACTGGTGTTTAAAACAAAAGATGGATTTCCTCACATTAAAATAAAAATACATAACTTCTATAAGAAACATACAAAAATAACATGACAAAAAAAGAAACCTACACAATCAATATAATGGGATTTAATTCATATTAATACTCTAATGAAGTCTGATCATAATGACATGTCTTTCAGGAAAACGTTTGGCTGACGACTCTGTATTTACAGTTGAAATTAACTGGGTACTACAGTACTAGTCATTCATGAAAGTGACCGAATCCTTCTGCTTACTGTAGTAGCCGTGAATTTGTTTTGCTAATTTTTCCCTTAACGTTAAGGCCCGCTGCTCTAACAATGGAGAGTACTGGCTCTCCTGTCGGGTGTACTATTTCTAACCTTCCTGTCCCCAGAAGACGACACGATTTTTTGTGTGCGTCATGGCGTGATTTTGGTCGAACATACGTCAATGTCAATTTTGCAGGTGCTCTTAATTTCCTTAAAAACATGTTTCTCTAGCGTTTCAGTTCCTAGCTGAAAACGGAACGCTAATCTGTGAGCAACACTTGTGCGTCTACAACATCAGGGAGCCCTTCGGCCCTCCAGATCAACTATACCCAGTGTCGTAGTAGTGCTAATATAGGCGATCCTGCGCAGGCGGCACTCGAGCGCCTCTCCTTAGCTGAGGCCAACATCGCTCTCGCACAGGCCCTGTTTGAAAGCCACACGCGCTAGGCCTCGGCCGTTGCCTCCGCCTGCCGCTGTGGGGAGCCGGAGCTCCGCTTTGTTTTGCCGTTGAAGAAGCCCGGCAATTTTCGCTGTCTCCTCCTCCGCCAGCCATGGCCGATGTGGAGGACGGAGACGAGCCGGGCATCTCCGCTTCTCACGCGGGCTCCTCCGGCTCTAAAGCGGGCGGTGCTGACAAGATGTTCTCGCTGAAGAAGTGGAACGCCGTGGCCATGTGGAGCTGGGACGTCGAGTGCGACACATGCGCCATCTGCAGGGTGCAGGTTATGGGTAAGGCGGAGAGGCGAAGCAAGGCCCGTGCCGGCAGCAAAGGCCTTTGCTCTGCGGTCCCCTGGTGATCCTCGGCCACAGCCTACGCCCGGGGCGGGGTTGGGTTGGGCCGGGTCTCGCCGCCTCCTCCATCTCCAGGAAACCCCGAAGTGCCTTTTCGTTTGCATTTTCCAATCAGCAGCTGCTGTTCGGTGCAGCGACATTTCGGGGCGGGGGGGGAAGAGAAGTCTGCCTCGGTCTCCGCCTCCTCGAGGGCTTTACGGTGCGCTGTCGCTCCATTGTTGACGTTACCAGCCCTGCCAGAGAGACACGTGTCAATAGTCTGCATGGTGTTATCTGCCCTCGAGGGGAGCGGGGGGGGGAGCGACGTTTTGGCTTGCAAGCCGTTCTCCTCCTCCTCCTCTCGAGCTGAGGGCGCCAGCGCTGACTGTCGGCGCTAGACCGTTCCCGGGAGAACGGCCGCGCCGCTGCATCTTTAAATTCGCTCATGAATTAAATGCCCTGTACGACTTGATCCTAACTGAGCAGCTCAGCACAACAGCAGGGGCTCTGAGTCCGGGTGCTTGTTAACAACAATAATAACACAATCTTGGGGCACCTGAAAGGCTAGCACGTTTATTGTCGCCTTAAGGTGCCATGAAGCTTGGGGGTTTGCTACTGCAGGCTAAAAGGGCTAGTTCTTTGGCAAGCGGTAGTTCAGACATAGAGAACTTGCAGCTGCATCGTCCCTTGGATTACCATTTTCGAGACCTTGAGATGGACTCTGATACAGCTTCACGAATTGAAACCAAGACTTGGAAATCTGTACCCAGATAGATACTGTATTTCTTCAATTCTAAGACTCATGTTTTTTCCCAATTAAGCATTTCAAAAAATGGGGTGCGTCTTAGAATCGAAGGTCTCCAAAAAGCACCCCAAAATGCTATCTACTTACTTACTGGGGCTTGCGGGAGCTTCAGGGAGGCCTGCGCAACTCTCTGCAGGCCTCGCTGATCTTCAGTTCGGCAAGAAACGGTGATTTTCAGCCATTTCCGGTGTTCACGAAAACCAGAACTGCCCAAAAATCGCTGTTTTTCGCCGAACTGAAGATCAGGGAGGCTTGCAGAGGGTTGCGCAGGCCTCCTTGAAGCTCCCCCAAGCCCAGGTAACAAAGGAAACGGCACTTTCTGGCAGAGCCAGAAATGCTATGCAAAGGCAGTGCACTCAGTCATCCTCAGCTGCAGGAGACATGCTGGGGAGAGTTGGTGCTGAGCTGGTAGATTTAATGAAGGGAGGCGAATCTTACAATTGATGGATTTTTTTTCCCCTGCTGGTGGTACTGAAAGTAAAGGTGCGCCTTAGAATCGATGGCGCCTTAGACTCGCAGAAATACGGTATGAATGAAATATGGTAGATAGTGTGCCAGCTAAACAGATAATACTGGTATTAATTGGCACTGTTGGATTAAAAGGTAAAGGTGACCCCTGACAATTAAGTCCAGTCATGTCCGACTCTAGGGTATGATGCTCATCCCCATTTCAAAGCCGAAGAGCCAGCGTTGTCCGAAGACACCGCCGTGGTCATGTGGCCTGGCCGGCATGTGCCACAGCGTATAGGAGAGCTGTTTACCTTCCCGCAAGCGGTACCTATTTATCTACTCGCATTAACATGCTTTGGAACTGCTAGGTTGGCAGGAGCTGGCCAAGCAACGAGAGCTCACCCTGTCGGGGATTCGAACTGCCGACCTTTCGATCAACAGGTCGTGGTTCAGTGGTTCACCACTGTGTCACTGTTGGATTAGGAGGCAGTCAATATAATTTAATCCCTTAAAAAAGATTATATGGGAATATGGTGTGATTGCTTATAACATACAGACCCCTAAATAGGATCAAACTTTAGAGTGCATTTTTCCAATTCTTTGTATTTTTCTGCCTTAAAGTATTGTCTGTGGTTTTAATATAGTTTTTACTAAAGATACTATCTATGACTGAAGGTCTTTGAACATCTTGATCTTTTGGAGTGCCTTCTCTGTGCTGCTAAACATCTTGTTTCATTACAAACCACCTTGGTCTTTCTTTAAGCCAAAGCCATATGATGCTCCACAAGGATGGTGGTACTAGGTTGGCTTCCTGTCTGTGAGCCGAATGGTCATGCAACAAGTGGCTGCTGGTGGCTGTCCATCTGCATTTGTTGTTCTGACAGAAATGCACACTTCTATTTTATCTTTTTCTGTGCTAATGTATGTTGTTGTTGTTCAGTTGTTAAGTCATGTCCGACCCTTCATGATCCCATGAACCATATCCCGCCAGGCCTTCCTGTCCTCCACTATCTTCCTGAGTTCGCTCATTTTCATGTTCGTTGCATCGGTGATGCTGTCTAACCATCTCATCCTTTGCCTTCCCCTTCTCCTTTTGCCTTCAGTCTTTCCCAGCATCAGAGTCTTCTCCAGAGAGTCCTCTCTTCGCATTAGGTGGCCAAAATATTTGAGCTTCAGCCTCAGTACCTGTCCTTCTAGGGAACAGTCAGGGTTGATTTCATTTAGGATTGACTGATTTTATCTCCTAGCAGTCCAAGGGACTCGCTCTCGCTCAGCCAGCCCCCTCCCACCCACCCACCGCTCGCTCTCGCTCAGCCAGCCCCCTCCCACCCACCCACCCACCCACCGCTTGCTCTCGCTCAGCCAGCCCCCTCCCACCCATCTCCGAGCCCCCTCCCTCCATTCTCCAACTTACCAGGCTCCGGGCCGCCACCGCTGCCTTCCCGCGCCTTCCTCCTTTTCAAAACGGCCTTTCTGTACATGCGCAGATCGCCACTGGGCTCAGCGGCGATCTGCGCAGGTACAGAAAGGCCGCTTTCAGAAGGAGTAGGCACCTAGGTGACGCGTCACCTCGGCGCCTCCTCCTTTTAAAATCTGCCTTCCTGGACCTGCGCAGAGCGCAGCTGAGGCCAAGATTGCCCTCTTGGCCGGCATCGCACTCTGCGCAGGTCCAGGAAGGCCGATTTTAAAAGGAAGCGGTGCGGGAAGACGGCGGCAGTGGCGGGCAGCAGCGGAGCCTCCGGTCGCGGGCCGGACTGGATCGTCCCGCGGGCCGAAGGTTCCCCACCCCTGATTTAGGATTTTAAGTAGCTCAGCTGGGATATTATCATCTCCGCTAGCTTTGTTGTTAGTAATGCTACCTAAGGCCCACTTGACTTCACTCTCTAATGTATACACTACTCCCATTAGCTAATGTATACACTACTAATGTATACACTACTAATGTATACATTAGTATACAGTGTATACAATGTATACTGTGCTAATGTATACACTACTCCCATTAGCGGTGGTAACCCAGAGGTGGTAAAGCCTCTGAAGATGAGACTCTTGAGTTACTACAAATGCCCTTTGAGTTTTCTTTGTGCTCTTGATGAAAAATATGCATGTTGGAACGTGTTGTGCTCATGCACACATACAATTTCATAAAAATCATAGAATGTTAGAGTAGGAAGGGACCTTGAAGGTCATCTAGTTCAACCTGTTCATTGCAGGCAACTGCTGCAGCACCCGTATCCAGCCTCTGCTTGAAAAACTTCAGTTGGGGTGGGGGGTGGGGGTGAGCTGACTACTGAACAAGGCAGCCTATTCCAGTGCCAGACAATGCTTACAATTAGGAAATTCTTCTTCGTGTCTGCCTAAACTGGCTTTCCTGTCATTTTATAATACAAAATAAACAATCATTTATTATTTGCATGCTTTGAAGTTTGTTTCCCTCCCCCTTCTTTCTCCATTGAAAAGTGGAAACAAGGTTTTTGACTGTGTGAACCCTAACCTCTCATGCTGTGTTGTGCCCAGTAACCATTGTTTGCTCACTTGCAAATCTCCTGTATTGTAGTAAGTCTCTCATGTTGTAGCAGCTTCCAGAATATAACGTAGGAATTACTGCTTTTATTCTGTCCTTTGCAGTGCATAAGAGCCCTGCCGGTTCAGATCAAAGGTCTGTCTAGTCTTCCTCTTCCTACAAATTTTGCTAATGTTAAAATGTTTAGTATTAGTTGTGGGAGGACGGACAGACCCAAGATCTTGTAGTGTGGATATGATTTGAGTGAAAAATCATGTCTAAATGTTGGGGATATATATGTTCCCTCTGACTATATGACACAGTATGAATGCTCCATTAATGTTTTTCAGAGATGCTTAGATGTTTTAGGGTTGCATCCAGAACATCAAATTTAGTCTGTTCTTGTTTACATCTAGATGCCTGTCTTAGATGTCAAGCTGAAAACAAACAAGAAGATTGCGTTGGTATGTTGTGATTTCATTCTCTTGTTATTCAACCAAAGGCTTTCTCCTAGTGGGGTGCTTCTTAAAGTTTCAAGTAAATAGCTCTTTATTTTTACACATCAATAAAACTCAGTAAAGCTTCACTAATGTACAAAGACACACTGTTGTATAAAATATTTGGCCACAGCAAATCTGCAATTAATTCTTTTATATGTGTTTATGTGGTCATGAAGAACTAGTTACATAAGCTAGAATGCTGAATTTGGGGAGCAAGTTCTGTTACATCTTCAGGCAAGTATAAGACTTTTTTTAAACCAAAAAGCTTTATTTGGGTTTACAATTTATTTTCCTTAACTAAAGTGCTTGAGGTTTCAAGGATATTGCATTTTAGAACTTCAAAGAATTGAAGTTATAGTAGCAAGAACAGGGTTTAATGCTGAATTTGGCTGGAGGTGTGGTCTAGTGGTTGAGCTGCTACCATCCAAAGAAACAGCTAAGACAAGATCGAGTCAACTGGAAGCTGCCGACAAGCTGAAGATAACCTGTTAACCCTCTGTGAGAGGGTTGCTGTCGAGGAAGCTCGGAAGACATGTGCTTGAAAGGAAACATCTGGAGAAGGAAAAGCTATGCGAATAGAACATTATTGTAAACCCCCCTATGGGAGTTTAGAAAAGCCTGTCTATGTAAACCTCCTTGAATAAAGTCTGAGGAGAAATCCAATGACAAGAAAGGCGGTATATACGTTAAATGCAGATTATTATTATTATTATTATTATTATTAATTAAACTCTGGAAATATTGTAAGTGTAGAAAATTAGAGTTTGATATTATGGACATCTGGTAGTTTCAGAAATAGGTCAGCTGCTAAACCTGTTAACCATGTCTCCGTAATAGAAATAAACAAGGTGAAGAACTTGAAAACTGATACTAGCTTGACATTGTCACTCAGAATTCACAATACTGGTGATATAATGCAACATAATATGTATACTTCTCAGCATTTTATGATCAAATAGTCACAGTGTATGCCTTGCACAGTGGTGCTGTACATGGATGCCTTCAAACATTGGGGTCTGCCCATATGTGGATTGTTGCTGCCTTGAACAATTTTCAGTGGTCTCTACCCAGGTACCACACCAGTTAAATTGGCTCTGAGAGGGAAATTTTGTGAAGATACAATCTTTGGATGAGAAACAGTGTCAGTGCCAGCTTGGGGGGGGGGGGGGGGAGGAGCTATTAGGCAAAGCCTTTAGGGGCCCCTCACTGGTGTTCCCCCATTATTTAAAGTGTGTGTGTGTGTGTTCCTCCTCTTTGGGGGACCAGGAAGACGTGTGTCTGCCTGGTTCAGGGGGGTAGATAGAGCCCCCCTGGGTGGACATGAGTCCCCCTTTTCATTGTGGCGTGAAGGACGACTCACATTCACTGCTGCCACCTGCTCCCCACCATCTGCCTGTCAAGTCTCCTGGGTCCCTGGTTGACCTGTTGGGTGGGAGATGCATCGTGGCAGCAATGGCAGGGACGGGCAACTGAGAGATTTAAATAGCACTGTTCAAGGAAGAACAGTCTGCTGCAGCCGCTGCTCCTATTACCTGGTAAACATCCCTGGCCAGGGATTACCAAGCAATGGGGGAGGGAAGGACGCAGCACCAGCAGCAGACTTATCAGTGGGTTCTGTCATGATTCTGTGCCCAACCAGATCCCATGTGTGAAGCTGTCCCTCATGGGAAATATCAGCTTCAATTGAGAATCTTCTATATTACTGTAAAGTCTTGGGGCAAGTTCAAAAGAGTTGCTTTGGTACACCAGAGGACTTGCATGAGCCCAATGGAATTTTTGATTTTTTTCCCCAACAGTAGACATTTCCCACCTCCTCCAGTGTCTTATTTGCAGACTCAACTAAGCAAAATGTTAGGTGGTCTGCTGTTCAAGAAACATGTCTAAAGCTTTGTAGTGCTGTACAGTATATTCAGAACTTGTGTTCTGGCCCTAGTTGTTTAAATATTGCATATACTATCCTTTTACAGCAATCTTTAAGGCGTACTGAGAGGAATTGTAATATTTGAACATACAGTAATATCTCTCATAGACCAGTTTTAACTTCAGGTATTTTTTTCTCTTTTTCTTTCAGTTGTCTGGGGAGAGTGTAATCATTCGTTCCACAATTGCTGCATGTCGTTGTGGGTGAAACAAAACAATCGTTGCCCTCTCTGCCAGCAGGATTGGGTGGTTCAGAGAATAGGCAAATAAGTTTGCATGACAGTTCTTCTGCCAAACTCGACTTCTATCTGCTGAATTTGCAGGCCATATTCTGCAATAAAAGAGGAGGAAATGCACAATGTGGCAGAATCCATGTTTGTTTAGACCTATAGAGTTTTATGAACTTGGGTTTGAAATCTTTGTGTTTGGTTTACTGGTCTCTTGGATCCATCTTCAGAAATGGTCCACAAAGAACATAAGTGCACAGTATTGAAGAATGTATCTAAGTGTTTCATGTGAACTCTGTACATTTGCTTGGAAATGTTTGGGGGCTTATGAAGCTCATAGTTTACTTATGTTCAAAGCAGTTTCAGCTAAACATGCCACTCCCCCCCCCAAAAAAAACCTGAGGAATTTAACTGAAATAAATAGTAGTGGATTATGCATTTGTTTGTTTCTCCCTTTGTTTGCTTTCATGAAGACGAAATATTTGTTTCTGTAGTGCTTGTAAGGTTAGATTGTATTTTCTGATCTTTTAAAACCATGTACTTGTTTCCTTCAACTTGCAGTGTTAAGTAACCTGGACATTTTAATAGAGTAAAAAGTTTGTTTCTGTAAAACAATATAACTAACTGAAAATTAGCCATTTAAAAAGTACGTTGTTAGAGACACAAATGGTAACCAGCAATTGATAGCCTTTGCTGTTACAAAGTATTCATTAAATACAAGTATTCATTAAATACTGCGGGGATCTGTTCCGGACCACCCCCACCCCCGTGGATAGCGAGTTTTGTGTATACTAGGGTCTGCCAAAAAAAGCCTTTAAAAAGAAAAAAAAAAGTCCCAAAATCACTGTTTTACCTTTTTAAAAGCCAATCTGCTCCATTTTTAGGACTGTAGAGAGCGAAATCATGCTGCTAAAGCCTCTTCCTGGTTGCTCAACTTCCCCCCCTTCCCCAAGGCCGCCCAGAATGCACTGGGGCATCCTGGGGAAGGGAGGAGGGAAATTGAGCAACCAGGAAGAGGCTGGAGGAGCGCCGTTTTACTCATAGCCCTGAAAACAGAGCGGTTGGCAGCCAAAAGGTAAGGAAAAAAGGTTTAAAATAGCATTAAAAACATACATCCTTCCGGGAAGCTCCATCATTTAATAATATATTTAAAATGTTAATAGTTCTTTACGTTTTGCCACCAGTATTTCTGACATCCTCAGAAGAAATACTGGTGGCGAAACGTAAAGAGCTGTGGACATTTTAATGTATTAACATTTTAAACATATTATTAAATGATGGAGATTCCCAACAGGATGTATATTTTTAACGCTGAAATTTGGATGAGATGTGAATAAAATAGCTTCTTCTTACCTTTTGGCTGCCAACCGTTCCATTTTCAGGACTGTAGAGCGCGAAATCACGCTGCTACAGCCCCTTCCTGGTTGCTCAATTTTCACCCTCTCCCAGTGCATTCTGGGGTGAACTTGAGAAAGGGAGGGGGAATTTGAGCAACCAGGAAGGGGCTATAGCAGCATGATTTTGCTCTCTACA
The DNA here is from genome assembly GCA_026170595.1 of Plestiodon gilberti rubricaudatus. Classification (NCBI taxonomy): domain Eukaryota; kingdom Metazoa; phylum Chordata; class Lepidosauria; order Squamata; family Scincidae; genus Plestiodon; species Plestiodon gilberti. Next base: position 29,679,837 of record JANXHW010000003.1, on the reverse strand, counting down.
GCCCTGAAAATAGAGCGATTTGGCTTTTTAAAGATAACATGGCGATTTTGGGGCTTTTTTTTCTTTTTAAAGGCTTTTTTCAGCTGACCGTTGTGGATCCGGGACCTGCGTTGAGTCAAATCCGCGGTTTCCGAACCCGCAAATAAAAAGGGTATATTGTACTTTGCATGATATTCATTGAATTCTTTCAAAGATTGGCAAGGATCTCAGCCTTGCTATGGCTCCTGCAAGTGCATGGGTGATTTGCCTTTCTGACTCCACTCCAAAAGATCTCCTGACTTTCAGAGAGAGCAGTAGAAAGGGCTGCAGTGGAAAGGAAGGGATGATAAAGCCCTGTGCATTTTCCCTCACAGCCCTCCTGATCACAGCCATTATACTGGACAATGATTATTAGCTTGCTAGTCTGCATACTCAACTATGGTGCCAAAACCTGATCTTAATTACAAAGATAAAGATAAAGACAATGTGAATATATCTTTTGGGGTAGCTAATGCTGTAACACAAGCACAAGAATAGTAGATCATGCCACTTTTCCATGTAGCTTGGTGTTTCTTGCAACTAAACACCCAAATTTAGTTATTTGAGTCTTCTTGTTCTACCCCCAAGGATTCATACAGAACACATTCCAGAAAAAATTAAAATACTTTTGCCTTGTTCATTCCAACAGAACTTGGAAAGATCACAACCTGTTTCGCTTTTTCAGATATTTGGGAACATTGTAGTAAAAATGAAAATGTTTAAGTCTAAGATAAGTTGTATTTAACAGGATTTCATTGCTATTGCAGATAGGGGAAATGGTCTTCATAAAATACGTTGCCATTTCTGACAACTGGGTTCTGACTCTATCCTGTAAGCAAAATTCCAAGCACACTTCTTAGGGCTAGCCATACTACTGGGTGACCCTTAGTACATGTTTGGAGCTATCCTTACTCTAGGTAGAAAGGAGTAGCCTCTATAGTGCGCTTTTGTTACATATGCTTCTCGCTCTGAGAAAGGACCTGATGCTATAGTAAATCATGGAGGAGCTGGGGAAAGGATTGCAGCATGAGTGTGAGAAAAGAAAACAATCTGAGTCCTTGGGATCCACCTGATTTATCCTTTTGGGGGATTTGAGACTGTCATGTAAAATGAATATTCCTCACAAAGCCTACAACTCCCATAAGCTCCTTTACCTTCCTGTTTAGAGAATAGCTCCGTTTCAGTACTGCTTAGGAACAAGGTGAAATAGCTCTGTTTTTTTTTAACTCACCCCTGTGTGTCCTGCTTCTCAGCCCGGTCCACTTCTCCCCCTGCCTCACCAAGCAGCTGTTCTTAGAAGCCCCCTGTATAAGTCGACCCAGGTTTTCAGGGTCAATTTAGGGCATATTTTTGACTTATACACAAGTATATACTGTAACTTTCCCCTTCCCTTCTCTCCCCCCCACTCCTAATTCATTCTGTGGGTGGATGTATCAATAGAATGATGTTCTAGGGCAGGGGTGGGGAGCCTATTTGCGGTGGGGGGGCATTTTCCCATAGGGAAAATTTGCTGCGGGCCAGCCGTCAGGCCAGCCGATTCCACCCTCCTGCAAATTTGACCCCCCCTGCGAATTTTCCTCCCACCCACCGCTCGCTCACTCTCCCTCCCACCCACCCACCGCTCGCTCTCCCACCCACCCGGCAAGCGCCCACCCCCATTGCTCTCCCCCCACCCCCATTGCTCTCCTCCTTACCTTACCTTCTCTTCAGCCTGCAGGTCACCGCCGCCGTCATTGGCGGCGGCAGTGGCCCCGCACGCGCTCACCTTGCCATGACTCCTTCTCAAACTTGGCTGTTATAGACATGTGCTCTAACAGCCGGGTTTGTGAAGGAGTTGGGCAAGGTGAGCACGTGCGGGGCCGCTGTCCCCCTCGCCCGACTCCTTTTCAAATCCGGCTGTTATAGACATGCGCAGAAACAGCCGGGTTGAGAAGGAGTCGCGTGACCCCTTCTCAACCCGGCTGTTTCTGCGCATGTCTATAACAGCCGGGTTTGAAAAGGAGTCGGGTGAGGTGAGCGCGGCCTCCGGTCCAAGTCCGTGCGGGCCGGACCCGATGGAATCAGGTCCAAGCTCGCGCGGACCAAATCGCTCCGGGGGGTGGATCCGGCCCGCGGGCCACCGGTTCCCCACCCTTGTTCTAGGGGCAGGACAAGAAAAGAGATAAATGGGGCAGAGAGCTTCCTAATTTGTAAGCTCAAGCCCCTCTCTATATAGCTGCAATTCAAACATTTTGCAAAACCCATGATTAAGGAAATTTAACTGTGGCTTGAGGCCCAAATTGTCACATCATGACTTGAGAGCAGCTGGCAAGCCAGAATCAGAAATTATAATTTGAAGTGGGTTGCAGAGGCGTCGTTGGGGGGGGGGCACATGGTGAGGGGTGTGCTTGCCTCCCGGATTTGTAGCTGGGTTGCCCCCTCCGCTGCTTTTTTCTTCGTTTTCGCTGCTCCGCCAGCTGCTTGATTGGCCTGCCCACCTACCCACCCAGGCCTCTTGTTTGGCTCCAAAATGCATTGAAAAGCGCACGCGCGCGGGGTGTGTTTTTGCGCTGCACCATCGTGAAAATGACATCATGCCCCCAGGGGCGGGGCTTGTGGCATCACGTGGGGGTGTCACGTCAGCGGGGGGCCCACGGGGTGTAGGAACGCCACTGGTGGGTTGCAAGCCATGGTTTCTGCTTCCTGTAGTTTGGTGTGATATCCACATTTACAATACAGGTGTTGCCCACTTAACGATGGGGATATGTTGTTTCCCCAAACTCCCATCATTAAGCAGGCCCGTCAAGTGGGCCTTTCCCTACCTTTTGAAGTTTGAGGCCTGTTCCTAGTCGTTGGCCTCTCTGGAGGCCTTTCCTGGCCTCTGCAGGCCTCAGAACGGCCCACAAAGGCCTCCATAAGGCACTTCTCGTTTGCTCCAAAAACTGGAAGTGCATTGCGGAGGCCTCTATGGGCCATTCTGAGGCCCTCAGAGGCCTGCAGAGGTCAGGAAAGGCCTCCAGAGAGGCCCAAGACCAGGAACAAGCCTCCAGAGAGGCCTCAACCTTCAAAAGTAGGGAAAGCGACTAATGACGTTCCCCTAACAACCCTTGTATATCCGGGGGGGTCGTTAAGCAAAACGTTGTTAAGCAGGGGACACCTGTAATTACAGCCCTTGCTCCATCTCTGGAGGTTGTTGTGCCATTGAGATGGGAAAATGTTGTGCTGAGCTGATGGAAAATGAAATCAGAGAAGAAATTTTAAACAATGGCTGGCCTTTGCCTGAGTGTTTGGAAACTCAAATTGTTGCTTGGGTTCCATACTACGTATGGTTAGCGCAAATTATGGTTTAGCATTACTTCTAATGTAAGGTAAAGGTGACCCCTGACAATTAAGTCCAGTCGTGTCCGACTCTAGGGTGTGGTGCTCATCCCCATTTCAAAGCCGAAGAGCCAGCGTTGTCCAAAGACGCCTCCGTGGTCATGTGGCCGGCATGACTCTACTTGCCGCAGTGCTGTTTACCTTCCCGCAAGCGGGACCTATTTATCTACTTGCATTAACATGCTTTGGAACTGCTAGATTGGCAGGAGCTGGCCAAGCAACGAGAACTCACCCCGTCGCGGATTCGAACGGCCGACCTTTCGATCGACAGCTCATGGTTCAGTGGTTTAACCCACTGCGCCACCTGCTTCTAATGTATTTCTGGCTAATTGGTATTTGTATTAGAGCTCAATCCAATCCAACTTTCTAGCACTGCCAACAGGGCATGCACTGCTTCCTACAGTGGTGGGGGCAGTCACAGAGGCCTCCTCGAGGCTGCATTGCGGCTGCATCAGCGCTGGAAAGTTGGTTAGGATTGGGCCCTTAATTTGTTCATTGCAGTGTCTGCCACACTCTAGCTAGCACAAAGTGTACCTGAGCAAAGATTGGTTTCAGGAGCTGTGTACTCACTGGCAATCCAAGTGGATATTTGGTGATTCTGGCAGCTTGCCAAAATTGTTGGAACTTTTCAACTACTTAGACAGGTCATCGTAGTTTGCATGATAAATGCACATGCTAACAGGAAAAAAGACATTTGAAAACATTTTCCAAATGCCAACCAAGCAAAACACTATCCTACTGGCATACTGGATGTAGCAGCAATCCTTTATAATGAAGTGTTAGGACATTTAAATATAGGGTTCACTACCCACTCCCTTTGTAAAACCCTATTAGTTCCATTAAAATCACAAAGAGTTGAATTAGAAACTTAGTTCATAATATGTCTTTAAATTTCAGGAGTAATACTGAAGCTCTGTTTTGGTAATGAGAATTATAAAGGCATGTAAATAATAGCTTGTACTATTTGGGTGGTTTCCACCTCTGCTTTGTTGTGAAGAGAAAAAGACTGTTCTGATTGTACATGGGATCCTTATTTATAGAGCAGCAGTCATTCTTTGCTTGCCCTTTGTCTAAGCCGATTTGTGTTCTATGATGGGAGCTGTGTATGACAGCAGCAACGGTTTTGTGCATAAAAATGCAGCTCACAATACGGACATTTCTCTGGGTCTGAGCTGGAACAAGAGGTAGGCTTTTAATTCCAGGGCTGATTGATGATTAGGAACCAAAAAACGCGTACCTTGATGTTCTGTGGTTTCTCTTCTCAGCCTGCTGTTTGACATCGTTTTAAGATCTGTGAAGATAGTTGTGTTTTTGCTAAATGTTTTCTATTGCAGCATAGCAATATGTAGAAACCATCTCAAAAACACCTCTTTCAAAGAATGTGGATACATTAATGGGCATGCTTTGGCATATTTATGAATTAGGGTTTGACATGGATGGTGTGCAGGAGATCCTAAGTTATTTGAAAAGGCAAGGTATCGTGTTTTCAGTATACATGGGGTAGATGCTGAGGTCAGGGTGGTGTAAGACAGGGTGGTATAAGACAAGTTCTAGAATAACTTGGCATGCTTCCAATATAGGGAGGGGGTCTGAATTAAGAAATATAGACCCAGGCAATGAGGTTTTCCTGGGATGTCATCCATTTAGCTATAGATAGCAAACTCAAAGCTCCTTAGAGAGAAACCTCTTACCAGCCACTTTCCACGAATAGTACATACACCTAAAGATACTTACTGAAAATCCCTGGGAGGTATTTAATGCTAAAGCAGTCAGTCTCCCAACCATTTCTCAGAAGGCCACACCTACACCCAGGCAGTGGCGTAGGGAAAGCAATACCAGGGCAGCTGCCCCAGGGCTAGCCAGTGTTATTGCCCCAGCTAGGTTTTGCTAGCCTCAGAGATCGCCAAGATGTGTGACATGGGGGGATTGGATAACCTGATCGCCAATACAGCATACCTGCAGGCCAGACAAAGTGGAGATGCAGATATCAAGGAGATGCAAAAAAGGCGCAAGAACCTTGTATTGCCCAAGATCGAGGAATGCGCTGAAGTCAAGCAGTCTCTTGTTGTGGATTACGAGAGCATTTGTGAGCAACAGCCCATTGGCAAAAGCTTTTTCAGGGATTTCCTGTACACGGTGCCTGAATACTTGTTGGCTAGGGACTTCATGGATGAAATATCTACCTGGGATTTGGCAGAGGATAACATCAAGGATAGTCTCCTAGAGGGCCTGGTCAACATGTTCCTGAAGAAAACCAGCAATAGCTATCTGAAATTCCTCAGTGAAGACCTGGCCAACAAGTGCCAGTCAGTCTCCAAGAATGATTTTGAGAAGGTCTTGCAGTCAGCCAGGGAAGAGACAAATGCCTTCCTTAAAGGAAAACCCTTCGATGACTTCCAGAGTAGCCCATTCTATGATAAGTACGTGCAATGGAAAGCCTTTGAGCGGCAACCTGTGAGCGAGAAACTCTTTGAAGATTTCCGAGTGCTAGGCAAGGGAGGCTTTGGAGAGGTAAGGAGCAACTTTGCTTATATTTTATGCTATGTGTTGGGCTTGGGTAGTACAATGAATGGCCTTCAGGAGACAACAGACACTGAGCACCTACCTAGCTCCCTGCATAAGTCCAATCTGTAATGCAAGCCTATCTTTAGTCCTTTCTGCTGCTTATCAACCCTGCATTAAAATATATTCAGGAGCATTAGGCTGAGGCTTTATTTATTTGTTATGTTCACATCCATTCCTCCAAGTTGCTCAGAGTGGGTTATTTTATTTTATCTCTAGTGAGATTGTACAGATTTCCTACTATTGCTATTATTTAAAATAAAGAATTAACTTTAATTTTAAGCATAGGGCATGATAGAGAACCCAGAATTACATGGTCCTGGCCAAGTCCTGACCATCTAAAACTGCAATCCTAAAAACACTTACTAGCAAGTAAGCCCCATTGAACTCAGTGGTTCTGCTGAGTAAGCAGGCTTTTGACTAGCACTGTAAACAAAGTATTAGCTTGCAAATCAAGCAAACAGATGTTATCATTGAAGGTAGCTATAAGGGACAACTGTTCTCTCCAGTTTCCATCCCACATTGCTTATTCTTATAGACACTTATTTCTTTTCTCTTGAAACATCACTTTAGGTTTCTGCTACCCAAGTGAAAAATACTGGCAAAATGTATGCCTGTAAGAAGCTGGACAAAAAAAGATTGAAGAAGAAAGGTGGTGAGAACATGGCTCTGCTCGAGAAGGAGATCCTTGAGAAAGTCAACAGCCGTTTCATAGTCACACTGGCCTATGCTTATCAGAGCAAAACCGCCCTGTGTCTTGTCATGAGCTTGATGAATGGAGGGGATCTTAAATATCACATCTACAATGTAGGTGAAAGAGGCTTGGAAATGGACAGGGTCATCTTCTACTCAGCTCAGATCACGTGTGGGATCCTGCATCTTCACTCCATCAAAATAGTCTATAGGGATATGAAGCCAGAAAATGTCCTTCTGGATGATAACGGCAACTGCAGATTGTCTGATCTTGGGTTGGCGGTAGAACTCAAGGATGACAAACGCATCACCCAGAGGGTAAGTGAGAGTTCATTTGTAAAGGGCTGCATGTGGGGTAGGTGAGCTATTTCTAATGCACTGAGCCCAGACTTTAATTCCTTTAGGATTTGTTCCTCACTAAAGACCTTATGTGGTCATTTCATTCTAAGTGACAGGTGGTAAGAGGATTTGGTTAATTAACCATTTCAGTGCAGTGTGCGGCGACTTGACTGGTGTGCCTACTTAAAAATAAATATAGAACTCACAAAAATAGTCTTGTTCTTCTGCAGTACTAAGCAGATCAAATGGTTTCTGTCAACTAAATCATATCAGCCTATGAGGAGTGATAATAATGGAGGCCATGTTGGGAAATGAAGGTGTTAATGTAACAAAGTTTGGTTTGGTTGTAAAAGCTGCATTTTAATGAATGGGAATTGTGCAAGAACACTGTTGCTTATTTAAGTGGAGCTTGCACAGGAGAACTTCCTGCTTGTTGTGTCCCTGTATAGTAAATGACTGTCTTCCTCTAAATTCATTATTATTATTACAAGAAGGTTATAATGGATGATGTAATTACGATATCTATATCTGATATATGGTGCCATATTTACATTATCTAATGCACTTGTGTAACTACCCTTTTGTTGTTGAATCGTTAAGTCGTGCCCGACCCTTCGTGACCCCATGAACCATATCACGCCAGGCCTTCCTGTCCTCCACTACCTTCCGGAGTTTGCTCAAATTCATGTTCATTGCATCAGTGATACTATCTACCCATCTCATCCTCTACGATGTAACTACCCTTACATCGGGTTAAATAAAGATTAGTTCAAAATTGCTGCAGGTGTAAATACAGTATTTCACACACTTGCAAACTGCAGCAGCAAAAAATGAATAGCTGGTCCTCCTAGTTGGCATACAGCATGTAAATCTAAATGGTGGGAAACATAAATGTTCCATATGCACATTACCCAATACCCCTTTTATGTATTTTTCTTTGTGCTACCACTATTTAAGACATGATTAAATTAGGATCAGCTCATAACTATTAAAACTAACAAAACAATAGTCCTAAAATAAGCCACAAAAATGAAACAATGGAAGAATCACAAAGTATTTTAATTGTAATTTGATAGCATTTTGTTGTTCCTTGAAATTCCTAAGACATCCATTAGAAGAAATCTCATTATGTTTTTCAGATCTTTCCCATCCATCACCCAGGTCCCACAGGGGTCAACTTTGAGTAATTTTTACTTATACTTCTTTGTATAACTGTCCCCCAAATAAGATGGTTCTTCTGAATGGTCCTACAGCTTGTGAATTTGTGAAGAGAGGAGCCTGCCTCAGACATAGAAATGACTTGTTAGGTACTTGTTGACAGTAGTACAGTAATGCATAAGATGTGCATGATTTAATCAGATAAAAGTCTTCCCATAGAAATAGTAACTGATGAAAACAATCCCCTTACGTAAACATGCACAAACTCTGTAGTTGAGGTTTGGAGGATCCCCACACACAGCCAGAGTAAGCAGAAGGATATTTGACATGGCTTTTCTGTGGTTTGCAGAAGGTGGAGATTCCCAAGTAGGAAGCCAGATGTTCAGCTTGCTTTTTAATGTAAATGCTAATGCGTTTATCTAGCATTGTTAAATTAGTGGGTTTTGATTCTGGTGTGCTCAAAAGTAAGAATGAAATAGCTGAGTGTTTTCAGGCTTGTCATAAAATATGAGTAGAGTTTTTTTGTAATATAAATGTGGAGAAGAGTATGGGGGAGGGAATAGCAGCGTATGTGTATGATGGTGAGAGTGGGAGAACGTATCTGAGTGAAGTCTTAAATGTTTTCCCTGTGTGAGAAGCAGAAGTATAATGAAAGGCAAGAAGGAGATGAGAGGCACTACACACTGCATGGTGGCTTTCAAAATACGGCCCTGGGGATCTGAGAGACCGCCTATATCTGAGAGACCGCCTGAGAGTATACCCTATACGGCCTGGGACCAGGGTATCTGAGAGACCGCCTACTTCTATATAGTCCGGCTCGTCTCCTTAGGTCATCAGAGAAGGCCCTTTTGTGGGAACCGTCGCCCAGGGAGGTGCGAGGGGCGGCGGCCAGAAATAGGGCCTTTTCAGTAGTGGCACCAACCTTATGGAATTCCCTCCCTTTTGACTTACGAACTGCTCCCTCCTTGGAGACTTTCTGGCGAGGCCTGAAAACTTTCTTGTTCAAAGAAGCCTTCTGAGTCCTTGCCTTTTTTAACATCCTGCTGGTACAGATGGGTTGCTGCTGTTCTTATGCTCTTGTTTTAATTGTAATAGTGATCTTTTATTGATTTTTAGATGCTGTTTTATTAGTTTTCGTTAACTGTTTTTTTATTGTTTTAAAAAGGAATTATTATTTTTTGTATTGTATTTTTTTTTCTCTTGTTGTAAGCCACCTTGGGTCCCTTCGGGGAGAAAGGTGGGGTAAAAATATTGTAAATAAATAAAATAAATAAAAATAAAATAGAATCCCTGTTTTTTAATCCAAATTCACGCTAGAGGAAATGGCATCAAAAGGTGAAAAGAGGCATCTCAGCTTTTAGTATGAGAACAGGTGCAGCTTCTAAAATAAAATGTTAAGGCGAGGACTTGAAGTGTCTCTGAGAAATCTATATGTACTTAGTGCTGAAAAGTCACATCTGCTTTGACTCGACACTGGCATGGAACAAGGTTTAACGTTTCATTTTTTGGTCAACTTCCAGCTTTGCCTACTGTTTTCTCAAACTGTCTCCTCTGATCAGGGGCGTTCCTAGGGTTTGAGCCACCCAGTGCGAGAGGTCAGTGTATCACACTCATGTTGGACCTCCTCCCGTGCAGTGGACGGGGCAACACATCATTGCCCCGCCCTCTACATAATCAAAATTACACCTTTAAATTACAATATTATACGCACAGCCGAAATGTATGTTTGCAACCTAGACAGAGGCGTCACTAGGATTTGCGTCACCCGGTGTGAGAGCTCAGCACGTTACCCTCACAATGGCTCCGAGAGGTGAATAGGGAGAAACAAGGTTGGGCTGAGCTGGGTTCTACAAAAGATGCCCATCAGGCAGGACTATGTATTTCTACAGATTACTCCTGGTCAGTGGTGTCATTAGGGTTGCTGTCACCCGGTCCGGTAACTCATGGTGTCACCCCCATTAACTTTATTTATTTTAATATATAACAGTGACTGTCACCCAACAAATCAGTAACCAACTCAGCTCTCAGAACAATCAGTCTCATTGGTCTGTTTTGAGTTAAGGAAATCCACTTTGTTACATAAGGCAGTTGTGTTTTCTGTTTCCGGTTAGTTGGCCATACCTTTTGATATAGAATACAGATAATTCAAATCAGTTTGTTTCATTGCATTCTGCATGACATTACACATCAAATGATATATAACATATTATTCATAAAGACAAAGCTTTCACAAATTTGGCCACTAGCGGTGTCACCCCCCCCCCCGAGGGTGTCACCCAGTGTGGTCTGCACCCCCCTAGGGACGCCACTGGTTGAGAATGGGGATGGGGACAGCGGGGTGTTTGTGGAGGCGGGGACAGCGTCAGTGGCGATCCCGGGGATTGCTGCCGCTGCTGAGAAAAAACGTAATTTAAACACTGGGGGTCCTGCAGCCCTCCAGAGGGTTCGGGAAGGCCCATGGCCCCCTCTGCGGGCTTCCCCAAGCTGTAGATCTCCATGGTGATCTACAGCTCGGGGAGGCCTGCAGAGGTGGCCGCGGTCCTCCTCAAACCCTCTGGAGGGCTGTAGGACCGCCAGTAAGTGTTTAAACTACATTAAAGTGACAGGGGACCGCATCCGGTTCTACTGGTGGGTCGCAACCCACAGTTTGAGAACTGATGCTCTAGGTTCAGCAACAGTATCCCTCTGAATACGAGTTGCAGCAGTGGTGGGAGATCAGATAGGTATACCTGTCTCTCCTTCTTGTTTGTTCCCCAGAGGCAGCTAGTGGGCCATTGTGGGAAATGGAATACTGGACTAGATGGGCCTTTGACCTGTTTCAGCAGGGCTTTTCTTATGTTGTAAAGAGCAGAGAGTAGATATTCTTGCCACGTGACTTGGATTTTGTATTTCACTTTTTATTACCCTTATACAACATAGTGCGACACAACACACAGATGCTCTCTGTCCACATTTCAGTGTGTTTTATGATAGTGTTTTCATTTCACGGTGAGCTGCCTTGGGTCATTCTGTTCTGGACCGGAAAGGTGAGGTACAAATGAATTTCTGAGTAAAGAAATAAAATGTGTAACATCATCTGTGTTATATATTTTAATGGTTAGTCCTTATGCAAAGAAGAATATATGTGTGCATAGAAGAGAGGTGTGCCTAAGAAGTTCCTTATTTGGAATCAGAGTATTGGACTATTCTAGCCTAATATCTAATCTGACTAGCAGTGGGTTTCTTTAGTCTCAGGCAGAAATCTTTCCCATCATCTGCCACCTAATCCTTTTAATTGGAGATGCCAGAGATTGAATCTGGGACCTTTTGCATGCAAAGCATGTTTGCTTATGCTGTCCCACCAAGCTATAGCCCAAAGGTGCAGGGAGGACTGCACTGGCTGGAGAATGCAACTGAAGCTTCACAACATCATGGGCAACCCAATCCACCGGATGTTTCCGGCACCGGAACTAGTGTTCCGGCGCTGTAAGGAGTCGCAAACGTGCCGTAAGGCATGCTTGCGTCTCCTCAAGAGCCGGGAAGGCCGACTCCGGCGCTGGGAGAACCCCGCCATCACTGGACCCAGGTAAGTATAAGAATCTGTTTTTCATCTTGCAAAGATGCTACCAAAAGGAGCTAGCTTTCTCTCTCTTTCTGTCTTGTGCAACTGGGGCTTCCCTCCCATGCTTTGATGTTTCTCTTGCCATGAATAGGACTAACACAGACGACATCAGTGCCCTCTACCCAGGCCTGCCAATGGAGGGAGGGCAGCATCCCAACCCTACCCTGCGCACTCCTGGCTTAGCTGCTGCTCAGCATAAGCATGGAAAATCCACTTTAGGGCTCGTTTTGGGAATATAAGAAAGGGTGCCTCTGAGCATGTAAAGAGTGCCTGTTTCTTCCATGCACTGTAATGGGGAGTCACGGCTAGCAGCGAGGGAGGTCAAGGGAGCCGCGAGTCAAAAACGTTTGGGAAACAATGCCTTAGGGGAAAAAAGTTAGTCTTATTCTCAGGCTAATACGGTATAAAAGGAAATACTGTAGTCTATAGATTGGTTTTTATGGAATATGTGTAGTTTCATGAATGTGAACCACTGAGGTATAGTTAAGTATTGGTTTCAATGGGAGGAATGTAAACATGTGCTTATTTTTCCCATTGAAGTTCATGGAACTTTAAAGTTTTTAATTTTAGGTTGACTGTGCCCTCGATAGCTAGAATTATTTTTTTTATGACTGATATGTTGATCATAGCACTTGGTTACACACATGATATAAATCAGGGGTGGCCAAACTAGCTTAACGTAAGAGAGCCACATATGATAAACTTCAGAACAGATGTTTGAGAGCTGCAAGAGAGATGTTTGAGAGCCGCAATATTTAAGAAGCATTTAAATTCTTAAATATATTTACTCAGTACAGTCTATGTACATTAAACTTATGTTTTAATCCAGTGGACTCTCAATTTATACCCAGTAAATAATTATATAGCTTGAAAATTTCTTATTTACCTTTTATATTAATTGTGATGCAAAAAGGAGCTCAGCCAACATATTTCCAAGAGCCGCACATTATACGTCAACGAGCCGCATGTGGCTCATGAGCCGCGGTTTAGCCACCCTTGATATAGATATTGCCTTTTATTTGTTGCCATGGGTTGTTTCAAGTTTCTGGACACTGAACTGTGAAATTCACTCATCTCTGCATGCTCAAGACAAGGATCAAACTATGGTTTCAAACTTTATTTTAGGGAATTGGGTGGGTGGGAACTCTGTGGTTCCTCAGAAGCTTATTAGAGGTTCTTCAGTGAAAATATCAGCAGTGGTGGACAAATGTCCCTGAAACGTAGCTTGCTCACTGCTGCTGATCTTTCCCTGCAATGTTCAGGTGCAGAAGAGTGTTGGGGGCACTCAGTTCAAATGGGGAGACACATGAGCTGAGTCATGTACCTGAGAAGATACTCAAGAGTCCTCTGCAGTGCTTCTAGGGTTCCATGGCAGGCAGGCAGGGGTTCTTCAGCAGTCTGTATGGTAAGGATTACCATAAGGTGGAAAGTCCAAAAACACAGGGTTCGGAAGATTATTTGTTTCCTAAGGTTAAAATGGCAAAGAGAGAGCCCTTTGTTATCTCATTATCTGCTCCATGTATGAAGCCAGATTAAGTCAGTACATTTTTACATATGATTTTAGCTTTGTTGACCTTGAGCTATTGTTGTGAGATTGGGATTTGATGGTGTGAATGAATGAACATGGCACTAGAGCCAGACTCTGAGGCAGTGCTTAGCCAGTTGCCTGGAATGGAGGAAAGAGCGTTAACAAATGTTAATGGCCCAAGAAGAAGCTCCTTGAATGGGAGCCTCCATCAGGACCCTCAAGAGTACATCCTCTTGCTGAAGAGGGGCCAAGACATAAGGTGATTCCATGAGACTGAATAGAGTGAATAAAGAAAAAGACATGGCAGATCCTGGAAGAGGGAGAGGGAGTTGGAATGGAATCGGAGGGAAAGGACTGGCACTGGCAGCTAACATACTTAGAATACCCATGTAGCTGATGTTGCCTGCAGGATTGTGACAACATTCAGACCTATAGTTGTGAATAAAACAGATATAGTAAGTTCTCGCTTACCATCGTTTCGCTATCCGTTGTTTCGTTTTAACATCGTCCTCCATGGCTGCAGCTGCTTCTGGGTTGCACTGGGGTTGTGACCCACTTCCTGGTCCTATTTGCACCCCAGAATGCCTTGCAGGTAATGTCCACATGCAGTCTAATTAGAAGAGCTCTCAGTACAATCAGCCTGATTCTAATGGACTGTCAGGCCTGGTCTCCCTGCACTAACCTTGCAGGGGAAATTTGGGAGAGAATGAAAATGACCTTTTTTGGATTTTAAGAAGCCTGTGAGAAGGAAGGCAGGAACTTGTTACACTCTATAGCTGCATTAAGTTTCCATTTTCAGTCCTTATCTCTTCTAATGATTTTGGAGCGGGGAAAAATACCATGCGGAAGTGATGCTGTACTGATCTCTCTGTAGCTCCTCCCCATGTCTTGTGCGTTTTCCCCCTATAGACAACATGAAAACCTGTAGTAGAATAGGGGTTGCAACTCTCACATGGATAACATGGCTGCCACCTTGCAAAAGGGGTGTTTATGCAAATGCAGATATTTCACTTGCGGAACTCTTTTCTCAGGCTTGAGCTATAAATTGGTAAAGGTGAATGTTACAATTATTTATAAGCTTGCACAGTATATAGGGTTCTATAGACATCAGGCTCTTAGTGTACTGACAAAACACCTTTAGATCTCAGCACAGATGTCTTTGCAACTTTAACAGAGCTTTTTATATGTTTTGAAGGAAATAATATTTGAATAAGGAAAAAACATGTTTTGGTTAAACTTGTGTTCAAAATGCCCCTTTACCTCCCACACCCACCCCAAATGTTTGTTTGCCTGTGAGGTTCTGTTTCCTAGGAAAATACAGGAGAAACTATTTTGATGTTTTAGGAACTTATTATGTAATTACAAGAGGACAATGAAGAACTGGCAAGAGGTCGTAATTGTGAATTGCCAAGTATATTAGTTCTTACACAGCAGGTCTTGGCTCATTAGTAGGCTTACCAGATTTTCCCGACTGTGAACTGGGACACACAGTATAAATAAATATATAAATAAATATATATACTGGGACACATATATAAATAAATAAAAAAAAATTTAAAAATCTATTTTTTGGGGGTCTGAAATTTTTAGTTATTTATTTATTTTGGGCCATGAAAATGGCCGTTTTGCCGCTGCTGCCACTTACCTGTCCCGCCACCATTACCGCAGTTGCTGCTGCTGTCCCTCCGTCGCCATTGTCCCTCCTCTGTCGCTGCCGTCCTCCGTCGCTGCTGTCCCTCGCCATCATCCCTCGCTGTCACTGTCGTCCCTTCGCCGTCGCCTTGGAGCCTGGCCGGCTACATCCGAGCTGGCCAGGACTCCTGCTGCCCCCTCAGAGCCTCCTCCGCTGCTTGCAAAGTGCCAAAAGGAACTATTTTCCTTCGGCGGCCATCTTGGATCTCGCGAGATCCAACATGGCCACTGACCGGAAAAAAGTGCCTTTTGGCACTTTGCCAGCAGCGGTGGCGGAAGAGGAGGCTGCCACCGGGCTCAGAAATCCCGGGACCAGAGCGCGGAACCCGGGACGGTTCCGGGCATTCCAGGACGGACGGTAAGCCTATTCATTAGCACATTGCATATCCATTGACTAAGAGTCTGCATGAGTTACTTCTTAGTCCTTAAAGCTATGACTGTCACAAAAAAAACATATTTGCAGTACAGGCGTTGGTGCTAGCTTCTTCTGCCGGAGTGCACATCATTTTTGGAGCTGACCTCCAATGTGACCTCTTTCTTTCTTTCTTTCTTTCTTTCTTTCTTTCTTTCTTTCTTTCTTTCTTTCTTTCTTTCTTTCTTTCTTTCTTTCTTTCTTTCAACACACTCTAGTGGATTCATTGATGATATGGGTCAGTTCCATTGAGTCCATTACTTTATGAAATTACCATTAAGAGAGAACTGTGTTTACTTTAGTTTGCAATATCAGTCAAAACTGCTACATGATCTAATAAGTTGGCATAGAAGAACACTGAGATGTAGTGAGCTTATTATAACTAAGCACCACTTAAATCACTGAGACAAATTAGTCTCATTAATTTCAGTGAAAAACCGCACTGGGGGGGGGTTCGCTGTGATGCAGCGGGGTGGGGACGCAACCGGCAGGGGCTGGGCTTCTGACGTTCCACGTGGGGCGGGGGCGCTAGAGAGGCTAGTTATGCCTCTGCTTCCTGGCCTAGGAGCCTTTAAAAGGAGATTAGACAGATTTATGAAGGGAAAGTCCATCACAGGTTAGAATTCACAATTACTGTATGCAAACCTCTGGGTTTTAGAGGTAACCTATCTCTCAGTGCCAGGTGCAAGGGAGTGGCAACAGCATCTTTTTGTCTTGTGTGCTCCCAGAGGCATCTGGTGGGCCACTGTGAGATAAAGGAAGCTCGACTAGATGAAACATGGTTCTAAAATGAAGAAGTTCAAGGTTATTTGTTTTTGTAAGGTGAAACTTTAAATGCATGTGAATTGAACTCCTGTCCTGTCTGCAGTGGACGTTGCATGTGTGCAATAAATTGGTTATGCCATGCTCCAGATTTTGCTCAGCCCTGATCATGCCCAAACGAGGATCACAGTGAACCCACCAACCTTAGCAATTGTTCTCCACTTCCGGGACCTAAACCTAAATCTGTTATTCAGTTGAAATTATCAACTGTTATTCAGTTATCATTGGCTTTGGCCATCTACCCAGGCCAATGCACGCACATGTGTTCATAGGTTGCCCCCCTTGGCTACTTGTTTTAGAAGGTAATGTGGGGACGAGGGATGACAATCAACTGAAGAAATTTAACTTTAAAGGGACCGGACTTTTTTTTTTTTATACCACCCTTCCTCCAAGGAGCTCAGAGTGGTGTACATATTTCCTCCCCTCCTTTTTTTCCTCCCCTCCTTTTTGTCCTCACAACAACCCTGTGAGGTAGGTGGGGCTGAGAGATAGTGACTGCCCCAAGGTCACCCAGGAAGCTTTGTGGCTGAGCGGGGATTTGAACCTGGATCTTCCAGGTCTAAGTCCGACTCCCAAACCACTACACCATCCTGGCTCCTTTTTTTGTTTTGGTAGCAAGATTTTCAGACACCCTCCTCAAAGACCACCACCTGGCTGCATCTGTGCTCGTCTTTCAGCAGGCATTGCATATTTATTATTTTGGATGTTTGGGAGATCTTTTGCTGGTTATTTATTTAAATGATTTATATCCTGCCTTTAGGTTTAAATTGTGACTGAGGTAGGTTTTCAATTATTTATTGGCTGTGCTGATATACACGATTGTTTTGTATTTTATGAATGTTAACTACTTTGAGTATTTTTTTAAATGGAAAAGGAGAATAGAAAAGTCTGGAAATAAGAATTTTTAGTGCATAGCTCTGTCATTCATTTATTTATTTACATATACTGTATTTCTCACAGTGAATTTTAAAATATATTTATTTGAAACATAAGTACACTACTTTTCAATTAGGCATTTTCCATTTGGGTTATAAAAATTAAAGAACAATATTAAACCAATTACAAAAATATAAATCATACTCAAAGCAGCCATAAAAATTATCAACAACAATACAATGTCATAAAAAGCAAAAAAAAAAAAAAGATCATTTTCATCTGGCACTGTGCACAGAGGCACTTATGAACAGGCACTATGCAAACAGAGGGTTCTACTATGAAGAAGGCCCAATCCTGTATCATCACCTGCCCAATATCCAGGAGCACCCAAAGAAGAATTTCTCCAACGGCACAATTCTGTGTAAGATGCAGTGACCAGGGCCTGGCTGAAATGGCTGGCCGCCGTATCCTGTCCCATTCCCAGGCCACCCCAGGGCAGCCCAGGAGCACCTCAGGAAAAGGGGACGTTCGTCTCCTTCCCTAGGTGCAAGCCGGCCGGGGCCCTATGGGTGGCAGAGTAAGGCCGAACCAGGCCAGAAAAGGGCTGGGGATATTGGCGGAGCATGCCACCAATATCCATGCCCTCTCCCAGCCTGGTTCGGCCAATGACCCCCCTCCCTCGCCGCCCAGTCCACCCTCCCCCTGCACCAACTGGTGAAGAACTGACCCTCACCGGCGGCCACAGGATCCGGAGGGTGGCGGAGTAAGGGCTGCCGGCCTTCGTGCCAGCGGCCCTTACTCTAAAGTCATCGCAAATATTCTTTACAGCATGTTTGCGATGGCCTAGAACTGCGGAACGCACGCTCCACCACCCTAGGATTTAGTGAAGATCGGGCTGCCCATTATTTCAGTCAGTAGTTGGGCTCATATGGGAGAGGCTAATTCTTGAGATACCCTACTACCAAGCAATCGCTGGCTTTATAAGGCAAGGACATGGAATAGTGCCTAAACTAACAGTCTTAAAAGTGGCTAGATACATTCCAATTCACTTATGCTAATAAGCAATCCAGCTGTCTTATTTTGAACCAATTTAAATTTCCAAATAGTCTTCAAATATAGTCCTATGTACAATGCAAATAGTCTAACCTGGATGTGACCAGGACCAGACTCTCTCTCTCTCTCTCTCTCTCTCTCTCTCTCTCTCTCTCTCTCTCTCTCTCTCTCTCTCTCTCCAGGAGGGCTGACAGCATCCTGTGCCATATCATTTCTGACACTTTGTCCACAGATGGTCATTGGGCGATAGTGCCACTGCTGATGCCACAACTTAGTCAAACGTTTGGACATAACTGCTCTGAGTCTCTTATTGCATCTAGATCTTGTATCAGTGAGAAGGAAGGACTTGGCGGAAGAGTTTGCACCTTCTGTTCCTCAGGCTGTGTTAAGTATGAACACGATCTGCCTTTGCGCATTCTTCGTTTAGTGGAGGTTTTACACCTCATGGTGAGAAGTCTCTATAAAAATAACGAACACGTAAACACAAAGCAACAGAACTGTGTCTTGCTTGCTTTTGTGAGATACAGTATATCTGGTAGGAAGCAAAGAACATCAAAGGATTCTATTAAAACCACTCCCCTATTTACTGGTATATAATTGTGTGGGTTCTAATTATAATGAGATAATTTGCCAGATATGGAATATAACAGGAAATTGTCACTACTTAAATTGCTGGACAAAAACCAAACAAATTATTACTACATTATTGTCACAAAAGGAAAGACAAAGACAGACTACATTTCTGCTACTCTCAAATACAATCCATGGCAAAGTAAGTCATACACAACACAAAGGAAAGAAAACTTTGAAAGCAAATGCATTGGACAGCTTCCTGTGGTCCAATGTTACATTCCTCCAAGGTCTGTTGAGGCCACTACTGAAGGGAAAAGCGGAACAGCTGGAATGGAGAACAAAGCAGTCAGCGGCACCCTGGGAAGGAAGGAAGGAAAGAGTGAGCGCTACAAAACAGCTGATAGGGCTAAATTCAGCTTGTTCCCCCCCCCCCCCAGTTCAACAGTTCTTGTGCCATGGCAAATAAAGGATGGATACACAGATTTCCAACTCTGTTTGCTTTACAAAACTCACTGAATTTGTTTTGTCAAGAGCGGTGGGAAAAGGTAGATATATCTACCGGTAAATCACAGTTTCCCTGTGCTGATAGCAACCAGCGGAGAGTTGCATGGTGACCCTCCCATCCTGCCCCAGTTTTCTGAGCTTAAATAGCATAGTGCTTTAGCTATGACATTAGCAATACAAGGCACTCAGCAGGGCGCTTCTTTCTCAACGCATAAAACAAATTTTAGTACTGGGAGTCGGGCCTTTCTGCAAAAATTGCAGTGTGCCGAGCTGCTTTAGTTCCAGTAAATGCAGCCAACAAGACTTTGCACAGGGCTATGCTAGAAAAACAAAACCACATGAAAAAAGACCATGTACATTGAAAAGGGCCGCGGGGTGGCGCAGTCAGTGGATTAAACCACTGAACCATGTGCTGTCGATTGAAAGGTCGACAGTTCGAATCCGCGACGGGGTGAGCTCTTGCCGCTCGGCCCAGCTGCTGCCAACCTAGCAGTTCAAAAGCATGTTAATGCGAGTAGATAAATAGGTCCCGCTTGTGGGAAGGTAAACAGTGTTCTGTGTTCCAGTTGCACACTTCGCGCTGCGGCAAGGAGAGTCATGCCGGCCACATGACCACGGAAGTGTCTTCGAACAGCGCTGGCGCTTTGGCTTCATAACGGGGATGAGCATCGCACCCTAGAGTCGGACATGACTGGACTTAAATGTCAAGGGATACCTTTACCTTACATTGAAAATATGTACACATATTACTATTTTTAAATTTTCTGCTGTATGTCCAAAGTTTATGAGAAATGCAGGGCTGAATGAATCGCAAGCCGGAATCAAGATTGCCGGGAGAAATATCAACAACCTCAGATATGCAGACGATACCACCCTAATGGCAGAAAGTGAAGAAGAACTAAAGAGCCTCTTGATGAGGGTGAAAGAGGAGAGTGCAAAAGTTGGCTTGAAACTCAACATTAATAAAACTAAGATCATGGCATCTGGGCCCATCAGTTCCTGGCAAATAGAAGGGGCAGAAATGGAAGCAGTAACAGATTTTACTTTTCTGGGCTCCAAGATCACTGCAGACGGAGACAGCAGCCATGAAATTAAAAGACGCTTACTCCTTGGAAGGAAAGCTATGGCAAACTTAGACAGCATAATAAAAAGCAGAGATATCACCATGCCAACAAAAGTTCGCATAGTCAGGGCAATGGTGTTCCCAGTAGCAATGTATGGTTGCGAGAGTTGGACCATAAGGAAGGCTGAGCGCCGAAGAATAGATGCTTTTGAACTGTGGTGCTGGAGAAGACTCCTGAGAGTCCCTTGGACTGCTAGGAGATCAAATCAGTCAATCCTAAATGAAATCAACCCTGACTGTTCCCTGGAAGGACAGATACTAAGGCTGAAACTCAAATATTTTGGCCACCTAATGCGAAGAGAGGACTCTCTGGAGAAGACTCTGATGCTGGGAAAAATTGAAGGCAAAAGGAGAAGGGGAAGGCCAAGGATGAGATGGTTAGACAGCATCACCGATGCAACGAACATGAAAATGAGCGAACTCAGGAAAATAGTGGAGGACAGGAAGGCCTGGCGGGATATGGTTCATGGGATCACGAAGGGTCGGACACGACTTAACGACTGAACAACAACATGTCCAAAGTGCAATAGCTAAGAGATCCTGCCAATGTTCTAGCAGCTAGGTTTTATTCTTTCCCCCAGGCCATTTTCTGCAGCTCCTGTTTCAGCATCTGTTTGCTTGTTTTGTATGGAAGGGTATGCACTCTCTTTTTCTAAATGCACTGAAGGTGTCCTGTGTTAAGGTCCCAGGCTAGCCTCTGTTTCTGCATCTGCATCTCCATATTAAGCACATTGGGTTGTGTTTAATATTTTTGGACTTTGGAAAATATATTTTGGTGGGGTGGGGGAGGGAGGAGCTGATTTTGGGAAATGGGAGAGAGTGTCTCCCATCTGTGCAGTGTATTTTTTGTAGTTGAGAAAATGCAATCCCCCCCTTCTGTGTCTCTGATTTTGTGTTGGGCCTTACTCACACACACACACACACACACACACACACACACACACACACACACACACACACACACAGTTAAATAAGACATTTTTTCACATTTAAAATTTTAAAGTTTTTATTAAAAGTTTTAATATTTTTATTTTTAAACGATTAATTAGCTAATTAATTAGCAGAGAATACTTCAGAAAATTGGACCGTGATAGGGGGTACCCGGGCCTCCAAAGGTTGAGAGCCCCTGCTCTAGCCATCTAACTGCCTCTTGAAAAATATCCGTAGGGAAGGAATGAGAAAGTAGCGTCAAAACAGTCAACAGTGTGTGTCTTTGTAAGCTTAAAGGAAACTAGTTGTTTTGCTCTGTGCATCAGCGTGACCAAGAAAGGTAGGTTTATTATAGAGATAGGGGCTGGCTCAGTTCTCATGTATCCCACTGAGTTGTTTTGGACAACATAATTAGGTGCCAGTCTGGAACATAGCTGTGGTGAGTGAAAACGCCAGTGTGGGATAGTGGTTAATGTGTTAGACTAGGACCAGGGAGACTAGGATTCAAACCCCACTCAACTACAAGGCATACTGGGTGACTCTAAGTTAGTCATATACTCTTACTGTCAGGCTAACATTTTTTTTCCACAGGATTGCTGTGAAGATAAAAATGAGGAAAGCATGCACACCCTGAGCTCTGATGCTGGGAAAGATTGAAGGCAAAAGGAGAAGGGGAAGGCAAAGGATGAGATGGTTAGACAGCATCACCGATGCAACGAACATGAAAATGAGCGAACTCAGGAAGATAGTGGAGGACAGGAAGGCCTGGCGGGATGTGGTTCATGGGATCACGAAGGGTCGGACACCACTTAACAACTGAACAACAACAACAAGCTAAAAATACAGTAAATAAAGAAGCTCTCTCCCGCCCCAGACACTGGGACCACCACAGGCTGAAACTGTCAGAAAGACACCATCTTTGTGATGCTCTCCCCAAGCCACACAGAGAGATGAATCTGAGGCAGGGTGCAGCTTTATTAATCCTCACTCTAACAATACCTCCCTCTTACTTTCTCCTTTATTTGGGAACAGCTGCCTTCACTCCAATAGGAAAAAAAGTCAGGCACTGCACCAAAGGCCACTGTTGTGGTGAGGGCAAAACCCATAGCCCACCCTTGATGCTGGCATCCCTGCATCTACTGACAGCAACCCCAGCCGCCGCCATGTTGGATCTCCTGAAATCTCGCAAGATCCAAGATCGCAGCTCCCAAATCTCACGCCGCAATCTTGGATCTCGCAAGATTTCAGGAGATCCAACATGGTGGCTGTGAAGAAAGGTAGGGAGAGCTACGGGGGACAATTTACCCATTTTTCTGGCCTGTGGCACAGCCGAGTGGGTCCTCTGGCTCGTGCCGCAAGCTGGAGGGAAAGGCTACAGCCCTGCCGAATTGGCAGGACTGTAGCCTTTCCCTCCGGCTTGCGGCATGAGCCAGAGGACCCGCTCAGCTGTGCCACAGGCCGGGAAAGCACTTTTGGGGGTGCACTTTTGGGGGGTATGTGGGACTTGGGGAGGCCTGGGGGTACGCCAACCTTTGGGGGCCTGCCTAGGGGTACGCGAACCCCCAAAGGTTGAGAAACCCTTACTACAGTGTATTTGCACACCATTCTGATGCAGGAAGAAATGTTGGTACACCAATTATATTTTGTAGGGTTTCTGTGGCATTGGGGATATGAATAAAGAAAGTTGCTGTCTTCTGTGAAAGTGGATCACTTATCACATCATAACATTGATGACTTCATGGTCATCAGTAAGCATAAAGTAGCCAAGCATGTATGCTTAATACTTGTGTGCAGCCATACCTAAAACCAGGCTGACTGTACCTTTCTATCATGCTACCATTCCACTTTTCCCTGCTGTTTCAAAACCGTTATTTCCTTACCTGCCCTCATTGTTTTTGTGTTTATTAATCAATCTATAACTGTTCTTTTCTCTTTTGACCCAGAGGGCAGAAATGTAACTGGCTTTAACTTACTCTTACTCTGGAAACAGTGGCTATGTTCTTAATACATAGTCTTTCAGCCATCCAAATCCCATTAACACTGAGACTTACGCAGTTAAAAACGTACTGCCTCAACCTGTGAATGTGACCTTAGGGTGCTATCTCTGCCCCCTTAAGCTTCTACTATTTTGAGACAAAAGGTCTGTAATCAGTTCGGCCATCTTTGGAATGTCAATTGGAATACAGCTCCTGTGGTTGAATAATGGTCTTAAAATCACACAAGCAGACTATATACAGTATAAAGACTACATTATACTTTCTCCCCCTTCCTGGGCCCAGCCAACCAATCCCACCTATCCCCAGAACGCCCCATTCTGCCCTTCACCACCACCCAGCAGGGAACCTACATTCCCCAGCAGGCGCTCCTAGGGATCTGGGGCAGGGAGAATGGCGTCGGCCTCTTCTCCGGCATGGCCTCCTCGCCAAGTGATGCAAATGTGCCTTACGGCATATTTGTGACACCTGAGGCTGGTGGAGTGGCGCTCTGCCGGTCTAAAATTTAGAGAGGATTAGACTGTTAGGCATATGTAAACCCATTGGAGAAACTCAATTTTTCGGTTTCATTTACCAATCCTGAACTGCATATTTCCCCTGAAAATACAGCTAGTGATCTAAATATTGGTGGATTTCAGCTGCATGTCAACTCATTGAATAGAATTTAAGTCTTCAGTTTTATTAAAGACTCCAGACATGTGTATATATTATGAAAATTCATAATACATGATTCACATATTTGAATTTGTAAAAGGTGTGGCATATTTTGAAATGGCTACCAGAATGTTCAGATCTGAAATCAGAAGTCCTAAATCTGCAATATTTGACCCAAACGTTTTCGAACATTTCAGTAGCAAACCTAAGGACGATAGTTTTCTTCTTTCTTGCTGGTATAGAGTATAGAGCCTAGAAGCTCAAAATTGTTTAGAAGTTCCAATTAGTAGCATACCAAGGGTGGGGCGGGGGACAGTTCACCCAGGGTGTATACCATAAGGGGTGGCCAGCATGCTTGTCTCTTCAAATGCTGGGTAGACCTGGCCTTCTCTGTGGAGAACCTCGATGATGAAGCCAGGTCTACCCAGCATTTGAATGCCAGGTAGAGCTGGCCTTCCACGGGGGGGGGGGGGGGGGGTCTCCAGGCATAGGCCTGGTCTACCTGCTGCTTCAAATGCTGGGTAGACCTGGCCTCCCCCAGGGGAATCTCTCAAGGTGAAAGCCAGGTCTACCCATGGCTCAGAGCAGCCAAGAGTGGGGCAGTGGGAGCAGTCTGCTCTGGGTCCCAGTGATGCTAAGTACGCCACTGTGTTTCCAATTAAATCCCCCATTGCCTTAGGGTCTACTCCAAAACACAGTAACTAGGAACCATGTTATTGATATCAGTGGGATTTACTTCCAAAACATGTAAAGAATAAATAGGAGTGATTGAAATATTGGTTGTTCAAAGCTGAAATTGGTCTTTCCACTCTCAGTTTGAATTTGCTAGACAAACTCTTTCATAAAGAAACGTGAGACCAAGAACAATAGAAATCAGCAGTAACCTTGGATCTTCAAAAGCTTCAGTTGCTAACTATATAGCTAAAAGTGTTTTTTTCATAGACATCTCTAAAACGTTCGCTCTAAAACATGCTGGAGTCCTCTTCCTTTCTTGAAGAAAGTCAATATTCAGATTTTCAGAGAGACTCCAATGTGAAATTGCTGTGAACTACAACATCAGTAAGATCAGGGTGTTGCAAACTGCCGGTTGTGTCGCAAACTGTCGCTTGTGACCCACTTTGTGGGTTGTGGCCCAATGCCAAGGTGGGTCGTCAGTTGCAGCTGCGTCGCTACGCCCCCACGTTGGGGGCGCTGCCGCCCCGCCCCCGCAGCGCTGCCCCACGTGATGCAGTGGCGTGATGTCACGTCCCGCCTCCGAACACCCCCTGGCGTTTTTACCTGATTTTGGAGCCATTCGGAGCCAGGGGCGGGTAGGAGGGCCAAAACGCAGCCGTTCTGCCTGCGAAGAGCCAGCGAGACGTCAAGACAGTGCTCAAAACAGTGAGTTTGCGTCCTCCTGAGCCTGCGACTCTGCCCCTTCAGGGGTCCATGCCCTGGGGCCCTGGGCACCAAGGCTCCCCCCTTACGACGCCTCTGGTCAGTTGGGCCCACCCGCCCGCTCTTGCTTCTGTTTGGCTCCAAATTGTTTGACTCCAAATTGAGTGAACTCGTGTTTGTACCAGGAATCATCCTTCCTACATTAAGGGGCCTTAATGTCCCTTTGCTCTTCCATCTGTTGTCCGTTCTCTATCAAGGGGGAGGGGCCTATCTTTGTTCATTTGTTTTGTTTGTGAAACTATTGTATAAAGAAGAGGTACAAAGTATAGTGTAGGTCTCAATATGACCTACAGAAGGTATAATTCTTTGCCTTCCCTCCATTTTAGAGCCAGAACAAAGGGCCAGCCCAGGGCCAGGAAGCCAACTGAGACTGTTCCCTCAGACAGCAAATTGGTGGAGGCTATCTACCTCCATCTGCCCTACCTTCTCTGCTTCTTCTCCCACTTCCTAGACTAGAAAGGGAAGAGGGAGGTTAGAAAAGGAAGTGCTCTGCTCTAGCTCACTGCTCTCCTGCATGATTTTTCTTTCATTCCATCTCCCGCTTCCTCTTCCAGTCTAGGGACTGGGAGGAGCAAAGTCTAGTAGTACTGTACATGACCAGGGATAAGAAGGCAGCATTTTTGGCATGCCACATCTGGGGTTGAGAGGTCCTGGGCAGGCCCTGCTTTTGTCACATGGTTTTGATGATTTCACACAGTTAGAGATGCCTGGTTACAATCTAATGTAGACATTTTCATCTGTGGTTTACTTTTCCATGCTGTTGACAGGTTTCTGTTTCCTTCCTACCTCCCCCAACACACGCTTATTACAGTATTTTCTGCTTGGTTCCCATAAGGTTTGATCGAGAATTCATGTGGTTCCCATAAGAATTCATGTGGTTCCCATAAAGTTTGATGTGTGTCATGCATGTGTGTTTGGAAGTGGACCTGAATACTTCCACAAGATTATCAGCCAACATGGGGGGAGGGGAGGACTGGACAGATATCTACCGGGGGGGGAGCAACCCCATTCTCTGAATTTTAGTCTAGATCAGAGGCCCTCAGCGGTACTCTCAGTGTCAACTGGTAGGCTGTTTCTTGTAAGCGGAAATAATATCTAGGGTTTTGTTCTTCCCCTGGCTTGCTGATTTGTTGTTGAGTCCTTCACATTACTTCATAGGAAAGTGCCGCACTCATGGTGTCTGACATGTTAAGACAGAAAAGGCCAGGACTATGGGGAAGACTGAAGGCTTCCATTCTGCACCTATTTCCTGATACCTGTCAGCGCTAGGCCTGCTGCGAGTTGCAATGGGGCACCGATCTCCTGTTGGTGTCCATCATGCTTCTCCCTTTTTTGTTCCTTCGGTCAGAACACTTCAGCAGGTAGGTCAGGAGTGGCTTAGGACCCAATGTCTCAGATGGACTGTGGCAATGCTGCCACTGCCATTTTGTTTTAAGGTTTAAACTTTCACATTTTGAACAGTAGTCAGAGCGAGGGGGTCTTATTTGAGATAAATTCTTCATTTGAGGTAAAAAAATTCTTATTTGAGGTAAAGACGGCTGTCGATGGTTTGCTTTGGCCAAATTCCCCAGTTTTCAGCCAAGCTATAATCTCAGGGCCCAATCCAATCCAACTTTCCAGCACCGATTCAGCCCCAATGCAGCCCTTGAGGAGGTCTCTGTGACCGCCCCCTACTGCAGGATGTAGTGCACTCCCTGTTGGCACAGCTGCATCAGTGCTGGAAAATTGGATTGGATTGGGCCCTCAATCTCTCATCCATCCGCCTGTTATCACTTCCTCTTGCGCTCTCTCTCTCTCTCTCTCTCTCTCTCTTCCACCTTTCAAAAGTGAGTGTGCGCTGTTGCCATACCACTCTTGTCCCCTCCTCTCCTTCCAATTACCCTGGAAAGAAGGGGTGGAATGACACACAGTAGCAGTGCATGCTGGTTGGCAGCCACCAGATGGGGAAAGAACCAGAACCCAGCTGTCCATTTAGCCACCCCTCTATCCTGCTGGGCCCTTGAACAGCAGTCGGCACCATGTCTATGCATGGACATGCTCACTCACTCGCTCGCTCGCTCATTCACTCATATATATCCAGCTTGGAGACATAGGGGCTCAATGCAATACAAGAAGACCAGTGCAGGGCTTTGCTCCAAGGCCTCTGGTACTGGAAAAGGATACCAGAATCTGGTCAAGACAGTCACAAATATGTTGTGGTTTTTTTTGCCCCAAGAAAGCTGCTATTAAACCATGTGACTTTTTGTGCCCTCTAAGCTTCAGGAATAAATCTTCTTTTGGTACCAGTTTGAAGTTCGCCTCTGTTCCTGTGTTTTTCAAGTTCTGGTGTTGTCCCTGCACCTGCAGCACAAAAATCCTCCTATCTCTGAGCTCTATTCTTCTAGCCAATCTGAACCTCTATATTGTTAACATTCTATTAATACCACCTTCACCCTAACAGTTAGTATGTTCTTTGTGTCTGTCTTCTCTCAAAAGATTGACTGTGCAATTGTTTATTCTGGCCCATTGGCTGGGGGGGGGGGGGGGAGAATGTGTCCAGACCCGCATGAGTGGTGTAAAGGGGGAGGGTGTAAAGGGGGAGGGGACATGTCTGCAGATTAATATTGACAGAAAGCTGGTTAAGAACTACCTAACTGGTTTAAATAAGTTCAAGTCACCTGAACCCGATGAACTACATCCTAGGATACTAAAAGAACTTGCTGATGTACTCTCAGAGCCTCTTTCAATTATCTTTGAGAAATCTTGGAAGACAGGGTGCCATAAGTCGGGAGACAGGCTAATGTTGTCCATATCTTCAAAGGGGGGGGGGAATGGAGGACCTAAGAAATTACAGATCTGTCAGTCTGACCTCAGGACAAGGAAAGATATTAGATTATAAAACAGTCTGTATACATCTAGACATCAATGCAGTGATTAGCAGAATCCAACATGATTTGTCAAAAATAAATCCTGCCAAACAAATCTTATCTGTTTCTGATCAGGTTACTAGCCTAGTGTGGATGGAGGGAATGCAGATAATTTATCTTGATTTCAAGACAAATTTCTTCCCCATGACATCTTGATCATTGAGCTAGTAAAATATGAGCTAGAATAGGGGTTCTAAACCCCTTTCTGGCCGAGTACCATTTCCGGCACCACTCTCCTGCTGTGTATAACTGGAAGTAACTGGCGATGACATCATCGCCAGTTACTTCTGGGTTTCAAGCCAGAAAACGCAGATAAAAGCGCCACGTTGGAACGGGGTTCCGGTAGTCCGAGTACCACCAGCAGTCGGCCAAAGTACCACTAGTGATACTAGTACCACTGGTTGAGAACCCCTGAATAATACCGTATTGACCTGAGTATAAGACTCACTTTTTTCCCCTAAGGCAAGTCTTTAAAGTAGGGGTTCGGCCTACAATCAGAGTCTAGCGTTTACAATCAAAGAGCTGTGTTTTCAGCTCTTAATCACTTGCTAAATGGCCACGATCTCTCTAGCAGCCTCTAGCCTCAGGAAGCATTTGAAAAAATTAACCCTTAAGTTCCAGCTCCAGGACTCTGTGGAAACTAAGATATTTTTGATCCTGCCGTTTGAAAGTTGAGAGTGCAGTTTGAAAGTTGAGAGCAAGAGCTCCTGCAGAGGCTTACCATATCCAAGGGAGGACAGAGTGCCTACCTTTAGGCTGCAATTCTATGCACACTTTCCTGGGAGTAAGCCCCATTGAATGCAATGGGACTTACTTCTGAGTAGACATGCATAGGATTGTGCTGTTAACTATTGAAATTTGGGCAGGTGCAGCTCATCATCATGGAAATTCCAAAGGTTAAAGGTAGGCCCTTTGGATCTCGGAAGGTTACTTATACTAGGGTGCCCAGATTCAATAAGGGACAGGGTGCCTATGCCTTTAACTGTACTAAAGCTGTACTGTTTTACTGTTCTACTAATGTGTATATTTTCTTTAAGTTAAAAAAAGTTAAAAATGTATTTTTTAAAAATAGCACCAAACTTTAAGGGTGAGGCTTATAATCAGGACCATCCTATACTCGGGGCAATACGGGTATATCCATCAGATGGATTCATAATTGGTTGCAAAACCATATCTAGAAAATGAATTATGACTGTATAGCAGTTTTCTGAGTGGTTGTTCCCTATGATCTCTCTCTCAAATGTATGGTATTTTGCTGGCAAACATTCGAGCCAGGTGTGTAATGCCGGCCAGGCCGGGGAAGGGGAATAGGATTCAGTGGAGGAGGCCGCTGCCAATCCTTCCCCCTTCCCGGGCTTTGCTGACCAATCCCACTCCCCTAAAACACCCCGTTTCACCCTCCTCACACCCCTCCGCTGTGTTGCGGGGACTTACCTCTCCACCGTGGCACTCCTCCATTCTGCGCCGCTGGCCTCACCGCTGGTGCCGCTTACTCATTGGGTGCTGCAAATGTGCCAGAAAGCACATTTGCGACACCTTAGACAGGTGGAACGCTCGTTCCGCCAGTCTAAAAGTAGACAGGATTGCACCTCTAGAGAGGATTTTTCTGCTTCAAGCAGAAGGTTGAACTAGATTAGGGGTCTCCAAACGTTTCCAGCCACGGGCCAGATGGGCATGATTGACAGGCCTGTCTGGCCCCTGGTTCTGCCTTTTCCATCAGCTCTGCCCCTTCTGGCCACGTCAATCAAGCACAAGTGGCCAGTGGAGAGCCGCTCGCCGGCTGCCACAGCCTCCCACAGCCACTTGCCGGATGCCGCAGCTGGTGGGGAGGTGCTCGCTGACCGCTGTAGCTGGTGGGGAGCCACTCGCCAGCTGCGCAGCCGCTCACTAGCCTTCACAGGTAGACACAGGGTGCCAGTGGTGGGAGCTGGAGGCCGCCGCAAGCTGGATAAAATCATCCTGTGGGCCGGATTTAACCCACGGGCTGTGGTTTGGACCCCTGAACTAGATGATTTTGAAGGACCCTTCCAGCTCTATGATTCTATGTTTGCACATTGCCTCATAAGACCTTCGCCAATTTCTTATATTACCTTGGGCAGGACTTTGAAATGTTAGGGCACAAATCCAGCCAAATTTATAAACTTTAAGCCCCACATATTTCAATGGGAGAATAAGCGTGTGCTTAGCTAGCTCCCATTAAATTAGTGGGATTTAGAATGTTTAACTTTGAGAGTGCTGTGTCTATAATTTGTATATTGTATTTATTTTGTTCTGTTTGTTTTCTGCGATTTGGTAAAATCTATGGATATGATCCAAGCAAACGTAAGCAATTTTAAGTCCCACTGATTTCATGTTAAGCAAGTGCTTAACTTTCTCACTGAAATTGATGGGATTTAACAGTGCTTAATTTTTGCTGGATTATGTCCTATTAGTTTAACAATTAAATCAAGAAGCATCAACTTAACTGTCTTAAAACCTTTCTGTTTTCTGCACTACTGTTGTTGTAAGCAGAACCAGTTATTACAGTGGGCCCTTGTTATCCATGGGGGATCCGTTCCGGACCCTCCCGTGAATAACGAAGATCCGTGGATGCTGGAGTCCAGCACCCAATGTCTCCATTACTCACTGGGGGGGGGGCAATCCGGAGGCCCGTTTTGCATCACACTGGCCTGCAAATCCCTCCGTAGTCCATCCATCGGCCTTTGCAGGCCTTTGCAGTCTCTCCCAAGCGACCAGGCATTACTTGCGGTCTCACTTCTGGTTGCTTGGGAGAGGCTTTCGGAGGCCCGCCAAGGCACTCTGTCAACCCTCTGGAGCTAATTTTTCTTACCACTAGTTCTGAGGCAGATTCTATGACTCAGAATGAATCAGAATGAGTGGCCTCATCTTTACCTGGAGCAGGGCCAAGAAGACTGTTCATAATAAGCCCCTAGGCTTGGGAAAGACTGTGGCCATCTGAGAGACAGAGAGTAGTTAGCTCATGGTACATTAATCTTGCAGTCCTAATCTACTTGGAAGTAGGTCCACAGTGGGACTTAATTTCAGTAGTTCCGTTTAATCGGGATTAAAACTGAGAATATAGAGATTAAAAACAAAAAACTCTTTACTAGTGGGATTTACAGTATGTGTGTTTATAGCAGAAAACGTGAGATTGTTCTGTTTCTTACTTCAGTTCTGTCTTGTATTTTAGTACTTATTGAGAGTCAGTTGTGCATGTCACCATGACTTTAAATGCCAGCAACCATCTATTAGTGACTTGGTAAAGACAAATTGAGGAGGAGATTGTGATTTCTTAAAGAAAGAATGCTGGCTACTGATGACAGCCTCCCATCTTCATCATCATGTGTTCTTGTAGCTTTAGGAGATACACATGTACATAAATTCTGCAATATTACTGCAAGTCAGGGAGATACAGGCCAGTCAGATTGTGATAGTGATAGCACAGCTCAAGTCAGGAGTCAAGCAATCTATATTTGGTCACTAGAAATGTATGAAAATAAAATAACTTGGTATCCATCTCTGAGATGTGAATTGTGCAAACTGGGTTGTACAGTATATTCGAAAGCTGAGCCATAAGGGACAATGAAAACACAAAGTTCCTCTGTTTCTAAAGAATGGTGTACAAATTGCATTAATTATAATGTAAAATAATCAAAGGCAGCACAATTAAATATCTTAGATTAAAAAAAAAACAGGGGGGGCTATAGTAATAAGTGGAGGCATTGGTATGGGGGGGGAGGACCATAGCTCATAGGTATAGCACAGCAGTTCTCAAACGTTTTGGTATCCAGAGCCCTTTACACTCCTAAATCGATCTGAGACTCCATTTAGGAGTGTAAAGGGCTCTGGATACCAAAAAGCCCCACTGGCGCATGTGTGAAGTCTTGGGGAGCCCCAGAGTGCCAGCACATGCACGGAGTGGTGCAGCGCACTGAGCAGATGGCGGCCACTTGTGGTGTGCTTGTGGAGCCCCTGAAGGGGTCTCTCAGGGAGCCCCAGGGCTCCTAGAAGCACACTTTGAGAAATGGAAGTACAGCACATGCTTCGTATGCAGAAAGTCCCAGAGTGAATCCTTCATGTTTCTAGGTAGGGCATAGAGCCAGTGGTATATAATATAACGTCAATATAACGTAGCCTCTTATATTCCTATGTGGGCCATCATAACAACTTCCCCTCTTCAAAATTTACCACTATACCACTGGGTCACAGTTAGCCCTGGATTAATTATACTGTTGGCAACATAGGCCCCAACAAACACACCCCAAAGCAAACAAAAAATAATCCCAAGGTAGTGAAAATGACATTATTAGAAATGAAACAATATAAAACCAGTATTAGTTGGCTCCATCTACTGTTGGCTGTCCTACTAGCCCCACTGGGCACCAGCTGCCACTGTTAGGTTGAGAAAGTTTGTGATTTGTAAGGCTTCCCATTGAGCTCATAGCTGATGAGGGAATGTGTTATAGGAATGTGTTAAATTAACACATTTTTGCAGAATCTCCTGATACTATAAATGTCTCATCAGTAAGAGTGACACATATACTGTATTCCCAAAATGAAAGAAGTGTGTTTTTAACAAAGAAACGCAATCTTCTGAAGCAAAAACGATACAAAAACATATTTTTAGATCAGATTAATTTGTCAAACATATTTCTGTCAAGTTATCATTAGTAACTTATAAGACTGCAGATAAAATGCAATCAGAGAATAAATTACGGTAGATAAATCAGGGAATCTACTTTTTTTCTAATTCGATGTCATTAGGGCTGCTGTTTGTTTAAGCTGTTTTGTGATCATCGCAGGCTGGAACAAATGGCTACATGGCTCCTGAAATCCTCACTGAAGAGAGTTATACCTACCCTGTGGACTGGTTTGCTATGGGATGCAGTATTTATGAGATGATCGCTGGTCGAACTCCGTTCAAGGATTTCAAAGAGAAGGTCAATAAAGATGAAGTTAAAAAAAGAACCATAGAAGATGAAGTGAAGTTTGAGCATGCGAACTTCAACGACCCAGCAAAAGATATCTGCAAATTGTTCTTGGCTAAGAAACCAGAAAATCGGTTGGGAAGCAGGTATGGACTTTACCTCCCTTTAATAATAAGCTCATCAACAATGCCGCCATTCCTTTTTTTAAGGGTACCGGTAATTGCCTGTTCACTCAGAAGTCCCCCTGAATCCAATGGCATTTACTCTCCAGGATGGAAGCTTCTTTAGCGTTGCACCTTACGCCTAACGGTCCTGTACGGTTTTACTTGACAGTAAAAGAGACTGCCAACCTAGCAGTTCCAAAGCATGTTAATGCGAGTAGATAAATAGGTACCGCTTGCAGGAAGGTAAACAGCGCTCCGTGTTCCAGCTGCATGCTACGTGCTGCGGCAAGGAGAGTCATGCCGACCACATGACCACGGAGGCGTCTTCGGACAACGCTGGCTCTTTGGCTTTGAAATGGGGATGAGCACCACACCCTAGAGTCGGACACGACTGGACTTAATTGTCAGGGGTCACCTCTGCATTGGCAGAGGAGTAGCAGACTCGGGATGCCTCTGCACTGCAGAACTGCCGCTGCTTCCCTTCAGCCCACTGCAGACCAAGCTGCACCAATCCGCATTCTTACCCACTGTCCCCACTCCTTCCTGGTGCGGGGACCACGCAAGGAAGGACTGAAGTGAGTGGCTAGAGAAGTGGATCACTGCTGCCTGCACTTGAAAAAAAACACGTAGGCAGTGACTGCTTCACTCACCTCGCACGTTCCCTTTAAAGGTGAGAGGGGGGTAAGGAAGAAGCCAGTTACTTGGCTCCTTCCTTGCCATCCCTTTAATTAAAACAGAAAATTCAGTGCACACTGGGTGTTCCCAGCATGTCTTGCATTTTCTGTTTGTCTAAATCGATTGCATGGGAAGGAGCAAGGTAAGTAACTACTTTTTTTCCCCCCTTCATTGCGGAGGCTGCAGTGTCAGGTGCTAGATCGGGTTTGGCTGTCTCGGCCTATAGAATTTGATTTTCTTTGAATGAAAGAGCATTGGAGATGTATGGCATTTTCTAACACTGGGTTGCAAATCTTGTATTTACAAATCTACATAGAGCATAAGTGGAGGCCAACAACAGGCATTCCTACAAGGCCGCAGGTACTACCACTTAATTACTCAACAGCAAAGGTTGTGCTGTTCTGTAGTACACTAAGCAGGGCCAGCCGAAGGCCTCCTGGTGCTTAAAGTGGGTTTTCAAATGCTGTCTCCCTTATCTGGAGATATGCCAGCCTCTGCTCCTCCCGTGTCTCTGATGCTTCAGCCCGCCACTCTTCAACATATTTCTTCTGATGCTTCATCCCCCTCTTCCTTTTTCAGTCCAGGGAATGGGAAAAGGAGGATGAGCAGTGGAGGTGAGTGGGAGGATAGAGGTGGGTGCCCTCTGCCAATCTGTATCTGAAGTGACTGCTTCAGTTGGCCTCGTGGATGTGCCGGCCCACACTAAGCAGAATGCTTAATTCAGCTTTCTGAATTATGTTCATTGAGGAAACAAAGGTGCCTTATGTGGAGTCAGACCATTGGTCCATCGACTGTAGTACTGTCTAAACTAGCTGGTGGTAGTTGCAAGGGGTTGATCCTGGACTCTGCATGAAAAGCAGGTATTGTACTACTGACCTATGACCAGTCCAACTAGAGAGAGTAGGGCTGTAGCGTGGGTCCGGCTCAGTTTTCCAGATACTCTAAAAATAATATTTGAATTGCACTCTCTTTGTATACATCTGTCTTATAGTATATGCATGCCAATTCAAATATTAACTGGAACATTATTTTATGGGTGTGGATCTGTGTGCATGTTTCAAAAGTATACTTTTATTTCATACTTACGGGGCTTCCAGCAGACTTGCATCCAGGGAACTGATTAGGTTTACACCTGTCAGCATTGCTGCAGCATCAGGTGATCTCCCAGACTGTTCATTGGACCCCTGTGTGGATCTATATGTTGTTCCAGTCAATATTAGCCTGATGCTACTGCAATGAAGCTAAAATTGGATATGCCTTCAAGGGTAAACATGTATTATAAATATTGCATTAGTTAACCATTGCTGTATTAGGAAGTTTAACAAAGGAGCTGGAGACCTGGAGCTGAATATCACAAATGGTTACACAGTGAGGGAGAGTGTAGTGGTTTGCAACACATTTGTTAAGCGCTGGTGATTTAATGTTTCCAAGGTTACTGCCAGGATGGGTGTGTGACTTTTTGATCTCATGAATCTTTGGTCCATTCGGAATAATGCAATAGCCTCAAAGCTATTTGACAGACCAATGTTCAAAATATACAACCTCACACAATGATATATAGCCTCAGCTGGATCAACCTGTCCTATTTTGGTGGGGAATTCTCATATGTCTGGAGGATGTGATTCCTCCTTTTCACAGTATGAGGGAGCTCAACAGATTCTAGCTCTTAGTGAAAACTGTGTTTTATTAAAATGCAAAAGAGTGGCACAAGCTTTTTTGCCCCAATTCTGTCAATTAAAGAGGAAGGCAAGCTTTCAAGTTTTGTTGTTTCTGGGCTACACACTATAGAAGCCTGAATAACTGAAAAATACATAATATAAATCCTTTCACCACTTCAGCTTTATTGTTGGCTTAATATCATATGCCGACATCACCACACGCTGTGTTTCAGTGTGGTGACTGCATAGGTAATGAAGACCACACTCCTGAACATAGTGGCTTATTGAACTGAATTGGGCTTCCTTCTGAGTAAACACATATAGGATTGTGCTGCACAGCTGCAAGCCTAATCATCACACAGACATGGGAGTAAACTCCATTGAACAAAGCAGGACTGACTTCCAAACAAACTGTGGACATTTAGGAGCAGCTGGTTCCCCTGCTGCTTTGCCTCCTGGGACATTAAAAGAACTCTAGCTGCAGAAGGCCACGATGGTTAAGATGCAGATCGGAAGGTCGGTAAGACAGCAGTTCGAGAGTCGTGATGGAGTGAGCTCCCGTCTCCTGTCCCAGCTCCTGCCAACCAAGCAGTTTGAAAGCAAGAAATTGCAAGTAGATAAATAGGTAACGCTGTGGCAGGAAGGTAACAGTGTTCTGTTAGTCATGCCGGCCACATGGCCACGGAAGCGTCTTCGGACAGTGCTGGCTCTTCGGCTTTAGAAACTGAGATGAGCACTTGACTCACTCGAGTGAGATGAGCACTCGACTCGAGAGTCAGACACGACTGGCTTTCAAGCAGGGGATACCTTTACCTTTTTAGCCACTGAAGGAGGGGAATGAAAGTGCACCATCCAGGCAACTGCCATTCCATACCTACCAACAAAAAACACCTCAAGCAGAAGCGTATCTGCTTCTGAGCTCTGTCCTGCTTCAGCTCCCGTAATGTAGTTAAAATTACATTTTAACATGTTGCAAGCTACTTTGAGGACATTTGGTGGTTAAAAAGTGGAATATAAATCTAGCAAATGAAATAACTACATATTATTTTATAGGAAGTCCCATTCAGCATACTAGGACTAACGTCTGAGACAATACACAT
Source organism: Plestiodon gilberti rubricaudatus (assembly GCA_026170595.1). NCBI lineage: Eukaryota > Metazoa > Chordata > Lepidosauria > Squamata > Scincidae > Plestiodon > Plestiodon gilberti. The sequence goes on along the minus strand of JANXHW010000003.1, from coordinate 29,643,080 downwards.
AGCATCAGACTGTAAATGGCTGTTTTGGGGATCTAATCCAGCTATGAATTTTACTTTTGAGACGCACATTTAAGCACACTGTGTAAGCTTCCTCCTAGGACCAAGGATTCAATTTCAAAAGTCAAAGCTGGTTTTCACACTTTTAACTGTTATGTGCTAGGTGGATTTGCACTAGGCTTCCCCCCCCCCTCCCTTTGCATTCTGCTTAAAGAGGATACTTGTTTGACTTAAAAACTGGTATCATGTTTCACCAAAAAAAGTATTATCAATATCATAAGAGGTATGATTACAGTAAGAAGTATTATTGCCTATTACTGTGTGTCTAAGGACCAAAGTAGACATGGGTACGAACTTGTGCTACTGAGACATGCTTCCAGAATCCAGCTGGAAGTGCCTCTTTTTTGCTAATAACAGCTGTGGGGGGCAGGGAATGGCCCCAAGTGGACCAAGGATGTTTGGGATGATTCACACTCCCCTGTTCACATTGAAAATCTCCTTCCTGAAGCAGCAATTTTCTCAAATCTCTGCTTTGGAAGCAAATCTACACATTCTCTGTAACCAATGTGGCAACATGTTATAAACCATGTTGCCACAAACCAATCCTGCAGGCAACATCAAACAGGACACAGTTCCTTTGCTTTATCTACTAATAAGCTTTGTATGCTAAAACCTTTTTTATTATACAACCCTTTTCCATCCATCCTTTATTTTACATATAGAAAAACTGTTCCAATGACTCAGCAGGTCTGCAAAAGGATGGAGAGATGTCTGAATTTGTCCCAGTTCCTGATCCTGTACCATTCTGCTCTAGCATGCTGAATGTTATATTAACCTCTGAGGGATCAGAGAGTTGCCATGCAACAGTTATTTGTGCAGATGTTTTTCATGCTGCTGTTGATATTCTAAAATATGCTGCTTTAGCATTCTTTGCTAGTTGTGATCCTTTTGTAGGACTGCAAAAAAGGCTTCCACTCTCTGCCTCATCCCCCTCCCACAGCTGGTGTTATCTGAGTCTCTCAAATGCCATGGGCGGCATTACAGAGACGGGAGATAACGCACAAGGACACGCTGGAACAAAAAACTGAGGGGGGCGGGGAGATATCAGTCTAAAGCACAGATCACTAGTCTTCCCTTAGGAGCCTGGAACTACTGGAAATGCAGTGGTGTGTGTCTAGTGTGTTGGTGGTTGTTTCACCATAGTCAGAAATGTGTAAAATATTAGAAATATTAAGAGCAGAAGTAAAGCCATCCATGGTGTACTGGAGGTAGCAGAAAGCTTGTTGGCGCCTATGACACTAGAGATATTATTCAAGAACAGCTCATCCTTATGTAAAGATTAGCTAAAGATTCTTCTAAGGTCATGGAGACCTTGGGTTATCTGTTTAAGTACCTGTTGCATAAAAAGCTTCTCGTAGGCAGCTTTAATTTGCACACCTGACCCTTTAGAAATGTTCTGCTGTTTTGTGTTCAGGAGTCAGTATCCAAAAAAAAAAAAAAAAAAGCCAGGCTCAGGAGGAAGTAACTGTTTCATTCCCTGTGCTCAACCATAAGGGATTTGCATAACTGTCTTCTGCACTATTGCCATGCAAAGAGAGAGAAAGCTCGCTTGCTTAGGACAAATAAACAAGAAGAGAGAATTGGACATGCATGTCAGAAGAGCTGGCATAAGTCTGAGGAGACTCATAGGCCATCAGGGGGCCTACCCAGAGGTAAAGGAATGAAAGTTCCCTTACCTCAAGGAGGCCTCCTGATCACCCCCCACACCATTGGATGCAACGTGTGCTTCCCTGGCACAGATGCTTTGGCCCCAGTGGTGGGGGATAGGATTGGGGCATTGTTGTTGTGTTGTTGTTCAGTTGTTAAGTCGTGTCCGACCCTTCGTGATCCCATGAACCATATCCCGCCAGGCCTTCCTGTCCTCCACTATCTTCCTGAGTTCGCTCATTTTCATGTTCGTTGCATCGGTGATGCTGTCTAACCATCTCATCCTTTGCCTTCCCCTTCTCCTTTTGCCTTCAATTTTTCCCAGCATCAGAGTCTTCTCCAGAGAGTCCTCTCTTCGCATTAGGTGGCCAAAATATTTGAGTTTCAGCCTTAGTACCTGTCCTTCCAGGGAACAGTCAGGCTTGATTTCATTTAGGATTGACTGATTTGATCTCCTAGCAGTCCAAGGGACTCTCAGGAGTCTTCTCCAGCACCACAGTTCGAAAGCATCTATTCTTCGGCGCTCAGCCTTCCTTATGGTCCAGCTCTCGCAACCATACATTGCTACTGGGAACACCATCGCCCTGACTATACGAACTTTTGTTGGCATGGTGATATCTCTGCTTTTTATTATGCTATCTAAATTTGCCATAGCTTTCCTTCCAAGGAGTAAGCATCTTTTAATTTCATGGCTGCTGTCTCCGTCTGCAGTGATCTTGGAGCCCAAAAAAGTAAAATCTGTTACTGCTTCCGTTTCTGCCCCTTCTATTTACCAGGAATTGATGGGACCAGATGCCATGATCTTGGTTTTATTAATGTTGAGTTTCAAGCCAACTTTTGCACTCTCCTCTTTCACCCTCATCAAGAGGCTCTTTAGTTCTTCTTCACTTTCTGCCATTAGGGTGGTATCGTCCACATATCTGAGGTTATTGATGTTTCTCCCGGCAATCTTGATTCCGGCTTGAGATTCATTCAGCCCTGCATTTCTCATAATGTACTCTGCATATAAGTTAAATAAGCAGGGTGACAATATACAGCCTTGCCGTACTCCCTTCCCAATTTTGAACCAATCGGTTGTTCCATGGCCGGTGCGAACTGTTGCTTCTTGAGCCGCATACAGGTTTCTCAGGAGACAGGTAAGGTGGTCTGGTACCCCCATCTCTTTAAGAATTTGCCACAGTTTGTTGTGATCCACACAATCAAAGGCTTTTGCGTAGTCAATGAAGCAGAAGTAGGTGTTTTTTTGGAACTCTCGTGCTTTCTCCATGATTCAGCGCATGTTGGCAATTTGATCTCTAGTTCCTCTGCCTCTTCGAAACCCAGCTTGTACGTCCGGTAGTTCTCGGTCCACGTACTGCTGAAGCCTAGCTTGTAGGATTTTGAGCATAACCTTGCTAGCATGTGAAATGAGTGCAATTGTGCGATAGTTTGAACACTCTTTGGCACTGCCCTTCTTTGGAATTGGAACGTAAACTGACCTTTTCCAATCCTTTGGCCACTGCTGAGTTTTCCAAATTTGTTGGCATATTGAGTGCAGCACTTTCACAGCATCATCATTTAGGATTTTAAGTAGCTCAGCTGGGATATTATCATCTCCACTAGCTTTGTTGTTAGTAATGCTACCTAAGGCCCACTTGACTTCACTCTCTAGGATGTCCGGCTCTGGGTCAGTGACCACACTAGCGTGGTCATCAGGAACATTAAGATCTTTCTTGTATAGTTCTTCTGTGTATTCTTGCCATCTCTTCTTAATCTCTTCTGCTTCTGTTAGGTCTCTGCCCTTTTTGTCCTTTATCATGCCCATATTTGCACAAAACGTTCCCTTGATATCTCCAATTTTCTTGAAGAGATCTCTAGTCCTCCCCATTCTGTTGTTTTCCTCGATTTCCTTGCATTGTTCATTTAAGAAGGCCTTGTCTCTCCTTGCTATTCTCTGGAAATCTGCATTCAGTTGTTTATATCTTTCCCTTTCACCCTTGCTTTTCGCATTCCTTCTTTCCACAGCTATTTGTAAAGCCTCATCTGACAGCCACTTTGCTTTCTTGCATTTCTTTTTCTTTGGGATGGTTTTAGTTGCAGCCTCCTGTACAATGTTACGAACTTCCGTCCATAGTTCTTCAGGCACTCTGTTTACCAGGTCTAATGCCCTAAATCTATTCTTCACCTCCACTGTATACTCATAAGGGATATGGTTTAGGTCATATCTGACTGGTCTAGTGGTGTTCCCTACATTCTTCAATTTAAGCCTGAATTTTGCAAAAGAAGCTCATGATCTGAGCCACAGTCAGCTCCAGGTCTTGTTTTTACTGATTGTATAGAGCTTCTCCATCTTTGGCTGCAAAGCACATAATCTATCTGGTTTCGGTATTGACCATCTGGTGATGTCCATGTGTAGAGTCGCCTCTTGTGTTGTTGGAAAAGAGTGTTTGCTATGACCAGCGTGTTCTCTTGACAGAACTCCGTCAGCCTTTGCCCTGCTTCATTTTGCACTCCAAGGCCAAACTTGCCTGTTGTTCCGTTTATTTCTTGATTTCCTACTTTAGCATTCCAGTCTCCTATGATGTAAAGGACATCTTTTTTAGGTGCTAGTTCTCGAAGGTGTTGCAGGTCTTCATAGAACCAGTCAACTTCATCTTCTTCGGCATCAGTGGTTGGGGCATACACTTGGATTACTGTAATGTTGAATGGTTTGCCTTGGATTCGAACTGAAATCATTCTGTCAGTTTTGAGGTTGCACCCCAGTACTGCCTTTCCCACTCTTTTATTGACTATGAGGGCTACTCCATTTCTTCTAAGGGATTCATGCCCACAGTAGTAGATATGATGGTCACCTGACTTAAATTCGCCCATGCCCGTCCATTTTAGTTCGCTGATTCCCAAGATGTCAATGTTCAATCTTATCATCTCATTTTTTACCACATCCAGCTTGCCTTGATTCATAGACCTCACATTCCATGTTCCTAAGCAGTATTGCTCCTTGCAGCATTGGATTTTCCTTTCAACCTCAGACACATCCACAGCTGAACGTCCTATTGGCTTTGGCCCAACCGCTTTCTGGGTCTACTGAAGAACATAAGAACATAAGAAGAGCCCTACTGGATCAGGCCAAAAGCCCATCTAGTCCAGCTTCCTGTATCACACAGTGGCCCCACCAGATGCCTCGGGAGCACACAAGACAACAAGATAACCTGTTTCCCGTTGACACTCCCTTGCACCTGGCACAGAGAAAACCTACTTCTAAAACCAGGAGGTTGCTTATGGCTTGTAACCTGTGATGATCTTTTCCTCCATGAATCTGTCCAAACCCCTTTTAAAGGCATCTAGGCCAGGTGCCATCACCACATCCTTTGGCAAGGAGTTCCACAGATGAATTACACGCTGGGTAAAGAAATATTTTCTTTTGTCTGTTCTAACTCTCCCTCCACTCAATTTTAGTGCATGTCCCCTGGTTCTGGTGTTGTGCGAGAGGGAGAAGAATTTCCCTCTATCCACTCTCTCCATCCCATGCATAATTTTATACGTCTCAATCATGTACCCCCTCAGGCGCCTTTTTTCTAGGCTGAAAAGCCCCAGACACTGTAGCCTTTCCTCATAAGGGAGGTGCTCCAGCCCACGAATCATTCTGGTCGCTCTTTTCTGCACCTTTTCCAATTCAACTATATCCTTTTTGAGGTGTGGTGACCAGAACTGGACACAATACTCCAGATGTGGCCTTACCATTGATTTGTACAAAGGCATAATGATATTGGCCGTTTTATTCTCAATCCCTTTTTTAATGATCCCGAGCATGGAATTGGCCTTATTCACAGCCGCCGCACACTGGGTCGACACTTTCATCAACCTGTCCACCAGCACCCCAAGATCTCTCTCTTGATCCGTCACAGACAACTCATAACCCATTAGCGTATATATGAAATTTTGGTTTCTTGCCCCGATGTGCATCACTTTGCACTTACTTACATTGAAGCGCATCTGCCATTTTGCTGCCCATTCTCCCAGTTTGGAGAGATCCTTCTGGAGCTCTTCACAATCCCTGCTGGTCTTCACCACCCGGAAAAGTTTAGTGTCATCTGCAAACTTGGCCACCTCACTGCCTATCCCCGACTCCAGGTCATTTATGAATAAGTTGAAAAGCACCGGTCCCAAGACCGATCCTTGGGGCACACCGCTTTTCACCTCTCGCCATTGTGAAAATTGCCCATTGACTCCCATTCGCTGTTTCCTGGTCTTCAACCAGTTCCTAATCCACAAGAGGACCTGCCCTCTTATTCCCTGACTGTGGAGTTTTCTCAGGAGCCTTTCATGAGGGACCGTGTCAAACGCCTTCTGAAAATCCAGATATATAATATCCATGGGTTCGCTCGCATCCACATGCCTGTTGACCTTTTCAAAACATTCTGACAGGTTTGTGAGGCAAGACTTCCCCTTGCAGAAGCCATGCTGACTCTCCCTCAGCAGAGCTTGTTCTTCTATGTATTTTAAGATTTTATCCTTAATGAGACTTTCCACCATCTTCCCTGGAACAGATGTTAGACTGACCGGCCTGTAGTTTCCCGGGTCCCCCCTCCTTCCTTTTTTAAAGATTGGCGTGACATTAGCTATCCTCCAATCCTCTGGCACAGTGGCCGTTTTAAGGGACAAGTTGCATATTTTGGTCAATAGGTCAGCAACTTCATTCTTGAGTTCCGTCAGAGTTCCTTCAGGCACCATCCGGGCCTGGTGATTTATTGATCTTTATTTTGTCAATTAAGTCTGAGACGTCTTCTCTTTTAACCTCTATTTGACTTAATTCTTTAGTCAGGGGAGACCGTTCCGGCAGCGGTATTTGCCCGAGGTCTTCTGCCGTGAAGACAGATGCAAAGAACTCATTTAATTTCTCTGCAGTCTCCAAGTCCCCTTTTATCACCCCTTTTCTCTCCCTCACCATCCAGCGGACCAACCGTTTCCCTGGCAGGTTTCTTGCTTCTAACGTATTTGAAGAAGCTTTTATTATTCCCTTTTATGTTGCCTGCCATACGTTCCTCAAAGTCTTTCTTGGCCTCCCGTATCATCTTTTTACATTTCTTTTGCCACAGTTTGTGCTCCTGTTTATTTTCCTCATTAGGGCAAGACTTCCATTTACGGAAGGAAGCTTCCTTGTCTTTTATAGCCTCCTTAACTGTGCTTGTTAGCCATGCCGGCACCCTCCTGGACTTTGTCAAGCCCTTCCTCCTTTGTAGGATACACTCCCGCTGGGCCTCTATGACTGTTGTTTTAAACAGCCTCCATGCACTCTGGAGCGATTGGACTCTTTTCACCTTCCCTTTCAGCTTTTTTTTAACTAGTCTCCTCATTTTGGGGAAGTCTGCCCTTCGGAAGTCAAGGGTTTTCGTGTCAGATTTGCTCGGCACTCTCCCTCCAACATGCATGGCGAAACAGATCGCAGCATGGTCACTGTTCCCCAATGGTTCAGTAACATTTACCTCCCTGACGAGATCTTGAGTGCCACACAATATCAAATCCAGAGTCACCTGTCCTCTGGTCGGTTCTGTGACAAGCTGCTCTAAGGCACAGTCATTTAACATATCCAGAAATCCAGTCTCTCTTTCATGACCTGAGCATGAATTCACCCAGTTGATGTGAGGATAATTGAAGTCCCTACTTGGAATAGTCCTCCGCTCTTCCTCAGTAGCATATTGGACACCTTCCGACCTGAGGTTCTCATCTTCTGGCGTCATATCTTTTAGCCTTTTGGTACTGTTCATGGGATTTTCTTGGCAAGGTTACTGGAGTGGGTTGCCATTTCCTTCTCCAGTGGATCACTTTTAGTCAGAACTCTCTGCTACGACCTGTCCGTCTTGGGTGTCCCTGCACGGCATAGCTCATGGCTTCATTGAGTTACGCAAGCCCCTTCGCCACGACAAGGCAATGATCCATGAAGGAGGGATTGGGGCATAAGAACAATAAAAACAGCATTAACAAGGTAATGTTAAAATAAGATCAGCAGCAATTTAACAAAGGATAGACAAACTTCTAAGAATGTAGGAAGCTATCTCATACTGAGTCACACCCATTGGTCCATCTAGTTCAGTGTTGTCAATGCTGATTGACAGCAGCTCTCCAAGGTTTCAGACAGGATTTTTTTCTCTGCCCTACCTGCAGGTGGCCAGAATTGAAAGTTGGACTTTCTGCATGCAAACAGATGCCACTGAGCAATAGTGCCTCTCTTTTTGTCAGTGTTCACAGAGCAGACAAGAGAGAGCATTTCCCATTGTTGGGTCAATGACTCAGAAGGCCCTGCTCCTAGTAGACACCAATGTAGCATCAGTAAAAGATGGAACTCTGAGCAGGACTTATCTGGCAGATCTCACGCAGGAGGAGGCATTCCTGGAGATATATTTGATTAGATATTTTTATTCACTGAACAATGAAAAAAATATTTATTATTTATATAGCACTTTATTATTTAAAATGTTACAGTTCACAAAGTGGTTTACATAGCAAAAATAAATGGTTCCTTGTCCCAAAGGGGCTTGCAATCTGAGAGAGAGAGAGAGAGAGAGAGAGAGAGAGAGAGAGAGAGAGAGAGAGCAGGGAACAACCACTCAGAAGACTGCTATACAGTCATACCTTCCATAATTCCGTTTCCTTTAGTGCTGCTAAACAAGCTAAACGAGTGCTTCTTTACAGCATTCTTTGTTTTGGCATGAAGGTGAAGGTGACCCCTGACAATTAAGCCCAGTCGTGTCCGACTCTAGGGTGTGGTGCTCATCCCCCTTTCAAAGCCGAAGAGCCAGCGTTGTCCGAAGACACCTCCGTGGTCATGTGGCCGGCATGACTCTTCTTGCCACAGCGTGTAGCATGCAGCTGGAACACAGAGTGCTGTTTACCTTCCCGCAAGTGGTACCTATTTATCTACTCGCATTAACATGCTTTGGAACTGCTAGGTTGGCAGGAGCTGGCCAAGCAACGAGAGCTCATCCCGTCGCGGATTCGAACTGCCGACCTTTCGATTGACAGCTCATGGTTCAGCGGCATAATTGACAGCAATTCTAACCAATGAGAGCAGTGCATTCTGACCCAATCAGCACCCATTTCCTGCCTATGAGGTAGACAATGTTTCGAATAGCACTGTTTCATGCAGTGCTTAACTTTCATCAGGATCTTATATCCCACACTTTTTGAGGTATTGCTGTACTGTGTTTGCAGAATAATAAGGACAAAAAGACAGGTCCCTATCCCAACTTAATTTTGACATACAGGAGACAACAAAGTGAGGAGGGGGAGAAAGGACAGAGAAAAATAACCACATCAAGAGGGCAGCCATGCCCATATTAGTCTGTTGCAACAAAACAAAAGAGTGTTGTGCATCTTAAAGACTAACAGTGCAATCCTGTGTAACCTTGCACCGGTGTAACAGCAGATGCACAAGTGCAAGTGCAATTACACTGACGTAAGTGCACTGATACTGGGGCATCTACTGTTACACCGGTGCAAGGTTACACAGGATTGCGCTGTTTCTCATTCATACGTTTTCCTGGACTACAGTGCTTCATCAGATGCATGAAGTGTTATCCTCAGTTGGCCGGCATATACGTATTGGAACAGAGTAAAGGGGGGGGGGGAACTAAACAGCGAGGTCAAGTGGCCATGAAATGCAAAAGGTATAGTCTATGACAATGCTGTGTAAAGCTTAAACGTACAGTATATAGGATAATTCACAGGAACAGTAGTTGGTGATGATAACAGAATCCTCCAAGCTCTGCTAAATTACCGGTAACTAGCTCTAAATGTTAGCAGGAAATCATTATCTGTATTTTAAACCTGTGCAAATAGAATCAAACATCTTGATACATTCGCAATCTACAGTCTCATAGTCTTGTTTCCCTTTGATGTTACTTGCTGAAGAATGGTGATTTTCAGCTCAGTAGCATGACCTAGGAGACTGGAAGATTCTCCCACTGGTTTCTGAATGTTTCCATTTTTGAAGTCAGATTTGTATAATTTTATTCTTTTGCTTACAGCCCAATCCTGACTTTCCAGCACCGATGCAGTGGAATGCAGCCCTGATGAAAGGGATCAAACATTCCCTTACCTCGAGGAGGCCTCAACATGCCAAAACTCCCCTTCAGGATACAATGGATGCCACTTTGGCATCACTGCATTGCCACACAGGGAGTTACAGTGGATTGGGCTGTCGATTTACTTCAACTCTGAAGATAAGCAGCCCAGTCCTATTCTCCCACACACACACACACACACACACACACACACACACACTGATGCAGCGGCGCTAAGGAGGCTTGTGGTACATATTGTGCAGGGGGCAGATTGGGAGCCTTGGGAGAAATAAGGGGAAATATTCTCACCAATGGTTCTCAGACCTGCACCAGTTCTTTAGCTGGCTCAAGTATGAGGAGAGAAAGGGGGCGTGCTGAATGCTATAGGAGGGGATAGCATCTGGCGCAAGTCACCCACACCAGATGCCACCCCCTCCTGCCTCTGTCACACCCCCAACCCTCCCTGCTGACCCACCTTCGTCAGCAGGTGCTCAGTATGCTGTCGCCATGCACGGGGCCACTCTAGCCTCTGTGGCAGCATTCCAGAAGTGCATGGCTCTGCACGCTTTTGGAAGGCCATTCATGATGGCCGTAAAGAATGCCCTGCCATTGTAACACTAGTTCTGGTGGCGGGGGGGGGGGGGGTAGGATTGGACTGAAAATGGCATAACTCCCTAATCACCATCTTTCAGGATACCAGGGTAAAAAAATAATAATAATGATGCCGAGTTAGATTTAACATACAGATTTAATATGAACAGAAGAATCATATGTTGAATGGGATATGGCTATCTAAAAGTTGTGGTTGGTTTTTCTTAAAGCTCCTGTTTCAGGACGATTCCAGTAGACAGCGTTTCCATGGCTTTGCTGCTGTAAAATAACATCAGAGTTGGAAAGAAATATGAAAAGGCTGTGATGAGGAGGGGGAGAGGGTCAGAAATATTTCAGGATTCCTTTTTTAAATATTCACCAAAATATTTTCTAAATAAAAATAAAGTATAAACAAGTCTGGTCATTAATCTGGTACATTGTGGATACTGTTTGGCCTGAATTTTATAATAGTGACACACCTTAGAACATAAGAACATAAGAAGAGCCCTGCTGGATCAGGCCAAAAGCCCATCTAGTCCAGCTTCCTGTATCACACAGTGGCCCCACCAGATGCCTCAGGGAAAACACACAAGACAACAAGATAACCTGTTTCCCGTTGACACTCCCTTGCACCTGGCACAGAGAAAACCCACTTCTAAAACTAGGAGGTTGCTTATGGCTTGTAACCTGTGATGGTCTTTTCCTCTATGAATCTGTCCAAACCCCTTTTAAAGGCATCTAGGCCAGGTGCCATCACCACATCCTGTGGCAAGGAGTTCCACAGATGAATTACACGCTGGGTAAAGAAATATTTTCTTTTGTCTGTTCTAACTCTCCCTCCACTCAATTTTAGTGCATGTCCCCTGGTTCTGGTGTTGTGCGAGAGGGAGAAGAATTTCCCTCTATCCACTCTCTCCATCCCATGCATAATTTTATAAGTCTCAATCATGTCCCCCCTCAGGCGCCTTTTTTCTAGGCTGAAAAGCCCCAGACGCTGTAGCCTTTCCTCATAAGGGAGGTGCTCCAGCGCACGAATCATTCTGGTCGCTCTTTTCTGCACCTTTTCCAATTCAACTATATCCTTTTTGAGGTGTGGTGACCAGAACTGGACACAATACTCCAGATGTGGCCTTACCATCGATTTGTACAAAGGCAGAATGATATTGGCCGTTTTATTCTCAATCCCTTTTTTAATGATCCCGAGCATGGAATTGGCCTTCTTCACAGCCGCCGCACACTGGGTCGACACTTTCATCGACCTGTCCACCAGCACCCCAAGATCTCTCTCTTGATCCGTCACAGACAACTCAGAACCCATTAGCGTATATGTGAAATTTTGGTTTCTTGCCCCAATGTGCATCACTTTGCACTTACTTACATTGAAGCGCATCTGCCATTTTGCTGCCCATTCTCCCAGTTTGGAGAGATCCTTCTGGAGCTCTTCACAATCCCTGCTGGTCTTCACCACCCGGAAAAGTTTAGTGTCATCTGCAAACTTGGCCACCTCACTGCCTATCCCCGACTCCAGGTCATTTATGAATAAGTTGAAAAGCACCGGTCCCAAGACCGATCCTTGGGGCACACTGCTTTTCACCTCTCGCCATTGTGAAAATTGCCCATTGACTCCCACTCGCTGTTTCCTGGTCTTCAACCAGTTCCTAATCCACAAGAGGACCTGCCCTCTTATTCCCTGACTGTGGAGTTTTCTCAGGAGCCTTTCATGAGGGACTGTGTCAAACGCCTTACTAAAGAGCAACAACAAAAGAAGCATTAACAGAGGTAGAACTTGTGTAAGATCAGGCGGTATACAGACTATGAGCTCAGTTTATGTAAACATATCTGTGAATTCGCAGACAGGACTAATCCACATCCAGAAGAACTCTTTCACTGACCCTACGTTGGGGTGCCCATTGTCCCACAGTCTGCTTTTTAAATTTCTGGCTATACACCCCTACTGTTTGCTACTTATAAGGGCTCTGTGGCCTCTGGAGACTTTTGTACATGCATGAAAAAGCCTGGAGGTGGTGCTAAAATGTCACTTTCTAAGCAGGGAGTAGGTAATTCATTTCAAAATTTTATTCCCTGCCACAAGCAGCCAGCAGCCTAGAGTGTAGAGGGTCTGTGTAAAGTGCTTGGCGCAGAGGCAACTAAAGATGCCCAGATTACACAGGCTGTGTTGCTGCTCTTATCATGCAGATGACAATTATAGTCCTTTGACAGAAATCTGCATGATCTCTTATTTTAACTTTATTGTACAGGACTATGTCACTAGAAAAATCATGTTCAATATTAGTGCATTGCTTGCTTCGATGTACATTTTGTAACATTTGGCTTGAGTGAAGTCTGATTGTTTTGTGGTAATAAAAATGGGGTTTAAAATCAGTTAGCAAGAGGTAAATTCTATTATTTTCTGCTTGTTGTGAGAACTTAGACCAGGGATCCCCAAACATTTAGTTGCCAGGGCCACATTATTCAGCCTTGCTCTTATGATGGGCTGGAGTGGGTCAATTACAGAAAACAATACAGTACATACATTTTGTACATAATTCTAAGAGTTTTTCACAACAGGAGAAAAATATTTGCAATATATGCAGCTTCCACGTCTATCTCTCAGCCCAGCAGTTGCTTCATCCAGCAGGAGAAAGGTGTGTGGTGGTGAGCAGGGATGGGGGGGGGGACAAAAGGAGGAGTGGGGGAGTCACATGTAATTATAATGCCACTGGGCTAGGTGGGCCGGTCCAAATGTGTTGGTGGGCTCCTGGTTTAGATATTTACACATCTCTAAATGCAATCTAGTTTATAGCGTCAGCATGAAGGGAGGGACGGGCAGAAGCCTTAATTTCCTTTTGATCATGCCTGCAGCCATATCTCTAAGAATCATTCTATGAATACCCAGCATTTTACAAATATGCCTCTATTTTCATCCATAACACCTCCGTTTTCACTAATAGGGACTGTCCCTACTAAATAGGGATACTTAGATCTTATGTTCTATTGATATTGAGCTTTGTAGGGCTAGAATGGATGGTGATTCTCTCTCTACGTCCGTACAACAACGTGATTGTGATATGTCTAAAGAACAGTGGGAAGAAAACTCTTATGATTCTGAACAAGGCCCTCACACATCTTTACAGTGCTGGATCTTATTACAAACGTGGCTTGCAGTTAATAATGAGGCAGATTTCTTTCTCAGTATCTACACTAAGCAGATGACAAGCAGAGAGTCTTGCATTTTAGCAATAGACTACGGTAAATACTCTATGAGGAGACCAGGGAATTATCTTACAGCACCTGCTGTATTTCTACCTTTAAATCTGGTGGGGTCCCCCTGGATAGGACCACGTGAGAACCCTGTAGAAGTTGTTCTTCTGAGCTCCTTGGAGGAAAGGTAGGACACGATGGATACAAGTAAATAAAAGAAATGCTATTGACATTTGGTCCTCGCATTTTGCATTCCATTGTTTTATTATTATTTATGTTATTAAAATATTTATCCCACTTTTCTGTCCCAAAAAATGGGACCTCCAGGGCAGCTTGGAGCAGCATTAATATTAATTGTGAATATATTGTATAGTTTTTAGGGCTGGTTTTTGTTACCAGATTTTTTTTCCTTTTTCTTAAAAAGTAATTTTTATTCTTGTTTGAATGAAGCAGCATATTTGATATTAAGACTGATATTCATGCTTACATTTTCTAAACACAATTAAGTGAAACCAATGGGACTTACTGAGTAAATATGCTTAGGATAGGGGGTTTTAGCCTCATTCATAAAGTGGAAAACCCTCTTGTCTCTCGACTCACCCAACATTTCTAGTTTTTTTCTTAAAGAGAAAGGAAGACATTTTATGTCTTTATGAAACAAAATTCAATCTCTTGGACTGCATATCTCTAATTCCAGGGTTGAGTTTCCTTACGATAGTGCATGGTTGTGTTTAGATTTGTAATTCAAACTAGCTTTATCTTGATTGACACTCCCTTGTTTTGTTGCAGGAGTGATGATGATGACCCCAGGAAACACGTTTTCTTCAAGTCAATAAATTTCCATAGGCTGGATGCAGGCCTTATAGATCCTCCGTTTGTGCCAGATCCATCCGTTGTCTATGCCAAAGATGTTGCAGACATTGCTGACTTTTCTGAAGTTCGGGGAATTGAGTTTGATGACAAAGACAAGAAATTCTTCAAGAAATTTTCAACAGGTGCTATCTCCATCCCTTGGCAGGAAGAAGTTATTGAAACAGGACTGTTTGAAGAGCTGAATGATCCCAACAGAGTAGTAGGAGATTCCAAGTCCAGTGTGTGTTTGTTATTGTAAATATTCCATCAAGAACGTAAGAGGTGGGAGTGTACTCTTCAACCTGCCATTATTTCAAAGACTCAAAGATGTTTAGCAAGAACTCATTGACACGGTAAAGGCATGCGGAATAAACTGTTCTCCTCTACGTGGGTATTGTATCGGAAATTTGTGTGAAGAACAAGAATCAGGAGTCTCTGAAAATAGGGACAAGATTTAACAGTCCATTATGGGCTCAGAGTAAAATATGCAGAATGGTATCAGCTGTTCCAATTTAAAATTACCTTGCTTTGGCACTGCCTCTACTGTGACAGTATTAATTTGTAATACATTTATGGTTTTTGTAAAAAAAAAGGAGTCATCATTGGAGTGAGGAATTAAAAATCGGTCTAAAATGATTTCAGTTACATAGGAAATGCAGAATATTTATATTGGTCCTTTCAGATTATACCATTCCATATATTAACCATTAATACAATTGTCAATACACATTTTTGCTACAGACTTCAACTTGCTATCAGGTTTTCTGATAGTGTCATTTCATTTTGATGAAAGCTGTAGTTTAAATTAAACTACAAATGGATCATGCCAGTTTGTAACTGGTCTTTAAGAAGAGAAATAATACAGATGTAATAGGGATGTTTATTCAGGAAGGAGTGTGATACAAATTTTTACAAGTGCTTTTAATGTGGGTAAACTATGTACATACATGTGAATAACTTAAAAGTACTTCTACTGATTCTTGTACAAAGCTTTGTAAATGTTTGACTTCAAGAATCTGTTTTTTGACATTCTGAACCTAGTTCACTAACAGCGCAATCCTGTGTAACTGTTGCACCGGTGTAACATCCACCGGTGTAAGTGCACTTATGCCAGTGTAACTTGGCATACGCCAACGGACGCAGGACGGACACCAGCGTAACTTCCCTTGGACGCCACGCATGCGCAGTTCTGATGCAGGATGGATGCCAGCGCAACTCCGCCAGCACAGGGGGCATTCTGGAGGTGTCCGAACGCCCCCGGAATGCCCCCTGCACCGGTGGAGTTGCGCTGGAGTCTGTCCTGCGTCCGAACTGTGCATGTGCGGTGTCCAAGAGAGGTTACGCTGGTGTCCGTCCTGCGTCCGTCGGCATACGCCAAGTTACACTGGCATGTGCACTTACATCGGTGGATCTACTGTTACACTGGTGCAAGAGTTACACAGGATTGCGCTGTAAGGCTGTAATCCTAATCATGTGTTCCTGGAAATAAGCCCCACTGAACACAATGGGACTTACTTCTGAGTAAATATGCATAGGATCCTGCTGCTAGGCTGACAAACATGTGCTACAAATGTAGAGGTATTGGGGAGAGGTCATTATTGTTAGAAAGTGAATGCTTCCAGTTATGTTTGCAGGTTGAGTTCCTTGGAGTTCACACATGCACGGTATAATTTGCTCAATGCCCCTCTTCCTCAATTCTCAGATGAATTAACATCGCATCCATCCCCATCAATTGATCTGCAAACAGTTGTTTGCTGTCTCATAGCGCAAGTCTAATTCTGGATCACATTCTGAATTGCATGCATTAAAAAAAAACAACCACGAAGTTCATTACAGATACATTATATATTGTTGGGATCCACATTTTTGTATAAAGTTGTATAAATGTAAGATGAGTTGTGTCTTTCTTTCGATTTAAAAATTACTCTTCTGCTACTCATCTTTGCTGTGCAGATCTGCATGTATTATACTTTATTTTATACTTTGAAGTGAAAAAAGGCTCTGCTTCAAATGGAATGACTGGACAGAAGTTTGCCCCAAAAGGGAAAAAAAAATATTTTGTTTGTTTGTTTCTGTATAGTCCTCCACTTGACATGGAAAGCATTGAAAATGTAAGCCCGGACTGATTTCAAATATGCTCCCATTTGTGGCTGTTGGAATTACATGTCTACAGAACTGGAATTTAGGCCTGTGTTAAAACCACAGTAGACCTGCTTATTATAATATAAGAAGAGTTATTATACTAGGCCAAGTCCTGTGTTTTGTCCAGTAATGTTACACAGTTTTATTTTCAGTTCTATAGTAGTCTTATATTTATCTTAGAAGTGATGTATTACATTTTTTTGAGTAGCCCTTTCAGTCTTCCACACAAACACCCTCACTTTAGGGAAGCAGGATTGGCAGAGCCAAGGAAGACCTTATTCTGGATCTTGGGTACAGATTAAGATTGTCAAATGTAATTGCAAAAGTATTCCCTGCCACCTTATCATCTCACATTATTTTTACAGTGCAATCCTAGGCATGTCTACTCAGAAGTAAGCCTCACTGCATTCAATGGGACTTACTCCCAGGTAAGTGTGTATAGGATTGCTGCCTTAATTACATTTTTAGACTGCTCTTCCTTCAGGGAACTCAGAGCAGTTCTCAGACTGCTCAGACTCAGTAGTGTCCTGTCCCCCCTCCGGTCCAACCATGACACAACCTGATGTGGCTTGTGCCAGCAGAGAGGGCAAAGAAGTGGTGGATTCAAGTCTGCTGCTGCCCTCCTCTAGCCCACCATGATGTGAGCTGCTCTACGACCGCCCCCCGCGCCAGAAGTGACGTCACCGCCGCTGGCGGTTTTAGAGCACCCAGAGGCGCTGGGCGGGTCAAACCCGTACAGGAGACCGCTCATGCCAACGAAACAACACATTTTGCCGGGCCGCCAGCTACTGTTACACCCCCCCCGCCCGCCTGCCACCTGGGGCCTGCGCCCACCGCCCCATGCCCACCTCTGCTACTGCTACTGTACTTGCCTACAGTGTACCACTTCATTCTCACCAGCAGCCTGTACTTGTTGACTTCACCATAAACACATCCCCTGATCGTTTCATCCGAAGTAAATTACAAACTTGTGAGGTGACAATATATCTGTGTCTATTTGCTGGCACCTATGTTCAACCTTTGCAAAAAGGTTACTGTCTAGTATCTTCATCCTAGCATATCTACCTGAATAGCAGAATATTGGCTGTGCAGCAGCACTGTCGTGTTATCCTGTGTGACACTGTGCATGAGATGCAGACTGTACCTTTACTTGTTGCTGCAGGTAAACTTAGGATCAGGTTGCCAATTAATTTGGGCAGGGAAAATAACTGGGTTGTCATTTTAATTTAATGCATAAATAAAGCATCATTTACATACACAAAAATACAGTTGAAAATCTTGTGTCTCCTTTCCTACTTCAAAATTGATGAACAAATGAAATCATTCTTCACTGGGATTACCGTACTTGTGATGATGAAATCCCAGCTGAGCATGTTTATGAGTAGCTGCATCTTCCAAAACAATCTCATCAATTGGACTGAGCCCTTTGTGTAAGCAGCCACTGTGGCAATCCACAACATTTTATTATTGACTGACAATTAGATATTTTTTGTTGGACAGTATGCAGATTCACATCAAACCAGCAGTTCTCTAATAAATTATACTGTCTGTGCAACTTTCTTTCCAGCATACAGATGTAAGATGTAAGCAGGAACAAGAAGAAAAAACAAAAAAGTTAAAATGAAACCAATTTAATTTTTTCCTCATATGGTTTAATAGATTCTGATGAATGGCTGGGCAGCCCAATCCTGTGTAAGGATACATGGCCGGCCTAAAGGGCCAGCCGCTGTATCCTAAGCCTGTTCCCGGGCCATGGCCCAGGAAAAACTTGGGAGAAGGGGACGTTTGTCCCCTTCCCCGAGTGTAGATCTGCCTGGGGTCTATGGGCCTCATCGGATGTACACCAGCTCTGAAGCTGGCGTACATCCAAGGTGGTGGAGTAAGGCTGAACTGGGCTGGGAACGGGCAGAGGATATCGCCGCCACCACCAATATCCCCACCCTCTCCCAGCCTTAGCTGGCCAATGGCCTACCCCGGGCTGCCCCTACCCACCTTCCCAAAGGTGTCGCTCTGGTAGGTGCGGGGCCATAAGTTTCACTCCGTCCTAGTCCCGTTTACCAAGCGAGCAGGAGGCGGCCCCGCCCCCTCACTGTCGGAGCCATTCCCGTGCGGAGAAAGCAGCAGGCCTCTGCACCCTCCCCCTGCCCCTGCCCTGACCGGTGCAGGACTTACCTCCACCGGTGGCTGTGGGGTCTGGAAGGCAGCATGTTTGTGATGGTTTAGAGCAGCGGCCACATATACTTGCCCACAAGACGGGAAATTTATGCCTAAAATAGACCCTGAAAAGCCTGGGTCGTCTTATCCACAGGTCAGTGATCAAAGCCAAGCTAATCCTTGACAATCAGATGTTCCGAACAAAGCCCTGAGGCTATTCAAAAATCAGATATGTGCTAATTGCTCTGAGCTGAGCTCAGTTTGCAAGATACAGTAGTTGCTAATTGCTTTGCAAAGAGCTGTGCTGACCTGAGCTGCTACAGTTAATTGCTTTGCAAAAAGCTGATGCTAATTGCTTTGCAAAAAGCTGATGCTTTGCAAAGAGCAATTTTATATTTTCATATATAATATAAAATCACCTTTCTTCCTGTTTGGAGAAGAGCTCCATTTTGTGCTGCTTCAGAACAAGGTAAAATGGCTCTTCTTATTTTTTTTTTTTAACCCACCCCAAACTTTTGTTGCTGTCTCAGAACAATTACTGGTAAGTCGTCTGAGCTTTTTCAAGGATCTGACCCCACAAGTCCTTAAGTTTTACCCTCATCTTATCAAAGGGTCACAGCAAATTTCAGGATTTTTGGCTTAAAACGTGCCCTCGTCTTATCAGTGATAAGTCTTATATGCAAGTATATACGGTAAGCAGGATTGCGCTGTAAATTAGACAAAATAAGCCGCCTTGGGCATTTGCCTTGGCATAGGAAAGGCGGGATATAAATTTTTTAAATAAATTTAAATAAAAAATAATCAGGACAAGACTGCATTTAAAGATTGTTCTTTCTCTCATCTGAATAATGTGACTGTAAAAGCACAAACTGATGTGGAACACTTTTCTCCTTAATGTGTTAAATATTTCAGATTCTAGTTTGTTGGGTAACAAGATGATGGGATTTGTATAGTGACATTTTTTATTTTAACTTTTTTTTTAAAAAAAAATTCTTACAGCAGCAATTGAAGTGCAATACATTACTAACAGCCCAATCCTACCTAAAGATCGGGCGTGCGGCCGAGCCTGTCTGCCCGATCCTGCTCTCCGTCGCAGGCAGCCTGCAGCAGACAGCACACAGCAGAAAGTCTACTCCCCTTCCCTGAGTGTAAGGGCGGCTGGGACCAGTAGGTCTCCTTGGATTTCCGCCAGCTATTTTGCTGTCGGAAGTTGGAGGAGGCCGTGTAACGGCCCAGCCGCCCTGCGGAGATTGGCGGGGACCGGGATATGGCGGATGCCATGCCCCGCCCCCGCACGGGGTGGCTGGGCCTATGGCTGCCCTCCCGGCTCCATCGTCCCTCCCCCCCGTCCGCCGACCCTCCCAGCTGTCCGCCAGATCCTACCTTGGTTGGGTCCAGTGGCGGCCCGAGTCCTTGGCCAGCGGAGCTGGGGCCTTGCGCTGGCCTTCCCAGCTCTAAAGTAGACCACAAACGTGCCTTATGGCACGTTTGCAACTATTCCGGGCGGTGGAACGCTAGGTCCGCCGCCTGTAATTTGCGCAGGATTGTGTAGTAAGTTTTTTAAAATACATGATACTTAGAAAACATTCAATTAAGGCACCACAGAATGCACAGCACAGCACTAGTCTGCGTGTTTTTATCATGTTTAAAGCAAGATCCTTCAATGAAAATGTCCTACAGATAACTCAAAACTCAAAAGTAACGAAATTGGTGTTATTTCTTGATATGAAGGGTTTTTCGATTTATTTCTAATCAGTAAAAATTGTTTTATTTAGCGTTTTGAGTCAAAATTAGCTTTGAAGATCTGAAGCTTGTATGGCCAGCCATAATGTATTCAGAACGAAACATCTTCAACGGGATTTTAATGATCATAAAATCAATGTATTTAAAGTAAAAACTGTCGTTAAAATCATGTAAAATTTAAACAGTGGTTTTAATTTTACATTATTTTAACAACAGTTTTCACTTTAAATACATTGATTTTATGGTTGTTAAAATCCCGTTGAAGATGTTTCGTTCTGTATACAAAATTAGCTTTGTTTAGTGTTCTGTGTTGGTCACCAACTCCCCCCACCTCTATCAATGATTTAAGCAGCGCTCGCACATACACACACTACAAGACATGAGAGCTGCCTTAGTTAGTTTATGGGGGAAATAAAATACCATGTATGCATAGCATTCCCAGAACTTCAATGACTCTCCAGCTCTATAGACCTCACTAAATGTGCCTGTTCAGTTCCTATGCATCTTTTCCATGCATCCAACTCCTGTGTATATATACCACACGGTGTTGCCTGTTGAGCCTTAACTACTGAATTCAGGCTCCATACAGGTGTTGATAACTAAGCAGATTAACAGCCCAATCCGCCGGCGCTAAGTGCCTTAAGGTGGTCATAAAAAAAACACTCTGGCAGTGTGCAGTGTTGTACAGCGCCAGAGCGCCAGCAGGAAGGCCTTCCCATGCACGCCAGAGGTTCAACAAATGTACCTGTTGTAGGTAAGGCAGCATGGGTGGCAGGACAGGGTGGGGGGAAGCAGAACAGGGGCAGGGGAGGGCAGATCGAATCCGGGAAGGGGGTGGGTTCGGTAGCAGTGGCGGCCCCCGGATACTAATGCTAGTGTAGATCGACCCCCTCCGCGCTGTGGAGGCTTACTCAGAGGAGACCTCTGCAACTGCCCCTCCTGCAGGATGCAGAGGTCGCCATTTTGGCATTGCTGCATTGGCGGGGGGGGGGGGATTAGGCTATTAATAGGTTTCCCAGGCTGGCAGCACTCTTAATGCATGTCTGCACCAGTGTTTCTCCTAGTCCAAAGAAGTCTGTAGTTCAGGTTGTACTTAAGAGGGTTTGTGAGCTACTGTGTAAACTGCATGCTGGACTAGATGGTCCTTTGGCCTGATCCAGCTGGACTTTTCTTATGTTCTAACAGTGCACAGTTAATGCACTGTTTCTGAATATCACTCACACGCACAATACTCCTTTATTTCTTGCCTAGTTCCTGCCACTTCTGCCTCTGATGTGTACAGTCCCCTTCTATATACCGTAACACTTCATCACCTGCAATAGCAGAGGACTTGTAATCTCATTCCTCCCTTTCAGAGACCGTGATAGGTATGCAACCTTTATTTTGGAAAACCTTGCACCTTATTGTTTATAAGCCAACCTATTACTGATACGGCATACTATGATGAAGCAGACATGCAAAATCATTGGCACTGGTGTCCCATGTCTTCTTTCCCTGCCCCCATGGCTGGACCTTCCCCTCAGACTGAGAAACATCAGATTTAGTGAATTTATTCAGAGTGCATGCTCAGCCTACTGAGAAGAATTGTTTCTAGTATGTTATGTTTTCCGAGTCAATGGACTATCCACAATGTTGAAGCATCTGTGTTACATAACGTGGATAAAAATGTTTTGCATTAATTGCATTACATCTTGCTCCTCATCCTCCATCAAATTTGAGTGTCCATGACCCAAATTCTTAATGCTGTTCAACATGAAGTCAACAGGTACCCAATGTATATTTTGCTCACTCCCTGTGGGCTTGATTAACAGCACTGCAAAAGATTAATGTTTTTGCAACAAATACCAAAGAGATGACTCTGGTCACTTGTCATAACTTGTAAGCCAGTCAACAATAGCAGGCTAGCCATTTAAAACAGCAATGACGGAAAAGGGTGGTGCTATGGTATCTTCTCTGTGAAGCTTTGTAAAAACATGCTGGATGGATGTACTAGATGTGTCATCTGAATTTTGATTCCCTACCATGAGAGAAAATCAATTGCATGGTTGGCATTCTTGCTTGCCAACGTTTGGACTAACACACATCATGAGTGCGGGAAACCCAGTTAAACTTAGGTACTTAAACAGCAATGTTAAGCAATACAGGAATTTCCCTCTAGCAGGATTCTAATAGTTCTTAATTCTTAACATGTTTAGTTAACTTATAGAGCTGGTTGCTCAACCACACAATGCTAGATGGCTTTTGTAAATTAATTCTTAAGGTAGAACAGAGGGAATGCCTTAAACCATTTCTGCCTACAGGTGTACAGTATATACGCAACAGGAGTTAAATGTGTACACCTGTGGGCCCGGAAGAAATGGGTTAAGCCTGTTGCTTAATTTTGATCTCATATAATTACGTAAAAACTGCTATGCCAAGGGGAATAGCTCCACTATAAGATGGGAAGGGAGAATTTGAAAGCACAGGAGGTGGGGAATGTAAGATCATAGGAAAGAGATGCAGTGAAAAGGATAGCTATCAGAACATTAAGTTGCTGGCAATGGAGAGTAAGGGCCAAATTACATATGATGGAAGCAGATCTAGGTCTTTAAATGTGGGTCTGCACCAACTGCATGTAAGGCAAGGGGTGGAATGCAATTTAAAATGTAAATGGGACAGCTGTGAGGACAATGTTGAACCCTCCCCTGTCTATCCGTTCCCACCATCCCCCAACACAGTGGTCCCAATCAGGCTCACTTCTGGTATTGGCATGTCTAACCCAAGCCCTCTGGCCACTTGGGACCAGGCCCTGAGGTGCCACCCCGTGCATCCCTCTCCCCATGTGTTTCTTTTCTAGGCTTACCAGATCTGGTAATGGGGATAAGCAACCTCCTGGTTGTAGGAGTAGGTTTTCTTACTCCTTATTCAATATTATTATGCCATTGTACAAATCGGTACAATGGTAAGGTACATTGGTAAGGCCGCATCTGGAGTATTGCGTCCAGTTCTGGTCTCCGCATCTCAAAAAGGATATAGTGGAACTGGAAAAGGTGCAGAAGAGAGCGACCAAAATGATTAGTGGGGCTGGGGCATCTCCCTTATGAGGAAAGGCTACAGCATTTGGGGCTCTTCAGTCTAGAAAAAAGGCGGTTGAGGGGGGACATGATTGAGACGTATAAAATTATGCATGGGATGGAGAGAGTGGATAGAGAGAAGTTCTTTTCCCTCTCACACAACACTAGAACTAGGGGACATCCACTCAAATTGAGTGGAGGGAGGATTAAAACAGACAAAAGAAAATATTTCTTTACCCAGCGTGTACCGTATTTATTGGTGTATAAGACGCACTTTTTTGTCTACATTTGTGACCCAAAATAGTAGGGTGCGTTTTATACGCCAATACTAAAAAATCCCTTTCCCCCCCCTTGCCCGTTTTAAAGCATTTTCGGGCTTACCGCATTTTTCCGGAGCCTGAGAGCTCCCTTGTGCTTTCTTCCCTAACTAATCTATCCGATCTACAGCTGTTTGTCGGGTTTAATTTATGCACGTGCATGAGTTGAGCTTCTCAGCAGCCAGCAGAGGGCGCTGTGCTCAGTTCAGTTCAGCTGAGCTGCCGAGGGCCTGCTCTTGAATGCAGCATGGGTAAGCTTCTGAACTGGGCCTAGTTGGGAGGCTTTGAAAACTGCATAGGTGGGGTGGGGGAAAAGAGTTGAGTCTGGGGTTTTTGTATTTGGGATTTATGTTGTTTAAGAGTTGGTAAGAGTTGAGTCTGGGGGTGGTAAGGTGGTAAGAGTTGAGTCTGGGTTTTTTTGTACTTTTATGTTTTTTACTGTGGAAGCTGCAGGGGTGGGGTGGGGGAAAAAGAGTTGAGTCTGGGGGTTTTGTATTTGGGATTTATGTTTACTTTAGAAACTGTGCATGGGTGGGTTGGGGGAAAAGAGCTGAGTCTGGAGGTTTTTGTACTTGGGGTAAATGTTTTTTTACTTTGTGCGTTGGGTGGGTTGGGGGGAAAAGAGCTGAGTCTGGGTTTTTTTGTACTTGGGATTTAAATTCTGGTGCATTTTGTTCATGTGTCTTATTGCTGTGTGTTTTAAAAGAGATCCTGGTATTTTTGTGCAATTTATGTAAATTAGCTAATTAAGCAGCCAAGCAGTAAGTGGCCCAAAAATGCTTTAAATCTTTTTTTCTTGAAACCCAGGGCCAAAAGGAAGGTGCGTCTTATACACCGGTGCGTTTTATACGCCGATAAATACGGTAATTGGTTTGTGGAACTCCTTGCCACAGGAGGTGGTGATGGCACCTGGCCTGGATGCCTTTAAAAGGGGATTGGACAGATTTATGGAGGAAAATTCCATCACAGCTTACAAGCCATGATGGGGATAAGCAACCTCCTGGTTGTAGGAGTAGGTTCTCTTTGTGCGAGGTGCAAGGGAGTGGCGACAGGATACAAGTATCTTGTTGTCTTGTGCTCCCTGAGGCATCTGGTGGGGCCACTGTGTGATACAGGAAGCTGGACTAGATGGGCCTTTGGCCTGATCCAGCAGGGCTCTTCTTATGTTCTTATGTTCTTCAGTAGACCCAGAAAGCGGTTGGGCCAAAGCCAATAGGATGTCCAGCTGTGGATGTGTCTGAGGTTGAAAGGAAAATCCAATGCTGCAAGGAGCAATACTGCTTAGGAACATGGAATGTGAGGTCTATGAATCAAGGCAAGCTGGATGTGGTCAAAAATGAGATGATAAGATTGAACATTGACATCTTGGGAATCAGCGAACTAAAATGGACAGGCATGGGCGAATTTAAGTCGGGTGACCATCATATCTACTACTGTGGGCATGAATCCCTTAGAAGAAATGGAGTAGCCCTCATAGTCAATAAAAGAGTGGGAAAGGCAGTACTGGGGTGCAACCTCAAAACTGACAGAATGATTTCAGTTCGAATCCAAGGCAAACCATTCAGCATTACAGTAATCCAAGTGTATGCCCCAACCACTGATGCCGAAGAAGATGAAGTTGACTGGTTCTATGACAGGTTATCTTGTTGTTTTGTGTGCTCCCTGAGGCATCTGGTGGGGCCGCTGTGTGATACAGGAAGCTGGACTAGATGGGCCTTTGGCCTGATCCAGCAGGGCTCTTCTTATGTTTTTATGTTCTTATCTCCAACTGGGACAGAGCGTAGCCCTTTAGGAGAAGGAATGTGAGCAGGTGTAACTTGTTAAACCTTAGTTAGAGCACAATCCTAGGCATGTCTACTCAGAAGCAAGCCCCACTGAACACAATGGGGCTTGCTTCTGAGTAGATATGCCTAGGATTGTGCTCTAAGGTTTAACATGCTACATCTGCCCACATCCCTTAAAGGTCTAGTACTCTGTCCCGATTGGAGATCTGGTAAGCCTACAAAAGAAACACATGGGGGAAAACTAATGAGAACTCGGGAATGGGGTGGGTAATCAAGAGAGTAGTCATGCTTTTGGGACCCATTAGGTCCCATTGGTGGGACAGCTGTGGGTACTGAAAATCCTACGATGATATTGTTTAGTGTTGAGTCTGCATCAACTGGGGAAAAAATAAGAAATTTGGCAAGAGCAGCAGCAGCACAGCACAGCACCACCACAAGATTCAGCAGGACCATACAGGCATAGCTGGGTGTGGTTGACTGAGAAATATGTCAGAGGAAGAAACTGAGGTGGCAGTCCTATATGAACTTACCTGGGAACAAAATCTCATTGAACTCAATGGAGTAGACATGCCTAGGATTACATTTGGGGCATAAACAGGCACAACTATGGCCACAGACAGGTAAAGCATATACCATGTAAGCATTCCACCTGCCCTCTGTTACGCATAAATGCACTTAGTGTGAATTAGCCCATTCACATATAGAGTTGGCACCTCAGCAACTGATGGCCCCCACCAGGTGACCACTGGTATGCTAATTCTACATCTGGTAGTATGTTAATCTATGGTGGATCATGCGTGGAACTTTACACAGGCAATTGCTTTAACTGTGGCTGCTGGCATATGCATTTTGCCCCAAAGTTACTCTGGATCAAAACTTCCAAAATGGTTAGCCCTGGAAGTCTGTGCAGCAAAGATAACAGAGTCTATGAGTTATTGTCTTTTCCCCAAAAAAAACAAAAGGGAGAAAACTGAGCCACTTACAGGATTTGGTGGCCCGAAGAAAAGTGTTGGTTGTTGACAGCTCAATCATCAGTGTTGTCTGTGTTCTAGTCTGACAAGTTGTATATAAGACATCTAGAGAACTACATGGTCAGGAAAAAAATGTGTTTACAAAGAAACACCCTAATAGCTCATTGTCATCCAAAGCAAACAACTCTCTCAGTGTTTGATATCTCCTCCAAATATAAAGGCAGAAGATAACCACTGCCAGATGAGTAATGCCGATTATAATCTCAGAAGGACCCTCCGATGTCCTAACTTAAGCACTACAATGTGCCATCATTCAAAATGAAATGAACTGAAATCCAAATCTCCAAATCTGTCATCAAAACAGGTGATGAGACAGTTGGTTTGGACCTTGGCAGTACAGTGGGCCCTCGGTATCCACAGGGATTCCGTCCTCCGAATCCCGGCGGATACTGAAATCCGCAAATAGCAAAGTCCGTTTATTGCAGTTACGGGGTCCAATGCAAAAAACATTTACAAAGAAAAAAATATTTAAGAGCCTTCTTTATCTTTTTCCTGGCAAACTATTTTCAGGCATTTAGAAGGGGAAATTGCGCTTTGGAAGCCTCTTCCGGGTCGAGCGACTCCCCCTCCCTTTCCCAGTCTTGCTCAGCAATGCATTCTGGGGTGAGTCTGGGATAAGGAAGGGGAGTCATGCAACCCAGAAGAGGCTTCTGGAGCACAATTTCCCCTTCTAAAGGCCTGAAAATGAAGCAGTTTGTCAGCAAAAAGCTAAGGAAAGCTCTTTTTAAT
Organism: Plestiodon gilberti rubricaudatus; assembly: GCA_026170595.1. NCBI lineage: Eukaryota > Metazoa > Chordata > Lepidosauria > Squamata > Scincidae > Plestiodon > Plestiodon gilberti. The sequence continues at coordinate 29,615,740 of JANXHW010000003.1, read as the reverse complement.
CTAGAGCGGAAACGTTCATGGCCAGCGACAATTTTCAAAGAAGCAGGGAATACAGGTTTAAAAGCCATGTAAAAATGTAATAAAACCAAGTAAAAACACGATTAAAATCACGTAATAACTAATTTACACGATTAAAATCACGTAATAACTAATGGTTAAAACCATTAGTTATTACATGATTTTAATCGTGTTTACTTGGTTTTATTACATTTTTACATTGCTTTTAAACCTGTATTCCCTGCTTCTTTGAAAATCTTTTTAATCTTTTTTTTCTTTTTAAAAGCTTTCCCCTGTATCTGCAAGCATCCATGTTGAGTCAAATCCGCCGATGCTCAAATCATGTATATGGAGGGCCCACTGTATTTTTCTTCTCGTTCTTCTCTAGAAAAAGAAGGAATTTCATTTCATTAGAATTCAAGAACTTGAATAAAATGAAAATCCTTATTTCTTTTCCTATGGAAGAATGAGAATTTCAGCCTGTTTTGGTATGGGCAAGGACATATTGTGGTGCTTAAGACATCACAGGGAATCAAAAGTCTTTCCGAGGTCATCATTAGCAGTACTTATCAGTTTTGTTCCGTCTTCTCATTTGTTGCAACATACAGTTGCAACTCAGAATGCTCTAAGGGAAAAAACAAAAGTCATGCTTCTTACTCAAGGCAGTCTGGACACATGACCAGCCAGGGTTTACTCACATGACTCAATGGTAAAGAGGTTTGCAGTTCTTAGAAGTGTTGATTATTGCACACATTCACTCTGAGCAAACATAGGCAGTTCAGCACGCTACCACAAATTATCTCTATCTGGGATTACAGACGATATGATAAAGATATGATGTACAAATAGATAGCCAACTAACCAAAAGAAATGAGCCTGAATCACACAATGGAAGAAAAAGCAGCTGCTCACGAGCCTGGTGGTGATGAATCCCAATTTGGAACTGTCCCAACTATGAGATAAAATTTATATTTCCTCTCTGATGCTTTAGCCCGCCACTCTCCTCTCCTCCACACTTCCTCTTCTCCTCCACACTTCCGCTTCTCTTCCATTCTCCTTCTTTTTCCAAGCTAGGGAGTGGGAAGAGCAGAGGTTGGCACATCACCAGGTAAGGGAGGGGAACAGCATTTGATCTTGAGATGACCCTGTCTATAACACTGCTGCAGAAATACAATAATGAAGGAGATAATCTCTCCAGAAGTGAATGCATATACCAAGAAGCAGGCCTTAGCTGAGTAACGGGAGAGGTATTTGTGTGTCTCTCTCTCTCTCTCTCTCTCTCTCTCTCTCTCTCTCTCTCTCTCATGCATATGCATACACGTAATAAAGGCCTGGGGGAATCTTCAGCAGTAGGATCAGCAGCTATTCTGCAATTTTATTATACAGTTTTTGTATTCCACCCATTTCCCAAGGATCTTGGGCTCAGGCTGAGGAATGGAACTAGCTCAAGATTATTGAGCACAATGGCCAAGTGGGAATTGGAGCCTGGCTGTCCACATTCTAGGTCTAACACTCTGCTATACAACACACTGATTCTCAAGAGTTGAAGTCTGACTTTCCCCCCCTGTTCATATTGCTGCCAGTTTATAACTATTGATTTACCTCTTGCTGTGTTGGGGGAAAAAAATCAGACTTCCTTTTAAGTCTTCAGGACTTTTGTTTTGCAGTGGCACACATTCACTGGGGAAAAAAAACCACCCTGAATTCAACTGAAATGCTATTTTAAAAGGCTTATATTACAGAATAGGTATTTGCAAAATAAATCTGGGAACAAGTGAAGAATACACACACCATTTGGGAGTATTCTAAGCATAAATGAGGCATGCCCACAAATGCAAATCTTGATTCCGGCTTGCGATTCATTCAGCCCTGAATGTCTCATAATGTACTCTGCATATAAGTTAAATAAGCAGGGTGATAATATACAGCCTTGCCGTACTCCCTTCCCAATTTTTAACCAATCGGTTGTTCCATGGCCGGTTCAAACTGTTGCTTCTTGACCCGTATACAGGCTTCTCAGGAGACAGGTAAGGTGGTCTTCTACCTCCAAAACACTATAGTGCACTAGCAGGTTTATGGGAATTGAGCAACAGAAGCCTACGTCTTTATACTGTGATGGCTGGTGCACATGTGACCTGCTAAAGCACTGGTTACATAAGTCTCACCATTACCTCGCTCTTCCTGCTGAAGTAATGAGGGCGGTAGAAATCAACAAAATTAAAATCTTCTTGTAGCTCTGTAGATCTTTTTGCATAAGTTGTTAAAGTTGATAAGTTGTTAAAACTGCCACCTTGGTTGCTCCCATTTAAAGCTTATCAAGACGTCCGGTGCTCAACTCATGGTAACAACATTCAGGCAGTTTGGACAGATGTTACCAAGGGAACGTTTGTCACTTTCTCCTGGTTAGAGCCCCAGCAGGCCCAATGGGCCTCCTCGGATGTGCGCCAGCTAAATGGCTGGCGCAAATCTGGGAGGCCTGTGTAAGGCCCAACAGGGAAGGGGGATAGGATTTGGTGGAGCGTGCCACTAATGATCCCTCCCCCTCCTGGGCCCAGCAGGCCCCCTGGAATGCCCCATTCCACCCTCCTCCCACCCCTGCCCCGACTGGCAGAAAACCTACCTTCACGGCAGGCACAGCTCCCGGTCTGGGGCAGAGTGAGCGGCGCTGGCCTCTCCGCTGGCACCGCTTACTTGCCAGGTGTCAAAAATGTGTCTTACATAACATTTACAACACCCCACACTGGCAGAGCCATCGCTCCGCTGGTGCTTCTGTAGACAGGATTGCACTGTGAGTTGCAGTTCTCCATAGCCTGAACCAGGGTTGCAGGGAAGGAGTGAGCCCAATGGCAGGCCATGAAATCACTTGCAGCAGGAGTAGTTTGCCTCTCCCACCATTTGATCATGCTTAACAGATTCCTCACATCTTGTGAGAGAACGTGTGAGAGATGCACAACCCCTCCTATTTTCGGAGTCCAAATGGATCAGTTAAGAGGAATCATTTGTTGGAGGCCTGGGGGTAACCTTTGGGCCTTCCCTTACAACAGTTAAGAATAGACGAAGGCTGCAATCCTACGCATACTTTCCTGGGAGTAGACCCCATCAGAGGTGTCACTAGGATTTGTGTACCCAGGACGAGATCTCATAGTGTCACCTCCATGGACCTCCTCCTGTACCAGACCATATAGAATCCTTAGTAACGCTTTCTGTACTAATGTTACTCGTAAATCGTAATTCCCATATACTGTGTCACTGAATGTAATGGCAATAGTAGAATTGTCATATAATGCAATGACATAAACGTTGTCACCCCCTAAGAGATTCCAGCATTCAATGGGGGGCAACAATATCGAGCAGCCACCAAACTGGTCACTGACTAGCTAGACTCCAGCAAAAGAAGGAACAGAAGCCCTACTGCAATCCCCCAAAATCAAGCCTCTTGGCAAAAAACAAAGCCTTCTCAGTCCTAGCACCTGCGCTCCTGCCTTATCCAACAACATATTACAGCATCTGTTAAGTAATCCTACGCCAGCAGACTCCTACCTCCAGGAAAAATGACTACGAAACATGCCAGGGCAAGCAGAGAATGCCTACTAAGGAAATAACTTAGTCTTTCCCACTGCAGCTACTTGAGATCCTTTTCAACTGGAGATGCCAGGGGAGGCATCTGGAACCTTGACCATGCCAACATGTATGGTATGCACAGCACATACTTCCTTAAATCACAGTCAGAACCACTAAAACACCCATCTTCTACCACTTGTGTGTTTTCGCACCACCGATAACAAATTTAATAGAGTAGAAAGTCATTTTTGTGTCATCCCTCCCTGGGGTGTCGCCCGGTACGTTCCAGCCCCCCCCCCCCGTGACGCCCCTGGACCCCATTGAACACAGTAACTTACTTTTGAGTAAACACGCATAAGATTGTGTTGTAAGAGTCCTAGGCTCACAAAGGTTGCAATCCTAGTATATATCACTGGTGGGGGACCCTTATTTTGTATCACTAACAACTTTGTTTGCTCCATGTTGCGAAGCTCGGATTTTATTTACAGGTTCAAATTTGCTATGCAAGCAAGGTGCAAGTTGGTCATTGAATTTTCCCAAAAGAAATGAAAGCCAAGGCTTCTCCTAAGCTAGCTAGCTAGAGGGGTGGGGGCGGGGAGCAATTGCTCTACAGAACCAAAATGTTGGCCTGGCCCTTCCTTGATTTTGTGTAGAACCTTGTGTTCCAGAAAGAATAACTCTTACTGTTTATTGTGATCAAACAAACATACTTCCTTATTGTAGAACATAACACAACCAAGATAGCTATTAAAAGGAATGAGAACGAAAGTCCAAGGGTGGAATCTAGCTCCATCCCATAGTAAAAGTTATATGGTTATGGTTTAACTGTTTGGTGGCCTGTGGGGCCCCTTGCCCTCAGTTCATTTGATGATTCAACTGAGGGCAAGGGGCCCCACAGGCCACTAAACAGTTAAACCAAAACCATATAACTTTTACTATGGGATGGAGCTAGATTACTTACATTTATCAGTGCCATGAAACTGGCCTGGGAAATGCTGTTCTGTCCTGCACAGAGAGTGCAACGTACACAAGCAAATAAATGTGTAACAATAACATGTCAGGCAACATACAGTCATATGTCAAGTAACATAGATTTTGGAACCTTTTAAGTTTCATTGTGTCTTGGGATGTTAGCAAATCCATCCATTGTTTGGTATAAACAGTTTTTAATTATCTGCTATTCTCAAGTCTTCCTGTAAGACTGAAAATAGAAAGTATCCCATTATTTGTAATGAACAATGAACAAATCTAACAATGGGAGAAAGGAAATATTACTGTAAGTGTAGAAATAATTCAAATTATTCTTATTTTTCTTTAGTAAATCCTGAAAAACACCACTCTTTGCATTTTCTAAATAGCTGACAGTAATGAATACTGCTATTAGTTTTCAGTTAAATAGGAGGGAGAAACTCATATTTCATGCTTTAGTCCACTGCAGAATTATATGATAGGAATATGACTTTATTATTGCAGGGTACTGCAAGTCTCTTCTAATTGACTTTAGTGAGTCTATTGCAGGATCACTGCCAAAATGTGTATTATCATAAAATTCTGTAATTAACTAGAGAGGCCATTATCTCAAAGGGATTAGTTCATCAAAACAAATGATGATTTGGGAGGTAGGGGAGGAGTGTGATTAAAACACAGTTTGTAATCTAGTTTCCTTCCACTCGAAAGTAGCTTCCAGATCAGAACTTTAGCTACTTTCACAAATGTTGCTTAAGGATACTCTGCACCTACTGGTATGTACCATATTTTTCACCGGACCATAGGACGCATGCGTAATATGGAGCTAAAAATAGTGTAAAAAATATCTTGCTTTTAACAGTTTTACTTACCTGGTTGTTGATCTTCAACTCCAATCTTTGGGTGCCTCAGCCAGCTCCCGGTCGCGTCCAGCGCCTGGGCTATGTTCCCAGGCGCTGGACATGACCTGGGAGCCCTGTGCAAACATCGCAGCAACTGCGATGTTTCCGCAGGGCTCCTGGTCGCGTCCAGCGCCTGCGCGAAGTTGCCTGACGCTGGACGCGACTTCAAAGGCCTCCAGAAACATCCGAGCTACTCCAATGTTTGGAGAGAGATCTTGGGGTACTGGTGGATAGGTCGATGAAAGTGTCGACCCAGTGTGCGGTGACTGTGAAGAAGGCCAATTCCATGCTTGGGATCATTAAAAAAAAAGGGATTGAGAATAATATGGCCAATATCATTATGCCTTTGTACAAATCGATGGTAAGACCACATCTGGAGTATTGTGTCCAGTTCTGGTCACCACACCCCAGGGCATGTGTTTGCTTTTGGCCCACTCATCTTGCTTCAGAGGGGCGCAGGCTCCATTTTCCCTGGGCACCGCCATCTTGGACTGAACAAGATGCATGCTCGGGATTGTAGTTTTTTCCCCCTTGCCTTGCAGCCTTGCCTTGCAGCCCAGGAGTCCTGACTCACCCCCCCCCCCTTAGAGGGCATTAAGGGGCAATACACCACATGTTTGATGTTTGGAACACTTTCAAGTTTATTCTGCAGAGCAAAATTCACAAAATTCACATCATTATGAATGCCTCATCATGTGTGCTGCTGGAAATGGAGACAGGAGGTACAAAGTGGACAAGGAGGCTTCCAAACTGAAATCAAAAATCCCAAAAATTTGCAGCGCGGCTGCGCCGTGGGGCGTAAAGGGTTACAGCCGCGCGTTTTTATGGGGGGGCGTCAAGTGTTTTGGCCCCCGTTGAAAAATGGTCTGGCTACGCCTCTGGAAAAGACCATCACAGGTTACAAGCCATAAGCAACCTCCTGGCTTTAGAAGTAGGTTTTCTCTGTGCCAGGTGCAAGGAAGTGACAACAGGAAACAGGCTATGTGCTCTCTGAGGCATCTGGTGGGGCCACTGTGAGATACAGGAAGATAGACTAGATGGGCCTTTGGCCTGATCCAGCAAGGCTCTTCTTGTGTTCTTGTGTTAAATATTATTTTATTTTTTGAAATGGACCTAAACATCTATAAATATACTTATTAACATTCACAAATGATTAGCATTGAGTGCCCTATAGCAACAAGGGAAACTAGATGTAGTAAAGCACATCCAAAAGCCAATTCACACATAATCCTACATCATTTATATGCAGTTAGATGCAAGCTTCAACTTTGTACCTTCCCATCCCACATACTACTCATATGTGTGTACTGTATAATATGGTGTCACATTACATGTTATGTTCTACAGATGGAAGCTGTAGTATAGAGGTAAATTTTGAACTGCAGGAGCTCATCATGACACCCCCATAGCCACTCACCACTATACTGTACAACTAAAAAAATTAACTTTACATCTCTTTATTAGAGTGTTTTCTCTTCCTGCCACTTATTTCTACCTTGAAACATCTTGAGCTGTGCCTTTAAATGAAGTATATTTTATCCCATACTCTTGGGGTGAGTTGCAATAGTTTTAAACAAATATATAAAAAAACTGAAAGATGGGATAACAAAATCCCCAATAAATATAAAAGGATTATTAGAGTTCAGTCCTATGCAGGTTCACTCAGAAGTTAGTTCCACTGACTTACTTATACCGTCTTTGTGCCCCGGAGCCCCTCATCCAATGAAATGAGGTAAGCAAACCTTCGCTCCCTTGTCTAGAGATGTGGGGGGGGGGGATGATCCAGGCTTAGCTTCTACCCTCACTCATCTACCTTGCTCTCTTCTACTTATCCACCCATCTGCACCCTCTCCCCTAGCCATCATCTATCTACATCATCTATCTACATCCTTCATGATTTAATCCTTTCTTCAAAGCAACTTGCTCATGATATATCAACAGCTGCACATGTTGCATGATTTTGGAAAGATGTGAGGGCATCAACTGTGAAAGATTGTTCAACCAAAATATGAGATATATCATTAATGGAAACATTAACGTCATATGTTAGAAGCCAGAGAAAATAATAATTGGATTTTTGTATACATTTTCATTTATTAAATAAAAAAAAAGTTTCAAAGGCAGCACCTGAACACTCCTGCTGATGACATTATGGAGCCAGGATGGTGTAGTGGTTTGGGAGTCGGACTTAGACCTGGAAGATCCAGGTTCAAATCCCCGCTCAGCCACAAAGCTTCCTGGGTGACCTTGGGCCAGTCACTATCTCTCTCAGGGTGGTATAAAAATGTGAAAATAATAAATAAATAAATAAAATATTACTGCTCTTGCTGTAGTGTAGAAGAAACCCTAGCACTGCACTCCACCCTGCTCCCCCTCAACTACCCTGGGTGGGTAGGAGGGTCACAGTTGAGGACTGATTATCTGTGCTGTTAGTTTTCATAGTGTCAATTACCTGTTTGATGAGAAAGGAGACTAGATTCAAGTATAGGGAACATTGTTTTCTGCCATCTTCATATCAAGCAAGGATGGTGTAGGTAGGATTTGGTGACAGTCAATACAGTCAGCAGTACGTTATTGTTATGCTTGGATTAAATAATGAGGATATTCCTAAATAATTAACAAATGCATCAGCTTAGATTTGGATATCTCATGGCCCAATCTATTGGGCCTCTGCACTGCTGTAACTAGTGTTCCGGCGGCGCAATGTGTTTTATGGCTGTCACCAAAGCGATACACCGTTGAGTATGGCTCGGCTGCCACTGCAATCAGCAATCAGCCGCATGCCAGTGGAGCCAGGAGCAGCCCCAGCGCTGATAAGTCAGCATGGAGGTGGGGTGGGGGATGGGTTGAACGGGGTGAGGAAGGGGAGGAACGGGCTGGAAAAGGGAGGGGGAGGTATTGGCGGCAGTGGTGCTGCTGCTACCTTATCCCCCTTCCTGGCCTTGATCATCCCTGAGTCCACTTGAAGTTGCGCCAGCAAAATCGCAAAAGAAATGTTCCCTTACCTGGAGGAGACCTTCGGGGCAGCCCCCTCTGCAGGATTCAGTGCACACACACACCCCAGTGCCATGGCTGAATTGGTGGTGGTGGGGTAGATAGGATTAGGCTGTCACTCTTTTACTTGGTGTTCACCACCATGCTTGTTTGGCTCCAAAGTTAAGAGCTTTTACTGCAAATACTCTTCACTTCTTAGCCTATTTTCTGAGCAAACCATTTAGCAAATTAATAAAAGATGAGAACTGGATAAGACTATTGTAGTAAAGGATCCATTAGACTTACCACAGGGGAAAGTGCTACCAGGAACCAATTTAGATAACGTTGATACTTATAAAGATTTTTAGTTTACAGGTCAAATGTGAATTTTTGGTTTGAGTGCCTGACTGAGGATGGCTTTGTAGTGATTTCATATGTGAAAGCTGGTTCCACAGGTGGGGCCTTCTGGAACACATGCTGGGGTTCCACACCGAGGTCCATACCCATATACCCTCTAAGCCCAAAGGCAGTAAGGGCCTGCTGCTGCTGTACCTCAACAACATCACTTGGTAAGCCACGGCCCATAGGGACATTTAGTTGGCAACTGAGTGGCAGCAGCAAACTATCTTCTTCCCGCAGTGCCATTTTACAATTCCCAGATGTCCTGTCTTCCAGCTCTGTGATGGGGGAGAGAGAGGCATTTGGGAAATGTTAAGTAGTGCCAGGGGAAGAAGGAGAGTATCCTGGTTCTGTCACCTGCTCCCCTCTGCTTCTTACAGCACAATCTTGTCGTTACTTTGGCAGGCGGAACGAGTGTTCCGCCACCTGAAGCTGTCATAAAATCTGACCCGTACTCTGAGGTCATCAGGGGGGCCCCTGTTAACCGTGCCGCCATTGACGGAGGTGAGGGGATGGCGGCGCGGAATAGGGCCTTCTCGGCAGTGGCGCCCCAATTATGGAATTCCCTCCCCCTGGAATTAAGAACGGCTCCCTCTTTAGAGACCTTTCGGCGGGGCCTTAAGACATTTTTATTTAGATCAGCTTTTGATGTCTGACATGGCGGGCTGGCTTTTTAACAAATGGCTTCTTAACAAATGGTTTTTAACAAAGTAAATACAGGTTGACCCACTGGGGTTGTTTATTTTTAGTTGTTTGTTTTAATTGTTTTTAATTACTTGTTTCTAATTTATTTTTAATGTATATGTTTTGTAAGCCGCCTTGAGTGCCCTCGCTGGGAGAAAGGCGGGATATAAATTCTTTAAATAAATAAATAAAAGTGCCGTATGGCACTTTTTCAACAACTCTTGAGCAGGGAAGGCCGGCACAAGGCCGGCCTCCCCTGCTCCACCACCCGATTGCCCGGAGGACTGACGCTGGACCCAGGTAAGGATCCAGCGGGCAGGGGGGGCGGATCGGGAGCAAACAAAGGGCGGCCATAGGCCCAGCCGCTCCAGGAGGGGGCGGGGGACAACTTTGGCCCAATCCTGTCCCCTGCCAGGCGGCTGAGCCGTTACACGGCCTCCTCCGACTTCCGTCAGCAAAATAGCTGGTGGAATTCTGAGGAGGCCGATCGGCCCTTTACACTTGGAAGGGGACGAGTGTCCCCTTCCCTGAGGAGACTTTCTGCCGCGGCGGAAGCTCCTTAAGCAGGATTGGGCTGCCCGTAAGCCTTCCGATTAGGTGCCCAACTGTGAAAAGAAATCAGGGATCGGGCAACATAGGGGCAAGAGTAATCTTTCAGTTCTTCTGCTATGTATGAGGACTAGTTACTGCCCAGTTCCTGAGCAGTACCCCCCAGATCCTGAGGGGGCAGTTGGTGCACGTATGGCCTTTCTGAAGGATTGGGGTGCTTTTGCCAAGAGCTCCCCAAAAGCTGGAGCTGCAACTGTCTCCATGTATGACTCCAACTAACATGAGAAGTCTTTATGAAGACTATGGGAAGACCTGGTAAGAATCCCTTGATTAGGGAAATTAGAACAGTGAGTGAGAGAGTAACAGCCGTTTAAACCATTGCCCTGAGGCTGTGGAATGAAATATGATGTTTTACTTCCTTATGAACGTGTTGGAACCAGTACAAGCCTCACCTTTTTTATCAGTGCTATTGGAGCTTGTTGAGGAGATGCTGCTTTGTTTTCTGTGTTCCAGTTCTTTGTGACCCTGATGATGAAACACTTCTGATGAAACAGTTGTTGGTTGGGGGGAGGGGGAGGCAATGTTTTAATGTATTGCAGTTTTTAGCACTGTAATTTGTAAGCTGCCTGAACTTATGGAGATTTTATTTATTTATTTATTTATTTATAGAATTTGTACCCCACCTTTCTCCCACAAGGGCAACCAAGGCGGCTTACAATAAAAACATTAAAATACATATATACATTTAAAAACAGGAAATTAAAACAGTTAAAACAGTTAAAACAAACAACCCCAGTGGGTCATCCACATTTACATGTTAAAAGCCATCTGTTAAAAAGCCAGCCCGCCATGTCAGACATCAAAAGCTGCTCTAAATAAAAATGTCTTAAGGCCCTGCCGAAAGGCCTCTAAGGAGGGAGCCGATCTCAATTCCAGGGGGAGGGAATTCCACAATTAGGACGCCACTGCCGAGAAGGCCCTGTTCCGCGCTGCCATCCCCCTCACCTCCATCAGTGGTGGCACAGTTAACAGGGGCCCCCCTGATGACCTCAGAGTACGGGTCGGATTATAAGGAAGGAGGCGGTCCCTCAAATACCCTGGACCTGAGCCATTAAGGGCTTTAAAAATCAAAACTAGCACTTTGAATTGTGCCCGGAAATGAACCGGCAGCCAGTGTAGCCGCCGAAGCAACGGTCCAACTGAGTCGAACCGACAGGCCCCGGCAACCACCCGAGCCGCCGCATTCTGCACTAGCTGCAGTTTCCGAACAGTCTTCAAAGGCAGCCCCACGTAGAGCGCATTGCAGTAATCTAGTCTAGATGTCACTAGGGCATGGGTCACTGTGGCCAGGTCTGCACGATCCAAGTACGGTCGCAGCTGGCGCACCAGCCGAAGCTGGGCAAAAGCCCCCCTGGCCATAGCCGCCACCTGGGAATCCAGGAGCAGCTGCGTATCCAGGAGAACCCCCAAGCTGCGGACCTGCTCCTTCAGAGGGAGTACAACCCCATTCAGAGCAGGACGATGATCCAGTACCTGAGTCGTAGACTTCTGGACCAGAAGAACCTCTGTCTTATCAGGATTTAATTTCAGCTTGTTCGCCCCCATCCAGCTCCCAACTGCCTCCAGACAACGATTCAGGACATCGACCGCCCCCTTGGAGTCAGGTAGAAAGGAGAGAAAGAGCTGGGTATCATCCGCATACTGATGACTCCCTACCCCAAACCCCCGGATGACCTCTCCCAGCGGCTTCATATAGATATTAAACAGCATGGGGGATAGAATTGACCCTTGTGGCACCCCACACCTCAAGGGCAAGGGTGCCGAACAAGCATCCCCCAGCACCACCTTCTGGGATCTATCAGCCAGGAAGGAGCGGAACCACCCCAGAATGGTGCCTCCAAGCCCCAACCCAGCCCACCGACCCAGAAGGACACCATGGTCAATGGTGTCAAAAGCCGCCGAGAGGTCCAGCAGGACCAACAGGGACGCACTCCCCCTGTCCCCCCCCCAAAAAAATAAGAGTTGATAAGATGCAAAATAAGAGTTGATAAAATAAAAATAGGTTTCCCTGCATGAAACCATTCTACATGCACTTACTTGGGTGAACCAATCACATACTAATTTGTTTTGACTTTACTTGCACAAAAGGCCTAATTTGTTTCATTTGACTTTTGTGATGTTACCACAAAAGATCTAGTGCTTAGCTTAGTGTTCTGCTCATGGATGTCTGATCTAACCTCTTATTGATTCTACCACCCCTCACTAGATGTCTTTTTTGTTGAATAGATTGTTTTTTATCCTGCTTTTTAATGAAACCACATTCAAAGTGACTAAGAAAATCTAATATTAAGTTATACCCGTACTACCCGGTGAGTTCAGTACAATTTCATCACCTCTGTCCCCAAAGAGTAAAAAAACAACAAAAGGAAAACAAATAGTAATGAATTCTATCAATTCCCTAATGTTTGTGGTTGCTGTATTCCTTTATTCCAGAATCCAATTCTCTCACAACAGAAAAATTGCCCTATTTCTGTTAATCTCCCTCTTCCAATTCTGAGATCACAAATGTACAACTGTAAGCAAACAAAGCAATATTTTTTTAAAAGCCCAGCAATTATATAATTCTTGTCCCCTCTACATTTTTAGAAAGGGGTATTTGTTCCTTAAATAACTGGCGTCGCTCGAGGTGGGGCGGAAAGCTAAGTTCTGCAGCTTTCCGCCCCACTGTTACTCTCCGGTACGAGGTGCCCCGCCCCCTCGTCGTAGGAGCCCATCAGTGGAGAGAAAGCAACGCGCAGGTTGCTGACGGGCTCCTACGACGAGGGGGCGGGGCGCCTCGTACCGGAGAGTAACAGTGGGGCAGAAAGCTGCAGAACTTAGCTTTCCGCCCCACCTCGAGCGACGCCAGTGGGCACAGGAACAGGCAGAGGTGAAACAAGGGTGGAGTGAAGGCAAGTAGTTCTGCAAGACTCCGTTACACTGGTGTCAGCGCCCCCTCCCCCTTGCTGTTGGATCCATTCCAGCAGCAACAGGGGAGTGTCCTGCGTGTTGCCTTTGCTGCCAGAATGGCTCCAACAGCAAGGGGGAGGGGGCACTGACTCTGGTGTAACGGAGTCTTGCAGAACTACTTGCCTTCGCTCCACCCTTGTTACGCTTCTGGGTACAGGGGCAGCTGGTAAAGCTGCAGCAGATCATAGCAGCAATGGTTCACCTCACTGGCCTCTTCTTTTGTTGTTCATAGTGCAGTTGGTTCAAATTGACTCTGTGAAGGGAGGAGCAGCCCAGTTCTAGGGGCCAGTGAAACAGCAGCAGTTAGAGGCAAAGATGATGGTGGTGGTTCTGTCCTCACATGCTTATAGTATTCCTTTAAACCAGGGGTCACGACCCACCACTTGAAGAAGGGGCAGGTCACTACCCTCTTAAGGGGAATGGTGACCTTTGATGGAGGCGAGGTATCAAAAATACAAAAGGGATATTTTTAAACTCCGGGGGTCAGGCCATCCTGTGGAGGGTGCGGGGGCCCCCCAGCTTCCCCAGCAGGCCTCCCCAAGCCTCCGAACAGCTCCTGGAGACGATTAAAGCCCACTTCTAGTTTACTTCCTGGGCTCCCCGAAAACCGGAAGTGGGCTTTATTCACTTCCAGGAGCCATTCAGAGACTTGGGGAGGCCTGCTGGGGAAGGGCGGGGGGCGGGGGCCCCCACCCCCTCCACAGGATGGCCTGACCACCGGTGTCTAAAAATACCTTTTGTTCCTGGCAGCGGCGCAATCCCCAGATCGCTGCTGCTACCATCACCCCACCCCTACAAGCACTCAAAGTTCTCCCCTATTCACGGGGAGAACTTTGAGAAACGCTGCTTAATTAAACACTTCAGTCATTATGTTCCCTTTCTTTCATGCCTTATATCATATGCAGTCCCTATGGCTTTCAGAATAGTCAAAAGATTCTTACTTGTGCAGCTGTTCTGAATCTTGCATTAAATAGATTACAATTGAACCACTGCTGAAGATATGCCATAAAAACTGCCTCTTCTCCTGTTCACCTTTTCCCTTTTCCCATCCATATTTATGAAATGGCCTAGTCTGGCAGAAACTCAGATGCCCCTGCAGCATGCTGCGATCAGCTACATTTTTCAGCACATTGTCTTCCAGTGGGCAGCCGGGCAGCTCAGCTGCACTGAGCTGACTTGGAAAAGCAGAAAACATTTTGACATCCATATTGCAGTGTTTATTCAATTATTACATATTATCATTAATTTACAATTTGTGGGGAAATGTCATTGATGTACATTTAAAAATCAAGATGCTAGGAGCCAATCTTTCATACTAACAAGCCATGATGCACAAGCATTGTACAGTTAAATGAATAAATTTGATAGAGAACAACTTATGCCAGTGGCTTATTCTATACAGTGCTCTTCCTTCTGAATCTACACAAAAGCTACTGTGCACCAATTAAACCCTTGTTAGAGATTTTTGCATGCATCCATGCAATGACTATTAATAGCCCTTCATGACTCACAAGCAGTCGTTTAGGATGCCACTAGATCATGTTGTAAAAACAGAGCAATGTGACAAACTGAATGTGCATGACATACGTTGCAAATCAAATTCTGTGGAAATCTGGTAACACACTATGGTGGCTTTAGAACATGACATGACATTTCACTTGCTAATTATATTCAGACCAACAAAATGATTTGTAGGACTAAGCATATTGTTTTGGAAATGCATCCACTTCCTCTTACTTCTGCTTCTCATTTATGTAGCAGTAAAAAGTGCACAGTATTTTATTTGCCTTGACCACAACCCTGTGAAGCAGGTGCCTTTCATTGACAAAGCAGCAAGATTCCATAACGGCAAATATAGATAGGGCAAATATTTCAAAGCAGGGTAGGTGTCACATTCAGTTGAGTGTTTGAGCCTAATCTTTCCCTTAGTTACATGATTTTCTCACCATTGTCCTGGTGCCAGGACAGAATCTTGCTTCAGTGCGTAGGGAGTATTTATGGGAATTTATACAATGCTTTCATTTAGCTGTGCACTACTCATCTGATTCACTGGCAGGCCGCCAGGCCTTTACAGTCACTTTGCTTTCACAGTGACACAGACATTCTCATCCTTGCTTTATAGCGGGAAGTCTTTTATTCTTTTGGATAGCTTGCGTCCCAAGTTGTGTCCCAACTTTTTTGTGAATTTTGTACAATGCAACAGAAAGCGATTTTCACATTTTCTCTTTTGTCACAGTGATCATAAAGTGTTCCTTTTGGATTTGCCATTTGCCTTACATTTTCATCCTTCTAAGAATAGAGAAGACTAGAGAATACATTTTCCTTCTTACAAGAGATTAGGGAAATGTGCTGACACTGAAAACAGAAGCTCAAATGTGAGGGCCACTTCACGTTACACATTCTTTAAGTGGAATGTACTTCCATGTAGAAATTAGAACACAACCAGTATGCAGGTTGTCAGATGTGGCAATTCCACTTACGTGTATTGAACTTTGTGTACACAGAGCAAAACACACGTGCCATTTCTCGCATGGGGTACTGTCATTCTTTGTTAGAGCACATGCTTTTCATATGGAAGATCCCAGCTTCAGTTCCTAGCATCTCCAGGTAGGGCTGGGAAAGTTTCCTGTTTGAAACTCGGAGAGTGGTTGCCATCCAGTGATTTGACTGCACTGATGGTCTCTCACCCACTAGTATAAGGCAGCTTCCATGTTCCTATTATAAGCACTCTGTATAAATCTTACAGTATGTATGTACAACTAACCAGCACTTGGTTAGGACCAAAAGATACTATCAGTGGCAATTGGCAAATGGCAGTATAACCAACACAGTTAGGAGCAACTTAAAAGGTAAAGGTGACCCCTGACAATTAAGTCCAGTCGTGTCCGACTCTAGGGTGTGATGCTCATCTCCATTTCAAAGCCGAAGAGCCAGCGTTGTCCGAAGACGCCTCCGTGGTCATGTGGCCGGCATGACTCTCCTTGCCACAGCGCGTAGCATGCGGCTGGAACACGGAGCGCTGTTTACCTTCCCGCAAGCGGTACCTATTTATCTACTTGCATTAACATGCTTTGGAACTGCTAGGTTGGCAGGAGCTGGCCAAGCAATGAGAGCTCACCCCGTCGCGGATTTGAACTACCGACCTTTCGATTGACAGCTCATGGTTCAGCGGTTTAACCCACTGCGCCACCCGCTTATGACAGCTTACGACCGCATAATTACAACGTTGAGCATGCAGTATGCTTGATTCCTGTCTCCCTCCCACCTCAGACCTTTCAGGTATTTCTGATACTATCCCTGTTGAAACTGTTCAGTTGTATTTTTTTCCTTTATCTTTCTTCTCATCACTCTTTAATCTCTGGCTTACTTATTCAATATTTAAGAAGCCCCTGGAATGTGAGAACAAATTCCTACTGCAACACCTGCATCTTGCTGAGTCTCTAATTAGTACTCTGTGCTTTGCCTAGTATGCATGTTTGGAGAGTGTGAGAAAGAACAGAGGGAGCACGAAACTGATCATAGGGCTGCAGGTTCCTGGAAAGGACATTTCTTAGATGTGCAATGGGTATGGCTGAAGTGAATCAGAAGATGTTTAAGTCTGTTTTCACAGGTGCTGCTCAAATCAATTCTCGTATTCCCTAAGTCTGAAATACAAATCTAAACCTACATTGGCTAAAATGTTCTGATCTGAACCAGCTTGTTCTTTGGCCATAACAACATTCAGAAGTAATTCCTTCAAGAATTAAAGGTGTTACCTTGCATCACTTCTGAAAACACACATCCTTTTCCAGCAAAGAAGATGGGGGATTTTGCAGGAAGAGCAGCTTGCCAAGTGACAGAGGTGGTAGAGCTTTCTGTCTATTTTTATCTCGTGCTTTAACCCCTGGCAGTGTGTGTCCTGCACAGCATAGGGTAGGATTTGGGGTTGCTGGTTGATTAGGTCTGTGGGTTTGCAACCCCTTTAATTAATTGGCATGTTGAATCTTTCAGCAACAATAAAATACAAGGAATTCTATCAGTTGGCCTTGCAATAATAATTTTTTGTAAACGTGTTTTAAAATATTTATTGTTTGCTCTACTTTCAGATATCTTTCGCATTGGAGCAAAGAGAAAAATGCTACGGAGTATCTGATTTCATTTTATTGAAGCAATTCTTTTTAAAATTTATATTGTGTTTTCTGGTGTCAGAGTAAACACAATTGTAGCACCTTTTCCCTTTCACCTGAGAAGAAGATCTGAATCTCCAGTACCAGGTCTTATATATATATACCAGGTCTTATATCGTCTGTGTCCTCTCCAGGACTGTAATCAAAGCTCTTATTTCTCAGCTGCATTTTAGTTCCCTCTCTATACTTTTTTTTGCTAATTGTAAATCAAACAAATGGGCTTCCTTTGATTATGGCTGCACTAGAAGGAGCTTAACTGGTGTGGCTGTTTTCCATGATCTTAACCTCTTTCACATGCAAACCCTCTCACGCAGGGCTGCTTCTCACAATGAAATCTTCACATGGAGACTCTGTCTGCTTTGTAAGTGACAGTTGCTCCACGTCGGCAGCTCTTTTGCTCTATATTGGTTTGCCTGAATGGAGCTCAGTCCTTACTGTATTGTTTTCTCCACACTGCTGTCAAACATACCAGGTAATGCCTCGTGTGAGGCGATCAATATGGCAAATTGATACACACAAGACAGTTCACAATATGGAGCAGCTGCCATATGCAAACACAGCTCTGAACGTCTTCCACATGGTGGCAATGTTGTGTGAAGCCACCCAGAAAATTCTGTGCACCCTCATGAAGCCATGGATTGAAAGCTCACATCAGTCATACAGAAATGCAGGTTGGATGCTTAGATTGTAATGACATGTTTATAATATAGACGTCTAAACCAGGGGTTCTCAACCCCTTCCTGGCTGAGGACCACCTCCGGCGCCACTCTCCTGCTGTGTACCACTAGAACCGAGTGAGCCCTTTTCAGGAGCAGCGAGTGGTCTCCTGGGACGAAGTGCCTCACTGGGACAAAGTGCCAAGGTAAAAGAAGACACAGCGAGTTAAGCAGCTGTGCGAGGAGAAGGGGCAGAAACTGGACAAGCCTGGACAAGCCTGGAAGCTGATTCTGGGACAAGCCTGGGAGCTGATTCTAAAGAGAATTGCAGCCCAAATTTAAACAGGTCTACTCTGAGTAGGACCAGAGTTTACTCAAGAGTAATAGCCCAGGGCAGAGACTAGAGTCTATTTTAGCGTAGGAGTCCAAAACAAAACAGGAGGAGGATAAAAAGGGGAGAAAGCAGGCTAAACTTAACCTTAAGCAGAGTTAAACTTAAGCAGAATTTAAAACTTTAAGTGTATAGTAGTCCACATGTAGATTAAGGAGGCCAAATGTAAATTGAGCAGGCAGGAACCATAGCAACATAAATTCCTGCCAGTAAACCCCATCAGGCCCCGACCTTAGAGGCCAGTCTTTTCAAACTTTCAGGTAGGCAGGGCGAGGAGCTACATAACAGTTTAAATCTGGGGCTGGTTTGCGAGTGAGCCCTTTTCAGGAGCAGCGAGTGGCCTCCTGGGACCCAGTGCCTCACTGGGACAAAGTGCCAAGATAAAAGAAGAAACAGCAAATTAAGCAGCTGTGCGAGTTCAAGCAGCGGGGCGAGGAAGCCAGGCCCCACACACGGCCCGGCACGTCCCTTGAAGAGAGGAGAGCTCCAACAACATTAAGGTACCCAAACTTTGATAAACCCATACCTTACACACAAAAGCTATGCAGTCAGACAGCCAACAGAGGGGTGGGGGCTATCCAGTGTTTTGCACCGAGTGTCACATGTATGATTATCTGCCTCTTGGGCATAAGTCATGGGTGTGTGCTCGGTGCAAAGAGCTCCAGGCTCTCAGGGAACAGGTTCGCTCCCTTGAAGCCATATTTGCTGACCTGGAGAAGCAGAGACAGGTAGAGAGGGACCAGGGTGAGACTTCTAGGGACGTGGAGGTGTTGTCCCACCCTCAGTTGTCCAGCTCCTCAGCTGCCAGGGAAGGGAGTCTCAGGACTGGAGGAAGTCTCTCTGGAAAAGAGGGAAACAATCCCCCAGTGGGGACCCCTTCTTCAGGTGATGGGCCCGTATCCAGTCGCACTATGGATACTCCTCTGAGGAGGGGGCTTCTTGTCGTGGGTAACTCTATAGTCAGGAACATAGAGAAGAGGGTCTGTGACGGATGTGAGGACCGCATGGTGACTTGCCTGCCTGGTGCGAAGGTTGCGGATGTCACCTCTCATCTAGATAGGCTGGTAGAGAGTGCTGGGGAGGAGGTAGTAGTTGTGGTGCATGTTGGCACCAACGACGTGGGAAAATGTAGCCGGGCGGTCCTGGAGGCCAAATTTAGGTTGCTAGGTAGGAAGCTCAAATCCAGGACCCCAAAGGTAGCTATATAAGAAGGTAGCTTCTTCTGCTCTCATCTCTGCAAGTTGCAACTAATTAGGAGAGTTGGCAGGTAAGGAGGAGGACGACAGAGGGATAAATGGATGGAGAGATGATGAATGGAGGGATTCTAAGCAAGCGAAGATGAGAGGGCTGGGGATTGTGCTGTCTCTGCTTGGGCAGGGCTGGCGAGGGGGACAGCGGAAATTGGGCATAAGAAGGTGGGGACGGATGGGATGGCCTGACAGGAACTGTGTCCTAAGGGAGGGAGCGGGCAGGCCAGGATTCAACTTCTATATTTTTATCGTGCTAGTGCCCCTGGCTGTAGGCTGTGGTGACTCAGGGACTCATGCTGGTGCCTCCCCACTGCCTCCCTCCACTTTTCTTCTCCTAACTTCTCATACATGCATACATGCCATGCCAAGAACAGCGCAGGGAAGCCAGCATGTTCTTTCCTCTTTCTCTTCCTCCCCTGAGCCTGGTTCCCTTCAACATGGTCTCTATGACAGCGCCCTTCCAGCCAGGCTGCTATCCCCACTGATGCTGGAGGAGACATTGACTTGTCTTGTCAAGACCACCCAAGCGCTGGGCCCAGGGCAGCCACCCATTGCCCTCTCCAAGGGACAGGTCTGATTATTAATATTAAATAATTCTTCACGGGAAGTAACGATGAATGTCATACTTCTCTGACATTCCAAATGTATACTCTGCTTATGTTTGGAAATTAAGCTCAACTAGCTTCTCCAGGTGGGGAAGCTATGCTATGAAGTCAGTCAGCTAAGGATCAGATTTGAAATGATATTAAATATGTCATTATTTTCCAGCCTTTTTCAAAATAGAAGCTGAGGAGGCAGTGGCGTCGCTCCGGTAGGGGCGGGGCCGTAAGTATCGCTCCGTCGTAGACCCTTTACTGAGCGAGCAGGAGGCGGCCCCGCCCCCTCACTGTCGGAGCCATTCCTGTGCGGAGAAAGCAGCAGACAAGAGACCCTGCCTGCTGCTTTCTCCACAGGGGAAAGGCTCCGACAGTGAGGGGGCGGGGGCGGGGCCGCCTCCTGCTCGCTTGGTAAAGGGTCTACAACAGAGCGATACTTACGGCCCCGCCCCTACCGGAGTGACGCCACTGTGAGGAGGGACTGCTGAGGTAGTTAGCTGGGGAAACACAGTGTGCAGATCCTAGCAACCAGCACCCATTCCCAGCCCATCTCTTCCTGTAACTAGATTTAAACTGAGACGCTAGTTCTTGCTGCCACCCCCTCTAGGGTCAGAGAAAACCAAACTGAAGGAGGTTGCTTTGAGGAAATCTCCCTCCCAGAAAAATGACTAGCCCCTCCCCAAAATCTGGGGCTCCTTTTTAAAAGTCAGACAGAGGCAAAGGCTGGTGGTCTGGAAATTTGGAACAACCAATTACAGTATTGCCTGACTGAATTGAGACCATGCAGGTCAAAATAGTGACAATCAAAATAGTTTTATTTTATTAAAAGAAGGAAGAACATCATAACAAAAATGTAAAGTAAGAGGCAAAAGCCACAAGGAAACATGGGACATGAAGGTGGGTTCAGGTGAATGGGTGAGGGCAACAGTTGACATGGAGATTAAAAGACAAGCCAAAAACAACACAACGCAGTAATGCAACTTTTCTAGGTACTTTTCCTACCCTATGTACTCATGTTAGATGAGGATCTTGGTCCTTGCACCCACACTTAGCCCAGCAGGTGGATTACCCCTGTCAAAACATCAGATGCTCTCTAGATCAGGGCAAATACACAAAGGTGAGCATGTGACCTACTTTTTATAATCTGTGGGTGTTACCCAGGCTGTATCTGTGTTGTGCCCTGTAACCATTTGCTTACAGGGAAGTGGAAATGGTGTGGGAACAGCAGTTAAAATAGAAGAACTATATTTCTGCTCCTGAGAACATCAGAAAAGATGAAGGGGCACTGCCTGAAAAGAAAAAAGAACTCAACTGGCTGTCTCTTCCCTTTGTTAAAGGGACCACAGATAGGATAGCACATGTATTCAGGCGGCATGATGTAAAAACCATTTTCACACCAACGCAGAAGATACAACAAATGTTGGGGAACCCAAAGGACAGAAGACCCACACTCTCCAATCCAGGGGTATATCAGGTACCATGTGGGGATTGTGAACGTGTGTACGTGGGGAATACAAAAAGACCCATAAATGTAAGAATACAAGAGTACATGAGAGCCACGAAGGCACTTCAGGAGGAAAAATCTGCCATTGCCACACATGTGGTTGAATCTGGACATAAAATTGCCTTTCAGGACACCTGTTCTCTCTTTAGCGAGGCTAACAACAGACAGAGGCTTAATTTGGAGGCTATTGCCATATCACAACGAAGATCAATGAACCTCCTGAACCAGCAACAGGAGCTGTCATTTGTAAATAAAGTGTGGTTTCCATTACTCAAGAGGTCATTTGGACAAACAAAAGAACGCATGATGAGGGAGAGATCACATCTGGCCAATCTGCAACAACCTGCCTCTACTTTCAACTGACAGCCCGTTTTGGACTCTGTATCTTGGTATTCGTTTCATGCAGCAATATCCCTTTAAGGTCAACATAGTAGACGTTTAACTGACAGACACTCAACTGACAGCCATACTCTCAACTGACAGCCTGCTTTGGACTCTGTATCCTGGTATTCGTCTCATGCAGCAACATCCCTTTAAAGGTCAACATGGTAGATGCGCAATCTAGGCTAACAAACCGTTTCCGCCTTTAATTATTCAATCACCGCTTCCCACGCTTTCATGTACTGCAGCTACAGAAATAGAAACGATATTCTTCGAAAGTATTAACAGCTACCGGCTTGTTGCCGCGTTTGTTCATTGTTTTGATAAGGTTCCGAGTGAGGAACGAAACGTCAACAAGCTTTGAAATATCTGTATTTCTTTGATTTTAAATACATGGCTGGAAAACCCATAAATTGTACTTCTCTAGTGGGAGTGAGGAGAGTCATTGAGGGAAGTGGAGCTGGCTGAGAAAGAATGTTGTTGTTGTTGTTCAGTCGTTAAGTCATGTCCGACCCTTCGTGATCCCATGAACCATATCCCTCCAGGCCTTCCTGTCCTCCACTATCTTCCTGAGTTCGCTCATTTTCATGTCCATTGCATCGGTGATGCTGTCTAACCATCTCATCCTTTGCCTTCCCCTTCTCCTTTTGCCTTCAATCTTTCCCAGCATCAGAGTCTTCTCCAGAGAGTCCTCTCTTCGCATTAGGTGGCCAAAATATTTGAGCTTCAGCCTCAGTACCTGTCCTTCCAGGGAACAGTCAGGGTTGATTTCATTTAGGATTGAGAGAAAGAATAGGGGATTCCAGAAAGAAATACTTTTTAGTTTATATTTTCAGGATTTACATTTAGTTATTGCTAACATGTTCAGGAGATTATTGGCTAATACTGTATATAATGTCTGTTGATTGTTCAGTTCTTCAGTAACTGTTGATGACTTTGTTGAGAAGAACAGTCTCTGCCTCTTCCATCCATCTACCTGAAGTGAAATTTCTACCTGCACTTGTAACTGGTGCTTGGAAAGAGTCTGGTGAAGGACGGAAATGTGAAGTCAGCCTTTTGTTGGGGGGAGAGAGGAGGGGGCTGGCTGGAATAAGACGAGGACAAAACCGGGTTCAGCATGAGACTCGTGATCCTTCCTATGGATATCTTTAAGGAGAAAGGATTCTGTCACAGAAGGTTTGTATATGACCATTCACTATTTGGGGGTATGTTAGCAAAAGGGATCAAAGGATGTATTTATTCCACCTTTGATTTTCCTTTGCTCAGATGTTATAAATAGGAAGCCACCTCTCAATAGTCTAATTTTGTTGTTGGTATTTCTGTATGCTGAATGGAAGTCTGACCTTTCAAAATTTCCAGTCTCCTTTGGTTTTATGACCTTTCTGCTGCCGAGTAATCTCCACTTGGAGAACGCAAAGTAAAATAAAATTTAAAAAGACACCTCTCTGAGAATATGAGTTTGCCAAACCAAGTTGAACTCCCAGAAACTTCATCTCCTCCCAGCATATACCAGGGCGAAGGCAAGGTATGCATCAAGGGGCTAACATGGTCTTAAAGTAGTTTACGCTTCTACAATAGTTTAGCCTGGTGTAGTGGTTGGTGTAGTGGTTTGGGAGTTGGACTTAGACCTGGAAGATCCAGGTTCAAATCCCCGGTCAGCCACGAAGCTTCCTGGGTGACCTTGGGCCAGTCACTATCTCTCAGCCCCACCTACCTCACAGGGTTGTTGTGAGGACAAAAAGGAGGGGAGGAAATATGTACACTACTCTGAGCTCCTTGGAGGAAGGGCGGTATAAAAATGTGAAAAATAAATAAATAAATCTTTAAAGTAGTTTACGCTTCTACAATAGTTTAGCCAATAGTTTGGCCTCTAGCAGTGGCAGTGAACAAAAGTAATTAATTTTTGTGAAGGAAATAATTCTCCTTACAGGGGTCTAGTAACTTGAGACTTTAACTTGACTGAAATACCTGAGTGGACTAGGGTGACTATAAACCCTGTTCTATCATATCTACAATGACAAGTGTTGAGAACAAGTTTTAATATAGTGTCGCCACCTTGAAACCCAATGACCAAATAGAGTTACACAACTATTACACAAGGTTGCCAATATCTGCTTGGACATAAGCAGAGCTTTGATGGATCAGGCCAAGGTCCCATCTAGTTCAGCTACCTGTATCTCACAGTGGCCCATGAGATGCCAGACTGCTGGGAGCACTCAAGATAACATGATATAGTTAGTACTTGTTGCCACTCTCTTGCACCTGGTATTCAGAGATAGGCTAGCTAGCTCTAAAACCCTGAGGTTGCGTACAGTCATCGTGACTTGTACTGTATCTTCTTGTTGTTACATGTATCCTGCTGCCACTCCCTTGCATTTGTGTCACCTGCATTACAAGTGGAATTCCTGATGTCCTTACGAGGAAAAAAAATTCTGCTTTGAATTTGCAGGTGTTAAGAGTTCGGGAGCTTAAAAGAAAAAGTTAACCTAGCTTTTAAAAGTACAGTACTGTAGTATATAATTTGAACCTGTACTGGTTAACTTGAGTGTGTGTGTAGTGACATGATGACGAGGGTAAACTCGTGGGTTGCTTTACAAGCCGTTATTTAGGCTACAACAATATTTCACAATGTCCTGTAGTAGGAAGCACAGACGAGTGTGTGTATTTTTAACCACTTTTCTTTCAACGTAAGGACTGCAACATTTCATGCCTTACATGGTCAAGGGAAGGCTCCCCTTTGTCAACGTGAACAAAGCTTTCCTTCTGCCCGCTTGTGAGCTACAGACCCATCTTGGTGGGCAACCATGATGAGCCACCACCATGGCCAACCCTTTTATGGAGACAGTCTGACTCCGGGTTGTCTCCCCTTATGAGACCCACGATTGGAAGAAGGAACGGGAGGAGGCGGGTTTAGAGCTGGCTTGTCTCCTTTTCCTATGAGACACTGAGTGCCGCTGTGCAAACAGGCGCCTCCGGACCAGCCAGACCACTGTTCCCCTCCATCCGTTTCTCCTCCAGGTGGCAGTGCAAGGGTGGGAGTGGGCGTCTGGCCTTCTTGTCGAAGCGAGCGACGATTGGTTACTGTGGGCGCTGACGTACATTGGGGGAGGTGGGGGGAAGAGGCGGTGCAAGCAGCTCCGCTCAGTCTGTGCAAGTGGTCCAGCCCCTCTTTCCTTTGCTCTCTTCTGCTCTCCCGCCGGGCGCCTGAGGGACACTTAGCGGTTCTGAGAAGCCGTTGTTGTTTCGGTCGGGAGCCGTTGCCTGCGTATCAGCCGCTTCTTCCCAGTCGCCCTCTCTCGCTTTCTTCATTAGCTATGGCCAAGGAGGAGAAGAAGCCTTTGCGCGAGTCTATGGCTGAGTGGCGACAATTCATCTACAACCCCAACAGCGGCGCGTTTTTGGGGCGAACAGCCAAGAGCTGGGGTAAGGCGAGCGGCGGGAGGAAGGAAGGAAGGAAGGAAGTAGGCACGCACGCACGCACGCGTGAAGCTGGCGGCACGGGAGATCCAGCACGGCGTGGCGGGAGGTGTCTTGCCTGCCCAGCCTGAGCTTGTACCTTCGTAGCCAGCCTGAGACTGACTGGGGGCCACGAGGCGGGGAACGGGCCGAGAGCCGCTACACGCGCCGCTTGCGAGGCTAAAAATAGACCGAATATGACAGCGTGAGGCGGGAGGAGACGAGAGGGAGGAGGCATCGTAGACCCGCCAAAGAGGCGGCTTTACCGCCTCCCCTCCCTCATACTTCTCGGGGAGAGGCGGTTGGATGGGCACTGGGCAGGGTCCCGTGCGACTAACTGGGCCCGTTGTGGGAAGGAAGGCAAGGAGGGGGAGCGGTTTGCTTCACGCGTGTCCCCAGCTGACTCGTCGTCTTCCTCCTCTCCGTGGGGGTTGCAGAAGGACCACCTATTACCACCAACAGGCTCCTCCTTCCTGGCAGACGCGTCCGTGTGATGGGGCAGGGTCCTGCTGGGGAGTCCACCATGCCGGGGATACAGGGGGAAGGATTCCCACTCCCACCTCGGCTCTTCTTGGCTTGGGGACTGCTGCTGGTTACTTTCGCACACACCAGTTCTTGCCTCACGTTGCTGTTGGATTTGGCTGCTGAAAGGCGATTCGATCGAGGGTAGAGGAAAAGCCTTCAAAAGATAACGGAACGGGTTCGTTTTCTATTCCTTTGGTACAGTAACTCCATCCAGCATGGAGTAACTTCCATGGGTGATTGGGAGGCAGCTAAGCATGTGCTCCCATCATTTCTTTTCAAGCATCCTTCCTTTCATTGACTTGTTTTGTTCTTCTCATAATGTTTTGAACCTTTCAGTCATTAAATATCCACAGAATGGCTTAATATTTCATCTAAATTGCAGTTGGGTTGAAAGTTTTTTTGGTGCTTTACTCACTTCATTTGCTGCTTGGGTTTGAGGATAAAATTTTCTTATCTTGGGTTGTAAAGGAAGTTCAAATTAGGGAAGTTCAGTCTGCATTCTGCTGTGGATTGCAGTGCAGTGTGGATTGCACTCTTGCCTACTGAGCATAGCAGGAACCCAGGGTAGAGTACACGTGTGCACACTTTGTATTGACAGTGCCATTTGTCTCTCAGAAGGACTTGGCTGGGATGTGAGCTTTTTTTCATTCACATGGAAATAAGATTCTCCTAGTTTGCAAGTTGATGACAACTAGAGAGGAAATTTCCACTCTGCTCTTGTGACCTCTCCATTCAGGCAAGCAGGCAAATCACTAGGTTTCTTTAAATGTGTGGGTTGAACAAATAGGGAAGTAGTGGAAAACTGAACACCGAGGAATGTGTATATGGCTCCTTACTAATTGTGAAAAGTATTCAAGAAACCACTAAATTCTTTTGAAAGAGAACTCATTATTGTGGGAGCACTGTAGATGTGTTTTTCCCCCAACTACATTGACTGAAATTTTAATATTACAGTAAATGAAAGCTTTACCTGCAGTCACTTGTCTTGGAAAAATGACATTCTAAATTCATGGATAGATTCATAAATAGTCTAAAGTGCTTTAGTGGATATTCAGGTGCTTGTATTATAGGATTCCCAAGGTTGTACCTTGGCGTTGACATTAAGAAATAATTCCACTAGTCATGTTGGCAGGGCCGCTATTCTTCATGAACATTTTGTATGCAACTTTCCTCTTTTTTTAATATGTATTTGAGCTTAGTTGGGTGGGTAAAATTCAAGTGTAAATTAAAATAGTTTTAGTTTTGCAATTAAATTAAATTATCTAGAATTCTGTTTGGTATGATGAGAGTGGAGAGAGAATCTGTGATGAAGAACAAAGCAATTAGACGTTATTGAGAAACAGTTCTTCCTATATGAATTTAAGACAATTATTTGTTCTTGACCTGCTACATTGCTGTTAGAGAAAAGAGCTTTGGGCTTATCCAGATGTACAACGTTGAGTTCTAAAAAGTGATTTACATTCTAGTTGCTATCTTTCAATGGATAAAATGTCCAAGGTGGTTTACAGTTCTAAGTAGTATAATACCATTTCTTTCAAATTTGTAGTGCTATGCAGATTAGAAAATAGTCATTTAGGTTTGAGCATGCAGGTTGTGGTTGCTCTCTGAGCAGTATGGAAGACAGTGTAACCTACCATCTCTCTCTTCCCCCTCCAGTACTTGAGCTCTTGCATGGCCTTATTTGTGTTCTCTTCTTTGCCCCCCTCCTGCTACCGTGTGCTTCTACCCAATCTTCTTGATTGTCTTAGGGTTCCCAACCTTTTAAGAGAGCAGGTTACTGAGGGAGAATTGAATCAGTCAGAGGCTTTGTATTGCCCTTAGGTGGCAACAGTTCTGAAGTGAAGAATCCCAACTTCAGTTCCTCTTGTTCCCCATTCACTTTCCATCTTGAGCAGCTGCAGTTGCAAGATCTTGGCAGAAGTGACTTTCAGCAGGCTAAGTGATGTGGCACTGAAAGCTGTGAAATGAAGAGGGGCAGCAGCAAAGGACTTAAAAAAAGAGCCACAGAATAGTGCCCAGAGGTTGGATGTAATCTTGCCCTGAGGAAGGCTATGAGTTGAAAATGCACTTGGCATATTATAAACCATAATTTCTACTTCTTGGGTGCCTGAGAGTTTTCCGCTGTGGGGGGACGAGAATACAAGAAGCTAAAATGTGACACTAGTTTTTCTCCTGTGTGTGTTTTTTCAGCTGCAGGGTTCTTTGCTCTGATTATGCTGTAGGGCAGTGGTTCCCAAACCTTTTAGCACTGGGACCCACTTTTTAAAACTACACTCTATGGGGACCCACCTAGCTTTACGAAACTTTAAAAAAGGTGATCTAGAAAGAAATAATATATTAGTTTACAAGTAATATTTATTTAATTATTTGCAAAAAAAACCCTTGACCCATTTCTTGTAATGAGGCAGCCCTAATGAATAGCTTCAAGGTTTGAGGGGAGCTCAGCTCTTTGCAGGGCAATTAGCAGCTATCTGATTTTTTTTTTAGGAATATAGATTTTTTTTTTTAGGAATATAGATTTTTTTATTTTATTTTATTTTTTTATTTTAAAATTACCCACTACCAATTACTTTACACACCCGTGCGCAAAAACGCGTAACATCTCACTTTAAACTTGTATTACTGTTCAATACAATTGCAAACTCCCCACTACACTGTCTCTAATACAAAGTTTAAAGTTCTATGTTTTTACGTGATTGCTGGCGTGGTTTCTTGGTTCCATGGCCAAATTCCATGGCTGATTTTGAATAGGCTCAGCCTTGAAGCAATTACTTATCTGATCTTTCCATCACCCATGTTTTCATTGGAGGCTCTGTGGGACCCACCAAGTGGGTCCCGAACCACATTAAGAAACACTGCTGTATGGTATGTATGTCATTCACCCCCCTTTCAGAAACGATATGCAGCAGTGCTGAAGGAGAGAACATGGTTAAGAACTTGGCAACCTCCCCCCCCCTACAAGAAATAAGGTTAAAACTAAACGCTATAGAGAAGGTGATAGTCTTCAGGAATGTTATGGCTGACCTCCACTGCACGAGTTCCGGCGCGTCCCGGGCATGTGTGGAGAGTGCGGAGCTGTGTGGCTTCAATTTTATAAGATCACATTAGAACGCGGGAGAGCTGTGCTTTCCTGAGTTCTGTTGCGATCTGCCGTGGACCCAGCTCATGATTTTGAGAGGGCGGGATGCGGAGCTAATAGTTTGACCAATGGGATGAGAGGGGGTTTTCAGCCAATCGGAGCGCACTTATGTTTCAGCCCATCAGCATTGAGCTTTCTTAGAAGGCGGGACAATCAGGAGGACACTGGTGGAGACCAGGGCAGCGTTTTGTGGCAGGGTGTCCAGTTCACTACGCTTGTGCGCCTCCAAATGCAAGCGGATCGGAACTTGTGCGGTGGAGGTCAGCCTTTAGTCTGTATGAGTGCTGCATTTGAACCAGTGTTCATATTCAGGTGCTTGGCCGCTTACCGTGTTCTTGCTGTCCACCTCTTCATCCTTGCCATCCACCTCTTCCTCCTGAGGGCTGGCTGCATTGCGGCCCCACCAGGACTGCCCCCATTCTAGACGCGAGTTACTTGGACGCTTCCGGAGAGCTTGTAGCTGGGTACAATGCCTGTGAGGCTCGCGTCTGTAATGGGCAGTCCTGGCGGGGCTGCGATGCAGCTGGCCTGTGGGACGAACAGCAGCATGGACAAAAGTGGACAGCAAGAACGTGGTAAGCGGCCAAGCGCCGCGAAAACGGTTAAAAACGGATTTTTTAAACAATATTCGCCCCATAAGACGCACAGACATTTCCCCCTAGTTTTTTTTTGGGGGGGGGGGAAGTGTGTCTTTATGCAGCGAAAAATATGGTAGGTGATTCCAGTGCATCCACTTACCAGATGTTACCAGCAGAGATTTGGGAACCTGCATTTCCCAGCAACAGCAAATTTCAGGACAAATCAGTCAACTTAAAAACTCAGTTTAAAAAGCTAAACAATATTTAGTGACTTCAGTTAAAATGTCTTAAAATGGTCTCCTTTGAAATTAAGTTTTAATACAAACAAAGCAAAATCTGTTCTTCCCTTAACTATGTATTTTATGTAAATAAGAACATGGAGAAAATATTTTCCTTTTTAGATCAAATAAAAATATGGCACACCAGGTGCTCATTTTATTATGTACCTAATCCTGGGAGCCAAGGCATGTTAGGGAGCCAAGGCTTTGGGATCCATGCCCTGTCTCCTTGAAACATCTGTTCATATATAAACACCTGTTCATTAGGATCATTTTTTGAGCCTGTGTGGCTAATCCTGTACTTCTGTTTTATCTTTGCTTACTATTTGAGGTCTGCATTGCATTCAGTTCTCAAATTATATACTGTACAGTATACCTACCAACAGCATCACTAACTATAAGTGGAGTGTCTCTTTATGGGCCATTGGGCCTATAAGGGAGGAGGGTCAGAGGGGGGTTCTAGGTTCCCTATCCTTCCAGAAAAATTGCAAGAGGGTGAAACTACCCATCTCCCCCCACAATGGAGAAAGCTGAATGCTGTGTGGCATGCATGAGCCCTCAGATGCCCAGGATTGGGAGCTGATGAAACTTGGGCTGAAGGAAATTAGGGAGGGATGTGGAGTGGCAGGGTGGGAATTGGGCTTGGAGTATGTAAGAACTGTGCTGTGTGTCCTCTATGTCCAACTCCCCCCCCCCCCCAGGAGCTATCCCTTTGCAACTAAAGTGATCATGGGATGGAAGGGGAGAGAATTGACCTGAATCTGTAAGCAACAAACAGTAATGTGATTACTGAGACTTTCATGGTCGGTATATTGAGACAACGGGTCTTAACAAACAAATGTTGGCAAGTACAGTAATTACCTGCAACTAATTGAAGTGAAGCTTACTGCCAATACAACCCCTCAAATTATTCAATTTCCATGTATTCCAGGAACAGGGAACACTGGACTGTAATGAGTGTAAACTGCCTACCTAGAACACTGCCTACCTAGAATGCTTTTGGAAACCTTTCATTAGCAGCGCAATCCTGCCCAACTATAGGACGGCAGAGCGAGCGCTCCGATGTCCTAAGCCGTCGCAAATGTGCCGTAAGGCACGTTTACGACGACTCTAGAGTAAGGGCCGCCGGCACTAGGCTGGCAGCCCTTACTCTGCCACCGGATCTCCATGCGGCTGCCGGAGGATGGTAAGGGATCCCCCGGCGGCCACATGGGCGGTCCAGGTGGCGAGGGAGGGGGCCATTGGCCGTGTTGGCCTGGGAGGGGGCAGGGATGGCGTCTGCCATATCCCCGTCCTTGTCCGGCCGGCGCTGCTATTACACAGCCTCTCCGAGGAGGCCCATCAGGCCTTCACCAGTTTACGAATGTCCCCTTCCCCCAAGTTGACCTCCGGGCTGCTGCAGAACGGTCTGGAACAGGGATAGGATCCGGCCGGCAGCCTTGGGCCCACCCGCTGGATAGTTAAGTAGGTTTGCGCAGTAATTCAGGTTATGTGCAGTATACAGTATAGTTATTCTGTTTCTACATTTCTTGCCTGAATGATACTGCAAAATGAGATTTCCACAATTGAATGGGGTTCCCTGTCACCCTGCCAGGTAAATACTGTAACTTGAAATGTTGCATCACTGTTTCTGCACTAGGACAGGCAAAAGAAATAGCACACAAATGGGATGTAAACAAAACTACCATTTACATTGCACAGTGTGTGCAAGTAGAAATATTGTGTTCACGCTAGATTTAGAAGCTGCGGTTTGAATGTGAACGGAGCAGGTGGTGTCTCTCGAAACTTCTACATTTAAGGCACAAATGTAGAAAATGTCAAAGCTTAAAGCTTTTATGTAGTGTTCAAAATGAATTATTTACAGACATAGGCTAGCATTCAAAATGTGTAGACATCACTCTGACTTAGAAATTGGTAATTAACCTAGGTGTCTGTTGCAAGAAAAATAATTTCCAAACAACCATATAACTCCTTGCTGTATTATTCTGAGCTGCCATAGCACTGCCCTGTATTTATTCCAAATAGTGTTGTGCAGGATTAAAAGCCATGTATGCTGACAAAAATATATTTAAGTTAAATCAGATGATAAGATCGAAACCATGTTTAAAACATATAGGCACAGTAAAAACAGTCCTTGATAAAAGGTTAAAAACAGGCACAGTAAAAGTAGGCACAGTAGAAACAGTCCTTGATGCCTTACGTGGCTTTTAATCCCGCACCTATCCAGTCTGTTTGTAATCGCTGGCCATGGAAGTCTAAGATAGTGCTGTTATGGCTGCATGTGTAGATCACATACTTGATATAGTAGAACAGAGAACCCCTTGTTTTTCATACCTATTTCTAAGAGGACTTTCCTAGGGGGGGCTGTACATTGCCACTGCTGGACCTACAGTGCAATCGTTTGCATGTCTACTCAGATATAAGGCCCATTGAGTTTAGTGGGACTTAATCCTAAGTGTGAATAGGCTCGTGCTTGAGACAGGCACTTGGGTTAACTTACAAAAAGGAGAGCAGAGCTAGTAGTTGCAGTAACAGGTCTGGACAACTGAGCAGCTTAAGTGGAGTTTAATAATAATAATATACCGCTTTTCAACAAAGTTCACAAAGCGATTTACAGACAGAATCAAATGATTAAATGGCTCCCTGTCCCAAAAGGGCTCACAATCTAAAAAAGATGCAGAACACCACCAGCAAACAGCCACCAGAAAAGAGACTGTGCTGGGGTGAAAGGGGAGCAGTTACTCTCCCCCTGCTAAATAAGAAGAGCACCAATTGAAAAAGTGCCTCTGAGTTAGCAGTTGTATAATGAATTACTGAAAACTTGCAGGGCTGAACTAAATCTCCTTTTCATAGATATATTTATACAATTGAATAATTGAGTGAGCTCTGAGTTATATTCAATATACTGTACTGAGATTTGTTTGCATAAATCAAGGTTATGAATTCTGATTTGGGGATAATAATATAGAGACTAAAGAATGCCAAATAGATGGAAGAGAATGTCCCAGATCTTGAATAGTGCTGTGCTGTGAACGTCCTTGGTGCATAGTGAATTTGGAGCGCAAGAATGTGTGTGAATGCTGGCAGTTGTGCTGTTATTTCTCAGTGTAGTTGCTATTTCTCAGTGTACCGTGTTTCCCCGAAAATAAGACAGTGTCTTAATTTTGGCTCCAAAAAATGCTGTAGGTCTTATTTTCAGGGAGGCCTTATTTTCCCAACCTGTGGAGCGACCCTCCCCCCCCCCCCCGGCACTTACTTTGACCAATTAAAGCTTCAAAGAAGCACACAGTAGCGGAAGGGGGGGGGCAGAGAAGAGAACACAAATAAGGCCATGCAAGAGCTAAGGTACTGGAGAGGGAAGAGAGAGATGATAGGATACACTGTCTTCCATACTGCTCAGAGAGCAACCACAACCTGCATGCTCAAATCTAAATGACTCTACTGTATTTTCTAATCTGCATAGCACTACAAATTTGAAAGAAATGGTACTATACTACTTAGAACTGTAAACCACCTCGGACATTTTATCCATTGAAAGAAGCTCTGCAAGGCCTGCATGACCTGTACTTGAGTCCTCCACCATGGAGACGACATGTTAGAGAGACTCTGCAAGGTTGCAGCCTCCTTGCAGGCCTTGCTGGCCTCTCTAACACGTCATCTCTATGGTGGAGGACTCAAGTGCAGGCCTTGCAGAGCCTTGCACCCTCGGGAAAGAACAAAGCTTAAATCGGTCAAAGTAAGTGTCGGGGGGGGGGTGCTGGCGGGGGGGGGTCTCATCTGGCTGATGATCCTAGCTAGGTCTTACTTTCAGGGAGGACTTGTATTGACGAGTGCCAGCAAAAATCATGCAAAAATGACGGTAGGTCTTATTTTCACGGTAGGTCTTATTTTCAGGGAAACAGGGTAGTTGCATCCCAACTTTCTTCCTGTGGGCTGGAAAGCATGGCATAGCCCTCTCCATATCCTAATCAACATCTTGGCTTGGGGGACTGCTGCTGGCTACTTTCGCACATGCCAACTCATGCCTCATATTGGAGTTGGCTGCTGGAAGGCAGTTCAGGTAGAGAAAAAGGCTTCAAAAGCTAATGGAATGAGTCCATTCTCTAACAGCATCTTGTTTGTTCCAAGATCTGAATAAACACATCCAAACAGAAGCATGTTACATCATTTTTTTTGGTAGACCAACTAATGGTCCATTGAATGTAATGGGCAAGGGTAGGGTAGAGTGTTCTGTTTCTCTCCCCAGCTACTCAATACACCCACTTCATAAATAAACTACTTAGACTCCACTCGCTATAAAAACAGCCTCAATGACGTCTAGGAGGATAAGAAGATGAGGGCAGATGAGGATTTTTTCCAAACCTAATCCTGTTCCTTTGATTCAGCTGTGGCCTTTAGGAGCTTCCTCCTTTCGTGTTTGAATCTAGCTCCTGAAGTGTTTTAGGAGGGCAGGTTTGTACACCTAATCTGCATTTAGATTCAGAAGGAGAGACATTCCCCATCTCACCAAGCAGTGTGTAGCCACCTACAGTGGTGACTGGGATTGATGAGCACGTTTTGTCCCACTGTAGTGTGGTCTCTTTAAAAATGATTAGCAGCCCTGTATATACACTCTCACTCTTGTGGGCACCACTGTAGATTAAACCGCAGGCATTAAGAGTAAAGTCTGCTTCAATGTGCATTGCATTAATCCTGTTTGTAATGCTAGAGTTTGACAAATATTGGAAGAGTTTTGAGAACCACTGAGCTATCCTGTTAGTGACTTGCTGCTAGAGACTTGAGACATTGGATCAGAATTCCTTATATGTGTTAGTGCACTTATTTCCAGTGTTACAATAGAACTAGGCACCTGATGGGACTTGTGAACACAGTTTTTTCTTCCATGAAATGGGCCCAAGTTATATGAAAGCAAAACACTGTCCCAAATACAGAACTCTTTTTTTTTTTCCACCTTCACCCCAGGCTACAGTGTATGCCAGGGGCGGGGAACCTTTTCCTTGGCGAGGGCTGTTTTAAATATTAGAAATTTGCTTGAGGGCCGGCCATAAGGCCGGCCGCTATTTTTATTTATTTAATTAATTTTTGCCCCCGCCCCCCATCGGCCTCCGGAGGCTCCGCACTCACCGTCCGAAGCCGCCGCTGGGTCCACGCGTCACCTCCAGCGTACCATGCCGATGAGGGCAAGAGCTTGCCCTCATCGGCATGGTACGCGTGTGCGAAATGGCCAACGGCCTGGTGAAAAGGGGTCGAGGCGGCAGCCGGGGAGGACATGCAAAGGCCCTCTCCCGGCCTCCGGAGGTGACGCGCGGACCCGGCAGAGCCTCCAGGGACTGGTTGGGCGGCCTCTCAGCAATCTCTCCGGGGGCCGGACCGGATGGCCTCAGGGGCCTGATCCGGCCCTGGGGCCGGAGGTTCCCCACCGCTGGTGTATGCATATGAAAGTTCTGTTAGAATGCTGTGAACTTTGGGCTAGTCTGTGAACTTTGGGATAGTGCAGTGGTTCCCAAACTGAGTGTCGTAATGTCTGAGGGCACCGCTACACTCACAGGGGCGTCGGAGGGTGCCTCCGGCAGTCTCTTCTTCCCGGCTCTCCCAGGCACTGCCATCTCGGTGCACTACCACGGGTGCAGGGTGCATCACCATGGAAGAAGGATGCAGCAACCCTGTAAGTTTGGGAACTGCTGGGCTAGTCAGTGCCACCTTCTGAGTCACAGTTTTCAATAACAGATTCCTAAGGCAGGAAACCATTTTAAAACAAAATACTCTTAAGTTAATAAAACAACTTAAAAGCAAACATGAGGAATCATGATCTGCCTCGTATCACAAAACACTGCTTCTATTCTGCATCTAGTGCAACTTTTTCAAATACATTTTGAAACTGTCTGTAGAAATATGTAAAGGAGGCAACTGAAAATGCATAATTCTAAGAAGCAGGCTGATCATACACTGTGTCTACAGTAGTTTCTTGGCTACTGACGTTGCTGTTACTCTGAGATATTGGGAATGGATCCCAACAAAACGTTAGGAAAGGACTTGTCTAGTTTTTTTGTTTTAATAAACGGCCAGAGAACTTGGACAAGTTGGGTTTTAATTCACTAAGGGCTCAGTCCAGCCTAACTCAGCACAAGTCAGGCACAATTGAGGCCCAATTGTGGCGTAGCTGTGGCCTAAGATAGGGCTGAGATAGGGGTCTCATGAGGTCTACAACTGCCTCTGCCATGACATGCCCGTGCACTGCCTGAAGCCCTGGGCCTCCAGGGCCGTGGCAATGCCCACAAAGAAGGTATCCTGGCGTCCCTTCTGCTCCGTGCCCCGGCCAAGACCGAGAGATGCCTTGGGCTTGTCTGCTGCGAGCGGGAAGGGCGCACGCAGCTCATCACACCCCCAGATGGGGTGACGGCGGCACGTCGCGGCAGGTGCTCTGGCGGGGTGGGGGGTGGCCAGCTTCCATCATCAGGGAGTGGGAGGGGAGGCAGACAGGCAGGCAGACAGTGG
Source organism: Plestiodon gilberti rubricaudatus (assembly GCA_026170595.1). NCBI lineage: Eukaryota > Metazoa > Chordata > Lepidosauria > Squamata > Scincidae > Plestiodon > Plestiodon gilberti. The sequence continues at coordinate 29,579,285 of JANXHW010000003.1, read as the reverse complement.
GTGCTGGGGAGGGGCACGGGTGGGTCAGAAACAGACAGACAACAAGGCTGGTGGGAGAGGGATACAGGGAGAGGGGTCTGCAGAGACCAATAGGGACACAGGGGTCACTTCGCAGATGGAGGCAATGCAGGAACGGGCGCCTCTTATGCAGACGGACCGAGGGCGGAAACGGACGCCGTTGACGGGCGGACCGAGGGCGGGTGAGAGCCCCGGTTGCCGAAAGGGCTCTTCACGGATGTGGCGGACGTGCGCCATGTCGCCTGTCAGTGTTTGCCTGCCTGAGAGGCCCCCCAACTCCCCACTCCCCTCTGAGCCCTGAGGGTCTGGCAGCCCACCTGCTGTGGTCTCCCTGGGCTGGCTGTGGCAGTCCCTGGCTGGGATTCATGCAGGGGCTTGTGTGCTGGGGACTGTCTCTCTGTGTGTGGGGGGGGCAGTGCTTGTGTAACACTGGGGACATGTGTTTCAAGGGACATCTTTATTGTTCTGGAACATTGGCAGAGATGGCCAGGCGAGGCTGCCAGGGGTTGGCACAGCAGCCACTCAGAACATAGCAGCAGCAGCAGCAGCAGGCGTGCCCCATGGACCTAGAGATGCAGGCTCTTCCCCTGTGGAACCACAGCCTGCTCCATAGAAAGGGGAGGGACAGCAAGTACGACAGCCAGGGAGGTGGAGCAGCAGCGGCGGCAGCAGCGGCAGCTGAGGAGGGTTGCAGGGCTGGCTCCCTGACCTCTGGCAGCATCAAGGCAGACGACAGTGGGGCAACCAGACTGCAGCCCCAGGGGTGCTCGCAGGAAGGTAGGTGGTAGTGGACGTTCCTGGGGAGACAAAAAACAAGGGGGTGGTCCATGGCAGCTGGTGTGTGGTAGCAGTCGCCATTGAAGAAATGCCAGTGTGCCGGTTGCAAAGGCCTGCAGGGAGAGAAATTAAACACAGCTGACAGGTGTGACACACATAGCATGGTCTGCGCTCCTTCCCTGGGTGTAAGGTGAGCATGATCCTGTAAGGGAAAAGGGTCAAAGAGAGAGACAACAACACAACTTGTGGGTCACAACCATGGCACACCTAGCAATACTGACCTGTTCATTGACCCTGTGGGGAAAAGAGGGGGGGAGGAACAGCTGGTGTCTACATAAGGGTTACAGTTCCACACTCATGGCATTGTGTGCTCACATTAATACAGGCAGCTATGAGACAAGACATTGGTAGAGAGGCATTTCAGAGAAGGCATTGCAGGCAGCTATGAGACAAGACATTGGTAAAGAGGCATTGCAGGCAGCTATGAGACAAGACATTGGTAAAGAGGCATGTATCCTACCTATATTTCTATATGCAAAGAGGCAGAAGTCAGACCACATGTCAGCACGTACCCTGCTCTTACCTGCACTTACCTGCTGGTGTTGTTGCCTGTGGGGGGGGGGAGAGAGGGGCTGGGAGAAAGACATGGGTTAGCAAAAACTTGCATGGAGACAGCTGCCCAGGCACAGCAGTAGACAGTTTGGCCATAGCCAGAACAGCCCTCTCTGCCCTAGAGGGGGGCAGAGAGGAGAAGAGTGAATTGGGGTGTTTGTGAATTTTGCCCTCCACCGACAAAGTCCCACTTTGTGGCTGTGGGGGACAGAACCCCATGCCACGTGCTCAGAGAGAGAGAGAGAGAATGGAGGCCTGGGGCTGGGCTTTTGTGGGAAAGAGGCTGGGTGGGGCTGGGTGCTGATAGGGTAACTATTTGGGTCCGTGTCCAGAGTTATGCCACAACTATTCCGTCCTAACTCAGGCGTAGGGTGTTAGAACTTTTCAGGAGAGGGCCGGAGTGGGTAAGGTAAAATGGCTCCTATGGGTCTCCTCAAATTTAAGTCCACCTTTTTTGTCGACCTAAATTTTGTGCCTGAGTTGTGCTCGAGGGGGCGTGTCGGAGCTTGCCAGTGTCTGGAATCTGACTCAAATTTGTAACCGCCCCGTCACGCCCCCATCACGCCCATGGAACGCCCACTCTTAGGCCGCAGTTGTGCCGGCGCCCGTCGTGCGCATGCGCGCGGCGTCCGTCGTAAATTCATCCTACGTCCGTCACAATTGCAGCACAAATTCTGCCTCTCTGGCACAATTCAGTCACAACTCGAGCCTAAGGTGCTTAGGCTGCAGTTGTGCCTGAATTGTGCCGCTGAGGCCTTAGGCTGGACTGGGCTGTAAATGTTATAGTTCAGTGGTCCCCAATCTCTCCCCTACCGCGACTCACCTGGTTCTCTTTTGCCAGGCCTGGAACACACTCCTTGGGCCTCCGCGGGCAGTGACCGAAAGTTGCTTCTGTGAAAGCGAAAGTGACTTTCAGTCGCTACTGGAGGAATTCTGAGGTCTGCAGAGGCCCAGGGAGTGCGTCCCAGGCCTGGTGTGTCCTGGGAGCAGCCTCCAGTTGCGTCTGGAGGGCTCCAATTTGGAGTCAACCGGACGCAGGGGCAGGTCCAACTCGGCAACCCGTCAAGCATCGGGCCATGACCCACCAAGTGAGTTGTAACCCATAGTTTGGGAAGCGCGGCTATAATTTATTATTAATGTGACTAAAAATTAAGGCCAACAGAACATTCTTATGACAGCATCCTTTTGTGTTGTAATTGCTTTGGCCCAGTGGATGCTCAATACTTGTGGATGCCCGCTTAACAACATTCCGCTTAACAACCCCCTGGATATGAGGGTCATTAGACAGAAAGTCATTGGTCACTTTCCCTACCTTTTTGAAGTTTGAGGCCTCTCTGGAGGCCTGTTCTTGGTCGTGGGCCTCTTCGGAGTGCTCCCTGAGGCATCTGGTGGGGCCACTGTGAGATACAGGAAGCTGGACTAGATGGGCCTTTGGCCTGATCCAGCAGGGCTCTTATGTTCTTTCCTGACCTCTGAGGGCCTCAGAATGACCCATAGAGGCCTCTGTAAGGCACTTCCGGTTTGTTCCAAAAACTACGTTACGGAGGCCTCTGTGGGCCATTCTGAGACCTTCACAGGACAGGACCCTCAAACTTCAAAACTTAAGGTACAGAAAGGCCCACTTAATGACATGCCTTCTTAATGTTGGGGTTTGAGGAACATATCCCGTGAAGTGGGGGACACCTGTACATTTGCCCATGTGCAAGTCTTTGGGATTACACTGGCTTCCCAAATTACAGATAGCTGTGTTGGTGCTTTTGCACAGGCATAGGCACAGTATGGCCTTTGCTGGTGCTTATGCGCAGATGTGATGGTGCTGGACCCGCAAGAACTGCATATTTCGACTTAAATATATTTTGACTTGAGTACAGACCCATGGAACATAACCTGTACTTAAGTTGGGGACTTAGTGTATCTGATTATATGGCAAGTCACTCTAAATGGGGCTTTACAGTGTTCAAAGCTGCAGCTAGTGCAAAATCCCTTTTGTAGGAGTTGGCCATAGAGAGCATAAGAGGTTCCTAGTTTGCTGCCAGACATACTTTATAGTGACAGTTTTTGACCCCAAAAGCCAGTGTAACCTTGAGATATTACTTTAAGCATGAATAAATGTCCCGCTTACCAATTTCATTCAACACAAGTAGTAAACTATGTCGATTGTCATTGATTAAGAAGTCATTGGACAGGCTTTACCTGTACAAGGTTCATAATCGGTGTCTGAAATGAAATGGGGCCACATACACAGAATTAAAACATTTGTAAACGAGAAGAATGTTTTTAAAATAAACCCTGAGAGATTCCTGGACCTTGTGGGATGCTGAAGGCATAGCGATGAGAAAATACTGTTTCTCGCCTTATTGCCTGGAGAGAACAGACTCCTATCTTTTGTTTGGATGGGGGAGAGAACACGCTGTTTTCCAGTCATAGCTGTGGTAAAAATTATGGATTTCTCCATTGTTTTCTACAGGAAGCTCTCACTTCTGAGGGGGGACATGATTGAGACTTATAAAATTATGCATGGGATGGAGAGAGTGGATAGAGGGAAATTCTTCTCCCTCTCGCACAACACCAGAACCAGGGGACATGCACTAAAATTGAGTGGAGGGAGAGTTAGAACAAAGAAAATATTTCTTTTTCTCCTTGCAAGGAGTGGAACTCCTTGCCACAGGATGTGGTGATGGCACCTGGCCTAGATGCCTTTAAAAGGGGTTTGGACAGATTCATGGAGGAAAAGACCATCACAGGTTACAAGCCATAAGCAACCTCCTGGTTTTAGAAGTGGGTTTTCTCTGTGCCAGGTGCAAGGGAGTGGCGACTGGACACAGGTATCTTGTCTTGTGTGCTCCCTGAGGCATCTGGTGGGGCCACTGTGTGCCACAGGAAGCTGGACTAGATGGGCTTTTGGCCTGATCCAGCAGGGCTCTTCTTCTTATGTTGTTCTGCCCTAGAGGAGGAAGGAAAAAAAGAGACCATAGGAACCAGAAATCAGGCAGGCTCTGTGATTTGTTCAGTTAAGTCTGTGGTTGAGGCAGAATATTGAACCTGTCGGTTGAAAGAAAAATACAACCACCAGGAAAATGCGGGGGTGGGGGGGAGCCACAGTCGAGGGAATTGGTTTGCTCCGATGTCTCAAAGCTTATAGTAAGCTTATAGATCCTTAAAGTAGAAGGATCCCTTTTCTCTTTCCCATTCCCTTGAGGCATGCACTTCCTGTGTTATATAGTGAGAGGGTTGTGTGTGTCAAGATTGGGGTTGGCTACCAGTCCCAAATTTGAGCCTTTTATTGCTATATAGTAGCAGATTCATGGTGGTTCTGGAGAGTGGAAAAGCAAAGTGATGTCCTTTTTCCCTTTTCTTCTTTCTGAAATCTTTGCATAGTGAAGTTGCCCAATTGTTTGGTTTTTTACACTGTATAGATACTGAACAATTAATGTGGTGTTGGGTTCTGAGCGTTCCAGGTCCATATCACTGCACTTGCATGAAGCTTGCTACATGGCCTTGAGCTACCTTTCTCAGAAGGGTAATTATGAGGAAAAGATGAACAATAGTATACATTGAAACTCTAATGACTATCAATTGGGCAATTGGATTTTGGCACAATTGTGTATGTAGAATTGGTTTGATTCTGTAAAAAGAAAAATGTATAGCATTGGATAATAGGAGGGTGTTTGCAGTAACATAGGCCAGAGGTTCCCAAATAGCACTTTTGTCCCGTGGTGGTGCGATCCCAGATGCACCGTCGACGTCACTGCAGGTCGCCACTCCCCTTAAGGGAGTAGCAACCCATTGTTCCCTGCTGGGGCGTTGCAACGCCCCAGTTTGGAATCCTCTGCCTTAGGCTCTCTCCTAAAGTTAGCTAACTATAGTGGAGAGTGTCTCATTAGAGTCTCTGTGTTCCTCACCCCAGGAATTTAGAGTCTCCGATGAAAGCTGTGGTCAGGGCCAGAAATAAGTTCTATCCTTCACTAACCCTCATCACCGTAATCTGTGTTGGAGCCTTAAACTGATAATAGTTCTTCAAGGCTTCAAGAGAGAAATGGCTGCTTGTGGTTAACTTGTTTTGTCTTTATCAATCTTTTTGTATTAGGTTATCAGGGATATTGAATCTATAACTTACATGCAAAGGTTTTCTTACTACATTAAGCTTAGTTATTTAAAAAAAACAAAATTCTAAAAGATGTGGTGGGGGAATGTGTTTGAGTAATTTCAGGTTACTTTGTTTCAATGATGCATAAATAGATTTGAGGATAGAAACTAAGTCCTTTAAGCTTTCAAACTTGAAATTGACTAGACTAAAGCAACCTTGCTAAAACACTTTAGTGAATTTTTCATAGAATATGACAGGGGTGGCCAATCTTCGGCTCTTTGACGTATAATGTCCGGCTCTCAGAAATGTGTTGGCTGAGCTCCTCTTTGCATCACAGTTAATATAAAAGTTAAATTAGAAGTTTTCAAGCTTTATAATTTATCAGGTATAAACTGAGAGTCCACTGGATTAAAGCATAAGTTTTAATGTTCATGATGAGTAAATATTTTTAAAGTGTTTAAATGCTTCTTAAATATTGCAGCTCTCAAACATCTGAAGTTTATCGTATGTGGCTCATACATTAAGCAAGTTTGGCCACCACTGGAATATGAGTATCTTTTTGCATCTGTAAGTTGGCAACAGAGGGCCCATATTAATTAGTAGTGCCATATGACTTGCCTGATGAACTTTAGTAAAGTTTGTGTATATATTCAGAATAGATTTCAGTAAACTTACACTAACACAGAAGTTTCAAATTGTATCAGAAGGAGCCCTATATCATCTTAGTGGTTAAGTATGTGCCCATAGTGCCATGTTTTACCCTGGAACATTGGTTGCTACTCAGGTACCAGTGTAGTTCTGCAACAAAATGTTATGTACATTTTCTTGGGAGTAAGTCTTGCTGAACTCTCTGGGAATCACTTCAGAATACACACGCTTTGGTTCACACTGTTGTATTGCAGAACCTGCACTTTAGTATGGAAAATTCAGTCTTACCTGTTCCTTCCTATTTCAAGTCTTCATTGCATCACAGATTTATTTATTTTTCACACTTTTATACTGCCCTTCCTCTGAGGAGCTCAGGGTGGTGTACATAGTTCCTTCCCTCCTTTTGTCCCCACAACAACGCTGTGAGGTAGATTAGGCTGAGAGGTGGTGACTGGCCCAAGGGTCACCCAGGAAGCTGAGCAGGGATTTGAACCTGAATCTTCCAGGTCTTAAGTCCACCACCGTAAACACTACACCATCCAGGCTCTCATCTGTCACCCATTGATTCTCTTGGCAGCAATCATAAGCCCATTATACAGTGAATATCCTTGTATAGTGAGTCTTGTTTTGACCCCAAGAGTCCATTGTAAAGTGATTGATTAAATCACATTGTAAGCCCATCGTAAAGCGGGGACCTACTGTACTTCCATCCTTTCTTTGAGTGGTTCCATTTTGATTACAATCCTACTGGTATGAGACTGGGAAATGGAGAGAATGATTCCAAAATGAATCTTATCCTGAGGCCAAAGTAGATGAAATGTGGTAGATCTGCAGTAACGGCTATGGGGAAGGGATGGTGGAATTAGATGGGGAAAGTTTTAAGTTGTTTCCCTTCAATCATCCTGATCAAAATTGCATACGTATGCACCCCAATCTTCTAAAGCCTTACTAGGGGAAAAAGATGGGTACAATGCCTAACTTTCTTCCCCGAACATGAGACTATTGGGAACCTGAGGCTGTGTGTGCCATTTGCAAAAGGGCAAGGGTTTAAGCCAGAGGTATCCAAACTCACCTGCCATGCCCATACCACACATCCCTGTTTGGTACAGTCAAAATTCTCAGAATTGTCTGAGATTGGCACAGCTCTTATGGCTCCCGGTCTAGGGTTGAGAACTGCACGCTTGGCCCAGGTGCTAAGTACAGAGACTCGGCCCCAGAACGGCATATGGCATATTTTTGGGAAGATTATTTGTGGCTCTCATTTTACTGCGTGAGGGTGGATGTATATATTTGTTCTTACAAGGTCTGTTGTGTTGCTATAACTTTACATTGTACATTGTTTTCTTAAACAGTTTTAAGGAAATAGTGCATTAGATATTAAGCAAGTATTCTAAATATTTACCTGATTACATAGTTTAATTTTTATCACCTTGATCCAGCTGTGGGCACTGTGTGGAAGCAGTCTTCTGTGCATGAGCCCCTAGCTGGATGTAAATTGTATGCTTAAACAAGTGCTGTGTGCATGAGTCTCTTCTCTGTTGGAGGAGGATGATGATCTAGAAAGGCACAACAAAGTAGCATGCCTGGTGCACTGGAATATTTGCAAGCAATACAATACAAGAGTGCCCAGGAAATGGTGTAATCACAAACCAGACAGAATTGTTGAAAATGAAGATGTTCAAAAACTGTGGAATTTCCACATCCAAGCAGATAAACATCTGGTGCATAACACCTCAGATTTAATAGTAATGGAGAAGAAAAAGGTTTGGATTATAGATGTGGCAATACCTGCAGATGTGCAAATTGAAGATAAAGATCATGAAGTTACAAAGTATAAAGATTATCAGATTGAGATAACGATTCTGGCAAAAAAGGCAAACATATTGATAGTAGTGGGTGTTAAACAGGTGTCCCCTGCTGAATGATGTTCCACCTAACAACCGTCCGGATATATGAGGCGGTTGAGTGGAACATTGTTGCTTTCCCTGCCTTTGAAGTTTGAGGCCTTCTGGATGCCTGTTCCGTGTCGTGCGCCTCCCCGGAAGCCTGTTCCTGGCCTCCACGGGCCTCTTGAGGGCCTCCAAATGGCCAGCAGAGGCCTCCATAAGGCACTTTTGGTTTTTGGAAGCAACCTGGAATTTGCTCCCGAAAACCAGAAGTGCCTTACGGAGGCCTCAGAATGGCCTGCAAACAGGCCTCCGGAGAGGTCTCAAACTTCAAAAGGTAGGGATAGCGTCGCTTAACGACAAGGCTGCTTAACGACAGAGTTCAGGGAATGCATCCCCGTCGTTAAGCAGGGGATACCTGTACTGGAAACTTGGGAAAACACCTGTACACTTTGGGTGTAAATGAAATTACTCCATATGAGCTGCAAAAGGCAGCTCTACTTGGAACTGCACACATTCTGTGGAAATACCTCCTAGGTTCTTGGAAAGAACTTGATATTTAGAAAACATCAGCCACCACCAAGTGGTCTGCAATTAACCTGATGATGATGATGATTCATGGGGAGCCCTGATCAAGAAGCGTAAAATTTTGCCAATAGGAGTGGGAGGCTGGCAGTTTTAGTTGGTTTGAAAGGTCTCCGTACACACTCAGTTGGATCAGACTTGTAAGCATAAAATATGTAAAAGTTTTTTACATCCGATTAGTGTCTGGTTTTTTTATTGCTAAAAGCAGTGATATAATTTCAATGACGCCTACATGGCTGACTGCAGGGGTAGTAGTAGAAATGATGGGAAAACGCAGTTTTGATATAGAATACACTCAATTTTAAATTATAGAACTTTTGACCAGGGTTCCTGGGATGGGAGGGGGGTTATATTGGCAACATAGCTCTCCTTACTGTAGACTTCATAGTTATTCATTCTTTGTTTTGTGAGACACTGCTACAACATGCTGAATAAGAAAGGGTTGTTTAGCCAACACATGGTTTCCTCACATTATTTGAGATGACGAGGGACGAAACTACGCTCTGTAGTCACAGGTGTTTTGGGTACTGTGGAATGCTTAGACCAGCAGTTCTCAGACTGGTGGATCGTAACCATCAGGAGAACCACTAGTTCTTGGCCCCTTAAGGGGTAGGGACAGCGGTGGCAGTAATCCCTGGTATTGCGCCGCCGCTGGGGGGAAATCTGGTCGTCCTTATCTCACTGGGGGTCTTGATGGCTTCTGGACGGTGCGGGGAGGCCTGCAGACCCCTCCACAGGCCTTCCCGACCTTTAGATTGCCGTGGAGCAGCGATTTATGACCACTTCCAGTTTTCTCGTAAATCGCCGTGGGTACTTAATTATTGCTGTTGCAGACTAGAAAGTGATCATCGTCATTTTACTTTTCTGCTAACAAGACGATTTTACAAATTGGAAAACAATTCAGGATTGGATGGGAAAAAATATTAAAAGCTTAGAGTTGACATGTACACTATCCGTGTCTTTTCTATTGATTTTAGTGTGGTGGGGTTCAGGTTATTTTTGGCTTCCAAACATAAATGACCCAGTTATAACTATCTTCCATTGGTTTACCTGATCATATTTCTAACTTAAGCTGTTTTTGTGTGTTTTTAGGTTTAATTTTATTGTTTTATCTTGTATTCTACGGCTTCTTAGCTGCACTCTTCACATTCACAATGTGGGTTATGCTTCAGACACTGAGTAATGACGTGCCCAAGTATCGTGATCGGATTTCTAAGCCAGGTAAGTGTGTGTGTGTGTGTGTGTGTGTGCGCGCGCGCGCGCACTTGTGCTTCTTAAATATAAATTTCAATTGATATTTGAGTTTGGAATAATAGACAGTTTTATTAGCAGTATATACAGTACCATCATAACACTGAGCTTCTAGGCTTCCTTGCAGTACCTGTCGTTCGTTCTAAAACATTTGCATCTGTGACAGAACTGAGTGGGTGAAAATAAACAAGTTTTCCACAAACTTCTAAATGGTAAAAGATACAGTAAATTGACACGTAGCAGTTTTCTTGTAGCAATAACATGTTCCATTTCAGCTTAAACTCAAAAGATCTAATCAGTAAATATGTGACATTGGGAACTGTGAAACAAGCGTTTCCTTATATTTTTTATAATGCAGGATTCATCAGACGTTTTTATTAGACCATTTTGCAAAGCAAAATTTCAAACAATCAGAGTAAGGAGAAATGAAACATAAATTACAGTCAGACCCCACTATCTGTGAGTGATCCGTTCCGGACCATTTACAGATAGTGAGGGTCCGTGGATATTGGGGTCCGCCCTTAAAACCTGTAAAGGAAAAAACATGGTGTTTTAATCTTTTTAGAAGCAAACCCCTACGTGTTTCTTGCTTAAACAGGTTGACGTTGCGCTCCGGAAGCCTCTTCCGGGTCACGTGACTCCCCTCTCTCTCCCAAAATAGTTCCAGAATGCATTGCAATGTATTCTGGGGCAACCTTGGGAGGGGGGAGTCATATGATCCAGAAGAGGCTTCCGAAGCGCGTTTTCAGCCTGTTTAAGCAAGAAACGCAGTGGTTTGCTTTTAAAAGGTAACCCTCCCCCCATGTTTTTACCCTTTTTTCTTTTTACAGTGGACTTTGCGGATCTGGGATCTGCAGTGAGTTAAATCCATGGATAGAAAGAGTCCACTGTACATATATAAATGAAAAGAAGTTGGTACTCTTTCATAGCATCAAAAAAGATGACCTCAAATCTGGCGGAAAGAGTTACTTACCAATCCAATTATCCAATTGGATCATTATGCAATGTTTCCATCAAGCAAATTTCATCAGTTTTCATAAAGAAAAGTGATATTTCTGATTCCCGGATTGCTTGTCTGTCCTTTGGTTGAGCCAAAAATGAACCAATTTTAACATTTTAGCCTGTTACAGTGGGTTGGTTCATACATCATTTTTCTGATTTTCAAGAATGGGTCTTTATTCTCATGTTCTACCTCTCCCACTTTCCCTGTTGAGCTGAGAATCTGAGTTGCTTCCTAGTTCCCATTACACCCAAACCAGCAAATTATGGTTTGCATTTGCCCTTTGAGCCAGGATTGGAAACCATCTTCAAACTATGATTTCCAGTTGTCTAAAAGCCATTCTAATGTGTCCTGATTTCTTAGTGTGATATGAGATGACCTTGGAGCACAGAGTGCCATTGAGGGGGAAAGATAGGACTTTTACTTAGTGAGACGTGAACAATAAGGAAGTGAGCAAGTCAATGCCAATGCTTGGGTATAGATTTCATAGGCATTTGTCCTGCATTAAAAGGTAAACTGTTTTAGAATAACTTAAAATAGTGGCTAATTCTTAATGTGACTAAGCCTGTAACATATGTAGGCATGTATGATGCTAACATAAGGGTCATTACTTTGTGACTTCTGGATTGCACATAGCACCAGCCTGGAGGGGTTCTGTCTCACCCTTTCTTCCACTCTTCAACACAAAAGTGCTTCTTTCATTTCATATTGGATCAGTGTCTTGGGCAGAAGAGGAGAGCAATATGGAATGACAGGACTCTTTGGATGTCTGTACATTTTGTTCTCTTCTCTCTCCCCCCCCCCCCCCCCACCACATACTGCCTGGAAAAATGGGTTAGAGGAGTGGTATAATCTAATGTCTTAAACTGCAGGAGAGGAGATTCTGGTTGAATATCAGAAAAAAAATTCTTAATGGTAAGAGAGGTTCAACAATGGAACCGATTACTGTGGGAAGTGGTGGGCTCTGCCTCACTAGAGGTGTTCAAGCAGAGGCTGGTCAGGCACTTCTGGAGATGCTCTAGAGAGGATTTTCCTGCTTTAAGCAAGGGATTGGACTAGATGGTCTTTAAGTCCCCTTCCAACTCACTCAGTGTGCAGTTAAAAGTGAGAGGACCCCTTGGTGACACTTTCCCCTTACCCTGAAACAATTCATACAACAAGAAAAATAGTTTTTCAATATTTAAAAATCTTTTTACATGACTTTTTAACCTATATAAACTCTACCTCTTTTGTCATTATGTCTGGTCATGAAAATATCCATACTACAAGAAAAAGAGTGTAAGAGAATAGGTCTCTTCATCTTGCTTCCCATCCCTCTACTGAGTGCATTAAAGGAGAAACTGTTAACTTACAGCACTATTGCCAGGCAGTGGACTCTGAATATTGAGAAGCAGTGGAGCATCATGGAGAGAAATCACTGCTTAGCAACAGCCCCGTTTCAACAGTTTGTCCTCCTTCCCACTGACACTGTCGAGATTGGACCATCCTTCTGTTGATATTCTTGCTGGGTTAAAGGAAAGGAAATTGCTGTTTCATAAAATGTATATTTGTTTAGGGGAAATAGTTGTATTTCAAAATACTACAACTGCATTACTGTGTTCTTCTTGCTGCCCTTGAAGATACTGTAGTCTTGTTGTCAACATTTGAAGCTGCCATGTTTCCAAAAATGATTTCAAGTGGGAAATAATTTCATCCCTCCTAGTGGGGCCTGGTGGTGCTGAAGTCTTATAATTGGAACCAGGATTGCACCCAATAGTCAAACTCTACAGGATTGAAGAGCCATGCATGCTAGCAGAATGAAAAGTGTCCACTGGGTGGTTCTGGTATCACTCTTCCATAACATAAAATAAAATTAAAGGTACAGCTTAAATGTGGAAAGCAAAACATAATTTGGAATCGATAAAAGCCAATTTGCCATTTAAAATCATTTGGATGTTGATGAATATGTGATCTAATATTTGATGTATTTTAATGTGCATTACAAATTGTGATCATTTAATTTCCATGTAATTATATAAAGTTAAGTTAATGATGAAATCTTTTTCCAAAAGTTCCTCTATGTAATGGGAATAAGTGTTCTTGAGAAATGCTGTGGGCTACCTGCCTAACTTCATGTTTTTGTGGTAGGGCTTATGATTTCACCAAAGCCAGAAACTGCACTTGAATTTTCACTAAACAAAAACAACTCTAAAAGTTATGAAGGATATGTAGCTGCCCTTCATGAATTTCTAGGAGGTACGTACAAATATTCTGTTTTGCAAGTAGCTTATTTAAACTACTAAATAACTAGAAATACAAGTTGCTTCCTTCCATAGGTAAGGGAGGTAGTAGAATATTTTCCATTTTGTAAAAAGGACTGTTTTGTGAGTTAGGTAGCTATTGCTAATCTGAACAGTAAATCTTTCAGTGTTGGTGAACATACAGTATTCCTCTTTTAACTAGACCATAAGAGCTGTGTGTACTGTCCTAAGATCCAATTCTGTATCAAGATAATCCAAACTCTGCATCACGAATTCCATCCTGAAGTTCCTCGACCATGTCTTGCTTCTAGAAAAACTGTTTCTAATAATAACGGTCAGGAGTGTCTGTTATTGCTTGCATCAGATATACTGATTGACCTTGGTTTGGGAATAGGCTTCTGGCTTTGTAAATTCAAGGATCATCAAGTACAATACAGCCCCTGTATGATTTGTATGATAATAATTTAGAAGCTTCAGTTGATGCAGAATGCCCTTGCCTTTCTCTTTAACCTGTCGGAAGATGAAAACTTATTCAGCACCAAGACTAGTAGTCATAGCTTCTGGTTCTTTTGTGACTGATGTACACTTGCCAGGTTGCCATTCTTTGTATGGGTGAGAGATGGGCTGGGGCTTGATTCTAATGTCATGCTGGACTTTGGAGTAGCAGAAACCCTCCCTAGATAGAGGAGGATCAGTGGCAACCATAAATTGTGGGTTAGTCTTGCTAGTCAGCTAGAATTTGTGAATTATTTCCTGCTCATGTTGGGTCCATTAGTAGATATGATGAGAGTTGATTTGTAATATGACTCGCCGGTCATGCTCCTGGGTAGCTACATGCCAGCACTAGTGAGCCATTGCAGGTTAGAAGGCTGTCAAGGAAGGACAGCTATCGCCACTCTCCCTCCAGAACCTGCACGAGAGATTTCCCCCGGTCTTGTTTGTCAGTCACATGTGGTGAACTGTAGAAGTTTAAAGTTAGTAGTATAGTTATACTACTGTAACATGTAATACATGTTACATAAGCCTAACATCAGTATAATGGTAGCTACTCTTCAATTCTCAATTCTTAATTCAGTTCAGCCGGCCCTCAAGCAAATTTCTAATATTTAAAACAGCCTTCGCCAGGGAAAAGGTTCCCCACTCCTGCATTAAAGGAATACTGGCCCTTTTAGATACCAGGGAGACAATTATATGTGCAGCTGATAGGCTTTTCTATTGCTTTATTTTTGAATGGGAAACTGCAGGGTAGAGCAGTTCATACTGACAGTTGCAGCTTTTTAAATGGGCATTTGGGATAGCTGTAGCAACACAATTGGGAAAGGAAGGGAGATACAGAGGCCACTGTACAGTTGCAATTTGCCATTCATCTTCTCACCAACAAACTGAAGCAAATTCTCCAGAGACAGAGTTGCACATTGCATGGCTGAATAACGTTTTTCCACAGGAATGATATTTAACTGGTCTCAAGTGTCGTTGATGACTGAAATTCTACCTTGAACTGCTAGATCTATTGCACAGTTCTACCAGTGTGCTACCCTTAGTGAACCCATTTTAAAATGTTAAGCTGTGCAGAAGTATTTCTAAAATACTTGATTTGGTAGAGGGGAAACTCATGTGATGCCTTGTTTCTCATCTGCAGCCCCTTTCGGGGGGCAAGAGTAGAATATTTGATAGGGGCCGCGGTGGCTTAGTAGTTAAGACGCTGAACTGCAGATCGGAAGGTCGGTAGGATAGCAGTTTGAGACCCGAGTGCCATATGACGGAGTGAGCTCCTGTCCCAGCTCCTGCCAACCTAGCAGTTTGAAAGCAAGAAGTTGCAAGTAGATAAATAGGTACCTTCCCTGTGGTGGGAAGGTAACAGCGTTCCATTAGTCATTCCGGCCACATGACCACGGAAGCGTCTTCGGAAAGCGCTGGCTCTTCGGCTTTAGAAACTGAGATGAGCACTGCACCCTAAAGTTGGACACTACTGACTTTCGAGCAGGGGATACCTTTACCTTAGAATATTTGGTACATTTGCTCACAAGATAGTGGCTCCAAGTAAAGATCAAAAGAGTTTGATTAGCATTTTGTTGACAGGTTCCAGAGCAGCAACCTAAGGGAATATGTGTTTGGAAGAGATTATATAGTTTCTACCCTTGGACCTGGGTGAGCAGTGCTGGCTGAATCTGTGGTGGTCAAATAAGACTTTCAGTGGTCTCTGGGGGTGGGGCCTTATTAGCTCCTTGTGCCCCTTGCCCTATAACTAATAGTGCAAAATGAATAAATATGCTGAGTTTGTGAAAAATATATAGATTGCTGAATTCAGTTTGTCTTGGGACATAATTTTGACATTTTAGCAGAGAGCATAGCCTAGTTTAACTTTGGTTGATTACAATGGGATTTAGATGTGATTCTGCATAAAGGGATGGGATTTTCTGTGTTTAATCTGTTATGCTAAATTGCTAGTGTCTTCCATCATACTTTTCCAGTGCTTGAAAGCGTTTCCTTTCTCCTTCACTTTGTCATTGCTGAAGGAATGTTTCCCAGTAAATAGTAAATGTGCTTGATTGTTATGTAACGTATCTCATAATTTGAAAAAAAAATTCTCAGAAGCCATTGAGGTTCTTAACCTGAGATATGATTCTATAGTTTGTGTATTGTAATGCATGAGGATGTAATCTGATGCGTTGAATTATTTTTCCTAGCATATAATGAATCAAAGCAATCCAAAAATGTTCAGTGTACTCCAGGAAAACTCTTTGATCAGAGTCTGCCTGATGGTGATATTTTGGCATGTCAGTTTAATCGTACTCTCCTGGGACCATGCTCTGGACTAGAAGATAAATCTTTTGGTTATGCCAAAGGAACTCCATGTGTTATTATAAAAATGAATAGAGTAAGTACTAATGCCTTCCCAGTACTTCCAGATTTCTTGCTGTTAACCTTTTTTTAAATGAATGGTAGTTTGAAATGACTAAGTAGTTTTTATGATCTATCGGTGGCTCCAAATCATGCATGGATGGATCTTTCACATGAGCCAAGCTTCACTATTGCTTTCCATGTTGAGATTACTCTTCAGGTGCAGTGGGGTATATATGTGGAGCCTCTAATCATGCAAGAGCATTCCCAGTAGTGTTGTAATTGAGGGCAGTAGTGTTGCATAAAGGGAAGCTCCTGCTTTCTCCATCAGAACCTCTGATACAAGCTGTGAGTATATACCGTATTGCCCTGAGTATAAGACGCACCTGATTATAAGATGCACCCTTAAAGTTTGGTGCTATTAAAAAAATTTAATCACTGGCATTAAATTGCAACAGCCTGATTATAAGACGCACCCCTAGTTTAAAAACTTAAATTAGGAGAAAAAAGTGAGTCTTATACTCAGACCAATACGGTACATGTTTTATTGCCTTGGAGCAGTGTTTCTCAAAGTTCTCCCTGCAAGGCGGGGATGGGGACAGCGATCCTATGTACCTTTTTTTTACTTACCAGGGGTCTTGGCAGGCCTCTGGTGGGTGCAGAGAGGCCCACAGCCCTCTCTCTGTGGGCCTCCCTGTGCTGTAGATCACCACTTCATGGTGATTGCAAGCACTTCTGGTTTTCGTCCGAAAACCAGAAGTGGTCGCAAACGCTGCAGGGCGGCAATCTACAGCGTGGGGAGGCCCACAGAGGGGACTGCGGGCCTCCCTGCACCCTCCGGAGGGCTGCCAGAACCCCTGGTATTTTTTTTTTTAAAGTACACTTCCCCTGGCGGCGGCAATCCCTGGATCGCCGCTGCCACTGTCATGCTGTTCCCAACACTTAAGGTGGCAGGGGACAGCATCTGGTTCTTCTGGTGGGTCGTGACCCACCAGTTTGAGAAACGCTGCCTTAGAAGATCTGTATTTTGCCTTTATTTTTTCCACTTTGATTTTTCTAGCTACTTACATGATTTCCTGACTCATGTGCTTAAAACTCATTTAAAATGTTAGCTGTGTGTTTCTGGGCTAAATGCCAGCACTACTGCTGTTAAGAGTGAGGGGCATACCTACGTCATAAGAGATTATCTGTTGATTGACCCAAAATGTTCTTCACAAAGTTTGTAGCAGAGATTTAATGTGCCTTATGAGAAAGATGACTGTGATTTGACTTCTTGAAAACGATGGTGCAGACTTATTTTGTAGCTAGAATATTTCATTATTCAGCAGTTGATTACATGTCATGCGACATGTTGCCTGCATATGCCATCTGGGTTCAGCCATTAATGTTGCATGTCTAATTTGAAGTAATGAATTGCTGCTGCTCAAAATGTCATGTGAAAGTAGGTGTTTCTGTGTCTGTAGTTTAGAACAGCATTAAGACATTTGAAGCTTCAGACTTCTTATTGAGAACACTTTTTCCATTCAACAATTACTGTAGAGATAACACATTGCAAATAAGTGTGGAGCAGATTTGTTAAGATGGAGTTGGTTACTTGAATGAAACTCTACCGAAGGTTTTAACTTTTTCTGGCCAAATCTTGTTGGTAGTGGTCCTGCGACAGGAAACATAGGTGTATGTGTCTTTGCATGTGTGTTCCACATGTCAGAGCTGCTTGCCTTCAGTTAGGTGCATTAGTAGATATGTGCTTATCCGCAGGTACTGTAGATATGTACTTATCCGCATTAGTAGATATGTGCTTATCCATGCCTACTGAAAATAAGCAACTTTGGTATGGTTGCATATGGAATGTTGGTCCTCATTGCTCTACTCTCAAGTCTGAATATACAAGGTGGAAGCAATAGCATTTTTGTGTAAACTAAAAGTGAATAATAAAAATAGGTAACATTGCACACAGAAGACATTGCTACAATTGCTAGAATATTCCACTTTGAAGTTCAGTTCTAAATGTGTAGTTTGTGCCATTCACCTAGATAAGTCAAATCTCATAGAGATTTATTTTCTGTTTCAGATAATTGGATTAAAGCCTAATGGTGACCCATATATAAAATGTAACTCTAAGGTGAGCATTTTAAAATAAGCTGGAACATATACTTGTTGGTTTAAGAGAGAAGGGAAAGCAAGTCTAACAAATTAATCTGTTGTCCATTTTATTAGTATTTAGTTTTGTCTCTTAAATCCAGTTTCCTTTTCTTTTATTTAGTTAACTTTAAAGTTGTATCATGGTTTTTCATTTTAAAATATTTATGTTCTGCTTAAGTTTTTGTTTTGTTTCCATTTCATAATCAACATTTTGTTTTTCTCCTCATGCTGCAAGTGCACCTTAGACAATATATATGATGGGTAAGATCATATGATCATTGAAGTAGTTTAGAATATAAAATAGTAGTTTGGAATATAAAATAGCACTATTTGCAATGTGAAATTATTTGATCCTAAACACATTCCAGTATCTTGAAAAATCCATTTGTTCATTGTAAACTAGTACTTACACAGGGAATATATTTTTATTATATTTTGTTCATATGCCATATATATTTGGAGCAATATGTATGTTCTCTTTTTTTTTTTGCATGCTGCTAAAATGTTTGTACTTTATAGCAGACACTACTAGAAGCCTAATTCAGACTTAACTGAACCCTGGTTGGGAGTTGGGTCATGTGATCATTTGCACACTTCTTTCACTTCCCTCTCCCAGTTTTGGTGTTACGTGACCATTACCAGCTTGGGTTCAAATGACAGTGGGTACACACCTAAGCTTTCTCTGAGAACTGACTGAGCTTTAACCTAGATTCTCCAAATGGCCTGTCCATTTTCATTTTCATTTTAACTCAGGTTGGCAAGAATCATATGTGCACAAGTGGGGAGATTTTTGGTAGAGACAAATCGGAGAAACAAAGCATGCTCCTAAACCCAAGTCTACAAGTCAACTTTGTACTGAAACCTACACTTGGGTTCTCTTGAAATATGTGCATATGAGTAGATAAGCTGGAGAATCTTGTTGGTTTGTTTGAACATTAGTAAGATCTGTGGTTTTGCAAGCCAGGATTGTTTGAAGCCAAAGGGGAGAACAAAGCACGCAGGCTTGTCACTCCTTCCAGTTATGTTTGCAGTTCATCAAACCACAGTTTGTCAGATTGTCTGAACTGGCCTTTGGGATTTAACACAGTGAGTTGTATTCTGTGTTTGTTAATCATAATTTACAGCCGAATCCTATCCTCCCCTGGCGTAGGCTGTGCAGCGTGGGCCACATGACCCATACTGTATCCTATCTGGGAAAGGAGGCAGCTGGAGATCTACTTGGGGTAAGCGGACACTTGCCCACTTACGCTGGTAAACCCCCAGCTGCTGCAATGGGACTACTTGAATCCCTGCCGGCTCTTTAGCCAGCGGAGAACCTAGAAACCCCATGTTGAGGCTCGGGGCCTGGGAGTGAGGATAGGATATGGCATCTGATGAGGACGCCGATCCCACCCCCTTCCAGGCTTGATCCGCCCACTCCCCCAGCCCCCACGGCAGTTGAAGCAGGACTTACCTGCTCCACGGCACTGGCGATGGGATTCAGCGCCAGCGGGATGGTGCAGGCCTTTCTGCCAGCGCTGCTGCCTCACGAGTCATCACAATGTGCTTTACAGTGCGTTGGAGATGCCTGGCACTGGCATCGAGGCCACAGTGCCAGTGCTGGGTCAATAGGACTGCGCTATTAGTCCTATTAAAATCAGTGAGACATAGTCATGACTATATTTAGGATACAACCTCATGGTTAGAAAAAGAAATAGAAATTTTGATGGAACATCCATCTTGGTCAGTATAGTTCTTCCCATCTAATATCTGCCATTTATTTTTTAAAATTATATAACTTTATGTATCGGTGGTTCAATGCTATCCTAAATAAGGTTGTTTCTATTGTTGGATAGTTTGACTCCATGATATCCATGTTTTCCTTTTTTTTGGGTGCTTCTTAAATCTCTGGGCCCATGATAATTTCCAAGGAATTTTTTCATTGCTGTAGTAATTTGTGTAAAAAATGTGTGCAGTGCAATTTAATATTCATTTGCAGCAACTGGTCCCATAACTCCCCCAATTCTATTCTGTCAAATGTTTTTTTCGCCTTGACAAAAAAAATGATAGTATTTTTTTATTTAAAATATTTGCATCCCATCTTCCTCTCTCAGAGGAGGTGTTTAAGATTGTTTGCATCATATTAAAACACAAAATACATTTAAAAATGGGCAAAAAAGCATTTAAACAATGCATAGCACTAGAAAATGGTATGAAAGTAACATACCTTAAAAAGACAGAACATTAACTTAGGCCCCAAAGGCTAAATGGAACAAGTGGCTTTCAGCCACCATCAGAATAGTGGAAGTGATAGAGTCAATGATGCATCTGGGGCAGGGAGTTAGATCATCTGTGTGCAGAGAAGGCCTTCTCTGACATGTGCTGGCAAACGCTTCTTTGCCAAAGGTGGGGTACACAAGAAGGCCCTTTCAGTTGATCTTGTGGTGCAGGCGGTTTCATATGTGGGAGAGGCTTTTTTTAGTACTCTAGTCTCCAGCTGTGTAGGGCCTTAAAAGTCAAAACCAGCACCTTGAATTACACCCAGAAACAGATGAACAACCATGCAGCTGACAAAGCAGAGGTGTGATGTGAACTCCATGCCTCATGGCTACCAACAGTTATACAGTGACAATCTGCACTTACTGAAGTTTCCAAATGGTCCTCAAAGGCAGCACAACATAGAGTGTTGCAGTAATCAAAATATGATTTAACCAGTGCATACCAGCCGTAGTCGGGTCTGACAGACTCAAGAAAGTGCAGAAATTAGCACATCAGCCTAAACTAGGAACAAGCACCCGGGTCACAACCAGACTGGGGCATCTAGGTACAAAACTGAGTCCAGGAGCACCACCAAGCTGTAAACCACTTTCAAGTGGAGTGCAAGCACATCCAGAACAGACTGTAACTAGTTTATTAAAAGTCTAAACAAAAAATAGAATTAAACAACATGGGAAAGAAAAGTGGGTAGTAAAAATGCAAGCAGGTGGATGCGGGTGCCTGAGCTTGGCTGGAAAGCATAAAGAAATATTTTCACCGAATGAATGCAATAACCATTAACAGCTGGAATGAAGTAGCAAATCAGGAAAACAAACTTGTAATGCAATCCTAACTAGACAGTCCCTAGCTTAAACTACTTATATTGCTCAAGGAATCCCCAGTCATTGCACTCACTGTTGAGCAAGAGGGTGCTCTTTTCTGAGCTCCCAATGAATGGGTCACTCAGACAACCGGTAGAGAATGCCTACTTCTTGTGGGGTGGGAAATTTATAACTTGGCATTGATGGTGTCATTAAGGTGCCTGATGAGAGGAGTAGAACCCATCTGGGCCACTTCATCCCACTCCTTGGACTTTTACAGACAGGTTTGCTTCCCAATGGGCAAGGTGGCTCTGTTGCTAAGTAGAATAGCTGCCCCAGACAGGAGGATGGATCCTGAATCCACATCCAGCACATGGCTGTCTTGGAATAGTGTTTTCCAAACAAAGTTCAGAGACTAACTGCAAGAGGAAGCCTCAGCAGTTTTAGCTGCTCAACTTCACAGGGCCTTCTAGGAGGTTAAGTGAAAAACACAGAAAAATACAGAGTGAAAAGAAAAATAGAGTTAAGTGAAAAATACAGAAAAATAGGCGATTCATCGCAGGAGATCTGAAGCTTATCTGTGTTGCTTTGAATGGGATATGTCTGAAATGCATATGGTTTAAGTAGGTCCTTTCCATATCTGTAATCAGTAGGCTAAAAGGAGATAACCTGGATGTCCCTTTGGGGCATCCCAAAGTATGGGACGAGATATTAAGTATGAGAATGGACATAAAAGACAATGTGTCCTCCACGACAGTACCTGTAAAGTAATGGCATTGGCTTTTCATGTTTAACGTTAGTTATCATGTGCCTTCTGTCAGCCCAGAAGCTATAAAATTAGGACCACACCAGAAAGCAGTTGGACTGACACTTCTTGTCAGTAAATGATGTACTGTATTTCCAAAAACTTTGTTTTATGCTAGACCATGAGCTGTCGATCGAAAGGTTAGCAGTTCGAATTCGCGACGGGGTGAGCGCTCGTTGCTTGGCCAGCTCCTGCCAACCTAGCAGTTCCAAAGCATGTTCATGCGAGTAGATAAATAGGTACCGCTTGCGGGAAGGTAAACAGCGCTCTGTGTTCCAGCCGCATGCTACATGCTGCGTCAAGGAGAGTCATGCCGGCCACATGACCATGGAGGCGTCTTCGGACAACGCTGGCTCTTCGGCTTTGAAATGGGGATGAGCACCACACCCTAGAGTCGGACACGACTGGACTTGTCAGTGGTCACCTTTACCTTAAAAGTTGATTTAATCCCTTTTGTGTTTTCTGCTGGGTCAGTGTGTCTTGATTACTGTGGAGAGGTCTTCCATCCAGGCCCTGAGAAAATAAGAAGCTCTGCACTAATTACTTTGAAGCCACCCATAATATAACACCCATACTGACTTCTGGACGTATTTTCAAGCATCCTTTTACTGTTGGCTTCAGTTATGGGTTGAGCTGCCTGATTGTTCAGGTGTTTCTGGGTTGCCCACATCCTTGGGCACTGATCCAGTGATTCTTGTGCATACTAGGGGGTTGGACATGTGAAAGGCTTTCTCCACCAAACATGATTTAATGCAGATTCAGCTTCTTCCCTCTCCAACAAGGCAATCATATGTGCAGTATCTGTGTGACACAAGCAGCAGCAGTATCTCACGAGCAGTATTTCATGCTGGCAGAACTTTTGTACATTTATTTATTTATTTTAAAAAATATACCCCGCCTTTTCCTATGCCGAAGGCAAATGCCCAAGGCGGCTTTACTAGAGAATAATCCACAACAAATAATACTGGACAACACGAAATTGGCCCTGAAATGAAAAGAGCTAACCTTTACTACCATAATTCCGACGTGCTGAAAACAAAAATGATAATAAAATATATTGATTGGATCTAGTTTAGGAGAAGCAGTCCACATTGCTTACATAGGTGGTGTCAGGTATTTACTAGTATATTTCTATGGAACTATCTATTGCGGATTTCTTAAACTGTAGCAAATTTTGCATTTTCATTGTCATATTCATGTTCAACACCTCAATCTATAACAAATGACTAATTTAATCTTGGGTGTATGACCTTTGTTAACTTTCTAACTGGATTGGCAACAATTACTTCTAATCTTAAGGTACACATACAAAATAAAATCAATTTTGTTTCATGAAGCCATAGATGATTAGTAGAACATGCTTTCATTAATTTTTGTATGACAACTGAGTCTTTATCCTTGAATTAATGGTATGAAATACACTGAGCTTGTGTTTTGGAATGAATTCTGGTATTATTACCAGTTCTTTGGTCCCTGTGCTAAATGCTATCATGTAATGTTAACGCACGCTAATTTGTACTTGTATTCATCTGTAGGAAGAAGGCAAGGCTGAGATAGCTTACTTTCCTTCTGGGGGAAGAATTGATTTAATGTATTTCCCATACTTTGGGAAACGCTTACACGTGAGTATATCTTCATTGCAAATTTGCTATATTTCAAGTAGCAAATCCTGGACCCCTACCCAAACACTAGTTTCAAAAATGCAACAAACTGTTACCTAGCTTTTCTCTGTGCTTAAAGTGTATTAAGAATTATCATAGTGGGCCAGTCCAATTGTTGAAATAGCATAGACTTTGATCTTGACAATGGCAAGCCAAGATGCCACTGAGTTCACAAGAAGATTGATATGGCAGTATTCATCTACTGTTAGGTTCATATGTAAACTGCCTCAAAACATAGACTTATGTGGCTAGAAATACAATTGTTTCTTTGTATTTCTCATCCTTTAAAAAAAAGACCATGTTAATGTCAAATAGCATCTTGTGGTAATGAATTTCTAGAATGTTGACGAGAAATTGGTCAGCATTCTCTTCCGTTTTTATTGATTCTGCTATATCCCACTATTAGGAATTACAGTCCCAATACACACATTCTGTCACACTGAAGCAAGCCTTCCCACTGCCCTTCTGGAACTAGTTAAAGTAGTTACAACAGTTCCTGGCCAGATTAGGACACCACAGACTTGCACCTCCTTGGATATTGTTGATGCATAACTAGTCGCAGTAGTATTGTCAGTTTCGTGAATAGCATCTTGGCAGTGAGGACCCACTGACCCCAGGTGTGCCTGGAGTTTGTGACGACTGAGTTCCAGCTCAGTCTTCTGTGGCATCATGCAATTATAAATCAGGCTTTAGATTTTTAAATTCAAATAATATTTGATTCAAATGTAAATTAAACTAGGTATTCATATTTTCTATTTTTCAATAAGACTTGAGACAGGCTGGAATCCTGTGTACTATACTTGGGAATACGCCCTATTGAATGGAACCCCTGCAGATACTGTGGGTCCAAACAGAAGTAGCATAGGTCCCACCAGCCCATTACAAATGCTTTGTTGTTTTCATATGTTAGTCCAAGCAAGCATGGAACATAATTGAACATAATTAAGATACATTCTTGATATTGCAGTAGTACCCTTAATTGAGCTGAGGCTATTTATAGGTTACTCTTTCAATAGTGATAACCTTGCCTTTATGAAAACAAACATTAAATCTTCATTAAATCATGAAGACCCATCTAAAGGAGCATCAACGCTACCTCAAACTAGGACAGAGTGACAAATCAGCCATAGTAGAGCATGCCCTGGATCAGGGTCATAGTATCAAGTTTGAGGATACGCAGGTCTTAGGACCAATCAATATCTGCCAAGGTTACATCATGAAGCCATACAGACACACAAATGCAGTTAACATGAAAGAAGAATTGCTTAAACTGAACAATGCTTGGCTTCCGGTTCTTAAACAGATACAAATTGGACATAAGAAAAGTTAAGTTTGTTTCGCTCAGAGCGAGACACTTCTGGGTGATGGAAGTTCCATTTAGAATAGCAGCCTGTAAATGTAGAAGAGCAGGGACCATTTAAGTTTTCAGTTGGTCTTAGAATGTTTACTGCCTTCTGAGGATGCCACAGATGTTGGTGGCGAAACATTAAGAGCTGTGATATTTTGATGTTTTAACATTTTAATATTAATCATTTTTCCTGGCATGACTCTGCTTTGTTTTTAACTCAGTGATTTGTTCTCGTCGCAAAAATCTAAGAACTTATTAAATCTTTTTTTTTTAAACTAGCTTCATTACTTGCAGCCTCTAGTGGCTGTTCAACTAGCATTTAACACAACCAGTGTCAAAGAAGATGTAACAGTCGATTGCAAGATCATGGGAGCAGAAAATTTAAGCAGCAAAGATGACCGTGACAAGTTTCTGGGACGTGTTTCCTTCAAGTTTCTGATATCTGAATAGGAGTCATCCGTATCATCACAGAGTAAACCTTGTGTTTGTTTTGTATTGATGGGACCTGCCATTCTGGGAGACAAGACCACCTTTGAGGAGCTTGGGGTGGAACTTGGAATTCAGGGTAGCATCATAATGTGCTTCCAAATCATGTTTTAAGCCCTGACAAAGTAACTGTCATGCCTTTGCCTGCCCATGTTGGACCAGTGTACAGACATAGTTTATCATTTTAGGGACCTGTAAATAGCTTCCAAACTTGTAATAATGGTGGTCTTGTCTTCTTCCAAAATGTGGGCTTTTATCCCCAAGTGAGTGTCTCAAATATAATGTGCTGTGCTATGTAAATATTGTATTGGTTTAACACTGGTTTAACTGTCAGTACCAACACAGTTTTAGAGATATATATGAGAATTTAAAACTACCTGACCCAACATAGTGAGTTGAGTTTGTGCAGAGATGCCTTAAGTCCTGAATTGAGTGGGAGGTAGTATGGGAAATTTACAGTGGATTTTAAATGTTAGTATTGATTTTTGACATTATTTAAGTGCTGAACTAGTCTGTTGTGCTTGTCATCGTGCAGGTATTGTGCGTAAGTGTAATGTTTGGTCTAGATTTGATATTTTAGTTGAGAAATTGTCATCTTATTAATTGCTTGCTGTATGTGGAGCACAGATAAAACCAATACAATGTCACTTTCAAAACTTTTTAGTTGAAAACTATCAGTGTGAAACAATTTCATTAAGATGTTTTATGGTTTAGAAATTACGTAACAATTGTACTACAGAGCTGCTTGAAAGAAAAGACCTCACAATGTGGGCATAGACTTACTTTCCAATAAAAAAAATTCCCTGAATTGAGAGAAGTCTGTTAAAATTTTAAAGTTCATTGAGGACTCTTGATTAAACATTCCTTTGTTTAATTTATATAGTTTCAGATGGGTTTTGTTCTGTAACTGGCATATGCAAATACGTTTTGCTGGCCATTAGGCAAAGCACATACCAATTTTTTCTTTGAAATGTTTTTTTATCAATCTAATATACAGTTCATGTTATCACATCTATAAATCAAAGCCATGTGTATAAATTTAAAGTTTAAATAGTAATTATCAAATATTTAACCTATAACATTCAGTTTATCCATACTAAATAGATAACATTCATGTGGTATGTTCAAATGATTATTGGTGTTACTCTGGTTTCCCTCAATAAAATTAACTACACTGGTCCCATACAGAACAATTCCCTCAAAATATATCTTCTGACCCCAGCTTTAATTACCTTGGCAACTTCTCGTACTTTACTAAGCTATATTTTTGTTAAAGCTTTCCAATGGCAAATTCTAATCTTGCAGCAATTATCAAGTACTGTAAAATAATACTCCTTGTATCCATTTAGGATATTAAAATATATTTAGGATATATTTAGGATACTA
Organism: Plestiodon gilberti rubricaudatus; assembly: GCA_026170595.1. Lineage (NCBI taxonomy): Eukaryota > Metazoa > Chordata > Lepidosauria > Squamata > Scincidae > Plestiodon > Plestiodon gilberti. The sequence continues at coordinate 29,552,456 of JANXHW010000003.1, read as the reverse complement.
CATTAAGTAAAAGATGTTTTTACACTAACAAGTACTACTAGTACCTTTTTCTTAACCCTTTGAATTACATCTCAATATGCAAAGACTCCCATTTTTAAAATGGAAATTCAAAAGAAATTCAAAATGTGTAATGAAATACAACACTAAGAGCTACAGGCCTGGGGATTGGACCCAAAAGCACTTCTAAGACTTGGAAACATCTGTTTTCTTTAAAATATTGCCTGAAAAGCAGTCATGTTGGACAAAGTCCAATCTCCCTGTGGACTTAAAACAGGGGCATTGTAGAAAAGGTCCACTGTCCCCTCAGATTATGCTACCTTAGTCAAGAGGAGGTACAGCATGGCCTCCCTCACAAATATACGAGAGGGTTTGCATGCAGTGAGGTAGCATTCCTTAATGCAGGTGGATGCTGGCCAGGCAGATTAGAACCAGCAGGTTAGGCCTGGAAGATAGTTGGCAGTAGTTGCATTCTTCGTTAAATTATTCTGAAAATCCGACATCTTTCTCCCTGCCCTTCCCCTCCCAAAGGTGGGCCGCTGCACTATACTGTAGCAGAAACCCCCTTCATGGTGCATTAAGTGGGTGTCTTAACTCTTCCTTTTCCTAATTCAGTGGCTCAATGGTCTTTGGGATGCAAATTTGCTACTATTTTAACTATTTAAAATCTGTCATTGCATTTTCAAGAGGATAATAGACTCCTGAACAGGACTGTATCGGTGTTTTCCCCTGCTGCCAAAAGAGATGGGATCCCATGGAGATTACTTCGCTTGCTTGCAGTTCATGAGAATGGTCCCCTCTGTTGCCAGAGGTTCCCATGATATTGGAATGGGTAGTGACCAATACCCTGCACTGGGCATTTTAAGGGGAAGTGGTGTATGTATGGTATTATCACAGAACCTGTGGTAGTTCTTGCTAGCTGTGAACTTGCAGTCCTAGGAAACATAGTAAAAGCCCCTAACATCCAATGTTGTGCTGCTTATATTTTTATGATGACACAAGGATTACAGTGCATAATCAGCAAGGGATATGTACTTCTTTTTGTTTAACAAAATGTGCACAATGAAGTTGTGAGTTGTTTTGAGACATCTTATGTGCCTAGCAGGGGCAGTCCAAGCATCCTGGCTATCAATCCCCAATAATTTTGTTGCCCTCATAAATGTGTGCCTGCACATGAACCCCAGCCCAGTAGATGAAGGGGAGGGTGGCACAGTTGCACCTACCCCTGCATCCCCTTCCCTTTGTTTCTCTTTGCTTGAGCTTTTCCACCTTCTGCGCTGCTCCTGTTTTGAGTTAATGAGTGGAGCATGCTGGGATCCCCAGCAGTGGCATTAGTGGCTATGCACTGAGAGAAGCTCAAGGGAAGGGAAGCAAAACCAAGGGAGGGGGTGGGCTCCAGATAGTCTTTCCCTGCCCACTTTGTGCTTTTCTAAGCAGCTTGGTTGCAGGGGAAAGATGATCTGGAGCTGCAGCTGCTTTCACATCCCCACCCCCACCTTCCTCCAGCAGTACTGGAGGGTGAAGGGGGCTGCCGCCGCCATGATCCTCTTTTGACTCAAAGCACTGACCAGAGTGGCAGACAGATGGGGGGCTGCCCCTCCAACTTTGCTACTTGATGTGATGCTTTCATGTCACGTCATGGAAAGACAGGCCCTAACTGTGTATCCGACCCCAAAGGAGATGAATAAGAGGAGCTCTGGGAGGAGCCGAGTTCTATATAAACATGTCTTTTGCACTTATGAGCAGATCTTCTGCTTGTGTAGTGCTTAACTCCTCTACTCTTGACCCTTTTCTTAGAACGTCTATGTTACAGGACCTCAACCTCAGAAGAGGAAGAGAGACCCGAAGATGCCAATTCCATGGGGCTTGGTGATCTTTCCCTCCTGCAGTGCGACCTGGCTTTGCCCTGGCCCACTGGAAGGAATGACTGCTTGGGCTTCAAAGCCCCTTGCACAGCTATTTGCACAGCCTTCAGAATTTGCACCTGAGTATTGGCATCTAAAGGCTCTGCCTGCCTATAGGTGCCCTCCTCTGCAGGCTCTGACACTGACTGCGCTGCCTTTGGGGCCCCCTCCCCCTGCACGGTGTCAGCCATGGCATACCTGTGTTCCAGTGCTGACAACTGAATGGTGGGAAGAAGGTTGAGGGCACTGTTCAACTTCCACCTGCCAGGCCTCCACTTCTCATGCACGAGAAAAGGCCAGGGAGATCAATACGCTCCCCCTCCCTCGTTTGCCACCCTGGGCTGGCGCGGCAAACCAATGAGCTCCAGGTCAAAGGCTGCTCAGAGCAGGGAGGGAAACTGATGCTGACGCAGGCAGCGATGGCCTCAAGGAGGGCCACTCCTCTCCCACGTGTGCTGCAGATGTTTCCCAGCCTGGTCGCCGCCTCACTCTGCCGCTTGGCTTGGAAAAGCCACTTCCTTTCTTCGTCTTTTTGCGCCAGCGTGCGACTGTAGGCCTCCCAGTCCGGCGAGACCATCCTGAGGAGACCGCCGAGCGTTGCCCCTTATCCCCCTAACTGAGGGAAGGGAGGGTGACAACAATGACAAATAGCTGAAAAGCTGAGGTAAAGTTCAGAGAAAGCCAAAGTGCGACCTGTCTGCTGAGAAGGCAGGGCTGGACTGGGGAGCCCCTCCCACATGGAGGCATTTTTTCAGTTGAAGTCGACACTGCCTTCAGCGTGGGAGGGACTACCCAAAAGTACAGATTGCTCTCTTCCTCACTCCAGAGAACATAATACTCAAACCCAGGTTCAGTTATGAGGGTTGGTATGAAAGTACAGTGGGTCTTTTGCATGCAAAAATCCATAGATGTTTAAGTCGGTGGTCAGGGTGGCACCACAGTACCTTATTGAAGAGCTGCATGCGCCCACTGCCCACTTCTCCCCTCTGATGCTGTGTTGTAAGTTTCTAAAATGCTTGTAAAAAGAAAAACACACACAACAAGAAGAGACTTCTGGTTGCATGCCTTTTTTTACAAGCATTTTAGAAGCTTACAACACTACCCTAGAGGCAAGAAGCAGGCAGTGGGCGCATGCAGCTCTTCAATAAGGTATTGGGGTACTGCCCCTGCCCCCTAATGGGATCCTTCTTTCCCCAGATGGCCATCTATGGCTAGTCAAATCTATGGGTAGCCAGGCTGTGGATAAGGAGGGCCTGCTGTAATGCCTCCTCTTATTTCAAATCAGGCACCGCATAATGTTGAGTTTGACTGGGTGGTCCCTAGATATCTAGTGGTAGATATGCCTCATCAGACGGAATGGCAATGCAATATGTCATGAGTGTGACAGATGAGCAGTTCATAATGGTGGATATTTCAGATACTTGTATAAAACAAAGGGCCATGATTGAATTCCTCACCGTGGGAGAAATTAGTCCAATTTAGATCCATACTCTATTCCAAAATGTCTATAGTGATAATACCATTGACATCAGTACAGTCAGACATTGGGGGAGATGCTTCAAGAGCAAAGAAAAACATGTTGCCAAGCCTCTGAGCAGCTGGCTAGTGCCTGTAGACAATAAGAGTTGAATAGACATGCTCAAAGAGGACCCACAGCATCACATCAAAACCAGCTGCAAGGACCCATCTTTAAGGAGCTTGACTATAGAAACGTTTGCACCTGGTGGGTCACACAAATGCTGACAGACAAGCACAAAGAAGCCTGGAAAATAATCTGTTCAGAACTTCTGGAAAACTATGAAAATGTGGGAGACATTTTTTCTATCATGCATTGTTACAGGAGATGAAACCTGGGTCCACCATTACAACCCTGAGACGAGACAGTTGATGAAATGGTACCATAAGACTTCACGCAAGAAGAAATTCAAGGAGTGCCTTCTGTAGGTAAAGTCATGGCAACAGTGTTCTGGGACAAAGATGGGGTGCTGCTTGTGGACTACATGAAGGCAGGCACCACGATTCACTCAGAACAATATGTGGAAACACTAAACACGCTTCTCCATAACAAGACCTTACACCAATTTGCACACAAGGGAAGCAATTGGAAGTCTGGGATGGACTGTTCTTCCTCACCCTCCTTATAGCACAGATCTGGCACCTTCTGATTATCACCTTTTTGGCCCCTTGAAGGATGCACTCCGTGGTCACCATTTTGCAGACAACGATGAGCTGAGTTTGTGATGACCTCTGGAACCACAGCAAGGAATTTTATGGGGTTGGAGTACAGCGTCTCATTCACAGATGGTGCAAGTAGAAAGTAGTCAACAACGGTGACTTTGTAGAAGAACAAGATTTATGAAAGATTCAGGAATACTTCATGTAAATGCCATAATTTTAGCAATTAAAATTTGAGGGGAAATAGGAGGCATTACTTTCATACCAACCTTTGTATATATGATACACCACTACTTGAAGTGACTGTGGGCTTTTATGGATGTGGCAGATGTAGTTTGACAAACAGATGCAGTCACAGCTACAGTTCACTTTGACACCTCCCCAGGATATATAAGCCCCACCTGGTGTAACATTTTTTCAGCATAGACACTGGTCTACCTTGTGCTAGCAGGACACAATTTAGCATTGGCATTGCATTTGTTCTATATATAAAAGGAGTCTATAAGCCATCTCTTCTACAGTGGCTTGCACAAGCATTAGGTTGTGTCACACAACATACTGCATAAGCAGGCGTCTCCTCCCCCTTCTCACATGGGTATAGCAAGTATAACAAGTGTGATCAACTGAACACAGGGAGGGCTGGCTCCAATTTCAATTAATTTTACAGACATCTACTTCTTTAGGGGCATGAGGTTAACCCTTACTACTACAATATGAAATGTATGAATCAATATGAGTGTAGAACTGTCCCCAACTCTATTTTGAATCGTGAGCCCGTTCATTTCTTAAGCTCTGAAGGGGAGGCTCTGCTCATATAATGAAAGTCAACTAGTAGTACACACAGCAGGGCCTACTCTATCTCCCAAAAGCCAGCAATATCATCAGGGCAAATATTTGGTTCTTAATCTACAGAGCACATGCTAAATCACACATAGCACAATCCTATCCAATTTACACCACCGCTGTAACCAGCGGGGGAGGGCAGGGTGGGAGGCTTTGGAAGTGAGGGGAGATTTAAATCCCCTTTGAAGGGGATTTGAATCCCCTTTCTGTTCTGGGGCCTCCCGTTCTCGCTGCACCGCTGGTTACACTGGTGGTGTAAGTTGGATAGGATTGCGCTGACAGTCAATTAGCTGAGAACTTGTGACAATTTTAAAAATACAATACTAACCCATTAACAACGAGGCAGAAAGGAGTCATAAGTCAGCAGTATAACATGCAGAAATCCCTGGTACCTCCAAGTAGGGCAGAGAAAAAATCCTGTCTACCCTTTCAACAATTCTGAACTAGATAGCCTAGTGGTCACTACCCAACACTATATAAGGCAGCTTCCTATGTGGAGCCATCTCTCTGGGGATACTCATCTTACGGTATATTATCTGGGTCTTCCGCCTCACTTAAAAATACTTTTTTAAAGAGGCAATTTAAGTTGCTTTTCTATTACTGCCTGCATGTTTTGCCCCTATACTTTACAGTAATTTGGCACTTATTTTTACTCTACAAACTAAATTTAACTTTTAAGTTATTGTGCATTTCTAGTTTTGGAAACTGCTCTGAGTGAACATTGAAAAGGCAACTTAAGACTTTGGCAATTTTAGAGGAAGGGACAGTATTCAAATGTTAACATTGATCTTTTCAAGCATTTGGGTAAAAGGTACAATTTACCAAGGGAAAGAATGTCAATAAATAGACTACAAGGAGAACTGCTGGAAGGAGCTTTAGTACGACTATGCTCAAGTGTAAGATGCTGAAATGAATGTTTTCTTAGTATTTTATACCCCAAGATTACAAATAAACTTCTCATTGGTTCCTTCTCTTTCCTGTAAACACTGAAGCATTAAACGCAGGACACCATGTGAAATGTGGTATGTAGCTACCCAAGTGACTAAATCTAAGCTATATTATTAAAATCCGTTCCTCAGGGCTGTGAAGGAAACCTTCACTGTGAACCACATTGAAGCCGACACTGTTCTGAATGCTTCTATCTGTGCAGATATTGCTATGTCATCTGAAAAAACAGCCAAACTAGACAACCTTAACAGCATAATTAGCTCACGCATGCTTTTATAAATAGTGCATGTTGGGGTGGGGGAGCACCTGGATCAGAAACTTAGTAGGAGCAGTATGGGGGCTATAAGTCTATGGCACTACTGCAGTCCCAATCCAGAAGCAACACCCCTCTCCCCATGCATGCTATATGCTCGGGGGGGGGAGAGAATCCATTTTCTCCAGTGGTTTATTTTATCTGGGCCGGGAGTTCAGTGGTCAGTAGGCTAACGTTGCCTCCCCTATAGTCCAGTGGGCTATTTACATAAGTATTACTGCTGGCCTGAAACCCATATTCTTTGACAAAAGACCTTTAAAAGGTGACTAGCATGAAATTGCAGAACTAGAACTCACAAGTAAGTTTGATTCTATTAGTTTAAGCTTGAATCAAAACAATAGTTTCTTCCACTATAGCTGTTAATTATGGATTGAGTTATTTCCTACTATTGCTGTTATGGTGCTTATCTTGTGAACAGTGGCCATGGAGCTAAAGGTAACATTTGTGACAATTCTATGTAAAGCTTAAATGTATACATTTCTTCTTCACTCGTTTGTATGCGAGTACAACACTTCATGCAGCTAGAGCAGTGGGCCATGAAATATGTGTTACAACACATCTGTTAGTCTTTAAAGTGCCACAAGACACTCTGGATTGCTTCCAAATAAAGTTAGTCATGACCAAGTCCCACTGAAATAAATAGGACTAACAGTGTAATCCTATGCATTTCTGCTCAGAAGTCCCATTGTGATCAACAGGGTATACTCCTAGGAACATGTGTACAGGATTGCAGCCTTAGTGTTACCTAGTTAGTTTTAGCCCAATTGCCTCTATTCAGAGAGATAGGTTGAACTGTGAAAACCAACAGCTGATACTATAGATCCACGTAGATGCACTGGGTCTCCTGACTCACAACCCCTAGCTTCATGATGCTTACCATTACTAACTGTATCAGTCACAATATTCTACACGAGTGCAATACTGTAGTAGCAGGCAGTTGTTGTCAGTTTGATCAGCTATTTGGGATCAAACCTATACATTCACGTTCCCTATCCTCAGGTCTCATGCATGTTTTCCCCCCTAGGCTCCCACCACTTCTCTCAATGCAGCTATAAGATTCAGTGAGCGTTCTTTTCCCCTCAACAATTGATTCTGCAATATAAAGAACCACTCAGCCAGCACATGACATCACCAGCCGAACCTTAAAAGACCACACACTTAAGGTTATGATAGACTCTACTTTACCTAAGACTGCCCGACTACTGATTTTAAATCCCCACATACACCCCAATGTAACCTCCAATAAGGACTTCTGGAATAGTGGGATGAGAGAAACACAAAACATTAGTTCAGGAATCCTGGCTTGCAAGAAAGAAATCTGGCCTGAAATGGAGCAAGAAGCTAGTTATAAAAATCATGAAGCCATGATACTACTAAACACATTGCCAGATTTTAAGCTTGAATCATTGAGTCCAAGATTACAGAGTGACTCATCACTCCTGTAAACTTTAATATCAAAGCAGCTCTATGAAGGAGAAAATACATTTCTTCTGTTCCCCAACATCTGGCAATGACATGACAACTTAGCAAGACAGTAAATTTCAGCACAAATACAGAACACACACTTTCCCTCATCTTCCAAAAATATACCCTACCTCCAAACCTCCATATTTTATTTATGGAGGGACTGAAGACACACAATTTGTATTTTGAGAGCACTAACTCCTAATCTGAACCAGTGGCCTTGACGATAGTGGGTTTAAAAGCCCTGACTGGAAGCTCAGTACTTCACTTTAATCATCCAGCTACCAAGTTTATAATAGGTCATCCTGCTGCAGCTACAATTTATCCTGTCCTTAAGCTTACTCTGGTTTCAGCGATCTGTCTATGGCATCCGGCCCCCTCTTCTCCAGTCTGAGCCACAGAACCTAACCTGAATTTAGCTACATACTCACATAAAATGATCGTCTTAGAAAATCCTCAGCACCAGCAAGAATTGGGAGCATATCCAACAATGGCTAAAAAAGCCCATAATAACTAACTGTGGGCCTGTTTTGGAAATGTTTCTTTAAAAGCAAGAGTGATGAAAATTATATGCATCCAAAAAGTGACAGACATTTCAATAATTTTTCTTGTAACAAAATTTTAATATGCAATTTCTACATCCTTCAATGACCACAATAATAAAATTCCGTTCTCTCAAACCAGTAATTTTACTTCTCAATTAGAGTACTCTTTAGTAATTGTGGAGTGCCCAAACTATAACCTGCAGGTTGGGACATTGCTCGTTTGCATCAAGGTTTAAAACAAGTCTTAGACTGATACCGGTTTCAGAATGTTCCAGGAAGCACACACCCTGAACGTAACTACTTCTTGATCCTTATAATTATCTTGTTCATACCAGAGGATGCCATAACTGTTCTAACCTGCCTATGCCTGTGGCATTGTGCACTGTTGAGTGATTGTATCCAAATGAATTTATTATGATTTCAACAGCACAAATGGTTTAGAAGATAGAGCTAAAACTTATGGCTCACTTCCTGTGCCTTCTCATTCTTGGAGTGTAGTTAACCTTACAAGACATTTACACATGGTAGCCTTTTTACAAAATTCAGACTTACAAAAAAGAAATACACCCAGCAAAACAACATTGACTTAATGCTGCTTGGTAACAAAATGTTTCTCATTCTCCTGGACAGGAAAGGTCAACATGGCTGAGCCATTGTATACAGTGGGGTAGCCAACCTTTCAACATAAAAGCTCCTGGACCTTTAATGGTTGTATAGGTGAGGGTATTTTAGCAGGTGGTTGTATAGGCGAGGCTTTAGCAGCACCATCAGTAGAGGGGTTTGGTTTTGTTGAATACAATACGATTACAGCCTAAGTCTTACTGAACACAATAAACTTAAGGTAAAGGTAAAGGTATCCCCTGACAATTAAGTCCAGTCGTGTCCGACTCTAGGGTGTGGTGCTCATCTCCATCTCAAAGCCGAAGAGCCAGCGTTGTCCGAAGACGCCTCCATGGTCATGTGGCCGGCATGACTCTCCTTGCCGCAGCGTGTAGCATGCAGCTGGAACACGGAGCGCTGTTTACCTTCCCGCAAGCGGTACCTATTTATCTACTCGCATTGACATGCTTTGGAACTGCTAGGTTGGCAGGAGCTGGCCAAGCAACGAGCGCTCACCCCGTCGCGGGAATCGAACTGCCGACCTTTCGATCGACAGCTTATGGTTCAGCGGTTTAACTTACTTTTGAGTAAAATAAACACCATTTTCAAACACCTCTAACCATCAGCAATTGCAGCTGCCAAGATTCTATCTTCTACACAACTCTTAAAAACGCAGAGGCCCTAATGGTGGAAGGTTGGGCACCCCTGGTCTAGACATTATGGGTGGACAGTCTCTGTAATAAAGTTATCTAATAACGAACAGCAAGGTTACTTCCTAGTACTGGAGCACATGCATTCAGGCATAGCTTTGTATTTTGTAGGTAAAGGTATGAACTCTCTCAAGTTGGAAATATTTTTATTTGACCTAAGATAAACAATTGACAATTTAACCACAGCTTGATTAAAAAAGGTAGAACCACAAGCTGGTGAAAGAGTTTGGGAAGCTGGATTTGGTGTTTAAGATGCCACAGGGCCATCTCTGCATTAGGATATTTTGGAATGTAAACATTCTGATTCTTTTAAATTGCAGTTTCAGTAGCGTGTTCATTCCCATCATCCCACAATTTTACTATGCATTTTTTCTACCAGTACATCTTATGTTTTTCTAGGCTCAGTCAGGCCAAGCTGAAAACACTGATGATATCAGGTGTTTATGAGGACCATGAGCACAACTCTGCCTAATGGATAAAGGGTGTTTTATTCCTCTCCGACAGTCTGCATGAGGGAACCTGCTAAGATAACAGTGATCAGCACTGTTAGCCACAAAACAAACACAGCCAACATCTCTCAGTTGATACTATCTTTTTAAACAACAACAAACCTGTTCAGGTTGTTTTTGCACTGTCAGTTTTCCATTTTTCAATTAAAATAACAGGAAAAGGGTATTTTGAAAACAATTCAATAGATCTCAGCTTGCATAGTGAAGATTAGCAAAGGTTTTTATTTGTACAAATAGTCCTAGAACATCTCATTCAGGGAATGACCATGTGCTATCATGACTTATCTGCAGTGACTAATCTTACTGAATTTTGCTAATTTTGAGTCAACATCAGAAGATCTTAATCTGAAATGTGATTTTTATATATATTAAAAAGTTTGACCATGGGCTTTTCAGGCTCACCTACAAGACCTTCAAATATGTTGGGCTACAAATACAACAATTGTGAGAACACAAAATAGAGATTACACTTCACTCATTGTTCAAACCCCCCCCCCCCGATAAAATTGCCACGAATTGATGTAGCCTTGTGCAGTCGATACTACCCAACTCACACACTCTTCTTGTAATTAAACTCTCCCAATCGAATTGGCTATAACAGAAACTGGGGGAAGGTAGATGAGGATATTTTAGACCTAGCCTGCAAAGTGCCCCAATAGAAAAAGCTGCATAGCCTCAGAGAAAAACAAAGCCAACCAGATCAATCGTTCACCTATGTGAGCTTTGCAACAGGGTATATGAAGGCCAGGACAGTGAACTCTTCCCCCCCCCCCCAACAACTGTATTGCATTGTCACATTGATTAAATTGATCCTAGAACTTTCTGCCCCTGAAGTCGTCCCCCCCCCCAAGGCAGCTCACAACAATTACAACACAATATAATTCATCTAAAAAATGTAAATGTGAGGGGGGGGAAGAGGGGAGAATCACATGTACGATACGCTGGGCAGAAAGTTTAGGTGTGATCTTGGTACAATGAACTCCTAGCTCTCAAGAGAATACACATTCATTCTCTTGAGGCCTAGCTGAGAAGCCATACCCTTCAGTGACATGGCAGACGTCACCCAGGCTCACAGCTTCTTTGTTGTCGCCAAGAACGTCTTGAGGCAGGAAAGCACAATTCTTCAGAAGAAGGAAATGTTGCTTTAAAAGGCACCCACTGCCTTCTGCAGGAGCTGGTACAACTTCCAGGATCAGTGGCTTTTAGTAACAAATGATTCGGTCATTAGGACTATAGAGAATTGAGTTTGTGAACATATTGGTTGCATGGTACCTTGGTTACCTGGTGTGAAGGTTGATAGTGTGCAGGAGTAAGCAAGCAAGATGCACAATGACACCAGAAACAATGAAAATATGTAGTATCTCCAGCTTCAGAGGCAAAATGCCATTGCCACTGAATACTAGTTGCTCGGGAGCGGTGATGCAAGAGCGTTATAGTCTTCATGCTCGTAGGCTTCCCAAAAGGCATCTGGTTAGTAAGATGCTGCACTAAATAAATCTTTTGGTCTGCTTCACTAATGGTATATTCTTCACATGCAAAAACCAAGAACCTCTGATCTTTAGAAAAAATATAGACCCATAAAACCTACTAGCCATCTGTTACAGACCCCAGGTAGTACAGCAAACAAAGTCCCATTAAACTGGTAGTAGGCAAATTTATTTTTTTAAATAATAAAATATCTTTCACAAAAACAAGGTCTTTTGCCCTGCATAGACGTTAGTTAGAGTACGTTCTAAGGAGCAACTGACACATATCACACTTGCTATGTAGGTGGCTGAAGAAACACCCCTGCAGTTTTTAATTAACATGATCTTTTACAACACTGGACTTCTACAATACTTAGTTACAAAGAGGGCTTTGTTAGAACCTGGACACATCCTACACATGGGGTTGAAGCAGAGTTCAATGAATAATAAATGGATACAACTATTTTTGTTTCTTTGACCATCCCCCCCACTTTTCTACTGCTTTCCTATGAATCACAAAACCAATCCCTGCTCCATTTGCAAGATTAAACTTTTAACTAGTGATATGACCTGAGACAAACGTGGTGCTTGAGGCATAAATAGCTCTGTTACAAAGGCCACAAATAGCATGCAGTGTGTGACTGCATATTACACATAAGGAGAGTTTCAAATCAGTCTGCCAAGGTTCAAGGTTTTCAGACTTTCCAATATGAACAGAAACCCTTCATTCTATCCTCTCGTGCACTCCACTAGTTCTCCAACAAAAGTCAACTGAAGATCAGTTACATTCCACATATGGTCAGCCAGATATGTTGCACTATACAAGACCAGCTTCCTCAAATCTTCCTTTGCTGTATTGGTATCATATGGCCTACTGAAACAAGCTACTGAAACCATTGTGGATAATCCTGAGAAAGAAATGAATATATATATATATATATATATATATATATATATATATATATATATATATATATATATATATATATATATATATATATATATGAATGAAGAGAGAGAGAGGTTACTGGGCTTGCCCTCAGTCTGCAGCAGTCTCATCTATGAAGATGGCAAGGAGAGAGGAAGCAGCTATTCTGTCCTGTTTCCAAGGCCATTTTTTTCTTGGTTTCAAAGGTTCATGATGACAATTAGGAGTAGGCTGTCTACACCAAGACAAAATGGTTGTTGGATGATTTTTTAAAAAATGCATTCCACTTTGATGAGTCAGTTTGAGACTTGTGGAAACAATGTATGAAAAGTTCTGCCTTAGGCAGACTGAGAAGGCGGTTTCCTGGTATCATAATATTTAGCACTTCCAATCATTTTAAAGAATACTGCACCCCTCCTAAACAAAAAGGTGAAAGAAAAATAAAACATCTAGTCAAAGGTTTGAAAAGGTGCTACCTGCCCAATGCATTTTAGCATACAATGCAAACATTTCCACAAGGTGTATTTTACATGTTCTTGGAGTTCTAAAATAGCCAAAGTTGCAGAAAAATTATCATATATTGCAATTTGCTAAGTACTATGACTTGCCATTATAGTCAAGAAGATAAGTTAAAAAAATTCCCATATGGCCCCCCTCAATGTACCATGCATCAGCCAATTTTTACACAGTACACGTGGACTGGGATATCACTGCTCAACTCTTGTTTAATAACCAACTTCTAGTTTTATAAATCTATTATAACACCACGCTCCTATAAACACTTACTTGGGAGCAAATTCCATTGATCTCAGTGGGACAGCTTCCAAGAAATCATCATGAGGATTGGGCAATTAGAAGAGCTCTATTTTTCTTATTTTATTTGAGTTACCAGAAACATACACAGCCCAGGGAGGGAACCCCATAACATATTTAAGAGCTAAGAAAATCAGCTGGATGTCGTGCTATAACCTACCAAGAGTTGAAATTAGTGATGTTTTAATATTTATTTTGTAAACATCAGTTTGACTTGACCCCATTTCCCCTACAGTTTACTCTGCAAGATGTATTTTTTGAAATGAGGACACATGCTATGAACACTAACCTTTGACAAACTTTCCTGTGTCACAGTATTTTGCTCAAAAACAAGAGCAACCCCAGTTGTCTTTAAATTATTTTATTCTGCTCTACAGTTTAGCTTCTCAGGTCACAAACACAGCTGGATGTTGTTATTCTTCAGAATATGCATGCTTTTCATTTCAATCAGATGCAAATTCTTGCTCTGGTCTGCACAATTCTCATTTGTAACATTTTCATAAAATGCAGGATCACTTCAAATATACAGAAATAGATTCTTATATAAAATTTCCATAAAAAAATAACAGGTATTTATTTATAAAGTATGATACTACAAATTAACATTTTCCTATTAGATTGCATACATTTACATTTCTAAGGGCAACTGCTTCGAAGTATGTGTTTCTATTTGTCTGTCTTCCATCTCTTAAAACATATACAACTCTACCATATTGGTCATCAACTAGCCACACAAACTTATTATGCAGTAGTTATTTTTAAAATAAAAACATCTGCAGCCTCTCTATATAAAAGCATAGCAATAAAAGATGACAGAGTTAAGAATATTTGGTAAATAATTCATGGAACATTAAATCTACTGCAAGTTATTTAAACTCCAGACTCAACGTGCTGACTGGTTTACAATGTTCTGATCACCAGAGGCTGCTTCACACGTGTGTGTGCCAGGCTGCTCCACATGAAGAACGGCTGGCCATCGTGTCATGAGTTTTCATGTTGATACAGTCCCAAGGACCTGTGTAGTGAAAGTAGCATGTTAAATAGGCCTTCAAACCACATAGTTTGGAGAAATCACGTCAAGGTGAAAGAGTAATGTCAAGTATTCGTACAACAGAGAGATTCTAACAGGAAAATAGGATAATTTACACCAGAACTGATGACAGACAAGAAAAACCTAATGTGGGAGTGTATCCTGTTAATCATTGCTAAGTCTCACTGATTTCAACAGGACTGCATCATGTGACTTGCTAAACTTAGGATGCAACCATGGTTGTAAGTAGTTTGAAGAACAGGTCCTAACTCTTCGTCAATTTTGCTCAGATAATTCTTATAGCACAGAAAATAATTTCGGTGCATTTTACAGCATTGCTAGTAAGAACCTCTCGTATTGCAACACAAAACTTTATTCATAGGTTATGTTTTTAGGGCCAGCTGTGTTAGTGCCACTCAGTCTCAGTAAGACCGGTAAAAACAGATTGTGAACAGTAACCTAATGGTTTGCAAAATCTCTCAGAGTAAACAATTAAAAAAATTGGAACAGAATGCTGTTAGCTCCCAAGCTGTAGCATACCCCCCAGAACAATGTTTTCATAGATTTTATCATCTGGCTTTTAGTACACATCCGTAAAAATTCAGTGTGTACATACTAGTACATACAAATCTCAACAGAAAATATATTCTCTTTATTTTCCCAGACCACAATAGTTTTGGCTCAAGCTGCTTCATTTAAAAACAAAGAAAAAAAAAACCTTGCCCAACTGAGATTGTAAGTAAAATACTCATTAGGCTATGATTGTTAAGCATCAAGTGACTTGTGATCTCTTTTCATGTTACTTCCAAGCCACTGAAGTTTCTCTGTATTAGCACTGCATGATTTATATAGGTAAATACAGATTGTTATGGCTCTCTCTCTGTGTGTGTGTGTGTGTGTGTGTGTGTGTGTGTGTGTGTGTGTGTGTGTGTGTGTGTGTGTGTGTGTGTGTGTGTGTGTGTGTGTGTGTGTGTGTGTGTGTAATCTGAGATTAGAAGCATTTTCACAAATGTTTCTTCTTTTAGTACTTTGAAAACAGTTTTATTTAAGTACGCAATAATTCATGGGCCTAGCATATATCATTTGGAAACTGAACTTGCTGTTTTAGAATAAATTCCTTAGCTGTTGATTAAAACTGCTTGGATTTGACAGCACATACATAATCTAAAATTCTATGTAACACAAGGTGTTACAGTAGCCTTGCTACAGTTTAAATTCACATTATCAACTCATTTTAAGTTTACAAAAAATAAAACATTCCACAGGCCAGTTAAAAATCTTTAGTACTAGTTACTTTTAAAAACTCTTTCAATGTACTGTACTTTCTTCATTTCTATCTTCAAAACTAGCAGCTGCACAGACATTATGAACATTGTCCCACTGTTTAATCATGAATAAGGAAAAAACGCTAACTGTCAACACACTAAATTTAGAATAGCTAAAATGGAAGACTGCAAGCTAAAAACATTTGCCTCCATGAATTTATATTACTATTTCTGTACATAGCAAATGGACATCGCAAAAAACATACATCTCAATACCTCCCTCCATTAGCTACTGTTACTTTAAATACAGTTGGCATTTGGCATCCGTGGGGGTTCCATTTCCCAGAACCCCCGCGGATGCCAAAAACTGTGGATTATTTAAAAATAGTGCCCCGTTAAATCACGGTTTTAAAATGCTTTTCTTACCATTACAGAGTGGCAGCCAGGCAGACGCTGGCTATTAGAACGGCTATTTTTGGGTTGCGCCAAAGTGACCCCCTCCCTTGGCCCTGGTGCACTGAAGAATGCAACACTGAAGTGCTTAAATGCTTCCGCGTTACGTTCTGAGCTGGCCAAGGGAGGGGGTTGCAACCTTGGCGCGACCCAGAAATAGCCATTCTAATCGCCAGAGACAGTCTGCCACCCACTCTACAATGGTAAAAAAAGAGGTTTTTAAACTGCGATTTAAAGGAACGCTTTTTTATTTAAAGGACCGGCAGGGCCTTTCTTGTCCGTGGCGGCTATCCACGTTGAGTCAAACCTGCGGATGAGAAGGGCCGACTTTTTGTAGAAAAAAAAGAATAGAAAACTGCCCAAAGAAGAAACAGGCATCTTACGTGATAATGGGATGAGAGAGAATAAAGGAGGAGGCAATCCCATGATACAGAAAACAAAACTGAGCACAAAGGAACTGTGTTTTCCTTAGTTATACTTGAAAAGCACATTGGGCCAATCCAGCCATTCTGGATATGGACTCAAAAGGACAAGTATGCAGTCGAATGCAGTCCCATGTACTACTCAAAGCCTGTTAGAAGGAGCATCTGAAACTAGCATGTCATAGCCTTTACCTGGGACCCAGATGTGCTGATCACAGAGGCTGATGGAGTCAGCTAACCTGGCTCAAGTAGCCACCTTGGGCCCAGCAAGTATGCAGATGCATGGTTCAGAAGGCCCCTGTGCATTTACCCTAACCAGGCCCCCTTCCAACAATTTCTTCCACTGGCAACCTCTAAGTCAGGCGTTCTCAACCTCGCGTACCCATACGAGGGCCTCCGGTTGCCTCGCGTACCCCCAGACGTCCTGCCCCCTACATACCCCCAAGTACCCCCCCTTAAAATGTATTTCTCGGGTTGCGGCGTGGGCGGGCAGGTCCGCCTGCCTGCGTCGCAACCCGGTAAAAATGGCTACAGGCCTCCTTATGTCTCCCGGAGCTCCCCCTTACCTTCTCCCTGCTGCCGCCATCTTGGATTTTGCGAAATCTCATGAGATCCAAAATAGCCGCACCCAAATCTCACAAGTGCTTTATGTGCCCTCACAAGATTTTGGCGCCGCCATCTTGGATCTCATGAGATCCAAGATGGCGGCGGCCGGGAGAACAGGTAAGGGGGAGCTACGGGGGATATTGGGAGGCCTGTAGCCGTTTTTCCCCGGTTGCGGCGCGGGCGCCACAACCCGGGAAAAATGGTTCCACTGCCTGTCATCAGCTGCTGATTGCAGCAGCTGATAACAGGCAGTGTCTCACATAACCCCGGTCAGCTGTTCACATACCTCTGGGGTTATGCGTACCACAGGTTGAGAACCCCTGCTCTAAGTGATTATTATAATTAACTTTATTAATAAGAATGTTTATATACCAACTACAACACACACATACAGAAGTGCTGCATGGCTCTGGTTAGACTGTCCATGCAACCTGAGGAAGTGCAGTTCATGTACAAGGATTGGGACAGGGTTAATGGATGTCCTGCTGGAAGGTATAGAGGGCTTGTCATTGCTGTGCCTCCACCTGCTGTGTAGGAGTGTGCTTAGCAGACTGGGCCAGGGGTAGGTTAGAAGGAAGACAGTCTCTTCTGCCCTTGGGGACTGGATGCGGGTACCAGCACCACTGACAGAGAGTTCAGCTGCCCGTGTGGAATCCTCTCACATTCCGATCATGCCCATTGCTTGTTCTGTGATAAACATAATGCCTTGCACTTCGTTATAAGAAGCATTCACTCTCTCTCACACTGGGTGACTCTTTTCCAAATTTCACTAAATACATAGGGCACAAAGTGGAAGAAAACTACATAAAGACCATAAGCTCACACTAATAGTGCTCAAGAACAGCATTTTGTATGGCTGGTGTGTCTTTACTCTGGTGAAGAGGAGTCATCCTCTTCCTCCTCCTCCTCATCTTCATCATTGAATGAGCAGGGGGTT
Organism: Plestiodon gilberti rubricaudatus; assembly: GCA_026170595.1. Classification (NCBI taxonomy): domain Eukaryota; kingdom Metazoa; phylum Chordata; class Lepidosauria; order Squamata; family Scincidae; genus Plestiodon; species Plestiodon gilberti. Next base: position 29,534,528 of record JANXHW010000003.1, on the reverse strand, counting down.
TCACCACGTGATTCTGAGTAGTGCGATGTTGCACTGCTGGACTGCTGACTGCTGACAGCAAGCAGCTGCCCTGTTGCTAAGGCCACTTCAGTATCCAGACGTAGCCCTGGATTTCCACTATAAAAAAGCATAAGAATCATTGATGATTCAAGAATCAATCGTTGAGAAGAGTTTCCCATTTAACAACTTTTCAGCCTTGTTCCAGTGGTTTGCAGATTTTAACTTCTATTGCTTCAGGCTCATTGCAGACATGCATGTAATTAAAACTAACACATATGCGTCACGTAACAAAGTATGCATTTTCTTTTTAGTCTCATGGAATTCTGACCACACTATTAAAACGTATCTGATTAATCAATTAAGGGCAAAGCAACATACTATGATGAATGTGTAATGTAGTCATGTTTCCTGTGGTTTTGTCTGTGAATAGCACACAGGGGAGCCATGAGGCAGGGCAAAACTGTGGCTGGGGATGGGAGCCTTTAGCATGTTGTGCCCCCTCCACTTTTTTTTAATTGCAAAGAAGCTTCCAGTGGTTTTCAATGAAAGTTTTATTCCAATAAAAGTAGCCTTGAAGGGAGATATGACTGGGACTGGACAGGGGCAAAGCACTACAATTCTCCTAGCCCTTTCATAGTTTCAAACCATTTCATGGGCAAGACACAGGGTAACTTTATGCATTCATCATAAAATGTAGTCTGGCCTTTCATTTTCCTAAATGACATAAGTTGCTCTAAACCAGTGATGGTGAACCTGTGGCATGTCACAACATTTTGGGTGACGCACTAGCGTTCACCAATACCCAACAACAACTACAGGATCTCAGCATTCGTGGAGGCCGTGGATATGGGGGACCCTTTAAAAACCATTAAAGTAAAAGCAAGTCAGGGAAAAAAAAAAACTTACCTACTGTTGCGTGGCAAAATTATGCTGTTTAAAGGCCTGGAGGGCAGTCTTCTGCCCACCCTTCGCCTTGGGTCGTGCCAGAATACATCATGCTGGGCGAGCAGGTAAAAAGGGAGGCTGTTGTGTGACCCAGAAGTAGCTTGTAAAAGCGCAGGAGACTGCCCTGCAGGCCTACAAACAGTGTGATTTTGCTAAGCAAAGGTAGGGTCGGCTTTTTCTGACTTACCATATTGTCCCGAGTATAAGACACACCTGATTATAAGACGCACCCTTAAAGTTTGGTGCTGTTAAAATTTTTTAATTACTGGCATTAAATTTATGCCAGTGATTTAGCAAACAGTGCAATCCTGTGCATGTCTACTCAGAAGCAAGTCCTGTGCATGTCTACTCAGAAGCAAGTTCTCAATGGAGCTTACTCTCAGGAAAGTGTGCACAGGATTGCAGCCTAAACCATTCATTGCCTGGGGAGGGGGGACGAAAGTGTATGTGATCTTGCTTTACAAAAGGATACAAAATCCAGCAGAGCAGAGAACGAAATTACTGATTACAGCCTGGAAATTAACTGAAACTGATTACAGCCTGGAAAGGGTTACAGCCTGGAGAGAGGAGAGGTATGTGTGCTCTTATTTTAACAAACAAAAAGGATATACCTTAAGCCCTGCAGGGCAGAGAAGGAGCCATTATCTCCTCTAAAAACAAACAAGGAGCCTCTACAAAGACCTCAGCCTGCAGCAATAATCACTTCAAAAGCTCCTGCTTTGAAGATAGCCTACCAAGACAACACATCTCCTCTTGGCCCAGTCCCTTGCCGCTTCTTCCAGCAATGTCCCACGCCATTCAAAGGCCCTCACTGCACTGCTGAGCAGCAGCAGCGAGTATTTTGCCGCCCTTTCTCTGCTGAGCCTAGGGGAGTGGCGGCTGCAAACCCGAATTGCAACAGCCTGATTATAAGACGCACCCCTAGTTAAAAAACTTAAATTGGGGGGGGGGGGAAGTGTGTCTTATACTCAGGCCAATACGGTATTTTTACTTTTTAAAACTGTTTTTAAAAGGGGTCCCCAGTATCCACGGTATCTGAGAGGGGATCTGGAACAGATCCCTATGGATAACACGAGCGAACCTGTATTCTCCTTTGAGTTACCAAAGAAACTAAACGAACAAAAATACACCTGCACCTTAAAGAGCTTAAAATGGATTCTCACCATCCGTATCAGCATGTGATTTGTCATCTTCAGAACTGCGATTGGTGGTGACATGAGAGCAACTTGCAAAATGTGATGGGAACTTGGCAGCTGCACAGTTCAGTTATCTTCCAACTGCTGCACAGGTGGTGGTTTGCACAGCAAAGCTCATTTTCAAGGTGCAAGTGCAGAGGATACCTACAACTGCAGTCTCCAAAATGAGCGCACTATCAGCATTCATATGAAATCAGCTTTTGCGTACGTGTGAACATGAAGAATAGTTTCTCTTTTGTTTGGGGTGCGTGTGTGCGTGCGCACGTGCACGATATGCCAGCAGAGTTAGGTTAGACATTTTCCAAATTTTTGACACGCCGAGCCCAAAAGGTTCGCCATCCCTGCTCTAAACCAATATGAGAATCTGTTGCCTTGTACAAGATCAACTCAATTCCTACTTGCAAAAGTATGAAATCAAGGCTCTGGGCTGACTTGTCAAGCATGGCAATATGAGCTTGTAAACTACATAAAACCAGATAATCCATTAGCATTGATTCACCTTGACTTAAATATAGTAGTGGCCCCAGCTGTGTCCAAAGTCGAATCTGCTTGAGCTGAATTTAAAGTTGGCCCCTGGTTCACCCAAGAAATTCCTGTAGACATATCTAAAAGCAAGCATGAAGTCAATTATAATCCAACACACAACACCTGTCAGTTAACATGGTATAAAGTACATGCAACACTTTATGATGAATACTTTTCCTGACCAGGACCAGACTATATTCAGAGCTGTACTGTATACTCTCCCAGGCATTAGTCCATACACCAGGCTACTGAAAATCCCAGCTTTTGTTTCATTACATTTTAGCTTAATCTTTTCCCTTTGTTTCCCCTCTATTTTACAGGCTGCGTACAAAGTATACAGAAGCTTAGAGCCTTACATCAGCAGGGACTATACCATCTCTAGCTTCTGTATAGAACCTGATACACTACCAGCATGAAATAAATGTATGTCCACAACACCATATTAATTATGTCACAGAAAATCAAACTTTTCACTGATGAATAATTAGATTTTTAGACAATGCAAAGCTATTTCCAACAGGCCTGGCAGCAGCCTCTCTACTGAAGGTGGAAAATGGGAATAAAGGTAAAGGTAAAGGTATCCCGACAATTAAGTCCAGTCGTGTCCGACTCTAGGGTGTGGTGCTCATCTCCATTTCAAAGCCGAAGAGCCAGCGTTGTCCGAAGACGCCTCCATGGTCATGTGGCCGGCATGACTCTCCTTGCCGCAGCGTGTAGCATGCAGCTGGAACACGGAGCGCTGTTTACCTTCCCGCAAGCGGTACCTATTTATCTACTCGCATTGACATGCTTTGGAACTGCTAGGTTGGCAGGAGCTGGCCAAGCAACGAGCGCTCACCCCGTCGCTGGGATCGAACTGCTGACCTTTCGATCGACAGCTTATGGTTCAGCGGTTTAACCCGCTGCGCCACCCGCTGGCCTTGGAAAATGGGAATACCTGCTCTCAAACAGAAATATGGTATTTAAATGTATGCACATCTTCTTCTACCTTTGTTGGCTTTCCATTAGTTCCTGCATACTATTATGATTAATAATATGACTAGTGTGTCCCAGAATTTAGGCAAATGAGTTTGACTATACCTTAAACAATCCATGTAAATATCAGTTACGGTACATTAAGACTACCGTATTTATCGGCGTATAATACGCACCGGCGTATAAGATACACCTTCCTTTTGGCCCTGGGTTTCAAGAAAAAAAGATTTAAAGCATTTTTGGGCCACTTGGCCACTTACTGCTTGGCTGCTTAATTAGCTAATTTACATAAATTGCACAAAAATACCAGGATCTCTTTTAAAACACACAGCAATAAGACACATGAACAAAATGCACCAGAACATAAATCCCAAGTACAAAAAAAACCCCAGACTCAACTCTTTTTCCCCCAACCCACCCATGCAGTTTCCAAAGTAAAAAACATTTACCCCAAGTACAAAAAACCCCTGACTCAACTCTTACCCCACCCCACCTATGCACAGTTTCCAAAGCCTCCAACTACGCCCAGTTCAGAAGCTTACCCAAGCTACATTCATTCAGCATCTAGGAGAGCTGGGAAGACCACGCTCTCTGCAGCTCAGCTGAACTGAACTGAGGAGTACAACGCCCTCTGCTGGCTGCTGAGAAGCTCAGCTCATGCACGTGCATAAATTAAACCCGACAAACAGCTGTAGATCAGATAGATTAGTCAGGGAAGAAAGCACAAGGGAGCTCTCTGGCTCCGGAAAAAAACCCGGTAAGCCCAAAAATGCTTTAAAACGGGCGGGGGGGGGAAGAGGGATTTTTAGTATTGGCATATAAGACGCACCCTACTATTTTGGGTCACAAATTTAGACAAAAAAAGTGCATCTTATACGCCAATAAATACGGTAATTTGTGGAAACAATTTCAAGCCCAAGCACAAAGTTAACAAGCTAGTTAACATTCTCCCAAGCTAGTTCTTATTACTCAGTTGCATGGTACAATGGCAACAGGGCTCAATTTTTTTTAATTGCCAAGGACTCAATTAACCAGAGCATCTTTAAGAACAAACATTTTGACTTTTTTTGTTTTGTATGCCCACCTTTTCAGAGATGTCACAAGCTGGGTGAACCTTTGAGTCAAAACCTCCCCACCACAGAATGATCTAACTTATCAAGAGAAATCTAGAGTCTTTTGTAGTGTCAGCTCAATGAATCATTACTTAAGTCAAAAGCACTTTTACCATTCACAAAAGGGGATAGTACATTATCTTCGTGAGATACCATTAGAATGGTCAATTAGATGTGCTAGTGTTATCTCAGTTATTCAGGAAGTTTTAAGGAACTTATTTCTTAAACTTCTTCCAGTTCCAGTTATTCAGGAACTTCTCCCCCCCCCCCCCAAACTGGAGTTAAGAATTATGTTGGCACATTCTAAATAGTAAAATGAAGATGGTAGAAATTCGTACACAAACATGTCTGCATCATATGTCACATTCATTCAACATTCTGGATCTCAAAAGTACATCTGCAAAGCAAGCTGCTTATTATAGCCTTGAAACTATCCAAGAAACCCCAGATTGCAAGTTCATTCCAGTGTTGTTGCTCTAGCCAGGGAACATCTACATACGCAAACACTACAACAGCAGACACTACATGTGATCTTTACAGTTTGACACTTTAGCAACAATGAAATAGGCCTATCATGCTGTGGTCCTGAGCAGGCCTGGGCACCCATAACTGTTTTCTATGGGGGAGATGTGCTTTGCAGTTGGCAGCACACTCGTAAGTGCACATTCCTTCAACTTCTAGTTTGGCCTTTACCTTAGCCATAAACCATGTGATTCTTGAACAGCTGTTGAAGAGGTGCACACGCATAATATACCAACTTTTTATCATCAACTAACCATAGCATTGTGAAAATAAAAATCTTTATCATATTTTCACTATGGAGCATTCCTAGAAAAAGAATGAATTATGCTAAGGACAAGAAAAGCTTGTTGAGAAAGCTATGAAAATCTGACTCCTATCCTCTTTCTGAAAAATTTACAAAACATTAAGTCAACAATTTTGTTTGTACAGGCCTCTAATTTCAGTAACCATGCATATTAGACTGATCCAACCACAACTTCACACTGTGCACTTATGTGTCAATGAGAACAGATGAAAAGTCTTTGAACTAGAAGTTTGCAGAAAGATAGATTAAAACCCACCCATACCTTACCAAAACATTAGCTCTCTTAATGTTGCCAAAGGAAAAAAACAAAGTGAAGCTCATGAAAACACTCTCAAGGCCTCAATAGCATTAAAAGTGGAACTAAATACCTTGAATAAAGGCATGTCCACACAGGATTTACCACTGGCAGTCAAGTGCCTGTTGGGAAATATTCCTGTGTTTCTGGACAAATCTACATATAACCTGCCTGTGAGGGCACATGTACAGAGAGAGAGAGAGGGGTGTGTGTGTGTGTGTGTGTGTGTGTGTGTGTGTGTGTGTGTGTGTGTGTGTGTGTGTGTGTGTGTGTGTGTGTGTGTGTGTGTGTGTGTGTGTGTGTGTGTTAAAGGCAGTTACAGCAATTAAACCAGGAAAGTTGTTCCATGTAGATTTATGCAAATAAATGCTGCACTGCCTGTTTGATCATCTTTCTTTCTAGATTATCAAATGCATAAACATTTTGAAAAATAGTGTAAGTGACATTTTAAAATAGAAGCTCAGTGAGTTCATGTCACTTACAGCCCAATCCTATGGGCTTGTAGCACTGGCATAACAAGTATTATGCCAGTGCCACCTGCTTTACAACTGTTGCAGAAGCACTGCCTGAGTGCTGGCAGAGCCTTCCCACATGCATCAGGGGAATCGCTGGCCACCCACCAAGGCAGGTAAGACAGCATAGATGGGGGGGGGGGGGATAGAAAGTGGTCAGGGAGAGGGTCCAGGGGGCTATGGGAGCAGGTGAATATGATGGCGATGGCACATGCTGGATCCTATCTCTTCCATGATTAGCCTTCCCCCCCCCTCCTCTAGCGTCTGAGGAGAGGCAAAACCCTGCAAGTGCATGCGTAAGTAGAGAGCACCTTTTTAGGTAAAGAGCCTCTACTGCTTTCATCCCTCTGTGTGAATAAGGATTTTTGGCATTATTACTTCGACCACCATCACCACCACCAAAGAGAGATCATATATCACTTTTCAGTGCTAAAGTCCAATACAAATTAAATTTGTCGTGTTTGATATGGGAGAGAGCAAGAGCCAAGTCAAGAGCTAATGGACTGCTGTCTTCCCTGAGGCTATTGTGATGAATCCTTTTTGGGTGGGTTCTGGATTACCCCATCAAATGTTCTCTACTGAGAACAGAGCTCTGCTGTCTCTTCTTCTGAGTGTCCTCAGGAGGACTTCAGGGCAGGAGGTCTGGCTCAGTGGTAGAGCTGCCACCTTATATGCCTGAAGATCTGAGGACGCCAGTTCGAGACACCTGGAAGTATCCGAGAGCTGGCAACACACTGCTGACGATCTACAGAGCCCTCAGTGACAGAGAGGAATGCTGTCAGCTGCACTCTGGGTGAGAGACAGAGTTGCCATCAGTTCAGCGTGAGAGGCAAATGCCAGAGAGAAGCCAGACTGTGAATGAAATCATCTGGAATGAAGTCGTTCTATGCAAGATTAGAATATTGTATTGTAAAAACCCCTTCAGGGGTTTAGAAAGCCTGCCTATGTGAACTGCCTTGAATTAAAGTCGGAGGAGAAATCTTGTGACCAAGAAAAGGCGGTATATAAATACTGGTATTATTATTTTCCCCTGTGATGCAGTGATTCGGTTAGACACCACATACATGCTGATGCCATTTCTCTTCCACCTACCCCATTCATGTTCTATAACTGTATCACATATCTACTTGTAGCAAAGTATTGTAATTTTAAAGTATAACGTGTGTGTGTGTGTGTGTGTGTGTGTGTGTGTGTGTGTGTGTGTGTGTGTGTGTGTGTGTGTGTGTGTGTGTGTGTGTGTGTGTGAGAGAGAGAGAGAGAGAGAGAGAGAGAGAGAGAGAATGTGAATGCTGTCTTTGTTTTTAGGATGGCCAAGGCCAACAACTTCTACGTGCATAGAAGAATCTAAATGAGGTCACATCTATTGTTTATTGCCTTAACTCTCCTCTGTAGTTGACTTCTGTACTATACTACATTGATATACTGAAGGAAAAAGGTGCAGTTTTATTTAAATTTTTCAGGGTTCTCAGAAATGGTAATCTATTTACCCAGTTCAACTGTATCTTCTCACATTCTTTGGTTTCTACAGACGCAATGAAAAGCAGTAGCCATATCCATGCACACCAAGTTACACATTCTTGAACATGTTAAATTTGATGGTACAACAAAGAACAGTACAAAATAGCTATTAAGGCAGACACGACAGAATTCACTCAAGATGCCCCAAAAGGCACTCGTAGCATAAAGCAGTCTGATACTTTCAGTACAAGAGTTAAGATTCCAGTCTACAGGTATTTCTCAGCTTTGTACTGCTGTGTGGCTGCACCTTTGGCAATGTGGTGAAATGGCAGTTTTGCGAGCATTGCTGTGTTGGATGAACCTATCATCATCATGAGTCAGCACTGCTATAATAGGGATTTTCAACAAGAAGCCTTGCAAGACAAGTTCTGTCCTGCCTCAACCACCTCATATATGCTGGCACTGAACATCAACTTGACTAAAAAAAGTGTACTTAAAGTCAAATGTAACTGTCGTGTTTGGAAACTCTAAGAGGCTATATACACACAAACTATTCTGTTCACTGTCTTTCTCTCAGACTTCGGGATATTGAAAGTCAGGAACTACATGCAGCAGCAGCCAGGGTATGTTCGCCTCTCCGGTGGCAGTTACCAACCAACTTTGGCCTTAGACCCAGATACCTTTACCTGCTGGAAGACTCCCAGTCTCCCTGGGCGCTTACTATGGCGCGATGTAATGTGTTTCCCTCAAAAGAACTGTCAGCAAGATTCAGTCATGGTACTGAGAGTAACAGATTTTGTGATTGTAACATGGAGGCCATTGAATCTTTGATTCATATAGTGTTCCGTTGCCCTTGGTACAAAGACCTACGCACTGACCTTTTGACTCCATTACTGACCCAGTGCCATGGTCCTTGTGACGAGGCAATTCTGAGCCCTCTTCTGTCATCTGTGGACAAGCATACCATCCTACAACTAGCAAAATATTTCTGTGCAGTCTTAGTGAGACGTAGATCTATACTCTCTGGCATTTTTTGTGGAAATTCTAAATGACCTAATAGCTGTTTTTCATTTATTTATACTTGTATATTGGGGGGGGGGGGTTTCTTGTTGGAATATTTTATTTTATTGGTTTTATTTGTTTGATCTGGCGCGGTTGTTTAATGTGGCCATGTTGGTTGCTATTGTTGTACAAGCCTAATAAAGGTGATTGGATTGGATTAAATATATATTACAATATGAACTAATGTAATTAATCCTACTCCTCATATAATCTTGCTTTAAACACGAGAATGGCTGGAGGAAAAAAGAGCACAACTCTTAATAGGCCTTACTTTCCTGAAATGTAGAACACGTGAGAAAAATGTGACACACATGGGGCTATGCAACTTTTAAATAAACGAGTGGGACTACTCGCAAAGCAATTTCAAAACAGGCCGTCTTGGCAAGTGCCTTCCCTTTTTATAAAGAGCCAACGTTGAGCCAATTTTTATAAAGAGCCAATACAGAAGAATCCTACAAGTGCCTAGTATCACTTTCAAGATGGTGGGCACCAAGTAGGTTTCGGCAATACCCCATTTAAAGTATCACTGAATCTGATCTACCCACGTCATGAGTTGCTTGGCAGCAAGGGAAGTTCTTTACCGACATGGCATTGCACTTCACTCCAGCCAGCACAGGCAAAACAGGTTTCATTTATTTCAGTTAAATTAAGTTTTGTTCCAACAGAACGGACATGGCAAGCAGAGTTTGCCCCGCTACTGAATCTATCCAAATGCCCCTTTCCTGGTTCTACCCATGAAATAACTGTGAAAGATCCCCCATTTCATCGTGTACCCCGTGTGTGTGTGTGTGTGTGTGTGTGTGTGTGTGTGTGTGTGTGTGTGTGTGTGTGTGTGTGTGTGTGTGTGTGTGTGTGTGTGTGTGTGTGTGTGTGTGTGTGTAGGCCTCCAGGTAGGGATATAAAAAACCTTTCCCCCCCTGGCGGCGGCGGCGTGATCCCGGAAGTGCAGGTTTGCGGGGGAGGGGCTTCAGATCGGATAAACAGATAAGGACCAGTCTGCCGTGTACCACCAGCAGTCGCGCAAGGTACCACTGGTGGTATGCGTACCACTGGTTGAAAACCCTTGTTCTAGAGCTACAGAGATTCCATAACTTGTAAGTGAACCAAAACTCCTGAATAGATGCAAAGATGTAAAGCCGCCTTGGGCATTTGCCTTTCGGCATAGGAAAAGGCAGGATATAAATTTTTAAAATAAATTTAAATAAATAAATAAGTCTAGAAGGTTAATTTTAAAGTTATCATTTAGTTGTGCAATCTTGCTGACTTTCACAAATCGTTCTACATTATCTTCAGACTGACATCATTAGAAATACTTCACTAAGGCAAGGATTTGGATTTAATCCGCAATATGCAAAAGCTACAATCTTACCTATGACATAGCTTTCTAAAGCTTTAGGCACCAGTGATTTAGCAGTTCTTAGGTCTTCTGATGAGCATTTGCCTGCCTCTAGGCCAAGTGACATTCCCATTCGCTTCAATACTTCAGCATCATCATGGATCTCAAAAGTATTATCAAAATTAAAGAGGTATTCAAATCTGCAGGGAAAGAAAAAACCAAATTGGGACTATTTCCTAAAGGTGTCTTTTAAAATTATATGTTAATAAGTGTCCAAATACAATTACATTCACAGGATTCCTTCATGAGTCAAGAATGTATTTAAAATGTAGCTAGGTTCACCAAGAACTCTGATTGCATTTGTACAACTGCCATCTCAGCAGGGTTCAAATTATTCTATTTCCCAATTAAACACATTTTTCCAGGTAGGGCAATAGGAGTCCATAAACTTTTCTCCCTCATTAAACAGATTCAAAGTTAAGGGAAAAATCTTGCTTAAGCCAGAACCCTTTCTTGTATAAGACCCAATGAATTTTAAGGTCATCTACAGCCTTGTCCCCAAACAATATTTCTCTTGCGTTTTCATTTTTCTCGGTGTACATAATCCCTTAGTTCTGGCCTACATAAATTAGTAAAAATTAAGACTGGTCATCAATTGAAACAAGAATTATCCTTTTAAAATCTTGCTTACCTGGTTCAACTGGTCATTTGAGGATTCGATAGTTTAGTAGTCAATACTTTTTACATTGTGTGTTCTAAAACTTGAGCTCATATATTTCGCATTTTGCAAAGTTTAACCAGGAAGGGATGTTCTCAATGATCTGTAGGTTAGCCCTAGTTGTGTCAGTAACTGTACTCTCTCTTTCCAGTGACATCCACTGTTTCTATACCAACTTTAAAAAGTGGAATGTGCATTTTTGATATTCAGTATGCAACCCACAATAGTTAAGCAAAGCCTACAAAGTAAGTAAGTGATATACCACTACTTAGTTCTTAGCCTTCCACACTTTCCAGTGCAACTTATCTTCTACCCTCCATCAGTAAAAGCACACAAAATGCTGGCTTGCAACATTTTCAGTTCAACTATCATGATGCGGCCATTCATGGAACCATCAAATAAGGTGGGTATCATCAGGATGATAGACCCAAGTCAACAACTGACATGTCCACTTCCCCCCTTTTTCTTGTGCTAGCACATCAGTGTGTACGCAATTTAACCCACTGCTACCACCTTGCTTTCCCAGCCTACTTTAGAGAGGAAGCTAGGCAGGCAAGGATACTGATGAAATAATCCCAAACCTCGTTTCCCTTACCATCACTTTGCTGCTGCCATCTTCTTCCCTGCCCAGTTGCTTTTCAAGACAGGCTCGGCAGGGCATTCTGGGAAGAGGAGTGATCCTGTTTCAATTTCTCTCCTAGAAGGGGAGTGATTGGAGCAGGACCGCAGCAGCCTCCTGCTTCTTGCTCCACCCTAGAAATCACAATTGAATGAGTCACTGCTACTGCTCCGATTCTCCTATTGCTTGCTCTTAGTGAACAAGATGATTGAACACGCAGTGAAACAGCTAAGTGGGCAGCAGGCTGGAGAAGATCGTGGTGGAAAGAAAGGGGTGCAGGACACCCCCAATTCACCGCTTTCTCTAGCCCACCACTCAAAGCAGCCACCTCACCAGGCCTAATGGCTGTGCCAACTCTGGGTGTCATATACGTGCATGGCAAAGATCTCTCTCTCTCTCCCCTGGCCAGACAGACATAAAGCAAGGAATTCCTTGTTTTGTCCTCATCCACAAATGCAGATGAGAAAGAGTTCCTCCTCACAAATGGCAAGCACATTTGAAGCATCTGATTTATAAACCGTTACATCCTGACACCACCATCTGCAGCTCAACCTACTACACTGCAACTACTTCACTCCAGTAGTTCGGGTGCGGGTAAGCTAGCCCAACCGGGCGCAGCAGACTCTCAACGACTTCGGCCACAGGCATGAATAATGCATCTGTTAAAGCGCCTCACTGCCTTCCGCTGCAAACACGGGCGTTGCTGGCTAAAAACGAAAGTGGAAACTCACTCCGACTTCTCCCGCAAACGCGGTCGCCCAGAAGTCAAGCCAGTCCCTCCCCCGCTAGTCACCAGGGTACTTTCAACCAATCTCTAACTAAAGGAGAGGGGAAGGAAGAGAAAATTTGAAGAAAAATATTGCGTTTGGGCTTGTAGCCCCAACGGTCAACGTCCATCTCTTTCTGAGGTAGGGCCGGACTGGGGAACGGTCAGCCACGTGCGGAGGAGAAGCGTTTTACAACGGTCGACCCTACCTCGAGCTGGCGCGAGGGCATTCCCATATAGTTAGGAATGCACCCCTCTTCTACCGGGGAACAAGTCTACTCAAAAGAATACAATAAACTTTAAGAGCAAAATTATTTAGGGGTGCAATGAGAACTTTTGAAACCAACATCAGAAGATTTGCAAATATTAAAGCTTTTCTTTAACATATTTGCAAGTCTCCTGACATTCGTTTCAAAAGTTCAGATGACAACATATATATCCGATGTAAAATTTCATCAGATATATGTAAAAAAAGTGTGCTACCATGGCCACAGTGTGTACCTGAAGCAAAAGCAACTTCTCCAACAGATAGGAATAATTTCACAGCACATAAAGTCATATGTGCTTTTGCACATATGAAGCCATATGTGCTTTAGCTGAATAGTTCATAATCAACAATGAATTGTATCTTATTTAGGGGACACACACACACACACCACTTTGAAAGCACATTTATGAATTCTGAACTGCAAAGATTCAATGTGCATTTACAATTCAGGATCTTCAGAGAAAGGTACTGTAAACATTTGGACAAGAAGCTGAAGGATGCAAAGATGATGAAATATCTTCAAAGAGTAGCATTAAACTGGATGCAAGTATAAAGCCATTCAAAGTACATCAACAACAACAACAACAACAACATTGTTTCACACAGCATTTGTTCTTAGTAATAATATTTTGAAAGCTGCCTAGACACCTTTGTTGTTGTTGTTGTTGTTGTTCGTTAAGTCGTGTCCGACCCTTCGTGATCCCATGAACCATATCCCGCCAGGCCTTCCTGTCCTCCACTATCTTCCTGAGTTTATGAATACCCCTTCATGGATCATTGCCTTGTCGTGGCGAAGGGGCTTGCGTAACTCAATGAAGCCATGAGCTATGCCGTGCAGGGACACCCAAGACGGACAGGTTGTAGCAGAGAGTTCTGACTAAAAGTGATCCACTGGAGAAGGAAATGGCAACCCACTCCAGTAACCTTGCCAAGAAAATCCCATGAACAGTACCAAAAGGATAAAAGATATGACGCCGGAAGATGAGCCCCTCAGGTCGGAAGGTGTCCAATATGCTACTGAGGAAGAGCAGAGGACTATTCCAAGTAGACCCAGAAAGGATGAAGTGGTTGGGCCAAAGCCAATAGGACGTTCAGCTGTGGATGTGTCTGAGGTTGAAAGGAAAATCCAATGCTGCAAGGAGCAATACTGCTTAGGAACATGGAATGTGAGGTCTATGAATCAAGGCAAGCTGGATGTGGTCAAAAATGAGATGGTAAGATTGAACATTGACATCTTGGGAATCAGCGAACTAAAATGGACGGGCATGGGCGAATTTAAGTCAGGTGACCATCATATCTACTACTGTGGACATGAATCCCTTAGAAGAAATGGAGTAGCCCTCATAGTCAATAAAAGAGTGGGAAAGGCAGTACTGGGGTGCAACCTCAAAAACGACAGAATGATTTCAGTTCGAATCCAAGGCAAACCATTCAACATTACAGTAATCCAAGTGTATGCCCCAACCACTGATGCCGAAGAAGATGAAGTTGACCGGTTCTATGAAGACCTACAACACCTTCTTGAACTAGCACCCAAAAAAGATGTCCTTTACATCATAGGAGACTGGAATGCTAAAGTAGGAAATCAAGAAATAAACGGAACAACAGGCAAGTTTGGCCTTGGAGCGCAAAATGAAGCAGGGCAAAGGCTAACAGAGTTCTGTCAAGAGAACACGCTGGTCATAGCAAAGACTCTTTTCCAACAACACAAGTGGCGACTCTACACCTGGACATCACCAGATGGTCAATACCGAAACCAGATAGATTGTGTGCTTTGCAGCCAAAGATGGAGAAGCTCTATACAGTCAGTAAAAACAAGACCTGGAGCTGACTGTGGCTCAGATCATGAGCTTCTTATTGCAAAATTCAGGCTTAAATTGAAGAATGTAGGGAACACCACTAGACCAGTCAGATATGACCTAAATCATATCCCTTATGAGTATACAGTGGAGGTGAAGAATAGATTTAGGGCATTAGACCTGGTAGACAGAGTGCCTGAAGAACTATGGACGGAAGTTCGTAACATTGTACAGGAGGCAGCAACTAAAACCATCCCAAAGAAAAAGAAATGCAAGAAAGCAAAGTGGCTGTCAGATGAGGCTTTACAAATAGCTGTGGAAAGAAGGAATGCGAAAAGCAAGGGTGAAAGGGAAAGATATAAACAACTGAATGCAGATTTCCAGAGAACAGCAAGGAGAGATAAGAAGGCCTTCTTAAATGAACAATGCAAGGAAATCGAGGAAAACAACAGAATGGGGAGGACTAGAGATCTCTTCAAGAAAATTGGAGATATCAAGGGAACGTTTTGTGCAAAGATGGGCATGATAAAGGATAAAAAAGGCAGGGACCTAACAGAAGCAGAAGAGATTAAGAAGAGATGGCAAGAATACACAGAAGAACTATACAAGAAAAATCTTAATGTTCCTGATGACCACGCTGGTGTGGTCACTGACCCAGAGCCGGACATCCTAGAGAGTGAAGTCAAGTGGGCCTTAGGTAGCATTACTAACAACAAAGCTAGTGGAGATGATAATATCCCAGCTGAGCTACTTAAAATCCTAAATGATGATGCTGTGAAAGTGCTGCACTCAATATGCCAACAAATTTGGAAAACTCAGCAGTGGCCAAAGGATTGGAAAAGGTCAGTTTACGTTCCAATTCCAAAGAAGGGCAGTGCCAAAGAGTGCTCAAACTACCGTACAATTGCACTCATTTCACATGCTAGCAAGGTTATGCTCAAAATCCTACAAGCTAGGCTTCAGCAGTACGTGGACCGAGAACTACCGGACGTACAAGCTGGGTTTCGAAGAGGCAGAGGAACTAGAGATCAAATTGCCAACATGCGCTGGATCATGGAGAAAGCACGAGAGTTCCAAAAAAACACCTACTTCTGCTTCATTGACTACGCAAAAGCCTTTGATTGTGTGGATCACAACAAACTGTGGCAAATTCTTAAAGAGATGGGGGTACCAGACCACCTTTACTGAACCTAAAAAAGGAAAAGCAAGAATTGAAATCTTCAAGTACTCGGATTCAGGATGAGGTCACAGTGAAAGAAATGCTAGGAGGCATTTCAAAATTTCATAATTTTCTCAAAATATTGCCTATATGCGCAAGAAATGGCTATTTGAAGGCATCAAACATTTCAGTGGTACTGGAAAGGAAACTATGACCAGCAACAGGAAGATCTTTCATATTCTCAGTTGCATCATTTAATGTGCGAGTTACAACTGTTTTGAGGAAGGAGACTGAAACAATGTTTTTCATAACCTGATGAACAATGAACTCAGAGGCCATAAGTTACCAGAGGTAGTATTGAGAGCTGCATGACATTGTTCTAATTTTAGAACTATTGATAGAAGACAACTCTTCATGAAACAGTATCTGCTAGTGGTTTGGAAACAGAATTGTACAGAACGAGACCACAAATGACCACTGTTTGCAGGCTTTGATATCAAAGAAGTCAGGCAGTCAATACGTTGGAGCAAAGCATATTTGCTCTGACGTATTGAGTGCTGGACCACGTGGGAGATTACTATGTGCCGGAAGGGGCTGCGTAGATTACTACGCAGCCCCGGCTCCACTCTCCCAGCCCTGAGATGAGAAGCTGCAGGGCTCATTCAGGGGCCATCTTATTCATCGTGGGGATCAGGGGGCAGCTTTTTGCCAGCTTTTATGCGGAATATCAGCATATAACACGAATCTAGTATTTCAGGCCTATATTTTAGAGAAAAACGTGCATGCTATACACCAATAAATACGGTAAATTAAATTCATTAATGTAGCGAAAGAGTAATGCTTTGACTTTGTGTCATGCAATTAGCTAGAGACTGACCGACAGGAGTAGCACCTAGTGGTTAGTGCTCATCGCACCACTCCCTGCTTCTCAGATTTACTGGGTCAGCAGTTAAACATGTGAGGAACTAGTGGAACTACCTGCTGCCATCCCAAGCTAAGGAAACCAGGTTTTTTTTTGGGGGGGGGGCTGTCTGGGAGAGCCACCCGTCCCAGGAGCTCACAGAACCCTGTAATCTTGTTCAAATTGCAATAGTGCCTGCAAGCAATCAGGTGAGACAACCCACTGAATTACCCATGAACACAGATGAGGCAGGCAAGGAGTCAAAATATAACCTGTATTAAAAACTGCAAATTAAAATCAAGTGTGGAAGGGGTAGAGAGATGTACAAAAGCAGCATGGTGGAAAATGCCTGAACTTGGCTGGATAAACACAAAAAGATAGTGTGACCAAACTGGATAAAGCAACTAGCAATGCTCAGCAGAGAAAACCAGGTAGCTACTTGAGAACAAGAAATCAAGACCCGCAAGGCCTCTGCAGACTAGCTTGGAATGAATAGAGCAAACAAAATAAAATTAATTCCCTAAACACTTCTAGCTAGAAATACAATTTCTAGTGCCAGCTACTTATGTTGTCCCAAGAATCCTGACCTACTGCACTTACCAAAGAGTAAGTGGGTGTGCCTTTTATGAGCCAGCAGCTGGTTCCAATGGCAGACCCAAGCATCCTTGTGCTTGATCTTAAAAAGCCTAGTTTGATGACTTCATGGGATTACCTAACTGGATAAGAGGAAGCCACCTGGCCTCTTCAACCCACCTCTTAATCTACACAGATAGGTTTGACTGCTCAATCAGGGGCCTGATTATAAACTATTGTCTCTAGGGGAAGCCAAGACATACAGAATAATAATAATAATAATAATAATAATAATAATAATTAGGCTTACCATTCGTCCCGGTTTCGCCGGGACAGTCCCGGAAATCGGACCCGATTCCCGGTCGTGTCGCGGGGGACGAATGGGCGCCGCCATCTTTTTTTAAAATTTTAAACTTACCGGGCAGCATCTTGGGTCACGAAATCTCGCGTGATCCAAGATGTCGGCGCCCAAATCTCGTGAGGGCATCATGCCCTCACGAGATTTGGGCGCCGACATCTTCGATCACGCGAGATTTCGTGACCCAAGATGCTGCCCGGTAAGTTTGAAATTTAAAAAAAAAAAAGAAGATGGCGGCGCGGCGAGCAGGTGCTTCTCCCGGTCGTCAGCGGCACCGGGAGAAGCACAGTGCTTGCCCGTGTTGCGCGAGCCTGCTGGAGGCTCGCGCTGGCCGGGCAAGCAGGCTGTGCTTCTCTGGTCTCCCAGCGGCTCCATGCGGTGCCGCTGGGAGACCGGAGAAGCACAGCCTGCTTGCCCGGCCAGCGCGAGCCTCTAGCAGGCTCGCACAACGCGGGCAAGCAGGCTGTGCTTCTCTCCGTGCCGCTGGTCTCGCAGTGGCACCGGGAGAAGCACAGCCTGCTTCTTGCCCGTGTTGCGCGAACCTCCTGGAGGCTCGCGCAACGCGGGCAAGCAGGCTGTGCTTCTCCCGGTGCCGCTGGTCTCACAGCGGCACCGGGAGAAGCACAGCCTGCTTCTTTCCCGTGTTGCGCGAGCTCCAGGGCTCGCGCAACGCAGGCGAGCAGGCTGTGCTTCTCCCGGTGCGGCTGCGAGACCAGCGGCACCGGGAGAAGCACAGCCTGCTTCTTGCCCGTGTTGCATGGAGCCGCTGGGAGGCACAGCCTGCTTCTCAACCTCGGGCCGACCAGCGACCACCGACCACGTAAGTGTATTTTTTAAATATATATTTTTAATAGAAATATTAATTAATTTGAATTAATTAATTGCAAAAGAACTCCTTAATAAATTCTTTAATTTTCAGGGCATTACGGGTTTGTGATGAACCATCTTTAGCTGCAGAAAGGCGCATCGTCACAGATTTCTTGTTGGCTAATGGTTATCAGTTGCAGCAAATTAACAAATGCTGGGAGAGACAAGTTAAAAAGAAAAACTATATCCCTAAGCCGGGAGAGAATAATGAAAAAGAGGAGGAAACTGACAACGAGAAACGATGGTTATCATTGCCTTTCCTACAAGGAACCACGGACAAAATAGCGAGAGTGATGCGAAAATATGGGATCAGGACTTTATTTGCTCCTACAACTAAGATAGAGCAAATACTAAGAAATCCCAAAGATCAAAGACCTACGTTAATGAACTCAGGAGTCTATGAAATAAAATGCGGTTGTGGTCGTGCTTACATTGGAAATACAATGAGACCTATTAAAGTAAGAGTACAAGAACACCAGAGAGCGGTAAAATTGTCACAAGGAGAAAAATCTGCTGTGGCAGCGCACGCCCTGGAATCTGGCCACCAAATTGCTTTTGAGCAGGTCCGTTCGTTGTTTTCGGAAGCCAGTCTAAAACGAAGACTAAATCTGGAGGCTATTTCAATCTCCCAAAGGAAACCTGCAAGTCTTCTGAATAGACAGCAAGAGCTGTCATTTGCCAATAAAATCTGGCTACCTATCCTGAAAAGAGCATATTTGCAGCCTAGGAGGAATAGAGCAGAGGTTGATGATTCTGTTGTCAGTTAACGGTTGCCATGGCTTTTACTGGTATATGCTAGCAAGAGCTCCATGTTCTCAGTGTCATCCAGCAGTGTTATGCTGAATTACCTTGACAAGGTCCCTCGTGTGGGATGAAATGTTGGTAGGAGAAATAAAGACTCATCTTCGCCTCTACGCACATCTCCAGAGTGTGTGTGTGAGAGAAATCTCTTAAGAAGACAGTACGATTTTAGTTTTATTTCTCAAATAATAAACATGGCTAGAAAACCCATAATGCCTGCTTCATTACATATTAATTAATTATTTAAAAATTTCGGACGCGCTTTGCGCCCCCTTTACTTTAATAATTAATTATTTAAAAATTAATTATTTAAAAATTTCGGCCGCGCTTCGCAAGGCAAGAGGGGCGCGCTTCGTGCCCCCTTTACTTTATTAATTAATTATTTTAAAAAAAACGGCCACGCTTCGCGCGGAAAAATATTCATTAAAAGGATTTCTTATGTGGATTTCTGCTTTATTGTGACATTTAGGCTTGTTTTTTCTGCTTTTTCGTTGTGGTTTAGATTGCTTTTTCGTGGTGGATGATAGTTGGGGGTTGGTTTGAGCTGTTTCTGATTGCTTTTTCATTGTGGTTTAGAATTGCTTTTTCGTTGTGGAGGGTAGTTTGCGGTTGGTTTGGGCTGTTTCTGATTGCTTTTTCGTTGTGGTTTACGATTGGTTGTGGTTCTTTGGCCTTGCTTTTTCGTTGCTTTGACATTAATTAATTATTTACCTCGGGGGGGTATGGGGGGGTGTCCCGGTTTGAAGTTTGAAAAATATGGTAAGCCTAATAATAATAATAATAATAATAATAATAATAATACAGTATTCAGTATTTATATACCACCTTTCTGGTCATTGGATTTCTCCTCTGACTTTAATTCAAGGCGGTGTACATGGGCAGGCTGTTCTAAACCCCAAGGTGTTTTTACAATATAATAACGTTCTAGTTATTATATGCAGCTTCTTCTGGCACGTAGTAATCTCCCACGTGGTCCAGAAGTAATGTAATGTAGAAGAACTAATGTACATCTAGCCACATCGCTTGTTGGGAGTGGCATTTCAAACAAAGGACAAAGCTAATGCAACAGCGTGTCCCAGCAGTATTTAGGATGCTGAGCCATCATAGAAGTGCCCCAAACAACAACAGGAACATAGGCAAAAAGAGGGGGGGGAGAGAATAGGGAATTTATAACACTTTTACTAGAGCAGCTCATAATTTCTGGAAAGATGCACATACAGGGCCCCCCCCACTATCGCATTATTCAACAAACGCGATTAGCAGCTTCCTGCTGCTTATTGCAGGCAAGTAGAGAGAGACTAAGTGCTAGATACTGTAGGTTCTGCAAGGTTAACAGGAAGCACTTAGTCTCGCTCTACTTGCCTGCAACAAGCAGCAGGAGGCTGCTAATCGCGTTTGTTGAAGGAAGAAATAAATGTTGCTTAAGTAAAAGTAAGAGCCTGGAGGGGGATTGCGCGCGGGGGAGTGTCACCCGCTACCCGCAGATAAGTGAATCCGCGGATAGCGGGGCCATATATGCATCATTCCAGAAATTATGAGCTGTTCTAGTAAAAGTGTGATACATTCCCTATTTCCCCCCTCCTCCTGCCCTAAATCTATAAAGAAATGACTAATTTAATCTTGGGGGCATGACCTTCGTTAAAATTTGCTGTCCAGTGTTATCAGCAACGCAAGTCTATTGAGAGAAAGAGAGAATTGGGATAAAGGCAGCACACGTTAACAGGTTCATTCACGTGAATATCAACATTAGTGAGAACTGCAGCTATAACAAGAACTATTCAGGACACAGGCAAGTGACCCATTTGGATTCATGCATTTCTTCTTTCCATAAGATCTAGGTGCTTTGTATTCCAACCTCCTCCTAAAATTAAGACAGTAGCAAACTGACTTTTTCGTTCTTATTAAAAACAAGTTCCCCCTGGCTTACTAGACTCATTACTTCAGCACATGCTTCCACATCACACTCACTTGTCAGGAGAGATGCTGCAATCTATAACTGTTCTTTTGCTTGTGTTTATTATTAGAAAAGGCAGTTGTATGGTAGAATTCAAAGCAGGAGGGCCCTGATCTTGCTGTTCATTTTGTTGATTTCTTTGCACCAAGTTTTTGAAAGCAATTTGCTGTAGAAAGAAAATAAAATGCTCAAATTTAAACACAAAAACAACACTTTCCTAGGTTATGGACTCAAAATTTGGTTACAGTGTCAGCACCGAGTACTAGGAAAGTTGAAGCTTTAGTACCTCCAGCAACACCAGGTGCTATATTACAGCATGTTCAACTAAGAAAACACAAGTCGGTTTAGAAAATGTCATCTTTCAGGATACTGGTAGAGAGGATGACAACCTGTGGTTTGTTTCTGTGCTCTTAGAAATCAGGCTATAAGCATTCATGCTCGTTTTGTCTCTATGTCAAGAGATGAGTTGGTCACGGTCTTTTGAAATACAGCTTGAAGCAAACATTTTAGCATACAACTAAATCAGAGTATCATTTGAGTGGAACCTTTGATAGTTTAGGCATGTTTTATGTATAACAAAAACACCGACGGCCCAATTCCATCCAACTTTCCAGCACTGATGGAGCCGCAATGCAGCACTAAGGTAAGGGAACAAATACAGCGCATGCTCCATTGGCATGGCTACATCAGCACTGGAAATATGGATAGGATTGGGCCCCGAGTCATGTAACACCAAGTGTCACTTGCATACAAATCCACTCTTTTAAACAAATTTTGAAAAAATGTACCTGCAACAGAAGCTCTTGAAGCTGAGCTCTCTTCTGTTTTATTCGTTCTATACGTCGCTGTTTCTCTATCTTCAAAACAATTATGAAATTAAAGACAGACAAGAGTAGATATAATTGATATGCAATTCCCTCTGAGTATGGTAAATGGGAAATCTTTTGTGAAGGAGCAAATTGTTGGGAGTCACAGCACATACACTGCAGAACCCGATACAAAAAAAGTCAGAGCATTTGAAGATCTTACATGGATTATTAAATGGAGGAGGAAAGTGTCAGCAAACTAAAATTTAAATAATATTTTAATATAAGGTGGGATATGCAACTGGCAGCCTGCATAGTTAGTCAAGATGTAATCACACATTATACTTCAAAGAAACAAAAATATAAAACAAACTTGAAGAACTGGAATTCAGGTAAGCCTACCCCTCCTTATAATGCACATTTTTTATCACTCACTCACTTCTAGATTTTGACATTCTTGAGCAGAGTTTGTAGGAAGACCTATCCACTTGATTTCTTTTTTCTCCTTTGAAATAATGTTCATCGCCATTAACACATTGAGGGCATCATAAACTCTCCGCCTAATATTCTTCTGATCATAAGCTTGCTTAAAATGGAATGGAAAACATGGAATTTTCATATCTTTTATTAAAAATATAAAAGGCAACATTTGAACAGACTGAAAGGGAAACAAATAGCATATGCTTTAATCCAGATAGCTTGGAATGAACCATAAGATAGAGACAAGGCACAGTTTAACACAAACTATTGTTAAGCAATACCGCTGCTTGACACTGAATATTAAAAACAAAGCTAAACCAAATCAAAAGGGGGCTGGGGTGGTGTCAGAGGTCAGCCAGGCTGGGCACTGGCTGAGGACCGACTCCCTTAGGGGCCCAACTGGCTGATCCTTAAAGCTCCCCAAAGCAGGCAACAGCAGCGTGAGCTGCTCAACTGGACTTCTTCATGTCATCACTGCATCTCAACTCTGATCAACTCAACTGGACTTCTTCAGAGACCCCTGCAATGACATGGGGCTTGGGAGAGGAGGCTGCTTGGGTGCCCCTCCAGCACACCACCAGAGCACTGAGGAAAGAACATTGCTCCTTTCCCCAATCTGTGCCTCTCCCACTTAGACATTTCATCATCAGCTACTGTATATCCAATTTCACATCATTGAAGTTTCTCACGGAAGTTGTTGCTGCTTTTCAGAGTGAGAAGACCTCCATCCACTTTAGCCCATCATTGAAGCTGCTACTTATATCTTGCCAAGGTAGAGGTAGACAGGCCCCATCTAACTTCTACTATCTCCAATCCAGCTCTGCCTCAAGGTGAAGGGCATACCCATGAGTCAGAATGACCCTTTCCTCCTTCCAGAGAAAGGGTGCTGGGACAGCCACACTTCTATAATAACAGCACCTGTGTGGTTGTACCAACACTACAAACCAGGACATCATGCCAGTACAACGGCACAAGTTTGACGTGTAGCTTACCTACATCACGCTGAATTATTGATCTATTTAGAGCTTGGAAGAGACGGAGCAAGACATCAAATGCCTCTACCGCTATTCCTCTATGAACATTGTAAGTATGCATCCCTGCCTATTTGCATTATCCTACTTCCAGTGTATTTTTGTGCATGTGCTGAGAATATTTGTTACTTTCTACTTACTGAATCTGAAGCTAAGTGGCTATTTGAATTTGTAAATTCCGATACCAGCTCATCTGCAACTTCATTATAAGATGTTGTTCCTTTACGCTGTACCTTTTCACATACTTTCATTGAAAAATGCCTTAGACCCTTTCCATTTTTATCCCCTTTTTTGTTTCTTTTACTGTGGAGAAGAAAAAAAGTCAGTTCAGGGGTTAAACTAAGGATGAATAATTGACTGGACATTTTGAATGCTGTCTTTGCTGGAAGCTGCAATATTTGAAAGTTGTTTATTGGGGGAAGAGGAAGAAATGGTAAATGGAAATGTAATGCCAGAATCAGCCATATGATTTCAATATTGGTCAACCCCCCCCCCCCCAAAAAAAAATCCTGTCTATTGCTTCTGCTATGAATATTGGTTTGCAAAACTTACACTTTTAAGCTATCTGGCTGAACTTTCTGAAATTCTGAAAGTTTAATTTACGGTTATTGGAATTTTATTGTATTGTTTGACATTAAGA
The DNA here is from genome assembly GCA_026170595.1 of Plestiodon gilberti rubricaudatus. Classification (NCBI taxonomy): domain Eukaryota; kingdom Metazoa; phylum Chordata; class Lepidosauria; order Squamata; family Scincidae; genus Plestiodon; species Plestiodon gilberti. Next base: position 29,510,546 of record JANXHW010000003.1, on the reverse strand, counting down.
GGGTCAAAATGTTCTCAAAGAAAACAAGTGTCAAACAAAAACAACATATACCAATACAAATCAAGTCCATTAGAAGCTACGTTACAAATCAAGTTCATTATACTTTTCTTCAGGGGGTATTACCATATTTATCGGCATATAACATGCACCAGTGTATAACACACACCTTAATTTTAAGAGGGAAGTTTGAGTAAAAAAAAACTTACATTTAAAATAAATGACTTTTGTGCCAAAATAATTGATTAATTAAAATGTTAAAACTAGGAGGGCTGGCTGCATTTAGCTCCTCCCCCCTTTTAAAACATTCTTCTGAAAGGGGTTGGCTGAACACCTTTGTGACATGTTTTAAAAACATTAAAATAACTAGAAAACGTCAAAGGGTTTCAGCCAACCCCTTTCAGAAGAATGTTTTTTAAAAAAAGGGGGGAACTAAATGCAGCCAGCCCTCCTAATTATGACACTAAAAATAAGTTCCCCCACCTTGGTCTTCCAGTCCCTGTTGAAATTATTTTTAAAAAGTGCAAAGAGAGAGGAGGAAACACATACACAGAAGGAAGAGAGCCTGATCTCATGTTAAGCTGCTGTGCAAAAAGACACATGCCAGGCTCTTTTTTTTTTTTCTTTTCTTTAAGCTGTCTTTTCCCTCTCCCAGTTCCCAAGATCAGCTCCTTCCCCCCCCCCTTTATCTATGCCTTCTTGTCTAGGTGTTTGGCCATGCATTTGGAAGAGGGGAGAAACACACACACAGTGGCGTTCCCAGCCCTCCCGGCGCTTGGAGGGGGCGGGGTTGGAGCGCCCCACCCAAGTAGCCGGGCTCGGGGCTGAGTGCCCACTCCGTGTGTCCCCGGCCTCCGGAGGCTGCACTCCAAAGGCTGGGGATAAGCCCTCCTTAAAGCGACCGCCCCGTTTGGCGGTCGAGGGAGCGCAGCCTCCGGAGGCCGGGGACACGCGGAGTGGGCGCGCTGCTTCGGAGGGGCGCGCCAGCCGGGCTCTGGTGCTGCGCCGCTCTGCGCAGCCCCAAGCCCGGCTGCCGCGCCCCTCGCCCACTCAGCGCCTGGGGGGGAGCACACCTGCTCCCCCCATATAAGAACGCCTCTGCACACACACACACACACACACACACACACACACAGAACAGAAGCAGGGCAAACCTCACACTGCAAAGAGGGACACCTCTCCCTCAGCTCACGTTCTGCTTTAACATGAAAACGGCTTTATTTTAAACTGCACACAGGAGCCACAATTGAATATCCATGTCTCTTTAAGCAACCTCTGCCGCCACCTCCAGCAATCACCAGCTATAAGTCACTGACCAGGATGCTCTTGACAAAAAAGGCAAGGAGGGCAGCATTATCGCTGCTGCTGTGCCGCCTGAAACATTCAGCGCCTGAACGCTGATGCACTCGGTTGAGCTTGTGAACTTGGACCTGGAGAGCTTGTGAACTAAGGTGGGGGAGCTTATTATTCCAGAGAGCAAACCAGGCACTGCAGAGCAGGGGCAGTCTTGGAAGGCCATGCAGCTAGCCAGCGGGATGAAGAGTAGTAAGGGGAAGAGCGGCGGCAGCAGCAGCATGGTAAGCAGCCAAGCACCGTGGACAAGGTTGAAAAAACTGCTGGGGGGGGCACCAGGGGGCAGCTTTGGCATATAACACACACTTAATATTTCAGGCCTACATTTTAGAGAAAAAAGTACGTGTTATATGCCGATAAATACGGTATTTGATATTCTCTAGTAGATAATAAGAGGGGAGACTTACATTCTAACTCTTTTCAAGTCAGACCACTGATCCATTATTGAAAGAAACAACCTTTACAAATCTATTCATTGTTTTTTGGTGCAGGTGGTACTTCAGAAAATTTGACCATGACAGGTGGTACACCTGGCGACAAAGGTTGGGAACCCTTGCTATAGATAATTCTGTAACACAGCTATGTAACTTACAAGGGCCCTTTAGTCTGTTAGCAACTTGGGCAGATATATTTTATAAGAATTCAAATTGATAACACATGTTTGTAAAAACATTGTGCTTATGGTATTAAACGTTACCTTTGCAAAAGGTAAAAATAGCTTAGGGAACATCCAAACCCTTAAGGGCCTAAAAAGCATGCTATTTTATATCCCTAGACAGATGTATGAACTCAACTACATTCAGTGCAACCGAAGTTTTTACCCTCAGTAAAATTACTCTACAGAAATTTTGGCAGACAGCAGAAATTGTTCAGTTATAAAATTGTATAGTTTATCCCCAAAACACATTGTGATCCACTGAGAGTTGTAGTTAGATAACCACAAGTGAGTCTTAGGAAAGTGGCTACTGATTCAACCAGATTTTCCCCCCATAAGAAAGCTATTACTTCCATGAAATACTCTTAAAACTGAGCAACTATCTTCACTGAATTTTTTAAAAATGGAAAGTTTTGTGCTAAACATACAATCTAGTTTTGCTAACATATATGTACTGCTTATCTATAGAGAGAGCACTGTTATTTCTTCTGATACAATAGCCTGATGCAAAAGCCCTTCTTTTCCTGAGAAGAAATCAAGATCAAAAAAGTTAAAAATGGAACATCATGACCAGATTCAAAGAAGTTAGTCAGTATGTTTTATCTACAAAGTTAAGTTGAATTCAATACCACACATACGTTTCTGAAAAATCTGATTCCATAAAGTCTCGGGTTCGTTTTCTTTCTCTGTGAATATATTAAAAAGAAGACAGATACCAAAATACGTATTACATGGTACTTGTAGCTCAAAGCATACCCATGTTGAATATTTTTAATGTACTTGCTTTATGTATTCTTATGGTTCACCAAATACATTAAGCACAGTCTGGCAAAGACAAATTGTGATTGGGGCTTGAAAGAAAAGGAATAGATCTTTGAACTAAATTCCATTCAAATCAATGGACCTCAATTGCATGCAACTTTTTCTGAACTCTACCATTGTGTGAGGTATTACAATAGTGATAAAAATAATTATTTAATGGGAGAAAAAACACTTTATAAGAAAGATATATTGATTGAAATGCTGAAGACATTACGGCCTGGAACATATCCTCCTTTTCATCTTAAAGAAGTCATTTTATTTAGGTTATTATTACAAAAAAAAGTTCCGGGCAGCCAAATCCTAAGTGTGCTGCCTGATGGCGGTGAGTCTCCCGCGTCAGCACTGACCGCCGTAAATTTGTGCCGTAAATGTCAGTGCCAGTCGCAAAAGCCTCCCTGACAGCGTGCTGATCAGCGTGCTGCCAGGGATGCCGGCGGGAAGGAGGGAAGGTGAGGGGAAGTGGGAGGAAGGCCTGTGCAGGATTCTATCACCCTTCCCTGCAGCCTTCCCGCCCTTTTCTCTCCTTGGATCTGAAGAGACCTATCGTGGGCCATGGGGCTGGGGTAAGGGGATTCAACATTTTTTCCCTGCGGAATCCTCCCGGTCCCGCCCATCCTGCCCTGCACAGGATGCAGCAGCAGCCTTTTTGGCGCTGCTGCATCAGCAGGGAGTGGAAAGGATAGGATTGGGTTCTCAATCTCATAAATGAATTTAATGACTACCTTGAATCGAAACAAGGCCAAGATTAGGATATCAAGAGATGCAAGAACAAACACAGATCAGAAAGAAAAATCAAATAAGGGTGGTAAAGAATGCAAACTCTTTAAGAGCGCCAAACTACAATTTATGTTACATGCATAGTTTGGCCCGAGGTTTTTTACTTGCTTGCTTTACTCAAACAGCAGTGTGTGTGTGTGTGTGGGGGGGGGGGAGAAGATGAGGATTGGGACCACAACACAAAGGAAGGAGTGTAACGTTTTACTGGTGTAGTGCAGTCTTGATGAAAACCATGCTTCCAAAGCTGTTTATTGGCCCCAGAGGGAAGCATTCATTGGCACCAAAATGTAGTTAACATAAACGCATCACTTATCCCTAAAAACTCAGCATCCAGTCACCAAGCAGGGAGTAACTAGGAACCCCAGTTCTTGGAGAACTGATCCTGTCTCCTAGCAGGATGGAAGGGGTTAACTCAATGCAGAAAAGACCTTCCTGTGTATTAGGGAGAATGATTTTCACTTCTATATCCCAGATTATAGCGAAACTGAATTCAGAAGTTCTTGGCTAATTTGCAGCATTATCTTGGCTAATTTGCAGCATTATGTTTATTCCTACATTCTATTGTGTTCAATGGAGCTTACATCACTGGAGCTTACATCAATATGCATTGTATTGCAGCCTTAAGCAGTGAACAGTGAATAAAAACTATAGCAAGCATAACTAATGACCAAAAAGTAAGGCATGTCATTATCTTTGGTACCTGGAGAAATGCTTAAATCCCTACTGCTTAATTCAGAAGGTTCATCCTTCCTTGTTTAAGTTTAATTAACATGAAATCAAAATATAAGCATTCTAAAGTGCACTGCATTTTCAAAACGTTTTAAACATCGCTACTTGAACCTGCTCAGAATAGTTGCATGACAGAGGCCAAAAGGACTCTAATTCAAACTCCTTAGAGCTTCAGATTCTATGCAATAGTAGCCAATTGCACTGTTTGCTCAGGAACCATACCATCTGCATAACTGGTTGTGCTATACTAGGACATGAACATTTTCCAGTCTTATTGGGCCTGTGCCCCTTGCCTCTCTCTCTTTCCAAAATGCCGTTTTCTCCCATTCTCATGTCCTTTTCTTATTCACCCTTCCACACCGACACATCTTTTCTGATAAATATACAGTACCTTCCTTGTATAGCAGAAAGAGTAAATAGTAAGGACTTGTTTCAATTGCACAAATCCCACATCATTCTGTATACAAATTATGTCACACCATTAACTTGACTGAAGTCATGCAACAACATGTTTATGCAAAAGAGTCAAAACAGGCATTCATATACAATGAGCAGGCTCACCGAGTTATGGAATAACCATAAAAACAACAACAAAATAAGCATGCAAAAATGCGGAAAAGCAAATGGATTATTTACCCTGGGACCCAGCTAGTGGCTTCTGTTATATGCGTTTGAGTGACCATGGCTGGTGCTGTGGTATATGGACTCCCAATCAGAACACTCCCTGAATTGGTCAGTCTTTGTGGTGTACTTATAATCTAGGAAAAAATCAGACACAACACAAGTTAAATTTAGCAGTGTAATCCTAATACAGAAAATACAATCAAATCTGGGAGTTTAAGCAAGAATAGACCAGAATATATTTATTTATTATTTTTATTTATTATGATATTTACACATTGCCTCTCAATAGACTCAAGGCGGTTTACATAAATCCATTTTTCAATGAGATGTTTACAAGTATTATTCCATGAGACAATCTCATAGAACCTCCATTTCTCCAGGTGTTTCCCTGCATCTACCGGTATTTAGAAGACAACATGCTGCATAAAATATGAGTCAGCCCATAGCAGACATTCACACCAACTGTTAAAGGAATACAATAATCAGATCCACCTTAGGGCTTGTTTTGGGAATATACACATACATTTAAGGGTGCCTCAATTTAACAATGCCCTGCACTTCAGACAGAGGTAAACAGTGCATGGGTCAATCATTTATTGTAATAAGCCATGTAATGCATTTTTTTTTAAATAAGTAGGCAAGTTGACAATTTGTAAGGGAACAGCGAACATCACTGTACTCAGCATCCCCTAGCCATAAAGCCCAAACCACCTCTGGAACTGGTCAATTCAGCTTCTTCCTAGTCATGTTACGAGTCAAATTAACCTCTTGCAAATACCATATATACTCGCATATAAGGAGAGAAATTTAGGTTAAAAAAAAAGACCCGGAAAAGCAGCCTTGTCTTAACAAAGGGTCAATGCATATTCTCCTTACACTGAATCCCCCCCCCCCACAGTGCTCCCTTACACCTTTGTTGTGTTTTAATTCAAGCCTATGCCTTTCTTTTACAAACCGTCTGCTTCTATGCTTTAACTAAAGTAGCTCAGAAGCAGACAAGCTGACTGGATGGTAGAGAGGCTCGACAATTAATGAGAAGCAGTTCCAGTTCCTGCTTCCTGTTAATTGGGCAGAGCATCTCTACCATCCAGTCGGTTTGTCTGCTTCCCTGCTAGATAAAGCATAGAAGCAGACGTTTTGTAAAAGGAAGACACAGACTTCAGTTAAAACACAAAAAAGTAATGGGGGGGAGCCGTGGGGGGGGGCTTCTTCAAAGCATTATTAATGCGATGGCAGCTCAACCCCCCCCCCCGAGAGGCAGCATGGATCTTTAAAATACAGTGGCTGTGATGAGAGTGAGTGGCAAAGCTGCTCTCTCTGAGCCTCCACTCCCAAGCTACAGTTCCTTTCCAGTCTCCCCTCTTCCTTCACACACCCTCCTCCAACCCTCCAGTCATCGGGGAAAATCAGACCAAATTATCTAATTCAAAGAATTCAACAAATCCTTAAGTTTTACCCTCAACTTATCAAAGTGTCATAGCAAATGTCAGGATTTTTGTCTCAAAACCTGCCCATCTTATATGCGAGATCGCCTTATATGAGAGTATATACGGTAATGTCAGTAACTGATGACAACTCCCAGAAGGGTAACCATGTTAGTCTGCTGCAGCAAAGACACCATATAATATTGTAACACCTTAAGAGACTAACCAATTTATTTCAGCTTCAGTTTTTGTGGACTAGTCACTTCATGCATCAGATGAAGTAAAATCTTAAGCAGGTAGGTGTGTGTACACACACACGCCACTAGAGCATATCTCCTCTGGGTAAGAGAACATGCATTCCCTTGCCCAGGGGTAAGCCTCCGCTACCCAAATGGGTGCACTCAGACCTTTGCCAGTGGTTTTGCTGCCGCAAGTCCAAGTGGACAAAGGAAGACAGATTGAGGCCGGGAAGGGGAAGAGAATATTGGTGGCACTGCTGCCTGATAATGCCAAACACACAGCTCAACAAAATGTTATCAATTTTTCTGCTAACCATTTCTTTGCAAGCACAAAACACTCTTTATTTTGTCTCTAGGAAAAGGACAAAGTTTTCCTTAAAGCATGAAGTGAAAGATTGCCATCTTTCTTCTATGCTGGCACTTTTTTTAAATGGAGGAAAGGGCACAGAAACATGGCTTTCTCCTCTGTAACAATGTGTCCACCCTCCCCACCTCAGCCTAGATTTAATTGATTTTACCACCATGTGAATAAACTCTATAATTTAATCACTTAACAGAAATTCTACATTTTCTTTGTATATTCAGAGTCAAAAGGTCTACAAAACAGCATGACTGTGCAATGTTGGCTACACCCTTCAGAATCCCTCTTTTGCAACAAAGTCAGCATGATGCAATCATGATGTCAGCCAGATGCTGTTCTACCAAGAGGCCACCTTTTCTTTGTGAAGCTGCCAATCAAAACACATACACACCTTTGATAGCAGAAGGTGTTCTGTGACCTACTGGCTCAGGAAATGGTATTCACTATAACCATAAAATGGATTGTAACAAAATCCTTCTACTTCTCAAGAGTGAATACAGTATTTAAATTGCCATTTGCAATACTTTTAGCAAAAAAAAATTGACAATTGGCAGAATAGAGTAGGGGGACAAGAATGGGATAACAGCATGAGGCTCTATTTACAACCTAAATGTGTTCATTTGAAGGTCTATACAGAGTCTCCATATAGGGTTCTCTCTGCACAGTTGGGATCCCTTGCTTTTTAAGGCTCTTGACTGTGCAATGATCTATAAGTCTCCTGTGTACTGGCTCCATTCCAGAGGTCTGTAACAAACTTGGAACATACGTAAGTCAAAACAGCTGGCTCTTGCGGGCCAAGTACTAATGCATCTGCATAAAAGCACCACAAAGGACATACCGTATTTCTTCGAGTCTAAGGCACCATCGATTCTAAGGCGCACCTTTATTTTCAGTACCACCAGCAGGGAAAAAAAAATATCCATCGATTGTAAGACTCACCTCCCTTCATTGAATCTACCCGCTCAGCACCAACTCTCCCTAGCATGTCTCCTGCAGCTGAGGATGACTGAGTGCACTGCCTTTGCATAGCATTTCTGGCCCTGCCAGAAAGTGCCATTTCCTTCGTTACCTGGGCTAGGGGGAGCTTCAGGGAGGCCTGCGCAACCCTCTGCAGGCCTCCCTGATCTTCAGTTCGGCGAAATACAGCGATTTTTGGCCATTTCTGTTTTCGCAAAAACCAGAAACGGCTGAAAATCACCTTTTTTGCCGAACTGAAGATTGGGGAGGCCTGCAGAGGGTTGCGCAGGCCTCCCTGAAGCTCCCCCAAGCCCCAGTAAGAAGATAGCATTTTGGGGTGCTTTTTGGAGACCTTCGATTCTAAGACACACCCCACTTTTTTGAAATGCTTAATTGGGAAAAGAATTGAAGAATTGAAATGCTTAATTGGGAAAAGAATTGGCTGACATGTTGTCCGTCCTGATCATGCGTCTTAGAATTAAAGAAATACAGTATTGTGCCTGCGCAAAATTGCCAACACAGACGTCCATAACTCAGGGAGCCAATGTACAGATCTTAGATGTACACAAAAGAGGTAGGGAGAAGGACCTGTCATCATGAACCCAACCCTTCTCTTCTGAAAGGCATGCCCACCCTACTCTGCATGTCATGCAACAGGAATGGAAAATAAATCAGGAATAGTTAAGTTTGTCCAGTCCTTTCTGGACATTTTTATTGGTATGTTAAGCAGTCAAACTTCCTCAAAGGTTAACAGCACAATTTTTCACAACTATAGACTGGCGGAGCTACTGCTACTATAAGCGTCCCTTCCCCCCCCCCCCAAGGTGTGCCCCAGCTCCCCCTATGCAGGCCTGCACAGGATCTGGTGTAGTGCATTAGAGCGTTGTGGTGGATCTTATGCAGGACTGGGTGCTCTGAAACAATGTTGGATAGGATAAGAAAGCATAACCCTCTTGCAGTTTTTCTTAATGAGGCAGCAAAATTGCGTACGATTCAGATTTTTCTCAGTAAGCCTTATCTGATAATGGTGAAAACTTGGGTTGTAACCCAAGTGGTTTCTGTTTGTGCCAAGGATGCATGTGTGAGATGCAATTTTCACCAATCTCCTCTTCCTGCTGCAATCCCACCAGACCTACTGCATGTCATCCTGCTCCAGAAGGTCCCTTCAACCTCAAGAGCCAATTTTCAGGGGATAGGAAAAAAAACCCACTCTCCTTTTAGCAAACGGAAATGCCTTTCATTTACAAAATAAAATACATTTGACCTGTTAGACAAGTTGAGAATATGAAATTGTTTCATATGATTGGCATTCACAAAAAGAATTTTAGCCATTATGGGAACCAAAATGGCTGCTGAGGGGTAATGCAGTGGGGAGCCTGCTGAGAAGGGCTTCCACAGGTATTTCATCCCCCTCCCTCTTTTGATTTGCTGGGGGCGCTGGGGAACTGCAGCTTGGCTCTCCTGTTCTGAAATGACCTTGCCACTGGTGGTGCAGGCCGGGCGAGCTCGGCAGGATGAGGCTGCTGGTGCCAGGGTGAGGGGTGACGACAGAGGCAGGGGGTGGGCGGATCGGGGCAGGATCAATGGTGGGTCCTCAGCCTCATACTTTATTTGGGGTGTCATGGCACAAAAAAGGTTGAAGACCACTGGTCTAGAAGAGTATGTACAGATGTTGGTTGAACCATTAGTAGCATTATGAGGCATGTTTATGAACCTTGATGCAGAATTGGTTTTCTGGGGCCATGATTTAGCAGCAATTTGTACAGCAGACACAGTGAAGGCCACCACTTGCACAAACATATTTCTTGATAGTAATGTAACTTTGTTTAGATCAGTGTTAGATGAAATTCTAGGATGAAAAAAAACCCTTCCATTTAAGAGAGCAGTTAAAGCTGTTACAAATGCAGTTGCCCAAGAACCAGAGACGAAAGAGAAGCATACCCTGCGTTAGTCAGAGGACTAAGGGCCCCTGAGTGGTTACAGCCCTTGCCTAGGATGACCATCACAGCAGAGGGGAGATCAGTCTGGCCTCCACCATAAGCTAAAAGGCTGTTGGATTGTTTTGCATTGTTATTGTAAGCTACCCTGGGGCAGTGGCGTCCTCTGACGTGGTGCCCTGGGGCGGTGGGCCCCAGGGCGCAAGGGCGGGAGGTGGTGCGGGGGGGCGGGAGGCTCCGGAGGAGAGCGGGAAAAATCCCGCTTTTTTCGGCGATTTTTAAGGTTTTTTTTTAAAGTATGTCTGCTTTGCGGCACTTAACTGTGTTATAGGAGCCTCCAGCGAAGCGATCGGCTCTCTCCAGCGACGTTCTCTTCCAGGGGCGCAGATCGGCGATCTGAGATTGCTCCTCTGCAGCCCCTGACCAGAACTGCTCATCGTAAGCTCTTCCTTTGAGTTCGCGCATGCGTGAATGGCTGTTTGCTATGCGCATGCGCGAACTCAAAGGAAGAGCTTACGATGAGCAGTTCTGGTCAGGGGCTGCAGAGGAGCAATCTCAGATCGCCGATCTGCGCCCCTGGAAGAGAACGTCGCTGGAGAGAGCCGATCGCTTCGCTGGAGGCTCCTATAACAAAGTTAAGTGCCGCAAAGCAGACATACTTTAAAAATACCCCTTAAAAATCGCTGGAGGCTCCTATACAAAAGTTAAGTGCCGCAAAGCATACACACTTTAAAAATACCCCTTTTGTAGGGTTAAAATGTAGGTTTAAATCGCCCGAAAAAATTAGCATAATTTATGCTAATTAGTTTTAGGGGCGGGGCCGAGGACCGGGCCCCACACGCAAAATCGGCTGGGGACGGCACTGCCCTGGGGATTACTTTAATCAAAAGATGGGGTATAAATTTCATAACATACAAGTAAGATTCACTCATGCACCAAAAAGCATGAAAACTCTTAAGTTATGATGCCCCTCCCCTTTCAGGCCAATAAACACATTCTACAGACTTTTTGCACATTGCGACCCTTAAGTAAAATTCCTACAGGCAGATTTTCTTAAATTTGGGTAGATTATTCCCTTTACCAAGTATATTTTTTAAACCAAAGTAAACCCTGCAGGGAAAGGGGGTCATAGCGAAAGGTCTGTGCCCCTCTACATCCCAGCTACCCCTGATTCCAACCTCCCTGTAATGTTCATGGGGTCCTGTTTCACCTGCAGTCCCTACTAGGCCTGTAGAGAGGGAGTGCGTCATCACCCTTGGTCATCCTCGGCTGCCTCAGGGTAGTCTTGCCTCCTTGAGAGTGGCTGGGCCTTCTTCAGTCGGTTTCTCCCTCAGTGTCAACCCAACCAACATCATCCCTGGCCTACAGCAGGCTTTTTTTTTTTTTTAACTGAGCAAATGACCTGTTGTCCCCTCTCCTTTCTCCACCCTCTCTAGTACCTTCTCCATTCCCTGGCCAGGTCCTCCCACTGGAACTGTAGCTCCTTCTCCCTCTTCAGAAGGGCAGGACACACTCATTGTGGTGCAACAAAGAAGTTCCTTCCTCCCCAAGCTCTGGGGGCTCCCAAGGTCCAAACAATGCCTGTGCCATGCTGCATCCCGGGCCCATGCTCTCCTGCAGACCCACGAGGAGTCCAGATCCAGGCAGCCAAATTTCATTCTGATATACAAACAAATTTTCAGAGTGGCAGAATACTGAAAAAAATCAAGACACCTTCAACTCATGCAGCTCCATAATGGCAGTTACATATATAAGCACTCCTGTGTAATGCCAAACCTATCCGTTTAACATGTTCCGTATCAGACATAATACATTTCCTTATATTGCTATCTTGTATAGTTAGTTTTATAAATCATGTCCCTTTACAGCAAGATAGATATGACACATTGCCTAGTTAGAACTGCTAGGGTTAGAACTGCTAGTGTTATTAAAAATATCTAATCATGTCTGCTTTTGATAAACAAAGCTTTCATATTTCTAGAAGACCTTCGAAATACGACTTAGAGTGGATATTTTCTATTAAAGTATTTTAGTTTGAGAGAACACTGTTTTCTCTACATTACTTTTGTCAACCTTTAGATTATATATGGATCAAGAAAGCTAACTTTTATGTTTAATTGGATAAGCAAAAGAAGTAGAGTTTACTTCAACTGTACTGCCATCTACTGTAATGATGAAACAAAGCAGATTACAGGATGCATTCTTCAAAATGTTTTCACCCAAAAACGACATTTAAAGTAGACAAAGCCATTTTGAACCCTTCATCCTTAGATTAATTGACAGCTATTGTAGTCAATGAGAGGAGCACATTCCAACCAATCAAAGCCTGTTTCCTTCAATGACGTCTTCTATAGACAACAATGTTTCAGAAATACAGGAAAAATTTCCACCTACAATCTTCTGTGATTGTTTCCCTTGAACGATGTTCTAAGATACTAGAACGAAACGTTGGGCTGCTTTTCCCTTGGATTTTTGATGTTATTTTATTCCGTGTGCAGCTGCCTGATCGGGAAACCCGCTGCGGTTTGGAATTATTAAATATTCCAAGTCTATACTACATGGCATCGAATCCCGTATTTCTGAAACATTGTTGTCTACTGGCGGGCCATGAAAGCTACCGCAAAAAAATGACGTCTTCTATACTGCAATTTTGGACAGCACTTGGTTTTTCATGAACAGATCCCCAGCATTAATGGAGGTACTACTGTAGTAGGAATGTAACATCTATAATAATGTGCATTAGAGATCCTTATAATTTTTCTTTGAAGTATGCACTCTATGTATAGCTTGTTTACAATATCATATACTAACAGCCAATAAAGTTGTCAAACCTATAAAAATGTGCAAGTTCCATTTGCTTCTACATATTTTTGAGGCAGGGAAAACTTTGAGTGTTTGCAGGAGCGGAGACAGCAGAAGCGGCGATCCAGGGGATCGTCGCTGCCCCCCGAAACCACCCCCACTGTACTTACCAGGGCTTGGGGGAGCTTCGTGGAGGCCTGCGTGACCCTCTGCAGGCCACTCCGATCTTTGGATCACCGCAAAACGGCGATCTTCGGGTACTTTTGGTTTTTGTGGAAACCGGAAGCACCTGAAGATCACCTTTTGCGGTGATCCAAAGATCGGAGTGGCCTGCAGAGGGTTGCGCAGGCCTCCACAAAGCTCCCCCAAGCCCCAGTAAGTACAGCGGGGGCGGTTTTGGGCACTTTTGCTGCGGCAATCCCCCGAATCGCCGCCATGCTGTCCCCGCCCCTAAAGGGGGCAGGGGACAGCTTTGGTTCTCAATGGTGGGTCGCGACCCACAGTTTCAGAACCACTGCTTATATACACACTATAGCAAGCAATTGCCAATACAAAGCAGTAGAGATTGGAGATAAAGTAGAGGTCAGAGATAAGAGGACACAAGAAGCCCTCTACAGGTCACTAAAGCAGCCAGGAACAACAGTGAACAGGAGCCACCAAAAATAAATACCAGAGGGAGCCAAAAAACGCTTACAGAATCAGCTAACACAGGTAGAATCACGTTATTTTGTAAGTTAAGGCACCTTTTTGTTTGTGTGTTTTAAAATGGTCAATTTCGCAGTCTATCGCTTTAATTTGTTTTTACCACAAACATCTGCCCCTACCAATCAGGCATTGACCTCCTTGATGGTTGACATAAGCTTTGGCTGACATGTTGTCCGTCCTGATCAGCACATGATGACCCTGCAATGCTGATCTGAACTTCCAAATTGCCAACCTTATTACTTTCGATTCCAGGAAATTGTGCCATCCCGGGGAGTTCACAGTCCCTGTGCGTCTGTACCCTGTATGTGTGTTCCCCCAGCCCATCAGACTGGCATCCGTTGTTACCACCCGTCTGGCCGGTAACTGGCAGTAACTGGAGATCCACACCCTGGGATAACCGGCCTGGAGTCATTGACCACCTGAGATCCTTCTTCAGAAAGTGAGGCACTGGAATAATCTTGTGCACTTTCCCCTCTATCAAATGAGCAAACAGACGTAAAGTCCTTTGCAGCTTCCTTGTGTGAAATCATGACCAGATCTTGACAAGACACCATCATTCCCAGCAGCCTTGCTAGTAACATGTCTGCCCTATCTGCCACTATTAGGCTTTCTAGAAGGCTGCCTAACTTTTGCCTTCTCTCTTGCACCATAACCCTATACCTCTGTGTGTCTATCTATACCCCCAAGTGTTCTATTATCTGGGAGGGTACCCAGTGGTGTAGGAATGCCACCCCCCCTCGTCACGGCTGATGTCGCTTGCCCCGCCCCCGAGTGACATTAGCCGGAGCCAAATGTTTCTCAGGGGTTGGGTGGGAGGGGGCTAAAACAAACGCGGCACGGAGGCGGTAGGAGCCTTCTGCAGGCTCCTCCGAGCCATTCTGCCGCCTGGATCGTTGCCACGTTCTCTGCTGCCGCCCAGATTGCCCCTATTGGCGTTATGATGCCCCCCCACCCCATGCCTTCCTATGCTGCTGAGGGGGTACCAATGAGCTCTTGTCCAGATTGATTATGAACCCATCGACAGTTAGACATTCCATTGGTAACTGGGTATGAACCTGGGCCTGAAAGCTAGAAGTTGCACTTACCAGCATATCATCAAGATAGGGATAAACACACAGGCCCTTTGTTCTTAAAACGCGCAACTAACACCACTAGGATTTTTCTGAGGACTCCTGGAGCACTCATTAATCCAAAAGGCAGACCTCTGTACTAAAAATTGTCTGAGCCGTAGCAGAACCAGAAGAACCTCTTGTGCTGCTCTTCAGATGAGAACATGCAGGTAGGCCTCCGACAGGTCCAAAGATGTCAAATAACCTCCCTTTTCCAGCGCCTCCAAAATGGATCTTGTTTACATTTTGAATTTGCACTTTCTTACAAACTGATTTAACCATTTGAGGTCTAAAGCAGCCCTGTAATCGCTGCTTTTTTTCTTTACTAGAAACAAGAATGAATAAACTCCTAGGGACCTCTCTCTTGAGGCAGCAACACTTAAATGGCCCCTATGTGTAAAAGATGAGCAATGGCTTCTGCCAGGTCTAGATGTTTTCCTCTCGATTTGAACACTGGAACCCCCCAAAACCGATCCCTTGGTAAGATTTCGAATTCTATGACATACCCGCTTGTCACCGTCTCCTGCACCCACGCATCTGTGGTGGTATTGCACCACCGATGTGCGAATTGTAGGAGACGGGTCCGAGGGAAAAGACACTTCAGAAGGTTGAAAAGAGTCACCCTCAGTATTTTCACCCGCCGACGTGACAACCCCCAGATTCAGGTCTCTAACCACCTTTGTTAGTAACTTGGGAAATAACCTTTCCACCTGAGATTTGCTGATAGTCCCAAGATAATTCCCTCTCCTCCTTACCAGATGTATCATCAGAAGAGGAAAGGGTTCTAGGTGCTGTGCCTGGTGACAACCTATCTTGCTTGGTGTGAGGCATCTTGGCACAAGTGCATCTGCCCCTTTTACTTTTGAAAGTGGATTTTGAACACTTGGGTGGTGAAGATTCTGCACCTGATCCTAAAAATATTTAGAATTTAGATCATATTTTCAAGCTTTGTGAGAGCCCAATTATCATGCGGTGCCGCTTCTGCTGAGGTGTCACTTCACAGTTCAGCAGCTGAAAAGTGCTCTGCAAAGTGATGCCTCAGCAGAAGCGGTGCTGCTGAAAGGGTGGCCTGTGTGGTAATTATAGTAGGCTCTCCCAGCTCCTCGGCAGTTTCTCCCTTTCTTATCCCCTCTTGCTCTGCCTTTTCCCATGCACCGTTACATGCCTTCTGAGACCTCCTTCAGTCTCTTCCTCCCAGCGCCTCGGCAGAAGCAGCATTGCTGAAAGGGTGGTCTGCATGATAATTGGACTCTCCCAGTGCTGTCCGTTCAGCAGTGCTGCTTCTGCTAATGAGTCACTTTGTAGCTCAGCAGCTAAGAGGTGATGCTGGGAGAGCCCAATTATCACAGAGACCGGATAAAGAGCTTCTGTGGGCCATCTCTGGCCTGTGGGCCTTATGTTTGACACCCAGTTCTTACCTGCCCAGCCAATGCAAAACCACCACCAAAGGATGTAATACACCTGCACGAAGAGCCAAAACAGCTGTCCGTAACTCATGGAGTCAGTGTAAGGAGGACAGTAATGGACCACAGTCCCTTTACTAGTTTTCCAATAATCTGAAAATCCCCCCTTTTTTTCTAACAATGCAATTCTTTTAAAGCACAACTTACCATTTGGGGCCCAACATTCACATTTATTGATGGTAATTTTCGGTGAAATTTTAGTTAGCAAGTTGGTGTAAAATGCTGGTAGCACAATTTTGTAAATATTTCCTAAAAAGAAAAATACACATTATTTTCTGCACATAAAGTACACATCTACAGATGCAATTATGGTGGTATGGAAACCAATAGCAACACTACTTGGGAAACACAAGCATGGAAACACATGAAAACAGCATTATTTAATTTATATCCTGGCTTTCCTTCAAGGAGCTTCGCATGAAGGTCTATTCTCACAACTCCTCTGAGGTTGGTTTGGCACAAGAATGACTTGCTCAAGGCCACTCAGTGAGATGAAAGCGGAGTAGGATTTGAACATCTAAACCCAACATTAGCTATTGTACTGCACCTGACACAAAATGGATAAGGTGGCAAGGGAACACTGCTTTATGTAGCCCCACTGCAGATCAGCTGAGGTGGGGGAAGTATAACCATGTATTCACAGTCCTTGAAAGTTTCACTCTACTAACGCAAAAGTGCATTAGTATCCATTCTGGCAGCCCCTATTGCTTGATAAAGCAATGAGATTCCAGTCCAGTGTTAAAATTACAGGAGGCCTAGTCCCCTTACCGTTGTGCTGCCCCCTTAGTTGCTTTCGGAAAGCGATGGGGGCATGATTTGGTTAAAATTGGGGGAATAGGACTTGTGGATTCCCTTGAGGGCCCCCCTACTTTTTATCCACACTTTGAACACTGTTTTAGTCACATGGATATATACAAAATTTCCATCCAAGGTATTGTAGGAGAAGCACAGAGAACCACAGGAGAGCGCTAAAGCTTACAGACTCCTACAAATAAAATATCTGGTTCACTGTTTTCTAAGATCACACCACAAACCATTACTGCTTAATTCATCTAATGAAGCTCTCAAAGAGTTAAAATATACCCTTTCCCAATAAAAGTGTCAAGTTCCAAAGTTTCAACTATATCAAGGCACATGACATCACACACGTTGAAATCAATGGGACTAGCTAAACTTAAGATGCAACCCACAGTTTTGCTACCACAGATAACATGGAGCATATTGAAAGATAGAAAAAGAAGGTATAAATATTATTAAATGAAATATATTAATACCAATGCTGAAGACATGGTGACACAGGACAAATTCTTCCCACAACACACACAATTAAGCTTAAACACAAACTCTACCTATAACACACACTGCATAAACAGTTTCTTTTTCAGTTAGATCTTTTAGAGATAAGAGCTTTCTTGATATGACAAATCCTAAAGCCCCAATGTAGTTCATGTACATGCAACAGACGCAATATTATTATGATCATAATCAATGATAACAATAGCTTGCCGTTTGGAAGGACTGAATCTAGTTCCCACCTCCATGCCCTCCTTTCAACAGGAATAATTCTAATTGGGTGATTATCTGACAAGAGCTACGTGCATTCAGCATTAGCAGCTGGATTGGAGCAAGATATACAAGCATAGTTCCTATTTGTGTGAGTTGTTTCTCAGCCAGTAAACATTCATGCATAACGATCCCTCCTAGCATGACCGGTGAAAGCAATTTAAAATTGCCTGTTAAATGGCCTAACTACACATTGTGCAGTTATTTCCTCTGATTCACATATAAAGATCACAAGATATATAGCCAATCACATGCATAGTCATATATTGGGTTGGCAAGACCCTTTCCTTAACTTTAATTGCCATTTGGGGAAGAACTCGAGTGGTAAAGCACATGCTTTGCAGATGGAAGGTCACAGTTCAATCCCTGGAGCTGCCAGGTAGGGCTAGGGAAGAACACTGTCTGAAGTCATGGAAAGCAAGAAAGAAACTTTATAGGTTTAAAAGTCATGTAAAAATATAATTAAATATGAAGAATACGCCAGCTGTGTGTTCCTTTTCCTTTAAGTCAGCGCTGATTGGCCTTGGAAAAAGAATTTGCAGGATTACTATCGGCCTGTTCTACGGACCTTTATGCTCCTAGCGCTTTAAGGGATTGTTGTTATTGAGCACAAGTGTAGTTCTGGTGCTAATTAAGGGCTTGTGACTTCCTGTGCTTTTCAGTGCTGTGTTGTATTTAAGTCAGCAGTTTTACTCCAATAGTCAGCTACATCTCACACATAGACTCTTGTGTGTTTCCTTGAGAATGTTCAGAGATATGAATGAAACGTTGGACCTATATTTTTAATGTGTGGACTTTTGGTGATTTTACTTTGTTTTAAAATACATTGGAATTCCTCATATTTAATTATATTTTTACATGACTTTTAAACCTATAAAGTTTCTTTCTTGCTATCATGTCTGGCCAAGAAAATATCCATTCTTCATGGAAAGCAATTATTAAAAGACAACACTGAGCTAGATGAACTAATGGTATGACTCAGTAGCTTCACATGTCCCTGGCCCCATAGCACTTTGTTTCCAAGTTTCTAGCCTTAATTTAATGGGCTCTTGTTAGACCCAAACTACATGTTGTGAGAAATGTGTGTTGGCCCAAAAGTACAAAAGTACACACACAAAAGTAGTGCAGAGGACGGGGCAATTGCTGGAGGAATAGGGGAGCTTTAACACTTGCCTCTGATCCCACCTCCCCATGTACCTATTTTAGTAAGTTAAAAAAAAGTCCACAGGATTTCAATCAAAGCTTTATTCCTAACTAAAATAGCATGCAAGGGGGTACAAATGGGACTGGAATGACAGCAAGGCAAAGTGCTAAGACCCTCCTACCTCCCCCAGTTTTGACCCATTTCATGCCACCCTCCCTCCCATGCATAATTTTTTTTACAGTCCAACACAACAGGTCAACACACACATTACTCACAACTTGTAGTTTGCCCCTTAGTTCTCTCACACAGTTTACATAATTTTCAACTGTGTGAAAACCATATTTAAATTCTAGAAGTTATTATAAAATGAATCCACTTACCTTTCCCAGGTTTCTTATGCTTTCATTGCTTCGCTGCTATTTAGCAATGATGTGTGATCCATTCTAGTAGGCTGTTTTTCAGCGTTTAGAGTCTCTGCTCACTTGATTCTCATGTGAGGTCAATTCTTTATTTAGAATATAAACCTTTTGCCATGAAGTTACAGGAAGGCCATAAATTCAATGCAACATGAGTCCAGTGTAAGATCAAGAAGCAGCTAGATTGAGAGAGAACTTTTATTTGTGAATACAAATGTCTTAAGTAAATTCTAAAAATATATTTTTATAAAACATTAAGGCATCATCATCATTTAGTGTAACTATGATGAAAACATTTTCCATTACACCCTAACAAAGGGCCACCATGCCAAACTTATGCCTTTCGATCTCATTTAGCAAATTAAGAAGGTGAATTTAAATTGCCTACAGCCCAATCCTAACTAAAATTCTGTGCACCGAGGCCAGTGCAGGCAATGCTGCATCCTGTACAGAAATGGGGAGGTGGGAAGTCTCCTCGGGGTAAGGCAACTTTTATTCCCAGGTAAAGCCCCAACCTCCCCAATGGGTCTCCTTGGATCCACGCCAGCTATTTTGCTGGCGCAAGTCCAGGAGGCCCATGTAAGAAAAAATGGCCTGTTAAGGGGGCTAGGATTCAGCGCATGCTGCTGCTGACAATCTCACCCCCTACCAGGCCCGATCTACCCACCCCTCCGCCCTGTTATAACCTTTCTCTGCCCTCCCCTGTGCCAGCCTACCTAGACTGGAGCACATTCCGCGGTGCTGCAATGCATCAGTGCCAGTGCAGGCCTCTGGTGCGCTGTCACAATGTGCTTTCCGGCACATTTGTGACAGCCTGCGACAGCCAAGCAGCTCATTAGGATTAAGTTTATAGGATTGAAGATTGAGGCTACGCTGGATTGAGGCTGCGCTGCAGCCTCAATAGGACTG
The DNA here is from genome assembly GCA_026170595.1 of Plestiodon gilberti rubricaudatus. Classification (NCBI taxonomy): domain Eukaryota; kingdom Metazoa; phylum Chordata; class Lepidosauria; order Squamata; family Scincidae; genus Plestiodon; species Plestiodon gilberti. The sequence continues at coordinate 29,490,560 of JANXHW010000003.1, read as the reverse complement.
AACCTGTGCTGGCCTAGAAGCTCAATAGGATTGAGCCACTAAGGAAATAATTCTTCTCATATGAACCTGGCTGGCCATTGATATCAGATGATGGCATCCATTTGTGTGTTCCACCTCCCTCTTGGGTAAGGTTGAGGAGATGTGCAAATGGGTCTTTTCAGTAAAAGCATCTATAATGTGAAACTGCACCTGGAATCTCATTTGGTGTCTTCCAAGTACAATGGAAGATTTTTCTGTTTGAGACAGCTTTTGCCTGGAATTTGAGTAGTGTCTCTATTGTTTGTTTTATCTAATGCTTATATATTTAATTGTCTTATGGTTTGTTTTGTTTCTACTGTTATTGTTAGCAGCCTTGAGGTCTTCTTTGAAATTGGCGAGGACCTAAATTTTCCCCAATAAATAAATTAGAACTACAACAGGCATGTACACTATTTGAAACGGCAAGTGTAGTCTGCCTATTCCAACTCTAAAGAGAAATTAGAATTCTAGATCCCAAAATATTCCTCTCAAAAGGCCAGGTATTGAAAGTTATAATTACCTCACATAAAGTTTCCCTTGGGGATTTATTTGCCTGGGATGAGATTCTTGATTAATGTTATATTTTCCCCAGTCCAAGTTCTTTTTAAGTTTATTTCTTCAGAACTGTTTCACTCAAGTTGATTTAACCAGTTATTTGATTAAATAAATGCAATACAGGCAGCTTTGACAATTTCTTTGATCAAGCGATAGCCTTAACTACAACGAATTTTATAGGAAGAAGTAAACTTGCTACTTTTCCTACTTTGCTAAGGCCTGCCCTTCTGCCTCTCACTTACTGGTATTTCCTTGCTCTCTGTCCAAGATCTTGCCTTCTCCTTCAATGCCAGGACAGACAGAATCTCCTCCTAAATTCTAGTTGCTTTCTTCCCTGCAGTTATCCCTCCCCTCCTCCACAACATCATCTCTCTCCCCTACTGCATTCAAGCATGCCACACTCCCCTCCCCACTTTTTAAGACCCCTCTACTACCCCCTGTACAACTACTGCACAATCTCCATTCTACCCTGTGCCGCCAGATTCCTGGAATGTGCTGCTTATTCTTGCTGCCTCGACTTTCTCCCAACTCTGTTCTGAATCCCCTCCAGTCTGGCTTCCACTCTCCTACATGTCACTGAACAATGACTTCACATTAATCACCATTGAATGATCTCATCATTGCCAAATCAAAATGTCTCTACACTTTCATTACTGCTCACAACCTCTCTGATTATGCCCTGAAATAGTTCTTTTCCTACCTGCCTCATCATTCATTTGATATTTCAACAGAGGAAAAGCTCCTCCTCTTTCCCTCTCTCTGTCACGTTCTCAGCCCCCTCTCTAACAGTTCAATCCTAATTCCTCTCTAACAGTTCAATCCTGCCTAACTTTAGGCCAGCGGAGCACTTGCTCCGTCAGCCTAAAGTGTCACAAACGTGCCGTAAAGCATGTTTGTAAGTATGGGAGAGTAAACGCTGCTGCCATAGAGGCTGGCACTGGTTACTTCGTGGCCTAACTGCACCTGCACCAAGGGCGGGGCGGCAAGGGGGCTATTGGCCAGCCCGGGCTGGGAGGGGGTGTGGATACCAGCGCCAATATCCTATGCCCTGTCATAGACCGTGCCGGCCTTGCACGGCCTCCCTGGATGTACGTCAGCGCTGGAGCTGGTGTGCAACCGAGGAGGCCCATAGGCCCTGGGATTGCCTATACCTGGGGAAGGGGATCAACACTTTAGTCCTTTTTCCCAGCAGTAACTAAGCTTAAGTACATACACCTGAAACTATTGGATTTCCAGATCTACGCTGCCTCCTTCTCTCCCTGTCCTTGCCCTATTTCTCTTTTGTCAATATAAAAAGAATTAATAAAGACAAGATAATAAGTTGATGCATAGAGGTTTTCAGCAGGAAGAACAAACCTGTGTCAGACTCCTACAGGTATATAAAATGAAAACTTGTTGAATGGATTGCTGAGAGGATGAAGGAATGATTTCTGTGTTTCAGCAGCAAGGAAGAAGGAAATATATCACTGTGGGAAGGAAAAGACAGTTACTGAGCCACATGAAACTGTTTAAAGCATACAGGCAGGAGTGTGGAGAGTGAATTAATAGTCACCCAGTACCTTTAAAATGTAAGATGATGTTCAACCAATTAGTAAAACTTTAAAGGCAGTCAGTATATGTGTGCATATATGGATGCCATGGTTAACACTAAACACTTTTATATAATTATTTTTATTCTATTTATCATGATAATGTTTATGGCCAACTGACTACACAAAATAATGACTTATTCACCAGACACTAAAGAAAAATCAAGATTTCAATAATGATGTAAAAGTACATAATTGTTGCAATTATCACTATACACATATATGCAGCATTACAACTATTGTGGAGTTGGTGAAGGGTTATTCCCCCTAGCAATAATTTTGGTAAGTTATAATTTTTAACAAAAGAAACTAACGACTGAAGTGTTAACTTTGCCCTGCTAACTGGGCAAAGAGGCACCTTTGAAAAATAGTATCCTGCCTGCAGAGAGAAAGTAATTTTAAAGTTCTTCGTCATTTGGAGTCGTTAGAAATAAGTAAAGGGATTAAAGAAGGACTGATTAACAGGCAACAAGATTTGGTTTTTACGAACAGGATTTGGCTCCCTATTATTCGTAAGTTTCAACAGGATGAGAGAGAAACAGGAGAAAGCGGAGCACTGGCCCTTTTAACAAATGCAGCTCAGTAGGATGCTCTTAGGTATTTAAACTCCTGTCAAATAGGTTACAGCTTTACCATCTTGATCTGATTGATTCCCATGACTAGGTTCCGGGCTTGAGCGGAACGAAACGTTGGGGCTGCTTTACCTTTGGGTTTTTAATGTTTTCAGCCCACGCACGGCTGCCTGCAAAGGAGACCCGTACGTGGTTTTTGAAGTTCATTTGAACATCAAAGGTTTTTTTCTTGCTTTTGGACAACATGGCGTCTTTACCCGTACAACTAAGACACTGGAGAGTATCCTGCTATATTTAATGGGGGGGGGGGGAGAACAACTGTCCCTCTTCACTCCAGCATGGTATCTTTTTCAGTGACTGTTGCTGGGGTCTCTTTTGCGTCTGTCACATTGTAAGTCCTTTGAGGACAGGGAAGCATTTATTTGGCTGTATAAACTGCTTTGTAAACTACTTTTTATTGAAAAGCGCTAAATAAATATTCTTAATACAACCACTGTACTCAAGGCTTTCTGCCTTGACTAATGGAACACACAATGTTGATAACTTACCTTATTCTCATACCCTTATCACACCCCAACAATTAAATACCCAAGTTTAAAATGGCCTATTCCACCTTCTCATTCTTTCAATGACAACTATTAGCTCACTTTTTTTTCATATGAATATATAGGTATTCATCTTACTCAACTACAGGTTTCTAAAACCACACTTTCATCATTTGAGAAGTAAAATAAAATCTGTAAAACAGTTCAGCCTTATATATCTGAATACACACAAACATAAATGCAGTCAATTTGGTGCACCGTATTTTTCGCTCTATAACACGCACCGGACCATAGGGCGCATGTGTATTATGGAGCAAAAAAACCAGGGGGGAGAGAATGTCTTGCTTTTAACACTTACCTTGGCGGTTGTTTTGCAGCTCCAATCTTCGTTTGCCCCAGCTCAGAGTCGCGTTCGGCACCTGGGCTAAGTTCCCAGGCGCTGGACGCGACCAGGAAGTCCTGCGCTAACATCATCACAGCAACTGCAATGTTTGCGCAGAGCCTGCAGTCGCGTTCAGCGCCTGGGCGAAGTTCCCAGGTGCTGGACGCGACCAGGAACCACTGCGCAAACATCGCAGCTGCGATGGAATGGATGGAAAGGAATATAGCGGTTGTTTTGGCCACACCACTATAAGAGCGCCCGCTGTCTCCGAGTCTGGAGTTGGGAAACTGGTGATGAGCCTAGGGAGAAGGGCGTTCTCTGCTGATGTGAGAACGTCACATCAGTGCTTTGGCAGCATTATCAGGCTGCCAGAGCATCGCTACCTCTCTGAACGCCTGTGGATGCAACGCCTGTGGTTGCCACTCTGAGTCCCAGTAAGTGCAATATTCTGCACCCCTGCCAGACGATCTGCTTTGATAAGAGTAGAGACTTGTCTATGCACAAACCAGGAGAAGGTCTGCTTCTCCGTGCAGCCCATGAGACTTAGTGCCTCCTTGGTGGTTGACATATGCCCTGGCAGAGACGCTGTCTGTTGTGACCAGAACTTGCCTGCCATGAACCAATGTCTTGAACGCTAACAAATGCCAAGCAAATTACATTTAATTCTAGATAATTTATGGACCTCTCTGAGACTTGTAGCGTCCACCTTCCCCATGTCATCCTTCCCAAGGAGTGCGCCCCCCAGCCTATGAGGCACACGTCTGTGGCGACAACTACTCTCTGAGGGTCTTCCAGACTAATCACTTTGGATAGTCTGTTCGGATCCAACGCCGCTCTTGAATCACTCTTGGCGGTAGACGTACCAGCCGCAGGGCCTCTCTCTCTCTATCAGATGGGTGAAGGGTATCAGCCATCTCCGCAGCTGTTTCATGCGATACCTGGACCAGGTGACTAGGTCTTGGCAGCACACCAGCATTCCCAATAATCTTGCAAATGTCATGAGCTGCACTTACGGTGAGCGTATGACTGCCTTCAAGAGAGTGGACAGCTTCTCCCTTTGCTAAATTGACAGGTGAGCTTTGAACAACCTGGTATATATAAGTACCCCAAGATGTTCTAATCTAGACTCTGGAAAGGCTTAAAGGAACCACTATCCCTGCTTAGCAAGAAGCCATGCTCTGAGAGACACTCCAAAACCTGCTTGGCATGCTCTTGAGCTAGTCCTGCCAACTGCACACATAGTGCCAATATGCTTTGGCACAGCCTAACGGAGCTAGATAGTTCCCAGCCTCCAGTGCAGCCAAGATGGTTTTGGTAGTTTCCATCCAGAACTCGTACAAACTGGTTCAGCCACTTTAGGTTGAGGACTGCCCAGAACCCCCATTCTTCTTTGGTGTCAGAAATAGCAGTGAAGGGTATCGGTTCTACGGCTCGAACTGCCAAAAGAAGGTGAATGGTCTCAACATAAGTACATTTTCTGAAAGGGTTTCTGTATGCTGGAACATGCCAGACACAATCTCTGGGCAGACTGTACAACCCTAAGGTATTTTCCTTGGACACTGTCTCCCTGATCCATGCATCAGTGATGATCATTCCCCACTAATGTGTGAAATCCAAGGGATGGGCCCCAACCGCTAGATCTGACTGCCCAAATACAGCATGGCTTTGGGATTCAACTCCCAAGCAGAGGCTTCGGCAGAAATGGATTGAAATAGCGTTAGCTTTGAAGAAGGCAGCGTTAGCTCTGAATAGGGCTGCCAGACGTTCAAAAAAAAAAAAAAAACCGGGACAGTCTTGGAAAATGGCCTCCATTTTCGGGAAAGTCCTGGGCCGGTTTTCCGGGGTGAATGGCAGCGCCGCCGCCGCCATCTTCTTTTTGAAAAACTTTCCCGGGCGCCTCTCAGGCTAAGCCTCTTTCCCTGCAGATCCCTCAAAAACATCAGAGGTGCACTTCCCGGGTATTTTTTCAGAAGCTTCTGGTGGCAGAATGGGCTGATCCGAAACAGAGTCTTTGAACACCGACATTTGTGAGTAAAATGTATTCACTCCCTCAGGGCATTTTGATATTTTGAAGGTACCAATACTTTTATGCCCTGGTATCCTGACATTGCAGCCTTGGCGTCACAGGCAGTTTTTTCCTTTGGAGAGCGAGACAGGCCCGAGGGATGCCTATGTTCATCAAGTGGGGACCTTCTTAAATAAGTGCTTGGGGCTTCATCCTACACTATTAGAGCGGCAGTGGCTGTTTCTGTAATATCTAGGCCAGCTGTGTTCTGGATCAATGCCTTTCCAGAAATGCCTTAACAGGTGCTGAGTACAATGAAGAAGATATCCCTTGCATAGGCCTTTTTAGCCGATGTATCTTTGAATTTGCATTGATATTTTGTATTTTGCATCGATATTTTGTATTTTGCATCGTATTTTGTATTTGAATCTTTGTATTTGCTCTATACAGTCAGTAAAAACAAGACCTGAAGCTGACTGTGGGTCAGATCATGAGCTTCTTATTGCAAAATTCAGGCTTAAATTGAAGAATGTAGGGAACACCACTAGACCAGTCAGATATGACTTAAATCATATCCCTTATGAATATACAGTGGAGGTGAAGAATAGATTTAGGGCATTAGACCTGGTAGACAGAGTGCCTGAAGAACTATGGACGGAGGTTCATAACATTGTACAGGAGGCAGCAACTAAAACCATCCCAAAGAAAAAGAAATGCAAAGTGGCTGTCAGATGAGGCTTTACAAATAGCTGTGGAAAGAAGGAATGCGAAAAGCAAGGGTGAAAGGGAAAGATATAACCAAATGAATGCAGATTTCCAGAGAATAGCAAGGAGAGATAAAAAGGCCCATATGGTCCCGTTGATTGTTTAGAGCAACGTCCGAAAAGTAAATAGTTTAAAAAAATGGCTTACCCCAATGTTTCTGGAATTTTTTTTGTGAAAGTAGACAGATGGACCTATGTTTTAAAACAATTGTCAGAGTTCTAGGGTCACCCCACTGACCCCCCCCAGAGGAGCAAAGATCACTGTTTTTAGGGAAAATGATGCCCCAGAATTGGGGGCAGGGGCCCCCCTCCTCACTGAAATTAAAAATGAAACTCTGGCTTTGTTTTCATGGCCAGGGCCCTGGCTTTTGAATCCACCTTGTTTGGAGCACCTCAGGTGCAGGGGAGCAGCTGTACACAGCTGTACACACGCGCAACATTAGGCGTTGCGCAAAGGACTCAACGGGACTTTATGGGTATGCGTTGCGCAAACAACTCAGTGGTCTTTTCCATATAGAACTCTGGACTAAAGCTGGTATTTCAAGAATTTAAAGTGCCATAAAAAAAAAACCTTGAGGGTAGGGACTTGAAACTTGAGGTACACTTAGGTGAGACATCCCCCTAAACACCCCTAAAGCCCTGGAGCTGTGTGTAAAACACAACTATGTTTTTATTTGAAATCTTGTGTTTTCAGGTCCATGTTTTACATAGGAGTAAATGGATGAGTTGAATTGACCTTAAGTCCCGTTGAGTCCCTAACGCAACGCCTGTAGACCAGGTGCAAGGTGCACCGGCGAAATTTACTGCGGGTGATTCTTTCTACATGGGGGTTTGTTACACATGTGGATCACACTGACATTTGGGAAGTCTGGGAAAGTCATACCGCGGGACCAAATGGGATAACCCATGCAATGCAAAACAATGCAAAGAAATGCAAAGAACAATGCAAAGAAATGGAGGAAAACAGAATGGGGAGGACTAGAGATCTCTTCAAGAAAATTGGAGATATCAAGGGAACGTTTTATGCAAAGATGGGCATGATCAAGGACAAAAAATGCAGAGACCTAACAGAAGCAGAAGAGATTAAGAAGAGATGGCAAGAATACACAGAAGAACTATACAAGAAAGATCTTAATGTTCCTGATGACCACGCTGGTGTGGTCACTGACCCAGAGCCGGACATCCTACCTAGAGAGTGAAGTCAAGTGGGCCTTAGGTAGCATTACTAACAACAAAGCTAGCGGAGATGATAATATCCCAGCTGAGTTACTTAAAATCCTAAATGATGATGCTGTGAAAGTGCTGCACTCAATATGCCAACAAATTAAGAAAACTCAGCAGTGGCCAAAGGATTGGAAAAGGTCAGTTTACGTTCCAATTCCAAAGAAGGGCAGTGCCAAAGAGTGCTCAAACTATCGCACAATTGCACTCATTTCACATGCTAGCAAGGTTATGCTCAAAATCCTACAAGCTAGGCTTCAGCAGTACGTGGACCGAGAACTACCGGAAGTACAAGCTGGGTTTCGAAGAGGCAGAGGAACGAGAGATCAAATTGCCAACATGCGCTGGATCATGGAGAAAGCACGAGAGTTCAAAAAAAAAAAAACACCTACTTCTGCTTCATTGACTATCCAAAAGCCTTTGATTGTGTGGATCACAACAAACTGTGGCAAATTCTTAAAGAGATGGGGGTACCAGACCACCTTACCTGTCTCCTGAGAAACCACATGCGGGTCAAGAAGCAACAGTTCGAACCGGCCATGGAACTACCGATTGGTTCAAAATTGGGGAGTACGGCAAGGCTGTATATTATCACCCTGCTTATTTTACTTATATGCAGAGTACATTATAAGAAATGCAGGGCTGAATGAATCGCAAGCCGGAACAAAGATTGCCGGGAGAAATATCAACAACCTCAGATACGCAGACAATACCACCCTAATGGCAGAAAGAGAAGAAGAACTAAAGAGCCTCTTGATGAGAGTGAAAGAGGAGAGTGCCAAAGTTGGCTTGAAACTCAACATTAATAAAACTAAGATTTTACTTTTTTGTGTTCCAGGGAGCCAGGATGGTGTAGTGGTTTGGGAGTCGGACTTAGACCTGGAAGATCCAGGTTCAAATCCCCGCTCAGCCACGAAGCTTCCTGGGTGACCTTGGGCCAGTCACTATCTCTCAGTCCCACCTACCTCACAGGGTTGTTGTGAGGACAAAAAGGAAGAGAGGAAATATGTACACCACTCTGAGCTCCTTGGAGGAAGGGTGGTATAAAAATGTGAAAAACAAAAACAAACAAGATCACTGCAGACGGAGACAGCAGCCATGAAATTAAAAGATGCTTACACCTTGGAAGGAAAGCTATGGCAAATTTAGATAGCATAATAAAAAGCAGAGATATCACCATGCCAACAAAAGTTCGTATAGTCAGGGCGATGGTGTTCCCAGTAGCAATGTATGCTTGCGAGAGTTGGACCATAAGGAAGGCTGAGCGCCGAAGAATAGATGCTTTCGAACTGTGGTGCTGGAGAAGACTCCTGAGAGTCCCTTGGACTGCTAGGAGATCAAATCAGTCAATCCTAAATGAAATCAACCCTGACTGTTCCCTGGAAGGACAGGTACTGAGGCTGAAGCTCAAATATTTTGGCCACCTAATGCGAAGAGAGGATTCTCTGGAGAAGACTCTGATGCTGGGAAAGACTGAAGGCAAAAGGAGAAGGGGAAGGCAAAGGATGAGATGGTTAGACAGCATCACCGATGCAACGAACATGAAAATGAGCGAACTCAGGAAGATAGTGGAGGACAGGAAGGCCTGGCGGGATATGGTTCATGGGATCACGAAGGGTCGGACACGACTTAACGTCTGAACAACAACAATCTTTGTATATATAACAACAATATCCCATAAGGGACAGGCCAGGAGAGGAATCTGGATAAAAATTTGGGCAGTAGGCACAGGGTCCTAGACACGTTTGGTCACTCCTTTCGCTGGATCCAGGTTGTCTGGATCGCAGTTAGAATCCTGGTGGGACTCGCATGCTCACTCACACACAAAAAGTGATGTCCAGTTTTCGGCGAGGCAGATGGAAAGCTAAAATCAGTTGTCTCGAAGCTCCAGATTCTATTCCGGACCTAGAGAGCAGGGCAGGGTCTGCCTGAAGGGCGGCAGATTCAGGCCCTTCTTCAAAGCTAGGGCTACCATATTTCCCTTACCACAGCCCCTTGCTGAGGTAAAAGTTACTCATTCTGCCTGGCAGAGCCTTCCCCCAACTCTGCCATTATCACCTGCAAAAAACTAACAGGGAGCCTCTCAGCCTCCGAGAAGCAGGGCTATGCCCTGGGGCGGTCACTGCAAAGATGTCCCAGCCCGGAGCGATAATCACTTCAATTAAGCTCCTGCAGCTGCTCTGAAGACAGCCTGCAGTACGAAGACATGCTGAATTTTAACAGCAAACTTTTAAATCAGGCTCCTGCAGCCAATACCACACCCTCAAGCACATAAGAAGAACAAGGTGGGACAACAATAGCTCAGAGATCGCAGCTTAACTGCTGCCTGACATTATCTCCTCGTGAATCATCAGCTCAGCAAAAAGACGACTCTTTGTTTCTCCGCTTTTTTTTTTAGTCCACATCTATCTACAGCCAATAAACAAAAGACGAAGACGAGCTAAGAATAGCTCCCAAAAACTCAGTTAAACAACCAAAAAACATCACGTGAGGGCTGAAAGCCCAACAGCCAACGTCCTACCCATTTGGCAGGTAGGGTCGAACTGGGGAGTCGGGAGCCCTCAGCAGGGGGGAGAGGCACGTGACTTGAAAGCTAACCCTACCTACAGCGAGGGCTAATCCCATGTAGTCCAGGAATGCCCCTTACTCTACCAGGGAACAACCACCAGGTAAGTGTTAAAAGCAATGTAAAAACATTTTTACACTTCGCTCCATAAGACGCACAGACATTTCCCCCTAATTTTTTGGGGGGGAGTGCGTCTTATAGAGCGAAAAATACGGTATGTATCATACCATAAGTTTGTTAATGGAGTAATTAAGTGATTCAAGTATTTTCCTGGAAATAGTTTCATTTCAGAAGTTTCCCATTTGCCAAAATGAACTGCACACAAAATTACAATTAGTTTCAGAGGTTGTTTGAAGTTACAAAGTGAATTTCAGAAACATGTCTACATTTAAAAAGTCGCATGCATAGCAACATATTAAGTGAACATGCTACATATGTATAAGAAAAACAATGTTCTCAGAATACATGTACAAAGTATGCATTTCTAAAGTACATATATTAGAATCTATAGAAGTTTCACTCCTCCCCCAACATACTGCAGTTTTCCTGTTTCCAACTTTCAAGAATGTTTTATTTAGCATGCTATGAAGAATTGTGTTCAATTTTTAAGCTACTGCTGAAAGTAAAAGGTACCCAATATATTTTGCAGAATACTTACACAGCAGAGAGAAACGCAAACAATCTCTCTTCACTGAACTAAGGAAGCATGCCTCTTACTGCAGTACAAACAGTCCACAGTCTTTGTTACCATTCAGAGGAAACTTGAGATGTGAGACATGAGCAATCAAATGCAGAGCCAATACACTACAGCCAATATACTACAAGTGAATATACAGAATACCAGAAGATGTTGTTCTTCTAAAAGCAAGAGTTCTCTTTTAAAACAAAATACAATAAATGAAAAACATATTCAATTTACTATCATAAAAAACCCTCATTTTCTAACAAACGTTCACATTTTATGCAATATATTTTAGAGAAGCTATCTCTTTGAGAAACACAAAATAGGCACCTCTCATTTTACACGGGGGTTACGTTCTCGAAAATCAGCATGTAATGCAAAAATGCATAGATTAAAAATATTTTTACCATAGGAATGTATGAAAATGGTACAAGTTAGGGCAGCAATTCTCAACCCTTTTCATTTCACGGCACACTGATAAGGTGCTAAAATCGTCAAGGCACACCATCAGTTTTTTTTACAATTGACATGGCACACTATGTTGCTGGTTGGGGGCTCGCATCCCCCAATAGTGTTATATAAATGCCATACATTTAGCCTAACCCTTTCAGCCTAACATTTTAGACAGCCAGCCCTCTCTCATAAGAGCCTTTTACTGTTGCTTTTCCCCTCTGTTTTATTCCTTTTTTTTTAGATTGCTTAAAAACACATTAATACATTTTCATATTATATATTCAGTTTTATAATTTTTATGTATTAATCTTGTATTTTATGGTTTGCTTTTATTGTAAGCCGATTGGGTCCCCCCCCCATGGGGGGAAAAAGCAGGGTATAAATTTAATAAAAATAAATAAATAAATAAATGCCCCCCCAACAGCCATAATGACCCTCCCCCAAACTCTCACTGTACACCTGTGGACCATTTGCGGCACACTAAAGTTGAAAAATGGTGGGTTAGTGGAAAGTCATATAACACTTATGATGAAATATAGGAAGTCCTCACTTAACATCATTGATAGGTTCTTGGAAACTGCAATATTAGGTGAAACAAGTTATAACGGAACCAAAGAAAACCATGGTAAACTCACTCTCCCCCCCACACTCCACTTGCTGAGATGCCCACCCAATTAGGATCTCTTGGCCAGTCCTTTGTACGAGATGTTGTCTCAGTGCATTCCCTTCCCCCCCTCTCTGCTGAGCTCCCCCAACCAAACACTCTAACTGCGAATGAGAACGAGAGTTTTGGCTGGGGCAGCTGTGGTTTTAGTAGAAACCCAGAAGCGAAACACCACCCTGTGGGAAGGGGGGCCGCAACAAAAAGTGTTACTCCTGCGATGTCCCTGTTGTGCAGGGTGGGCCGAACTTTCACACTGCCACCCGTCCACTTTTCGCGCCACCGATCCCCCCCCGCTGCTTTGTCACCCTCTCGGTGACACTTCTGTATAAGCCTTCCAATAGTGGGCAAATACAGCAACCACTGGCTGGAAAAGGGATTTTTTTCTTCAGCAACTTTAAAGCGAAACGACAGAAAGCGAAACGACAGTAAGCGAGGACTTGTTGTACTGTGCTCCATTAACTTAGAGGTGAAATGTTTTAGAATAGACGTAAAGTACAGAAAAATAAACAGGATACTCCCAAAATCATATTATGACCTTAACTGCATTAACACTCTAATCAGAAGATATTCTCATTAATTCTTGAATATTTAATTCAAAAATGATGCTAGGATGCTGTCTGTCTGTGTCCAGACTTGCTAGGGCAGGTTGGCAATGGGGATGCTGTGGAGGACGTGGCACAGCTTGGTGCAGCTTGGGCCAAAGATCCAAGGGCAGCTCCAGCTCCTGCTGAACCATGGGCAAGCTGTTACCAGCGTTAAGGGGCAAGCACTGTGGCTGGCAAAGGGTGGGTGGGAGCACTCCCAAGAGGGCACTGGGGAAAGCAGGCAGATACCCAAATGAGGTCCCTTTAAGACCCAGCAAAGTTGGATTAGAGAGGGAAGGGGTGGGATAAGAAGTGGGCAGTGGGTGGAGCAATGGTGTCGGCTGATATGGGGCGGTGGGCCCCAGGGCGTAGGGGCGCTGCGGCTCTGGGGGGTGCGGGCATCCTGAAATTTGCATATTTTTTTGGAATTTTCCCGGTTTTTTAATGTTTTTCGGGTGATTTTAAGTGTAAAAACGGGATGGGGCGTTCCAGGACGTTCCAGCGACAATCTTCTTCCAGCGCCCGGGCACAGCTTCTCCCTGCGCCTGGGCGCGGACTCAGTAACGCCCCCAGCAGCGCTTTCCAGAGTTTGCGCATGCGCAGGACGTCCCTGGAAACTCCGTGGTTCTGCGCATGCGCAAACTCCGAAAAGCGCTGCTGGGGGCGTTACGGAGTCCGCATCCGGGCACAGGGAGAAGCTGTGCCCGGGCGCAGGAAGATTGTCGCTGGAACGTCCTGGAACGCCCCATATTCCAGATGAGTCCCGGCAAAGCACACATACGCTTTAACATCCCGTTTTTACACTTAAAATCACCCGAAAAACATTAAACCAAAAAACCCTGTCAAAATAGGTTTCGAAACCGAAACCTAAAATTTTTGACAGTTTTATTGGGGGCGTCGGAGGGTCGGCCCCCCATCGGGGGGCGCCTGGCAATGCCTCTGGGGTGGAGCCCAAACAGCCTTCAAAAGCAGCTCAAGAGGTCAAGCATGAGGGCAATATGGTGGAGACTGAGGGAAGGGAGCAAGCCTCTGGAGAGAAGGTGGCTGATCCTGACCTGAGGATTCCGAACTCTGCCTACCTAGAGGAGGAAAGGGGTGCCAACCTAACTACCTCCTCAGAGGTCATTCTGAGGCTCAATGCATGAGGAGCAAAAAGCTGTTCCTGGCTCCAACCCCAATGGCTTTGGAGAGGCCAAGGCTAACCCCTTCGCAAATTTGGTCCCATGGCCCCTTCCCCCACCACTGGAGACAGGAACGTTGAGAGGGCACTCAGAGTTATCTACCAACATCCATCATGCTCAGGACTTATAAGGCTGTACAAGATAGATATGTTCGTAGGTTATCACAACATGACCAAATCTCCGAATTAAAAATCAGCATATTGCTGGGTAAACTCCTACGTTGTAAGACTTATTTATTCAAATAAACAAGATGTTAAAAACAAACTTAACGTTTCACCCCAAATATCTGGGGCATCATCAGAAGTTAAAACAGTCGCAATTGAAGAACATTATTCATACTTCAACCCCTTGGTTGAGGATACTTCATCCTGGTTCTCAAGGGGTTGAAGTATAAGTAGATGTTCTTCAATTGCGACTGTTTTAACTTCTGATGATGCCCCAGATATTTGGGGTGTAACGTTAAGTTTTTGACATCTTGTTTATTTGAATAAATAAGTCTTACAACAACGGAGTTTACACAGCAATATGCGGATTTTTAATTCGGAAACTGTACAATATAGTTTGCCAAATCACACGCACAGGTGGCTTGATCCAGCCGAAGAGAAAAAGTGTAGGAGAAGACCCAATAATGCAATAGAAAATGCATTGTGGAAGTTTCATAAAAACTTGAAGAGTTCAATTAGTTCTCTATACATACACATAATGTAAGATGATCCAAGCTTAGTCCACCTGGATTCACCTTCAGTGAACCATCAAAAAAGGTGAAACCTTTTAATTAAGGAAAAGTCAGTTAACCTTTTCGAGAATAACTGGAAACCATTTATCAATTTTTTAAGAGAGAGAGAGAGAAGAACGATGCGATGATATGCGGATTTAATGAATAGAATGTGGGTGTTATTTTGGCTTAGTTGGATATTATATGCAGAAAATAGTGAATAGTATGCTAGTAGGATGTATTGCTTTGTGCTTGCTATAACTTTATGAAATATGTATTGTTTTTATGTTTTAATATACAGAGGTACCTTGCAAGACGAAATTAATTCGTTCCGTGACTCGTGTCGTCTTGTGAATAATTTCGTCTTGCGAGTCACCCCCCCTGCCGTGCTGGACGCTCCAGCCACAGCTCGGCTTCTCAGCGTGGCTGCAAGCTGATCGCGGCACAGAGCCGCTCTGCTGCGAGCCAGCAGCAGATCTCTGCTGCTGAGATCTCTGCTGCCGATCTCTGCTGCTGAAATCGTCACTCGCTACAGCATCCCTGAGGTTGTTGTAACGCTGGGCTGGCGGTTGCCAAAGAGCCCAAGGCTCGCCGCCGAGGACTTCCTCCGTCCTCTCGTCCTCACAGACCTCGCGGCTTGGAGAATGCAAAGCTGCTGCCCGCCCA
Organism: Plestiodon gilberti rubricaudatus; assembly: GCA_026170595.1. Classification (NCBI taxonomy): domain Eukaryota; kingdom Metazoa; phylum Chordata; class Lepidosauria; order Squamata; family Scincidae; genus Plestiodon; species Plestiodon gilberti. Next base: position 29,475,398 of record JANXHW010000003.1, on the reverse strand, counting down.
TTTTCCTCTTTTCTATTCCTGGCTTTTGCTCGGGCGCGGAGGGAAAGAGGAGGAAGCGAGAGAGGAGGCGTGTACAGGCTGCGGGGAGTCACAGCCTGAGTGAGCCCAATAGCGCAGAGACTTTGCTGAAGTACACTTTGGTTTCACACACACACGGGGCTTGTGACTGCAGCGTGTTGTTTGGGGAGATCGTACGGAGGCTTTGGCTGTTCCTGCGTGACCGAGCAGGAGGAGCTCGTGGCTGTTTGGCGTTGCAGTGGGTTCTGTTACATTTATTTACACAGAGAGAGTCAGCGCGGCGGCTTTGCAGCAGTCTTGCTTGCACATACACAGGCCACCTAAACTAGTGGTAGAGAGGGAGGTGACTGGAGGCATCCGGCGCGGGGGAGGGGACAGTGATACCTCGCAAAACGAAATTTAAATTCGTCTTGCGAGTCACCAAAAAACTCGCAAAACACTTTCGTCTTGCGAGTTTTTCGTCTTGCGAGGCATTCGTCTTGCGAGGCATCACTGTATTAATATAAATATATATCAAAAAAAAGGTGAAGACAAAGCTCCAGCGTCCCCTATGGGCCTCCTCGGATGTGCACTGGCAAAATGGCTGGCGCAAATCCGGGGAGGCCATGTAAGGCCAGCCAGGCCTGGGAAGGGGGTTAGGATATCGGTGGAGCGCACCACCGATATCCCCGCCCCCACCACTGGTCTGCCAAGCACCCTCCCCCACCACCCCAGCCCTCCCCACGCCCTTCTGCCTCCCAGTGCAGGAATTACCTGTGTCTGGCGGTGCGGGCGTCATCCGGCAGCGGAGTGAGAGGCGCAGTCACTGCTTACTCCACTGGTGCCGCAAATGTGCCTTATGACACATTTGCAACACCCTGTGCCGGAGGAGCACTTGCGCCGTTAGTCTTATTGATTGTTAACCCATCCAATCACAAGAGTTTAGTGCATGTAACAGTTAAAAATTGAAGATTTATTAAAATCGAAAATGCTTGTGACCAAAATGATTGACCATCATTCAATGGAGTGATCAAAATGATTAATGGGCGTTTGGGGCTCTTCAGTCTAGAACAAAGGCATCCGAGGGGGGACATGATTGAGACGTATAAAATTATGCATAGGATGGAGAGAGTGGATAGAGACAAGTTCTTTTCCCTCTCACACAACACTAGAACTAGGGGACATCCACTCAAATTGAGTGGAGGGAGTATTAAAACAGACAAAAGAAAATATTTCTTTACCCAGCGTGTAATTGGTTTGTGGAACTCCTTGCCACAGGAGGTGGTGATGGCACCTGGCCTGCATGCCTTTAAAAGGGGATTGGACAGATTTATGGAGGAAAAGTCCATCACAGCTAACAAGCCATGATGGGGATAAGCAACCTCCTGGTTGTAGGAGTAGGTTTTCTTTGTGCCAGGTGCAAGGGAGTGGCGACAGGATACAAGTACCTTGTTGTCTTGTGCTCCCTGAGGCATCGGGGGGGGCACTATGTGATACAGGAAGCTGGACTAGATGGGCCTTTGGCCTGATCCAGCAGGGCTCTTCATATGTTCTTAAGACTAGCCTGTAAACAGTGTAAAACCTGCAAAAATGTAAGGTGTGTGGGGCCCTGGGGGAAATGCTGGCGGGTCACCCAAAATGACCTCGCGTGTCACCTGTGACACATGTGTCATAGGTTTGCCATCACGGCCCTATACAGTATTTACACAAACTTGCAAATTGCAGGAGCTCAGCTCCTTGCAGGTCAATTAGCAGCTATCTGATCTTTGAATAGCCTCAGGGCCTGAGGCAATTACCGTATTGACCTGAGTATAAGACTCACTTTTGTCCCCTAAGGCAAGTCTTTAAAGTAGGGGTGCAGCCTACAATCAAAGTCTAGCGTTTTCTGCCTAGAGTTTTCTGCAAAGCGTCCCTTTTTCAAGCCAAAGTCTCTTTCAAAAGGTAAAAAGCTTTTTCTTTTTTTAAACTGCAAAAGCTGTGTTTTCAGCTCTTAATGACTTGCTAAATGGCCAGGATCTCTCTAGCAACCTCTAGCCTTAGAGGCATTTGAAAAAATTAACCCTTAAGTTCCAGCCCCAGGACTCTGTGGAAACTAAGATATTTATTGATCCTGCAGTTTGAAAGTTGAGAGTAAGAGCTCCTGCATAGGCTTATCATATCTAAAGGGGGACAGAGTGCCAACCTTTAGGCTGCAATCCTATGAACACCTTCCTGGGAGTAAGCCCCATTGAATGCAATGGGACTTACTTCTGAGTAGACATGCATAGGATTGTGCTGTTAACCAGTGAAATTTGGGCAGGTGCAGCTCATCATCATGGAAGGGTGCAACAAGCTGCACCTGCCCAAATTCCAAAGGTTAAAGGTAGGCACTCTGTCCCCCTTTGGATCTGGGAAGGCTACTTATACTAGGGTGCCCAGAGTCAATAAGGGACAGGGTGCCTATGTCTTTAACTGTACTAAAGCTGTACTGTTTTACTGTTCTACTAATGTGTATATTTTCTTTAAGTTAAAAAAAGTTAAAATGTATTTTTTAAAAAATAGCACCAAACTTTAAGGGTGCGGCTTATAATCAGGAGCGTCCTATACTCGGGGCAATACGGTAATTACCTGATCTTTCCATCACCTGTGTTCTCATTGGAGGCTCAGTTCATGACCCACTAGAATTCAGATCAAGACCCACCAGACGGTCCAGACCCACAGTTTGGGAAACACTGCATTATTGCATATAAAATGCTACTATTTCTTGTGTTTAGAGGAATAATTTTGCCAAAACAGTATCATTTTAGAAATAATCCCTTTCTGCAGCCTCGAATACTCTATGAAAGCTTGAAGTTTCACACAAACCTACTATTTAAAAGATAAAATTTAGATTCAGGATGGAAGATCTTTCCAAACCATTGGGCACAGATATTTCAAGCATAAAAGCAGAGGCACTAATTTTGGGGATATATTCCACAATAAAAATTACTGGACTAAAAAAAAAGATGTCAAAAGTTAACTAGACTGTATAACACAGGGGTTCTCAAAGTGGTGGATCGTGACCGACCACTTGGAGAAAGTACAGGTCGCTACCCCCTTAAGGGGAGTGGTAATGTGCGATGGCGGCGGCAGCAATCTGGGGATTGTGCTGCTGCTGGGGACAAAAGGGGTATTTTTAGACTTACCGGGGGTTAGGTCATCCTCCAGAGGGTGCGGGAGCGCAGCGCCCCCTCCAGCAGGTCTCCCCAAGCCTTCGAACAGCTCCTGGACGGGATTAAAGCCTACTTCTGGTTTACTTCCTGGTTTCCCTGAGCCATTCGCAGGCTTGGGGAGGCCTCCTGGAGGGGCCCACTGCCCCCCCGTACCCTCAAGAGGATGGCCTGACCCCTGGTAAGTCTAAAAATACCCCTTTTGTCCCCGGCAGCAGCATGATCCCCAGATCACTGCCGCCGTCATCACCCCACCCCCGCAAGTACTCAAAGTTCTCCCCTACTCATGAGGAGAACTTTGAGAAATGCTGGTATAACACATGAACAACCAAATAAAGTAGGGTAACTACACTGTAAACACAAAAAGTTTTTTGACAGTTTAGTGTGGTGGTGCTCAGGATACAAGACAAATCAATATTAAACTGAGATTACTGCTTTAAACAGAGGAGAATGCAGAAGTCTTGATGGATCTGGCCAAGGTCCAGCATTCTGCTTCCAAAAAGAGTGAGATTCTCTCTGGAAGCTCACATATGATGCTCCTTACTCAATTTGTCTTGAGCATCTAATACTCAGAACCATACTGCTTCTGTATTTAGAGGTTCCATTTAGCTATCACAGTCATTAGGATCATTGTACACCAACTTCTCAAAATCAAGGATTTGAGAAATGTAACAAATCAGGGTTTTTTAAAGCATCCTAGGAAATACAATTCTGAAACAATGGTTTCTTTTCCTAACAATTCTAGCCTATATCCAAGTCATCCCAAACAAAGATCTTATGCGGGGGCTTTATTTAAAATCATGTCTTTCACCTAAGGTAAATATCATAGGCAAGAATTTGTGAGAGATTGGTTCACTGTGTGGTTTTATACTACTACCCTGCTCAGTTGCAGGCATAGTTGAGTGGCTCAACAAACATAACTGCATATCCTCATACGAACAAGAATATGTGATGATAAACCTTGACACTCATCTGTGGAAACATACAGCATCTTATACATTTTATGGGTTTCAGAAAAGTTAAATGATACAACCGATAAAATAGAGATTTCATAAACAAGGGACAGTTTTACATTTGACAAATGTAAAGATAAATAAGTCAAAGACTGAGACTAACACAGGACCCAAAAGATTTTCTGCTGTACAAAAACAAGTAATAATGACACCCCAAAGGGTTTTGAGCACACCAAATGACTGGGAACATACACACACATAGAAGCGCACATGTAACTACATTTAAAGAACACTGCAAACTAACCTAATCAATGGAAAGTTGGCACTGACCTGGGAATGGGACAGAATAGACAATCGGTCTATATAGTTCACCAAATACAAAAACGTTTTAACACTTAGCCTGAGCTTAATTTTAGCCACAGAAAGGTAAGCTGATACTCTTGATAATTCAGCCAAACCAAGGTCGCAGTGCAAAGTTGGCCCATCCATGACATGATATGCCTCATATTCAATGGTGAGGGGAGCAGAAGAGTTGGGGTACCCCTTCATCGCAAGTCTGCCACAATCTCCATTCAACCCACTGCAGACAGAACCACATAAATCTACATGCAAGCCTACATCCACTTTCCTACCCTCTCACCTTACTCCTTCCTTGTGTAGGTCCTTTAATAGAACCACATAAAGGAGAGATGTGAACGAATAGGGAAGTAGCCACTTACCCTGCTCCTTCTTTACAGCCCTTTGAATAAAACAGAAAGTGAGTGACAAGGCTGTTTTGTCAAAAAGGATAGGGCAGGAAGGAGAGAGGTAAGTGGTTGCATTTTTTTCCTTTGGGGGGCGGGGGCAGGGGCAGGCGGCAAATCCAGCTCTGCTAGGGCATTCCTGCTGTTGTGCAATGTGCACTTACCTGGGAGTAAGCTTCACTAAACTCAATAGGACTTACTTTTGAGTAAATATGTTTAGGGCTGCATTACAAGACAGCCCTCCTTCATGGATCATTGCCTTGTCGTGGCGAAGGGGCTTGCGTAACTCAATGAAGCCATGAGCTATGCCGTGCAGGGACACCCAAGACGGACAGGTCGTAGCAGAGAGTTCTGACTAAAAGTGATCCACTGGAGAAGGAAATGGCAACCCACTCCAGTAACCTTGCCAAGAAAATCCCATGAACAATACCAAAAGGCTAAAAGATATGACGCTGGAAGATGAGCCCCTCAGGTCGGAAGGTGTCCAATATGCTACTGAGGAAAAGCGGAGGACTATTCCAAGTAGAATAAAACTAAGATCATGGCATCTGGGCCCATCAATTCCTGGCAAATAGAAGGGGCAGAAATGGAAGCAGTATGAAAATGAGCGAACTCAGGAAGATAGTGGAGGACAGGAAGGCCTGGCGGGATATGGTTCATGGGATCACGAAGGGTCGGACACGACTTAACGACTGAACAACAACACAAGACAGCCATCCTAAACATACTTAAGTCGCAATGAACTCTGTAGAAGTTACTTCCAAAGACAGACCTGTTCTGAACCAGAACCTGCGTTACACCAGGCAAAATAAAGGAAACTGGTGAGGTAGGATAAACAAAAACCAAGGGAGAGCTACAGCCTGCCAAGAAAAAAGCTACAAGCCTTCGGAACTGAGGATGGCTAGTTGGGGGGGGGGGGGGGGGAGAAGAGAGACTTCATCCTACCAGCTCCGGAACCAGCAAGTTATTTAAGATTGTTCATTGGTTATGGTATTCTTCGTTTAATCACCATGGCCTCTACAACAACTCACCTCCATCACCCCTTTCCCGGGAGATTCCAACCCCCCTCAGAGAGATAACCTAGTTTCAGCCATCTGTTTATAGGGCCCTACTAAGACGCAGATCTGTGTGCGCACTTTCCAACTCGCTGCTACAATGGTGCCCAAGGCCCCTATGATAATCGAGGCAGAAGCACTGTTTCCGAGGCCCAAACTCGTGCCAGGCCGCTGAAAAAGAGGGGGGACGATGACGGCCAGGGGGGAAAGGGAGCACCCTCAACCAACCCGGAGAAACACATTCACCAGGCTGGAGGAGGGGACGCGGAAGTGAACAAGATAAACCTATCCTCACACACTGCGAGTACCTCAGAACACACCCAAATGGCGCGCGAAAGAGGAACATAATCGAGACGACGTCCAGCCAAACCAGCCTCCCCTAAAATCGGCCAACCAGACAGAAGACCCCTTGAAAAGGGGGTGGGGCGGGGCCTAACGTAGGTGACGCCGGTTTCTGCAAGAGCCATAACGAGCACGGCCCTCCAACACTGAAAAACGCCAGCAGAGGGATACTCCTCCTCCGAGGCTCTTTGGCACTTTCACCCACCTCAGCACCGCTACTGTCCGCCTGCCCCTTCAACAGCCGTCGCTGTCAGAATCGCTCGCGCTCTCTCCCCCGCACAAGCTTGGCGGCGTCTGACAACCGAAGTTTCCCATTGGCCAAAACATCCTCGTGAAGTCAGGAGTCCCCGGTCTCCCATTGGTGGCCTTGTCTGTGTGTACACAACCCGCTCGACGCTTAGAGGAGGAGACTAGGGAAAAGGGCGGGGCGACAGGCTAAAGCACACCTCCAAGGGTTACTGGGGGCGGGGTAGTCGTGAGTTTTACACCAGGTCAGGTACCGCCTCCTTTCTAGCGAGGAGTGGGTTTGTTTCGCAGTTCGAATTTGTTTTTCTTGCCTACTCCGTCTGCCGTTTCCCAATCCCGGTGGATGAGACAGCGGACGTGACGCCGCAAGTGCAACAAAAGATGGAGTCCTGGGACTGTTAAACAGTTTAAAGAGACTTCAGCCTCACCTCAGAGTCGGCTGCAGCTCATGTTATTATCCACAACTTTGAATATGAATACTTGAACTTCGGTCACCCGCTCATTGGTACTTTGAGATGCCGCCAATAATGGGGGGGGGGGGGTTTCCCGCATTGCTTGCATGTAAATAAAATTGATCCTCCTAGCAGCGTGATACTGCTGCTCCATCTGGCCGCACATCTTCCGGCCACAAGGTACTCTTTCTGCCTCAGGAGCAGAGGCATCCCAGCTGGATATGGGTATTCAAATGCTGGGTAGACCTGGCTTTCCTGGTGAGAATCTCGAGATAGAGACCAGATCTACCTGCCACTTCGAATGCTGGGCAGACCTGGGCTCTATTGGAGTATCTCAAAGTAGAGGCCAGGTCTATTGGCTTCCAGCAGCCAAGGGTGGAGCAGTGGGACCAGTCTACCCTGGGTACTGGTGGCACAAGGTACACCACTGTCCTGAGCACTTTCTTTGGAACAAGCTTCATAGAAGTCAAATTGCATTGGGTTGCAAAGCTGCAGTCCTTTGACTTTGTAGAAGTTTTCACTTGACCACTCCATGAGAAAGATCTATTCTCCAATATTTGTTCCCTAAAAGTACACAGGCCAAAGGGTGATGGGTATGCATGTATGGGAAAATATTTTTATTATACTAACAGAACATTCTGTTATAGGCTTTGAATATACACTTGTTGCTGCAGCTCCGTGCAGCCCCACAATGGCACAGGGCTTCTCACTCCTAGATCTTGCAAGGCTACTCTCATCAAGATCTTGGGGCCCACAAGCCCAGGGAGGCTGCAGAGGCGGCCTGGGGAGGGATAAAAGAGAAACAGGGAAGGACAGTGGCAGTGGTAGGAAGCTCTAAACCAGCCTAAAAGTGCCAGCCACGAGCCACCGACAACAATGGAGGTCTGTTCCTTAGACTCAGACCCCAACTAACTAAGCAGCCTGCAGAGGGCCAAGGCATGGACTCAGGAGGACCCATGGCAAAGCCCTGCCTATTGCCTCTGCTGGGGTTACCTGGGCAGGGACTTCTGGGATCCAACACTCTGGAATGCTGGCCTGGGAGACCTGATCAGCTGAACCCCCTCAGGAAGAGGCATCTGGCACTGCGTAGAAACAGCATCACCCTGGCAGGACATGGAGAAGGAAGCTGCCACTTTCTTTGAATTATACTTGGCCTGACAGTTGCTACGGAAATGGAACTTCAACTCGGGAATACGACATCTATGTAAATAAACCCTCACTTAGCAGCACAAGAGTCTGAGCTTCCTTTAACCTGGGGGGGGGGGACCGGAAATGTCTGGCATGGCGTGTCTAGCCCCAACTCCTTTGATGCCACCCTTCCCCCATGGCATGAGGCCGCGGCACCTTCCGATGTTATAGTACAGGGGTGGCCAAATGTGCTTAATGTAAGAGCCACACACAAACTTCAGATGTTTGAGAGCTGCAATGTTTAAGAAGATGTTAAGAGCCACAGATGTTTAAGAAGCATTTACATTCTTAAATATATTAACTCACCATGAAAATTAAACTTATTTTAATGAAATGGACTGTCAGTTTATACCTGGTAAATAATTACAAAGCTTGAACATTTTATTTACCTTTTATATTAATTGTGATGCAAAAAGGAGCTCTGCCAACATATTTCCTAGAGCCACATATTGTATGTCAAAGAGCCGCATGTGGCTCAGGAGCCGGAATTTGGCCACCCCTGTTATAGTATATCTTAATACTACTTCAATTTTTTTATAGTATAGTAGAATTCATGTACTGTACAAAGGCTAACTGTAAGCTGCTTTGAGAAGCAATCTGTGCAAAGGGAAAGGCAGGGTAAAATATTTTATAGTAGGTTGCCCACTCCTACATTTTATGAATAAGCAACCTATGTTCAGTAGCAGAGAGTTCTGACTAAAAGTGATCCACTGGAGAAGGAAATGGCAACCCACTCCAGCAACCTTGCCAAGAAAATCCCATGAACAGTACCAAAAGGCTAAAAGATATGACGCCGGAAGATGAGACCCTCAGGTCGGAAGGTGTCCAATATGCTACTGAGGAAGAGCGGAGGACAATTCCAAACAGACCCAGAAAGGATGAAGCAGTTGGACCAAGGCCAATAGGACGTTCAGCTGTGGATGTGTCTGAGGTTGAAAGGAAAATCCAATGCTGCAATGAGCAATATTGCTTAGGAACATGGAATGTGAGGTCTATGAATCAAGGCAAGCTGGATGTGGTCAAAAATGAGATGATAAGATTGAACATTGACGTCTTGGGATTCAGTGAACTAAAATGGACGGGAATGGGCGAATTTAAGTCAGGTGACCATCATATCTACTACTGTGGGCATGAATCCCTTAGAAGAAATGGAGTAGCCCTCATAGTCAATAAAAGAGTGGGAAAGGCAGTACGGGGGTGCAACCTCAAAAACGACAGAATGATTTCAGTTCGAATCAAAGGCAAACCATTCAACATCACAGTAATGCACGTGTGTGCACCAACCACTGATGCCGAAGAAGATGAAGTTGACCGGTTCTATGAAGACGTACAACAACTTCTAGAACTAGCACCCAAAAAAAGATGTCCTTTACATCATAGGAGACTGGAATGCAAAAGTAGGAAATCAAGAAATAAACGGAACAGGCAAGTTTGGCCTTGGAGCGCAAAATGAAGCAGGGCAAAGGCTAACAGAATTCTGTCAGGTCATAGCAAACATTCTTTTCCAACAACACAAGAGGCGACTCTACACATGGACATCACCAGATGGTCAATATCGAAACCAGATAGATTATGTGCTTTGCAGCCAAAGATGGAGAAGCTCTATACAGTCAGTAAAAACAAGACATGGAGCTGACTGTGGCTCAGATCATGAGCTTCTTATTGCAAAATTCAGGCTTAAATTGTAGGGAACACCACTAGACCAGTCAGATATGACTTAAACCATATCCCTTATGAATATACAGTGGAGGTGAAGAATAGATTTAGGGCATTAGACCTGGTAGACAGAGTGCCTGAAGAACTATGGACGGAGGTTCGTAACATTGTACAGGAGGCAGCAACTAAAACCATCCCAAAGAAAAAGAAATGCAAGAAAGCAAAGTGGCTGTCAGATGAGGCCTTACAAATAGCTATGGAAAGAAGGAATGCGAAAAGCAAGGGTGAAAGGGAAAGATATAACCAACTGAATGCAGATTTCCAAAGAATAGCAAGGAGAAATAAGAAGGCCTTCTTAAATGAACAATGCAAAGAAATGGAGGAAAACAACAGAACGGGAGGGGAGGACTAGAGATCTCTTCAAGAAAATTGGAGATATCAAGGGAACGTTTTGTGCAAAGATGGGCATGGTAAAGGATAAAAAAGGCAGAGACCTAACAGAAGCAGAAGAGATTAAGAAGAGATGGCAAGAATACACAGAACTATACAAGAAAGATCTTAATGTTCCTGATGACCACGCTGGTGTGGTCACTGACCCAGAGCCGGACATCCTACCTAGAGAGTGAAGTCAAGTGGGCCTTAGGTAGCATTACTAACAACAAAGCTAGCGGAGATGATATTATCCCAGCTGAGGTACTTAAAATCCTAAATGATAATGCTGATAAAGTGCTGCACTCAATATGCCAACAAATTTGGAAAACTCAGCAGTGGCCAAAGGATTGGAAAAGGTCAGTTTACGTTCCAATTCCAAAGAAGGGCAATGCCAAAGAGTGTTCAAACTACCACACAATTGCATTCATTTCACATGCTAGCAAGGTTATGCTCAAAATCCTACAAGCTAGGCTTCAGCAGTACGTGAACCGAAAACTACCGGAAGTACAAGCTGGGTTTCGAAGAGGCAGAGGAACGAGAGATCAAATTGCCAACATGCGCTGGATCATGGAGAAAGCACGAGAGTTCCAAAAAAACACCTACTTCTGCTTCATTGACTACGCAAAAGCCTTTGATTGTGTGGATCACAACAAACTGTGGCAAATTCTTAAAGAGATGGGGTACCAGACCACCTTACCTGTCTCCTGAGAAACCTGTACGCAGGTCAAGAAGCAACAGTTCGAGCCGGCCATGGAACAACTGATTGGTTCAAAATTGGGAAGGGAGTACGGCAAGGCTGTATATTGTCACCCTGCTTATTTAACTTATATGCAGAGTACATTATGAGAAATGCAGGGCTGAATGAATCGCAAGCCAGAATCAAGATTGCCGGGAGAAATATCAACAACCTCAGATACGCAGACGATACCACCCTAATGGCAGAAAGTGAAGAAGAACTAAAGAGCCTCTTGATGAGAGTTAAAGAGGAGAGTGCAAAAGTTGGCTTGAAACTCAACATTAATAAAACTAAGATCATGGCATCTGGTCCCATCAATTCCTGGCAAATAGAAGGGGCAGAAATGGAAGCAGTAACAGATTTTACTTTTCTGGGTTCCACCAGGGAGCCAGGATGGTGTAGTGGTTTGGGAGTCGGACTTAGACCTGGAAGATCCAGGTTCAAATCCCCGCTCAGTCATGAAGCTTCCTGGGTGACCTTGGGCCAATCACTATCTCTCAGCCCCACCTACCTCACAGGGTTGTTGTGAGGACAAGAAGCAGGGGAGGAAATATGTACACTACTCTGAGCTCCTTGGAGGAAGGGTGGTATAAAAAAGTGAAAACAAACAAGATCACTGCAGACGTGAGACAGCAGCCATGAAATTAAAAGACGCTTACTCCTTGGTAGGAAAGCTATGGCATACTTAAACAGCATAATAAAATACAGAGATATCACCCTGCCAACAAAAGTTCATATAGTCAGGGTGATGGTGTTCCCAGTAGCAACGTATGGTTGCGAGAGTTGGACCATAAGGAAGGCTGAGCGCCGAAGAATAGATGCTTTCGAACTGTGGTGCTGGAGAAGACTCCTGAGAGTCCCTTGGACTGCTAGGAGATGAAATCAGTCAATCCTAAATGAAATCAACCCTGACTGTTCCCTGGAAGGACAGGTACTGAGGCTGAAACTCAAATATTTTGGCCACCTAATGCGAAGAGAGGACTCTCTGGAGAAGACTCTGATGCTGGGAAAGACTGAAGGCAAAAGGAGAAGGGGAAGGCAAAGGATGAGATGGTTAGACAGCATCACCGATGCAACGAACATGAAAATGAGCGAACTCAGGAAGATAGTGGAGGACAGGAAGGCCTGGCGGGATATGGTTCATGGGATCACGAAGGGTCGGACACGACTTAACGACTGAACAACAACAAGAATAGCAACTTCAGAGAATCTGTAGTATGAAGGAATGTCCTAGAACAGGGTGGTCCAACGCGTGGCCCGCGGGTCGCAGTCGGCCCCCGAAGCCTTCTTCTGCGACCCTCTTGCTGCTCGGAGCCCCCCTTCCCTCCCCCAGTCTCTTCCCTCCCCTGGTCCCGATCGCAGCAAAGGCATTCTACTCCTGAGCGTGATCGTCAGCTGGAGCTTGGGGCATGCTGCAGCGATCTCTCCGGAGTCTGCTGTCCCATCCCACTCACTTCAGGAGGCTCAGAAAGAGAGCAGTGTTGGGATGGCTGCCTCCTGAGAGCTCACCCCAGCAGCATGCCCTGCGCTCCAGCTGACGATCAGGAGCGGAGAGCCATTGCACTTGTTTGGTCGGCCCCACAGCGCTTGCAATTCCTCAACTTGCTGCAGTGCTGCGAGAACTGCCCTTAAAAGACTGTTCAGGAAGGGATCTGACTTTTTGGATGACTAGAGGGCTGAGGATGCTGTCCCAAGCTGGCAGAAGAATGAATGTGCAGGAGAGGGCCGTCCTCCCATCTGCTGTTGAGCTGCCCGGCCTCTCCGTCGCGCTGAGTAGAGGCGCGAAAAAACGGAATTTCTTACGTTTTGAGAATTCCTATTCTGGGAAGAGTAAGGGGGGCATTCCTGACCAATGGGATGTCCTCGTACTCTAGGAAGGCAGGGTCGCTTTAAGACTAAGTCTCCTCCCACGTAGGAGGGTGCCCCGCCCCCAGTTTGGAACTGATGAGCTGGAGCATCCTCCTTGGAACAAATGCCTGGATCCTTGCATGGCTCAGCCGGAAAACAGTGCAGACGCACAATGAACTAGAATTTCTATGAACTATAAAAAAACAGCAGAACAGCATAACAAGAGAAAACAGAGAAACTCAAGGTATGAGGTTCCGAGAAAAAACAAGCAGTAAGGGAAAGAGGGCGTCCCCTACGCTACTCCCCTTTGGCACGTATCCTGCACCCCTAAAGAGCCGTGTCTGTGTAGAGGTGGGACGGAATGCCCCCCTTACTCTTCCCAGAATAGGAATTCTCAAAAGGTAAGAAATTCCGTTTTCTCTGGAAGGAGTAAAGGGGGGCATTCCTGACCAATGGGATATGTAAGAGCAGTAACCATGAGGGCGGGCAGGCGAGGCGACCATTCAACGAGAAAGGACTCTCTGCAGTACCTTCCTAGCAAAGGACGCGTCTATGGATGTGGCCTGATCAATCCTATAATGCCTCATAAATGTATGGACTGATGACCAAGTAGCCGCCCTGCAAATTTCCTCAAGTGAGGCATAGCCCTCATAGGCCGCCGACGTTGCGGCGCATCTCACGGAATGAACAGTGATACCAGCTGGAGGTACCTTACCCCAAGGACCAGTAGGGTAGTACGATGACTTCCCTGATCCACCTGGCCAAAGCTGAGGCGGAAGCCTTAGCACCTACCGCTGACCATCTGAATTTTAAGAACAGGGTGTCTGTCTTACGCCACTCCTTAGTCCTATCGGTATAAAACTGAAGAGCCCTTCGCACATCCAAATTATGACAGGCCCTTTCCCTCGGGTGTACTGGGTTAGGACAAAAAGAGGGCAACCCGATGTCCTGTTGGCGATGAAACGAAATTTATCTTAGGAACAAAGGCAGGGTCCGGGCGGAGAACGACCTTGTCCCTATGGGAAATACATAAGTTGGGGTTCACAGACAAGGCCCCCAACTCCAAAAACCTCCTGGCTGATGTCACTGCCACCAACAAGAGAGTCTTTAAGGTTAGCTCTCTGATCGGAAATGTGACCATAGGTTCAAAAGGACGCTGGATAAGGGCAGATAAAACGATGTTGATCCCGGGCCGGGCACCGATGGACTGGGGCAGGGTTAATCAACGAGACCCCTCTGAGGAAACGCTTTATATGCGGGTTACTAGAAAAGGACTGATCTCCTCCCGCCCCCAGATCACTGCCGATTGCCGCAAGATGTCAAGTCCTGCGGATAACTCTTGGGATGAGTGCCACTGGGGGAAAGGCATATAGCAGACTGCTGGGCCACTGAATCTGCAGCGCGTCCACTGCCTTGGCACCTGTGTCTGGCTGCCTTCCGAAGAACCGTGGCAGCTGCCTGTTGGCACTGGAGGCAAATAGATCTACCTGGGGCTTTCCGAACCACTGAACTACTAGATGGAACACCTGGGGATACAACTGCCACTCTGCTTCCGATTGTCCGGCGGTTCAGCCAATCCGCTGTAACGTTTTTGACTCCCGCCAGATGCACGGCCTTGATCAAGGCCAGGTGTGATTCCGCCCACTCCACTAATTGCATGGCCTCCTGATTCAATCTGGAAGACCGGGTTCCCCCCTGCTGGTTTATGTACACTTTCGCTGTTACGTTGTCTGTGCGAATTAGGACATGGGCATTTCTTAGTTGGTCCTGAAAGCTTAGCAGGGCTAAGCGGATTGCCTGCAACTCAGGCAAATTTATTCTGAGCTTTGACTTGTCTGACAACCATAGTGAACCCAAACTGGTTTTGAGGTTCACTGGAATGGGGAGCAGAAGGGCACTCTGCCTCTCAATCTCCTTTTGGAAAGGCCTCAGAAATTGTTGCAGAGGTCTCATATCAGCCCTCGCCCAGGCCATTATGTCCTGACAATCGATGCCACATACAAGATCAGGCCAGCGTCCTGACCTCCAACGCTGTGGCCTCCATCACCTGCTGTGATGTGACCTTTGAATGCACATGTGACCTTTGAATGTCTTTCTGCAAAGAAAGTCTATCTGGAGACCCAGGATTTGCTGACTCGGCACTAGAGAACTCCTGGGGCGAACGGGGACATGGAGGTAAGCCTCCTTCAGGTCTATAGAGGTCAGGAAGTCTCCCTGCTCAAGAGACTCCACAATTAACCTCCATGTCTCCATCCAGAAATGTTTCTTCCTCTGCCATCTGTTCAGGCCCTTGAGGTCCAAGATGACCCTGAACATTCTATTCTTCTTTGGGACTAGGAACAGTGTCGAATACACCCTGTTCCCCCTTGACCCCTGGGCACGGCCTCTATGGCCTGTATCTCCAACAGATGTTTTAGCGCTTGGAGCCTCTGTCGGTGCTTGAGTCGATTCTTGGAAACTGGTACTGGCCAAAACCTGTCCCTGGGTTTGGACAGGAGCTGCAATGCGTAACCCTGTGATACTGTCTCCAGAATACACGCATCGTTGGTAACCCAAGACCAATGATGCACGAAGTCCAGGAGACGACTACCAATGTCGTCTGAACCAACGGATGGAGAAGTGTCATGCTGTACCCTGCTCCTTGCTGGGTTTGCCACCTCCTGAGGAAGGTCCGCCTCCCCTGGAATGGCTTTGAGGGAACACTCTTGATTTGTTCCACTTGTTACGGGACGTGTGGCCCTCGCGAGAACGCTGCTCTCCCCGGGGCCCCCAAAAGGACTGAGCTTTTTCCCTTAGAGGGCTCCCTTCGAACTGAAGGTAAAACCTTACGATTCTCTGTTTTCTACCAAAAAGGGTTCCAAAGCTTCTCCGAAAGTTTCGTTCCCCTGAATGGTACCCCAACCAACTGGGACTGAGAGCCCGAGTCCCCCTCCCAGTGGCAGACCATATGTTGCGACGTGCCACCACATTTGAGGCCATGGCTCTGGCTGTGAGGTGCATCGTGTCAAAGGATGCGTCAGCCGAGAAGGCTGATGCCAAGGCAATTTTCTTCAGAGAGTTCTTGACCCCCTTGGGCAAACTGGGATCGGACTCCGCTAACTCCTTGCACCACAGAAAAGTAGCTCTGGCCATAATCGAGTAGTGGCGGGTCTGAGTGCGAAAGACGTAGACTCGAAGTTGCGTCTAAGAGAGGCCTCCACTCTTGTCGCATTGATCCTTAGGACCCCCTTCCCCCTCCGACGGTAGGACCGCAGAAGAGGAGAGGGCCGCCACAGGTGCATCCACTACTGGAACCTTAAGATTAGCCATCACGTGTTCCTGCAAGAAAAAGAACTTGTTAATAAGGCGGGAAGGGTGTTTAGTAACCGCTGGAGAGGACCATGCGGTGTCCAACACCCTCTGAAAGGCATCAGGAAAAGGCACCAGTTGAGGTTTGGGTGGTCCCTGGGGAAAAAGACACTTGACTGACAACTTCTCCCTAGAAGAGACTGAATCACCCTGAGAAGCCTGCTGTAGACCTAAGACTTGCACAGCATTCTGGGAAATAAATCAGTGAGAAAGAGCCTGTCCAGCTTGGGTTCAGGCTGTTCACCCTCATCGCCCGAGAGTTTACCTTCCTCCCTATCTGACCCTGAAGCATTAGAAGCAGAGGAAGGTGGGGAGGGGCTTGGGGAAGCTAGGACGCGATGTCTGCACCTGTGAGAACCCCTCTCATATCCTCGTGTCCCAGATTGGCGTTCCCTCCGGTGGCGTTTGCGGGGCACCCATGTCAGAAGAGACAACAGAGAACCTCGGAGGAAAAAACATATATGTGGGGCTGGGAGAAACATATATACAGGGCTGGATGATCCACGCCGCTTTAGATGACTGCGCTTGGTCTCCACCTTATGTCTAAATTGAGAAGCCTGCACCACTCCCTGTACTGCCCCTTTAACTAGCTCCAAGATCTGGTTCTGCATTTCCCTGCTGAACTGGGCAGCAACAGATGGGCCCTCCCCAGCAGCCTGACCCTCCAGAACCTTGGCCCCCATATCAGCTGAACCCGCATCGGTCATACCTGCGGCTCCAGCGATGACAGCAGCTTGAGAAGAGGGACGCGTGAAGAACTCTCTGAGGTCCAACTACCGTCCCCGAGTGCCACTCTGCTCAGGAAATGTGTTTCGGGCCACAGCCACGCGAAACAGGTCCAGCAGCTAGCAGTGGCGATGGTCCAGCAGCGACGGTCCCTGGGGGAGCCGCTCTTCTGCTGAGGAAATGTGTTTCGGGCCACAGCCGCGCGAAACAAGTCCCCCAGCTAGCAGAGGCGAAGGGATCCGCTCTTCCACTGACTGCTGAGCCAATCCCTGGCAGAAATAAAATGATGATCCTTGCAGCAGGCCTATATCCTCCCCTGCGCCTCAGCAACTAATGTTGCTGTGAGGTAAAAGGCTGCGTCAAGGCCAGTAGGCCTGAGTTGCCTCAGACACTGCTGTGAGTTAAAAGGCTGCATCAAGGCCAGTAGGCCTGAGTTACCTCAGATACTGCTGTGAGATAAAAGGCTGCGACAAAGCCAGTAGGCCTGAGTTACCTCAGACGCTGTTGTGAGTTAAAAGGCTGCGTCAAGGCCTGTAGGCCTGAGTTGCCTCAGACGCTGCTGTAAGATAAAAGGCTGCATCAAGGCCAGTAGACCTGAGTTGCCTCAGACGCTGCTGTGTGTTAGAAAGGCTGCGTCAAGGCCAGTAGGCCTGAGTTGCCTCAGGTGCTGCTGTGAGTTAAAAGGCTGCATCAAGGCCAGTAGGCCTGAGTTGCCTCAGATACTGCAGTGAGGTAAAAGGCTGCGTCAAGGCCAGTAGGCCTGAGTTGCCTCAGAGGCCCCTGCATGATCGGTGGCAAGACCTGCAGTAGCGAGGAAAAAGCAGGGAGGACCACCGGGGATGGCAGAAAACAGTTTAACAGAAAAGGAAAAAACCTGAAGAGAAGACCTAGTATTAACTAGAGCTGTGGAGCTCCGAAGGAAGCGACCTGCCTCTAGCGAAGGCAGGGCCAAAAACTGGGGGCGGAGCGCCCTCCTACGTGGGAGGAGACTTAGTCTTAAAGCGACCCTGCCTTCCTAGAGTAGGAGGACATCCCATTGGTCAGGAATGCCCCCCTTACTCCTTCCAGAGAATCCAGGCACCCCATTGACGCAGCCTGAGTGGGGGGGGGGAACGACGCTGCATGTTGTTTGCAGACTCCAAATCTGCTTGGTAACCACTTGCTGCCTGCCCTAGCCAATTCCTTCGTTGCTCCGTTTCCCAGCTTTTGAACTGCTTGTAAGTTAATTTCTCTTCCCTTCAGTCGTGGGAAGAATGATTGTTTAGTAATTGCGCCCCTGGGCGCTGATCCTTAGGTGGGCGGCTGTATCCTTGGTTGAAGCTGGCTCACTCCCCCTCTTTTACATTTCACCCATGCTTCTCCAGCTCATCTGTTTATCAATATTAAGCAGTCCTTGTTCTCCTCCCCCCATTTCAGAGGGTTTTCCTGTATTGCCTCTCACATAGTGCCTTTCTTCTCTGTTGGTAGCCCACTGTTTACTTGCCTTCCATTTTCTGATCCCCTGGTGCTTGCATTTCTCAATTTTCCCTTCATCCCCATTCCAGCTTTTTCTTCTTAGTTTTTTGCTTAGTTACCTTGCTGTTCTTTTATTTCCTAGTGTGGCTCTGTTCTCTTACTTCCTAATGTACTTGTCCCCTTAATGACCTGTATTTTTGTTCTGCCCTGGTTTTAACTGCAGTAACTTTTAGAGCCCAGTCCTATGCATGTCTAAAAAGGTAAAGGTATCCCCTGACAATTAAGTCCAGTCGTGTCCGACTCTAGGGTGTGGTGCTCATCTCCATTTCAAAGCCGAAGAGCCAGTGTTGTCCGAAGACGCCTCCGTGGTCATGTGGCCGGCGTGACTCTCCTTGCCGCAGCGCATAGCATGCAGCTGGAACACAGAGCGCTATTTACCTTCCCGCAAGCGGTACCTATTTATCTACTCGCATTAACATGCTTTGGAACTGCTAGGTTACCTATTTATCTACTCGCATTAACATGCTTTGGAACTGCTAGGTTGGCAGGAGCTGGCCAAGCAACAAGCACTCAGCCCGTCGCGGGAATCGAACTGCCGACCTTTCGATCGACAGCTTATGTTTCAGCAGATATGCATAGGATTGCAAGATTAGCCTCCTTTCTGCTGGTTTTTGCAGATGGTGGCAGGAGGGTTTGATGCATTACAAAGGGACACATATGCTCATCCTCCTCCACAGAGGAGGGTTTCTGAGTGGGCGAAATGGGAAAAAGGGATGGGCTACCCCAGAGGAGCTGCATTTGTGCTTGGGCTTTGGAAGGAGCAGGAGCTACCTGTGAATGCCCACAAAGCATTCTTTTTATCCTCAATTAGCACTCTACTCATCTTTTAAAAATATCCCAGTGTGAGTCTTTAGCTCTGCTTCTGCAGTGGTCATTCTGTTATTTGTGGTTTTTTTTTCCCATTTCCGGCCCAACCATCAGACCACATGTGTATATTGTATATATTAAATTAAATATATTGCAAATGCTTTAATTTACGATATGAAAATTATTCATTATGCGGCCCTCGGGTACCATGTCGAAGTCTGCATGCGGGCCTCAAGGTACAAAAAGTTGGACTACCCTGTCCTAGAATATGCCTCTAAGTGCAGAGGAATGAGAAACAGAGTTTGGTATTTCTGTTTAAATAATTTAGGGTTGATGGCCGTGGTCTGGTCTCATAAAAACCTGTGTCTAACGTTTCACCTGCATCTTTGTCAGGCATTGTCAAAAGCGAGGGAGCACTAAAGTACTCCAAAACAATCCTGTCTGACAGAAATGAAGCTTATATAGGTGTTCCAACTGAGCTATATTGTGATTGACAGCAGGTCAATCACAGAAATACCAGTTTCACTGGCCACAAAAGCCTCAGTGCATACAAGAAACAGAGGTTGTTTGTTTGAAGTGAAAGAATAGTTAGGAGAGACAGACCTAAGCCAATATTACCCCTTACTTATGAACTTGTATGGTTAGAGAATCTGAGACTATGGCTCGAGAATCTGAACCAATTCCCATTTGGGATTGTTATTTCCATGACAATAAGGAATACAGTAACATTATGACTACTTTCCAAAATGAAATGTCAATATACAACATTTTAAATTCTGTCATCACATGAAAAACTACAACATTTATAGTTTGAAATGATAAATTTGAGCTTCAAATTTATGCTTACAGTTTACCAGCAATATACGTTTCTAACAAGGGAGAGATCAGAGTGTAAATCGAAACACTGTTACAAATTACAAAGTCTAATTTCAAGTTTAAAATGCATCCCCAAAAGTCTGCCTAACAGTTTTTGCGTAGCTAATAACATTTGAAAATATTAAATGGTGTTATTTATTTATTTATTTTATTTATTTACACTATTTTTACCCCGCCTTTCTCCCCGAAGGGACCCAAGGCGGCTTACAACATGGGATACAAATAATCACATTTAAAACAGTAAAAAACAATCCACAAAAGCTGGTAAAAACATCATCTAAAATTAATAAAAATACATCAAATTACAATTAAAACAGAAGCATAAAAAAGCATTAAAAAGCAGCAGCACCCCACCTGTGCAGGATGTTAAAAAAGGCAAGGACTCAGAAGGCCTCCTTAAACAGGAAAGTTTTCAGGCCTCGCCGGAAGGTCTCCAGGGAGGGAGCAGTGCGTAAATCAAGAGGGAGGGAATTCCATAGGGTTGGTGCCACTACTGAGAAGGCCCTATTTCTGGCCGCCGCCCCTCGCACCTCCCTGGGCGACGGTACCCTCAAAAGGGCCTTCTCTGATGACCTAAGGAGACGAGCCGGAATATATGGAAGTAGGCGGTCTCTCAGATATCCTGGCCCCAGGCCGTATAGGGCTTTAAAGGTCAAAACCAGCACCTTGAATTGGGCCCGGAAACGAATTGGCAGCCAGTGCAGCCGCTGAAGAAGCGGCCCGACAGAGTCGAACCGCCTACCCCCAGTAACCACACGGGCCGCCGCATTCTGCACTAATTGCAGTTTCCGAACCGTCTTCAAGGGCAGCCCCACGTAGAGCGCGTTACAATAATCTAATCGTGATGTCACCGTGGCATGGATCACCGTGGTCAAGTCTGCACGATCCAAGTACGGTCGCAGCTGGCGCACCAGCCGAAGCTGGGCAAAGGCCCCCCTGGCCACAGCCGCCACCTGGGAATCCAAGAGCAGCTGCGGATCCAGGCGGACCCCCAAGCTGCGGACCTGCTCCTTTAGAGGGAGTGCAACCCCCTTCAGAGCAGGACGATACTCTAGCACCTGCATCGTGGATTTCCGGACCAGGAGAACCTCTGTCTTGTCCGGGTTTAGTTTCAGCTTATTAGCCCTCATCCAGGTCCCCACTGCCTCCAGGCAGCGCTCCAGAACCTCAACAGCCACCCTGGAATCAGGTGGAAAGGAGAGATGGAGCTGGGTGTCATCAGCATATTGATAGCACCCCACTCCAAATCCCCGGATGACCTCTCCCAGCGGTTTCATGTAGATGTTAAATAGCATGGGGGACAAGATGGAACCCTGTGGCACCCCACACCTCAAGGGCCAGGGTGCCGAACAGGCGTCCCCCAGCACCACCATCTGGGACCTATCTGCCAAGTAGGAGCGGAACCACCGCAGAACGGTGCCCCCGACCCCCAGCTCGGCCAATCGGCCCAGAAGGACACCATGGTCGATGGTGTCGAAAGCCGCTGAGAGGTCCAGCAGAACCAACAGGGACGCACTCCCCCTGTCCAGTCCTCGGCGTAGATCATCCACCAAGGCGACCATGGCCGTTTCCGTCCCAAAGCCCGGCCTGAAACCAGATTGAAAGGGGTCTAGATAATCAGCTTCATCCAGGACCCTCTGGAGTTGAGACGCCACCACCTGCTCAATTACCTTGCCCAAAAACGGGAGGTTTGAAACTGGCCGGTAGTTGTCCATTACTGTGGAGTCAAGGGAGGGCTTCTTCAGAAGGGGTCGAACCACCGCCCGCCTCAAAGCGAGCGGCAGCACCCCCTCCGCCAACGAAGAGTTGACCACCCTCCCCGTCCACTCGGCCAGTCCCTCCCGGGCAGATCTAATTAGCCAAGCCGGGCAAGGGTCAAGCATGCAGGCAGCCGGTCTCACACTCCAAAGGAGCCTGTCCACATCCTCAGGCTGTACAAGCTGAAAAGAGTCCCACAACACTGGACAAGCAGATGCCAAGGGGACATCCTCAGATATTGTCAATGAGGCATCCAAGTCATGGCGAATCCGATCGATTTTATCTGCAAAATGTTTAGCAAACATGTCGCAGCGGGCCACCGTATGTTCCTCCTGATCTATTGGGGCGGCCTGGTGGAGTAGGCCTCGCACCACACGGTACAGCTCCGCTGGACGATTGCTTGCAGATGTTTCACACACAGAGTAGTGGCTAATAATCACAACCTCCACTGAGAACAGTGCAATAAGATTTATTACTGAATCAGAAATCACTTAGCTTGCAGATATGAAACCTACATTAGTCAAGCTAGGTAACATGTTGCAAATTGATATTGTCATTGAACTGGCTTACAACATGAAAAAATATCATTTAAGCTTTCATAGTCTGTCCACACATACATCTGCATGCACTGTTTCTCTCAAATACATATACACAAAGTCAAGTCAACCCAGGTATAATCCATAATAAGGAACAAGTATCCATAAATGACCCATTACAAGAATGTCCTAAGGATGTCCTGTTTCTAAACAGAGAAAGAAATATCGATTCTGCCATGAAAAAAATCCTAGGTGGACTCCTGACCCTATTCAGGCACTTGAAGACCATCGCTATAGTGGTGACATATGGCAGAGTAATCCCAATTTCTACACTAAACATTCTGGACAGAACCCCAAATTATGCTATTAGAGCAACAAAATTTGATTTTCCTGTCTACTTGCTGTTGCACACTAGCAACCTGATCATACCCAAGATGCGGTGGATGGCCGAAATGACTTGCCGCTGCATCCTAGGCAGGATGCGGCCAGCACTAGCGCAGCTGGGGCTCACTTCAGGGAAGGGGACAAGTGTCCCCTTCCCCCGGTGTAAATGCCAGAGGCCCAAATGGGCCACCTCAGATACGCGCCAGCTCTTTAATTGGCACATGTTCAAGGAGGCTGTGTAAGGCCAACCCGACTCAGGAAGGGGCTTGGGATATCGGCACAACTCAGCACTGATATCCCTGTCCTCTCCCAAGCCAGGCAGGTCAATGGCCCACTTCCCTACCACCCTAGCCTGCCATTCCCATGAAGCCCTTACCTGAGTCGGCTGGCATGGGTCGTCATGGACGGCGGAGTGAGTCTTAGGCCGGCGGAGCGCTTGCTCCGCCAGCCTAATTCTGCACAGGATTGTGCAGTAGGACTGTTATCCAGAAGTCCACATGCACGTACTGGAAGTTTTCTGAGGGCTTGTCACATGATGTTACAAATTACACCCCAGCCACAGGTGTGTTTTTTCAAGTGTGATCTTCATTCAGGTCCCATTGCATCTCTATAGCAATGCGTCTCTAGACTCCATAGGATGTGTTATATACCGTATTTTTCGCTCCATAACACGCACCGGACCATAGGACGTGTGCGGGTTTTTGGAGCTAAAAATTGGGGGAAAATATTTGTAACTTACCAGGGCTTGTGGCGGCTTCGGGGAGGCCTGCACAACCCTCTGCAGGCCTCCCCGATCTTCAGTTCAGCGACAAATGGCTATTTTCGGCCATTTCCGTTTTTTCGAACCGAAGATCGGGGAGGCCTGCAGAGGGTCGCGCAGGCCTCCCCGAAGCCCCCACAATCCCTGGTAAGTTACATTTGGTCCATAAGACGCACAGACATTTTCCCCTAATTTTTTTGGGGGAAGTGCGTCTTATGGAGCGAAAAATACGGTAAGTAATAGGCAATGGCTTGCTGCAGAAGAAATGGCTATCCTCTCAAAGTAAGGCTGTACTGCTGTACATCACTTGTGCTGCTCTAAAGACAAAGGCAAAACAGCAAAATTTTGTTATCCCTCCCACAAAAGCAAAAAAGAACCACTGAGAATCAATTATTAAGATGGCACAACAGTTGGCATGAGCTCCGCCGGCACACTGTTGCAAAACTGCTGAAAACCGTTTATGATGGCGCACCTAACAGCTGTGCTGGCGGGAAGGCCTGCAGTGCCATCCCAAGTGCAGGGAGCAACATGCGCTGGTGGAGGTAAGAGCTGCGCTGAGCAGCGGAAGGGCGGGGAAAGGGTGGGAGCGGCAACAGGAGTGGGCGTGGGATTGGCGGTGCTTGCACAACCTCATATCCTAACCCCCTTCCTGGTCCTGATCCGCCGACACGGATCAATGTGGACTTGTGCCAGGCATATGGCAGGTGCAGATCCAAGTAGACCTGTTGCAGGGCTGGGGGGTTTTCTGGGGCAAGGGGACAAATGTCCCCTTACCTCAAAGATACCTTCCACCTCCTGAATTTTCCTGCAGGATGCAGCATAGCTTGTGCTGGTGCTGCTGCAACAGTGCGAGGAAAGTTAGGTAGGATTGGCTGTCCAGCTAGTACTCTTTACATTGCAAATTATGCTCAAGCTGGAGAGAACATAAGAACGTAAGAACATGGATCAGGCCAAAGGCTCATCTAGTCCAGCTTCCTGTATCACACAGTAGCCCCACCTGATGCCTCAGGGAGCACACAGTCAACAAGAACCTGTTTCCTGCTGCCACTCCCCTGCACCTGGCAAATCATTGAGGTCTGAGTGCTAGAAAAATGTCATTTTCTGGCAACAAAAGTACTATGTTTGGATTCCATGTAACAACTGTACAATTATTGCACTAGAAACATTGAATGGAAATGGTTTGGTAGTTTCCCTTTGATCAGCCCCTTGTATTTTTTTAAAGTCTCCTGAGTTGTGATGGTTTTTTAACCTTAAACATTTTTGTAGGAGAGACAAAACTTGTATTGCGTCTATCCCGTTTTGCACATTTTATATACAAGATTATAGAATGGGGAGGAGAAGGAGAGGGGTAGTGATTGGGGATAGGGTCTGAAACACTGAAAGTAAAAATAAGTGTTCATGGTCAGAGAAAGATGAACTGGGGGCCGAAGGCGAAAGAGAAGTTCTAATTATACTTACAAATTATACTCACAGAGTAAAAGTACAAAAAGTTGGACTACCCTCACAGAATAGATTCACAGAATAGAAACTATCCTGACCAGCTTTGGATTTGGAAACATCAACTACTTAAAATGTAAGAGCAAAACATCTGCTAGTTTTTTTTCTTTTTTAAACTTAAAGAATCTTTCTAGAATCTTGCATTAGTGGCAGTGCTCCACTATAGACAGCCACACAGATTCAGAGATCTTTCCCCACCTTCTAGACAGTAGGGACAGCTGACTGATTTCTGATAATATCATTCAACAGTCAGATTCCCCAGGACTCAAAAGCATTATTCCAAAAGGAGATAAATCCACATCTTGGCTCACTGTTGTCAGTTTTCCTTTGTGTGATGCAATGCTCAGTGGATAAGAAGCCACATTTTGTAGTACATTATGTTTCTGCTTTAGTTCATTACAGATTATGATATAGGATAGCATCCAGTTTCCTTCTTCCAAAAGGTTGTTAACCAGAGTAGAAGAAATTATAAGCAGAAAACTGGGCAGAAAACTAAACACTTTTTTCAACTTTCTATCCTACCCAGACAATTTATCCTACCCAAACATTATTGGAAGTTACCCCTTGGGATTACACATGACGCTGGCACTCAGTCCCTTTGTCTACTGTATGATGGTGGTCACTGCATTTGCTGTGGAGTAACTGTTGTATGCTGAATAAAATTTTTTAAAAACAAGAACTGCTTAGTATTTTCTACTGTAAACCATAAGGCAGAATTGAAGTTTATTTTGTCGTGGGTTATACTGTCCTCTAAAACCAACCATTTGATAGATTCCAATCTAAAAAGTTGCATTAGTCTTGCTATTGTGATGTCTGACTATACCAATGGAGAGAACGCTTAACAGCTTTTGTCCAGTTATCCATGGCAAGTTCATATTCCTTTGGCTCCTTCTGTGGCTTAAAAATCACATCAGTTTTCCTTAGCTTCTTTAGTTGTTCTTTGTCATTCCAGAATCCTAAACACAAAAATAAAACATTTACTCTCAAGTTGACCATAAGTGATATATCAAGTGTAGAAGACCACATAAATCCAGCTTGAAGAATAATCAAGCTAAGAAAGGAATCAGTTATAACATTTACAAATGGGCATGCTTTTATATTCTGAAGCTAAATTACAAAGAATTTACTCTAAAAGCTAGCACTTACCAATGAGAGGGACAATAACCCATTTGGCTGGGATTAATCATCCAATATATAAACAAAACCACACACTAGCATCGAACTATCATTCTTCTTGTGAGAGACGATTAACAGGGCAATCCCTAAAATATTGAAGTCATCAAACATGTACTAGCACTGTGGTCCCCCAACCTTTCTCTGCTGTGACCCACCTCGTCCTCCTGTGGTGGGTAGTGCCCAGATGCTCTATGGTGCGCCTTCTGAGAACCTCTGGCGGCCACTCCTGGGCCGTGCCAGGCCTGAGAACACTTCATTGGCCTCCACAAGCCTCGAATGCCTTCTGAAAGCGACCGGAAGTTGTGGAAGCATTCTGAGGCCCACAGAGGCCAATACAGTGTGGCCCAGGAGCGGTCTCCAATTGCGTCTGGATGGCTCCAATTTGGAGCCAAATTGACACAAGGGCAGGTGGGAGGGCCCTTCTTCAAACATTTCTCTGCGGCCGCAACCCATAGCACATTGGGCCATGACTCCCCAAGTGGCTCGCGACCCACAGTTTGGGAAACACTGTACTAGCAACATGATACAGCCACATGCGTCATGAAGCCAAACCTTTCCTTGAGAGACATTTTGAGCCTCAGGATACTCCTGTTTACACATTAGGTCCATTTTATATCCATTATCTTCCACTGATGCTTACTTTTTCTCTGTTTAGAGTAAATAAGTTTTCATCAAGGTTGAATTAAGTAAAAGAATTTTAAACCTGCTTCAGGCAAAATAAGCCTTCAGTAAGACTCTGGGGTTCAGTGATTGTGCAAACAAGTCTACTGAGAACACCCAGGCTTACTTGTGCACTTGGACAGCCCACAAAATGCCAGCACCAAGAATCTAAGGAAAGACTGGAAAGCCCCATTAATGGCCAGCCCAATATCTTAATTCAAGATATTTATATGGACATGTCAACATTTTCTATTACTTGTATTCTAAAACAGTATGTTAGATCAGCGGTTCTCAAACTGGCGGGTCATGACTCACCAGGAAACCGGATGCTTCCCCTGTCCCCCTAATGGGCGGGGAAAGCATGCTGGTGGTGGCGGCGATCACCGCCACCAGGGGGAAAATGCGAGAAAAAGGAGTTTTCGTACTCACTGGGGTCTCTGGAGGGTGCAGGGAGGACTGCAGACCCCTCCGCAGGCCTCCCCAAGCTTCAGACCGCCGCTCCACAGCGATTTAGTGGTTGTAAAAGGAGCAGCGGAAGCATCCAGTTCTCCTGGTGAGTCGCGACCCACCAGTTTGAGAACTGCTGATCTAACATACTGTTTTAGAATAGAATAGAAAATGTTGACATGTCCATATAAATATCTTGAATTAAACAAATTGCTCAGAGTTTGAACTTAAACTTGAAGCCTAAAAAGGCTTGAAATATTTGTAGTGTCTGAAGTATATCTTTGTTTTATTCTATATTGCCGCCACAGTCCCTGCCGCCGCAAGTACTCAAAGTTCTCCCTGCCTTGCAGAGAGAACTTTGAGAAACACTGTGTTAGATCAATCAATTAAAACCCTTTAGATTGGCTAAAGGGTGCTCTGATTAATCAACACATTGATTTAATACAAGCACTTACATAAACTGCAAATGGTGAGCACCATCTTAAGAGACATTTCCTTTTGTTCTTACATAGGAGAGAATGCCTCTTCCAAAACGTTGCCTGCTACACCACACACATGTGCGTCACCTAAAGATGTAGGAAGTTTGTCTTTTGCTTCAAAAAAGTATTGTTTTTACTCATACAAATGTAACGGATTGACTGAAGGTCAAACACTAATCATCTAAGGTTTTTTAAAGTTTATGTTAAGCTACCACAATATATTCTAGGATTATTTTATATACTGCTGGATTGAGGGCAGTTCATCATCCTCAAGTCCTATTGAAATCAGTGAAACAAATTCGTTGTGACGTTGATTTCAACAGAATTTAGTGTAACTAACCTTTCATGGATCAAAGTTATTACACTCAGTAGACTTTCCTTAATTTCTCCAGATGTATTTTGAAACTTGGGGCATCTTGTGTCAGAACAGACTTTTTCCAGTGCCACTGTTTTGTTGCATTGTCAAAAAAAAAAAAGTAACTGAAATGGAATTGGCTAGGTATTTCAGCACCCTACCTTAAGTTAGGTAGTATCAGTGAGAGATGATAATTCTCTAGTTGAGGCCAATAAAGCTGGCTAAACCGATCAGCAAAATGTAAAATACATACAGTATATCGAATCTGCCACTATGAATCATATTACTTTATTGTATAGCAAATAAAATTCTGAATTCACGTATTTACAAAAAATTACAGGTAAAATATTAGACAAAGTGTACTATTATAAATATTAAGAGGCAGAGCTTCCATTAATACTTATAATCTGCAAATGTTATAAATATAAACCACACACATTTCTTTTTGTAAAACAGGAAAAAAAACCTGCTTTTTGAATTGGTACATACCTACAGCAAGACCTGCTAGAAACGATGCTCCAAGACAAGACATGTCTGTAACCACAGGCTTGTTTATCATTCTACTAATTAAATCAGAAGTCATCTGCATTACAAATCTGTTCTTACTGACACCTCCATCAGCTCTGTGAGATGGGTGAAAAACAAAATGAAAGATTGGGTTTAAATGGCTACATTTCAGAAAATCTGTCAGCTGCACGATGCCTCTTTTACTTTCTTCAAATCTTCTCTTAAACCCACCCATGAAGACTTTGGCAAAATGCCATTAGTCCTTTTTCCCTACTGTAGCTAAGCTTAAGGACATGTAACTGAAAACATTGCAAATTCTTCCCCTGCTTATCCCTGCCTCCATTTTCCTCCCCTTCCTGTTTCCCATGTATCTATATATCCAGTACGTAAACCTCATGAGAAAGGTAAACCCTCATGATAATGTACCATGCACATAAACAACAGCAACTGTGATTAACAGCGCAATCCTATCCAACTTACACCACCAGTTTAACCAGCGGGGGAGGGCAGGGTGGGAGGGCTTTGGAGGGGAGGGGAGATTTAAATCCCCATTGAAGAAGATTTAAGTCCCCTTTCCATTCTGGGGCCTCCCGTTCTCACTGCACCGCTGGTTACAACGGTGGTGTAAGTTTGGATAGGATTGTGCTGTAAGTTTCAGGTGCAAGATAATTTATGCTGTTATCTTGCATAAAATATCTCAGCATAAATAAAATAAATAAATAAATCACATTAGCCTTCTTGACAGACAATGCTGGACATACATGCAATCTCTTCACAGTTATGTTCAAATGCACATACAGCGGTACATGTGATCTATATACACTACACCCGAGGGCTCCAGTCCCCATTTTGACATTTAAAAAGAACCCATTCACACAAAATGTGTACAAGCATACAGACAACAATGTGTGAACAGCCCTCAAGTCACTAAGCAAAAGCGAACAATAGAGAAAGGCACAGAAATAACAAGGGACACTAGAATATGGGAACAGCACATTTTAAGCCACAAATCCAACATTCTATGCATGATGTTAAGGAATGGTGAACTGTTATCTTAACTTCCAGCGTTGCACAATCCCATGCCAACAGCACCTATTTCTTGTTTTGTTCTTCTGCACTGCTTCCTTCTCAACAGTTATAACTTTTATTGCTCCAAAGAACATCATGACTTGCAAAAAAGCCAAAAGTATAGGGATAAGAAGGAGAAATTTGATCAACCCGCAAATCTGTGCTATCTGAGTTCTCTATATCCAGCAAGGTTTTTGTTTAAAAAAAATAGGAGGGGGAGGTTTTACCGCAGGTGAAAGAGAAAGTGCATGTCTTCTCAGTTTTGCTCTTATATTGTTATCTCTCTTTGTGTTGTTGTTGTTCAGTTGTTAAGCTGTGTCCGACCCTTCGTGACCCATGAACCATATCACACCAGGCTTTTCTGTCCTTCACTGCCTCCCAGAGTTTGCTCAAATTCATGTTCATTGCACCAGTGATACTATCTAACCATCTCATCCTCTGCCTGCCCCTTCTCCTTTTCCCTTCAATCTTTCCCAGCATCAGAGTCTTCTCCAATGAGTGCACTCTTCGCATTAGGTGGCCAAAGTATTTGAGCTTCAGCCTCAGTACCTGTCCTTCCAGGAAACAGTCAGGGTTGATTTTATTTAGGATTGACTGATTTGATCTCCTAGCAGTCCAAGGGACTCTCAGGAGTCTTTTCCAGCACCACAATTTGAAAACATCCATTCTTCGGCATTCAGCCTTCCTTATGGTCCAACTCTCGCAACCATACATCGCTACTGGGAACACCATCGCTTTGACTTTACCGACTTTTGTTGGCAGGGTGATATCTCTGCTTTTCATTATGCTGTCTAGGTTTGCCATAGCTTTCCTCCCGAGGACTAAGCGTCTTTTAATTTCATGGCTGCAGTCTCCGTCTGCAGTGATCTTGGAGCCCAATAATCTGTCACTGCTTCCATTTCTACCCCTTCTATTTGCCAGGAATTGATTACTCTGTCTCTGTAGTGAGATGCAAAGTCTCAGATGCACAGACAGCATCTCATTATAGGAGATATGCACAACATTCCTTTCATGTCTTACAATTGAAGTAAGAACTCTAATATCAGACTATTTTAACCAGTTTCATCCTAGTTCAGTAGATTTGTAACAAACAAGCAAGCAGCTAGGTGGATTTACTATCAGTTAAGGGTGGACTCCAAATTAAGACAAAAATCAACAGGTGGACTCCAAATAAAGACAAAATTCATTGGTGGTCCTTTAATAGGAACTAGAGCTCATATATATTTTATGCAAATTCACAAAAAAAGTACAACTGTTGATACTTTGGACATAACGTGAACATACCGAATAGATGTAGGTGGAACACCCACGTCTCTTGTGATGGTATCATATAGTTGTTTGTTTCTTGCAAAAGAGATTCAAGAGAAATGAAAGCAATTTACACATTTGTAATAACTGTAGAAAAACAGCATGAAGTTACAGTAAACAGTCTGGTCAAAACTGGCTAGATAAATTTTCAAAATGGCTTAAATGAGCTATAGCACATCAAATAAAGCTGCCCACTCTTCACACTGCTCCATATTTTTAGGCTGTTTTTCCCATTGCTCAGTTTACAGTAAAATATCATATTTAACAAAGCCAGAAATTAAATCATTAAGACACAGTAAAATTCAGTGAGCAAATCATAAAATCAACCAAGTGCAAGTTAAATAAGAGGTTTTCATTCCTTGTGAAAACTAAATAAATAGAGATTATCCTAATCTCAACAGGCAAGGTATTTCAAAGCCTATACATTAAAGCAGAAAGGCTCTTCTCCTGGTTCCCACCATGCAATATTTGCAGCAATGATACAGAGACCAAGGCCTGATTTACCAACTGCAATCCTGCATGAGTTCCATGTATTATAGCAGTAGACAGAGGTCATAATCAAGATCAATACAGTTTTCACTACTGATGGCCCAATCCAGCACAAGTTTGGGGCAGAGGAGCACATGCTCCACAGGCCTAATAAGTTGCAAACATGCTGTAAAGCACGTTTACAGCTCCTTTAGAGTAAGCGGCGCTGGCACGGAGGCTAGCACCATTTACTCCACTATATTGAAACCTGTGCCAACCGCCACAGGTAAGTCCTGCGCCGGTCGGTGCAGGGGTGGGGGAGGGCAGACAGGGTGGTGAGGAAGGGAGCCATTGGCCAGCCCGGCCTGGGAGGGGACAAGGATATCGGTGGCGAGTTATGCTGATATCCCAAGCTCCTTCCCAGACCAGGCTGGCCTTACATGGCCTCCTCAGACACGTGCCAGCTCCAGAGTTGGCATGCTTCCGAGGAGGCCCATTGGGGCCCGCATCGCTTACAAAACGTCCCCTTCCGCCGAGGTGAGTCTGGGCTGCACCGACATGGCCCACAATTGGCCTAGGATTCAGCGGCTGGCCCTTTAGGTCAGCTGCCACATTTTTGGCAGGATCAGGCTGTTCATAAAATAGGAAAGTCAGTAATTCCTCAGTGTAGGAATATAGGGAGCTATTATCCATATGCAAGAGGCAGCATCCAGAGCAGAGCATCCATGAAAGCCAGTTTCCTTACCATCCTCCTCCTTATTACAGCCCTCAAGCTTCCAAAAAGTCACCTTTAGTAGTAGTTTAGGATGTGGTGTCTTGGAACTACCCAGAAGCCAGAAGGAAAGTGCAAGCAGAAGTATGCAATGCTCCACATACAGTTCTCTTCCAAACTTCTGGATATTCTTCCAGAAATCTACATCATGCAGATGCCCCATGTCATATCGTATGTTGCTACTGAGCATCCCATGACCCTCAGCCCATTTTTTGGGGGGGGGGGCTTCAATAAGGAGGAGGGAGTGGAAAAACTCACTTCTGTGATCATTATGCTCTGGATGCTATCCACAGTAATCAAAATATTGATGAATTTACCATTGAATGCTACAAATGGTATATTTTGAGACCCAGTGTAACTATCTGGGATTTTAGACCATGGTCCACACGAATTTGTACTTCCTAAGGCAGGGCGACTGGCAAACACTGGAAGCTTCAACTCCAACAGCTGTTGAGTCACACCAACAGTTAACCATTCAAAAGATTTCCATCAATCTCGTTAAAGGCTCCTCTGACCATTCTTACTCTACTCTCCTTGTGTTCCTAAAACCCATAACTTTCACATCCTTAAGAACTAGAATTCAAGCACTACTCAGGCTTAGTGTCTCCTCTTTTCAATTCAGATTTTTAGGGTGCTTCTGGATCTCAATTGCTTCTCTAAAAACTCACACCCGCTGATGTTCTTCTTTGGACAATAACAGTCCCTTCAAACAAAATTTTGTGACCCATATCTAGATGATGTTCTGCAACTGCAGACTTTCTTTCTGACCCAGATGACAATGTCTCTCGTGCTCCGGAACCCTGGTTCTTACCGATCTCCTGGTCATTCCAAACCTTTCCGCATTCGCATGGTATTCTGTAAACCCCAGTTGCATCCCAAGGGTGCCTTTGGCCGAACGTAAAACCTGTTGGATCTTCCTGGTGGGTGTATAAATAGTCTGGAGATTAACCTGCCCCAAATTTCGTCCAATATGATCAGTGATCCCTTTGATATAGGGGAGAAACACCTTGTGTTTTTTTTTTTTGTCTAATGGCTCATTCACATGGAGGTCATCACCTTTCCTTAGTCTTAGTACCCTCCTGATCACCCCTTTTGGAAATCGATTTTGTTGCAGTGCCCTTGTCACATGTGTTCTCTCCGCTTGTAAAACCCCCAGCTCTGATATGTGCTCTGACCTGGTCAGAGTATTTATCAATCCTCTCTTTTGTTTGGGATGGTGATTCGACTCATAATGTATCTATCTGTGTGCGTCGATTTCCGGTACACTCGATGACCCAGGGTGCAATCATCCTTACGACTGACAATCACATCTAAGAAGGGTAGTTCTCTCTTACTCTCCAATTCCATCATGAAATGGATCGTTGGGTGAATATTGTTTAAATGTTTCAAAAATAGTTGCAGTTCTACTTCCCCCTTCTCCCATATAGCCACCTTGGGCATTTGCCTTCGGCATAGGATAAGGCGGGGTATAAAAATTTTAAATAAATAAAATATAGCAAAAACATTGTCCACATGTCACCACCACACCACTGCCTTCTGCGCTGCTGTCCCTAAAGCCCTTGTCTCAAAAGTCCATTCAAACAATATTCACTCCACGATCTGTTAGTTTGCGCAGGATTGCGCTGTAAGCCTGAGTAGTGCTTGGATTCCAACTCTTAAGAATGCAGAAATTAGGGTTTTAGAGTAAAGTAAGAATGGTCAGTGGAGCCTTTACCTTACCTTTGAGAATGCTCTGCATAACTTGGAGCAAAATGTTAGGAAGTACAAATCCGTGTGGACCATGGTCTAAAATCCTGGATATTTACAATGGGTCTCAATATGCCAACCATGAAAGTCTCAGTAATCACAATGGTATATTTTGTTATTTGTCAGCCATTTATTCAGCCACAGATTGCTGTCCATGATGAAATGACTTCAGAACTGGAATTCTAGCTGCTCAATCTGAATTTAATACCAGGCAGGAAGGAGCAAAGCACCCTGTTTTCAGAAAGGTTCTATTAACTGATTTGAGGGGAGAAGAAGCAATACAGCACAAGGAACATTTAGAAGTAGGTTTTCTCTGTGCCAGGTGCAAGGGAGTGACAACAGGAAACAGGTTATCTTGTTGGCTGTGTACTCCCTGAGGCATCTGGTGGGGCCACTGTGAGATACAGGAAGCTGGACTAGATGGGCCTTTGGCCTGATCCAGCAAGGCTCTTCTTATGTTTTTATGAATATGAGGGCACAGAGCCTGTAAGAATATACATGGGGAACATACAATGGTACCTTGGAAAATAATGGAAGTGCTGGAATGCCAGAGATACTGTCAGTGTTGGAAATTCTATGAACAAGTACTTAGAGGAGAGATGCAAATGAAAGATATACAGTAAAATGTCATTCAGGCATTAAGAAAAAGTAGCAGGGATTGGGAGGAGTGCAGGCAGACCAAGCATGGTGACGATAAATCCCCGCTCATCCACGAAGCTTCCTGGGTGACCTTGGGCCAGTCACTATCTCTCAGACCCACCTACCTCACAGGGTTGTTGTGAGGACAAAAAGGAGGGGAGGAAATATGTACACCACTCTGAGCTACTTGGAGGAAGGGCGGCATAAAAATGTGGAAAATAAATAAATAAATAAAATAGGTAGTGAAGACGAGGGACTGGAACATGAGCGTTTGAAATTTCTGATATTCCATGTGTCTCCTTGCATAAAAACTGGCTCTCCTTTTTATACATGTGGGTATCCTTGACGTCAGCGTGCATGGTAAGTTTTTTTTTTTGCCTTGGTTTGTCGGGGGGGCAGTTTGTTTAACTGGAAGAACGTAAGTGGAGATCTAGAACATTTTGTAAAAATTTGAATGTAGCACCTTTTGACTCTGGTGGAACCTTTCTGCAAATCTGTGAACTCGATAACTACAGGACCCATGCATGTTAGAGCTTCAAAGTGTGTTAGCATGGCAGCAACATGGTTTAGATGGAGTGCGGGTACTATTTTTATATGCAAACAAGAGCCAGATTACAAAGAAAAAAAACGGAATTTGCTTACCGGTGAATTCTTGTTCCTGGTAGAGGAAGGGGCATTCCTGGACCATATGGGATTAGCCCTCACGCCAGCTGTAGGTAGGGTTAGCTTTGAAGTCACATGCCTCTCCCCTGTGCCAAGGGCTCCCGACCCCAGGTTTCGTACCAAAGCCAATACACACACCTGGAGAAATCTTGTGGTTTTTGTTTTTGCTTTTTTTTTTTAAAGTCTAACAAAAGATACCATTATCAAAGTGCCGCCTCACGCCAAATGAAGTTCCATGGACTGGGCAGTATGATGAGCATAGCACAAAGGAGAACTGAAAAGTGCAGTAGAGAAAAAAACGTATTGACAAGGCAGACGCCTACCCACTTAGTGTACCCCAACTAAGGGGATGGAAAGATCAGCCAACTGAGAGGAAGGCACCGATCCAAAGCAGTGGTGGGCGGAATGCCCCTTCCTCTACCAAGAACAGGAATTCACCGGTAAGCAAAAATAAAATAAAATAGTGCATAGTATTTTAAAAAAATAGTGCATGTGCGCAAGCATGCATGTTTGCATGTGAAATGCTACAGCAGGGGGGCTTTACAACTTACCACCACAGTTACCATCTCAAGTATGCACCCTCACCCCATTATTTACAGCACACATACGCAAACCCACAAGGCTTCAACCGGCTTTCAGTTGAACCCTTTTTACTGAATAGCTCATGGGGGGTACACAGTGGGATAGCAACCATGGCAAGTTCTAAAGCCCCCCCTAAGCAGTGGTGTTCCTAGGGCTTGCGTCACCCAGTGCGGGAGGTCAGTGCATCACCCTCATGGAGTGGGGGTGTGTGACGTGCTGAACAGCCCCCACCCCCGTGGGCGACAAACCCATTCATAGTCTCCTGGCCTCGTCCCCAAGAGAGAAACTGTGTCGGGACGGCCTGGAGCGTGCCCCAACGGAGAAAGGGTCGCGCACACGCTCCAGGCCGTTCTGGCAGTACCACAGGCTCCGTGAGGCCTCGGGTAATGTCGGAGCGGCGTGGTGCGCTTGCGCAAACAGAGGGAAGCTCGCACACACACTCCAGGCCGCTCCGAGGGTACCTGGAGTCTCGCGGGGCCTGGCTGCGGGACGGCCTGATGCGTATGTGTGAGCCTTATCGGAGCGACCGGATAGTAACAGTGCAGTTGGCCAGCGTCTTACGGGCAATTTTTACTCATGGGGGCGAGACCAGGAGGGAGACTAGGAACAGGTTTGTCACCCGCAGGGAGGGTGGCTGCACCGCGCATCACGCCCCCCAACACGGCAGCTGGTGCGGGCCACACCGGCTGCACCAGTGATGGCACACCACTGCCCGTAACCTCCTATGATATTTACCCATCAAAAAAGAAACCAGCCAAACTAATGTATTTTTCATAACACGTTGTTTGCCTATACAGTAATAGTGTGAATGTGTGTTGAGAGTGGAGAAACCTATCACCACCTAAGGTTGATCTGGCAAGTAGCCAGATCCAAGGCAAGACCACATTTTATCTGAACACATCTGTCTTAGTACCTGAAAGCTATAGATTCCAACATAGCTCGAACAAGATGGTTTTTGGTGGTGGAGGGTGTGATCCCCATAAAAGAAGTACATGCATAAGGGTCATTCACTGGAATCTAAAATAAAGATATGAAAATAAGATATGCATGAATATGCTCTGCCAGCACGTTTAAGAATTGACTGAAGTAATAAGAAAAAAATAACTTACACATGACAATAAGGGGCAGCATAGTAAGAAGAAAATTAAGATGGCAATAAGCAGCATATAGGCATTAACTTCTGTATTTTGTTATCCAGAATATACTTTAAAAATATCTTCGTTGAACCTGTGCTTCTAATTACAATTACTTTTCCAAACATGATGCATATTAAATATATCCAAGTCAGAAGGTTATTTATGACCCAAGTGTAGGTGCTCTGTGCTTTTTTAAAAAAGAAACCCAAATTCTGCAAGCAATCTAAATTGAATTTGCATAATTTACTCTGTCACTTAGAGAAGACAAAAAGAGGTTCTCTATTCTTAACTTAGATGCCATGCCTCTAACTCAACTGAGGGCCCAATCCTACCCAACTTTCCAGCACCGATGCAGTTGAACAAACAGCCTCCGTGACTGCCCCCCCCACCGCAGGATGCAGTGTATGCCGTTGGCACAGCTGCATTAGTTGGATAGGATTTGGCCCAGAGCAACCTTCCCAGTTTTTGATATTTCTTACCATGCATTGCCCACATACATTCACACACATTCTCAAGCATTTCTTGCTTATCATAAACTGGGCATCCCTGCTAAGTGGGCAAAGAGACACTTTTTCAAGTGGTGCTCCTCTTATATTTAGCAGGGGGAAGAGTAACTGTCCCTTTTCACCCCAGCACAGCGGCTATTTGCTGGTGTTATTCTGCATCTTTTTTAGATTGTGAGCCCTTTTGAGACAAGGAGCCATTTAGTTATTTATTTTCTTTGTAAACCGCTTTCTGAACTTTTTTGTAGGAAAGCGATATATATAAATATTTTTATTATTATTATTATTATTATTATTTAGTATTAGCATTAGTGGCTAGAAAGTAAACTTGCTTTTAAAAATACACAGGAAAGAAGCGAAGTCTCAAGGAACTGAACTCTGCACCTAATTCCACATACTGTGAGCAGTTTGTGAGCACTAGCAGCAAAGGAAAACGATCCAGTGAGCAGCAGTGGAGCCAGCTTCAGCCTGCACCCTTAAACAGGCTTACCAGAGAGTAAGTCCGATTGCATTAAAAGAGATTTACAGCCCAATCCAACCTAAGTCTTATTCCGGCCTAAACGGCGCTATTCTGTCCTAAAATCAGCCTAGGGCGATTTAGGACGAAATAGTGCTGTTTAGGATGAATTTACGCAGAGTTTGTGACGGACGTAGGACGGGTGGACCAAAAACGTAGCGCATGCGCACAACAGGCGCCGCGAGCTATTCCGTCCTAAGTTCGGCCTAAGAGTGGACGTGTCGGGGCGTAACGGGGGCGTTCCTGATTTTAGGTACGTATTCAGACATTGGTGAGTTCCGACACACCCCCTCGAGCTCCGAAACGGACCTAAAATTTAGGTCGACCAAAAAGGTGGCCCTAAATTTGAGGAGACCCATAGGTGCCATTTTACCTTACCCACTCCAGCCCTCTCCCAAAAATTTCAAACACCCCACTCCCGAGTTGGGCCACAGTTAGGCCGGAATAGCAGCAGCAATGTCTGGATACAGCCGAAGATGGGCACCCAATCAGCACCCAGCCGCATTCCCACAAAAGCCCAGCCCCAGACTTCCATTCTCCCTCTCTCTCAGAGCACGTGGCGTGGGGCTCTGTCCCCCACAGTCACAAAGTGGGACTTTGGTGGTGGAGGGGAGCACTTGGCTCCAAAATTCACAAACACCTCACTTCTCTGTTTTCTCTGGACTTCTCTGCTCCCCTCAAGGGCAGAGAGAGCTTCTCTGGCTGCAGCCAAACTGTTAACAGCTGTGCCTGGGCAGCTGTCTCCATGCAAGCTCTTGCTAACTAATGTCTCTCTCCCAGCTTCTTCCCCTCCCCACAGGCACCCCCTGGCTATGGCCACAACACCAGCAGGTAAGAGCAGGGGGGTCTGTGCTGAAATGTTATCTGATATCTGCCTGTTAGCAACTGCGCGATAGGATTTCTGCCAGTAGCCACTGTGTTCTCCGATATCTGCCTGTTTGCCATGGTAACAGAACCCTCCATGTTTGTGGAAATGTTACTTGCCTGTAGACAACAGCTGTCTCTCTCTCTCCCCCCTTTTGCCCCCACAGGGTCTACTGACAGGTGAGTGTTTGTGTATTGCTGTGCCATGTTCAATGCTCCACAGTTGTGTTGTATTCTCTCTCTCTGACCTTTGTCCCTTACAGGATTATGCTCTCCTTACGTCCAGGTAAGCACCTCAAACCAGGCCATGAGTGTAACCCTTAGCAGCTGTGTTTTTTCTCTCCCTGCAGGCTTTTGCCCGGCCACCGACACACTGGTGTGATCTCAAAGGCTGTTGCAACCAGACACCAAGCGGACTTTAAACTTCCTCTTGTTTTTTGTCTTCCCAGGAACATCCTCCACCACCTACCTTACTGGGAGCACCCCAGGGTGCTTTGCTAAGTTTTGCCTTGATCCTGGGCTGGTGCTGGGCCACAGATATTCCGGACTGCCTAACTCAGGAATAGCAGCAGCCTAACTATGGCCTAGCTTAGGCCAGAATAGCCAGGGAAGTTGGGTTGGATTGAGCCCTATGTGTAATTGCAGTGCACATACAGAGTTCTGGTAAATAACTTGATATTTTATAAAGAATTATTGTAGTTTCCATGAAAATACAGGGGGTCCCCTTTATACATCGGGTTTAAGGATCAGAAAGCTTGAACTTGGAACAAAGCAACTCATATGCCCTATAGCGTAACTGTAAATTGTTTATAGTTATGTAACCTATTTAATGTGTTCAAGAATAGTATATTATAAACATGCTCAGTTGTCTTTCCTCTGAGACAGTTGTCAAGCACACATAATTGTATAAAAGGGTATAGATCAGGGGTTATCAAAGTGGTCGGTCACAATCCACCACACCAGGTGGGAGCTGGCACTGCCCTTTAAGGGGTGTTGCAATCCCCGATAGTGGCAATAGCACTACAGGATTGTGCCGCCACTGGAAACAAAATGGGCATTTTTAGACTTACAGGGTGTTGCGCCATCCTCCAGATGGTGCAGGAGGCCATGCCCCCCCCAGTGGGCCTCCCCAAGCCTCGGAATAGTTCAATTGTCTTGGGGAGCTATGCAAGACTCCCCTGTAAGACTTTGAGAAACACTGGTACAGATGAATAGCAACAAGGAGCCTAGAAGTGTAAAAAAAAGTACCAAGAGTCCAATTTTGCCAGCAAGCTTCAATGGCATGCTGATCCTCATTAAAGTTGAAAGGATCCATATTCCAGACTCCCCCACGGATATGGAGAATGGTGGTCCACTTTAAAAATAGTTTTTAAAGCGTGTTTTACCTTCACATGGCAAACCGAGCCTGCTGAAAGGCACTTCCTGGTTGCGCCGAGGGAGTTCAACCTCCCCTGTGGTGCCACAGCGACACACAGACACACGCACACACGCACACACACAGCAAAACTAGCCTGGCTAGAATTAGACGAAGCCTCTTAGCAGCAGTTTATTCGCAGCAGATAATCAACCTATTTGTTTTCTAGAATACAACAGTGGGAAGATTATCTCATGTAGACTCACAGATTGTTCAAAATGCAATCGTGCGCTGTTGTTGGCTGTGAGTGCTGTACTCCCAGCCACCCCATCAAGTTGTTAGCCAGTGTCTCCTCCAATCACACCCCGTAGCCACACACAGGCGTAACATGGGTAGTCACATGTAGGGGCGGGGGCTTTCATGAGAGAGGGACTGCTTCTCCACCCATCCAAAAAACCACCACTTTTCCATCCATAGGATGGGTTTTTTTTTCTTCACTTAAAGTTTTTGGGAATGTTTTTGTAGAAGAACCATAGGCACTTGGATAGCATGGAGGCACTCTACTGATGTGGAATAAATTGAGAACTGAATTTAATATATAAATTATAGTGAGGAACAGTTACATTTAAAAATAAGAGATACTGCAATTTTGACATCATTATACATTCTGGCAAATTAATTAAAGTATTTTTACCTGCAAGCCACTAAAAGATGGAACAAAACAAACTCCTCCTGAATTTACCAGGCTGCTGGCCATTTCAGATGTCTCTTCAGCATTGACAAAAAGATCTGCGAATGTACACAACATATGCGGAATATGACGTACATTTTAAGGCTACCACAATAGTTAAGGATAACTGAATTCAAAATTATCATCTCTGGGTTTACAGATCGTTTATTAATGAAACAATTCAACAGTTATGCCAGTTGGTCTGGGCATAGCATTAGATTTGAGATGACAAGTTTTGGAGAGGAGCAAATTATATATTCCCAGATTAAATAGGGAACCCCTAGAAATCATAAAGCACCCCAAGGTTATGAATAGGAAAGAGGAAACACTGAGAATAAGTAAGACTTGGCTTCTAGCCATAAAAAGGAGTAGGATTCACCCGTTTGTCAACAACAGATAGAACAGGGGCATTTTTGATGGCATTTGGACACTGAGATAGTCTGTAATTTCCTGTTGATCCTGGAACAGCTCGTGTCTCTAAGTTTGATTAGAACAGCGACAGTTGGTTAGATCAGTTATAATGCATTTGTCTCCAGACGACCTGTGCAGGCGTTTGGCTTGTACCTTTGGATGAAGTCAGCAGCACAGCTGACGAAACGTCAAGGGTTTTTTCCCCCAACTTTTTAATGGTTTTTTAACTGTTGAATTGTTTCATTAATAAATGATCTGTAAACCCAGAGATGAGAATTCTGAATTCAGTTTTATGCAGAATAGCTATTGATACCTGGTACTGTACACATTTTCTCCTAGATTAAATTGAAGGGTTAAATTCTTACACTCAAAAGTAGTACATACATTGGCTTGGATTCAAAAGCTACTTGATTTCTTCCTTTTAAGTGACAGATCCCCATTCAGTATCTCAAACTTTCTTCAAAAGGTTGAAAAGCAATTTGTGGTATGGCTTGAGGATCTGCTACAAATACGAAAGTCAAAGATTCCACTGGGCATGCCCAAACAGCTCTCTGGATCCAAGCCATATTCCATGATCAGTTTCCACAACAATGGGCAAGCATCTGCCCTGAAACTAGAATACCCTAGTTCAACGTTTCTCAAATCGTGGGTCACAACCCACTTGATTTTTGGTGGGTCGCGAACAGCCAGCCTGTCTGAACTTCAACTTCCGGGTTGCCGACTGTTCACTTTTTTTTTTTTCCATGAACAGCCAGCCACCTGAGCCTCTTTGGCCCACTCCGGGCCTTGTCGCGTTGTGTTCGCAGTGAGCAGAGGCTCAGGTGACCGGCTGTTCACATAAAAATAATGCAAACAGCTGGCAACCCAGAAGTTTTGGCGGTGACATGACAACATCATCCTGTCACCACCAAAATTTCCGGTGCCGAGCTCTGCACTACAGGTAGGTCGCAGAGTGGCGAAGATTGAGAACCACTACCCTGGTTAATATATTGGTAGTCTGCCCTCTCCTGTATTTTCAGGACAATTATGCTGCTTTGTGGATTCCTCTCCATCTCTCCGCTGCAGTGCTGACTATCAGAAAAAATCCAGTGCATTCTTGCTTCTTTAGAATGATATCAATGCCCAATCTATTGATGTATGGAGGTGGGATGAAGCGGAGAAAAAGAATCACTATTGCACAGGGCCTCCCTGCTTCATGAGACAATGTGGTAGGCTCATGCAATATGATAGCTTAATTTTGCAAGTCCCAGTTCAACCATCCTTCTACTGCACGGTTTGGGAATCACTGACCTGTTTCATGCAACATTTTTCCAAGAGACAAGAGTATTTATTTAATTCCATAAAATTGTGCCAATCAAGAATATTTTCTTATTTAATAAATGAACATAGGGGATGGATCAGATGTGGGGGGGGGGGGGAGGCAGCACACTATTGTCTGATTCTTCAGCTTATCTGTCCTACTTTCATTGCCATACCTCCCTCTGCCTGAGACTGAATAGAGGTGCCCTGTCTCCCACCTACCTGTCCCCCAAATACTGTACATAACATCAGCATTCAGTGATGAGAAATATGTAAGATGCAGAAGCAAGCAAACTAAAACTTTTCCATCTTTTCTAAAGGTGGAATAAAAATACCTAAATATCAAAGTACAAAATCAAATAGCAGTACAACACAAATATGAAATGCAAATGCAGGCAGTAAGAGCACTCAATATAAAGTGCAAGCCAGATCTAATAAGCATTACAGGCAATAACTCCTATTAAGAACAAAATTAGACCTTAAACATCTCAACAAGGTACAGTCAGGGGCATAATCACAGACCCTCTTCTATCACCAATCAAAACTTCTGGGGCTCTTTCCTATCACCAAAAGTCCCACAAGCTCTTGATTGGAACTCAATCCAGCCCACTTTCTCATCTTGGGAAAACAGCACTATAGTCTATATTTACAGCCAGTAAAACAAGAAAAAAAATAGTAAATCCTATGCTCTTACAGCTCCCGAAAGCAGCAACCGTTTTGAGTTTGTCCATTTGGCATTGTCCTCAATAGGATCAGCCTATATCACCCAGGCAAGGCCTTTAAGGCCAAAGGTTTTAGATGTCCCTGGGGCATGGGGCTGTCCTTGCCCTGACTTGGATGAAGGAATGCATCTCTCTCTTTGTCCTCCTCTCTCCAATCCTGCTTGTGGCAATGTTGGGAGGGCTGGAGC
Source organism: Plestiodon gilberti rubricaudatus (assembly GCA_026170595.1). Lineage (NCBI taxonomy): Eukaryota > Metazoa > Chordata > Lepidosauria > Squamata > Scincidae > Plestiodon > Plestiodon gilberti. The sequence continues at coordinate 29,431,761 of JANXHW010000003.1, read as the reverse complement.
ATGTATGATGAATAAGTCTCTTCTGGCCCTTCCAATAACCCAGCCATGCCTTCCTTATTAATTATTAACAGTATTTATATACTGCTTTTCAACAAAAAGTTCAAAGCGGTTTACAGACAAAATCAAATGATTAAATGGCTTATCTAGCCTTGTCTGTTGCTTCAGGGTCTGCATCACACATAGGGCAAATACTCAGCCGCTCTGGGTAAAAGCTAGCTATTTGCAAGCTATCAATACTTATCAGTGGCACTTTGCATCCTATATTATTTAATGCTCTAACATTAATCCAACTACTCACCTAAGTTTTGAGCCCATTTTATAGCACTCCCAGTATCAGAAGCATTGGCTTCAGCTAAGTAGATCAGCTCTTCTCCTATCTTCCAACCAATCAATGGATACAAGCCTTAAAGTAATCAGACAGACATCAGTTACTACACTGGCTTTATACAATTATTCCTTGCTGAAATGTCAACATTTATAAGCTTCCCAAAGTCTTTAATGAATGAGAAAATATTTGTATACACTTTAAAAATAAATGCGGGGGTGGTGGTTTGACAACGACAATACACTATCTCAGTGTTTCTCAAGTGGTGGTTCACGAGCCACCACTGGAACCAAAAGCTGCCCCCTGCCCCCTTAAGGGGTGGGTACAGCATGGCAGCAACGATACCAGGGATCGCCACCGGGGCCATGAAAAGTAAGTTTGAAAAGGTGATTTGCACACTTACCGGGGGTCCTGGAGCCCTCTGGAGGATTTGGGGAGGCCTGCACTACTCTTCGCAGGCCCCCCTGAGCTTCAGTTCGCTGCTCTGCAGCAATTTATGACCACTTTCAGTTTTCACGAAAACCGGAAGCGGTCGTAATTCGCTGCAGAGTGGCAATCTGAAGTGGGGGGGCTGCGGAGGGGAGCACAGGCCTCCCCAAGCCCTCTGGAGGGCTCCAGGACCCCCGGTAATTGTAGAAATCACCTTTGTTTCCCGGCACTGGTAGCAATCCCAAGTATCATCACCGCTGCTGTCCCCACCCCCACAAGCACTCAGTTGTCAAATTATGGGTGTAATTTCCCATAGAATAACTGCACATCTGGTACAGGCCTCAGTGCCTCTTAGAACATTTTATGCTCTCTTATTAATTTCTGTTTGCCTAGGAACTTCATTGCAAAATAAAAGCAAGATTCCCTGTTTAGACGCAACTATGTCTACAATGGTTCTTCTCAGCCAGAGGTTGAGCATATACAAATACACAAGCTTACCTGTTCTAGATGCATAAACTTTGCTCCCAGTGTTAATATTCCAAAATGACCCAGTGCCCAAGGTGACCTTAATATCACCTGTATCAAAACAACACTGTCCAAACATTGCTGCCTGCTGGTCTGCCACCTGCAATACAAAAAATCAGACAAGGTAATTCCTGTCCCTTCTTTCCAGTATATATTTCTTTTCTTTTCTTTTCCTTTTGTAACAGAAAACAAAAACAAACAAATCTTTACCCAACACTTGCTTTGCATTTTTTTTGGCTCATTAATGAAAATAATTGTCATTTTCCCAGGTTAGTGTCTGATGCTTCAGTATCACTGTATTGTGGGAGCAGGTACAGAACTCAATGAACAAGTGCTGTATATTGCAAGTGCTTACTTCAAACAAGAATTTTATTATTTTTGTACAAATGTGAAGAATAAAGAACTAAAATGTTTATGCTTGGACAAAGCTTCTCTGTGTAGTTTGCTTGCATACCCATAACAGAATTATTAGGCTAAATGTATTCTTCCACTACACATTTTTAGTCAACTGATTGAATTGTAGCTATAATTCATATCACAACAAAGCTATGCCATTTTTGTACTACTATTCTCCCCTTCAGTGTACAATCATACTGATGCGACAAAGAAAAAACTTTCCAACTATGGTACCAACCACCTGTCCACCTAGATTTCAAATTATAGACAAAAAAGGGAGCAAAACAAAAACGTCTAGACCTATTGTTTGAGAGACGGCACAATTTCTATAGCCTAAAGATGTCCTGAGCCATTCTCTTTACTTAAGAGCAGGTTTCCTATAATTCACAGAGATCATAAACCAGGTTAGATCTGAAAAGCCAAGATCAAAAATTGATGTATAAAACCTGTTTTTCAAATGTCTAAGACAATATTGTCAGCACCTGGGCTGAGATCCAGTACTAGGATCAGACTACAGCTACAGGTTCAAGACAATTGTATATTTTCAGGACACAGCAAAAGGTACACAGAATGAGACTATTACTACAAAACAAAGAGCATACATCATGGTCCTGGGCAGAGTCCTAGTCAGCCAGTATGCAAGCCAAGGCAAATCCAGGAAGCCAAGGTTAAAAATCAAAATTTAGAGCTGTAATTGTATGCACTTACTGGAAGTTAAGCCCTAATGAATACAGTGGAACCTTTGCTAAACATGCTTAAGATTGAACTGTAAAAGAGATTTACTAGGTTCAGAGGATAGTCACTTCAGGATCAGAGGGGGAGTGACAGGCAGCGACCCCTGGGCGACCGCAGCAGAGAACTTACCTGAGAACTCCTGTTCCTGGTAGAGGAAGGGCTCCACCCACCTCTTACATCGCTCAGCGTCCTGCACTTCAGAGCAGGGAGAGGAGAGTATGTGTGGGGTAGATGAACTTGATTATACTAACAGTTTGTGTCTAAGTCTTTGGTCTGGCAAGTTAGTTAATGGTGTGCAGGAGGACTAAGGATAGGCACAGTGGTGCAGATTGCAGGCAAATGAGCTAAGACAAGAGGGGTGACTCTCCAGCTTTGGTAGTCGGACTGGGGAAACTGTCAGCCCTGCGAAGGAGAAGGCGTTTAACCGTCGACCGTACCTAGTGCTGGTGCGAGGGCATTCCCATATAGTTCCCCTTCCTCTACCAGGAACAGGAGTTCTCAGGTAAGTAAACTCTGTTTTTTGAGAAACACTGCTATAGACTAAAATCCTCAGCGCACAAGACAATGTAGCTAGAGCACAGTGGAATCTTCCTGTTCTTAGGTTTTGAAAATGTTTCTTTTGCATTAGGCTTTTAAAGTTTTCTGATTAGGATTTAGTTTAATGTAGTAAATAGAATTTCAAAAGACCTTATTACTGAAAAAGCATATTCTCCAGCTGTGAAAAGGCATGTTCTATAAGAAAAGATGCAAAATTAATTCCACAAGATTACAACTTGCATGGGAGACAGCTGATGCTTTGGAATTGGTTACACAGGACAGCAAACTCTTCTTCATGAAATGAACTTGTTTAATGGAAACCAAAACTTCATGTAGAACACACACAACATGTGTGTGGGGATCAGTAATCCTGAACATGTTGATTCAATGTGAATCAATTATCAAAAGAAGCTCCAAACAAGAGTTTCAGCCATACATGATAAGAGTAAGCACAGACACATGTCCATCGCCGGCGGGCCCCTCGCTGGGGGTGTAGCTACGCCAGAGAGGTATTAAAATCTAGTTAGCTACCACATGAAAGGTATTATGTGGTAGCTAACTAGATTTTAATACCTCTCTGGCTTAGCTACACCCCCAGCGGGGGGCCTGCCAGCGCGACACCCCCACCTGCTGTCACAAGCCCCGGCCCTGGGGCGTGATGTCACTTCCGCGCCACCACCGCCGAAATTTGTCAGCAGCGTGAAAGCGCACACACACACACACACACACACGTTGTTAGATCGGATTTTGACTTTAAAAGCCACCAGGGCGTCCAGGAGCCGGGGGTGCACGAGCCGGCAGCACTGAGGCGATGGCGGCAGCAGAAACGGGACTTACCCAGCCTTCATTCGTGCAACCTCCCCAAGCCCGGATGCAGCCTTCTTCTTGCATTGCCCAGTTAGGTGCTAGAAAGGCTCTCAGCAAGGTTGCGCAGGCGCAGCCAACCTTTCTAGCGCCTAGCTGGGCAATGACGCAAGAACAAGGCTGTATCCGGGCTTGGGGGAGGGGGGCACGAATGCTGGGTAAATCCCATTTCTGCCGCCGCCGTTGCACCAGCGCTGCCAGCTCACGCACCCCAGCTCGTGGATGCCCCAGGACGGGAACGACACGCGGATGGGGGGTGCATAAGCCTCCGAATCAGCAGCTCGTGCGCCCCCAACCGCATGTCACCCCTGACGTCCAGGGGCCCACCAACCCCCCCCCCCATGATGCTACTGCTCTCTAAGGAAATGGGAGAAAAAAGTAAAGCACTTTTCACTCACCAAAGCTCCTATTGGAAAAGGTACTCCAAATATTTCAGCATCAACGAATCCAAAGTTGTGACTTAAAATAAATGTAAAGATATTGTTCTCAGTGCAATTAATAAAGCTAAATTGAACACTAGCAATTAGCCATTCCTAGGGAAAGATTAGTCACATTTACTGAATGGTAATTTTTTCCACTCTCCAATCTTTTTAGAATACAGTATTTACAAAGAAGTCAAATTGACTGGTTTAAAAGCCATGTTGGGGCTACAAATTGATGTCTGTTATGTTTAAGAGTAGTAAAAACACATTAAAACAGGTCAATAAAATCCAAAACACAATCAGACATAAAATACACAACGTTTCGTCCACAAAAGCCGTGGACCTCTTCAGGTGTCAGGTGGTGGTTGGAAGTCTCATCCAAGTATCGCCCAGTGGACTTTCAACCACCATCCAGCACAAAAAAATCCTTTGATCAACGCACGTGTATGTCGGGCTCTCAAAACTTCTGTAATTGATGTTTCATCACACACATCAATTGCCCGGATTTTATTGACCTGTTTTTAAATGTGTTTTTAAACGTGTTTTTACTATTTTTAAACATAACAATTTGTAGCCCCAACATGGCTTTTAAACCCGTCAATTTGACTTCTTTGTATATTGTAGCAGGCCATGAAAGTTTTCATTTGTCTCTAATGCAGTATTTATTTAGCTATACAGAGCTGTAACAAATAAGCCACTTCTATTCTAAATCAGTTGGCTATGTTTTCTCTTTATATTAATTTCAATAAAAGTGTATCAGTATTTGTGCTTTTCTATAAACACACACATACAAGCTCATTAAACTTTGGTCAGACTTACCTTGTGTCTTCCACTGGGGGAAAAAGTGATATTGGAATGGAAAGTAACTTCCCAAGAGGCATGCTCCATTGCACCTGAAACCACATGCATATGAAGAAAAAAAGTTTCAGAACAATATAGAGTAAATATTACAATAGCTTTGCATAGTGAACTAATCATACCTTAAAAGGATCAAAAAATGCAGTGGAACTGGCATTTGAATAATCTGTAGCATACACTGCACCTGGGTATTAAAAAGAACAAATAAGGATTTCAGTGAAAACAAACTTTGGAGGTCTGTACATTGCTCACATCATCAGCAGCCTGAGAACATAGGAAGCTGCCTTACAACACTCGTCCATCTAGTTCAGTTCTGTTGGCACTAACTGGCAGTGGCTTGCCGAGATTTCAGACTGGGTTTTTTTTCCTCTGCCCCACTTAGAATGAAGCTGGGACTTTCTGCATGAAAAGCAGGTGCCCAATCGCTTACCTACAGCCCCTTGAAGCACATCCCCATTCACACACACACACACTCAGGCTGTCCAGTCACAACGATTATATGAACGTAAGAAAAGTCCTGCTAGATCGGATCAAAGGCCCATCTGATCCAGCATCCTGTTTCCCAGTGGCCAACATCTGGGAAACCCACAAGCAGGATAGAAAAGCATACAGTGATCCCCCGCCATCTGCAGATGGTGATGTCCACTTTAAAAACTTTTTTGAAGATAAAAAAGTGGGTTTTTACCTTTGCACGGCAAGCCACGCTGGCTGGAGGGCAGTCTGTGGTGCTCCCGGAAGCCACTTCCAGGTCGCACCGAGGTCCCCAACCCCCTCCCTTGAATGCATCACGCCGGCCTTGGCAGATGCCAGAGACTGCCCTCCAGCCAGCGCAGTTTGCTGTATGAAGGTTAAAAAATGCTTTAAAAAACTTTTAAAAGGTTTTTAAAGTGGGACTTCACCATCTGCAGATTCTCAGTATCCGCAGAAGGGTCCGGAACGGATCCCCCGCAGATACTGAGGGACCACTGTACAGTACTTCTTTCCCAAAATTGCTCTTCTGCAACTGGTATTCAGAGGCATACTACCACTGTAACCAGTAGTAGTGCATGGTCATGACTAGTAGCCATTGATAAATCTGTCCTTCATTGAGGACTGATCTTTTTCTAAGGGTATATTCCTTTTACTTTTTATAAATATATTTATATTTACTATAATAAAGATCTTGGCATTTTGTTCAAATTAATATTCTTATAAGTTTGCTAACATTGTACCAGATGCTGTACAGAACATACGAGATAACAGTCCCTTTGCCCATCATACAGCGTCTTAAGAACAAATTAGATAAGATGGCAACAGTCATTTATCTGTCCTGATCATTTAAAAAGGGAAGGGTGGGATGGGGGTCCAGTTTTAACATCAAAAGGGAATGTGGGCAAATGAAGTTAAACCATCCTGGACTCCCCTTTCCTCCATCCTGTTTCAGACTCTGGAAGGGGAAAAAAATGGGGTGAAGCACTGCTGGGAGACAAGGTGGAAAGAAAAGTTCAACTGTGCATCCCCTTAATGTTCAAGTTGGACCACCTACAACTTGTTTTACACATGAAATCATGTTTTATACATGAATATAAAGCATTATACAGTACATGTTTTATACATAATGTTTTATAAATGAAAAATGATTGGACAAATATTGCTTTGCCATCATGTCTACTTTGGCCTTAATTAACAGC